>JAPXFQ010000442.1:0-2400000 GCA_028564705.1 Apricaphanius iberus | reverse complement strand
AGTGTAACCTATTACACCTGCTGCATAGATTCTGCTTGTATCCTGTCATTGATTTGTTCTTATGGTGACTTCTGTTACTAATAAACATTTGTTTTCCAATTCCTTGTGTGCTTATGTAATTTGAAAAAAGTATTTAACAATCTTAATTACGGATGCACAAAATATTTGCACCAACATTTGTATGGACTGATTTAATATATACAGTACAGGCCATAAGTTTGGACACACCTTCTCATTCAATGCGTTTCTTTATTTTAATGACTACATTGTATATTCTCAATTAAGGGTATCAAAACTGTGAACAAATAATGTATGGAATTACTGTATGTACTTAAACAAAAATGGTGAAATAAATGAATCTATGTGTTATATTTTAGATTCCTATAAGTAGTAGGGATAATGGAAAAAGAAAAGCTATGTAGGCAGTGTGGTAGGTTTTGAGAAAATAGCTAGGACATGTTTATATAACTGTTTTCGGCCATATTGGCACACATTGTTTTATCATTTCATCCCTGATCTGTTTTCCTTACAAGGGTAGCCAGTTGGATATGGAGCTGCTCCCATCACACAGCAGGGGGGAGGAGGGGGGGGGCATTTTGGTTCACAATGAATCGCTCTCTGACCAACATTCAAACAATAAGAGGCTGCAGGTTATTACATCTATTAAAATAAAGAAAAGACAACAAACCTCTGAAAATGTTCATTTTGAAGTTGTAAATCTTCCACACACAAAAAGAAATGTTTCGTTAGATTTTCTTGTCCTGGTAGATGTTTGTTTTTCAGACTGTCGACCAAAGACGATGCCGTGTTTTTCCGCACGAGCCCGTTAAGTGTGGCGCAGATGTTGCGGCAGAGCTTCTTTATCACCCGAGGTGCGGCTATTTCAGTGGCGCGCGCCCACAGCCAGGGCCTGTAAAGATGGCCGACACGTGTCCATTGTTTTGTTTTTTTCTCCCCCATTTGGTTCACACGTCTCTAATAAAACAATAAAATCTCTAAAGTTGGGAGAAACGTGGTTGTTTGGGTTTTTTACCTTGATTTAGCAGCTGAAGAAATTTTAAATCCACGACGGACTTGTTGCCGAGAACATTAGACAAAACTATCTTTTTATGTCCAAACAACCAGTAAAACTGAAGCTGTTCAGCGGACAGGTCTTTGGGTGGTGTTGCTGTGTGGGAACCTGATTCATCAGGTGGTTTGCTGCAACCAAAAGGTGTTTGGTCACTTTGACTTTATTACCTTCTGTCTGATGGGAACCATCAAACACTTGTAAGAACCAACTGCTTAGCTGATTCTCGATGGGAACAAGTGTAACACTTTAGACATTTGCTCCAAATGTGTAACCTCTTCTCTCTCTCTGATGCTAGCACCCTTTTGTCTTCTTTAAACGAGTCTATCTGTATCAGACCTGTTTAATCCGCATTTAGACACAAACCTGCTCTAATGAAAGCCTAATCTGATTCCAGTTTCAATTGATTTGGCCGGTTTTAAAGCTACCAGGCGCACAAAAAGGCATCCTGTTCCGGGATCATCCCAGCGGGACTAAAACCTCTTTGGATGCGGATTGTTTTCTAACAGGCTTGAGATGCAGTCATCCACAAAAAATAACTAAAAGAGCTTCAAGGGGATGAAGAGGAATTTAAGAGAATAATTTACCCTAAACATGAAATATTTCTATAAATAGCTACATTTGCTTAGTTTAATGATTGCCAATGAGTGACGGCGGTATCCTATTTTTTTAAAACTAATAATTAATAAACACTGTAGGTGGGGGGTTCCTTTTGTTTTCACTTGTATTTCTTGGACACAGATTTTCTTTTTCTTTTGAGAAACCAATTTGAAATGTCAGCATATTTTAATGTAATTGAATTTAATGGTGATGATAATGAAGGAATTTGTTTTATTTTTCAAGTTTTCTTACCCTTGGTAAATTCTATTCGGCCCCATATATACAAATGGGTAGTTTACAGTTTCCATATTTTTAGATCTCTCCACCTATAGAGGAAAAACAATAATACAATACTGAATGATTTTAACACCAGGAAATCAGAAGAAATAGAAATAAAACAGATAGTTATGAATTACAAAAATGCATTTTGAATGGCAGTCAATTCACAAAAAAATCCTCACTGATTGCTGTTTAGTTTAAAAGAATTAGAAAATGTCTGATATTAATACAAAACACAATCATGCTATATTTTATGGTATCAAAACAACCAAAAGATTGATGAGGAAACTTCCGCAACGTCGTTTCATTATGTGGGCGACTGTGGCTCAGGAGTTGGGTGTTTGCCTTGTAATCGGAAGGTTGCCAGTTCAAGCCCCGGCTCCGACAGTCTCAGTCATTGTGTCCTTGGGCAAGACACTTCACCCGTTGCCTACTTCTGGTGGTCAGAAGGACCGGTGGCGCCAGTGTCCGGCAGCCTCGCCTCTGTCAGTGCGCCCCAGGGCAGCTGTGGCTACAACGTAGCTTGCCATCACCAGTGTGTGAATGGGTGGATGACTGAATGTAGTGTAAAGTGCTTTGGGGTCTGTAGGGACTGAGTAAAGCGCTATACAAATGCAGGCCATTTACCATTTATGTAATTATTTAGAAAGATGATTATGTGTATTCATATTTTTAAAAATTCAAAGCATTTGTTTAACCCATAATTTCAATTATTATATTAATAGATCTTAATTTTTTTGTTTGTTTCTCTCTTCTTTTAGTGTTTTGAAATCATTCTAAAGTTTGTTTTTTATTAATTGTAAACTATTGACTGTTTTCTGAGTGGGGGTCCCAGATAGCCCTATATGGTTCTCTTGTCTCATTTCTGCACTAAATATGTAATTTTTTTTAGGAAACATTATTCTACTAGGTAGAAGTATGAGCATACTTGGTATCGACAAGTACTCAGATCCAAAGATCGATATCGTATTGTTTGAAAGAATGTGGTGTTGTTGAATCCCTAATTAAAATTATGTAACTATAACCTTGCACGTTAAAGCTACAACAGCACAGTGTTTTGTAAAGAGTATCTTTTCTAAGAAATGTCCTACAGTTTGGTGAACATCTGATGCCTAAACCAATCAAAATGCTTGAAAGAATGCAAAAAAGCATGTTTTTTCCCCCTGAATTGACTAAAAATGTATTAATAAAAAGCTTTGTTCTTCTTTAATTTCATCATTTTGAAAAATAATTGCAAAATGTTATTTCCGAATTGTTGATTTACTAATAGAAAATGAATTAATAAATACCAATGAAGTTTTTTTTCTTTAAGCAACATATTCTGTAGGTATAACCAAAGCAACCAAGATAACCCAACTGCAGTCTAAGGTGGCTGACATGCTTGGTGCCCTAGATTTGGAGCGCTAGCGCAAATCTGCTTGCTATAGAACCAACCCATTCCGGCTAAAATATCAGACCGGCCCACTGTGGCTGTGGCTGATCGGTGATCAGCCGGAGTGGCTGATCGGTGATCCCGGATCAGCCACTCCGGGGCTGGGTGATAAAAACCTATTTTAGATTTTTTTTTTTTTTTAACGGTATGTGTGGGATCAAAGTCAGATCAGAGTTAAAAATCCCAGCCAGGTTCTTCACTTGTAAAGGATTTAAAGACAATGATTGTACTTCTGGTAAAAGTTTTCCTTTCTCGGTCTCAGGACCGTACCTTTTCAATCAATCAATCAATCAATGCCTTTATTTGTCCCCCGATGGGGCAATTGGTTTTGCAGCAGTAGGGGAACACAAACTTACAAAAAATGCAGAAACACAAATACACACAGTTAAAATAGCATAAAAAACACCTAATCAAATAATAATGTATAGCTACCTTTTCCTCTTGGTATTTAAAAGAGAGACAGCAGAAGGAACAAAGGAGTGTTTGAGTCTGTTTGTTTTAGCAAATGGGAGTCTGAGCAGTGAACCTGATGGTAGAAACTGAAACTGTTGATGTAAAGGATGAGAAGAGTCGGACAAGATGGAGTTTGCTTTCTTGAGCAGCTGTTTGTTGTAGATATCTTGTAAAGTTTCTTGTGGAAGCCCAATGATTTTACTGCTAACACTAACAACCTTGTTCAGTAAGTTCTTCTCTTTTACTCTCAAGGATCGGAACCAACAAATAAAGGAGAACGTAACAACAGACTCAATAAAAGAACGATAAAACATAGTCATCAAAGTAGAGTCAACCTGGAATTTAGAAAGTTTTCTAAGAAAAAAAAGACGCTGCTGGCTTTTCTTATAAATCAAGTCAGTATTTTTCTCGAATGTCAGCTTGTTGTCGAGAAAAGTGCCTAAGTACTTATAAAACTCTACAGATTCGATTGTCTGACCATCAATCACTGTGATGTCAGAGGAAGGCTGAACACGTCTGAAATCAATGCACATGTCCTTTGTCTTTAAAACGTTTAAGGATAAAAAAGATTGCTGACACCATTTTAAAAAATAATTAACCACAGGACCATGTGAAGTTTCGGTGGCATTCAACAGGCTCACTATAACTGTGTCATCTGCAAACTTTAATATATGACGGTTATCAAAAATGCTACGACAATCATTTGTGTACAATATGTACAGCAAAGGAGAGAGAACGCACCCTTGTGGTGAGCCAGTAGATGTTATAGACAAATCAGAAATTTGTCCGTTTACTCTGACTCTTTGTGTTCTGCATGTAAGAAAGTCCAAAATCCAGCCAACAATATTACCTTCCAGACCAAAGTTCTCCTTTAGTCTCTGGATCAGTAGGTGTGGCTGAATGGTGTTGAAAGCGGATGAAAAATCAACAAACATCAATTTAGCATGATTGTTTGGACTCTCAAGGTGTTTATGGATATAGTTCAACAGAGTTATGGTGGCATCCTGAACTCCTCTCTTGGTCCTGTATGCGAACTGCAATGGGTCCATCAGGTGTTCAGTCTTTTTCAGCAGTTCAGCTTTGATCAGTTTTTCCAATGACTTCATGACTAATGAGGTCAGGGCTATAGGCCTGAAGTCATTTAATGATTTGAGATGTTTAGATTTGCCAACAGGGACTATAATAGACTGTTTCCACAAATTAGGCACCTTCTGCTGAGACAAGGATAAATTAAAAATATAGTTAAATATTGGACCTAGTTGTTCGGCACAGTTGGAGAGTAATCGACTGCTGATATTATCTGGACCAGCACTTGTTTTTATTTTACAGTGTTTAAAAGTTTTAACAACAGAAGGTTCATCAAAAAGAGGAGAAGCTTGTTGTTTTAATTTCAGTGCTGTATTTCTCAGCGTCATTATTTCATTACTAAAGGAATGCACATCAAATCTAGAGTAAAATTTGTTTAGCTCTTGTGCCAGGACCAGATCAGAGGTGAAACCATCTAATGACATCCTTTTCTTCACATTGTCAGTTAGACCGACCATAGACCGGATACTGTCCCATGCTGAACCCATGTTATTGTTGCTAAGCTTATCTTCTAATTTTCTTTTATAAGATAATTTAGCTCTCCTAATTTCCCGTTTAATTTCCTTATGTACAGACATCAGCTCAATAGAGTTTCCCTGTTTGAAAGCCTGCTTCTTTTTATTTAGTAGCACTTTAAGGTTTCTGCTTGCCCAAGGTTTACTATTTGGGTAGGTTTTGCTTTTTAGCTTCATCTCACCTGGTAACCACAGAACTGAGTGGGTTTTGTCTTATAGACCAACACAGAGCAGCACATAATCCTGAAGTAGATGAACATTATAGTTTTATGTCTTTTTTTTTTTTTAAACGACTGAATAAATAATGTCGCATCCCTCTTTATTCAGAACCACAATACCAAAACAAACTTTCACAGGAATCACAGCTGCAAGCTTTTTGGGTATATGTATCCATCAGCTTTCCATGTCTAAAAACTGAGGTTTTTCACAGTCTAGCCATAGTTAATGTTGAATTTGGCTCTGGGCTTTCACTGGGCCATTCTAACACAGGAATAATTTAATCTAAGCTGTTCTGTGGCTGTGTGGTTAGTTGTTGTCCTGCTGGAGGGTGACTCACCACCCTTCTATCCTCTGTCTGCTGAAGAAAAAAATCTTCACAGCTTTAGCAGTAAAGCCAAAAAGCTCATATTTGGTGTTATTCTACAAGGGCACATGTCATATATATATATATATATATATATATATAATTTTAACAATGAGTTTCTTCTTGTTAGTTTTCTATAAAAAGATTTTGTTGAGAACATTGCTAATAGTTGTTGACCCATGGACAGATTCTCCTACCTGAGCTGGGGATATGACAAATGGATTTTTATCCTGATATCAATTCACTCGCTTTGGACCTTTGTACTCATCAGGCCACTTAGAGCCATCAGAATAAAGCGGGGTTAATACCAACACACAAAACTTTTTGTGTTATTTACAATCTATCATTTTCTATCCATTTCTCAAGTAACCTTATCTCTTATCTTAACAGTTAAAATATTGATGCAATTGAATAAAATAAAAATCTTTGTTACACAATGTTTGAGAAGATAAAGGGGCACTGTAATAGGAATTAACGGGACAGACTGAGTATGAAAGTACATTTTATTTAACTACAAGTGTAGGAGTTTTTATTTGAAAAAGAACACAAGCATTGCAGAGTTCACACCCGGCTGTGGATTAGCCGCTGCTAAACCGGTCTGGTTTCTAAATGTGTGCGAATGACCACAATCCTCTCCCACTCTACATGTGAAAAAGTCACCTGAACAACATGTTGAGACAACAGTTCTCCTATCAACATCTGAATAGGCATCATAGCTGCTGTCCAATCTGGATGGAGTATGTGTTAATGTTCTTCTGGATGGTTCTCCTCTTCTCCCAACTGCACCTTCAAGGCAAAGACACTCAAGGAGCGAAGAGGCCACTCTGGCCACCAGGGAACGGCCAGGAAACCGTGCTGAACGGATTGTGAAAAAACACTCTGCTGATGCCTGGGGATGTGAGAGCAAAGCAAAAACACACCACCACCCACTGTTTTAAACAAAGCATCGAGACACCCTCTATGCGTGGTCCTTAACAACTTAAGGTACAGGTAAAGACTGCATGGTCACTGCAAGATCTTCCGTGAATAATTTATGTTGGGACATAAAAAAAGGAAATACAAAAGAACTTCTAAAGATTTTCGTAAAAATCTGCATTTATCTGTGCAAAATTGGCTGTGCTGTTCAAATTGAAATAAACATTACACATCTTTTTGGTTTACAGCAGCCAATGCAATAAAAATCATCTATATATATAAAAAAAAATCTGTTGTGTCCATTATTTAGGCCAGGGTCTCCATACAGGATCAGTGACGTGTACAGGGACTGTTGCAGAGGAGGAGGAGAAGGAGAGCATCTGCTTGGCCTCAGACTCCTGTAAGAGGAGATGCTGAGGAGACAGAACGGCTGGGATGTCACCAGGAGCGACCACCGGAGAAATGCGTGGCGGTACAGAGGAGGAAACCGCCGTGTGAGAATCTGAAAGCTTCAGAGAGGCTCGGAGCGCGCCGTTCTCCTCCAGCTCCCGGCTCTTGGAGGCTATGAACTGGCTGACTCTGAGCAGGCAGGATGTCATGCCGTCGTGGTAGCTGTGATGGGGGGCACAGGTGGGTCTCTGCTCATCAGGAAACCTGCTCGTCACGGTCTGGTGAGGCTTCCCAATATCCTTTTTCAGGAATTCAACAACACTCTCCAGAATCTCAGCCTTCTCTACCTTTGGATTCCTTAGTTTCTGCAGTAGAAAAACACAGCAGCAGATATATGAATAAAAGTGTTTAAAAACAGCTGCAGATCAGTTCATCCAGTAGCTAATTCACATATCACCATCATGTCCCCCATCAGTTTTCAGTTTCAATTTTACATTCCTTCCTACTTTAACCTCAGACCCACAAATAAACCAATTTTCATGCAAATACTCAATGCTGTGTGTATCATTTATGAGTAGTTCTTTATTTTTCATCCTTTCTAAATATAAAGCTGAAATTAAAATGTTATCTTTGCAATTTAATTGCATATTAATTTATATGGATTTTATATAGTCACTACCAAGCTGGCTTATGTCAGGTCATTTAAATTGTGAATTAAAATGAAAAAAAAAACAAACAAAAAAACATATCGGCAATAATAATAGTACATATTCAGTAAAAATGCATGTTTTGTATGTATAATTCAGAGGTTTATTCTGAAAATAAAAATATTTTTTAGCTGTAAAGTATGAGAGTAGCAGGATGGAAAATGTGTGATTATATGATTATATCTGATCGTGATATAGCCTGTTCTTGACCTAAATTTAATATTAACTTCCTTTTTTATGTCTCAATAGATTAAACATAAAACGATTATTGCCCATACTATAGCAAACCCGTTTAAAAATATGACATCATAAAGGACTTAAACTCTGATGGCAGTGTCCTGCAACTCTTATGAGACAATTTTATAGTTTTTCTTAAAGATATTCTTGGAATTATTAAGCTAATACCTCTATATTTGCTTAGTGGGAAACGTGTAGTTTATAGAAAAACGGGATTGAATCTGTTCTCAAGGCCTCGCCACACTACTTCGTTTTAATGACTGAAACATCCCGTTATCAACCAACGAAAACTAAAAAAAAAAAAGACCAGAACCTTTACAAAATATCCCCAACATCCCACCAGCATTAAAAAGCAGCACAATGGCGCAAACGCTTACCTCATTTTGCGTGTTTTCCAGCATCAGAAGCCGCAAGGCTTCCAGGCTGTTGTTGATGCGTTCCCGTCTGCGTTTTTCCATCATCGGTTTGGACACCTACAGGTTAGAAAAAAAATGCTTTTTTTGTTGTAACTTTGGAATACATTTTTTTTTAAAACAGTCTGTCTCCAAGTTTTCCGCTTACCTTTCTCCTGGATTTGTGTCCCGGAGACTCAGGTGACGATAAAGCCTTCATGCTTCTTGTTCACCCAGCTGTCTTTCCTAGATGAACGTGGAAGCAGAATGAAACACGTAACTATTCTTTTGTTGATACTCCGTTGATATCTCACCTTGTAGCCACGCCCCCGCTTGATGCGCCTCTTATGCGTCACTCAGCGATGCGCAGAAACCACAAAAGGGTATAGGCCCAAAAAAAAAAAAAAAAAAAAAAAAAAATAGGGTATAGGCCCATTTTACACACAATATAATTTCATTTGAATGGAATTCGGCTAAAGTTATAAAGTGAACAGAATTATAATCAATAGTTAATATAAATGTAACCCTTACTGAAATTCAAAAATGTAATTTTCTGTGTGCCCGTGAAAATGTATTTTTCACATAAGTGTAGAGAAAACCATTTCTTTACCCATTAAATACTGGCGAACTTTCTTTAATGCTCATCTACTGCTTCCTTAGAAAAATAGGAATTAGTTATATTTGATTGACTGGAAGGACACATTTCAACAAAACCCCATGGTAAATTTAGGCGGTGGCAATGTTATTGCAAAACGCACGAACCAAATGGAAACATTCCAAAGCATCCGGGTGACTCGGGAAATTATATTACATGCGAACAAAGCTATTCTGTAATTTTGCTCCTTGAATGTCAACCTAAAAAAAAAAAAAAAAAAAAAAAAAAAAAACACGGCTCACGTCCTTTTTAAGGATTTAAAGGATTCAGTGCCAAGAGCAAGACCAATTTAAAAACTGCAGGGACGTCTAACTGCTTATTGTATAAAAGTATTTGCTTCGTTTTAGAGTTCTTAAGTTTTTGCTCGTGTGCGTCCTTGTTACCCTTCAGCAAATGTTAATATTTAAGTAACCAGACTAAATACAACATGCAGTTTAGAAATGAAGATTTATTAAAATAATAATAATAATAATTAACATAACGTGAACTGCATTCCGTGAAAAATCAAACTAAAAAACAACCAATTTGTGTTGGAAAGGTGCAATAACTTGGCTGCATTTTGAACTGTGCACACTTCTAAAATGTTTGGCACCCAATGAGTTTCCCCCCTTCTAAACATAGTTATATGTGTTTATGCTTTGAATGGAGAATATTAATCGGATTCCCTGTGAAAAATGTTCTTGTCATTTTGTACATCATGAAACGTGGGATTTTGAAGAGGGTGGCTGGGTTTGTTGGTGGCCCCTATCCGTCCAAAACCAACAAAACGTTTATTTAAACAATTTTTTTCTGAAAAAAATAAAATAAAACTTGTAAGACTTTGTGGTGCCTTTCTTGCATGCGCACTGGACTGACGCCCCCTCTGATCCCTATAATAGGCTAAAGTGAGCGAATAACACCAGGATGATCGGATCAGGGCACCCTGCAGAGAATAAGTGGCTTTTCGGGCAACGATACTTCCGCTTTAAATCAAAGAGCGGAGAGATTAGTGGAGGTTCAGAGATCAGCGCCGGTTGCCATGGCAGAGAGGAGGGAAATCCGCTCTGTTGAGGGGCATGTAGGCTACAAAATACACATTTAAAATAATTCAGGTTACATCTGATCTCTGAAAATAACTCATTGTTAAAGTGTGGCGCTAGTGCTGGCGCGAGACAAAAATGTTTGAGGCACGCGCTCCAGCCCTATAATGAACCTCAAGGTGCGCTCGAAATTGATTTAAAAGGCGCTCTTTGCTAGCGGAGAAATTAAGCGTCTACTGCACACGTATGTCACCAAGACAGAAAGAAAGAAAGAAAGAAAGAAAGAAAGAAAGAAAGAAAGAAAGAAAGGAGCAACTGGTTCAGTTTTAACAAGGACGTTGTGGGAGAGCAGCGCACACTTAACACCCAAGTGTGATAATCCTATTCACACGACAGACTGGCACGTTTCATTCCTACCTTTTGCTCCATATGTCTGTGTTGTAATCTCAGGCGTTTACTAATAATGATTTTCAAAATCCGATTTCTTTTTTTTTTTATTCAACACAAATAGCCAGAGTTGCGGGTCTTTAACATTTCAAAAAACGTTCTTCTTATTTTGTATTCTTTAAATCAACGTGAACAAAGCCTTACTGTCTCACACATCATAAAACCTCCTCATTGCTTCTAATTTTCTCACTTTATTTCGGTTCCCACGAGTGGAGAGATGAGTTCCCAGATCCTCACTTCTTCACTCCATCCACATGGAAGTGCTAAAAGAAACCAGAAGGACTACAATCATGTATCAAACAAGTGACAAGTTACAGTGGGGAGAACAAGCATTTGATATGCTGCTGATTTTTGACGTTTTTTTCACTTACAAATCACATAGAGGTCTGTAATTTGTAACAAAGGTAATCTTCAGCTGTGAGCGACAGAATCTAAAACAAAACTGCAGAAAATACCAGTGGATGATTTATAGATAATTAATTTCCATTTTATTGCATGACATAAGTATTTGATACATCAGACAAACAGAACTCAGTATTTGGCACAGAAATCTTTGTTTGCAGTTACAGATATCATACGTTTTCTATAGTTCTTCACCAGGTTTGCACAAACTGCAGCAGGGATTTTGGTCCACTAATCCTACAGATCTTATCCAGAGCGTTCCGGTTTCGGGGCAGTCGCTAGGCAACACGGACTTTCAGCCCTCTCCAAAGTTTTTGTCTTGGATGCAGGTCTTCAGACTGGCTAGTCCACTCCAGGACCTTTAGATGCTTCCTACAGAGCCACTCCTTAGTTGCCCTGGCTGTGTGTTTGGGATCGTTGTCATGCTGGAAGACCCAGCCACGACCCATCTTTAATGCTCTTACTGAGGGAAGGAGATAGTTGGCCAAGATCTCACCATACATGGCCCCATCCATCCTCCCCTCAATACGTTGCAGTCGTCTCGTCCCCTTTGCAGAAAAACATCCCCAAAGAATGAAGTTTCCATCTCCTTGCTTCACAGTTGGGATGCTGTTCTTGGTGTTGTACTCATCCTTCTTCTTTCTCCACACACGGTAAGTGGAGTTTAGACCAAAAAGCTCCACTTTTGTCTCATCAGACCACAGACGGGCAAACTTCAGACGGACCTTGACATGTGCGGGCTTGAGCAGGGGGATCTTGCATGCACTGCAGGATTTTAATCCATGACAGCAGAGTGTTACTGATGGTTTTCTTTGAGACTGTGGTCCCAGCTCTATTCAGGTCATTTACCAGGTCCTTCTGTTTAGTTTTGGGCTCATCCCTCACTGTCCTCATGACCATTGATTCCCCATGAGGAGACATCTTGTATGGCGTTCCAGAACGAGGGAAATTGACCGTCGTCTTGAACTTCTTCCATTTTCTAATTATTGAACCAACAGTTGTTGTCTTCTCACCAAGCTGCTTGCCTATTGTCAACAATTTTATCCCTGATGTCCATGCACAGCTCTCTGGTCTTGGCCATCGTAGAGAGGTTAGAGTTTGTTTGATTGTGTGGACAGGTGTCTTTTATACAGATAACGAGTTCAAACAGGTGCAGTTAATACAGGAATGAGCGGAGAACAGGAGGGCTTTTTAAAGAAGAACTAACAGGGCTGTGGGAGCCTAAATTCTTACTGGTTGATAGGTGATCAAATACTTATGTCATGCACTAAAATGGAAATTAATTATTTAAAAATCACTCACTGTGATTTTCTGCATTTTTGTTTTTGATTCTGTCCCTCACAGTTGAAGAGTACCTTTTATAAATATTACAGACCTCTACATGCTTTGTTAGTGGGAAATGTGAAAATCAGCAGTGTATCAAATGTTTATTCTCCACACCGTACGTATGACTTGACATAGACCGCTTTATCTATCTATCTATCTATCTATCTATCTATCTATCTATCTATCTATCTATCTATGAAAATCATATGGCATTTTTCTTTTACTTCAAATAAGTCACATCAAATCTCAATAAAACACACTGAGCATTGCTATTTTAACAAACTGTGGAAAGGTGCAAAAGGTTTGTAGTGGTCTGTATGGAGCCCCACAATAAACCTCTTCCCCCAAGTGACCTCACACACACTTGCCATCCAATCAGAAGCAGGCTTCGCGGTGTACTTATAAGCACCCACCACCATCAAGGGAGGTTTTCTTCAGCTTCTGCAGAGACCTTTGGACAACATGACGAGGAAACCACAAAGCCACACTCCTGAAGATGGGAAGAGTAGGAAAAGGGTAGGAAACTTTTTTCTTTTAAGCGTTATCCGTGAGTATTTCTGTATCCAATAACCTTCGTTTGTTTGTAACCCATTTTATTAGCATTAATCGATCATTGTGATGCTCTATCACTTATAAACCAGCTCTTGGGTTGCCAACTTGAAGCTCTTGCAGGTTTGTTCAAAGGACCATCTGATCTTTCTGACCTTCTAGGGAAAAAAACGGTTTTGGGTCCAAAACGAGTTTCTTGAGAACATTAACAATAAGCTCAGTGGCGTATTGGAGCAGCAGGTAGCTTGTTAACTGCAGGTGACTGTTTGTAAAGCCCCGAAAACTTCAATTTACCTGTTTTTAGATTTTGAAACCAGTTGTGGAGAAGAAGAGAAGGGATCGAATAAATCAAAGTCTGGCTGAGCTGAGAAGTTTGCTGTTGCAATCCACGTCTGATCCCGTGAGTCAAGTCAAAGCTGTCAAATCTCAGCTCTTCCTGAATTGTGCAAATGTCTTAAGGTCAATGATGTTTTCTATTCCCCCTGCCTGTTATTTTACCCGTGACGGACACCAGCGACTCCAGAATCCTAAAATAGAGAAAGCAGAGATTCTGGACTTGGCTGTGGAGTATCTTAAGAAGTGGACCGATAGGAGGGACTTCAATGATGGTCAGTCATGGAAAACAGAAGATTACCTCCCCAGAGTTCAGTTTCAAAGGTAAAGCTTTAATGTATGTGTTGCTACTCCTCTTTATTCCTGCTGTATGTGTCGTTCCCCGTGTAGACTTGAGGACTCCTGCAGCTTTGGGGAAACTTGGTGCCACAGAGTCCAGTGCCGTTCCTCTCGTCAGCAGCGAGACTGCAGGTTTCCAGCAGTGTATGGCCCAGCTGAACAGCTACATGCACAGGATTCCACCAACACAGAGAACAAGCCTCACAGAGGGACTGAAGCATCACTCGGGGATCTGGGAGCCCAAACTGAACTCCATCCACAGCATCACAAAGGAGCCCGAAGCTGCGTCTGTGGAGGCGGTTTATACATCAGAGAGCAGAGGAGAGTCCCCTTGGCTGCTTTTCCCATCCCACCCGTCCTTCCAGCCTCTCTCATGCTCCACACCATGCCATGACTATCTCTCCCCGCCTCCCTCTCCCTGGTTCTCGCCCTCCTTCCCCACGTTTACTGCTTCTCCCCCTTTCCCGGCCTTTGCCTGTCCCTTGACCTTCCCCCCTAGCTTGTCACCTCCGTCCTCTAATATCTCCTCCTTCCTGAGTATCTCACCCACACTTCCTCACACCAGCCCTCTTGGTCTCCATGTCCCCCCGCTAACATCATTAATGCCCTCGCTGCACCTCCCACACAGGGAGGTGTCACCAGCAGACTCTTTGTCAACCATCTGGAGGCCCTGGATGGGATGACAGGCTGGACACCCGATACAGCGACAGCACCATCACCTAGAGGGAGTTCCATCCCACAGAAAGGACTTCCCTGATTGTACAGTGTATAAACAAATAAAACTGCCTATATTTTCTAAATAAATACATTATGCGTCTAAAGCCTCTGCTTGTATGTTTATTTATTTTCAAGTGAGCGTATTTGGGTGTAGGCTGCATGGTGGCACAATTGCTGGAACTTTTGCAAGAAGGTTCTGGATTTGAATCCTGATCCTTTTTTTGGCATAGATTTTAGTTATAGAACATTTCAACCTTCATCTGGCACACCATGCCTACGTGAATACACATAAAACATGTGGGAACTCATCATGCAGAAGGCTCCAGCTGACATTCAGGCCTATTTCTAGCAGTCAATGTCAGCACAGAGGGTGTGGGTATATAACTTAGCAGGTCTGATCTTGGACTGTGGGAAAAAGCTGGAGAACCCTAAAAAAAACTGAAGGAAACTTCATTCAGAAAGGCCCTGCTCCAACGTCTGAACCTAGGAGCTCCTGCTCCACAGTTTTTTACGTCTAACTTTATAACATGACCAAATCTGGAAGTGTTTTGGTTGTATTTATATCACAACAGAGACAATCTTACATGTCTTTACATTTAAAGGCATTAATCTACAGTAGTGGTGTGTTGAAAAACAAAACAACAATGCAAAATCAAATCGAATTGATTTGCAAGTTCAAAGATCATATGTTTTTTTTTAGAAAATGTTGCCCTTTCTACAGTTAAAATAGGAAGGAAAAGTCCAGACGGCCATTTTAAGTCATTTGTCTGAAAGGGTTGATACAGTTTCCCCCAGTGAACTGTTACTCACCCAGTGGTCATTCATTGAATTCAAGACATATAAGTAAGAAAATAGCTATAAAAAAAAAAAAAACGGTGTCTAATAGCACTAACCTACATCAATATCGAATTGGATCAGACTGAATTGGATCTAATTGGATGGGATCGTGATAATCGATTCTAACCTTTGAGGATCGGAATTGAATCGATTCTTGAAATTTTTATCGACATCCAGCCCTAATCTACACTTTCACAAGATTGGGGATTCCAACTTGAGTCTATGGAGCTTGCAAGAGTGAAAATAATGGAAAAATAATTTAATTGCAACCAAACATCACTGCCTCTATTATAGTGATCAGTCTTGATTAATATAATGGAGGAATAGAATAGAATAGAACAATGTTTTATTGTCCCACAAGGAGAAATAACAGCAGTGATTCACAATAAATGTACCATATTAATTATGGTACAAATCACTGATCTAGGGGTTGTTCGCTGGTATGTCTTGGCACACTTAGGGCTTTGTATGTAGATGAAAATGTCGAAAAAGTTTGGTTTTAGTAATATTAGGCCAGTGCATCTTCTACAAATTTGCAAGTAAAACTAAAATCTTAATTAAACACACCTAGGTGTGAAGTTGTAACATTACATAATCTTGAAAAGATCAGATAGGTAGCTAACAGCTTCAGACAAGTCCCATTTTATTTCTAACATTCTTGCATATAAATGTCTCAGTGCTAGTATCTGTCACACTTTGTACTCCATAGAGCTGAAGAAAATTTACAAGCATCACATCATGTGTTTTTTCTTTGAGGCCATAAAGTTTTCGAAGTTTCCTTTTCTCTTTACAGATGTAGATTTCTATAACTATTAAAAAAGTGCTACGAGCAAATTAGGGCTGGGTATTGATTCCAATTTCAAGAATCTATTCAATTCCAATTCTCAAAAGTTAGAATCAATCGTTACGATCCGATCTGATTCATTCTGATCCAGTTCAATATAGATATTGGTCAGACCTATTAAAAAAAGTTTTTTAAAATTGTTATCTTAATTATATCCCTGTAATTCAATGATTTAACACTGGGTGAGTAACAGTTTAGCAGTAAAAAACTGTATTAACATATTCAGAACTAAGCCTTAAAATTCCTAATTTAACTGTAAAAAAGGGCAAACTATGATAAACCATTAAACTGATTGTTTAACTTGTGAATTGATTTAATTAGATTCTCAGAATTTTTATAAGAATGGATTCAGAATAAATTTCTCATTTTTTTTTCAACACAGCCATAAAGCAACTCTACTTTCAGCTTTTACTATAATGCTCAGTATTTCTGTGGGTTTACAGTTAAAAACCTGTTTAAAAGGCAATGCAAAGGGCCCATGTTAAACTGTGCTGATGAGATGTTTAAGTTTTTTTCAATTCCTTTGCTACAATTTAAGTAGAAGCTCAACAGATTTGCTTTTATAAGTTGCTATTGCTGTAACAAACAATGCAGTTTTCAGCCTCGAGCAAAAGTTGATTACTCCTGATTGATCTTTATACATTCAATTCAGTTTCAATTCAGTTTATTTATATAGCGCCAAATCACATCAGATGTCTCAAGGCACTTTATAAGTCATTTCAATTCAATCATACATACATCCCAACAAGTTTCATAGTTTTCTATCTAAGGAAACCCAGCAGATTGCACCGATTCACTGACTTGAAGCATTCACTCTTCCTGGACCAACATTTAGCGACACTAGAAAGTCGCCTGCATTGTGTTGTTGACCTCACAGTAATCCTTCATACAGAGCAAACATAGCGACAGTGGAAAGGAAAAACTCATGCCAGTCCCGATCTTTATTTCATGATGAGAGTGTGTGGTGTGTTTGCAGGTACTGGTTTATGCTTTTATGTCTCTGCACTGCTTTCCAGATAGAAATTAATATAAACAGACACTTGTCTGGTTGGGTGTGATTTGTAGGAAGACGTCTGGACTCCTTCTGGACCCGTCAGGCATATACTCATCCCAGATGACTTCCCACAATCCCCTCTGCTGTTCTATCTACACACCGGGCCAGGTTCTTTCTGTCTGTGCAGAGCAGCTGTCCTACTAGGACAGAGGATGCTTTCTTTGGCACATGATGAGAAGAGTTTTCAGATTCATTCTGTTAAAGTATTAATCAACATAAAAGAACTGAAGAGATTAAGTTATTTTTTTAAATATTCGTTTCATTGGCTTTCATTTGAGAAATTATTGGAAAACAGGTGAAGTTGCTTTGGAAACATGCTGTTTGATCTGTGATCAACAGAGGGCAGCATTGACACGCCAAATGCACCCAGCAGCAGTGCTGGGAAGCGGGAACCCTTCTTGATGAGGAGAGTAATAAAGGGGAGAGTGGGGGGGTGGGCTATGATAGGGGCAGAGCAGGGGCTGTCACCGAGTCTCTTCATCAGTGATGAGTCCAACATGCCTGCTCATCATTCCTCGCTCTTTTTGTCTCTCATTGCTCGGCTCAGTCCATATATCAAGATTAAATCTCCATTACGATCTCTAAATATTTTCAGCAGGGAGGCATCAAAAGGTTTGGCCTGAGAAAACAGAACTTAGCACATGATACAACATGTCTTTGGGTAATTGTCACGTTCTTGTGCCCTCTTTATGCCCCTTTTCACTGGAGGAACTTTCTCTGAGTGAGTGCCATTAGTTATGAGGTGGCCATTGTTCTTTGTCAGAGAAATAAGAGGGCTGGCACGTCACAGGGAGCTTGGTGCACCACACTGGCTCTCTGCTACGTGTTTTGATCAGTCTGCACCGACTCATGAAAGCAGGGAAGGTCGTTCACTTAGAAAAGGAAGTTTTCTGCGGCATGGCACATAATTAATAGGGAAAGAAATCACGACTCGGAGTGACCTGACAGTAGCTGAAAATTCCCTGGCATTTTCTCAGAACAGGCTGAATAGAGCCGATCCTGTTACCCTCTTTAATCACTACTTGTTTTTTCTCCCGTTGCTTGCGTGCATTCCTGATTTAAAGGTGTTGGGCTGCGAAGATGTCACGGGATGTCATGTCATGGACTACTGAGAGTCTTTGAATTCCTGCATGTTGGTGCATTTCACAATTCTAAATGGAGAGACAATGCAGGTGTCAGCTACGTCCATCGCACATGTATACACTTGCAAACCTTAACAGTATATGCGGTAAACACTGTGCATGCTTTCTTTAGCAGACGTTTGCTCACTTGGTCTATTCCCCGGACAAACATTGTGTTGTCCTGCCCTGTAGAAGATGAGTTGTATTTAGGCTTATCACACCAGCTTCCTCAAATAAATATTATTGATGCCTAAAAAAATCTGGCACTAGAGACTCTAAATATCACAAAAAGAATAGGCTGTATTCTTAATTTGCACCTATTTAACCCCCTCCTCATAGTAGGGACAAGATTGTACGCCTGCAACATAACACCAGCTGCTGTATGTGCAAACCTGTTGACCTACAGGAAATGTTTGACCTCTGTTATCACCAGCCAAGGTTACATTACAAAGTATTGAGTTGTACTTTTGTTATTGACCAAATACTTACTTCTACCCCATTATAAAAATCAATTCTGTCTCCCAAAGTTGAAGTGTCACTACGATGAAAATGAAGAGCTCTCTCATCAGCTTGTGCAATCAGTACAGTCTTTTTTGCACCACTGTATAATTCCCTATAATTGTTGTCAAACATAGAGCAAGATGACTAAGCTTAAACCAGTAGCACTTGTGTTACTGTTCAGTCTCCTCCAGAAAAAAAAAGTTGCACTTCAGTGTGTCATTTAACAAAATACTGGGAAATGTGTTCTCAGCTTGTCTTGCTAGTAACATTCATGCCCACTGGTTACAATAATATGCAACTCTCAATGATTTTTTTTATATTAAACAGGTACTTAAGCAGCCTTCTTACCTGGATCTCACTTCATGTCAGAATTAAGACCTAGAAGGTGGAAGACTTGTATCCAAGATGGTGGCTATGTACATAAAACAAAGCGATCGCTACAGAAAAACTCATTTGTGCTTTGGACAGCTTGTATTTTATCAAATCAGTCACACACACATGGTAATGTAAAAGCTCTTTTAGTGGAACTTTGGTTGAAGTATTTAAGTGTACAAAATGCTGAGAAATAGATTACGAGTTTCTTGTGCTAACAGCTATTAGCTGTCTTGGTGAGCACAAAAATCCTCACTAAATATCTAACTTAAAGGTTGTATATGGAACATTTTCATAAAAAAATACATAAAAAAGAACTCCACAGAGCTTTAAGGGCTACAGAATGAAAGCAAATTTCCTTAAAAAATTGTATTTGAATTAAAATATCTTAAAATTGACATTTTAAAGGGATTATGTGAAGTTTGAAAGTTTTGTGCTCATGAGTGCCCCCTTTGGCCAAACGCGTAACTTCAGCCTGAATGGTAAGCTCGTGCATGAAGTTCACACATGGTATGACAGCGGTCCTCCTGAACGATCAGAAACAACAGCTGAATCTGTCCCGTCCTTGACAATTTACAGATTTGCAGGCACGACTGCAACTGAGGTAAGTTTAGCTGGGGTATGGGCTGGAGTTGGAGCTCCGAAAGCTCTTAATCAGGCAATTGGGCCTACTTCCCTCCTTTACCATTCCTCCCCTGCCAAGAAGACAACAAAAGGTGAGTAATTCCATTACCTTGCTGAACATACAATTTTACCCGTTTCAGAACACAGCATAAGTAGACATAATGTTTGTCACAATCTGCACATACTAACTGAAGTTTTACTTCACAGGCAGGATGGCCAGTCCCCTTCTGCAAAACAAACATTTAACCTTGTTTTCTACCTAAATAAAATTATCAATTAATTCATCTGTGTGCTTATTACATCAACATCTGCCAATCATGCAATATTCCTGTAAGAACTTATTTGCAATAAGTAGTGACGGAGCGCCAGGTCTCCATCACACCATCTCAGGAGAGAAGTGACCACAGAAGAACAGAAACTGTAGAGTAGTTTTAGGTGAAGCCTACACTAGATGTTCCCACATAAAACATTTTCACAGCATCAAACACATGCAGAAACGGCGACTTTCCTCCTGGATTGGTAAGATAACTGACTTACTAACTTTGCTAATGTTAGCTGTCAGTTAAACTCTTCTAAAATGCATTCCTCACTGGACACAGTTCAGGTTGGTCACAGGAAGAATCAGCAGTGAACCAGGCAACCCAAGGCCTGGAATTATGTTTTTATTGTTGTAACTACAACCTAGATAAACTAGATGTTGCTATTGGGCTCATGTTCCATATCCAACCTTTAACTTAGACTAGATTTTCAGCAAAAATGCCACACTTTTATGTAGGTTCAGGGATCTAAGCTTGAAGCCAGAAAAAATGTACAAAATTCCATTTGAAGTCAAAAATATCTCACTATATTTAATCTCAAAATCCAATATGGCTGTCGATCTTCATAAAATAATACACAAATTAATAGTGTTTATTTTCACCTCTTTCAGTTCATATCATACTAAAATATTCACAAAGTTTGGAATCGCATCATTTCTAGAAACAGTGCAGAATAAAAGTTTGGACACACCTTCTCATTCAGTGCCTTTTCTTTATTTTCATGACTACAGTGTAGATTCTCACTGAAGGCATCAAAACTATGAATGAACACATATGGAATTATGAAGTACTTTTACAAAAAATTGTAAAAATAACCTGGCCTCCAAAGTCACCGGACCTGAACCCAGTCTAGATGATTTGGGGTGAGCTGAACCGCAGAGTGAAGGCAAAAGGGCCAACAAGTACTAAGCATCTCTGTAAACTCCTTCAAGACTGTTGGAAAACCATTTCTGGTGACTACAAAGCAGTAATCAGAGCAAAGGGAGGCTATTTTGAGGAATTTAAAATATAACACATGTATAGTGGGCAACTGTGGCTCTGTGGTAGAGTAGTTGGCTTGCAATCGTAGGGTCGTAGGTTTGATTCCAGCTTCCTCCAGTCACATGTCGATGTGTCCCTGGGCAAGGCACTTAACCCCCAAATTCTACATTGTCCTACCGAGCCATGTTGGGTGTCGGTGTATGAATGCGAGTGTGAATGGGTGAATGCGGCTTCAATGTAAAGCATTTTGAGTGGTCAGTAAGACTAGAAAAGCGCTATATAAGTTCAGTCCATTTATTCAGTTATTTCACCCTTTTTGTTTAAGTACATACAGTATTTCCATACATCATGTGTTCATTCATAGTTTTGCCATGCTACAATGTGGATCACCATAAGAAAGGAAAGTCATTGAATGAGAAGGTGTGTCCAAACTTTTGGTCTGTACTGTATGTTATCAGACTTCAGATATAAATATAATGCAGCAGGTGTGGCCTGGAGCATTTAAACATAAGGATAACTATCAGGCAACTTTTGGAAATAACTGAATCCTTCCATTTACTAATGTTTATATTAGTGTCATTCTTTTCCTGATTAATCTGAATTCACCGGAAAATATTCCCTCCATACACGTTTTATACCCACTTTCTCTCTATATGGACTGGAGCTTATTGATCAGAAGAAAAAAAAATCCACCAGAAAATCTTTTAATTCACAGAAAATCTTTTCCTACCAATCATATATTTATAGTTTAACATATATATATAAATTTCATAGCTCGTTGCTGCTGCAGTATGAACTACTGTTCAGCTGCTTCATATGATTGGACCATTTATGCCTGAATAATTAAAAATAAAAATGAAAGAAATTTCGTTTTTTTTTCACATTAAAATAAAGTAGCAAAACATTTCAGTGAATTTTGCTTTGAGTTCCTCAATTTTAATGAACTTTCCAAGCAGCACTGGTGTGTTTCACAATAACTTCATACCTTTTGCCAAAAAGGGAAAGCAAAATAATCAAAATATATTCAATGATAGTGTCTTTTTTTTTTTTTAATCAAGCCTTGAACTCTGCGGTCCAGTGTGTTATCTGCTTAGCTGTCTATTTGTGTAGGAGTGACTATGCATTCTTTTGGAGTTGAGTCAATTTGTTTTACTTTGCTGTTTTCTGGAAGTTGGCCTATGAGCTTGCTGCTTTTTATCAGTAATATTTAAAGACCTCTGCAGACTCTGCAGTCACTATCCCCCGTGGAGGAGGACTCCTCACTCAGATCACATGTCAATACTCAAGAATGTAAATCTATCACTACTCACAACTAAATATCATTTTTTCCTCCCTTTCATTTCTCCAAGTTTTTTTTCTTTTGCAAAGATTCTTTGAAGTAAACAGTGAAAGGATCCCAGACTGTAGCAAAATACCTGAGGACTGAAACGTTTTTGACATAAGTCCTAAGAGACGAGAGCGAGCCACTTTTCCCGGCGGCCCCTTTGCCGTTTTTAATCTGAGGCTGAGGGAGACAGCAGCGATGACAGAATGATGGGACAGCTGGACATGTTTCCAGGCCAGCAGCGACGAGCAAAAGAAAATCCAGGATAAAGGCCACCGCCGACATCTCAGCATGGAGCCAGCAGCTATGGACAGATGACCAAAGCAGGGCAGAGCATGAAAGGAGACCCAAATAACTTGACGAGAGGAAAGCCAGCAGACTAGGGTATTTTGCTTTTTTAAAGGTTTAAATGGGTAATATTTAAAAGAATATCTGCTGATGCCCCAGGAGACCCAAGAAGATGCTCAGCGAGACAACTGTCTGATGTCAAAATAATAGCACATCAAGAATCAGATTAAGCTTAATGAGCAACAGCTTGGTAATGGATTTCGAACTAAGTAGCTCCAATGTTATGATCTATATTCTGAGGTTTTGGGTTAGTCGAATCAGATCCATAAAAACCGATAATTTCAGCCCCCTGAAATGAGTCCATTGCCTAATCTTTGGATGCTGCCCAGCAGGATAAAGAAACTGCTGCACCAGCATTTCTTTTCTGTCCATTAACATGTTGTTTTGTGTCTGACGAAAACATTAGAAAAATCCTTCTGGTTTAAAAAAAAAAGAAAAAAAAAAGAAATCAACAGCACTGCTTATAAAACAGCCACTAATCTTGACTTTCTAGCAAGCTTTGGCTACTAAAGGGAACGTTAGTTTTTCTTTTTCAACCTGAAACTTATTTTTTGCATTTATTACGTTCATTTATTCACAAAGGACATTTTTAGAGCCCCTTGGAGCCCTTCATAAGAAACATATGCAGTTGTGATTAGCGTATATTCATATAATAGGAGTCAAAGGGGGGAGGAGATTTGACGCCTCTAATAAGGCATTATCTCCCCCAAAACTCCTTAATTTTACCAATGCCTTGTTATTAATTGTTAGCACTACGCCCCTCAGAGTTCAGAATGTTTCAGAAGTGCTTATTTGTTCTGTTTTGGGGTGTTTTAGAGGCTAATAACTAGGGATGAGTATCGTTTAGGTTTTGTCCGATACCGGTGACAAACTGGTATTTTTGAAACGTACCGCTTAAACGGCCCTTGAAGCAGTGCTTAAAGAATGGAAAACATACAAACTTTGTCAAAAAACCCTGTTTTAAAAAAAATATTTTTGGTAGGGCTGTAAAACGATTAAAAGTTTTCTATCTAATTAATCAGAGTAGCTGAGAATTAAATGCCATTCGTAAATGAATGACAAATCTAGATAATGTTGCTCTCTTTAAAAAAAAAATAATACAGAAAAAATCAATGAAATTTTTGTTTTGAACTCGACAATCACATTCACAATGTATGAATGGTCTCATAGGAAAAATAACAAACTAAGGTAGCAGAACTAACCAAAATATCTGAATAAACTTACCATTTGGATATGACCAGTCTGTGTTAAAGATCACAGAAAGTAAAATCAGGAAATTAATGCTCTTATTGTGAAGATGTAAACTGCTACTTCCTCCAATGAGTTAGCACAAATTCAAGTCCAAAAACATTACTTTAACGGAGTAATGTGCATTTTATAATGCAACAGTAACCGCTATGAGTGCTTAGTGTTTATTCGGTTTGATAACAGTAAAAGAAACATACAGAAATACAAAACATGTGAAAGCTTATATAGCGCCTACCCTTTGCCTATATAGAGTGAAATGAAAAAATGTAGTATATACACACATATATACACACATATATAAACACATTATATACACGCATATATAAACACATATACACTTATACATATATACAAAAACAAATACAGCTAATTACTCCTACTGCTCCCCCTAGTGGCATCGCATTTCTTCCTCTCTATGTATTTCAAATGTTTTTTGTTTGTATTTATATTTGAACACGTTCATGTTTGGACATTGTTTCAACTCCATGTCCAGTTTATTCCACAATTGTACCCCATTAACTGTTGGACTAAAACTTTTCAAGGTTGTGCTATGTTTCTGAGTCCTAAAGTTGAATTCATTACGTAATTCATTACAACCAGTACGTTCTTGGAACCTTTTTTGTTTTTGGCTAGGTAACAGTTTGTCCCTTGGTTTGTATAACATCTGTACGGTTTGGAACTCAACAATGTCACAAAACTTCATGATCTTTGATTTTAAAAATAATGAGTGAGTGTGGTCCAAAAACCCAACTTTATGAATGAATAGAATCGCTTATTTTTTGCAACAATACTATTGGTTTAACCGTGCTTTTATAAGTACTATCCGATACCACAGTACAATAAGATAAATAGGGCAAAATTAGAGAACAGTATAAAATATGTAGAGCTTTGATGTTAAGTATGTGTTTTGCTTTTGCAATTACTGAAATGCTTTTAGAATCTTTTGTAGACATATATTTAATATGAGATTTCCAATTAATTCTGTCTTAAAACTTTGAAATATCCTAAAGCTATATTGTGAACCAACATGCATAAATCAACATAAATAAGATGCATTTATACTCTGCACTGGGCACAGTGAGCTGACATTGCAAGCGGACGAAAAGGAAAATTCCCACAGACAACTTATGAAGTTATAATCGTATAAACCCAATACGCCATTAATAATATATTCACAAGTCATTTACGTCACCCAAACACATTCTGCTGCACAACAATCAGTAGTTTGTCTGGTTAGGAAGGAGAGCTGATGTGTTGCGGGTTGAATTATAAACAGGGCAATATTGTGTGTATGCATTAATTGCGTAAAAAAAATAAAAAATTTGTTAATTCTAGGAATTAATCGATTTGGGTTAATGCAATAATTTTGATAGGTTTAGCACTTTTTTGCAAAAAGAACGCCATGTTAGCCTTTTGTGGTTATATAGGGCCTCGTTCTTGGCTGATGGTATACCCAGAATTAACGGTGCTTAACATCTCCATAAAAAAAGAACCAAAACAAGGCACAGAAATGTTTGCTGCTTTTTGGTCTGGTTACTATCATTTATGTCAGAATGGCACCGAATATTGATACCCATCCGTACTTAGAACTCATCTACAGTAACATGTCATTACAATAATGTCACTGCTGTGCGGCATCCCAGCTGTAGTCTGAGCAGGGCTTTCAGTCTGCGCTCTGTGGCGGTTGGCTAAACAGAAATTGCTAGTGCCAACATCAATATGTTTGAGTTTGCATGTTTTTGTAATGCACTAACTGAACGACCAATTGTACTAAGTTCAGCTTCTACAGCCTCCCTTTCCACAACCTACGTAGACCACAGCTGTAATGGCGGGCGGCTGATACATAATTGAAATCACTAGTTAGTGTAAATTGGAATTGGTTGGATTATAAACCTGTAAAAACACCAGAAGCTTACACCACAGCACCTCCAAGACATTCCAAATAACATTATATTATATTATATATATATCATAACAAAACATTGGTGAAATTAAGGAATTTTTGGCTAGATAATGGCTTATTACAGTTGACAAATTTCCTGCCCCCATTGACTCCCATTATATGGTTATATGCTGATCACAACTGGATATAAACTTCTTCTGAAGGATACTAAGTGGCTCCAAACTTGTCTGGGTAAGTAAATGAATGAAATAAAATATAAAAAAAGAGGTCTAGGATGAAAAAAAAAGAATTTCCCTTTAAGGCTGGAACTAATATAAACCTCTAGATACTCTGTTAATTTCTGTAGTTAAGTGAATTGTTTGGGCTGGGCCTTTCTATGAGGCATGGTTTTCCATTTGAATGTGTGGGTTACCTCCAAGTACTCCAGCATCCTTCCATCATCTGAAAACATTCTAGTTTAATTTGTGTTTTAGGTGTTTGTATGAGTATTCATGCTTCCTGTACCCTTTTGTATTACATTGTGGTGACCTGTTGGCTTGGCAACCAGTCCAGAGTGTACTATGCTTTTCACCTACTTACTGATTGAGATTGGGACTCCTTGCAACAACTGAACATATATAAAAAGAGGATGGATTGATAATAGTAGTCAGCCAAAGAAAGAGTATAAAACTAACCTACTGTCACATCTGAATACAGTTATTTACAAAACTTACAGTATATATTCATCTTGTTTAAAGGTTTCTGTTTTATCAGTGTATCTTATTGCGCATCATGAGACCTGTTGTCACTCCTTTGTCACGCAAAGGAATTTATTAGAACATCTAAGATTTACGTTTTTTTTGTTTAGAAGTGGAAGATCACGCAATACCTAGAAGTGAGAGCAGCATCTGGCTGTCACGTCTCCTGACACAAGCTTGTGTCCACAGTCTCCATGGTAACCAGCTGCTCTACCCTCTGGCGAACAGCGGTAAGCTCAAACACTTCCATCACTGCTTCAGGTCTCAGCTCAAAGTTGGACTACAGATAGATGATAGGCAGGTTAGGCAGCAATGCTTGCTGCTGTAAGTAAAATCTGTCCTGTTATCCAAGTGCACAGCTACAAAACACGGTCAGTAACTATTGGAAACTGTTTCTGTGGGTATGAAGCATCGTGATTATATTTTTGGTGAGAAGTATCAGGGCTGAAACATGCAGCTTTGGTGACTTTTTTCCAAATTCACCACAAGCTTTGAGTAAAATCGTGGAATTAGACCAATAAAAGGTGCAAAAAAAATTGACAGATGATGTATTTTTGAAAAACACAAAGAAAAGTGTAAGGTCAGTTCTGGAGCAAATTACTACAAAGTGCATCATTTCTCGTAGGATTTGGAATCATGTTTCCAGATCATTTAAAGTTAACATTATTTTTTGAAGAAACAGGAGATGAAAGGTAATTAATTACATCTGGCTCTGGTGGACATGGCCTGAACATCCCCTCATCTATCTTGGGGCTTCATTGTCATGGCAAACATGCTTTAAACAGACAGGAAGTAACCTGAGCCAAACAGGAGAGAATCAAATCAGAGTTTGCTAGCTTGTTTTTCAGGGCAGACCAATTATTTCTGACATAAGGCCCTTTTCACTCATGCACCAGTCCTCTCCTCAAGGCCCTCTGTCATGTTTGTCCACTGGCTTGCTTTCGCTTCTTCTTAATTTTAGAGAGAAATGTTACCAAAGATGACAAACAATGGCCGTCTTTTCAGAGATCCTATAACCCTTTCTTCCTGAGGGAGCTGCACTGTAATCAAGAATGCCACAGAGCGTCTTTCTGCAAATTTCCAACTTGTGATCTTTCTCTCAGTGCTCGCAGATACATTTCGATTCAAAGCTCAATTGATTTATTGTCAGCAAGACCCAACTTGAAACGGGGTCTCCGATGGCTGCACCACATTGCCTCATTGATCTCAAACAATAAACTTTTCATTGAAAGTATGTTGATATAAGACTTCCTATTATCTGTCTGCCAGAGTTTTCCAGTGTATTTTGCTGGACTATCTGGGACTCTACATCCTCCTCAGCCTTGCCTGCCCCAATACGTAGGCTGTAACCCTCCTCACCAGAAGGGCTCCTTTCTTTTCCCTTTTTTAATGTTCAGTGACAACCTTATGGGTCGAAGGTCGGCCCACCAAACAGAAACTGGAGTCAGAAATAGCTTCTGATACATGCACACCATAGAAGAATACCTCAGTTCGTATTCAGACAACACTTTATTTCATCACATTTCGTCATGGTATTCCTAACAACAAGACTGAAGGTGGGGGTTGGGGGTCAAGTTTGTTCTCAAAAAGGCGGCTTTAATGCTGTAGATGTCTGCTTCTTCGTCTGTAACCTCATACTGCTGAGAAAATGTCAGAGTGCAGGAGAAAGCGTGTGCGGACATCAGATTGTCTGGGACCTTCAGGGGCCCCTACTGACAAATAGAGCAGTCAGTCTTTATCTACTTCAACAACCTGAGACTTTGCCGTCCAAAAGTAGATTTCTGACCAATTAAGTAGAGATTAAGAAGGATCTACTATTATAGTTGTGATGTGAATCCGGTTCTTTATTGCACAGTATTCTGAATTTACCAACCAAAAGGCTGGGATATAAATGCTTTTTTTTAAGAGTTTGAAAACAGCAATCACAACAGCATTCAAGCAATTTATAGTGTAACATAATAATGCATCATCAGTGTGGGAAAATGTGTTTTTTAAGAGAACACCTGGTAGCACTGTTGGAGGTGAGCAGAGCTTACCCTTTATTGGGGACCTGGGGATTCCCACTGCTTCCCCTATGCAAGGATAAGTATAAGAGCAACGGAAAGGGGGAAATTACATACCTTGAGTATCCAGGTACACAGTCAAGTTGCAGTAATATGGCAACAATGTGAATGTTTTACTTGGGTCAAAAGGATCATTGTAACATTGTATAATTTAGTGTGGTTTTGTTATTGAGGTAGATCCTAGCATATTTATGTGTTTGGTGAACAATGTGATTTGCAACTGAAGAAAATAATGGCATTCTTATATAAATGACATAAAGCTGCTTGTATAACAGGAAATGTGGTTAAATGTACATCACAGCCAGTGTGGCAGTGGGTACCAAAATGACCAATAAACTATTGTTGGCACTCGGTCCTCTGGTCAGTCTTCTATTAGCTGCAACCGTGCACACCTCGTGGATGCCCCTGGATGTACAATGCTGAAGAAAAGAAAGGCTGTCCATTACTAAATCTATTAGACATTGAAAACCCAAATAACATGTTTGTTGATACATCCCACTTGCCAGTGTACTTGCTTTTCAAACTGAAACTACATGTAAATCCCATTTAGACATGAGTCGGAGTTAGGTCAGGTTTATAACTGTGGTTTAGAGTTATTGTTCGAATGGTTAGACCGAGGAAAACTGCATGGTTGATCATTGGTCAAAGCTCACATGTAGAATTAAGAATGTGGAAGGAAAGTGAAATCTAACTTGTGTAGAAAGGCCAGAGAGAAACATTTTTAAGGTGGCTTTATACCTACATTGGGTGTGAAGCAGGGTACACGCTAAATAGGTTAATGGTCAATCACAGGACAATACAGATACACACAGGACATACAGCCATGCACACACACACACACCAAATACCTTAGGGCTACTTTAGAGTTACCAAAAGCGAGCAGGTATCCTTTTGGGATGAATCTAGAGAACCCAAAAATGCACAGGGAGAACATGCAAATTCAATGCAGAAAGTTGCTTGGCTGGTATTTGATCCCAGGACCTTCTTGCTAAAACACAACAGTCCTACCATGCTGCACTACAGTGCAGCCTTTTGTTTGATCCATTTCTAATATAAAAAAGAAAAAGAATAATATATATCTGTTTATTTTGCTTCAAAGCAGAGAGCGAGGTCAGCATTTACTGAGTTGAATATTTCGCAGGAGAAGTGGCCCAACATAAGAACTTCACGTCACCTACAGATTAGCTGGAGAACAGCTTCACGGAATGGGTTTTCATGGCCGAGCAGCTGCTGCCAAGCTTTAGATCACGGAATAAAAAGCGTCAGGTGCAGTGGTGTTACCTTTACCTGCTAGAGCATCTTTGGGACGAATTAGAGACCGTGAACCCAGTCATCGTGTCCAAGCAAGAGACAAATCGACCAAAACTTTGATGCATGTACTTTTAGAATCAGTCAGGACTTACCTTACCTTTGGCCTTTGGTCTACCAGGGTAGGGCACCAGCCCCACCCTGAACAGGATTCTGTACAAAAAGAAACTGAATGGGTGTATTTGTAAATTAAAAAAAGGTGTAAATGTTTGCCTTCTTTATAGTTTGCTTTAAACTCACGCTACCATCATCGTGACTTTGCGATAGACATCTAGTGACATCTTTGAACATAATCACAGCGCATGCCATATAGAGCCGAGGGAGGCGACGCAGGGTTGTGTGATGGAGTCGGTACTTTCTAAGATGAAAACAAAATCTGATGTAAAGACATAGAAAAAGTCAGCTAAGCATTAGTTTGTCTTCTTCTGTGTTTACTTATGATGCAGATATGCCCTTGCATTTTCACGTCCACCCATTTTAAACCTCTTCAAAAGCTTAAAGAGATGAGTACGCTATCTCTGTCTGAGAAGTGTTGCGTGAGACGATGTGTGCAGTTTATCAGAGCTTTTCTTTTTCTACCCTTTTCATCCAAATCCTTATTTCCAAGTTCTGCACAATACACAGATGCCTCAGCTGGAATAAGACCACACTTATCTGTCATTGAGGTTCCCTCTGCCTGCCTCACCCTGGCCTAAAATGCTCAGACCACCAACTTCTCATCTCTCCTAAAGAGCAAAGACAAGCCGATATGATGAAACAGAAGAAATTCTGCTCGAAGCTACGGGACCTGGTGGTACTTTGTCTGGCCCATCTTGATTGTTCTGATAGGAGGAGATGATAAGGAACACGAAAGTACCCTGTCATCAGCTTTTTTTTCCTTCATCTTCTCTATGACCTACAACATCACAGCAAGGGGAGCAGACAATACTTGTGCACGGTATCGCCTCTCAGAGAGGAAATGTTGGTAGCTTCAAACGAACCCGAAAGGATGTGCACATGTATCCTGCAGATGCAACTGGTCCTGAGCTGCGATGTGCATTAGGTGGGGATGAGGTCAAAGAGCCGGGCTTCTTAGTCATGTTTTACTAATCATCTGATGCCCTTTCAAATTAAGCCTGAGATCCTGACTTCCAGTGCCAGGGCAGCTGGGTTGTATGATCTACAGTGAGGTCTAGCTGTTGTGCCAAGCTTATTTTCACTCTTCTTTGTTGGTCTTAAAACAGCATTTCTTCAAAGCTGCCTAATCTCACTTTATCTCTAGATAGCTATGATGGCTGACTATGAGACTTAGAGCTCTGTTTCATGTTGTACTTAACAATCATGCTGCTCTTTCTACCACGCCTTATCCTTTGAATGAATCAGCCCTTTGACTAAGGAACAAATTAACAGTGGCCTCACATCTTCTTATTCACATTTTGTCTAACTACAGCCACTAAATTTTAAGTATCATCACCATTATTATTATTATTTCTAGGAGTATTTTAATAAACAAAACTTAAGTATGTAACTATCCTCCTAAAATGCTACCCTAGAGAAAGGACATTGGCCATGATATGCCAGAACAACCCAGTAACCGTGCCCAGGACCAGACAGCAAAAATCAGAGAATCACGCCAAGAGGGGAGTGTGAATCTTGGAGGAGCCACATAGATCCGTGGCTCGGATGGCCTTTTTGTAAGTTATATATATATATATAGATATATTGGGGAGTCACGATTCTCCAAATCCTCAATTCGATTTTTGATTTTCATTATTTTTTTCCCTTTTCTTATAGTACAGAGCCCTATTTTTATGGGTTAGGGTTAATCCTAACCCTAACCCTATGATCATTGATTTAATTCATTAAAATTTGTACATTAAATCTTATTTCGAAAGACATAAAAGGGATGCAATTTCCATCATTTTTGTGTAATGTATCACACTAGGCATTAATGGTCGAATTGAAATGATTTATTAATGTATTTACAATATAATTGTATTTACAATAAATTATTACACTTATAAGTGTAATAATCTTGTTTAAATAAAGAACAGAAATGATCAATAATAGAGGGTGGCTGCCATCTAGTGACTTTTTTTGTACAAGCTTTTAATGTAACCAATCCCAACTTACACTAACGTGGAATTTCAATGACGTCGCACCCACCACCATAACAGCTGTAGTCTGTTGGTTGGTTGTAGAATGGGAGCCTGTGGAAGCTGTTAGTCCAGTTGGTCATTCGGTTTGTGCAAATTGGAAACACGTAAACATGAACCATATTGATGTGTGCAGTAGCAAGTTCTGTCTGATCAACCGCCGTAGAGCAGAGTGAGAGTCCTTCTCAGACTGCAGCTGGGATGTAGCACAGCGGTGATGTTACTGTAATCGTGCAATAGTGTAGTTGTATTATTGTCTCTAAATAACCCCAAAACCAAAACAAATAAACACTTCTGAGACGTTCTGAACGCAGACGGGTACAGTACTCCCTGAGTAGTGCTAACGTTTAATAACCACACATTGATAAATGGAGATGTTTTGGGGGCAGATCATGCCTTATTACGTGTCGATTGGGTTGCCAACTTTCAGAATTTAAAATAAGGGAGACTTAGGCTACAGGCGTTATTTACCATGGGCTGAGTTGTCTGACTCGCAGGGAGGTGTGGTGCTTAGGGGTCATCCAGAATGGTCATATGTTAAGCTTAAAAGGCTTTATTCACAATAAACACATTAATGCATCAGTTCTGTAATTTAGGACGCAAAAAGCTACAACAAAATGGATTTACATAAAAAAGAAAATAAACAACTTATGTTAACATGCAGCGTGATCTAACATATGACGATGCTGCAAACAACATGAGGTCTGTTTGTTGAGCTTCCAATAATGTATTTTCAATATTTTCAGTCCCCATACAGTCACGATAAGTGACTGTATGGGGATATTGCAGATGAACCCCAAACAGTTAATTAAATTCGCTTACATGACTTGTCTGAACAACAATCAAACCACACTAAGAAATTTAATTCTATGTTCACTTAAAAGGACTTTATCTTTATCTTTATTTTACAGCTTTCAACTTCTGGTATATATATATATATATATATATATATATATATATATATATATATATATATATATATATATATATATATATCTATCTATCTATCTATCTATCTATCTATCTATCTATCTATCTATCTATCTATCTATCTATCTATCTATCTATCTATCTATCTATCTATATATATATATATATATATATATATATATATTTGTCCTGAAATTTAACTTGTATCCAGTAGTTAATGTTAGACCACGAAGTGAACCCGTGTATAAACCAGCCTCCTGCACCCAACACCACGCTCTGGTCCGCCGCGCGGCAGAGCCGGGAGCAGATCAAACTGAAACAAACAGTGCTAAGCTTGATCACAAACAGAATTCTCACGAATAATTTGAAAAGCACAGAGTACAACAATGAAAATCTGTTATATTAAGGGCTCAGACATTTAGTTTATCTTATTTTTTTTGTAAAAAACAGATTCAATAAAGCCTAATTCATTTGCTAAATCTCCAGGCTTTAGATAGAGCCTAAAGCAACACAGCTGAGTTAGCAGATCTTTCCAGCCCAGTATATAAAAAAAGCCGTGGGTGTTGTTTGCACTTTTTTACTGAACATTCTGAGATGCTACAGATTAATTATTTAACCACACAATGCTGTTATAAGATCACATAAGCAGCTTGATAAATGGCTAACCCACATTAGCATTAGCATGTATCCACTTACTTCTCTGTCAATCAGACTTCTGTATTCATTGATCCAGCAGCTGTTCTTTAGGAATGTAGAATAAAATCCTGTAATCCATGCAGCCAAATGGGCATTTTCACAGAGAAAGTAAATAATCTAATAAAAAATGTGTTTTAAGATGCCAAAAATCGAAGCAGCCATTAGCTGTGAGAAGGATGAGGGTGTGTTTGAAAATACCGGGGGCATGCGGCTCTGCCCGCAGGGGCGGTGCAGACACCTGTAGGACTCAGCTTTCAATCAGTGATGTCACTAGTTGAACACTCAGTCGTTTTCTAGGAGAGGGAGGGGCACCTGCTCAGAGAGCAGAATTCAGGAGGCTTACTCAGACATGCGTGAATTAGGCCAAAAACCACTCTGGTTGTTTTTTTTTACTTGATTTTGCATGATATAGCCCCTTTAACATTTATTGGCTATTTCTTTAAAATATAAACTTTCAACTGCCAGAAACCTATCCAAACATTTTTCATTTTAATCTATTTATTAGCACAACAATTAATCAGTTAACATGATTTGTTCTTTAAATTGTTGTTTATATTGATTGGATAATAGACTATGCCTAAGCCTACTGGCTTAAAAAACAACAACAAAATCCTCCACAATTAATCCAATAAAAATAAAATTGCACACGGATGAGACATCTTGGAAAATGCACAGTAAATGTAATCTATTCGGAATATTTTAGCCTACATGTTGCAAAAGCCTCACAGATGTGTGATTTCTGTGTTCTTGTGTGCCTGCCGTGCTGTGCAACGAGTGGATATAAACTCCTACTCAATGGTTCTAAATTTGTCTGGTTGAGTAAAAATAAGTTCCAGGATGAAAAAAAAGAGCTTTACGCTCTGGCTGGCCCAGAGAAATTAGCTAATATGCAGCTAACAGTGGTCCTCTTGTCTACAACGAGAATGTCGATTTAACTCACCAAGAACTCAAAATTTCCTCACCGGTGATTTGAGAGTAGAAGAAGCGGCTTTAGCTCTGGCTCGGCTGCTTCTTGTTCTTTATCAGCCCTCAGCCTAATTTAACTATAGCTTAGCTAATAGCTACTAGCTGGTGTCAGCTAGTATGCTCTGTGGAGGTGTAGCAGTAAATAATATTACCAGATGATGTTGTGAGTTGTATGATAACTGGTGAGAGTAACTTGTTAGGGAAAATGCAATGTGTGGTTCTTTGTGATGAGGAAATCTGAGTAGACGGTTGCCTGATAACTGTTGCTACTGAGTCTGAGTGGGACTTATTTTACTTTTTTTTTTTTATATTGAGAATATAGTGGCTGGGCAATATGGCCTCAAAATAAAATCACAATAAATTGAGCAGTTCACTTTGAAAACAATAGGTAAATGATGACTGCCCCACCAAACAAAAAACCCCATTGATTTTTATTTTATCTACTTGACCAGCTCTACACCCGCCGCTTTAATGTTTAAATCCTCCTCCATTTGCTCACAGTCTTTTTCATCTAGCAGTGCCAACTCCTCAGCATAGAAAGTAGCTACTGGCTGTCCCAAATGTTGTCACCTCATTTACATAATGTGCATGTAACTCTAATGGACCGTGTAGGAGAGGGGAAGCTTCTTTTTTCCCCAAAATGATATGTTGTTTTTTTTTAAACCACTGATAGCAGTGTGGTTGAGGTGGAACCGTTTTAAGGTTTTGTCCTTTGGGTATGTTTTTGAGTTGTCATGTGTTTTTAAAGTACTCATTTTGGAATATATAAACCAACTATACAGGCAGCAGGCCCTTGAAACATCTTAATATCTTTTACCAGCCTTTTAATTCACCGAAAAGTAATCCAAACATTATCGGGAAAAAGTTATATAAACACTTTCATCTTTATAAATATCTGCAAGAAATAAAACAAGTAAATTGGTTAAATTTTGTTATGGAAAAGGTGCCTGAAAAGGCTTTCTTACGTTTAACAAACAATTTACAAAAATTGCTAATAAACATGCAGCAATCAAGAAATGTACAATATGAAAAGCAAACAGTCCATGGTTGGATGAAAGTCTAAAACAACGAATGAGAGAAAGAGATAAGGCTGAGCAGACTGCAATAACATCTAAAAGTGAGTCAGATTGGTCAGTATATACAGACATGGACAAAATTGTTGGTACCCTTCATTAAATAAAATAAAAACTCATAATGGTCACAGAAATAACTTTAATCTGACAAAAGTAATAATTAATAAAAATTATATAAATGTTGACCAATGAAAGTCAGACATTGCTTTTCATCCATGCTTCAACGGAATTATTTAAAAAATAAATGCATGAAACAGGCCTGGACAAAAATGATGGTACCCACAACTTAATATTTCGGTTGCACAACCTTTTGAGGCAATCACTGCAATCAAATGATTCCTGTAACTGTCAATGAGACTTCTGCACCTCTCAGCAGGTATTTTGGCCCACTCCTCATGAGCAAACTGTTCTAGTTGTTTCCGGTTTGAAGGGCGCCTTTTCCAGACAGCACGTTTCAGCTCCTTCCAAAGATGCTCAATAGGATTGAGATCAGGGCTCATAGAAGGCCAGTGTTTTCCTCTTAGCCCTTCTTGGGTGTTTTTAGCTGTGTGTTTTGGGTCATTTTCCTGTTGTAAGACCCGTGACCTGCGACTGAGACCATGCTTTCTGACACTGGCCAGCACATTTCTCTCTAGAATCCCCTGATAGTCTTGAGATTTCATTGTACCCTGCACAGATTCAAGACACCCTGTGTCAGATGCAGCAAATCAGCCCCAGAACATAACCGAGCCTCCCCCATGTTTCACAGTAGGGACCGTGTTCTTTTCTAGATATGCTTCATTTTTCCGTCTGTGAACATAGAGCTGATGTGCCTTGGCAAAAAGTTAAATTTTTGTCTCATCTGTCCACAGGACATTCTCCCAGAAGCTTTGTGGCTCGTCAGCATGTAGTTTGGCATACTCCAGTCTGTTTTTTTTAATGATTTGTCCTCTGGCTCAAACAGCGAAGGATGTTCCGATCTGACACTGATGTTCCTTGAGCATAAAGTTCAGCTTGGATCTATTTTGAAGTCTTTCTAGGCTCTTTTGTTACCATTTGGATTATCCGTCTCTTTGATCTGTCATCAATTTTCCTCCTGCAGCCACGTCCAGGGAGGTTGGCTACAGTCCCATGGATCGTACATTACTGAATGACATGTGCAGCTGTAGTCACAGAAACATCTAGCTGCTTGGAGATGGTCTTATAGCCTTTACAGTTAACATGCTTGTCTATGATTTTCTTTCTCATCTCCTGAGACAACTCTTTCCTTTGCTTCCTCTGGTTTATATTGAGTGTGGTACACACCACGTCACCAAACAACACAGTGACTACCTGGAGTCCTATATATAGGCCCACTGAGTGATTACAGGATTGTAGACACCTAGGATGCTGATTAGTGGACATACCTTGGATTAACATGTCCCTTTGGTCACATTATTTTCATTCTTTTCTAGGGGTACCATCATTTTTGTCCAGGCCTGTTTCATGCATTTATTTTTTAAATAATTCTGTTGAAGCATGGATGAAAAGCAATGTCTGACTTTCATTGGTCAACATTTATATAATTTTTTACTTATTATTACTTTTGCCAGATTAAAGTTATTTCTGTGACCATTATGACTTTTTTCTTTTATTTAATGAAGGGTACCAACAATTTTGTCCACGTCTGTAGGAATTTTAGAAAGTCCTTGGTCAAAGAAATAAAAAAAGAAAAAGATTTATTATCATGATCATTTTAAGAATGTTATTGATAGTAAACAACTATGGAAAAGTTTAAATTCTATTCTTTATGCAAACACAGCATGTCCACTGGAAATATATATATTTTTTTCAACAAAAACAGATGAAATTGCAAATCACTTAAACAACTTAAATGTATTCATTAAGAAATCATTTAAAATATCAAAATCAATCTTTAATTTAAACAATAAATAAAATAATGATAACACTTGCTGAAGCCAGTAGCAGCAGTAATCGCAGCAACAATAACCCATCTATTTAGTTAATGTATTAATGAATAATTGTAACACAGACACACCAACAAAGAAGTATAAAAGGAAAACCTCTCCATCAATACGGCTGCGCCTGGGTCCAAACTTGCTGACGAAAAGTATAAACTAGGGTGAAAGGATCATGAGCATCACCAAACCACACACATATTTTCTTTTCTTTTTGTTGTTGTTGAAAATATTATCATGGGCAAAATGACATTGCAGTCACACATTTTTATCGGTAAACTTTGGTTTATTGCCAAGTTGTAGAATATTTAAAAACCTTTTTTTTTTACCGATACCATTTTGAGTTTCTATAGTTTAAAATTATATCAGCCCACCTAAGCCCTACCATCTTGTTTTACAGCATTTATTTATCTGGACTTTGAATTCGGGTCAACTCCAAGAAGGGATTATTAGAATGAAAGCAAGTTTATGAAGACATTTTCTCGCTTCTGTAATTTATTTTCAGGAATAGATTTGGAGAAAAGAAATCAATATAATCTTGAACGTTAAAAACTTGGCATAAACAAAACGAAAAATTAGGATGTTTTGAATCCAATACAGTCCAGCCTTAACATCCTTTCATTTTTCTGATATGGTTGCATAAGATCCTATGACATGTTCAAGTTTTGAAAATACATTTTTAACAAAAAAATACCCTGTTATCTTTAAATTGTCACAGGGATTAAGAATGACAAATATTGGGATTTTCTTTATGTGGTGATAGATATTGATAGATATTGACTGATAAGGAAAAGATGATCGGGATTAAAAATGTTTTCCATATCGCCCAGCCCTAAATGATTCCAGTATTGCTCACATATATATATATATATATGGAGGTCCTTCACACTAAAAGCAAAGAAACGATTTGTAGAACACAATGAGATGAAGCAGAATGAATGGCTGCCTTTGATTGCAGGCAGCATCTTTCTGAGGCACACCAAAGGAAAGAGATAGCCTCTGTGAAAATAAACATTAACTGCAAAGATGTATTACACCTGATTGTAAGGCATCCACCAATGACAACATAAACCCTCACCTATCTTCCTCCAGGGCCTGGGATTCTGGGTGCTATTGTGATTGGTCAGCACAGGTGAGGCGTTAGAGGGAAGTGGCATGCCTTCCTTCTTTACAGAAAACTTTCTTTGTTTGCCTCTGACATGGGGAATGTGTGGTTAAGCATCAATGTGGCCCTTTGAGGGCTTGAAATGAGTCCCCTGTATTTCTCTAATGTGCAAGGAGAAATACTTTGATCCTACCAAGCAGGTGGGAGTCAACCACTGAGCCACACTTTCACGGCTCATTTCTCTTAATGGTAGATTCAGTAAATTTTTAACTTCATTAAAATGGACGAACTGACTTGTTTAATGTGAGTTTTACACTTGAATTCAGTTTCAACATAAAATATTTTGCGTTTAGTACCTTCAAACCGCTAGGGAGTTTCTTAGGGAGTGCAACTGGGTGAATGTGGCTCTAGTGTAAGGTGATCAGTATGACTGGAAAAGCACTATTTAAATTAATTCCATTTTCCAGTTGTATTACAGATCAAGAAAACGTGTGATAAACCTTTGCAGGAGTTGTCAAAATTACTGCAACAGTTTCTGAAGGATTTGTTCAAAAGGTCAGAAAACAGAAAGCAAGAAGACAGAAACTGTGCAAAAATGGCATCGATGGGAGTGTTAAACGTTGCTGACCAAATGAACACATAGTTCGATGTCAGATTTTCCAAAAGCATCCTGATGATCTCATGATGAGACAAAAGTGTAACTTTCCAGAGGCTGTGCATCCTGCTACTGTTCAACCCAGAATAATTCATACCCCTGGCAAAGTTTAGTTTGAAGCAATCTTTTTTTCATTTGACCACCTCGCTTCTTTTGACTGGAAGCAGTAGTAATGTTTAGATGATTAGGGTGATTGTAAGGAGGCCTTTCAACCTTGGAGACATCCATCTTATCACAATAGATGAAATGTAAAACATGCCAGTGGAAACATAAAAAAGTGTGAGTTATTTTGATAACGGTTTTTTTTTGTTATGTAAATTAAAGCTTTTACATTGTTTACTGAGAAAGATAAAATTAGTTTCGACAAGTCATTCTTGTTTGAATGTAGTTAAAATCATAGAACTGTTTGAGTGATTCTGATGTCATTTGTAGATAGAAACTTTACATTTTAATCTACGAGGTTCTATAAAAATGATTTGCGTAGCTGTAAATTTGGTGTAAAACAGCACATTTGAAAAGAATATCATACCAATAAAAATTGTGATGGTAGTCAAAAACAGAAATCCCCCCACCACACTGAGGTCAACTTTGAACAGCATTTTCTTTTTTTTTACAATCAGCCTGAAAACCCTCCAATGTGCCTGAATTAAACCAAATCTGCAAAGAGAAATTAGTATAAAATTAATTAAATCAAATTAAAAAGATTTACCCCCCCCAAAAAAACCCCCCACACAAAACAAAACAAAAAAACAACAAGAACCAACAACCAAAAAACGCAGTCAGTTCTTAATGTCAAGAGTAACACAATCAGTTAATTGGTTCAGGTTACAGTTTTTTTTTAGCTTTTCCCCCCCACAAAGAACCAGGTTGATAATCTAAAAACTGCTACTATATACATTTATGTTATCTGTGTTTGATATTAAAATGAAGTTGACTGATCGAAATCATTAATGTGTGACAGTAAAGCAAAAACTGAAGAAATCTTAAAGAGGGTAAATACTTTTTAACACTTTTTCACAGCACCCAAACCTATTTGCAAGGGCTAAAGATTTATTTTATTTCCCTTTTATGCTGTTGTAAAAAGAAAATTTCGCACAATATATTAATAAAAGATAATACATTATATGCAGTATCTATCTGTGGAGAAATTATCAAATTTCTCTGCTTTCTTACAGATCCTAATGAATATTTTCTTACAAACTCAAGTATTATAAAACCTTTCTGATCAGTGCATGGGAAAAAAGAGCTTGAAGGGCACAGGCGAAGGTGATATTTCCTGTGCTCTCAGCTCCTCTCTTCCAGGCCCGATCTGTATGGTGATTAGTTACTGGGACGTGAAGAGGTATGTCTACTTTGTGAACAGGAGGAAAAGGAGGTAGAGGCCAGGGCCTCAACACAACCCCTCTGTGTCCAACAACTGCTAATCTGTGTGTTCTTGTTAGAGCAGCCAGTGAACTGTGAAGGACTCTCTGTGGCGCGAGTATATGTTACCCCCTGGCATATCAGCACCGTCATTACTCCAGATAACTTTTCCTGCAGCACTATATTCAGATTGAACGTTGCTTGTTGGACTACCATGAATGTTAGCACTGAGGATGCTGACTGTTTTAACTTGGTTGGACAAACTGCCTGCAACATGTCCCTCCGCTGATGTTGCCATCACTTTTTATCCACCTGGTGCATGCTTCAGATGCCATCTCTTTGCAAATCGAATCCTCTTCTTCCCTAACACTGAACTACATGCAATACCTTTAAACAAATCTGCTGTTTTACACATCTCCAATACATTTCAACGATTGCTTAAAGCGTTAGTAAAAAATTTGCTTTGTTAAGTGCCTGTGGGTTGCTGTGTTAAACCCCTTGTGTTGTTTCCTCTGTAGTGGAGTGATGTGTTTCTCTCGGCCAGGGGATTTCCTTCTTCCAGAAGCCCTCAAAGTTATTACTGTGGAGGAGGATCTAAGCCCTGCTGCAACGCCCGTTTGATGTTCCCCACAACATTATGGACCGCTAACACTCCCAGAGATCACAGCAGAGCAGTCAAAGCGCAAGTGAGCTCACACACCACTAAGTCAGCTTGCCTTCTGTTTAATTAAACAATCACTGTAATCTGACGTTACATCCACCCTGAAGGTCTGGGGTAAAATTGGTTAAATTCACTTTCACTCAACTGCTGTACAGCACAGCGGCTTAGAAAGTTAAAAAAACTTAAAAGCCTGTATGGTGAATTGTAACACAGTTCTCATACTGAAGTCTTCGGTTCAGTTGTCTGTTTTTATTCTCTTGAAGAAAGAAAAAAACAGGACCCGGAGCCTCAAACTCGCCAGGACTTGTTCTAGTGTTGCTCTGTGATTTATACAATGTAGTGTTAGAAAGCTACAGGATATTGAACTAAATGGAAAGTTCTGTTCACTTTGACTTAAAAAACAACAAAAAAAGAATTTTGAATGTATTCCTCAGATAAAATTATTGTGATTTTGTGACTTCTATCTCATGATAAATGAAGCTAAATCTCCCTGGACCCTAACATCATGCAAACCCCAAAATGTTAATATTTTGCAGTTTGGGCTTCAAAAAAATTGCCTCCTTGTAATTTCTACACCTGATGCAGTGTGCAAATTTGTATAGAGTGTCGCAAAAAGATTGCTTAAAATTATTTATTAACGTAAACCGTAATTTAAAGATGGATGGAGTTTCAAGGCCTGAAAAAAAAAAGCCAAAAGTGGAAGTACCTTTAAGATGCATTCTACAAAGTGGGCAGTAAATGGCTAAATCGTCAGGTTGCTGAGAGATTTATGTAAATTAAAGCTGTAATCCATAGAATTCATGCGGGTATCAAAGTTTTCTAAATCTTTAAAATGATAGTTCTGTTCAATACTATAATATGTAGGTAGTGCTCCACGACATTTTTATTGTTCTTAACTACTTACTTCCCTACCTTAGACCCCTATGCAATTCACACTGACCGACACATTTTTTCAAGCAATAGAATTAGAGTTTCTGCATTGTCGGCTGTCAATCAACGTGTATGCACATCACGCCAACCCGTGGAGATGAGGCCACTCACACTGGACGCTCCGTGTCCTCCTCCGAGTCTGTGAAAAAGTTAGCCATTCCGTGACTACGGAGGGCTACATCAACTTCAGAAAGAAAAACAAAGAAACATCCACTGACTGAACTCGCTGAAAAATGCCTTAGAGACCAGAGCAGGATTTACATTAGAGATGGGTTTCAATAATTGAGATACCTTTGAATCTTTAAAAGATTCAAAACTGACTCAGCTTTGGCGACCATTCTGCTGAAAAGTTGAGGCAGTCATATATTCAATAAAGCAAATCAGCACAATGTTTGATAAAGTATACGATTAGATATCTGCCCAACTGTAGAGCAGGGGCTAGAGGGAGCGGGTGTTTTGGGAGGGCCCAAAACACCGGACTCCAGCTTTAATGAGAAAAACTTTCATCAACCTTTGATTTATATCATTTATCAAAAAAAACGTATCCTCATAATCTGAGGCTGACATCTCTGCCCTTCTCTTCACGTGAGCATCCAAGACATAATTCCCCATGTCTGATGAAAGGATTACGAAAGTAATCATTAACCTTTGGCCCAAGGTGGCCTGGTACCAAGTACATGTACAGTATGAATCCCTTTGTGCTTGGACATGTTGATTATGGAAATATCATACCTGTCACAGAAGGCTAATAACGAAATTCAAACCAGGGAGGATGTTCTTCCCGTTTACACACATTTGGGTCAAATCATTGCTTCCCAAAGGGGTATTTAGGTCCTCTTGACTCTCCAGATGGCACCCCTTCCAAAACACCATGAGGAGAAACCAAGAAGCCCAGAGGAATCAGACAAAGATCCAGCAAACTATTGAAAGAAGCTAACAAAGGGATAGCCTAAAATGTGTTACTGAAGTCTTACAGTTCAAAAGGAAATTCTACAAAATACTAAGGAAATATATTTACATTTTTTAATTCAATTGTAAAAGTAAAAATGGCTGACAAAATGACTAATCTAAAAAAAATCATCTTCTTTTTCTGGCATTTAGCAATGAAATTCATTGATATATGATATTGAAAAATGTTGTGTGATCGTGGCAAATGCTAGGCCATCAGAATACATCCGCATCTTGCACTCATGTTCGAATTGTTCAAAACATGTGTCGTGCGAAACAGTGACAGCTTGGAGTCTCTTCCAGGGCAAAAAGTCAGTCAGGCTGCGAAAAAAAAGTCGAAATGTTCCTGTTATTATCTCAAATCACGCAGTTGCAAGTTTTCAAGGCTGGGAAGACATCTTTTTAAGCCTGTAAGAATGTTCTGTGGTCACACGCAGAAACAATTAGTGGTGTTCTCCAGGTCTGGATGGTAGCCAAGACCAGCATTTTTTCTGCCATAGTTGGCTAAATGTATTTGGGTTCAAACAAGCTGAAATGGCCAATAGAAGTGCAGGATTTCATGGCGAATTCTTCTCTCGTATCGTTTTTCTCTCCCCTGCCTTTAAGTCGCTCACTCTAAGCTCTCTTTTCTACCCTTCTTCTCTTGTTTTTTTTTCTCCCTTTTTTTTTTACCTGGGAGGTGCAGGTGTGAAAGGGCGAGGCCGTGGAAAAACATTTGATTCTGCAAAGTTGTCATGAAGGAATCCATTTACTGACCTCTGCATCTTGGCACACAAAGGCAAATGGGTTCGCAATTTTCCGCCTGACTGGGGGGCAACAAAGCACACTTCCACTTTCACTGGTAGTCAGGGTACAGGGTACAGTCTCCCCGCAGAGCACAGGGAGCCTTTTGGCTTTGCCTACCTTATGGTCAAAGTAGAGTACTACACCAGGTGTGAAGTATCAAGACCAACGTGCTTAGGTAAAAGGCTGACTTCACAGGGTGAGCTCATCTGTTGATATTTTTTCTTGTATCAGTGTTTTCCCACCAATGAAGATCATCTTTTGCTCCTGCTTATTACTTTAAATCTTTTCTCAAACATCAGAAAATTGTGGTGTGTACTTTTATGTAGACCAATACTTTGTCAAGTCATCTGGGGTGTGTCTTTCTTCTTTCCCCCTGTCTTTAGTCTTTAGCAGAATATCATCAGGTCAAAGAGTCAGACGTAACTCACAAGTTAAATCAGAAAAGGCTTTGGACAACAAATTCTTCACTTTTCTTGAATTCGATCCCTCTGACTTGATAGTACTTGAAATTTTACACCTAACAGAACAATGCAACACACAATTTTGTTTTTCTTTAATAAATGTTCTTTTTATTTAAAGTAGCAACATCAAATGTGTGATTATCACCACACAAATCCATTAATAATTAGGTACTTCCATTAAGTGTGTTATGAGTGTCCTACTCGAACAGCCCAGCACAATCTTAATCTCATGGAGGGGTGATTTTTCATCACGCTGGGGGTCTATGTGATGCTTCATGTCATTTAGCGGCCAATTACCATGTTCAGCAAGCTTGGATTTCCCTGAGCAAGACCAACACTGTGCTTCTGCAGAGACTCTCACACGGGTTAGGCCATTAGATGTGAGTTACGAGGGGGGGAGGAGGGTCAGATCAACCTGCTGGTGGAAATAAATGAAATGAGTTACATTTATTTATCAGTCTCGGGTTACGTCTTCTGTCTTTTAGACAGCAATACGGCAGAGGAGAGGGAGGGGAACTAAGAAGTTCAATGGACTGTCCAGGATCTGTCTACCCAGTTTCTATAGCAAAAGACCTCCTGAATTCATCAAAGGCTCCTCATATCCTCTCCATGAACTTCTTGGCACCTGATACATTCATTTGTGTTTACACTACATTATGGGATTTTCTGTGCGATAGCTCTTTCAGCCTTTCTGTTCACCCTGTTCATGACTGTGACATTACCGACTTCAGGAATAGAAAAGAATAAACCAAAATGGTGTGAAGACACATATTAAATCATGTTTTGTCTTTACATTGGATGTTTAAAAGTCAGACTTTCTCATATTTTCTTCTTTTTAAATGTATTATCTGTACGTAAGGGATTATTACATTTTTTGAAGAATACAGGTATGGGAGGTATCCAGCACTAAACGTTTAACAAAACTCTGCAATCTCTAAATGGATGTCTGATTAATGCAAACCTTTAAATGTACCTTTTCCTCTGACTAAATCATTATAAGTACTGTAGATTAATTATGCTGTACTGTGGCACCGTTGGTAGCACCGTTGCCTTGTAGCATGAAGGTCCCGGGTTTAAATCCTGGCCTGAAGAAGGAATTGGTGCCTTTGTTAAGTTGGGAAGAAACAAAGTCCTACTGGAAAATGAAATCAGTATCTCCTTAGTCAGCAGAAGAACGCATTGAGGACTCTAAAATGTTCCGACTTTGGCAAAGATCAACATGTCACTTAACTTGACTGGAAACTTCCCACTGTACATCAAGCAACTCAGATTCTGAGCCTTTCCACTTTTTCTCCTGAATCCAAGAACTTGATCTCCAAATTCTCACTGAGAACTGATACTTCCTAAACATTTCAGTGATGTTATAATTTATTAGACGTTCTTGTAGATACCTGCTGCATTGTGTGCTGCACATGGCAGCTTCCTTCAGATTCTCTTGTGGTCAAACAAAACCCTGTCGGTCACTAGGTCCACCAGCGAGGCGTCGCTGTCGTCTTTGTTCGCCGAGAGACCTGTGTGCGCAGACATGACTTCCTTTCCTTCGTTTTTGTTTAGCACACTACCGAAACATCACTGTTTTCTGCTAAAGTCTCCATGGAGATGCAAACAGAAGAGCATATTTTCCACTGTAGCTGACAGCTTGTAGCGTGGACCGTCAGTGAATCAGGTATGTTAATCTAATTGCCACTTGCAAACACTGCAAAATCCTCTGATGCTTTGACACTGAACTGGAATAAACCCAACGCAGAACGTGTGAAACATATATTTCTCGAAACTGTAAAACACTGAAATTGATACTCTTAATTTTCAGAATCATTGGCCACAGTTTTTTTTTTCTTCACAAGAGATTTTCTCTCTGGACTCCCATAACAGCCTAAAACTATCCAGTAGATAGATCTATACTTACACTTCTGCTGTAATCCCCATAAACATGCATGCAGCTAATAATTTGTGCGCACAGCAATTTACTAAGTAATAAACACACAACAAAGAGCCTGAAATAAACAGTTGCAGGATTGCGATGACACGAGGCTGCAGACGCCGTCCCTTCGCCAAACACACTCTTAGAAGTGGCCCCAGCTTTAAAGCAACAGGTGAGCTCCGCGGCAACTCCCCTGTCTTTCCCCAGCGAGGCTCTCTAAACATAGAAATTATGCTCTGTGATAATTGGGGGCAGACAACAAAGCCAGCAATATTTCCACCCTCCCCACTTCTGCTGCTGCTGCTGTTAAGTCACATCTCCAGCTGGCAAACAGCAGGGCCGACATCAGAGCTGGAGAGCACCTGCGCTGGCTGCGTCGGCTGTCAAGATAGACGAGGAAAGATCACTGACTTCCACACCTGCCCGTGGACCCACGCAGCATACGTGTTTGATATTTGCACACACACTTGGTCCGGTTTCCTCGAGTCTGAGGAGGTGCTGAAAGTAGGAGAGCGCCCGTTAAGCGTGTGAGAAGGAGAGGGGTGGGGAGGGGGTAAATGTTTTCTGTGAGAAGCCAGGGGGACCACCAAGCAGGAGGAGGAGGGATGGGGAAACAAAAAGCTTCTGCAGACTGCAAAAACACAAGTTAAACAGGTGCCAAAAAGCACTCCTGGGCATCGGGTATCACAGGTCAGGATTCACTGTGTGTTTAGAGAGATCACCCTGAAAATGTCAAAGGGAACACATGGAGGGGTGTGGGGGTCACGCTTTTTGATTTGCGCTCTTTTGAGAGGGGGAAACCCTAGACTTGTAGGAGGCAGAAGCAACAACAAGACATGGCTTTGATTAATGTAGGACCTATCAGCTTGGAAAGCTGCAATAAAAACGACTCCGTTTTATTTTATTTTTACAAGCAGTGAAATAACTGTCCAAAAACACCCCCCACCACCACCAGGACATGATAGGCATCTTTAGATGATGGATGGGGGATGTCCATGAGTGCTCAGGTTATAATACACTCCTGGATGCTGTCATTAATCGAAGGCACCAGTCGGAGCTCAAGGTGTGCAGGTGGGAAAGTCCCACGGTGTAGAGCTGTATAGGCAGGAGAGAGTTGGTAGCAGAGTTGCCAGCCCATATCGAGACACCCCACTGACTCACAAACTCACAGATCACACACAGAGCTTTCAGGCTTCACCACAGGTCTGCTCCCCGGCCGTGAAGGTAACACTACACGGGCATGAGAACGTGGCTTCTGCAGAAAACGAATGACAAATTCGTGGAAATGTGGAAAAAACTCCCAACATGAAAAGTCAAACATGGCCTACTTAGCCAGGTCCCTTCTAACTTAACTTCCAGTGTTTAATACGATGTGTAAACAACTGGTCTCTAACCGTCTGCAGGGGTTACTTAATCCTTATCGCTCTTGACCTCCACTTTTATTCATCTGCTTAAGTTGCAGGGCCTCAGTTAAAGGTCAGATTTTATTTGGCTCTGATCGGCTGTTGCATGGACTCTTCGTTCACAACGTCCTTCTTTGAAGTTTTTATGCATGCACCAAGTCTGTCAGCATAACAGCGTCCATAAAGAAAGACAACACTGATCTCGTAAGTCGGTTTATATGTTTAAACTCCGAAAGGCAAAGTCAACCACTAAAGCACAGCTTTTTTTTGTTGCTTTTTTCAAAAAGACTGTTAAAAGTTAAAGGTTTGGTATTTTGACAACAGTGCTGATTCCACACTAAGAATGACAAAAAAGTAAGAAAAAAAGTCATTTCAGATCAGTCAAGTTTGTTCATGGTCAGGTTGTTTTGACGTGAGAAATTTTATTTAGATGACAATAGGCACAGTCAACTCTAATGAATCACATCAGAATTCATGTTATAGACTAATACAAAGTGGAGAGAAAATGATCCATCAGATTTCTGCAAGGATACTCTTGTTGTTGCGCAGTACGGGTGCTTCCTATCTCTAGCAGTCAATATGTGAGAAGCAGAATACACCATGGTCAGATCTCCAGTCTACCAAAGGACAATAAACTATGCATACATGCACTCATGCCAACTTAGAGAGACCTAACAGTCCTGTTTTTGGAATGTGGGAGGAAGCCAGAGTACAACAATGCTAACAAACCACACAGCCTGTAGAAGGATACATAATTTCCCCTTTTTTCCCCCCAGTATATCTCAGTGTTTTTCAGAAATGCCCAAAAATCACATAGATAGTTCACCAATGTGGACAACATAGATTTATACACATCTACATACTATAAAGGCTAGTATAGCCTATTACACATCGGCTGGGATCAAACTATATTTTAGGGAAATTAAAAAGTTAAGGCATAAAAAATGTTCCCATCACACCACTGATACAGTTTAAAGTTATTTTATTGAAATACTAGAGAAAGAGCTGCAGGCATCGTAGTAATGCAGCACTTCCCTTCCCTTAGGTGTTGCTCTGCACTGGTGGTCACCTGGTAGAAAAGATGGTTACAACACCCTTTTTCCTCACTTACAAAAACGACAAAATTGGCTGAGTGGAAAGATGTGCAATGGTGAAAACCACAGTCGGGTTAGGGCCCTAAACACCACTCACTACTCTGTTGTAGCTTTAACCCTAATTATATTTTGCACATTTTACTTGAAAAACTAATTTATCAGGTGTTTGTTTTGTGTTTTTTTATTACACCTGAAATTTTATTCCATGATTTTAAAGTTGGAAGATTAATAAAGTTTTAAATGTTGCTCTAATAATTAATTTCGATGGTGTTCTCTTAAATGTGATAATGTTCTGTTTTTACTCAATGTTGTATAATAATGATCTTATACTGGCCCATGCCTATGTGACACATTACAATAGTATGGCCATAATTACCAATTAAAAAAGATTTACAGTAAAAAACTGGGATAGAATACATAGCATTACAGATTGGGAGATTTGAAAAAAAAAAGATTTAGATCAAATAGAGTATCACAGGATAAGATCTATTTTTCATGATAAAGGAGATAAAAATATAGTGTCTCAGTCTTATATAGTGGACATTGTTCAATTTGGGTCTTTCTATATGGCATGATTCTACCTGTAAAAATATATTTTCCAATAAATAAATATATAAGATAAATATGTGCATCTAAAATGAATAAATAGACTTTTCCAAATGTCTCGACACAGGTTCAAAATGAAACGGAATTCCTTCAAAGTCCTTCTCAACCAACAGTAGTTCTCGCTCAAGCGGCGCCCCAGAAAAATCTCCTGTGATTCCCACAGACTCCAGAGACGCTGCGTGACTTCTCAGCTTCGCTTCCTCGTTTGTCTCCTGTTCCACGCAGGTACTTTTCTGGGATCGTCCGGCCTCCTGGAACAAACGAGCCCCTCATGCCGAGGCATTCTAGCCTGTCTTCGTGGCTGCTGAGAGATGGCCACTGTGCATTCCTACGAGAGGCCCCCAGAGCCTTTATCCCCGCTGGCAGAGGTCCTCCAGCCTGCGCCCGGCATCGTCTCAGCCTCTTTTGCCTCGATCAGCCTCCTGCCTAACACGGCTTTGAAGCAGCTACTCCTGATCTGGGACTTGGCGTTTCAACTATGTCCCAGGATATCCTTATACAGTTCTGGCACTCTGTCTGGGTCCACAGGCCTGGGCAAGAAGTGTGTGAATTTCTGGTGCCTTCTGGATTTAGTCCCGTCCCTTGGAGTCCCATCTTTGTTTAATGCCACAAAGTAACGCGTCCCTTTGTCTCCATGTTTGTAGAGGTTGGATGAGTAGGTGTTGTACCAGTTTTCTTCAAACTGTTCCCTGAAGACACATTCAGCTGTAAGCTTTTCCTAGAAAAGCAAAAAAAAAAAAAAAAAGCAGAGGTAAGCAAAAGCAAACCAAGATGCTGTTGCACCTATTTAAGGGGTCAAAATGGTAAAAAGGCCATAAAGATTTTCATATGGTAAAGTTGGATCACAATGACTTAAAATATCAATGCAAAAAGACATTTCAGTAAGTCAGTCTGAACAGCAAACTCAAAATTTTGATTCCTAGAAAATGTGAATATTTCATATGACCCAAAAAGAAAAGAAAAAAAAAACAAACAAACCCAAAACAAAACCCCCAAAAATAAAAAATGTAACACATAACTAGTGGATAGAGTTGTACACATTCGACAAGGAGAGAAACTGATGTGTCCAATAAAAAGATAATAAGGGAAAGTTGAGTGGAAGGAAAAATTGTGTTAGATAACTGAGCACAAGCAACAGGGATAAGCCTCTTTTCCACTACAGTCTGCTTGGCTCGGCCCTGTGCCACTCAGCCCGCCCCGGCATGGCCTGGCTGTGTTTCTCCTGCCATCTCAGGACTGCGGATGTGGGCGGCTTCAGCGTAGCTGAGTGGTACGAAAAGTCTGTGATGTCTGATTCTTCTGAGCGGACGACACGAAAGATAACGCTACAGCGTAAAAAGTAATAACCTTTTTCTTGCTGTTTACTTGGGGTCTGTCAAGAGCTATATATTGGCATCACTTTACACGCACAAAGCCAGTGGATCAGTGGCTACCACGATGTTAGTAGGTGTGAGTGGGACATCACTTTACTGGACCGATCAGTCCATATGGGTGTGTACGGTCCATCTCACACTGAGCCATATAGTCCAAAATAAGTCGTCAATGCCAGTAGAAATGCGCTAAATAGTGGCCGAGCCGGTCCGATTCGGACCCAACAGACTTTAATGGAAAAGGGCTGATAGATGCTGATACTTCTAGAAAATGTATAAGCTATGGACTACAAATAGAATATTCATCATAATGCACCTGTACTTTATTGTGTCTGTCTTTGGTCAACCTCTATTGCATCAAAGGAGAACAACAACAATAATTCAAAAATCCAGAAATCAAACATTAAATGAGATGCTGTAGACAATGCATGACATAATAGGTGAAATCAGTGCATCCTCAGCAGTCTCAAACACCAGCAAAGACCTCTTTAGGATACAAAATGCAGCTTGCATGCAAATTTATTATAAGGAATAAATAAACTCTCAAGCATAACTATACAACGTTTCTGTTTAATATTATATTACATTTGCATGGCAGTAGGAAGAATTTTAAATTTCCATTTCAAGGTATAACTTAAGTCAGCCTGACTTTTTTTCTCCCAAACACATTTTTGTCAGCATTCATGCAAGCAAATATAATACTTACAGAGCCATAGAGCTCCCCTTTGTCGTTCATCCCCAGGTAAAGCCCACTGTCCACTCCTTTTATGCTTATCAGTCCAACAGCAAGGCTTATGAATTCCAAAATACCTGCAGAAGAATAACACAGTTGTTCTGCGCATGATCAAAGAAGCTCAACAAGGCTGCTTTAACTGTGACTCCAGGACGATTAAAATAAACTCAATCCTGTCGTAACATTTCTTTGCATTGTGTGTATTTTTAATAGTTTTATTCACACGTTATGCCTTCTTGTTTTCTTTCCCTGATGGACATACAAATCAGTTGCCATTAGAACTGAATTTGACTGCATTATATTATAGTTAGGATCGAATTAAACTGCAACTAAATTTGAATCTGCCTACGTGATTGGATTGTTTTAGCTTGAGGAGGTCATGTATTCCTGGACATGACAGGAATCTAAGTCTCGTGCCCTGAGAAGACATTATTTATTGTGATTGGCGCGATATAGCCTACTATAGGCTATAAAAAAGTGAAATGAAATTAATATTTACCGTAACGACTGTGGTCCTTTCTAGTTCCCTGCACCGTACCATCCGGAAGTATTTCCAGATGAAATCCAGTCCTGCAGTAGAGCTGCCTCCTCCTCAGAATGCCCTTTAAGTGTTTCAGATCCGGCGTGTTCGGCAGGTATCGCCTGTCCCCGGGGGCGAGGTGCTCACCCAGCAGAGTCGGACCGTCCCCGGGAGGAGTTAGGTAGAAATGGGAGCCGACGTGAGCGACGCCGTCGATGCCGTGCAGGACGCCTCCAACTTCCCCGAGAGTAGCGGCTGCCATCGCGTCGGCGGGTAAAGTTCAGCGGGTCCGGAGGTCCGGTGGGAGCGCTCTTGCGTGGCAACGGGCGGACCTGGATGCCGCTTATTGCATGTTTACGTCCTCCGTTACTTAGCGCATGTCCCGGCGGTGCGGGGAAGCACTGAGGTCTCTGCTGCGGCTGTAGTTGCACCGCTTCCTCACGGGCAGAGAGTTGATCAGATGGAGGTGGGCTGCAGTCGGTTGGACACCTGTCCGCGGTGTCAGCCTGCGCTGTGTCGGAGGAGCATTCAGAGAGCAGAGAGGACGAAGTGAAGGCTGCAGGTGAAGCGGTTCCTAGAGGTCTGAGCTCAAAGTGGCAGGGTTGGTGAGGCAGGTGTACAACGACAGCACTAGTGATGGGCGTGCCCTGGCAGGGATTTTTTTCTCTCTCCCCCTTCTCCTGAGGCACAGAATAGGCCTGTGAGAGACATAGGAGACATGGCTGTTGGAGAAGACCCTCTCTCCCCACCCTCCTTCATACAGCTGTTTAAATCTCGACCAATCATTAAAAAAGATTTTTTCTTTTGCTTTTCTTTTTTACTGAAGAGCATCCAGAACAATTTAAAGGGGATATTGGATGTGTACCACTAATCATATCGGGGCAGACATAAACCTCACTCCATAATGGAATTTCATGACTTGATATGATACAGCCTTCTCAGTGAATTATAATATCCTCAAATATGTATTTATATAATATACAGTACAGACCAAAAATTTGGAGACACCTTCTCATTCAATGAGTTTTCTTTATTTTCATGACTACATTGTAGATTCTCAATTAAGGGCATCAAAACTATGAATGAACACATGATGTATGGAATTACTGTATGTACTTTTCCAAAAAGGGTGAAATAACTGAATCCATGTGTTATATTTTAGATTCCTTAAAGTAGCCACCCTTTGCTCTGATTACTGCTTTGTAGTCACCAGAAATGGTTTTCCAACAGTCTTGAATGAGTTCCCAGAGATGCTTAGTACTTGTTGGTCCTTTTGCCTTCACTCTGCGATTCATCCATCCATCCATTTTCTATACCGCTTAATCCTTAATGGGTCACGGGGGGTGCTGGTGCCTATCTCCAGCTGTCAACGGGCGAGAGGCGGGGTACACCCTGGACAGGTTGCCAGTACTCTGCGATTCAGCTCACCCCAAATCATCTCCATTGGGTTCAGGTCCTGTGATTTTGGAGGCAAAGGTTATGTCACACTTTTTAGTAAAGTACTACATAATTCCATGTGTGTCCATTCATAGTTTTGATGCCTCCAGTAAGAATCTACAATGGAAATAGTCATGAAAAGAAAGAAAATTCACTGAATGAGACGGTGTTTCCAAACTTTCGGTCTGTACTGTATTTCAGTTCATTTTGATAACTGTAGGTAACAGTTCATGAATGGAAATTATATACATATTTTCAGTTTCATTTCATCAATTTTTGAATTGCAGTATTAATCAGTGCACTATGACAGTTGTAGCTCTGGATGTGTTTCTGCAGACTCCTTCTGCGATCCATGTCTTGGTGAATCTCTGAACTCCTCAATGGACTCTGTAAGAGGCAAAAAAGCCTTACAATAATCTTTTTCCAAACTCGTTAACCATGTTTCATAGAACTTGCCTTAGAATTATTCAGGGCAGATTTGATTAGTCTTGGTATTTTAGTTTTTTCATCTTGAACAATGTCCAAAGCAGTTAAAAAGCTTTAAATGTAGCATATTTTACAACGTAATACATTTTTCAGAAATCTCTTTTTTTTTTGGTCATAGAACCTGTAAATGTTAGAAAATAACCCAGATTAAGTCTGGCCTTTCTTTGTATTTTTTAAAAGGTAGAATAGAGTCGTTGCAAGCAGTTATATTGTTGTTTTACAAGGGTGCTGAATGTTATTGTGGCTTCTTTCACGCCCCTCACCTCAGAGTCCTCACGGCATTTCTCGCGATGTCCAAGATGCGGCGTTCACGGTTAACAGAGCCAGATTAAACAACCATGGCCGCCGCACTGCGCAGGCTGATCCCTTCTCTCATAAACAGCTCCCAAACAGGAGCAGTTGCTGCGAGGGCCAACCAGGAAACGAGTCAGTCAAACGCAAGAAAGGCGCTCAAAGTGGTCGCGGCCGGAGCGTTTGTCGCAGCCGCGGCCGGCGCTGCGGCTCTTTACTGCGGCTCCATGGTCGGTGTCGGACCGAGGAGCCGCGTCGAGGCTCGGCTTGTACATCTGGCGCTGCCGTCCGTCTCTGCGGCTGATAAGGTACAGTGAGGCTATCCGCCACGCAGCTGGCAACATTCAGCTCTGGAACAGTCGGAACCGAACACGTACGGAGGGACTTTACTGACAATTTATCGCGCATCTTTTGAAGATAAGGTTAAATGTTCTTTGTCGCTTTCGGGAGCTATCCGCGACCTTTGGTGCTGAAAAGGCTAAACGGTCAAACCTCATCATACATCACGTGACCAAATGCTTTTTTATCTTTTTTTAAGCCTTTGTCTTGTATTTATTTTCTTTTTATACATTATGTACACAGGAAATTGACACAAAAGGGGACATATGGACAGACTGCTTATTGTAAAACACAGACTACACTTCCGCACAGTGCATGAATCCCTAATGTTTGTTAAAAAAATATATACAACAGTTTTTTAAACTGACTTTGACCTCATTTAGTTACTAGAAAACCCCTTGAAACTGTTGCCACATCTTACTAAGTGCTGCTTTTGTGTATTATTATTTTTTTTTTTGGCCTTTGAGTTCAGGTCCTCAGAGAACTTTGCCAATAACCCGAGGCCAAATAGAGCACTCTGAAAGCCAAGCGTTATTGTGTTACTGCTGCTCTGTTTCTCAGCTTTTCACAGTATGCACTGCCCTGAGAACAAACACCAATTAGACTTAACCTGATGACGACTGTCAGGTGAAGTGAATAACCTTAATTGTCTCTTTAAGTCTTTTTTTTGTACTTGTAAGTGGGCGGGATATATTAATCAACAAAAAAATAAAGCAAAAGAAAAATAAGCGAGCCTGAGTATTTAAACAAACAAACAAACAAAACAAAGATGCATGTAGTCTGTAGAAGGTAATGCTGCATGTGATAAAGCAATGTTATATAGTTGCAGACTAAACAAGCTCATGCTGATCCCTAGTGGTCTCTTTCAGTAGAATTATTCAACCCACTTAAATAAAATAAAAAAGAATGGTTTGATGATCACAACAACACGATTATGGTGTGGGATTGATCTCCAAATACCCTAGATGTCATTCTGTGCTGGAGAAACAAGTTTGGTCCATGGAGGCCCAAACCCACATCCAAATGAATTTCAGGGATTTGCAGCAAACATCTTGTTGCCAGGTACCACAGACCACCTTCCGTTATTTAGAGGAGTCCAACCCTCGACAGGCTATGATATTTTACCAGCAAAAAGGAGACTTCCACGCTCTTTAGGTTGTTGTAATTTTATACGTGACTTTTGTTTAGACACACATTGGTAGACATTATTTTTAAAAATAAAGTGGTTAGTGTAAGCCCTTAATGAGAGATTATTGAATCTCTTTTTTATTCTGATGTTCTCGTCACATTATTTTACAACAATATTTGAAAGTAGGCTGAACTAAGTGAATAACTCTCCAACCTCCCTTTTCTACACATCTAGTTTTACATATGCATAATTATGCATAATTAATGCATGATTAAATGTAATTACCTGTTTAAATACATAATTCATCTAATTCAGGTTGCCACAGTTGTTTTTAACATTCTGAAAAACAGTTAAAATAACTTTCCAATTTAGAGATGTCACTTTGCAGACATACTTGCCAGTGCTATTAAAATGCTACATAAATGTTGCTGTGATGCATGTAAACTCTGTCTGTCTTTCTCTCCATCCATCCTATATATCTGCGTATAGTTCCAGGATCTGAGGGGTCTGATGGACAGGTCGCTAGTCCATCGTAGAGCTACAGAGAGACACACAGGAAATACAAGCATGCACGCACACTCAGACATAGGGACATTTAAAGTCATCAATTAACCTAATGGTCATGTGTTTGGTCATGAACAGGAATAATATGCAAACTCCATGCAGAAAGACACCAGGCTTGGATTCAAACCCAGGAAATTTTTGCTGAAAGGCAACAGTGCTACCAACTGTGCACTGCAGCCCCTGACTGGAAAATAGCTTTTTAAAATCTTGTGCTATGCTATGCAGACACTCTGTCTGCACAGATGAAGGTGAACTTATCTCTGCATCTCAAATGCTTAGAGTGGCTTACATTCCTTGGGGCTTGTATCTATTTATTAAGTATTTAGCTGACTGGATCATTGGGGACCCTCATGAACTATGTATGCAGTATCATGGTTTCTTCCTAATATTGTCTGGGGGGTGTAGGAAAATGAAGCAAGAAACATACAAAGAAGTACCATTGACGCCGTAGCACATGTTTGAAACAGCATCCTTCATCCCAGTGGACAATCATACAAAACTGAGTTGACACTGAGGTATTTTATTATTTTACATTTGAAGTCATTCAACATATTTTGTGTACATGTAAAAAAAAAAGAAAAAAGGAAATTGTGGTGACATCAGCTTTACTGTCTGTTTAGGCGGTTGTTATAAGCTTTACACAGGATTTTGCAGCACTATTTGAACACTTTACACTATTTTACCAAATCCATGTTGAAGTTTTATCTGATAAGAACTAACAAATCTCTTTAGCTCTGGCACATGTTGAAAATGATTGCGGACTAGTAAGGAATGACTACGGTGCACACTTAATTCCCCGCAGAGGAGCAGTTTCTTTGTCTAATATTAGTCGGTGTGAGCCAGGGATTGCTGACCAGTGTCCTTACGCAGAAGCTATCCAGGGACACAAGAAACTGGACACTTTGGCTTGGCAGAGGGCCTGATATTCGAAGAGGGGAGGGAGAGGTGGTTAGAGGGGGTTTAATGGTTAAGCAGAGGGGGGCACACATTCCCTAGGTGTTTGCTGTGTGCCCACTGGACCTGGCAGTGTGCCACCTGACAGAGAGATCCACTCTGTCTTCACCAATCCAGCCGTCTGATCCGGGTGGGTTTGAGCAGTTTTAGGGATATTATCTCCTCTATGGGGATGAGAAAATAAGACGTGTTTTCCATTAATTAACCAAAAGAGGCATTTTGTGACAAAGAACGTTTCCGGGGATTTTGCAAGATGGATATTACAGACAGTATTATAACTGAAAGGAGTTGGTTTTCCTATGTGCAGTACAGTGGGAGACATACAAGACCACTGATAATCTCCCTTAATCTGGGGCTCAATGCAAGATTTCACCGCGTGGGGCCAAAATGATCACACCAATGGTGAGCAAAAATCCCAGAACCACACAGTGGGAACTGGTGAATGACCTGCAGAGAGCTGGGACCAAAGTATCAAAGACTACCATCAGTAATACACTACGACGCCAGGGACTTAAATCCTGCAGTGCCAGACGTGTCCCCCCGCTTAAGCCAGTACCTATCCAGGTCGGTTTGAACTTTGCTAGAGAGCATTTAGATGATCCAGAAAAGGACTGGGAGAATGTTATATGGTCAAATGAAACAAAAATATAAATTTCTGGTAAAAACTCTACTTTTCTTGTTTGAAGGACAAAGAAAGCTGAGTTGCATCCAAAGACCATCATACCTACTGTAAGGCATGGGGGTGCAAACATCATGCTTTGGGGATGTTTTTCTGCAAAGGGACCAGGATGACTGATCTGTGTAAAGTAAAGAATGAATGGGGTTATGCATTGTGACATTTTGAGAGAAAACCTTCAATCAATAAGGGAATTGAAGATGAATCATAGCTGTGTTTTTCAGCATGACAATGATCCCAAACACATCACCCAGGTAACGAAGTAGCGGCTTTATAGGAAGTATTTTAAGATCCTGGAGTGGCCTAGCCAGTATCCAGATCTCAACACCATAGAAAATCTTTGGATGGAGTTTAAAATCTGTGTTGCCCAGCGACAGCCCCAAAACACACCTGCTCTAGAGGAGATCTGCATGGAGGAATGGGCCAAAATAACAGGAACAGTTTGGGAAAACTTTATGAAGTAGAGGAACCACCGATAACAGAGGGCAATAACAATAGGTGTCTGTTCATCAAAGCTTTGTTTTTGTACCATTTATGTTTCACCCCCGTTTCTTAAAGGATTTGTCAGAGAAAATGGTATTACCAAATATGCCTGTGAATATTCTCATTCATCCAGGTCATGGTTATCTCAAGAAAATTTCAGTCGAATGCAACTGGACTTGGTAATTTGTCTTGGAAGACATTTCACCTCTTATCCAAGAGGCTTCATCAGCTCATGCTCGCTGCTGACCAGTACCAGCCCGTTTAAGGTCCCATGATTGCGCAATCCTTTACCGACCTGTGCAAATACTGGGCATGCGCGAAAAGACGCACAAAAAACGCGTATAATCTACGTGACGCCAGCGCCTACATAATATATACAAGAAACTCTACAGCACAGTACATATCTGCTTGTCCCGTTAACCGAAGAGAACAATAGCTGCTCAGAAGAAGAGAGTTTTTGGTGCGGACAGACGACGAGATCGATTTATTACTCTTCGCTGTTGTCTTTGTCTGTAGTGTCGTATTGTTATTGACGCAGCATTCATTGACGCCACTTACTTTCATTATCCGGGGAAGCTGTCCACACTAGCTCGTTTAGCCGTTGAATTAAGATTTACACGGCTCTCTTACCCGGCTAATAGTTATCCGGCCACAGACCTTAAACGATGCCCGGTTAGTGTGGACGATAGGGGGGTGTAGACTAAATACAGACGTGGACAAAATTGTTGGTACCCTTCATTAAATCAAAGAAAAACTCATAATGGTCACAGAAATAACTTTAATCTGACAAAAGTAATAATAAATAAAAATTATATAAATGTTGACCAATGAAAGTCAGACATTGCTTTTCATCCATGCTTCAACGGAATTATTTAAAAAATAAATGCATGAAACAGGCCTGGACAAAAATGATGGTACCCACAACTTAATATTTGGTTGCACAACCTTTTGAGGCAATCACTGCAATCAAATGATTCCTGTAACTGTCAATGAGACTTCTGCACCTCTCAGCAGGTATTTTGGCCCACTCCTCATGAGCAAACTGTTCTAGTTGTTTCCGGTTTGAAGGGCGCCTTTTCCAGACAGCACGTTTCAGCTCCTTCCAAAGATGCTCAATAGGATTGAGATCAGGGCTCATAGAAGGCCAGTGTTTTCCTCTTAGCCCTTCTTGGGTGTTTTTAGCTGTGTGTTTTGGGTCATTTTCCTGTTGTAAGACCCGTGACCTGCGACTGAGACCATGCTTTCTGACACTGGCCAGCACATTTCTCTCTAGAATCCCCGGATAGTCTTGAGATTTCATTGTACCCTGCACAGATTCAAGACACCCTGTGTCAGATGCAGCAAATCAGCCCCAGAACATAACCGAGCCTCCCCCATGTTTCACAGTAGGGACCGTGTTCTTTTCTAGATATGCTTCATTTTTCCGTCTGTGAACATAGAGCTGATGTGCCTTGGCAAAAAGTTAAATTTTTGTCTCATCTGTCCACAGGACATTCTCCCAGAAGCTTTGTGGCTCGTCAGCATGTAGTTTGGCATACTCCAGTCTGTTTTTTTTAATGATTTGTCCTCTTTGGCTCAAACAGCGAAGGATGTTCCGATCTGACACTGATGTTCCTTGAGCATAAAGTTCAGCTTGGATCTATTTTGAAGTCTTTCTAGGCTCTTTTGTTACCATTTGGATTATCCGTCTCTTTGATCTGTCATCAATTTTCCTCCTGCAGCCACGTCCAGGGAGGTTGGCTACAGTCCCATGGATCGTACATTACTGAATGACATGTGCAGCTGTAGTCACAGAAACATCTAGCTGCTTGGAGATGGTCTTATAGCCTTTACAGTTAACATGCTTGTCTATGATTTTCTTTCTCATCTCCTGAGACAACTCTTTCCTTTGCTTCCTCTGGTTTATATTGAGTGTGGTACACACCACGTCACCAAACAACACAGTGACTAGCTGAAGACCTATACATAGGCCCACTGAGTGATTACAGGATTGTAGACACCTGGGATGCTGATTAGTGGACATACCTTGGATTAACATGTCCCTTTGGTCACATTATTTTCATTCTTTTCTAGGGGTACCATCATTTTTGTCCAGGCCTGTTTCATGCATTTATTTTTTAAATAATTCCGTTGAAGCATGGATGAAAAGCAATGTCTGACTTTCATTGGTCAACATTTATATAATTTTTATTTATTATTACTTTTGTCAGATTAAAGTTATTTCTGTGACCATTATGAGTTTTTCTTTGATTTAATGAAGGGTACCAACAATTTCGTCCACGTCTGTAATTATACGTTTAGGGCATTATCCGGCTTAGTGTGGACGTGGCCCTGGTGTGTGGACATGTGTCTTTCATGCATGAAACGAATGAATACAGTTCATACAGGTAATGGTTAACTATGACAGGTCTGTGAGGTTCAGAATTCCTGTTGGTTGGCAGGTGATCAAATACTTAGTTCATACACAGTAAAACAAATTTTTTTCTGAATTTATTTAAAAAAAACAAGTCAACACATTTCATTAACTTTTTTGAGTAATTTCAACTTGACAGTGAATGTTAGAGTCAAGTTGAAACTTTTTTTTACAGTGTACATAAAATACTAATTAATTGTTTAAAGATGATAGTGTGATTTTTTAAAATTAGATTTTGTCTCTCACACTTGAGGTATACCCACGATAAAAATCTCAGATCTCTGTTGGTTGGAAAAAAAAAAACTCAGCAGTGTATCACATTCTGATGTCCCCTATTGTGTTTGTGTGTGTTTGTGTGTGTGTGCCTCCAGGCTAGGACCTATGATCTGGATGATGGGGATGTGTATATGTCGTCCTATGAAAACAGATTCCGGCTCTTCAGCTCAGTGGAGTGTGAAGGCCAGCTCTACATGACGCCTCTGAACTTCATTGAGTCCATCACTCTGAACGAACCAAGGAGTGAGTAAACCTGTGGCACTCAATTTATCCCTACATCGATAAGCCACAAGACATGAGGAGTCGGTTTGAATGTAAACGGTGTGAGCATCTAGCCCAGTGTCATTTTAGAAGCTGGTGGAGACATACCATAAAAGATTGCAGCAGCAGTTGCAGCAAAATGTTGTTCTGTAAAGCTTGAGTAAAAGTCGTCGCTTACAAAAGCACATTTTTATTTACGATTTTTTTCCTATTCCAATATCATAGTAAAGCACTATTTTAATATGGCCTGTTAGAGAAAATAGCAATAAAATCCATTGATGCTTGCTGTTGTAATATTAAAACGTAATAAAAGTTCAAGAGGTTTGGATACTTTAGCAAGGCACTGTAAAATAACCACTGTCAGCTGTCATCTACCTAATTATACCCACTATCAAAACAGATTCCAACCCTACTTAGTTATGCAACAGTTCAATAAGAGTTAAAAAAAAATCTCCTGGTGGTACTTCCTGGTACATTTTTGCTCCTTAGAGCCTGTGAAGTGTCATTGGACAATAAGTCATGGCTTGAAGTGCTTTAGTCATAACACCTGCATAAAGATAGACATCTTTACCAGCAACCTTACTTTTATGGCTCATTTATGTGGCAACAAACTTGCAGGGACCCACAGAGACCGAATTACTTTGCGCAGTTGCCGTAAATGTCACGATAAGACAGTGTTGCCAGCGAGGTATGGTGTGTGGCCGGCTGTAACGTGCCGGGCGTGGCCTCTCTGGCAAATAACAAGCAACGCTATAACACACCGGATCCCATTATCGTCACGTCGCTAATTGCTCATGTGTCGTAAAGTGATAGTCGCAGAGCTTTATGGTGGCATTCAGGAAGGTTCAACTAGTGATGTTTTAATGTCTAAGAAGGAGAGGAAAATCAGAACTGTTGAAATAATTTTTTTTCACTGCAATATATGTGTTTTTTTTACATTTGTACGTCTTTCAGCTTTCCTGAAACAATAATAAAAACTAAACTCTGTTTTTGTAAATTTGTCCCTTGAGTTTTGTTTTTTTGTTAATGTAATTAAAGCGACACGCCTGTCTTATCTGCTCCTTTATAGGCCACTGGAATGTGTTCATTCTGATACGCAGCATATGTTTCTGCCCGTGCCAACACCTGTTTTCACTTTTGCTTCCCAGCTCATTCGTCCTGGCACAGATTTCTTTATAACCCCAAATTTTCCTCTGCAACCCAAACATTAACTATGACTCTTATTTGTTCAGGTAGGAGAGGATGGAAGTCCCTTACTAAGAAGGTGAGTTTTTATGCCATCAAAGCACCTGCCACTAAATCTCCTCTTTAACTGCGTATAACAGCTGTAATTACTGTAATGCTCACAAATGTTGCCTTACTCAGCAATCCGGGATTTTCCTCTAATTTCCCCAGGAATTAGACAAGGTGCTGTCTGATACTCCTCCTGTTTGGAAAGGATCATCTAATTTGTTCAGAAATCTGCGAGAAAGAGGTAACCCCCCCCCCCCCCCCCCTTTTGATTTACTGCAGACACAAATCCCTCGATTGTAAATAATTCCCTTTTGCACCTTTTTGAAGCGCTCCCAGTTTGGCACGCCCACGCCTCAGTCAGAGGGATCTCTGTTGTCATACACGTCTGGGATCCATAGCAGAACGTTTAGGCTGTAAATGCTATCTTATCTCTTCATCAGTCTGGTTGTAAATATTCCCGGCTAGCCCTTGAAAGAAGCTAGGGTTTAATGTCAACAAAAATGCACATTTCGTTCTCTAAAGATACAGGACTGAAGATAAAAACAAAAAACGCAACAAAAATAAATAAAATAAACCTATAAATATCTAAAAAAATATCACTTACATATTATTTAAGATTGCAACTTGACATTTTCATATTAATTAGACTGTCTAATTAGTAATAAAGGACTTTCTGCTTCCCACTAACTATGATGTAAGATAGAGGAAGAGATATGACAAGAGAAAATGTCTACCTGGATACGACAAGAATATAGCTACTCCTCAAACATATCCAAATCTGTCTAGTCTTGAGTGTGACTTGAGTGTGTAAACCACATTGTACAATCATCGCTATGAATTATGGTCATTTTACCTGCATGCTTTAAACCCACAGTACCTAGGAGACGCATTATTTATCCCTGGCCTTTTTTTACACTTCGTAACATCCCAGCTATCTGGGTTTGTATGAGGTAGACCATCGACAAAGTCATACACAGTGAAGCGGGCGGAAAATAAAATGAGCTTCAACTATATATCTTTACGTACGTACGTAAGTATGAGAAAAATTTGGTGTTTGGATTTTGTTTCAGCCTCCTTTTGTCTGGATTCCCCTAATCCTTTTCAACGTATTGCCTTCAGAAATCCCCCAAATTAGTAAACTTCTTATAGATAATTTAATGTTAGCATAAATTAAGGCCTCAGAGGATTGTTAGATAACGAAGAGCATCATGAAGACAAAGGAACACAGCAGACAGGAGGCTGTGGAGAACTTTAAACCAGGGTTATAAAATAAAATAATATCCCAGGCTTTGAATCACAGTTTATTTCATCCACAACAAAAGTCTGGATGATGCTGATTTGGTCAGATTAGAATTTACATGGAAAAATGCCATGCAATACTGAAAAAAAACAACTGTTTGAGGCTCCAAACATCCTGATAATGGGATGGAAGTTTACCTATCAGGACACAATGACCCTGAACGTACAGCCAAGGGCTGCACTGGTTTGGTGTAGATAAAGGCATTCTCCTGTTTTAGAATGGCCTGGACAAAGTCAAGACCTGAATATAATGAGTCTTTGAAAACTGATGTTCACAGATTCTCTCTATCCTGAGCAAAAATGTCGGACTATGGATGTCCAAAGCTGGTAGAGCTGTAACCCCAACACACCTGAAACTGTAACCAAAGCAAAAGACGGTTCTATAAAATATTAGCTCAGGTATGGCTGAAGACAAATGTACTCCACTTTTGTGTTGGCGTAATTTCTGAAAAATAATTAAAAACTAAACGCTAACCTATGTGCAATGAAGTTTGTGGTTGTAACATGACAAAAACGTAAGCTACGCTACTGCATGGCTTGAAGAGTCTGGTTGTAGTTTGAGCAGAAACCTCAGTGTTGCATATAATTATGTCATTATGTTGACAGAATAAAGTTAGATCAAATGAGAGTGACTAAATGGAGTGTGGGGAGTAGCTGATAGTGATGTGCATACTCACAGAGGCGTATTGTTCCAGTTCTACCATTGACAGGTTAAAATCTAAATGATCAACATTTCTCTGGATTCAGATCGGTTTGGATCAACAAACACTTCTCCGGTTTTATGGCTTGAAAGCATATTTGAAACTGAGGAAGGAAGCCAGTTTGCAGGTTCTCATAGTATCTTTACATGAACTCGGCAGTGAAACGAGTGAAGCTCCATTTAAGTATTCCCACCTGGGCTTGCAGGCTTCCCCCTCGGTGTCTCAGGTGAGCCGGCACAGTTCTGCTCTCTCACCTGTTGCTTTAGCTAAGTGCCGAAGCTGGGGTTTGGGACTTTTAATCCTGCTGTTAAACACTACAGCTTTGTCAGCCCCCCCCTCCAAAAAAAAAGAATTTTAGATTGAACTGCACACAAAAGCGCTACTTTAGAGAATGAGGGAGCTGTTTGAACCCTGCTATGTCGAGACATGTCCCATCGACCCCCCCCCACCCCTCGATCGCCGCGGACATTATGAAGCCAGAGAATAGCATTGGATTACATCTCCGGGACTGCCACTCCGTATGAAGTGTTTCTGAGGAATTCTTTGTATTGTCTAAAAACATCTACTTGAGCTGAGAGGCTGAGCGGCTGGGAGGAGTGGGGGAGCTGCTCCAGGAGTAAAGGTGTGTGGTATTGGTGAGACATGGCAGGAATCTTAAAAGATTTCCCCCTGTCTCCTGACGTTTAACCTTTAAAGCCTGTGATGGTAGAGATCCGTTGTCATTATAGGGCAGGAAAACAACGTTGGAGTTTTTTTTTTTTTCTCAACAAAAATCTGCAAAACTAAAAGCTGCAAACCTTTTTTTTAATGATCCTATGAGCACTCCAACGCTTAACACTAATTAAAAAAAAGACACGTATTTTCTTTGCTGTCTTGCTTCTTCTCTTGGGTGTTCTTCCATCTGAAAACATTTCCCTGCAGCAAACCTTGTTTCTGAGTTCTTTTCCCATAACACCCCGAGCAGTCACCCAGAACTATCTGCGCTCAATTCTCTATCATCCCGAGCAAACAAAAGCTTGGGAATGCTTTCAGAGGCAGGAGGGAGAAGCCTCCAGAGTCGGCTGGGATGTCTCCTGACACTTACTCTTCCATTCGCCGTGTCGCACAACAAAGGCCTCCACACAGGACCTGATTCGGCCATTCTCAATCAGTGACAGATTACCCGAGAATGTATTACACCTTGTTACCCAAGCACGATCAGAAGCCGTGGGCCCTGAAATTTGTTTGGGTTTGTTGTCCCGATAGGTCAGCTCCGTTGTAAAGCTCATGTTTGTGTGAGAGGAACACCAAGCGTGAGGTAAAAGGCACCTTTTAAGATGTTATCAGTGAGCGCGAGGGGATTACTTGTGTCTGGAGGCGTGCCCTGTGTCTGTGGACGGCAGCGTGACTTTGAACATCTGTAAACACCTTGAGCTAACCAATTAATGCCATTCGATGCCGTCCTGAGTGCCAAAAGGAACATCATGGCTTTTGTTTCATGCCTCGCCTATTTTTTGTTTCCTCTTTGTTCCAGGTGCCATCAGTTACACAGAGTATCTCTTTCTGCTCTGCATTTTAACAAGTCAGTATGCACCCAAACAGGGTCAAACACAATGATGCTGAAAAACCTCTTAATGTTGAAATTTTTCTGAAAATCTGCTCCTCTCTGTTTCATTTCAGAGCCCCACGCTGGTTTTCGGATCGCTTTCAACATGTTCGATGCAGATGGCAATGAAATGGTGGACAAAAGGGAGTTCTTGGTGGTATGAACCTCAATTTGATAACAATTTAACAAAGAACTGACTATAAAACTCATCTGTACCGACTTCTCGTTGATGCATGCTTCCTTTCGTAGCTGGAGGAAATTTTCCGTAAGAAAAAGGCACGAAAAGAAGTTGCTGATGACTCTCAAAGACTGGAGCAACAGGTACGTTTGATTTTTGTCCCTTTTCAAATCTGATTTATTAATCTAAGTATCTAAGTTTATGAAGCATCACAAAAATAAATTTTTTATGAATTTAGATGAACCAAAATAGAAAAAAGACGTAGACTTTTACTCTTATTCATAAGACAGAATACAGCCAGAAACTCTCGATTCTTTTAAAGGTATTTATATATGCATAGAAAACCAAATCTATCCTTAATACATGTTGAAACCCTGGTATAGATGTGTAGGAATTTTTACAATAAATTAATATTTTATTGTAGTAACATAACCCCAATGCTTGAAACGTCCAGAGTAAATAAATAAAAACGTTTTTTAAAAATCAGTAGCGCAACACTTATTGGCACCATTAACAAAAATTAAACAACTGCATCCACAGCTCTTTTTTAAGCTCTACTTTTAAGTTGATTGGAGTGTCTGAGAACCTTCAGTGGATCATCCGTTCCTTTATCTTTTCCTGGGCTGTTGAGGTAATACAGAGGCCAGTTTAAAATAGGAAAGACGAGAAAACATTGCTTTAATGTCAGGCTGATCTGTGTTGATCTTCATAAGCCAGGACATGTCTGTGAGTCATTAGGTACTTGCCTAAGATAGCCAAGGTTTAAAGAGTTAGAATTGAATTTTTTTGAACGTCTGGACGCTTTGCCACCCTGCACTGTGTTCATGATGGGGAGGGGACCTCTTCATGTACAACAGTGCCTCTGGTACTTTGGAAAACAGGTGGGCATTTATGGTGAAAAACTTCTCATCATTTTTTAAACACCCCAAAACTGACAGTGTTGTCAGGAATCTTATTTCTTATTTTTCCTTTTTCCACTTTGTTACATGAGAACATCAATAAATTTGAAACTATGACTAAATGCGGTTTCTGTGTGCAGTTTAGTGCAAAGATTCACACTTTTTCACATGAATGATTGTCTAAAAAAACCCTATTTTATATGAAAACAGTTTTTCAAGGGCAGTATTTGAGTTTTGGGGGCTATGACTACATGTGATTTGCAGTCATATCCGTACAGTTATTTAAAAAGACTGTGAAGAAGGAATAAGTAGTTTTTTTTAATCATTATTATAGTAATAGCACAAAATATCATCATAAAATTTAAAGTTAATATCGCTGACCCCTACTTTGCAATGCACCTTGCACAGTGAGGCTTGGATGCAGCAGCTGGGCCATGGAAACCCAATCAACAAGGCTCTCGATGCTCTGTTCTTTAATCAGTCTAAACGCTTGGAGTTTGGACGGTTTTAAGCTGTTTTCCTTCTTTATAAGGTTGGCAACGTCTGCACACTGTGCATCGAGCATGAATCTTTACCACCCTCTAGCTCAGTGGCTTTTGTTCCTATCTGCTGCCACTTTAAGATAAGGTTAACGGTTGACTGTAGAATATTAGTGTCAAGGAGATCACAGAATAACTTTTTGGACAGGTACCGTCCCTCACTGCTATCCTGAGCCGACCGGTTCTTTCTTTAATGTCTGTAGACCAAGTCTGCATGTCTAGGCGCTGGATTTTACGCACCAGTGATCACATGACGATGCAATAACTTTTGTAATATGTAGCTTTTTTTTTTTAAATCCACCTTCCACAAAAAAGTAGAAGCATCTATAACACCAGATTAAACTTTAAAGTAGTTTTTTGTTTTCTTACAACACTTGCAACACAAACCTAGATGGAACAGAGGCTGCACAGGGGTGACTGTGGTCATACAGGGTAAAACATGCCTGAGGCTTTCATCTCCTTAGGGCTTCTTATGCCACATGCAGGTGGATGTAAACAAGACGGGCTGAGCGGAGCGATAAGAGATACTCTTTGAGGTCTTATCACACTAAACAAACAACAGCGTAGAGCTTACTCTTCCAGGGCAAATGTTAGCATCTCTGGACAGTCTCGAATTAATCTTACACCCGTACAAGTATCAAAAAGATCATTAGAAAAGCCACTCTAGATTTGGGAACATGAGAATGAAAGGCCTGGGCGCATTCAGAAAACTTTAGACCCTGACTAATCTTGGATCACATTTAAAGTCATGTCAAATACGTTTGATGGTTTTGAAAACTCCTCCTCAGCTCACTCTTTTTGCATATATTCTGTTCAAGTGCAGTTCCTTTTCTCTCTTTGACATTTTAGAGCCTGCAGCTTTACGGTCCTCGGAAATCCCAGACACACAGTGTATGTATTTTTCTTTTTCTGATAAGGAAAATGAACTGTTCTGCATGCTATATGGAATGCGTTCTTCCCAACCCGAAGCAGCGATAGAAAACACACTCGTTCTTCGTCTCAGGGGTCGACACCACCCACGTTTATCTCTCTTAACACAAGATAACCTCAGCCACGTTCGCTGAAATTGAAATCCTTCACAATACTTCAATATCATCTGACGTATTGCCTGTATGTGTGTGTGGTAGTGCTGGAGATACAATGTAGATGATTTATGGGCTCACCTTTTGACAACGTTGGGCAACAGAATCCACTTCAAAAAGCTCCCCTCTGAAGATTGACACCGTTTCTGTCTGGACCCACATGTTTCATCGTTACAGTGTCTTGGGGAGTGGTATTTGGGCTCAGGTTACCTTTTCAGATGGGTTTGACCATGAAGTTGCAAGTCAGTCTCCCTGAAGGCTGCTCAGCCATGGATGGGCCTGTTCTCCTTTTTTTTAATTCGAGCAATTTTTTTCATAGGCCCGTTGCCAGAGTTCAGTCAGATCTTTTCCAGAATGCACACTGTGACAGGCCTGCCTCCGGTGCTGCGGTTGGGTTTTCCCCCAGCATATTCTAATTACAACTGTTTCGGGATGTCTTCAGTAGGGTGTGAGTTTGGGGGGGTTGGGGGCGTGTGGGGGGGTGCAACACGGGGCAATGAAGTGAGCTGTTCCGTAATTAGTTGCCGGATTGCGCCGTAAATTTCTCTCTCTGCTAAAAAAAGCAGTGAGGCGCAGAGGAAGAGTCTATTAATCAGCTGTCTCACACTGCGCCTCAGGCTTTGAGTGACTAAAATCTAAACAAGATACATAAACGTAATTAATTATGAGATCAAGCGAGCCACGAGGTGTCAGCAGCAGCTGGCTGTTCCGCTTTCTTGTGTGCCCGTGTTGATATTTCAGGACATGAGAGGCATGGAGCAAAAAAAAGAAAAAAAGAAGAAAAATGTGGTTTTGTTGCTGAAATCATACTTTTTCCTCACTACACGCTCAGAAAACAGATATTCTGTGATAACTTTAGTGCAATAACAGTAACAGCCAAATTATTGTCAGTAGTTGAATTTAGTTTGTAGTGCAGCATCAAATCATGACTCCAGGCTGGATTCAGTTACAGATGACTGACACGCAGCCTCGCTAGGGCCTTGTTTAGTGCATGATGTGGACATGTGTTAGCCGTGCAAACGCAGCAGAGTTTGGTCAGAGGGCTGCAGAACAGACTCGTGTCAGTCCCGCATCGTTTCTGCATGTGACAGCCTGGATTCCCTTTATAGCTCGTATTTTATCTTATGTTTACATTATGTTACGTCTTCAGTGGTTCAACATTTCTATGGGATTTCATGTCACATTCCAACAAAACGCTGTGGGAAATTTTAAAGTGCAAGGAAGATGATTTGATTTACTTTTATTTTTACAAAGAAAAATATAAAAAAATGTGACAAACAAATTGTGATTAAAATAGAAAGCACAATGCTTTATCAAACTGAAGGCCCAGTGAAACACAGTGGTGGCAGCATCATGCTGTGAAGCCTTTGGTTGACCAGACGATTGGTTTATTTTCATTCCCTACTTTCTGTTGGTCTGATTCATAAAATCCTAGAATAAAACCTTCAAGGTTGTGGTTGTAACGTGCTAGCTGAATGCTAAAACGTTTAAAGAGTTTGAATACTCCTGTAAGTTGCTGCATGTCTGCTAATCAGACCGCCTGCCTCCTCACTTTATGCTCTGTCAGATTTTCTCTGTCAGCTCTTGCCTCCTTGAAAGAACTAACATGTACAAGATGTATTTTGTCCTCTTAACCTGCTGTGCTTCAACTACGGTCACAGGTTCGTAAAAAAGACGTCCAGCATGCAGGGACTCCGGGCATGTGGGATGTACTCAAGCGCGGCACGAGTCAAGTTCTGTTTTCTGATCTCACTGAGGTAGCTGGTGACTCTTTAAGATTCAACATTCTGTAACTATCCAAGGCATAGAGAAGCTGGACTAATTCATGTCCACTCCGGGCATGTCATGCTTAGTCAGTCTGTTGCATGGCATGCAGAAATGAGAAAAATGCTCCAGGTGATCGATTTCTGAATGATTAACTATGTTCTTCAGTATCAGGAGCTAAAGTTAATGATGCTTTTTGTTTAATTTCGGTGTTAACTCTGCTCAGAGCTTTGATGGTTTGCTGTATTTTGGAGAATAATTATCAGGTTTTAGAACTGTAGCTGGTCCTCACAGTTTCTGTTCCTTCTTACAGCACGTGGATGAGAAAACGGAGACGACCCTGCTTTTGCATTTCTTTGGAAAAAAAGGCAAAGCAGAGTTAAAATTTGTTGATTTCTACAAGTGAGTTAGGAAAGCCTTTAATCTTCCTTGTTTCTTTGATAGAATAATTATCTGATTCTGTACTGAGAGCATGACTCACAATAGCAGAACGTTTAGTGGTTCGCTTAAGTACTTTTTTTTTGTCCCACTCATTCAGGTTCATGGACAACCTGCAGACGGAGGTGCTTGAGATAGAGTTCCTCTCTTACTCCAAAGGCATGCCCACCATCAGTGAAGAAGACTTTGCTCGCATTCTTCTCCGCTACACAAACTTGGATGACGTCACTGGGTATATGGAGAATGTACGCCACAGCATACCAGATGAAAAGGTGTGCTCTTTTTCCTTTGACACTAGCTTTGCTGTTCGTTGTTCTCTGAAATTAAGAAGTGGAACATCAGGTCCAGGGTACTGAACAGGACAGCACAGGAATGTTCACGTCACTGGAACTCCAACATATCAGCGAATGCATCATAGAAACCCTGGAGAAATTAATCTCAGGCTTAGTTTCATTGCCACCTACAGTGCTTTGCAAAAGCATTCATACTGCATTACAGCTATGAACTTCACTATATTTTAGTGAAGTTCCCTCCCTCGTTACTCTGATACCTTTTGGATAAAATCAAGTGCAAACAACAGCCTTCATAAGTCAAGAGTAATTAAGAGTCAAACCTCAGTTTAAACCCACCTGTTCTGTTAAGGGCCTAGTTTGTCAGAGAACATTAAAGAACAAAACGCTTGAGGAAGTTTACAAAACACAGCAGACAAGACAGGGGAAACGATTTGCAGAAGTTTAAAGCAGGATTAGGTTAAAAAAAAAAAATCCAAGCCTTGAACACTAGACGAAGCACTGTTTAATCTATCATCTGTAAATGAAGAGAGTATAATGAATCGACCACAAACCTACAGGGGTTCATGGTTACTCTGTAGAGGCTGCAGAGATCCACACCTCAGGTGGTAAGATCTGATGACAGGGCAACTATTTCCCACAGAATCAACAAATCAAATGTGCAAAGAAAGGTGGCACCAAGGAAGCCATAAAATGTCCTGTCTATAGTTCCACGCATTTTGGGTATACATGCTATGTGTCATCAGAAACTAATACAGCACATGGAGGTTCATCTTTCTGCAGAACAATCGTCCTAAATATGCAATCAGACAGAGCATAACAGAGCAAGTGTAAGAACAGACCAGTCAAGTTACAGACCCAAATCCTATACAATCAATGGCAAGAGTTAAAAACTGCTGTTCAAAGACACTATCCATTTAATCTGACAGAACTCAAGTTCTTATGCAAAGAAGGATGATGATTTTCAGTCTCTACATCTGCAAAAATTCTAGAGACATACCCCAACACCTGAGGGAAACTTCGGAGGGAACCAGCTTCTAGATGGTTCGATAAGTCTTTTGCCCCTATACCCAGGTTGGCCGACCAATTTGCACGTCGGGAACAAGTTTCTTCTGGCTTCACCCCGCCCAGGCATATTTCACCATCTTTTGGGTCCTATCACACACACGCTCATGCTCCACCTCATCGACGGTGTGGGTGAGACAGGCTGGTGGTGCACCCAGGCTATGGGGGGGGTGACACAGGATCCCACCTCACCCGGCGCACAGTGGCCCTCACTTTCACTTTCAGACTCCTTGGTCGGTGTATCAAGACAGGTCAAGCGAGTAGCCGACATCTACGCAGACCCCTTGCGCCTTTTACATGGACTTGATCCCCTCCCTGGCAGAGGGTATGGAGCACACTGAAGACAGTCTGCCCCGGTCGACAGCCGCACCATGAGTGAGGGGGCCCCATCCCTCCCCGACCCCTGAAGAGGGGTGCAAGGCCGCGAGCCACCTTAACCCAGAACCCTTCCTGGTCGATCTGGAGCTGGTCGCAGCGCACCACAGGGGAGGAAATGCTCCCAGCAGGAGCTGGCCGATGCCGGGGAGAGGTCACGTGAGAGGACCTTTACCTTTACCACCACACCCTGTTGCACGGAGCAAGCCCTGACTTCCAGGCCCCAGCCTTGCACTAACCCTAGCCCTTCACCCAGGCCCCGGGACTCTAACACTGGTTCCTGGAGCACAGACCCAGGCTGTCTGGTCCCTCTGAGTGGAGCCGCTCCACTTGGGCGCCCCTCTTACTTAGAGGCGTTCAGTCATAATCCCACAGATGGTTGCTTCGCCCTATTGGCTCCTCAGCCAAGCACATACACCAAATGCCTGAACCTGCGGTTCCTCTTGTACTGAGCAGGATTACTATTGCAACAATCCATGATCAGTAGGGTAAAACTAAACTTACTCATGACGGTCTAAACCCAGCTCACGTTCCTTATTAGTGGGTGAACAATCCAACGCTTGGTGAATTCTGCTTCACAATGATAAAGAGAGCCAACATTTACTGAAACCTGACACCTTCTGACACCTCCTGCTTAAAACCAAAAAAGTCAGAAGGATCTTTAGGTCCCACTTTTACTGTCTGTCTTAATACCGAATATCAAGATCAAGCGAGCTTTTGCCCTTCTGCTCCACGGGAGGTTTCTGTCCTCCCTAAGCCCGCCTTATGACACCTGCATTACAGTTTGACAGGTGTACCGCCCCAGTCAAACTCCCCACCTGCCACTGTCCCCAGAGCGGGTCACGCCCCGCAGGTGCACCGTGAGCCCATTCGGGGCTCGCCTTCCTGCCTCAGCAGGTAATTGAAAAAAATGATAAGAATAGTGGTATTTCACAGGCGGCCGAAGCCTCCCACTTATTCTACACCTCTCATGTCTCTTCACGGTGCCAGACTAGAGTCAAGCTCAACAGGGTCTTCTTTCCCCGCTGATTCTGCCAAGCCCGTTCCCTTGGCTGTGGTTTCGCACTTGTATTTGTAAAGCCATTATATGTGTTTTGTGTCAGTCCGTCAAACGCAGCTGGAGGAGGCTTTACTGCATACAGGTCAGAATGTAATAAAAGAGGCGAGATAAATGTGATAGTAGAAGAGCTGAAGAAGATGAAAAAAAAAAAAAAAACGATGTGACAATCTTGAGGTTTTTTTAAAGGTTTTTGTTGGCCACAATGGCCTTTATTTGACAGTGGACAGTACATTCAAAAAGGGGAGAGAAGTGGCGGAACACATGCGCCAAAGGCCAACCAGGACGGGACTCAAACTGGGGACAATTGCGTTGAGGACTGCCCACACTAATCACCACGCCATGCAACGCCCCGGCAATCTTGAGATCTGACCCTGGCTAAAATGACCACCCCTCTCCTTCCTCATGCCCTCCTCTTTAGGCAGTACGCCTTTCTTGCAAGTTAGCTCTGTGCAGTGATGTTTGATGGGAAAAATGAACAGTTTGGTTTATTGTGAAGGAGTTTATAGGTGTTCAGTCTTTTCATTTTTAGCAACAAAAAGAAGAGTGTGAACCTAAGAGCTGAAAAATAAGTTGTTGTTTTTTAAGCAGTAATAGCTTTTAGATAGGTCTTAAAATATTAGATTTTAAAATATAATTCTGGAGTCATCTGGCTACTGTTAAAGTAAAAAAAAAAAAAACAATCCAGGTTTTACAGAAATAGCATTCTTTCGCAGTTTTCACATTTTGTGTTTTTTTTATTGTATTTAATTTTCAGGACCTCCAAAAATCAAAGTATTTTCTTATGTTCTGTCTTTTAATTCAAAACGTTTTCAAAAGATTTTTTTTGTTGTAGTTTTTTGTTGTGTATTTTATTTGCTGGAAGTGGAAAGCAACTCTTTGGATGATGTGAATTGGCTGTTGAGTGAAGCGGCCTCATTTCCAGCTCTAATGTGTCCCTCCACTCGGCACACTGACCTGCGTGAAAAGGTGGCGGCAGCTCCACTGCCACCTCGAGTAGCCTGTTGCTAGATCTCCATTGATAATCAAGTGGGTCTCATCATTACGTTAAGCGATATTTTATGTTTCCCGCATTGTTAGAACAGCAAAGCGTCACAGATTAGTCATTACTCCATTTGTTAGGCGGTGTATGTTGTCCTTTCGGCTCAGGAGGCCCCCCCCCCCCGGCTGCAGAAACGACTAGTAGCCGCAGGATGGTTGAGTGGACATCAATGGGCTCAGTGTTTGAGTCATCAGCCGAGCCTGAGATGTTTGGGGATTCATCACATTTGTTTTTGTTTACTCAAGTATCAGGTTAATCTGCCTTAGAAAAGTCTGCAAGCAGCCTGACCTCTTCCAAAAAGCTCCATTCCTCCCCCCTCACCAGCGCCACCCCGGCGCTGACAGCTCGGCGTGTCCATACGGCGCAGGGAAAATCCAGCAATGTATACTTTGTCTGTTTGGATGTTTTATCTATCTGACAGCCTCAAGCTTCCCACACACACACTAAGGGATGCCTTTGGAAAGATGAAAGGAGCCCGATTATGTTTTGTGTGAATTTTAGCACCGTCCTCTTGCAGGAGTGTTGACACGTGGGGCTCGTCTGAATGCTAGATAAAAAGCACAGTTTGATTGCTGGGTCTTTGTTTTTCAGGGCATCAGCTTTGAGGAGTTCAGATCCTTCTTTCAGTTCCTGAACAACCTGGAGGATTTTGCCATCGCCATGCAGATGTACAACTTTGCTCACCGCTCTGTTGGTCAAGGTAAAGGCTCACAGCCTTATGTCATTTTAATGTGAGTCGCACAATAGTTTTCTTGGGGTTACATGCAACTTCTTTGGCTCTTTAGTGACTTGATAATTGATAAATCTGAAAAAAAAAGATATTGTTTAGATGTTCTCAAGTTCAGTTTTAGTACTAATACTTGTGTCTTTCCAGTTAAATATAAGTCACAAATAAATCTAAACAGATATCTTCATCGTAATGACAGCCCCGTCTCTTTTTAGTGAAAAAATGCCAGAAAATTTTTAAATATTGAAAAATCTTTCTATCTCTGGACATATATCACCTGAACCAGATTTATTCTGCTGGTATTTTGCATCAAGTCCGTGTTGCTTTGAAAGGCAGAAATGGCCTGAATTTAGCCAAAGGTGTAGATTCCGACTATACAGCCCTAACGCAACTGCGCGTTTTAATGATGTCATCAAGGAGGATGAATATTGATGTTCAATGGGTTTTTGTTTTGTTTTACACTAGATATCACAAGTTTGTTGTGTTCCAGTTAATGGAAAAAAAAACCTTTTGGAATTGAGGTATTTTTAATTCAAATATGTACAATATTAATTTTATAAAGTAACCAGGAAAGCAGGCACATTTTAACTTAGTGTATTCATAAGATTTAGCCAAAAAGTGCTGCAATTTAACCAGCAGGTTATGAAAACATCATCAAGAAGCAACTTTATCAAACAATCCAGGAGCGATTTGGTAAAGAGCAAAGATTGTTCCAGGATTATGGATCATATTTTTAATTCTGGGGTGGTGGGGTGGGAATGTGGTGTATGTGTGGTCATTTTAATCTGTAAAGCACTTTGAGATGCAATTTTGTATGAAAAGCACTTTATAAATAAAGTTTGATTTATTTCACAAGGTAACAGTAAAAAAAGGTCTTAGAAATCCTGACAAATTAATTTCAGTATTCCACAGAAAAATATAAGAAAGAAAAATACATAATAAAATTGAAGAAACAGTGTTTGCCAACTTTTTTGTGGTGTTAATGTTTCGTTGTTTTTTTTAACAAATACGTGATGATCTGTTTATCTCAGATGAGTTCATCAGGGCGGTTTACGTGGCCACTGGTATCAAGCTGAGCCCACACTTGGTCAACACCGTCTTTAAGATCTTTGACGAGGACCACGACGGTAAACTCAGCCACAAGGAGTTCATTGGAGTCATGAAGGATCGTCTGCACCGTGGAAAGGGGGTGAGATATCCTTCATGTTCTCCTAGAGGTGAAACGGGACACTCTGCTCCCTCTTCTGTGGCCTGAGCGAGGAGCCGCTGGTGGCCAGTTTGTTACTGGATCAAGCTGCCACCAGTTCGATGTTGATTTGAGGTTATACTGCCATCTGTTGGTACAGAATGTCATAATTTCTTATGACAGCATTTGCTTTCTCTCATCTCACACATTCTCAGGGTGTTAAAGCAGAGGAAAAGTTCATCTCTTTCAAATCCTGCATGAAGAAGGAGCTGTCTAGCAAATAGGTAAAACAATATTCTCACAATTTTTGCACTTTAAGTCAATTGAAGCGCAAATAGATACATTGCATACATGAAAAAAAAAGAACAAAAATAATTTATTTGTTATATTTCCAAAAAACAAGTCTCTTAGTTGCTCTGCAGCTCCAAGTAGTTTGGAGGGGTATGTCTGAGGCCCACACTCTCCTTGCCTGAAGCATTAAGTTACACTGTAATATTAACGCCTGAACAACTGCCATCGGACACCGGCTTAGGTCTGCATACATGAGCAGCGAGCAGCGCGGTTTAAAGCTGTATAAGTGTTTCAAAGAGAAGGCACCTCACAGTGGAAGGCTTAATAATCACCCTCAGTAATGATGAATGAGGAAAAGGTCGATGGCTTTGGAAAAAAAAAGGTCTGCCAAATCCAAATATTGTTTTTTTTAGAAGAAAAAAAGAAATGTAATGCTCTCGCTTAGATGTTTAGAGATAAGTTTCATTTGTAGTCAAATTTGAGGACATGAATGAAGAGTGACTTTTCAAGGTGCGCTTATTGAAGTCATAACTGCACGTTTTTGTGATATAAATAAACTGGATCAAGGTTGATGGTTTCAGGTGCTTTCAAGATGAGATATACCCTGCACAACTGAAAAAGCTTTCATTATTCAGTCTTCTTTAGTTAACAGCTAAACAACATCAAGTATAAAGGATATGACAAAATATAAATATTCACATTTGTCTACATTTTTTTCATTTTCATATCATATGTTGCAGAGAAATTATAATAGATTAAAAGGTTCTAATTACACAAAGGTATTTGTCGAGGAAAGGGTGTAAAAACATTCCTACTCAGCTTTTATTTTTATTTTATTTTTTTTGCTGGTTTACATGTAGACAGACAGTCAGTTCTGTTTTGTTTTATTTTGTTTTTCACATTTTTTTAATCTTTGCGTTGATCTTGGTGACGGACCAGCACCATCTTAGCATAAAGTAGAAACCTTAAAGAAGAGAAGTGAGATGTTCGCTCTCCAACCTAAACAAGCACCAACACCTTAGAAATGAATGAGGCAGCATTTCAAGCGTTGTTTAATGCAGATTAGACACACAGAATATGTTTATCATTTAACAATAACACATTTTCTCAAAGGGTGCACTTTACTGCTATCTTACAAAAATCCAAAACAGTACTGCTGACAATCTGAAACAGCATATTTAGGTAATTGTGGAGTAACTTTTCATCTAAATAGTTATCAAAATCAGTTTATATCTTTACGTTTATGCTCAAAGTAATGTTCGTATTTAGTGTTCATGAATTTCAAGGTCTTTATAAAAATATTTCAAATGTTACAATCTCATAATCTTTTTTTTAAAGTTATTTAAATTTTATAAATCTCTGCTTTATTTGTACATAAGCTAACATATCATCTAATTGTAACACCACTTTACTTATAACAGTAGCAACAATAGATTGATGATTTTTAGCTGATAAACCTATTTCTGATTAATTGGGGAAAAAACATTATTTAGAAACCCATAGTGTCGGAAATATCTACACAACATGATTATGATTTTTAAGCCTTTCTCTAGCTTTCACTCGTCCAAAAATCTTCAAATTGAATTTGTTAATAGTTGAAAAAACAGCGAATTGTCATGAAAATAAAAAAATAGAGAAATTCAAACTATTTGTAAAATTAGTTTTGATGATGAAGACTTCTACTGGCTTGAAGATGAAAATGCCTTTGTTTTTTCACCAGGTGAAGACCCAGAGACTGCTGCATGTCTTACAGTGGGGAGAAGTGGAACCTTCCCTTTCCTCTGTATCCGGACCCAGGAAATAATACATGCTGAAGCATCTCACAGCTCCGCCTTACAGCTTTGAGAAACCAAACCAGAATAGGATGTAACGCCAAGAGAATGCAGTCCAAAAGAAAAGACAAATTAAGTAACATTGAGGCAGTGACAACTTTACTGGATTCTAAACACTTGAGTTTGTGAATGTGTGTAGGAATAGGTTAAATTATATATTCCTAAATTTATTTATTTAACTATACATATTTTTGAAATTTTGATCTAAAGAATCTTGTCAATTTAGCCAATTAGTGAGACAGTTATTAACTTTCATGCATCTAAAAAGGTTTGTTCCCTGCTCCATCACTTTGCTTTGCTCAAATGTAATCCCTACCCCGGTTCTGTTTTAGATGGAGTACGCTCAAATCCTTTGTCCCTCAGCCGCCTGCAACACCCACCTCCCCATCCAGAATCCATGTATTTCCTCCAAAGTACTGCAGCTGGAATCCTCCAGAGGAAGCAGAGCTGAACACGCTCGCTCGATCTGAGGCTCATTCATTGTTTAACTGCAGGCAGCCAACACTGTTAATCATTTCTCAGCTGATACAGAGAAGTGCTGGCATGAATGAGCTCTGTTCCTTATAAAAAAAAGCAGAGGAAAACTTAGTTTTTGTTTGCTTCGTGTTTAAGTTATTAGTGGGTTTTTTTGTTGTATAGAAATAGGTCTATATCTAAATGAGCTCCAGGATGTGGAGTGACTTTTCTGTATGTTTCTGAGGAGCTTTGATTGATGAGAAAACACCATGTTAAACATGATAAAGTCATTCAGACTAATAGACTGTATCAGAGACGATTGGATGCTCACATCAGCTACTCTACCTCCTTCCTTTAAACCTCGGCTTCGACTGTTACGCTCAGATTGGAATAGTGACCCATTCCCACTATGTTTCAATAAATCTGACATTCTGATTCCTGTTTTTGTGCTCTGTCTGCTCCTGTTACTTTGACACACATTGGTCAATAGTTTCAGATCACTGTTTTCATCCGGGTCAGCTAGTAAACTCAGAGGAACTCGAGCAGTCCCCTCTGCACAGCACATTTTCACCTCTGTGAGCGTTTCCAGTGGGCTATCGGCAGGACCACAGCAGAATAAATGACCTGTTTCAGCTTCAGTCTGAAGGAAAATCATTAACAATATTAATCACGTTGAAACTTGGGTTGTGTGGGTGCTCAAGGCTCAACAGAGGCTTGTTTTTATCTTTAAATGATTAATCCTGCAGGGTAATCATTTCCCCACAATCTGGTTCTCCACCCAAAGTACAAACATAAACTAAAGAAGAGATTTTCCACACTCCTGTTCAAAATTATAGGTCGTCCTTTTGTATAACCATCGAAGTTGTATGATACAAGGGAATGACCTTATTTTAATATTTGTTCTTAGGTGTACAGAAGGTCACAGAGGATTGAGTCTCTTTCAGTTGAGCGGGCAGGAGGCAGATCATCAGAGCAGCACAGGACTCACACTGACACAGGCAAACATACACGCTCACCTTATTGCCAAATCAAAGCTAAAAATAACATGCAAGTCAATGAGCTTTAAGAGAAAGGCCACCTTTTTAGTCGACCTGGAATTGTCAGAAGTGATGGTTTCAGCGCACAGCAGATAAATTAGGTCTAGGGGACCAACGGGCGCAAACAGACTGGTGCTTGCTAAAAAAAAGTGAACGGATACGGTGGCGCTTGCAGAATAAAGATATTTGGTGACCATATTTTGGTTTAAATCACCCACAGACATTTGAGAAAACTGAATGATTTACAGTGTTATATTTTTGCCATTTTAAAGTAGTATTTGGACGCTTATTTTTCCATTGTAGAGACCAGATTAAACATCACCTTCATTTTGTGCATCAATGAGCCTTTAAGGAGAAAAAAACAACAATCCAAAAGGTCTCTGATTTCATGGTTATGCAGGTTTTTCTGATTGATCTCTGTGTATTTTTGGTACTGTTTCCCTTGCTGCTACTCTTAGCTTAGCTTTGTTTCAGGTAACGTTATCAAGCTCAACACCAATACTACAGTGGACAAAAATCGGCTTTACTGTCTGGACATGCTTGTATCCATCTACTTTTATGAGTAAAATATTAAGGATTTTAATTTGTTCAGATTTAACATTTAGGATTTAGGTTTGCTAAAATTTTGTGAAACAGAAACATATTGGCAAATGGTGATTTCTTGATACATTTAGATTTTATATGTGATGAAACTGTGCTGAATATGTTTAAAATAGGCTCAATAGAAAGAAAATTGTCCGCTAAATCTTTCCCATAAAAATGTTACACTTGGCACCCCATATAGGACCACTAAAAAATGATCTGCACAGGATGAGATGCATCTCAGATCAATGAATCTTCGGTGTTTTGTTAAATCGCTGGTGATAATTGACAGTGTTTTATAATTGTGTAGAAATATGCTGAACACTTAATTAACAACAGCCTCAACAGAGCACTGCATCTGATAATTCAGATGGTTTTGATGGTATTCTATGTGTTAGGGTGATTTTTATCAGTCAAAGTATTATTTTGCTCAGCAGTATATCATGCATCTAAACTAGAACGGTTTAGCATCTGTTATTATTATGAGCCACAGATGAGCATATTGCACAGTATACTTTGCCAATTTGCAGCAGTATGCCACCCACCCACAACAATTGACTACAGAAAGCAAATCTTCCTATAAAGACATTTTCTTTAATCAAACGATGAAAAACAAAACCAAACAGCAAAGCATGATCACAATATGTTCTAAGATGCAGCATGTTTCAATGTATTAATGCTGAACCTTTGCCCAGTGTCAAATCTTATTGCAGCCTAAGGGAATGCCCTTTATTTAGCCCAATCATTTCTTCCAACTCTGTGTCCCTGCTAAAGGGAAAGCAGTGCCACAGCATGATAGCTATATCACCATGTGGAGATGCTGTTACCAAAGCATTATTTGCCCCTTACACCTTCTGCCAGGGACCTGTGGCAAACTGCAAATAGGATTTCTACTGTTTTTTTATTTTTTAAGAACTGTTCCATAAAGACCAGATTTGTAAGGTGCATCCCTAATAGCTGCCCTGTGAACTGATTCTACCTGAGCTATAGATCTCTTCAGCTGAGCAACATGCATGGTTGTGGCTGAAAGAAGAGAGGACACAGTCTATCAGAGGGTGGGTCTGAATATCTTGGATGAGCATATGTAGCAGACACAGATGTTATATTTTAAGCAGCTATGTCCGGTGGATTTCTGCTGCCAGGTAGAGACATTTGACCATGTAAGGAGAACGATTATAATACATATTAAACGGTGAAAATGCTGGGCATGATACGAACTGGTCCAATATATTTGTGTGTGTGTGGGCATTGTATTGACTTCCATTGATTTTACTTTGCCTAACCAAAACACTTTCCCTAACCCTAACCTTAACTAAAATGTCTTTCACACCATACATCCAAACCTAAGTAGTAGAGCACAGTCGCTTGTTAAACATTGTGAGGACCAGGAAAAATCTCCTCACAACTACAAATTGTCCACACAATGCTGGTGGCCTGTCAAAGGTTGGTCCTCACAATGATGTATATAAACTCAACAAAAATATAAACGCAACACCTTTGTTTCTGCTCCCATTTTTCACGACATGGACTTATAGATCTAAAATTCATTCCAGATACACAATATTACCATTTCTCTCAAACATTGTTCACAAATCATTCTAAATGTGTGATAGTGAGCACTTCTGCTTTGCTCAGATAATCCATCCCACCTCACAGGTGTGCCACATCAAGATGCTGATCTGACATCATGATTAGTGCACAGGTGTACCTTATACTGCCCACAATAAAAGGCCACCCTGGAATGTGCAGTTTTGTCTCACAGCAAAATGCCACAGATGCCACAAGCATTGAGGGAGCGTGCAATTGGCATGCTGACAGCAGGAATGTCAACCAGATCTGTTGCTCGTGCATTGAATGTTCATTTCTCCACCATAAGCCGTCTCCAAAGGCGTTTCAGAGAATATGGCAGTACATCCAACCGGCCTCACAACCGCAGACCACGTGTAACCACACCAGCCCAGGACCTCCACATCCAGCAGGTTCACCTCAAAGATCGTCTGAGACCAGCCACTCAGACAGCTGCTGAAACAATTGGTTTGCATAACCAAACAATTTCTGCACAAACTGTCAGAAACCGTCTCAGGGAAGCTCAACTGCATGCTCGTCGTCCTCATCGGGGTCTTGACCTGACTCCAGCTCGTCGCCGTAACAGACTTGAGTGGGCAAATGCTCACATTCGATGGCGTCTGGCATGTTGGAGAGGTGTTCTCTTCACGGATGAATCTCTGTTTACATTGTTCAGGGCAGATGGCAGACAGACTGTGTGGCGTCGTGTGGGTGAGCGCTTTGCTGAGGTCAATGTTGTGGATCAAGTGGCCCATGGTGGTGGTGGGGTTATGGTATGGGCAGGCATCTGTTATGGACGAACAACACAGGTGCATTTTATTGATGGCATTTTGAATGCACAGAGATACCGTGATGAGATCCTGAGGCCCATTGTTGTGCCATACATCCATGAACATCACCTCATGTTTCAGCAAGATAATACACGGCCCCATGTTGCAAGGATCTGTACACAATTCTTGGAAGCTGAAAATGTCCCAGTTCTTGCATGGCCAGCATACTCACCGGACATGTCACCCATTGAGCATGTTTGGGATGTGCTTGACCGGTGCATACGACAGCGTGTACCAGTTCCCACTAATATCCAACAACTTCGCACAGCCATCACACCAGATACTGACCGGTTCTGAGTCCCCAGACCCCCAATAAAGCAAAAAACTGCACGTTCCAGGCTGGCCTTTTATTGTGGGCAGTATAAGGTACACCTTTGCACTAATCATGATGTCAGATCAGCATCTTGATGTGGCACACCTGTGAGGTGGGATGGATTATCTCAGCAAAGCAGAAGTGCTCACTATCACACATTAAGTGTGATTTGTGAACAATGTTTGAGATAAATGGTAATATTGGGTATCTGGAATAAATTTTAGATCTTTAAGTCCATCTCATGAAAAACGGGAGCAGAAACAAAGGTGTTGCGTTTATAATTTTGTTGAGTGTACCTAGTATGTACACTCAAAAAAAAAAAAAAACTTGTTGGATGAACATAATAAAATTCTTTAAATTATTTACACCCAACTGATTTAAATAAACATGATTATAAAGATTTCAGTAATACAATTCGTTCACTTTTTTCTCAAGGAAATTTCAATCAAACGCAACTGGACTTGGTAATTTGTCTTGGAAGACACACTTATCCAAGAGGCCACCCTTTTTAGGGTTAGGTTTAGAGGGACGGTGTGAAAAGAGTTTTAGTTAGGCCTGTAGGGCTATGTATAGACTGGTTATTAGACTTAGAGGTAGGATTTTGGATTTGGCATGAATCCAGTTACTAAAAATCAATGTAAGTCAGTGGTCGGTCCTAATATGGGTGGGAATGCAAACGTGTGTGTGTATCTCTGTGTGTGTTCAGTCTGAACTCATTGAACCCATCTCCTGCGCATGCAGAAAAATGTGCCAGGCTTTCAGCATCCCGTGGACGTCATGGCAACGTGTCGGGAGGAAGCAGGGGGCGTCGCTGCCTCTCAGACCTCCGTGTGTGCGCGTGTTTATGTGTTAGGCGTGCGCGCGGCGAGCCGTCTGATTTCGTCCGTAGTAGAGGCTCGTAGCGGGACGATCAGAGAGAGAAAGAGAGAGGAGAGTAGGGGGGCGGGGGCGCTGCGGTGCGGCAGAGGCAGCATCAGAGGAGCCTGGTGGGGGATGTTGCGACTGAACTCCCAGCGAGGCTGATCACACTCGGTGCTACGATGCAGTGACGGTCTACAAGAAGAAGACACGCGCCGTGGGAGATAAGAGAGAGGGAGAGAGAGGGAAGGGAGCATCAGAGCACCACGCGAATGCGCACTTACGATGATCTGCTCGTCGTAGACCATGGCACCGTCGGGTCCACGCAGCATCAAGAGGGGCTGTCAGAGAGTTCTCTACTGGATCCCGGTGCTGTTCATCGCTCTCATAGTGGCTTGGTCCTACTACGCCTATGTCTTGCAGCTTTGCATAGGTAAGAGGGAGCTGTCTGGGTACTATGAGGATGAGTGTGTGTGGAAGTATGAGGGAAATTGAAAGAGAAAGGGGAATACCTCTCTCTGGTGTTTGCAGGGTTTGGTTTCTTCGTTACTGATGAACTAAATCGGTTTCGTTACTGTTTGTGTCCTAGAGTGATTTTTTTCTATTTTTTCTTTTAACTGTGCAGACGCAGTCAGCCCAAGGCAGAAGCAAACTAAGCTGCTTATGTCTCCCAAGCAAATGGGTGGGGGGTTCTTGATTGCTGTAGCATTGTTACAAAAGTCAGCCTTTTGTACCATTGATGCATCAGACTTTGACTGGAAATAACATGTGCATTACTGTAGTCAGAGTTCATATGTTTTATCGAGAGTTAAATTTTTTATTTCTTGTTTTTTTTTTATACAATCGCTTAAACTGCAAAAAGAAGGATTCTTCCTGGATGAAACCTTGCAATTACTCAAATCCCTTGAACTGTTTTTCATATTGCAACCAAAATAGGCTTTGTTTTTTATTTTTATTTTTTATTTTGATAGGCCAACACAAACTAGTGTCTGACTTTGAAGTGTAAGGAAAATGATTCATTGTTTTCAAAGACTTTATAAGTACAAAATCTGAAAAGTGTGGCTGGCTTTTTCCTCCAGCCCCCTGAGTCAGTGCCTTGTGGGACCATTTGTCGCAATAAGTGTAGCAGCTGGGGACAGACATTTTTACTCATTCTTCTTCACACAATTACTCGGGCTCAGTCAGGTTATATGGAAAGCATCTGCGAATACCCCTTTTCAGTTCCACAGGTTCTCAATCAATCAATCAATCAATCAATCAATCCAATTTTACTTGTAGAGCACATTTTACAATAAAATCAACAGAAAGTGCTTTACATGATAAAAACAGAATAAATAAACACACAAACACATTTAAAGCGAACTCATTCATACACAACCAGTTAAACTCAGCGCAAAGACGACGCATACACACCCCGTCCCCCACCCCTTCACTATAGAAACACTCCTGAATCCCTTCCTGTCTCTTTAAGTGAAAAAATACATTCAAACGAAACATCAAGAATGATACTACTGTGAGGAAATGATATTTGGGAGATCACTCCACACTGGAAGCAACCCCAGTCACTACAAGGACAGCAGTGACCAGGGGAGCAGGTTCCCTCAGCACATAAGACTGTAGTGCAGAGCCCCGCCCACCACGACAAAAGTTAGCCAAACATGTTTGTCTGGATTTTCACTTTATGGTTCGAACACATGAATATGCTTCACTTTTACTCTCTGACTGTATGTTTTTAGTGATGTTTTCGAGCTGGAACGGTTCTCTTCCTCACAGCTCTCACCAGCGTCCTTGTTGCTGTCAAGAAACATTCCCACAGCATGATGCTGCCACCCTTTTATTTTACTTTTAAGCTATTTCTGTCTCATATCACCAAAGCACCTTATTTTCCAAATTTTTGCTCCTTCCATGCTTTCATACAAAGTGCACACCGGGCTTCTTGTTACTTTATTTTAAAGCTGTACAATATATGGAATATCAACTATTGTCGCATTATCATTGTTTTTAATATCACAATCATAAAGAACTGCAATGATGCAATATCTCACAGGATATTTTAGTGCAAGTGCCATGCATTTATTTTCTGTACGGCAGTGTTTCCTTGTGCCTGTTGCATTTACTGTCACTCACCATGATGCCCACATCAGATTCATATTTCAGAGACAGGATTGCTAAGGCTCCCAGAGAGTGGTGGAGAGATAGGAGGAGAAAAAAAAAGAATTAGGAAAATTACGTTCAATTTTTCTTCTTTCCACCCGTGTGTTTTGTGAACAGTTAACCCGTCTGAAGAAAATTTTCCCCACAGCATGATGCTGCCACCACCAAATTTAACAGTGTGGATGGTGCGTGCTTTGGACGAAGCCAGTTTCATTTTTGCTCAAGTTTGTGGTTGTGACGTGACAAAACGTGAGGATATTTAACGAGTGTGAATATGCGACCATTCATCGGCGGTCCCCAACATGGATCAAAATGAAGAAATTGACTTTTCAGTTCTAAATTATATCAGTGGTAATTTTAGCCGTACCACGTATAAATGTGACAACAAATGTGTATGGGAGATAATAGTTGATTGATGGCACTAAGTGTTACCTAAAAGCGGTCTAAATCCAGTTCTGTCCAAGGGCTGGTTACACCCTTGGAGTGGCTCCGTGCAGAAGACTGGCTGCATGTTCACGCTGTGTGTTGACAGTCATATGCTAGAGTATATAATGCACTTTACATGCCTTTGTACAACATAAACCACAGGACAATGAACGATTTGTTTCAAGCACATCGTCATGACCAGTGCAGCATGACAGGATATAAGAAATGGATTAGGCCATCTGATTCTCCCTCTACCACTTCATCATCACCAGCTTAAAGTCTTACAGTAAAAGCTTCAGGCTCATGTGCTCACCCAGATTCGCCGTCCAAATTTATATCCACCAGCACGGACACAATCAGCATTATCTGCTGGCAAAAAGCCGGACTCTAATGGCTTCTGTGTGAGGGCTGAATGCGGGACGGCATGGTCACACACACTGGGCTTCCTGAGTTGACCAGAGAGTGCTGAGTTGACCTGGATAGTAACGGTTTTCTAGGATGTCTCACTGGCGCTCCATTTGGCAGCGAGTCAAAGCACTTGAGAGTAAAAGTATATTAAGAGGAGGAATGCAAAGGAGATGAACTGATGTTCTGACTGCTCATTCCCAAAATATTAACCTTCTTCACATTTAGCTTGTTTGTGATCATCTAGCAGCAGGGATCTGTGGGTGATATAACAGCAAAGGCGAGTCAGCATCCGTCTCAGAATCAACCCTTTATTACAGATTGGAGTGTGCTGGAGGGGAACGACGGAATCCGAATAAATCCTCGATCAGCAGGCTTTTCTTCAAACTGTGTTGCTTTGCATGCTTCATCACAAGACTGAAAATGTGATGCATTCAGGTCATTCAGAAGAAAACAACAAGCAGGAGGACGGCAGCTGCTCCGGCCCCCAGCAGACAGGACACAGAATCGATTGTGTGAAAGTATCATCAGCTGATGCTCCTCGGATCACTTAATCCCACGGTCCGAGAAATCTCAGGTTGACCCATTTTCCTTCATAGAACCCAAAAGCAGCAGCAGCATCCGCCTTTGGACCTGATCAGGTGGAGTTTGGATGTGGGAAATACCCAGAATGCAGAAGAGTGTGTTGCCTTTGGAGACACATAAATATAAGAATGTCCTTTATCTCACACACCCCTCTGGCCGTACTCTGGGACCTTAATGCTGGCAAAGCAGCATGCACATATTTCTTGGTCGTCCGCCTTTGTTCAGCTCCTTGGCTCACCTTTTTCTTTCTTTTCTACATATGTTTGTTGCTGAAGGTGGTTGATTGTGGCAAACTGTGTCGACTATCCCTCCTCCAGATCTCCCACTTTCCCTTTTTAAGGGAATTATATTACAGTGTGTGTTCTGCCACCTTTTCTGAATGCACAGGAGAGACTCAAACTGACCAGCATGTTGCATATTGATTTTGTGTCTAACGTACTGAGCTCAGAAACTAAGGGTAAACCAGATCAGCATTTATTCGACTCTGCTGCTCTGAACTCAAACACTTGATGTTCACTCCAACAGCTTCTTTCTAATGCGCAGCATGTTTCCTCTCTGACTTTGTCTTTTTAATGGTTTGTTTTCCAGAATCCATTGAAGACACAGGAGAAAAAGGTAAGACATTAAAAGGCATCTTCAAAACTATATTATCCCAGTTGTCTTTGCCTGGAGCATATAGGGTCAATCATTTAGCCATGATGAAGCTTTAGATATGATGATGCTTTGCAAAAGTTTTAAACTTTTCCATATTTCTCCTGTTAAGACCTGAACCTTTTCTTGTGATTAACCGTAACAGATCAACAGTGCATAACTGTGAAGTAGAAGGGAAATTATATTTGGTTTATGACCCAATGCCAAACCATCAGGATATTAATCAGTGAAGCAGCCTAGACATTCACGGTAGCTCTGGAGGAGCTGCAGAGATTCACAGCTCTGGTTAGTGTGGTGCGAGAGCATTTGGTTTTTAAAGGCTCAAATGGCCTTTATTCACAGCTGTCGGATAAGGAAATGAGCAGAAAGAGAACAGAGACATGAAACAAAGGTCATGAGGTCAGGATCTGTTAGCTTTCTTTCACGAGGATCCTGCAAGAGAAGACTAGTATGCACACGCAACAGGAAAACGGAATATTTTGGCTCTTTGTGGAAGACAGACTCTGCTCATGACACTGCTCACCTCTAGACGATAGGTGGTTGTGGCAGCATCATGCTATGGGGCAGCTTTTCTTCGGCTGGATCTTAGCTGGAGCTAAATAGAGGGCAGTCTGGGAAGAAAACCTATTAGAGGTTTCAAAAGAGACTGTGGCAAAAGTTTCAGCTTCCAGCAGCACAACATCCCTAAGTATACAGCCAGAGCTTCAACAGCATAGTCAAAGTCCAGATTCTGGAGCAAAGTGGAGTGGATAGAGATGAGAAATGAGACAGGGAAGTAGGAGAAGGGATAAAGATGAGGAAGAGAGGTTAGATGAGGTCTCTTTGAGGGTTAGGGAGGAAAGAATGTGACAGAATGTGAAGAATAGGTGTACTGGTTGTAAGCAGACTGCTGGGTAATTAGAGTTGTGGTTGAGACTTGGCTCTGCTCCTGAACCCAAGTTTACATAATCACTTCATTACCCTTCCACATCAAAAAATTAAAATAAAAAGATCACTACGTGGTGTCAGTCAATAAGCCATATCGGTATTTTGAGTGCGCATTGTAAACAGCGTATGCATAGGTGTGTTTTCGTTAATACGGAGCCTATTAAAGCCTCTTAAAGGCTGTTCTTGGCGGACTTTTCACATAAGCCCGGTACTCATTGTGTTGTGGTTGGCTGTGGAAACGATAGTTACCAAATTAAATGGTGGAGAATGCAAAACACACCAGTGTAGGAATGATACCGACCCTTGTAATGAACCTACGTTTATCTTATATACATTACATACAGAAAATAAGGATCCGAATGGACGTGCGAGGTGGATTAACAAGGTAAGAAATGTGTAATTAAACATGTTAATTATTCGATATTTCTGTTGATCGTCTAGCTCTAACAGCTTTAGTTTTGGTAGTATAGTCATTAGCACGCAGGCTTTGCATAGCCTACTGCTGGAAGTCGATGTGAAGGATTCATGTTTAGAGCATCACAGCCTTATCCAGGTTCTTACTGCTTCTAAAAAGTAAAAATCCCATTTAAAAATACAAATTGTAAGAGTTTAAAAGCACGACTGAAGCTAATAAGCTACGCGCTAACTGCTAGCCATAGCGCGGATAATTAACAAGCAAGAAATACCTGCGTTAGGCTTATACAGCACATCTTGACTCCGTGAGCTCTGGGATGAAAAGCAGTTGCAATTTCTGCATGACAACATTCCCTTCTTCCCAGCCATCTAACAACGTTTGTGGGTCTGGGATTATCACTCCGTGGAATGTCAACAAGCCCGGCTAGAGTCAGCCTGAAATACACCACTTTCCTCTCCTTTCGTCTAAAACAATCTGTAGTTTCTGCACTGTAGCTGCACACGCTGGTGCTCATAGTTCTTTCTTATGGTTCGCAGACACAGACAGCCCTCTACGACAAATATATGTTTTAAATTCTTCGACTTTCCACCGTTCAAAATAATACATTTTGTAGCTTTCGCTATCTATATATTTATGTTCGCTCCTGCCAGTTTGGGGTCCAAAACCCCAGAATGCATTGCGCGCATCGCAATACCGAAATGGCTTATTGCACAAACCCTCTCAAATGAAATGGTTTTGACTTTAACACCAAGTTTTGAGTCTAAAACATACACCGACATATACTAACGCTGCTGCTGTTGCTGTTGTTGATCTGCTTGCAGTCGTCTACCTGCTTGTGTACCATATCATTTTCATCATGTTCGTGTGGGCGTACTGGCGGACCATCTTCACCAAGCCCATGAGCCCCCTGAAGGAGGTGAGTACATCCAAGCGCCGCTCGGAGCTAAGATGATTGAATGCTGCATTTAGTCTAATAATGCTCTCTGTTAGGAGCGCCTGAAGCTGCTCTTTAATGGTTGTGATACTTCAGCTCCACAGAGTGAATGCATGAATACATTTCAGCCAGGATTCCTCTGCATGGACACATCAGTTTTTATATGAGATTCATCTTTATGAGATGTAGTCGATGGATCACTGGAGGTTTTGCTGATCGTAACAAATTCTGTCTGAGCTGCGCTGCCCGTTATCATCTCAGTTATTTGTTTCCACCGTTCAGTCATATATTTTCTCAGCGGCCGGGAGCAATATCCTGGCAACGTCCTTGTGCTTCGCTCCCGTTTTTCGACGAATGAAGAAACTAGACACTCTTCACTGCCCCGCAGTTCATACTAACAGGGACTGATTCTCAAACAGCACTTAGGTTATCCAGCAGAATAACTAAATGGCAAAGAGGCGACAAGCGCCGCCACCGAGATCCTGATAAATCCAAGAGTTTCTTTCTCTTTTCCTCTGCCCTACATAGTTTCGGCTGTCCCACTCTGACAAGGAGCTGCTGGAGCGTGAAGATCGCAGCGAGTCCCAGCAGGAGATTCTGAGGAGAATAGCCAAGGATCTGCCCATCTACACCCGCACCAACTCTGGAGGTAGCTACGACACACTCTGAGTGCGGCTGGAACAATTTGGACCAGCTCGACCCTGTTAGGCTGTGGTCAAGTGTTAAGAGAGGCCGCCGTCGCTGCTGATTGCTGAGTGATTGAACTGACTGTGTCTCCTCAGCAATTCGTTTCTGTGACCGCTGCCAGCTGCTGAAGCCTGATCGATGTCACCATTGTTCAGTCTGTGATAAGTACGGCTCTCGTTCCCTGCACCTCCACAGCACAGATCATATAACAATACAGCATGCTGACAGGAGGACTCAATTTTAATTACACTGATGTCAAATCACGCTGTGTTGCAGATGCATCCTGAAGATGGATCACCACTGCCCCTGGTATGTGCCGTCGCCCCGATGTAGATGTAAACAGCTATTCATCGTTCGAGATTGTGGTTCACTTCCTATTCATGTTCAAAATAACAAGGTTTTCCCATAATGCAGCGCCTTGCAAAAGTTTTCATACCCCTTGGCCTTTTCAGCAATTTGTCATATTTGAAACTTTTTCTTGCCAAAGAATGCCAATGGAAGCCCATTTTATACTTTGCCACATGTCTGAGAAAACTGAAACTGCCCAAAACATCACACTGAGAACAAAACTGAAGTTTATATTGGCAGCAGACTTTTCTTCTGCACAGACAAATAGCTTGTTCAGAGTTAAAAGGAATACAGTTGAACGGTTCACAGCAAAGTGTATTTTTTTGAATAGCCTAGTCAAAGGCCAGACCTAAATACAGATAAAAAATCTGTTGCAGAAACTTGATCTGTTTCTCAAAGAATGGGCAACAATACAAAAAAAAAAGGCTAAAGATGTCCAAAGCTGTCCCAAAAATGTAGCTTTAATCACACTGAAAGGTGTCTCCACGAGTATTGATTCAGGGGGACTGAATATAAATCCATGCCACACTTTTCAACCATGCATTTGAATAAAAATTTGGAAGCCAAATTTTTTTTTACGAACTACTTCATCATCACCACTCCTCATGCCCTTCTCTCTGCAGGGTGAACAACTGTGTGGGATTCTCTAACTACAAGTTCTTCATGCTGTTCCTGGCGTACTCTTTGCTTTACTGCCTTTTTATAACTGCAACAGATCTCCGGTATTTTATAAAGTTCTGGACAGTAAGTAAAGATAAATCAGCACAGTTGTAGTTATTCTTTATGCATTTTGCAACATGTAAGAGTTGTAAAACATAACAAACAGCTGAATGTACTGTTTTTTTACATTATATTTTTTTTGGTTTTTTAACAAGGCTGGAGGTAGAGCACATTTCCGTCTGAAAGAGTACCTGGTACGAACCACGCAGTCAGTTAGTGATGTACTAAATTAGAAACTAGAAACAGTGACATGCAAAAGTTTCTCCCCCCCCATGAAACATTTATGCTCTTTCTGTCCTCATCAGCTTCTTTGAGCTGTGGCATGTTGTTATGCTGCAGCCAGTGACACTGAGAACATCACTCTGGTAGAGGAAGGAGAGATTTTTTATTTTTGTTTTTTTTTATTGAATACCTGCGGAGTTTGGAAGGGAGCATCACCATCTGGAAAATAGATAAAGATGCCTGTTTTATCTGACAGTAAAGGGCAGGTCGGCCTGTCTTTTGCTTCAAACCATTTTCCTTTTTTATTCCTCCAACATAATAGAGATGGAAATGGAAAAAAACCCACGCATAAATATTAAAGAAACAGGTAAATTAGTTACATTTGATAGGGAAAGAGATGCTGTTTAGGGGGACATAACAATTCTATGTCACTGTTACGGACTCCATGGAAGCCCATTTTCAACACTGATTCAAAAGAAGAAAAACACGGAGCCTAAATATCAAAGATGCAATGTAATAACCCTGAGATGGCATTTCAAAAATTATTACTAACCATATAATTTTTTCATTAAACACTGTCAGAACTCTCAGATGCTCAGTTGTAATGATAAATGTATGTTTAATAATGACAGGGCAGCAAATCATAATCTATCTGTCTGTGTCCTAAAAACAGGACTTGATCTTACGGTTATGATATTATAAGTGATAATTATTAACATTATACTTGAAAATTGGTAGTAAGAACACTATATCACATGTATCTCAGAATTTAATAGAAAGTCATAATTAACATTTCATATCTCATAAACATTAAGTATTACTTCCTGACTATGACACACAAGGCGATAATTGTTCTTGGGTATGAATTGTATATATGTTTTGGGCCTTTAAGTATGCATTTCAAACATCATTTGTCCACATGTCTGTATTGGACATAGGGTTAAAATGATACACGGAATCAAATATCAATGGCCTTACTAAATCATATTTGGAAAATCAATATCCCTTAGCAAGTTGACACATATTCTTTGCATCAATCTACAAGCTTCTGGTATAATTATCACTGGATTTTTGAGCTGAACAGAGCTTTACTGTTAGCACTGTTAGCACTGTTGCGATAGAGAGAATGGATGGGTATTTGGTCTCTCATTTTGAATGATTTGCAGATGCCATCCCAAAACCTTTAAAGCTAAGGATGCAACTATTGTGTCTGTATTAGAGGAACTGATTTTGTGCAGAATTGAACTATTTGACCTAAACTGTCACCCTCAAAAGACATGAAGATGGTTAAAATGAAAAAGTAAAAAAAAAACAACAACCCTGACACCACCCAGGCCTAAGAAACAAATTGCCCGCTACCAAGTCATGAATTTCACCTAAAGTTTGTAGCTGGACAACAAGGACAAGTTTTAAGGTCAAATTAAACTAAGACCGAGCTGTTTGAAGGACTCAAGGTGGGGCTTTTAAACCTGAGAACAGTGTACCAACTATCCAGCACGGCAGAGACAGCGTCATGCTGTGGGTCGGTTTCACGGAACATGTTACTGGTGCATTACACAGAGAGCTTGAAATACCGAAAAGGTGTTTCCCAACATGATCGTTATCCCAAGCGTACCAGAGAGAAGATCTGTACAGAGAAACCAACCCAATTAATAGACATCTACCATTTCTGCCAAGACGAGAGGTCAAATATCCAGTAATAATTTAACCAGAAGATTGTTTATGGCAACAAAACTCACATGTGGCCATATATTGGTTTGATTATGTATACATTTGAACCTGTTTGAATAGTTTAGATCCTTTGTGGATTCATAAACGTCCACAGTGGTTTCAGACTAATGTCCAGTTTTGTAATTCATCAAAGCTGCATTTTATTTACATCATTCCCATGCTGACTGTATATAATTTCCTCAACGGAAACACTTCCATTATTTCATTATAATGAAATTGTTTTTCTAATCACTTTTAAAACTATCCTTAATAATAACACTTATAATGATTGTTTAGCTGCTCATATTTACCAGATGTTGTCACCTAATTAGAGTTTTTCCCCCCCCCACATCAGTTTTGGAGCTGGGCTTCCATGAGGCCCCTGTAGGACATTGAACCTTTAATTCCCTTAACACCAGCTAGTTCACTACCCTCCAAACCGTTGCACTGCAGAACCTGTGGATTTATCTTAACATTCTCAATTTTCCTCCCCAGAAAGGCCTCCCGGACACGCAGGCAAAGTTCCACATCCTGTTCCTCTTCTTCTCAGCGTCCATGTTTTCCGTCAGCCTGGCTTCCCTTTTCATTTATCACTGCTGGCTCGTCTGCAAGAACAGATCCACCCTGGGTGCGTCCTGCTTTCAGCACATGCCTGTGTATATGTGTGTCTTTTCTCTGCGTCTGTCCTCCAAAACGCCTCAAAGATGGAGTGTTGTACAGTGGATTCTTTTTTCCAACCATCAGCCACCGCTCTCCTCGGTGCAGCATGGGAGTGGGGGCGTTATCAGCCCAATGGTTTCTCATTAGAGTTGCACAGTGGCACACGTTGTCTCTGTGCTTCGAGGAGAGTGGATTATCCAGGGGAGTATGTTACAGCGTAATGCAAAGACACAAGGTTCAGAGCGGTAAGCAGCTTAGAGAAAGACACTGATACGGCGTTCAGAAAGACAAATCACACCTGGCGAAACAGCGTGAGAGCCGCACAACAAAGACACTTTGATTCAGAGGAATTTCATTGAGGCCTGGAGGGTTGCTGCTGATCCGGGCCTGAATGAGATTGTGTTGTCCGTCTAAAGCATTGGTTTTATAAAGCCTGAGCAGGGCAGGGATGCGTTTGTTCATCTTTCTTCTCTTGCTGTCTGTCGTCTCAGAGGCAGTGCGTGCTCCGGTGTTTCGTCACGGCACGGACAAGAACGGTTTCAGTCTCGGCTTTACCAAGAACTTCCTTCAGGTCTTTGGGGATGAAGCCAAATACTGGCTGGTTCCCATTTTCTCCAGGTGAGAGCATCCATTAAAGCCGTTTAAAGTCAAAAGGTGTACAAGTGCTTGATTAGCAGTTTGTTGAGATAAACAAACTCACTTAAGAAGTTTATCACAGAGAAGAAATGAACACTTTGACATAATTTGGCATAAATGCAGAAGAATAAAAGGATGTAGACCAGGGATCCCCAACTCCAGGCCTCGAGGGCCGGTATCCTGCAGGTTTTAGTTCTTCCCTGGTTCAACACACCAGAATGAAATAATGGCTCATTAGCAGGCCTTTGCAGAACTTTGCAATGCTGAGGAGGAAGTCCTCAGCATTGCAGGCCCTTCAGGCCTGGACTTGAGGATCCCTGGTGTAGACCAATGCAGCAATGCATAAATGTGGAACAATTCATCCACTTTTTTAGATAGAATCCAGTGCACCGAACTGTAAATAGAGTTCACATAACTGGTTAAAAAGTTCACCTGTGTGTTACTGAATCTCAATGTGAGTCTGGCTGTTCTGTGAAGGCCTAGGAGGGACATTTGTGGAGAAGTTTTAAAACAAATGCAGGACAAACACTACAACCTGAACCCCCCATGATAGAGCAACATCATTCAGTAGTGATGCTTTTCTTCAGGGATGGATGGAGCTAAATACGAGAAAAATTGCATTTTCTCCTTGTGCATGTATGGGTTCTCTCAGGGTACTCTGGCTTCCTTCCAAAGTACAAAAACATGGCAGTTGGGGTAAATGGTCTAATTTCTCTTTAGGTCTGAGTGTGTCTTACACTTCCCAATAACACACTGCTTTGAGTTTTTCTATCACATAAAATCCCATTAAAGACTTTAACGTTTGTAGTTAAAGTCCGTTTGCAGAAGACAAAACATGACAACTTTCACGGCGAATGAAAACTTTTGCAAGGCCCTGACTGTACGTGATTTTGTTTGCAATAAGCTGAGACTGCTAGATGGAGGCATCTGAAGGCTCAGGCGTTTACGTGCCAGGTAAACCAGTCTCAACCAACGGCGAGAGTTTGCGGACAAAGAGGATGTTCCTTGAATGCACTGAACATTTCATAGATCTCTCATTGTAGGTTTGGTCAGTTGGAGCCGTTTGCTTAAATCATGGGGTTGTCTGCTTGTGAGGTGGAGAAATATGATATAGCCCAATGTTTTATGAGGATTCCAGTTCCATCAACTCAGACCACTCCAGGGAGGGATCATCGTATTGTCTTTTAACAAGACCCCAGCTGTACAGCATATGTGACAGTGAACTGCCTGCTTGATTTTGAGGTCCTCCTGTGAACCCCAAGCTTTCCCCAGCCAGAACCCTTTTGGATCAGATGAGACAGGAACTCCTAATCGGTGCAGATCTTACAGATGCCTCATGGCAATTTGATAAAGCAAAGATATGACACAGAGTCGTAGAGGGTTCCACTAGTCCACATCCTGTTGGCAAAACAACGGAGTGCCATGATCGTTCTGATTTCTCTCATAACCAACCATTCTCTCAGTCACGTGACCTGCCTGAATGTACAGTTTTAGCTAATCTTCCACCCTCTGTCTGGCTGCTGAACCGTTGCACTACAGATCGAGATGAGTATTAGAAAAAGCACAACATGTGACCTGGTAGAAGGCTCGCCGCAGTGAGATCAAAGTTTTCCCCCGGTTGCTGGTGTGATCCTTGACATTCTTCGGAGTGATCTCATAAGACAAGCTGGTGTTTGATGAACAGATGGGGGATTTTGTGTTCAGATGGAGCAGCTTATGCTGTCAGTCTGTGAAGAGTCTCTGCATACGCATTACAAGCTGTTAGATGAGATGTGTCAGGGCTATTTTTTTATCCTTCACCCATCAACCTACCAACCCTAATCTCTCTATATTCCTTGATACTTTGTATTAATAAACACATGTGGAAGTTCAGTTGTTTGTTGTATTGTTGTTTTTTCCCCAAAACTGTAAGTATAGTGCCCTGCAAAAGTATTCATAGGTCTTCAGCTTTTTATTCATTTTATTACATTATAAACACAGACATTAATGAGGTTAATTGGGAGTTTGGTTTTCTAAATGTTTCACTAATTGAATTTTGAATAGTTTAGGGTTTTTTTTTTCCCTTTCAAACCCCTTTACTCTGATAAAATCCAATGCAGCTGACTCCCATCAGAACCCATCTAGCTAGCTTATTAGGGTCCATTTGTGTGTGATTTCATTTCAGTATAAGTCCAGCTGTTCTTTGAAGATCAATAGATGTATTAGAAAACATTAGTGAACAGACAGACAGCTCAGAGAGAAAGTTGGGAAGAACTTAAAGCAGGTTTAGGTCAAAAAACAATATTCCAAAATGTGAACATTTCACAAAGCTCTGTTCAATCCAGATGAGACTCTGTTAACAGAAATACTATTACCTGGCTTTTATTGAGGGCACAGCAAGAAGAAAGGCGTTGTAGAATGAAAGCCACAAAAGGTCCTGTGTGCATTCAGACTCAAGCCATTTAGAGGACACATCGAACTGTGGAGGAAGGTAGTCTGATCATAATAGATCGATTTAAACTTTATTTCACCTATGTGCAAAACAGTAGTTGTAGCAGAAAACTAACACTGCAGACTGCCTTAAACAGCGGAAACGTGGTGGTGGCAGGGTCCTGTTGCGGTCAGAGTCGATGAGAAAATAGATGGAACTAAAAACAGGGAAACTTTCAAACAAACATCAATCTGTGGATGAATTTAGGTTTGTAGTTTACTGAAGAACAACGAGTCACATTGTGTTGATGTGTTGCATAAAGTCTCAATAAAATACAATGAGGTCTGTGGTTGTGGCATAGGAAAAAGGGGAGGATGAATACTTTTGCAAAATCTTAGTCTTATAAGATTTCTTAAACACTTTACTCATTTGCGGAAAAGTCATTAAAAATGAATGCATATCAGGCGTGCTTTTTGAGCCTGAATGTTTCTTAAATGTTATTTATATGTAAAAATTTAGCTGTATTCTAATATAACCTATCTCAATCCGCCAAATTTTGTCATTCTTGAATGGAGTCAGTGTTCGACTTGGAGATATCTGAGTCCTGCCACTTACTTTCTAACAAAGTGGTTGAAAAGATGGAAGGTCCCAGAGCAGCATTTTGACTACATCAGCAGATGCATCACTGCTGTAAATAAATACAGAGAAAGCAGCGTTACAATGTCACTAATTCCTGTTGACAGAATGAGAAACAGTCTTATATACCCACTTATATACAATCTACATTTTGTTTTGACTGTAAAATGAATTATTCAAACATGTCAGGTACATGCACTGGACAGCTGAAGTGAAATATAATGGTACTCTGTTATGAATCACCTGTTGGCTCTAGTGGAGCTTTGTCAGTCTTCATGTTACCTAATCACAGAGTTTGTTTAATCAGACTTGATGACTCAGCATAAACTATGTCCTGACCCACTTCAGCTCTTTCTTTTATTTAAATTTCCTGTATCTCGTTTGTTCAGAGTTTTTGAAAACAACGTCATCCTTATCTTCTGGGGGGTTTAAATTCTGCTTCTCTCTACACATGTTTCGGCTTCATTATGCCAAAAAAGAGATATAATAAGTGTGTGTGAGCTGTGGTGTAAATAAGAAACATAAAACCAGGGTTAAACTGACACATTTGATTTGTTCATGTTATATCAATAACTCTCTCTCTTGTGTTGGGTGTACAGTTTAGGTGATGGATGCTCATTCCCAACCTGCCTGGTGAATCTGGACCCTGAGCAGCCCTCATCACCCTCTGGATCCGGCTCTGCCAGTAGGAGGTGACTATTCTGTTCACATTATACTTAAAATGGAAGCACGATGCATCATAAAAAAAAGAGATAAATGATGCAGTAAGATTGGCTTTAGGTCTCATCCCGGCATATAGAATCACTTTATTATAAATATGATTTTGTTTCTTTACATCTCTGATTTTGTTTGTGCTTTTGCAGCGCAGCAGAGGGCCGCCACTTCCCTTCTAAACCGCTCAGAGAGAGTCAGAGTCGGTTGCTCACCAGCACCCCCTCCTGGTCAGAGAGTGAAGGTGCAGGAGACAAGGACAAGAAGGGTAATAAGATCATGCTACACGTTTTTCCCAGTCTGCTTACATTGCTTTAAAATACAACGGAGTATTAGGGCCACTGAAGGCAAAAGGAAAATATTTTGTAATAAATTTCTACCCCGAAAATTCAGACATTTTGTCATCAATGTCAAAACTTGGAAATTTTCTCATAGAAAAGTTGAAAATGTTCAAAAGAAAACTCAGAGATTTCAATTATTCAAGGCATACATTTTCAATATTTAAACTAAAATGTTTTCTGATATTGTAGTCAGACATTTGTGAGAAAAAAATTAGCACCTGTTGCAGGCGTTCATGATAAATCTGAGTCGTCATTCTCCTTCAGAAAAAGAGCCAGATGTAGCTGCCACTTATATACTTTGTAAATTGCCAGATGCCTATCTTGATACCTAGATCTTACAATAATGACATTTTCTTTCCAAAATAACTAAATTTCTACCAACCTGTATTTTTTTAAATCAATATATGAGATTTTTTATTTATTTCTCAATGTCAGAAAAGACCATATTTTAATTATAAAAACTGATATGTTTTTAATCAGGTCTCTCGCACATTTTCGACTTAAGAAAATTTTACCAAGATTTTTGGGTGGATATTTATTTCAAAATATTTTCTTTTTGTCTACAGTGGCCCTAATATTCTGTCATATTACGAAGTATTGATTACACCTAGTAAACATTTCCTCATTTTGTAAACTAGAACTGTAAACAAGATTTTGTTGTATTTTATTGTGATTTTACGTCGGACACAAAACGATGCATAGGTGTGACTTTACTTTACTTTATATGTTTTGCATTGCAACCATAAAAGCACAGAAACCTACATTTTAAAGAAGGAGTTAGTAATGCTAAGCCACAGCTCTTACCTGTGCGGATCAGATGGAGCACCCTCGCCTTTAGGGCCAATCTGCTTATTAATCCAATATCAAAAAGGCTTTTGTTGAGAAAGCAGTCTTCTGTGAAGTGATTTGCGCAAAGATAACAGATCTTTTTCAGCCTAGGATTCTTTCCAAAGATGAAGTCCAAACTCTTATGGTGCGTTCTCACCGCCCCAAACGGCAGCATCAGTTGCGGCAAGATTACATGTAAAGTTTATGGTCGAGTACGTCAGAGGTCCGTCAGAGTCTCTGCGGTGCGTTGTGTGCGTTGGCTCCGTCAACTTTTCAAGCGCTACTTGCGTTGCAAGCGGCAACGTAGCAAACGAAACAACACAGAAGTTTAGCCAGCTGAACTTTTGATGGACTTGACGCACTTGATGCAGTGCGTCAACCAATCAGAGCATCTCACTGTAGTGATGTCACTACATGTATCTTGAATGAATTGCGGGACGAGTGAAAACATCTCCAACAATTTAGAGATTCAGAAATTCAGAAATAACACTTACCAAGTCAGATATGGAGACAGATGGAGAGGCGCTCCTCAGGAGGAATAGAGCACCTGTAGTTGGTGTCCTGGTACGAGATTTGAGCTCCGATGCGGCCCAGCAGTCGTAAAATTCAGCGCGGGACAGACGGAAGTGGTGCTTAAAGTGAACCTCATCCATAAGTAGCTCCTGGAGCAAATGGGTAAACTGCACCTGATGTCAACGTTGTCTAGCTTTATCTAGCAAATAAAGCCAAGCCGCTCTCTCTATATGATCTGCTATAGTTCAGTGGCTCGGCTGCAGAGTAAGCCATGTCAGGTAGAGGGAGGAGATGGGTGGAAAAGGGGTAGATAGGTAGGAGCACCCCCAATAACTACCAGCAGAGCCTCAAAAAATATTCAAACATAAGTGGATGAGTCAAAGCAACACTTCAGGCATGTTTTTAATGAGGAAATAACATGTTATCAGGATGTTACACGTCAAAAAAGTCAATTTTGCATAATCCCCACCCCTTTAAGTTTGTTGTCATGCTGGGAGTTAAAAAAAAAATCCTATGTCTCCAGATCGTTGCAGCCCCTCACAAACTTACAGATTCTTCTTTATTTAGCTCCATTTATTTTCCCATTAACTTGATCCTGTTTCTCTGTCCCTGCTGATGCAGCCCGATGCTGTCACTGCCAAATGCGACATGTTTTTCCCATTTGTGTTTCAAAAATAGCTTCCTAATTCCACAAAGTCAGGTAGGAGAGCGTAAGCATAACAGCTATCACGTCAACACATTCTTCCACCTGAGCTGTGGATGTCTGCAGCACCCCTAGAGTGACCACTGGTCTCTTGGCTGCTTGTCTGATTTAACCGTGATGAAATGTAGAAAAGTTGAAGGGGATAAAAATACATCCTGTTGGTTTTGTCTTCACATTCCTTTACCTCACTGAAGACTTTAACGAATGTTTATGTGTGTGTTCAGGTGCCAGTAACCAAGTGATGACCATTGAGAACGAGGCCTGACAATGATCACAGCTGACCGTTTAAGAACAGAAATGTAGGTGACGAATTGTCCTCCCTCCCAAAATTGAAACAACAACATCATCATCATCATCAAAATAACTGCTTTCGTCCTCCAGGTCAATGCCGCCCTCCGTCTTTGTGCCTTTCAGAACTAGATGTGACGGCGGTGACATCCTTGTCGTTTGACACCGTGCGACCTGTTCCTCAGAGTTTAACATGACTCGACCAACAAGCAGTCCACGATTTATGCCACGAGTCACTGCTGCTGCTGTCTGAAAGGCAAGTGGACAGGACAATGGAGATTGCTTTACTTTGGATGTAAATAAGCACAGAGCAGCCTCAGTGAGAGAGGATAGCTTTTTGTTTCTCTAACTTGGCTGCTCTTTCTGTTGCAGCACATTCAGAACTTATGTGCTGGTTCCTTTGATTCTTTAGCATATAAAGAAAAAACACCAAGCATTTGCTGAGCATAAAGAAGATGAGATATGAACACAGTCTGTGACATTCCTTTCTCTTGTGAAATGTTTTTTTTTTTTTCGTTTTCGTTTTCAATCGCATCATGATGAGTATTGTGAAAGTGAACGAGTTGCATGCTCTCATCTCAGGATGTCAATACAATGTTGTAATGACAAGAAATGGAGGGAAAAGTTGTAGAAAAATTAGTAATTACATTTAAAAGGGCTGTTCTGACTCTGAATGGGATGAGTTGGGATGTTAACCAGCTGCTGGTGCTCTGCGCTGTGACGGCCTGGGTCCACATCAAACTCCAGCCCAGGAGCTTCCTGACTGTTCTCTGGAAGATTGGTTGTTCTCTCTGTCCGCCATCTAAAAGTAGAAACTGTTCTGTTTTATTTCCCCCTAATGTTGTAGCTTGATTATAAAAAAAAACATAGAAAAAATGGTCTTGTGCAGTAACTTTAGGCTGGACATTATTAAACTGTACCTTAATGGTACTTTCAAGAATGTACACTTTTAAAAGCTTCATTGTGACATATATTTTTCTATCTTTCTGTCTGTAAGACTACGTGGATGTGTGAGGCAAGCAACGTACAGCTGAGATGCCTTATAACAATAAATTCAGCTCATCCTCTGTCGGCTGTTTCTCCTTACTAAAATCGCAGGAGTTCTCAATATATTACAACAAGATCTTAAAGGTTTGGAACAGAAATGAGGGCCTTGTGAAAAATATTCCTGTATACACTCAGTCCTTTTACATGACTTTATGTATCGATTCAGCCTGATATGGATGTGATCAACTTGTGCTGATAAGGGTCATTCAAAAAAGCAACAAGGTGCTCGGTATTGTAGTGTCCAATCTGTCATCCATGAAGGACCAATCCAGTATTTACAATTGTTGCACACATCGTGATGTTTACCCCGATTCTCTGTCCTTGTACATCAACTGTAACCTTTTAGTTTTACCCAAAAATATTCAATTCTCGCTGATTCCCATTGGCCAGATTGACCCCTGCCCCATCTACAACCCCAAATCAGAAAAAGATGGGACAGTATGGAAAACACGAACAAAAAAAGAAAGTAGTCATTTCTAAATTTACTTTGACTTTTTTTCCAATGTAGACCATATAAACATAAAAAATGTTATGTATTCAATGGTCATCTCCATTTCATTTGTAAGCATACATCATTTCTTGTCATTCAGAGCTGCAACACATTCCAAAAAAAGGTTTGGACAGGAGGAACTTAGGGCTTTTAATAAGGTAAATTGGATAAATGATTATATGATTTGAAACAGGTGATGTCAACAGGTGATTGTAATTATGATTTGGTACAAAAGCAGATTCCAAGATCGGTCTAGTCTATAAGAAGCAAAGATGGGTTGAGGATCACCAGTTTGCTAAACTAATATGTGAGAAAATTATTTAAATGTTTCAAAACAATGTTCCTCGAACATAATTGAAAGATTCAAGGAATCTGGTTGAATTTCAGTGCGTAAAGGACAAGGGCGAAAGGCTAAGTTGTACAACTTTAATGTCCAATCCTTCAGGTTGCACTACATCAAGAATCATCATTCTTCTATAAGTGATATCACTACATGGGCTCAGGACTACTTTCGCAAACCTTTGTCAAGTACTATAGTTACATCCATTTAGGCCAATTAAAACTGTACTGCCTTATGTTAAGTGTCCAGAAGAACCGTCGACTTCTCTGGGCTCGGAGGAATCCGGCATGGACCGTCACACAGTGGAAACGTGTAATGTGGTCAGATAAATCAGTATTTAAAGTAATTTTCAGGAATAAGAAATGTTCATCCAGACTGTTACCAGCAACAAATCCAAAAGCCAGGGTCTGTCACCTCCGGATTATTGCTAAAATCAGAAACATCCTGTCCAGGAGTGATGCAGAGAAACTAGTCCATGTATTTGCTACTTCAAGGCTGGACTACTGTAATTCCTTATGAGGAAGTCCACAAAATGCAATTAAAAGCCTTCATTGGGCTGCAGCAAGAGTTCTGATGAATATTAAAAAGAGAGATCACATTTCTCCTGATTTTAGCTTCTCTCCATTGCCTCCCTGTTAAATCCAGAATAGAGTTTAAGATCCTCCTCCTTACTTATAAAGCCCGTAATAATCAAGCTCTATCGTACATCAGAGATCTGATTGTTCCATATGTTCCTAACAGAGCACTTCGTTCTCAGAATGCAGGTTTATTGGTAGTTCCTAGGATTTCTAACTGTAGAATGGGAGGCAGATCTTTTAGTTATCAGGCTGCTCTCCTGTAGAACCAGCTCCCAGTTTTAGTCCGTGAGGCAGATACTCTTTCTGTTTTCAAGACTAGGCTTAAAGCCTTCCTTTTTGATAAAACTTCCAGTTAGAGTGGCTTAGGTTATCCTGAGCTTTGTTTGCAGTTAAGCTGCTATAGGCTTAGAGTGTTGGATGACAGACTGACGACTTTTCTTCTCTCTTCTACTTTTCTCTTCTACTACTCTCCAGATTAATTTTTTCTGCTGTTATTGCGATTGTTAACCCATTTTTCTCAGTATTTTTCTCCCCATAGAAGCTCCACATGGTCTGGTACCCTGCTCAACTATAAAGTCCCCTGCTGGATGGGGAAAATCGGTCCAGATGATGCTCAAAGCTCCATGCTGTCTCTTCTCTGTCTTCTCAGACCCCCAGATGGTCATGGCAGATGACCGCTTGTACTGAGCCAGGTTCTGCCGGAGGTTTCTTCCTGTTAAAGGGGAGCTTTTCCTCTCCACTGTCGCTATATGCTTACTCAGTATGAGGGATTGCTGAGGAATGAATGAGGTTGGAGTCTGCATGATCCAGGCACAACCTCACGTCGATGACTCATCACAATCTGCTGGGATTCCTTACATAGAAAACTCTTAACTGATTGGAATGTTTGTATAATTGTATTGAAATTACTTTTGTTGTTAAGTGCCTTGAGATGACATTTGTTGTGAATTGGCGCTATATAAATAAAAGTCAATTGAATTGTCATGGTATGGGGTTGTGTCAGTGACCGCAGTGCACTGTCATGATGGCACCATTAAAGTTGAAAAGTACATAGAGATTCTGGAGCACAATGTGGTGCATTCATGAAGACATATTTTCCAGCGATGCCCATGCATACTTCGACAAGACAATACAAAACCACATTCTCAACAGATTACAAGGACCCAGAGAGAGAGAGAGAGAAAGAGGAGGCGGGTCGGCAGGACCCACAGAGAGAAAGAGAAGGCGGGTCGGCAGGACCCAGAGAGAGAAAGAGAAGGCGGGTCGGCAGGACCCAGGGAAGGAGAAGAGGAGGCGGGTCGGCAGGACCAGGCGACCTATTGGGATGGGAAGGGAGGGGCGAAAACGAACGAGACAGAAGAGAAATGAGAGGTAGGCAGGGTTCATATGTCTATCGTAGCGTGATTAGAAGCGCATGGGAGGCCGGTTTTGCCAGGTGCGGCCAGTTTAGGGCTGATTAGGACAAGCAAAGCGAGTTTGAAGCGTGGCCTTGCTCCTGAACTTAAGTTAACTTTGTTAACTACATTATAAGTGTTGTGAAAAGGAATGGAAACAATACAAAGTGGTAAATGCTTTACTGTTCCAACTGTTTTGGAAATATGTTACAAAAGCCTAAATTTATTTTGAAAAAATAAATTTTGGCTTTTGGTTTAATATTTTCTCAAACAGAATTTTCAAAGAATAGAAAAAAACTTCTAAAATATATATTTTCAATGTAAAATAAAATCCATAGATTTCCATTTTTTAACTAAACAATAAACTCCAAAATAATTTATTTAAATGTCCTTATAATTCTGAGTCAAAGGATTTCACTGCCGAGAACTTTATTTTCTGGTAGAAAAATTTCAAGCCTTTATTTACAAAAAAAAACTTCTAAAAACATTCCTCTCTTGATGTTGCATATTATTCTTTTACAGTGTGAGATGAGCGGCAGAAAGAAAAGAAGCGTAAGGAGGTTAATATAAGCTGCTAACCTACACCTTAACACACCTACGCAACATCTTGGAACTAATCAACAACACGGCTTTGATTCAAACGTTTTAACGCATGCGGCTGTTCTCTAGGAGAGCGCTGGAAGAGAAAGCACGGGAGTCATTCCGAAACCGTGTCAACAAGCAACGCTACGTTCTCTATGAATAAAAAAGTTTTACTCCCTTTTAATATTAAAACAAAAATGGAAAGCAGTACTCTCATCAGAGTAGCTTAGGTTGTTGTCAGCATGTCCTACAACTGGTTCGTTTAATCAAGGAAGCTTTTGTGTCATTGGCTGATTATACAGAGCTCATGCATCTGACCATGGGTGCATCTGTCAGTGAGAGTGCTTACACACATATACACACACACATTTCTCCTAATCAAAAGCATTTGTATGCATCTGGATACATACTATTCACATGGCAGCGTGTGACATATCTGAACACAAGAAAATGAGGAAAGAAATGATTCCATGTCCTGCTGGGGACCAAGAAGACTTTTCTCACAGTGAAATCAGAGCTTATTCAGGTCGTTACAAACATTCTCTTTACATGAACAAATCAAGAAATTCAAGTGTAGGCAAACACACTCGGCGAGAACTGGGTCTGGATTCATCCGGACTGCAGGGTGGGAGTCACTAGTAACCAGCACAATAAATTAAAAGTTTTAAAAAGAGAAGAATGCAGCTAATGTTAAGGCTGAGCGTGGTGAGAGCTGCTTTTGTGGTGGAAAAGGATATTTGTACATGTTCACGATGTAAAACAGGAACACCGAAGGCAACGGAGAGGAGAGAGAGAGAGACAGAGACACACCGGAAACGTGTTCAGCTTTCCGTATAAAATCAGGTTAGAGCTTTTAAAGTGCAAAACATGTCTACAGAACACTTGAGGAAAACTAAATTCCAATCTATTCAGGCATGTTTAACTGAACTGAACCGCCCACATCGTCTATATGCTGCCTTGCAGGAATAAAAGACTAAACTCACACACATGCAGCTCGCGGCATGGATGAGGACGGCTGTGATTCTTTTCACCGTCATGTTTGCTCGTCTAAGGTGGGCACAGCCAATGAAAAACAGCTAGCTAAGTAATGCATATGTAAGTTGGCGTTTTTGTTCCTCCGTCATCGTTGTCGTGAACCGGCTGCGCCTCGGGGGGCCGTGCTGGTTGAGGATGCGAGTTGCAGGATGGCAGAGTTTCCGAGCGACGTCACGACTGCTGCTTGTTGGCCTCCTCTTCGTAGGCGTTTCCTGTTCCGTTCTGCACGTAGGTGGAGCCCGAGCCCAGCCCGTACAGGTGGCCGCAGTACTTCGCATCATCGATATGATCCTCAAAGAACATCTGTGGGCGATATTGTAGACAGGATTACAGATATGAGATTATTTAACTATACTGGAACAATGCTCAATTTTTATCTAAAAACTGATCAGCAGCCAAAGTATTTAAATCTGGGTTACTGTGCCTTGCAAAACTATTTACACCCCCTTAGAATTAGGGCTGGGTAAAAATATAGATTCAAAGAATTGCAAATATTTTTTCTCAATTCAATATCGATTCTTTAAAACCTATGAATCGATTCAGTCCTCCGGCCAGTGGCGCCGCTGTCAACACTCAACTGAGAGTGTTCGGCGTTGCACAACACATTTACAATATTTTACATTTTATTCCGCTAAATCAAATAAACCATGATAAGAAATATCCTGGGGTCAATTTGTTCTTAAATATTGCTACTACTGCACAGATGATTTAAAAATATACTCAGATACTTTATTACTTGTGTATTTAGTGAATTACTAAATCAATCTTGAAGCTGATAAATCAATATCGAATTGAATCGAAATCAAACTGAATCGAAGCCTGAAGAATCGAAATCGAATCGTGAAATTCCTAACAATACCCAGCCCCACTTAGAATGTCACAGATTGTCTAACATTACAACCATTAACTTTTATTCAATATATATATCCCAACACCATAGGTGGTTGTGAAGTGTCGTTAAAATGAAGTTTATTTGCTTTGATCCCTAAAAAAAAAATCTAACTTGTGTCCTAACCTGTGATAGCGGTAAACATATTTTTTTTGTCCCTAATTTTGATCGACAGATTTTTTTTTATTTGTCCACAATCTATTTTTACATGTCGGTTTTTAAATGTGATGGTATTTTAATACACAATAGTATTTATGTTTTTATTCGTTTTAAATTATAATTGATCCAAACAAGCTGAACAGAGAACTACGTATTAAAAAAAAATGAAACAATTGCACTCAAAATACAAACAGTTCACCTGCTGTAGCCTTAATGCACAGTCTCAAAAGTGTTTCCTGCTCTGCATGGAACTGAAATTCACACCTATTTGTGCGTAATCAAATAGTGGGATTGCTGCAGAGGTTTGCCTAGAGGTATAGATGCTGTTCTGGAGGCTGAATCTGCGCTTCGCTGCCAAACTGGAGAATTACAAGTGACACTACAGCCAAAGTTTTGAAATCAGGAAACATTTCTCCAACTGAAGCCATCAGAAGTTAAAAAGGCTCTCTGAACAAACAGTTTCCTGATCCGTGGAGTATTGGAGATGAGCCTGCAGTAAGAAAGCAGAAGCAGGCGGCGGTGTTTGGCACACATTGGACTCTTTGGAGCGTTTTTAACCAGATGCATCGGCCACAGTCACAGTCCACAGCCTCAGTAACTTTTCAACATGCAGTCAGCTCCCGGTTATCAACATGGAATAAATTCGGTTTTTGGATCAGAGATGATTTTCTGATGGGCATCTTTTCCTTTACCGATTTATTTATCCAGACTCTGTGCGTATGTATGATAAAACAGCCTTCAGAATTCTCTGTCACCATTCTAAAAATTTATCAAATATGGAAAATATTTGGTTAACATGACCCCTGGTCTCAATATATTTTTCATCTATGTTACAAAGAAATATTAAAAAAACATGCTGTTGGCTCAGTTGATTGATGGCATCTTTATCAGTTATTGTTTGGATCTCCAGGTAAACTGAAGCAACTGCTGTAGGCTGGGCCAGATTTAATGTCAAGATACATTTTTTTAAGCTTTATTTTTCTCTTTAAACCAACGCTGAACCTTTCGCTGCTAGTCCGCAACCCGGGAAACCCAGACTCATGAACCACGCCGATGGGATGACTTGCAGGAATGATCTCCTGTAGCAGTCTGTATTACAGCAAATGTGAAGAAGCTTCTGACTGAACACATTATGCTGTATTACTTGTATTGATGGCTGTAATTTTAACAGTATGGACAGCCATTTCATTCCCCTTAGCACACATAAGTCAGGCTGTAACGTTAAAAATGGGAATGTTGTATTTCATACTCAGTCCCTTAAAAGTTGTTGAATGAGCTATCATCATAATAGTGTTTAGCTTTAGATATCAAATAATACTCAGATAATACTTCAAGCTAGAAGCTAATGATGGGTATATTAGAGCTGCTGCATGCTTGTGCAATAAGTAACAATTTATGTGTGATCAAATTAGTTGGCAATAAAATCAGTGACTAGTTTATCATTTAAATAATCTTTTGTGGTAGCCCTAGTGCCACAATCATATATAACTGTGGGAATGGTGTCTTCAAGTTCATGTGCAGACTCTGTTCGATTTTAGCTGGTGCGGTAGTCATTCATACTGCCTTTTTTCTCAGATGCTCCAAAGCTTTGAGCAACAATTTCACTCCTCCGCCTGCGGTGGTGATGCACTTCTTGCAAGCTTCAAGAAGTACTTCACAGTAGAGCGAAATATAAACAAACATGGAGAGGCAGCAGACTGCAGCGGTTTTAGGATTGCTCTGTTAGATTTGGCTAAATGTACCTGATAAATTCTGCTGCACATAACTTCATCGCACAGATGTCTTCCTCATACAGAAGTTGAACAAGATATGTACAAGATCTAACATCTATCCATCCGGGAAGTGTGGTTGTGTAGATTGTATTTACCCAGGATGACCTGTACAATAGTCCGCTTCCAGCTTTTGATGCGGTCCTGGTCCCCTTGTCCTTCAAAGATGCAATCAAACCGCAGCTGAGTTAGTTTCAATAAAACCGAGACCTACGTTTTCAGGTGGACAAGAGTTGGTTTGGTTTTGGTCCAAATCAGAGTTGGATGGCCCATTCACTGGACTTTCTGGGCAAAGGAACTAGAGTTCGATTCAGGTGGATTAAACAGGGGTGGGGTGAATGCATCCTTAGTTTCATTTAACCACTGCATCATCATCATCATCATCAATATAACAGCCTCTTTAGTCAAGAGCTTCATCAAAATTACTGAATGATACTTTTAGAAAGATCCTTCCTGCCCACAGTCATTTAACATCTAAAGTCAGAGTAAACACCACATTCTGACAAAATATGTATTTTATTGCAATAATAAAAATAATAAGCAACTCTGCTGTACTGCCTAGGATGCTTGATCTTGCACATATGTTGCTCACCGTCTGTATATGGAGAACATCTGTGCTGTGAAGTTATGTGCACCCCTACTCATTGTACACCATCTCATGTGGAGCACTCTCAGCTGCTTCATGTAAAAAACAGCATTCTCCATAATCCTCCGCATAATTCTCTGTTCATCCTGACTTACCGCAGCAGTATTTTGCAGCACATTTGCCAAACTCAACAGATCCGCTCTAAAACCGCTACAATCTGCTGCCCCTCCATTTTTGTTTCCATTCCACTGTCCAGAAGTGTCCGCTGCTGTGCGAAGTGCAGCACGACCACAGCGCCACCACAGGTGGAGAGGTGAAATTGTTGCACAAAAGCTTTGGTTCGTTAAAAAAAAAGAGCAGAGTGACTGTGAACCGCACAAATAAAAACAGCAACAGTGTTTCAATTTTGATCCCCAATCGAATCGAGTCTTCCGGACTGTTAGGTGTCAATGCAGCCTGAGTGTCAAAGTAACCAAAGCTCTGCTCCGGACTCCACCTACAGCGAGGCTCCTACCTCTCTCATCTTGAAGAACGCCATGCCTGTGAGTAAAGAGTCCGAGCCGGCCTGGTGCTGTGGGCCGATCCTCTCCAGCTCCAGCTGCTCGGCTACTTCCTGCAGCCCCCCCTGAAACATAAAGCACCATCAGTCATGCTCACTACTGCAAATTCACACAACGGACAATGCCATGAAACCAAGTAAAGGAGGTCTCTAGAGATTATGGTTGTGCTTCTAAGAAGGAGGTTCTCTGGACTAAAGAGAAAGGTGGAGGTACTGCAGGATGATGACTGAATAAACACATCAGTAATATTCCCTTTATACCAGAAATCTAGATTTTAGAGTTGGCTCTACAGAAATCTAGTTTATAGCATTTTTTTAAATCTCCAACATGTTGAGAGTAGACAGAGTAAAACAGTAAAACAGTAACTGATAAATAGTTGGTGATACAAACACTAATTTTTAATTTCTACAAAAAAAAACAAACATCCAACAACTGTGAAAAATAAGCCACCAGTTTACTGAGCCTATATGGAGAACTGATCTGATCCAAAAGCGCCTCGTAAGCAACGTTAAAGTCAGCAGAAACACACACAAAAAATAACGTGAAGAACGACTGGTTTCTGTGGATTCCCCAAAGAATTAGCTGCAGCGTCCCAGGTTATTCTGCTTTCTCTGTTATTCCAGCCCAAAAGCCTGGAGCCGCTGATCCAACTTATGCTGAGTTTTCAAAGGTGTACAAATAAACGCAAAAGATCATTCATAATCTTTGTTTCTAATTTAAGTTTAAGATTTATAGTTAACCGCTTTTAAAACACTTCATTTCCTAATTTGTTTTCTAACATTGAGTTTTAATTATAACTTCTACCTTGACCAAGTTGTGACATTCCATGAAAGCATCTTTTTTTAATGGAAATCCTAATCTTTTGTTGCCACGTAATTATGTGACATTTCACTTTTTGTTTGCCTTAAAATATACAAATCTCTTTCTATAAATATCTAAGGAGTTTGTTTTATTGCTCTTCCTTTTAAATCAGAAGCATCCAACCAGGTACTGGCTCCGCAAAATCGCCTGTGGCTAGAAGGCCCATGCAGAAAGCAAATCTTACCTTGTAACTATATAAATATCTTGCTTACTGTCAAAATACATTTTGCTTAAATACATTTAAAAATGTTGAAGTGCATCTCCTTTATAAAGCTGAATAAAAGGAGTTCCTTAACCTTTTTTAAACCCTAAAACCGCAAAATATTTGTTTTTCCTAACAGAGCAGTTTATAGTAAAGACCAGCTGTGTCCAGCAGAATATGTTTGAGGTAAAAGCTCTAAATTACTGCAAGATTGTTCAATCAGTTGTTTGTTGTATTGCAGCCATAGGGTAATTTACCACTTTTCAGTTCTCAACCCTACCATGACTACACTATTCCGACACAAGGTTTGGTTGGGAGGATGAACCCTGAACTACAGCTGGTGCTTCATAAAAGGAAAATGCTAAACATTTCTAGTTGAATCAGCATTTTATTTCAGTCATCTCTTTATTTGCTGATTCTATTTTCTGTTATGTTTAAATTAAATATATTGATAAAAATCCACCAACCTTAGTGGAAAAATTAAAACCAGGACAGAGAGAGTTTAAAGACCCACTCCGTAATGTTCACCCCTTAAAAACACGTGTTTTCAAAATGTTTTGGCGACAACATAGTTTATGATGTTTGTTTTCGGAGCTGTCAATACATGGGAGGTTCACCCTGCTGAAAACCGCACTATAGAACTTTTCACACACAGAGTGCTTCCCCTGATGTACTGAGTTTAGCTTTACGACAGTCCGCTACTCGCTACCTAATGATATAAACAAACGTGCTGGTTTGAGACTTGAGCCATGGCAGATCCACCAAAGAAACAAAAAAAAAACGCTGTCAGAAGAAGTGAGGAAAAGAAGCCGTTCCCAAGCTGAAAGCTGCACCAGCTTCACTGCTGGAGATGGCTTGTAATTAGCACGTTCAGACCGCCCTTTGCAGCCAGGCAGCAGGGCAGCTAGATTACATACAAAATCTGTGGTACCTATGCAGAAACTTTGCATCAAGCAATGCAGCTAGTTGCATGCGTTTGCACAGCTGGCATCAGCACGTCAATGCAGCTGCTGCTCAGGCAGTCCTCTAAGGCGGCCACGCAGCCGCTACATGAAGTTGGGAAAATTTAACCTTGGGGCAGCAAACGCGGGTCAGCAACCAATCAGCGACAGGATGCCAGCATTAAGGGGCGGAGAAGACAGAGGACGAGCTGAGCCACCGGTTGGAACTACTTGGGGAGCGGGTAAGACGAGCCGAGCTGCCAGCTGGAGCCACTCAGGGAGAGGGGAGGATGGAGGATGAGTTGTGCGCTGTAGCTACTCAACGAGCAGGGTCTGCGGTGATTAGAGGAGAGTCGGCTAGATCGAGCTGGAAGGCTGGGGAGTCGGAGACTCAGGAAAAGAAAAAAAAAATCAGACTTTATTTGGTGGAAGATATTGGAGTGCCAGGTAAGAAGTTTGAATATGTTCTTTGAAGTTTCTTGTTATGTTAGCTAACACTAGAACAAACCCAGTTAGGGCAACTACGGTTACTAAATATACATTACTAGTTTCCCAGTGGAAGAGAAATCCCTGCCGCTCGCTGATGTACTGATGTGACGCGCCGCAGACGCAGCTACAAATGTGCAAACAGCTGGGTTTGAATTTTAAAAGCAGCAACTTTCGTCCATTTGAGCAGTTTAACGCCTGGCAGCAAAGGGTGGTCTGAGTTTGCCATAACCCCTGATTCACACTGGGGCGCAGTGAATCGGGGGTAAGGAAATTTGCAGCATGTAGAGCGGACGCTGCAGCTGCCACCTCCTCAACTAAACCAGAATGTCCTCTTGTTATTAGCACAGCTCCCTAGGTTCCTCCTGCTCCCTTAGAGAGCAGCAAGACAGGAGATGAAACAGGTCAGAGAACATTTCCTTCCATTTACTTCTGTGAAAGATCTTTTCTGTCAAACTGTTGCTCAGTTTAGGTCAAAGCTACTTACTTACCAAAGTAAGATTAGCTTTTAAAACCCAGTGTTACAACTTGTCAGTTTTGTGTGGTCAGCCGCTATAAGTGAGACGTTAGAGATACAGCAGGATTATTGGATGCTGAACTAGCCGTGTTGGTACTGGATTGGTAAGTGATAAATGCTTGCTCCGGGGTTATTTGGGCATGATGATGTGATTCAGTCCCGGGGAAACTGTTTGACGGTTTACCAGCTGGCATGGCATTGATTTGATGTTTTGTTGTTTTGGCTGGCTTTTAGAGGGGTGCAGAATGAAAGCACAAGATTTCCTTAAAAATTTATATTTCAATTAAAGATGTAAATTTAAAACTGGCACTACACTTACGTTATGTTTAGCAGCTGCTTCAGAGCCCCGGAGATATCGGAAGCTCTGAGGAAGGTAACAGCTGTTCCCGAAACTGTCAGCTTAAAAAAAAGGTAAAAACCAATTCAATTTATTTGTGTATAGCAGTAAAAACCTTCAATGGGATATTGTTATCCATCTCAGGAGAGGCGTGACTGCAGAAGAACAGAAACTAGAATAAATGGAGGTGAAACCTACACTAGATGGACCCACATTTAGGGGTGTGAAAAACTAATTGCCCCCTTCCTGATGATTTTTCGTTTCCCTAAATAATAAAAGCCATCATTTAAAAACAGAATTTTTAATGTTTACTTGTATTATCTTTGACTAATGGTTAAATGTGTTTGATGATTAGAAACTTTTTGTGTGACAAACATGCAAAAGAATAAGAAATCAGGAAGGGGGCAAATAGTTTTACACACCATTGCAATACATTTGCACGGCATGAAACACGCAGAAACGGTGACTGTCCTCCTGGATCGGTAAGATAACTCACTTGCTAACTTTGCTCTTCGAAAATGTTCAGGTTGGTCACTGGGTGTATTGGCGACACCAGGCAACCCAACAGCTGAAATGATGTTTTCATGGTTGTAAGTACAACCTATATAAACTAGATGTTGCTATCGTTCTCATGTTCCATATACAACCTTTAAAACTTTTTATTGTACCACGGACTAAGACTATTGCTTTTTTCTCTTGGAAATAATGCAACTTTAGTCTGCCTCATTACTCTGTTTTGCTGGGGGGAAAAAACAGCTGTCTCCATCAAATACTGTAAAAAACGTCCAGACACGTGAAAAGATCTGCTTCAGCGTCTTACGATCATAGAAAGATACAGTTTTAAGCTAAAAGAGGACATCCTCTGTGCTGATGACTAGCGTTTATCAAAGTACCTTCAGGTTCTTACAGCTCTTCATGAGGTACTTGACATCATAAATGACCGGGAAGTACAAGCGAAGAATCTCAAAGAAGTCCACCTCCTCCTCAGGCAGGTTGGCGTTAGACAGGATCTTGATCAGGTATCCAAAGTCATAGCCACTGTAAAACACACAAGTACAGAAACAGATGGGGATATTTGAGCTAGCTTTATATGTGTGTGTATGGCTACAGCGTAGGTCCAGCTCAGGGTTTGTACAGAATTATTTGATTGTATGTCTGAAGGCCAGCGTATTTCTTTTTTTAAAAGAATTTTTAAAATTTTACAAATATAAAGCAAAGTTAAGCCATCTGTTAATTAGAGGTGCTCAGATATCAACAACCCGACATCAAACCACGGGGGCGGTCTCAATGGAGCTGCTTGATTGCGAGTGTTTGGTGAAAATTCGAAAGCAGGGGCATGTTACCTATGAAACGACAGCCACTTGACTCCATCGCACAGCACCACTCCGGACGTCATCAGCAACTCTGCAAAGTACAGCGTCTCGATGCCTTCCTCCTCATGCTTCTTGAACTGAATCCCTGAAGTGGTCAGAAGCTCAATGGAGTCCTGCGCATACATGTCTTCTCTGACGGAGAGACAAAGGGAAGCACAGTCTTCTTATCTGAACTAGTCACCTCATCAAGTATACTGGAGCCAGTTTATTTCAAAAACTGGAGTGCTCTGTGCGAGTGTGTAAGAGTTTCATCTTGAAGGCAGGAAGATCAAACGTCAAAGTTTAAAGTACAGATGAGAGTGAGGAAATGCAAGAAAAAAGAAAATAATTGATGGTTGCTTTCCCTTTTAGATAAAACAGCAGCTGCATTTATTGAAGATAAAAATCTAATTTACACATCGATGGGGTAGAATGAGCAGTGGACTGGGATTAGACGGAGAATAGAATCCTCAGACTGCTTCACAAAACTACAAACATCTTCTAGGATTTAGCAGGGATGTTCCAATGTCAGAACATGCCAAAACGTTTTCCAAATGAATGAATGCAACCTCTAAACAGCAAGAGATTGTTTTGCAAAAAATGTAATTCTGCCTAATTTTATTCAAGCATTCTTCACACCATATTAAACCTCATTGCCTCCAGCATCTTTACGCTAGAGAACATGTCCTTTCAACAGTGAGTTCTGGTGAAGTTCTTTAGAGTACTCCCCAAAGCTACACCGACTGCATCTGCATATAGCATGCTTTAAAGCAATCTGCAGAGCTTTCATAAATATACAAATATGGACTTTCATCAGCTGTATGAAGGAATGAGGGGTTTTCTTTATTAGTTATGAATATCTAATTAGTTGAGGCAATTTTTTTACTGGTTTTGTAAACCCTACCAGCCACTGCTCAAGGTGAGACCCCTATAAATGGCTCTTCCACGCTGAACCTGAGAGTAGGTTGTTTCAGTGGAGTGCACTGGTGCCCCCCAGAGGGCCTGCCCAAACAAGCAGGGACCATCGCATTCAAACTGACTTTTAATGCAATTATATTGTTTTAGTCTGGTATGAAGTGGGTCGTCATAGTTCACGTCATTCCAGTCTGCAGGGGTCCGTCTTCTTTTCAGCTCAAAAAAACTAATTGTTATGTGCTAGAAAATGATCTAAATAACGCATCCCAGATCAGAATGAATAAAATATTCTAATTAAATACTTTGTTCTTTTCTTAGTTGAAAGTGCTAAGAACAAAATCACACAAAACTTATCAATGCAAATCAAGTTTATCAACAAATGGAGGTCTGGATTTGAAGAAAAACTCAAAATTAAAGTGGAAAAACAGACTACAGGCTGATACAGACGTGTCGTGCTATTGTTGTTTTGCTAAGAACGTCACATTACTTCACGATTAAAACACACCCCACGATTAATTGCAATCAAGCTTTTTAATATCACAATTTCTATAAAAATTTGATTAATCGCCCAGCCCTATGTCACCCTAACCATTAAGCCCAATTTCCACTAGTGCCAGTACGGTACGGAACGGGACGCTTTGCCGTGTTTCCATTACCTGCTTCCGTTCCGAGCCAACCCTTTTTTTCGGACTACCTCTGCCTTGGTTCCAAGCGTGCCGAAGCGACCCGAAACGCCCACCTATGGACTGATCGATTCGGTAATATGATATCCCTCTCACTCCTACGCATTAGCGGTAGCTGCTGATTGGTCTGGAGTTGTTTGTTTGTGTCAGAGTAAGCTATAGTTTAAAGTTTCAAATAAGAAGCACACATCAGTTAACTGCAAGAAGCATAAAATTAAAAAGAAGTCAGTGTGACTCAGAAATTATATAAGTTTTAAACAACCTGGGGATCTTATTGGTATATATATTATTGAATCTGTGTATTTCATCATGCTGTCACGTTGGCTGAATGGTTAGTGTTGGTGACTCCTGTTCGGTAGGTTAATGTCCCGCTGCTGCGGTGCTTAGAGTCTTTTTCATAGTAGGTTCAGGTTCACAGATATTCTTCCTGGTTTAAGAAAAAATACTTTTTCTAGATTTTTAAATAAAATGTGATTTATATTTTATTTTTAATTTGTTTTAGGTTTTGCATTTCAATAAAAGAAACAAAAAAACACAATTTTAATGGCAGAGCAGTACTTTTAATTTGAGATTTTTCAATGCAGTATTTCTTCTATTTATTTTTGTGTCAAAATATGACTCCGCTGACTAACATTATGAAACAAGGGCCAAACCCCTCTTATTTTACAGAATTAAAGGTTCAGAATAGAGGGTGAATATTTACAGAAACACTTTGAGGTAGGGCTGGGCGATATGGCTTAAAAATTTAATCTCTGATTTTTTTAATACCAAATCTGATTTCAGATTTTAATAAACTTTTCCTGTTTTTTTTGTAAGAAGAAACTGCAAGTTATAAAAATATTTTCAAAAACCTGCTTTTATTACAATCATTCTGTCCTGGAGCTGACTTGAATTTAATGTCCAACTAAAAACAAACTGCAAAGTATCCTTGTTAAACAAGATGGCTAGATTAACATCACTCTGAGCTATGAAAGTCTAAGTAGTACATTGGTTAAAAAAAATCGCTGTTTTCCAAAAGTTAAATCTTCAACAGCATAACAACGATGCTTTTTGCTGGAGCTTTTGTTAAGCTAACCCCGCCCACGTCCTCGCCCACTACAGTTCTTTAGAGATGGTAACGGCAACACAACCTACCCGTTCCAGGTCGTACTGACCCGTTCCATTCTGTACTGGCCCTAGTGGCAATGGGGCATTACTGACCCACTACCAAACTGGTCATGCTGGAGAATGTTCTCCAAAGCATCTCCAGACGCTGTCATGTCTGTCACATGTGCTCAGTGTGAACCTGCTGTCATCTATGAAGAGCACAGGGTGCCAGTAGAGAATATGTCCATCTTGGTTTTCTCTGGCAAATGCCAAATATCCTGCATGGTGTTACGCTGTGAGTACAACCGCCTGTGGACATTGGGCCCTCAGAGCACACTCATGGAGTTCGTTTCTGACTGTTTAAGCAGACACACGCACATCAGTGGCCTGCTGGAGGACATTTTGCAGGGCTCTGGCAGTGCTCCTCCTGTTCCTCCTTGCACAAAGGCAGATGTAGCGGTCCTGCTGCTGGGTTGCTGCCCTCTTATAGCCTCCTCTACATCTCCTTATGTACTGGCCTGTCTCCTGGTAGCTCCTCCATGCTCCCGACACTATGCTGACAGACACAGTAAACGTTATTGCCACAGCTCACATTGATGTGCCATCCTGGATGAGCTGCACTACCTGAGCCACTTATGTGGGTTGTAGACTCCGTCTCATGCCATCAGTGAAAGCACCGCCATTATTCCCAGTTAAGGGCATCAAAACTATGAATGAACACATGATGTATGGAATTACTGTATGTACTTCAACAAAAAGGGTGAAATAACTGAATCCATGTGTTATATTTTAGATTCCTCAAAGTTGCCACCCTTTGCTCTGATTACTGCTTTGCATTCTCTTTAGCTTCCAGAGGTAGTCACCAGAAATGGTTTTCCAACAGTCTTGAAGGAGTTCCCAGAGATGCTTAGTACTTGTTGGCCCTTTTTGCCTTCATTCTGCGGTTCAGCTCACCCCAAATCATCTCTATTGGGTTCAGGTCCAGTGACTTTGGAGGCAAAGTTTATTTCCCACTTTTTGGAACAGTACTACATAATTTCATATGTTCATTGATAGTTTTGATGCCTTCAGTGAAAATTTACAATGTCAATAGTCATGAAAATAAAGGAAACTCATTGAATGAGAAGGTGTGCTCACACTTCTGTCTGTACTGTATATATTGCAGCCTTCCAAGTGTCGTAAAAAATCTCTTACTATTTTACTAGAATATTCACAAATTTAAATCATTTGTGTAAAACAAATTCAAAATTACTAACATCTCTACAGAAAATAACAATAAGAGCTCATATCGACATTGGTGTGAATCGTGGGATAAAGCTGTATCCAAGTGGCTGTTTAAAGGAAAAAAATAAATAAAAAGGGGACTTTCACCAGTTTCCATCAACAACACATCACAGTAGTTGAATCCATGAGACAAAACTATCAAAAGTGGGATACACAATTGGATTAGTAGGTTTTCTGTGTTACTCTTTAACGCACAACACATAAGAATTTCCTTAGTTTAATTCAGGAAACTAATGTTCTTAAACTATCAGCTTTACCATTGTTAAACTTCACCCTGAGAGACCTTATTGAGACATAACTGTTAACACGAACCCAACATTAGTTTTAGAATGTGAGTTGAGAACTCTTCTTGTCCCCAATTTAAACCCAACGGCTGGTTATTCTTCATATTATGTGCTTTAATAATAAGTATGATTAATCAATGTCTCTGAAGTCTAGCTTGTACATTCCATTACAAGTTCTACTTAACAATGTTTTGTCATCTCTGTCATTTAAACCCAAGCAGTGATGGCCCCGCAACTTAAAAGTCATATGAGAAGAACATTAAAACAGAGTAAAAGCACGGTAATCTTACGTGAGGTTGAACTTAAAATTGAACTGCCACGTTGACGTTCCCGGAGGATATTCTCCCTCCTCGTTCATAAATGTGAGACCCAGCTGTATTATCTTCAGCAAATCCACATTGCAGCGCAGCAACTGGTACTGATAGTCGGCATTGCTTCTGAACTCTCCGATCGGTCTGGCTACAACACCGGGGAACTCCGTGTCCTGCAAGAGAACCGGCCATTGTCATCAGCAATCACCAACATCAATAGTTTTACGTTACCTTTTATTCTCAAACCAATGTCGTGCAGTTAAAACACATTATGTAGAAATGAGAGCATAACTGTAACATAGATTTCTTATTCTAGGATTCTTTCATTAAAATGTGAACATAAATAGATTCAGTAAAACATTTTCTGTGTTTATTGCAGTTAATTTAGATGAATGACTGCAAAGCAAATAAAAACCTTACCTGCTGCTCAAAAAATGTATATATACAGTAGAAACAAATTATGTTTTGAAGAAATTAATTTCTGCAAAACTATTAAATGGAATTGAATGGTTATCCCTGTGTACCTCATTCAGAGGTGGGTAGTAAATTGGCACATTTAATCTGTTCGATTTACCTGAGGTTTAAAAAAAAAAAAAAGTTGATTCTAGGAGTAGTTATTATGCACCTCTTGTGATGTTATTTTGTAGCCAGCTGTGTCATTTTTAGGTCAACTGAATATAAAGGACGCTATTATGTATTGTCACTGGAAGTACTGTACTGTTCTAACATACAAAAATTTAATTTAAGTATTGGTTTAAAATGTTATATGTCATGCAAAAACTAGATTTCAAAGTATTTATTCTGTCTGAATTTGTTACTTCGCAATAATTGCTATTTTACCTTTTATTAAATACCAGAAATTGTTAATAATTTTATATTTTTTTCTGTTTTAAAATATCGTTTTTTATTTACATAGTAAATCAAGAGTATTTTTTTTGGATTGCTACTTTTTTTATTTTACTTTAGTAAGAATATATTTTTAAGCAATGCTACTCTTAATCGAGTACAATCTTCTGCTACTCTACCCATCTCTAGTCTACTCAATTTTATCACATATCTTCCTTCCACTTAACTTTCTATTGACATGCTTGAATACAGCATTCTTTGAACGTGAACAGCTCGCTTTGTCAGCAATTACCATTCATTAAAAAATCTTTTTTAAACCCACATTATGTAGCACTCTTTAAAAGTAACTGAATTTGGGGTTTCTATCAAATCATAATAATAAAAAAATGAACAACTTTAAGCATAATTGGCAAAACTACTCGAAATGAAAGTATTTGAAATAAATATTGAAAAAGTACATGCTTGATTATCTAATTTAATGAAATTGACTTCCTTGTGATGGAGGGTAAATGTGAAATTTTTTTACTACTGCTATTTCTAATAATACAAACACTGATAATGACAAACTTTTTTGCAGCATTAAAACTGAGTTTCTAATTGATCCAATCCAAGCTTGTATTAAACATTTCTGCATATTTCTCCGCACATTTTAATGCAATAAAGCTGGTACTCGATGAATCTGCATGCAGAAATCCTGACACAGTTTTCGTGCTGATAAATCCCAACTCACCATGGCAATATAGTTGTACTTTCGGATGACCTGTCGGATCCTTTTCAGCTCCTCCTCCAGGTTGTTGGACCAAACCTCACATATTCTTTGGCTGTGATCCACAGTAGCTGCGGGCATAGTGCCACTTCACGACAGAAAACAGAGCATTAATGTTTCAGGAGACATCTGATGTCCTGACAGGTTGTAGTTTCAGCTGCAGATTCCTCAGATTACCAAAACTCTCCAACACTTTTGGCTTGCAGCAGAAAGCAGGGGCATCTTATGCCGTGACTTTTGAGCAAGTCACGTAAACACTAACAAATCTTAATGAATTGTCACAGCACAATTTGAACAGATTCGTTATTAACAACAAAGTGGATGAGCAGCCTGTCAAACGGGACGTGTTCAAACATTAGCTCAGCTCCACAGCTGCTGTCTGACTAGCTAGGTTGCCAGTTAGCAGGTGACACACGCAGAACACCAGTGGGAAGAATGGGATGAAAGCTGTGTATACTTTTATTAGCCTCCCCAGGTAACAGCTAGCTTCGCAATTTACCAGGAGTGTATGCAAAACATGAAACAGACGAGTTGAAGTCGCGGCGCAGGGACACGCCAGGCTCCACTTTGGTACAGCAAAGGTGGACGTTGCTTCGGTGACTTACCGTTCCCCTAACCGGGCAGGTGTGTGTTAAAGCGTGTGCTCCCTGAAAACTGTTAATGTGTTCTGTGTTAATGTGTCGGGGATTTTCCGCTAACTTTGAGATACTTAATATTCTGTATCGTTTTGATGTCAACCTACGGCTGCCATCATAGCTGAGCCTCCATAACGTCATCACGTAAAATGGAAACAGGCGTGTAAGTAGGCTACGTTTTACGTTCTTTTTTTCTCTCTCTCTCATGTGCATGAATAAATAAGACACAAATATAAAACGTGACAACGAAATTGAGAATAAAAGAATTATAAGTAATCATATTTAATATTAATAATAAAATAATTATATGGAATTCTTAGCCCTTTAGTATGAAATATTCTTTCATTTTCTTAAGGCATTTCTTAATTTAAAAAAGTCTAACAGTACTTTTTTTCCCAATAGATTTTTTGTAGCTATTATTTTATTTAATTCAATCAATTTTTATTCAAAAATGTATTTGTAGCAAAGTCAGGTTCAGGGTAAGTGGGTGGGACCTTCATTCTCATTGGCTGGTGCTTAAACATTGATCTCACTGGATGTTGAGGAACGCTAAAGTCATTTAATACTGGTGTGGCAAGGTGCTCATAGAGGGCCCGGATTTGATCCCACAACTCATGGGCTAAAGTCGTGTGCTAAACGCTCAGCCAAAGGGACATCCCTTTTTGACGGTGTGGAGATCCTGTCAGGGCTCCAATTGATGATGTGCCCTGGCTGCTTGGCCACAGGGGTATCTCTTTGGCTGAATTGTTAGTGTGTATGACTCTCACCTGGGAGTTGTGGAATCAAATCCTGCTCAAGCCCTTATTATGTGCTTTGCACAATGGTACTTAACAACCTGTTAGATTTTGTATAGGGATGCACCAATACTGATACTGTTATTGGGTATCGGGCTGATACTGTTATAATATATTTGCATCGACACAACAGTTGGAATCTCTGCAATAAACTCGCAGAAAATGTTTATTTTTCACTGGACATTTTAGTTTCGTAGTCTAATTTGCCATCGTTTTTGCAACGAGCAGAGAATAAATTAAAACCTGTTTTTCAATTAATTGCTTTTTCTGTGTGGTAGAGGTATCAGCATTTGGAACTTGGGATCGGCAAGTATCCACATCCAAGTATCAGTATCATATCGGTTTGAAAAAAGTGGTATCGTTGCATACATACTTTTGTATATGACTTTACCCAGATGGTCATAATGTTGTCAAAATATTTACCAACTTTTTTTAATGTGGTTGCCTTAATACAATCAGCCGGTGTTGCATCAGTGTTGTAGGTGTAAAGCTGCTCGGGGTGATATGCCCGTGATGAGACTACTGAAAGATGCCCCCCGGTTCAGGTACAAAAAATAAAAAAATAAAACGATGAATAATTAACAATAATGAATTTGGACTGTCCCAGCAATTGCTGGGATAGGCTCCAGCTGCCCCGTGACCCTGAATTGGATAAGCGGTTAAGAAGATGGATGGATGGATGGAATTTGGACTGTGTTCAAACAATACTCCCTTTAACGGATTGTTTCTGACCAGTACTACCAGCCAGAGCGTCTTATATGATTCTCCTCGGAGGTGTGCTGGGTGACACAGAAAGCATAGCAGCAAAAACTGGTGTGTGGTTATGTCAACCAGCAAGTCATAAGTGCTGGGCCTGGGATCGTATGTTTCTTCTGATGAGAAATTATCTATTGACACAAAAAATTTCCATTTCTGGAGGTAAGATTCAAACCAGCCAACTACTGTACAAGAGAGACTGACCCAGCTCTCCAGTCAATCCAGTAATATTTTATGATCGACAGTGTCAAATGCTGCACCGAGGTTTAACAGAACCAGCACTGTGGTTCTGCCACAATCTGTGTTTAAGCGGTTGTCATTGAAAACTTTTACGAGGGCAGTGTTGGTGCTGATGTGAGCATGGAAACCAGAATTAAAAAAAAAAAAAATCAAAGCGGCTGGTCATTGTTAGGAAGCTATTTAACGGTTGAAACACATAATCTTGCAGATGAATGGGAAATTAGAGATTGGCCTGTAGTTCTGCATTAATGGGTTTTCCAGGTTCTTCTTTAGTAGGGGTTTGATACCTGCTTTTTTTAAATCTGGGGGAACACACTTTACAGGAGGGATGAGTTAACTATTTGAATCAGATCAGAGGAACCCCATGTGATCTTTGTTTGAGTGTTGTTCTAATAGTCCTATTTTATGAAACTTTGCAAGGTACACTGTAATTGACAAGCACAAACATATTTGAGATACATCTGTCACTAAAAGGCAATTTATTTTCCTTACATAAATACGCCCAAAGATCTACAATCATTTTAAATGTGGGTTTAAATGAACCTCAAGTTCATATAAAGAAAACCAAAACATACATATGTGAAATTTATTTCACAGGAAGTTTCCATAGCATTACATTTACATCATTAGAAGTAATTTCTTTGCCTGAACAAATGAAGCCACTATTATAAATCTGTAAAGCATTTTTATATAAATAAATGTAATATTCCAGTTGACTCTAATACATTTGTCCCTTTGACAAAAACACAAGCATTTAATTTGGAGACGTAACAAAAACCAAAAATAATAGGTGATAGTACAAAAATATATTGCCATGCATTGGTTGATCATTTCTTGTATAATTTGCATGTGTAATTCCACAGTAATATTTAGTGTACATCGAAAGATACAGGAGTTTTAAAATAAATTGTAAATATAATTATGTATATAGTTGAAAAAAATACTTGGTAAATTGGACTGATTATTTGAAGTAAGCAATACATTTGTGTTCCTGCGCTCCGATCTGCTGGCTCAGCAGTCCACACATTTACGCCGTTCACTCAGTATAGTCCCATAAATATATATCTGAAACACATTTAAGAATATACGACACACATTTATAGAGAAACAAGACCGCTATTGCTCTTCAGGCCAACCTAAAGCCTCAAATTTAGAATTCACACCAACAATAACAATAAAGTCTGATCGACAAAACACATAATTGCTGACAAGATTCAGTTTGAATTTGTTCTTGTCCGACAAGAATTTTGTTCTAATCCCTTTACTTTAAAATGTCCTGTACTCAGGTTTGAGCTATCGTTTGCTACGGGTTGGGAACAAATCAGGTAGGGTTAATCCCTCCACCTGCACATATACAGACCCTTGCAAAAGTGTTCATTCAGATAGAGTTTGTTCAGATTATATCAGATTACAACTCTGAACTTCAATGCACTATATTAGGATTTTATGCGAGTATAATTTAAAAGGAAACTTACTAAGACTTTACTGTCCACTGAAACTGATAGGTGAGGCATGGAGACTATTTATCAGATCTCTTTGGCCTATAGCAAAACCTAGTGAGGGACAGAAAACATATTATTACTCATTGTTACAGGGAATCATAGTTCTGGAAATTTAATGCTGTGGAAAAGGTTTTTTTTTCTACGGCAGGGAATGGAAAACTGATCTGAAATTATGGGAAGTTGGGAAAACCTGTTAGAGGAGGCTTAATTTCCACCACATAAGCATAAACTCAGAGGTATGGGTCAGATTAAAGCATCTCCATGTATAAGATTGACCCAGTCAAACCCAGACCTAAATTCTGAATTTGTGTGAAGACTTGAAAATCTTTGTTCACAGATGCTCTTCATCTACCCTGTCTAGGCTTGAGCTATTTTACAAAAACAAAAGTGTTCAGGTAAATATTGCAGTTAAACATTTCAGATAAGCAAATCTAGTAGAAAATAAACCCAAACGACTTGCATATGGAATAGCAGCAAAAAAATAAAATGAAAATGATAGAAAAAAAAATAAATAAAAGCAAAAAAATAAAAATAAACTCATTTTAGGTCTATCAAATGAAAACCTACAAAATATACTGACTTTTTTGGTTGTAATGTTAAAAAAAGTGTGAAAATTTTTAAGGGGGTTTGAATACTTTTGCAAGGCACTGTAGTCAAAACAGTTTATACTTGCAGTGTTGTTGAACTTTATGGAAGATCACGATTTAGACTGGCATGCGCATTCATATGGCTTCCTTTAGTCCCTGTAAACTGCACTTAATTATTATTCCGCAGTGGGAGATTGGATTAGATAGTTATTTAGTGTTGTATTTTCATCAGCTGCAGATGGTCTTTATAGGGAGATTATGAAAAATAGGGTCGGCTAAAACTTTGGGGTTGTAGTGACCAAAAGCTGTCCGCAATCACTGTAAACTAAAACGGATGTTAGATGTGCAACCATCTAAATCTGCTTAAACCGTTTGTGTGATGTAGTCCTAGTGCAGAGTTGGGGACATGCTACATTTATTCACGCAGCCGAATAGGCTGCTTCATCCGAGTCCGGGTCCCTGGTGCTGTCCTCGCTGAGAGGGGAGCGGCAGCTCAGATCCGCGATCCCCGACTCCTGGTCGCTGCCGTTGGAGAGGTTTGATTCGGCCGTTTGGCTTGAATCTTTTGACGCGAAGATCAGTGGAATCTCTGGCGCTTTGGGTGTCCGGGGGCTGCTGGTCAAGAAGCCGCCAGTGTAGTCTTGAGGAGTGTTTGCCAGCACGAGGCCCTTCCCAAGAGCCCAGACCGTCGGGCTCTTATCGAAGGTGGATTCTGTGCAGGTATCACTCCACCCCTGTTCCTGCTCCTTCTCTAGCTCGGCTATTTTCTGTGGACGGAAAACAAAAAGAGCGAAACCATCTTTACAGCCAGACGCCGTTTGGTGGTAGATTTGTTTTTCCTCATGCACCGTCCTACCTGCTTGTGGGAATCCAGCTGTTCCTCCAGCTGCTGTGTCTCTTCTCGGATGACCCTCAAGTAGTCCTCCACAGATTGTCGGGGGTGCATACCGCGATCAAATCGGTTGTATAGCCCTCTCCAAAACCTATACAAGTATAGAAACACATTTTGGGAGAAAATAACTAACTCAAACCAGATTGATTTTTATTTCTATCACAAGTGAAACCTTTTTGCTACTTGGCAGAGACTGTGGAGTAGACATACTTAAAACAGTAGGGGGCGGTAGATGGTCGGAGGAGTCCCTGAGACTGGCTGTGGTTTGGTCTGTACAGGGGATTGATGAACTCTGCACGATTCGTCCACAGATAATTCCAAAGCGAGTGAGTCTTTTCATGGACTCTACACGAGTTAAATTCGACAGGAAAAAGAAAAAGTTAGTCTCAACATTCTCAAACTGAATCGTCGACGCACGAAAAGCAGGGAATCGAACGCTGGCTTGAACCTCACCCGAGCTCTCTCCTCTCCCGCTGGTTGTTGCCGATGAAGTTTCCAAACTGGCAGGAGTAGATGTGCTCGTGAACAGTGATCAGGAGCTTCTCGTTGTATTCAAAGGCACAGGGGAACTGCTCCATCAGCTGCCACACGCACTCCAGGAACTGATCGATGATCGGAGACACCTCTTTGGGGTCGCCAACCAGGTGGTTGCACCTGGAGGCGAGGTGAGATTTGTCTCAACATTTGAGCAGATTTGATTGGGTTTGTTGAGACAGGTCAAAGCAAAGTAGTAAGTGCTGTAAAAATTGAAGGAAAATGAGTGAAATAACATTGCTAAATTTTACAAGGGAATATCTGAGGAGTGTGGCATGCATTTGAATTCAGGCTGCCGAAGTCGGTACTTTGTCGACCCACCTTTCTGTGCAACTGCAGGTACTGTATGTGTCTACCAGCTTTGCAAGTCTATAGAGTCGATTTTTTTTGCAGATTTTCCTTTGCAAAACAGCAGAACCTCAATCATATTGAGTGGAGATCACATGTAAAGATTATGAAAGTAAAAAAAAAACTAAAGGAAACTTCTCTCGTTATCTAGAAGTTTCACCTCTCATCCAAAATGCTTCTTTAGTTCTTGGTTGGGAGTAGCAGGGTTTTCATGTATAATCAGGAACAATATACTAATAGGGCAATAAGGACCACTAACAAGGCTGTTATTATTGACTAATGAGGCCGTCAGAGTCGCATGCCATCATGGAGCTACCCTCTATTCATCTCGCTGAGAGTGTCATCAGCCCTAATCATCCTGATGATCCCACCAAATGATTCCGTTTTAATCGGATGTCCTAAGGTGTGGGTTTCTGTGGATTTGCCTGAGGAGCTGATTTAAGGCTGCACTATTGACGTTAGGAAGCTGGAATCTTAAACCTCCTCTCCTCTGTTCAGGGTTGCTTTTTCATGTTTTACATGAATGACCTCTCTCCCTCAATCCAGCTGTCTTCTCTGTCCAAAATGTGAACATTATTGTCTTCAAAGGAGTGCCCTTTGTCCTTGAGATGGAGACAGACTGCTGAGAATTGACCTGTTGTGTTTGCTTTTCTGTGTTGTGACATCCTCTTATGTAGCGGTTGTTCCCCCGCTCCCCAATGTACAGGTTTAAACATTCCCCGCTACAAAGGACAATATATACCAAGGCAATGAGCGTGTGTTGGGTGTTTTGTCGTTAGGGTGAAGTAGTCTTTGTCTAAGAGTGGAATATTGCGTTTAGAGAAAATCTCATAGTTTTTCAGACACGGGATGAGTATGTTTTTCTGCCTCTTCTCCTCCTCTCTTATAGTGTCTTAAGTTGGGGTATGCACAGGCTTGGAGTGAATTCTTGATATGTTTGTGTTCTTGGTCCTTTCTTTCCCTCTAGGTTCCTTAGTTTTTTTTTACTTTCAAGACTTCTATGTCCTGGATATATATATATATATATATATATATATATATATATATATATATATAAATAAATTAAAGTGGAGGACAACTGGAATACTTCACATTACCACTGAACACGGCATCCCCACAGGGAAACAGGGTGCTACCATAATCCGGCAGTGATGCTTTCCTTTAGGAAAGACAGGGAAGCATGCCAGTTGATTGGAAGATGAAGGGAGTTAAATACAGGGCAATCGTGGTTAAAAAAAAAGTAAAAAAAAAAGACCGGATTAGAGGTTCGGCTTTCACCAGGACAACAACAATAACCATACAAATAGACCTACTATGGAAAGGTTTAGATTTAAGCATATTTAGGTGCTAGAAAGGCTCAGTCAAAGTCCAAATCTAATTCCAAAAGAGAATATGTGGCAAGATGGGGTCAGATATATATATTTATATATACAAGTTACATTTTGCTCTTTCAAAAATAGCTTTTCGTTGGCCAATGTTCCACAAAATACCAGATTTGTTGAGCTCATTTCTAAAACGTTTCATGTTGACAGACTTACCACCTGAGCTGTGGATCACTGCAGCTCCTCCAGAATTAGCATAGAGTCATGATGGCACAAAGGAGTAATTGAGTAATTTTCTGCTTTTCTGGCCTGTCAGTTATGTGGGCAGCCATGCCTTCATAGATTTGAAGTGGTGGCATACTTTTCATTTTTTACATGAATGGTGGAAAAGAGCAACTAAGATTCTATTACACACAGGTGGACTCCAGTTAGTAATAAGGCAACCTCTAAAGGCGGTTAGTTGGATTTTAAATGGGGGGGTATATGAGTAAAAGGTGGATAGCGACACAAATGCATGCCACACAATTCAGATAAAAAAAAAAAAAAGAGCGTTTAAAGGAGCATGGGGCAGGAAGAAGAAACAAAACTCATCAGCGACGTGGCTGGCGCTGGAAGTAACCGCAAACTCTCAGAAGTAAGAGAAATAAAATTAAAAAAGAAACACAGTAACATACTTCTGACCACTGCATATAGTATAGCGGTTTTATGAAAATAAGCACCATGTCGAGCGACAAAGTAAGTAAGATATTTCTTTTGTCCAGGTAGGAAGAAATGCCTCCACAGACTTTGTAGGCACACAGATTTTGTAGGGTGAACAGACGTTCCAATGGGGAACCGAATCAGATGCAGCGTAGGCGGCGTGGGAAACTCGGGCCCGAATAGCAGCGCACTTTGCTGCATACAGACTGCTTAAGAAAATAGAATAATATGTGGCTGGGCTTATTATTTTTGGTTTATATCACTTCATCACTCAATAACATAAAAAAACTGGACATGCATGTTTTAGTTTTTTAAGAAATCCTGCCCCATGCTCATTTAATTTCCCGGCCATTTCCCAGATGGAGCTGTTTTACACCAAGTAGTTTTTGCAAGACAAAATGATTAGTCAAACCTCTGAGTGAACTTGTGTCCAAATGACACCCAGTCTTTTTCAACGAGGACCTAAGATGCAGAAGAGAAATATAAAAACATAAATATCACTTGTTTGCCACGATGGGTAGCTTTCCTTCCGACTTCCGAGACAACTGAATATAGCATACTTCAAACCTGTACGAAAGCGGAAATATTTTGCATACAAATCTGACGGGTGCCAGCTGAAGCCAGAATTAAGTCAATAAAGTTCAGCAAGGAGCGATACCACAGTAGAGGGTGAATGAAGAAAAATAAATGAATAAATAAAAATACAGATAATTTTGTGCATCTACCATGAGTCCTTTCAGGGTCCTGTAGTAGGGATCCAACAGCACACAGGCCACTGAACACACCTGGGCAGTACGGTCCCAGCCGTCTGAACAGTGAACCAGGACACTGACACCTTCTGCGACAGCCTGCACATTGAAACATTCAGACTGAGACACAATCATGTTCAATCATGTTCCTACGAATGCGTTGAGAAAATTGAACCAGCTTCCTGGGTTTGATAAATTTTTTTTAAAAAAAGTTATGTGACCTTTTATTACTAAAGACTTTTTGTATAAGCAGTGTATAATAATTGTTAGGACTCCCGTACTCCTCCCCCACTGACTGGATCTTAAAATAAATCTGATTTCTTCTCCTTTTTGCTTCCTGTATTTATTATTTACAGAACGCTGAGAGTTTAATAAATATAATGTATTCCCGTATGTGCTAAACCTTCGAGAACTTTACAAGTTTATCCATTGTCAGAAAAGTTTCTAATTAGCACTAATATGCACTATTTCTTTAGGTGTCGTGTCCAGCCTGTTTAGAGGTAAGAAGGGCAGATGTCATCCTATTTGGGTGGAATTTTAAGGATTTTTTCCAACTCTTTATTTTCAGCGGTATGGCTCAAAAATGTAAAAACAAGGTGATTTTCTCTTTCTTACACATACAGGCTTAAAGAAACTTAAATTGAGGAAATTTGTCTTTTTTTTGGTACAATGATTCTTGGCAATAACTTACAGTACACAAATAAAACTGAAAGTCGGTTAATTTATTTTTCAATGGTTCTATATTTGTTGTTAAAATGTTTTTAAGGGTTGAGCAGCAGAACTGAGTATGTGGATTACGACCATAAAAAAAAAAAAACACTTGCCAAATTCTCTCTGCTTTTTAGCCACATAAAAACATTTTTAAAAATTGGAAATTTTAAAGTTGGATGACAGAAACCAATCATTTATAATCAATTCTATCCATCCTGCCAAGAAGATCAGAGACATGTCCCGCCAGAATTATAACCGCAAATTACTCTTATTTAAAAAAATAATTGAAGTTGTGTCTATGACATTAAACACAAGTAGTACTAATGCGGACTGTATCTTCTGCATAGTAAGCAAAAAAAAAACCCACATCACAAATCTAAGATAATTCTTAGAGCATTGGTGACACAGACAGCAGGGATTACTACCCTCCAGACTGACCTTGGCAATGAAGATGCCGGTATCCAAAACAGCTTTGATGTGCTTCAGCCATCCTGAGCTCTCCAAACCCTCCAGGAAGTCGGACATGGAGGGGGACCGAAGCTCGCACACTGAAAGCACAACACAGCTGTCTCAGTGGCAGGAAATATGGAGCAAACCTGAACACTGGAGTTTATGAAACATCATTCTCTCCCACAGGGATCGGTGCATGGCTTCAGGACAGTTTTTACTTATATGACTGTTTAATCTGTTACACAGTAAAATGTAACTTGTAGGTCAAACACTTTAGACTAGATCAATATTCCCCAAGCACCGAAACATTGTGCAGATGATAGCTACGTTCACGTGCAACCAAGCAAGCAAGAAGAAACTTTTCTTTCAGGGCGTTGGAGCAAAATAAGCTCTAAAGTTCTACACAACATGTACTTGTGTTTAATACTTCATATGTGTGTTTAACAGAGTCTAATTGCTAAAGCTATCAACACACTAAGATGGCATTGCTGAACAAACTTACATCTTGATCAGAAAAGAAGCAGAATGCTTAGTAACACTAAAAAGGACGACTGAATCTGCCTGATTGGTGCTTATTATGCTTGACTGCTGCTCGTTGACATCCACATGTGTTTTCATTACCTGATCGAAAGCACTTGAATGAACCTCTGTTCTTAAGAGTGGTAGTCGTTAAGGGGTTCAATAATTGTGTCAATGACAAAATCACAGAAAAAACATTTAATACAGTCTTACAAAAACAATTGATGTCATTTTAGTTGCATTTGGTTCTTTAAAAAGTCCTTGTAAGATTTCATTCTGAGCACAATTACAAATGTAGACTGAATTGCTAAAACCCTTTACAGCATTGGGGGTTGAATAATTTTGAACACAGCTGTATTCTTCAAAATTAATGCAGAGTTTTCACATTTTAAGTATTGGTCCATGGTATATGTTACCATTAACCGATATGAATACATTAGATGGTATCGGGGCCGATACTCGATACCAGTATCTCTGCATCCCTAGTGAAATCTTCATATACATTTAATTCACAGTGCTAGTAAGATGGGGATATTTTTGTTCAGCTTGAATATTAATTACGATTAATTAAAATTAAATGTTATTGAATGTGTTTTTATAAAAAAATTTGACCGATAAAAGTAGATAATGACAGCATTTCTTTTACCCTATCTGTCGGTCAAAAGGATGGACAATGAAAAAGTGACAAGAGCAAGCGCTGCTGAATAGGGAATCTGGCGATACGATATGTATCACGATACAGGGGGTACAATACAATATATTGTTATATATTGCGATATTATGAGACAATATTTCAGACATTTATTTATAGACTATATTTTGTGATCATTTTTTTAAACAGAATTTAACTGCAGAAAGTCTGTCACGCCATTCTAAGCACTTCAACCTGTTTCATACATAGAACATCCAGTTTTAATAGTTGAAAAGAGCCACCAACTAGCGGTTGTACTTTTATTTTTACAACAAAAATTACTCTCATCATCAATGGTTCCTTTCAAATTCTAAAAAAATTCTAAAATATAAATACCGACACATTGCGTTTGAATATTAATACAATATTGCAGCAAAAAATATTGCGACACATTGGTGTATTGACATTTTGTTACATCCCTACTGCTGAAGGTAAAACTTTTTCAAAGATGTAGTCACTGTATTCTGTCAGCGCGGGCCTCGGCTTGCGTTGCATGTTTTAAATCAACGAGTCAGGTTGGGTTTGGATTTAACATGGGCAGCGTGTTCAAAATCATCTTAACGGGTGCGGGTGACTGCTGCAGGATTATGGTCCGTCTATGTCAGAGACATACAGGACAGATTTAATGCGACATGACCGTTTAGACTAAAGTCATTTTCAAAAATATCAGATATGCATTGTGTTTTTAGTACCACACATGCAAGGGACCTGGGTGTCGCATTTGAAAAAAAACCAAATCCGATTTGTGTTGTTCACACTGTCATACAGTGAACAGATGAGTCGCATAGCGTCAAAAATGTCGGATTTAAAAAGCATTTGCCTACAGTGTGAACATAGCCTTACATGCTCATGAACATTATTTTCTGTCTAAATGTGTCACATGGCTTAAAAAAAAAAAATTCTTAAACACTCTCAGGACTCATGAAGCTCAGACACAAGCGAGTTTTTTACGTCTACATTTTCTGGGAGCAGCTCGCTGTTGCCAGTCTTATGCTACATTCAGACCGTAGGCTTTGTCAGCGTCAGCAACGTTAAGATTACATGTTAAGTCTATGGTGGAGGCCGTTGGAGGAGCGTCACGGTCTTTGCAACGCTTTATTGAGCTTTGGCTCCGTCAACTTTTCAAGCTCTTCCTGCGTTTCAAGCTTCAAAGCTCATAACCCTAGCAACGCAGAAGATCCGCTAGTTGAACTTTTGACGGTCCTAACGCTCTTGACGCAGCACGGCAACCAATCAGAGCGTCTCGCTGTAGTGACAGTGCCCGACGTCGACACTGCCTAATCAACCACGATCTGCAAGTGTTCAAAACATCCAGCAGAGAAAGGCCCGCCTACAAGCTTTGCGAGCTTCAGCTTAAAAATGTATCTCTGTGTATATGCGTCGAACAAGTCGCTTTATGAGCTTTGCCCGACACTGACAAAGCCTGCGGTCTGAATGCACCATTATGCTAGCTGTATTTGGCTGTTTAAAAAAACCCAAAAACTGATGGGAAAAAAATCAAAGAAATTTGTCGTTTTTACAGCTTGCAGTTCGCTTCCCTGACCACTTGGTGCAGACTTTCAGAGATTTTCAACTTGACGCACATAGTTCAGGTAACTGAATCAATGAACAGAAGATTTCCATGAGTGCATCTGAGCATCATCTCAGACCTGGACAGTGAACACAATGCATCTTGCTTTACGGGAGCTTACAGCATATTGAAGAGTTACAGAGGAACTACTCACTGACTGCACAAAGATCAATATAGAACTTAATAAGGGGTTGTTCTGACCAAACAGCATACCCATCAGAATGAGATACCTTCGGGTAATGCTTATGCGCAGCAGTAACATTCGTACATTTTCCCTTTGATGTTAGAGACATTTAAAATAATGTATTTTTGTCCTTCCGTGACCTTATTGTTAAACATAAAACTTGTGGGTTGGTTAAAATTGGTTAGTTAACTCAACCTCCTAGATCAACAGAACAGGAGTATTTTATTCTGTTGCTTTTGTGTGATCCCCATCTAATGCTGCCCTGGGTAACTGCCCATATCAAAAACTGGTCAGATTGGGAACATTTACAACAAAGGAATTCAGACAGAGAGAAGAAAACTAAAAGCATCTGCTCAATTCTCAATCAATACCACGCGGCTTACTGGGTTTTGTGCAGATACTGCATCAGTTTGTTGATGTGGGACAACACTATGTGGAGCCTGTCAGGAGAGAAACAGGTCATCAGGTTTATTTGGCATGTGGTCAGGTGAATGGACCTCCAATGGAGGAAAAATCCAAGTTAACACCACCAGGCGGGAGGTCCTCTAAATCTTATTGAAATGTGCAGTCGGGAGAGTGAAGCCAGCAGACCGAAGGGGCTGGCGCTGTCTCCTGGCATTTGAAGACTTCCCTTTCGCTGCTAGGGAGCAAAGAGTTATCACAAGCGAGGACAACTCTAACTTTTCAGGCTTGAAATCACATCATTCTCACGCCCCCTGTCTCCCTTCAGGGGGACAATCTGCGGGACAGTCCACTCCGGGAAACCCACAAAAATCCCCAAACAACTCAGAAATCAAATCCAGATGGATTCAAAGCCTTCCTAGAAGCACCGCTATACAATACTGAGAATTCTCCTGTGGACTCATTTGAAGGCTGCCGCAGCTCAGTCTGCATGTCCACATCAGAAAAAGTCCATATACTGATCTCTCTCTCTGCTTCATTAAAGGTGAAGAAGCAGTGGACTGAAAAAAAAAAAAAGATACTAAAAACTATACAAATTTTCCCGCATAAGCACACACGTGGAGAAAGCTCAAACTGTTATAACTTGTAAATAACTTAAAACATAAATAACTAAATAAAGTGCTGTGGAAAAGCATTTTCACCTCCCAGATTTATTCTGATTTGGTTTTTGAAGTCAGTCATGTTTCACATCATTATACAGATATTCTTATCGTACAGAAATACAGAGAAAAAAAATGTTTTCTGGGATGATTCAATATTTAAGTGAAAAAACGTGAAGTGAAACATAAATCTACCCAGAAAGCCAAAAAAAAAAAATTATACCCAAAGCAACATGACCCTGTGTGAGAAGGCTGCTGCCTCTAAAATCTAACACCTGGTTGTCCAAACCCTGGTAATGAGTCTTTTCCATGATAGCGGAGGCATTATCTGTCAGGGTTTTCTGTGTGAGAGCAGGATTCATGGTGTGAAGTTGTTGAAATGCTGGAGAAGCAATGCAGCCCCAGACTATCACACCAACACCTCCATCTTTGACTGACCATGGGATGCTTTTTTTTATGCCAGCACTATGAATTCTGCCCTCAGAAAACCCTGAAAGACAGATTACTTTGGGACTTCTGTGTCAGTCCAGCCAGTATCTGCAAATGAGGACTTTTTGGAGGGTTTGCCTTTTTTTCCTTTCTTTTTTTTTTTAACATCTTACATCAAAACCAACTTGGCGTGTTGCTGAAATGCTGCAGAATCAATGCAGCCCTAGACTTACACCACCATAATCTTTGACTGACAATGTGATGTCCTTTTTTAAATTCAATGACAAGTTTGGCTTTATGTTAAATGTAAAAAAAAGAAAGAAAAAAAGAAGGTAAACCCTCCAAAAAGTCCCACATTTGTCTCATTAGTCCACAGAATATTTTTCCAAACGTCCTTTTTGGATATTTTTGATACCTGGAGGGTTTTGCGTACTTTCTGGGTTCTTTTGTCAACCCCATGACAAGTCTTAGATGAGCTCCTGGATTCATTTTGGTCGGCCGGCCACCTCTGGTAAGGTTCACCGCTGTTCCTCATTTGCGGATAATGGCTGGAGTGACGCAGGAGTCCCAAAGCCTGGGCCATGGCTTTGGGACCATTTGGCATCGATTTCAATTAGGGCTCGGTGCTATGACGGCAAATCTATATTACGATGTAATCTAAAGCATGCGTGGTAATGACATGTATGGCAATATTTAAATAAATTAAAAGCTAAATGTAATGAAAACACAAAGTTCGAAATTGTCCACTTTCCTGGTCACTTGTTTAAAAATGTGATATCACACCAAAATAAACCTGCACATATTTGAATTACAAATGCCTCAAGTTCAGCTGACTTATTTTCCGTTAAATTTAAAAATAACAAATTTCAAACTTGTTATATATAGTTTAAAGACGAACACTGAACATCAGTATTTTTCCCTATTGATAACAGCTTAATAACATCATCAAAATTAACAATCGATGTAGGCCGTTATAGTCAAAATCTCTATCTTTGGCTAACTGTATATTCTGCCTTATACCTTTTATATTGCCCACTACTAATTTTAATGACTTTTTTGGCTGTTATTGAGATGTGATGAGTTATTTTTTCTTCAGCCTTCTTAATCTAGTCAGAAAGGTTCTATTTAATCACAGCTAAGTGGCTCTGGTGAAATTAAAGTTACCATTCTTAAAAATTGGGGATAATAACAGTTTGTTTCTGATTTAATAAGTGGAGTATTTCGTTTGTACACACAGGCCCAGGTTGGTTTGGAATGCTTCATTCCTCTTGGTGACCAAAAATCAGGATTCCTGAATCTATTTCTGTATTCATTCAAGTTTGTCTGATATTCAAAATATGTTTGTCGTTCTGAAGCGTGAGTTGTGCATTAGAAAAAGAAAAAAAAAAAATTAGCGAGGGGGAATCATCTGAAGAGACAACAATCATTTTACCTTCCAGCATTTTCTGTTGGCTGTTTCTCATGACGTGGATGTTTTCAATGCCCATGAACTGGAATTTTATGTTGGAGTAGTTATCTTCATTCTCGTAGCCTTTTCCCGCAGCCCTGTTCGCGATCGCATTCAACTGAAACGACATGACACGCGCCATTTACTTTTAGTCACGGTGCAACGGAACCATCCTGATGTCCTGAGGACGTGCAGCCGCTAAAAAAACAAAGCCCACCTGAACGCATAGCAAGGCTCACCTTGGGCCTGGTGTCCACCACATACATGAAGTCGCTGCGGGGATTGGACCTCAGGACGGCCTCCAGCATCTGTTCGTCCTCGAGGCAGCGAGCGCTGAAACCCGACAGCGGCTGGCTGCTGCGACAGATGGCGGCCTACGAGGAGGCAAGAGGCTCTCAAGTTGAAAACAAATGACTTGGAGATTAAATATTTTACATCTCTACAAGAGCAGCATATTAGAAAAAAAAAGAGATTTTGTTGTTTACTATTATTGTGGGATTTCTCGTTTTTTAATTTTTATTCATACTTTCATAACTCTTTTTGAGCTTCCTGATTTTGGCTACCAAACTCTACATCAAGTGTTGCCATAAAGGACGGAGAAAGTCAAACAAAATGGCCAGATAGTTTACTGGCTAGCAGAGTTTCAATGCAAGGCAACCTTTTTGCAGTCACAGTACTGCGCACATTAACACTGCCATGTGGCGCTCTAAAAAGAGTGAGCATGGAATATTAATGTTTCCCGCATGTCCTTGTCTTGCATTCTCATTTGAAATCATAGAGTCTCCAAGTTTCTCATATCTCTACTTAAACAGCCACAAGGGAAGGATCCGAGCAGAGGATAGACAGACCGTCTACCCTGGGAAGTTGACCTCACAAACAAAGCAATACTGTCAGAAAAAACAGCAGTCGTGAAAATAGATCTGTTCCCTTTTTAGAGCTGTGTTAAGCAGATGTGTTGTGGCTGAAGTAAAACATTGAAAAGGTGAGGATCAATAAGTCAGTGCAATAAGTCGTGCAGGTCAGCGGTATTATTCGACTTCGGTGCACATTATAGGACAGACGGTGTAGTTATCTTATTTTCTTAATTGTTTTTTCTTTTGCCGTAAATGTAGAAGTTCACGATTAATTCATAGTGCATATTTCTACATTGGTTAGGATCCAGGTCAGACAAATGCAGAACTAGTAGACAATGCAGCAGGGAATAACGTTTGGAAACCCGGATATTTTTTCTATGCTCCAGTCTCTTTTTTTATCCATATCAGGAGAGTAGTTAAATTCCAAACTTTTTCAGAGCTTTCCAGACTGTGCAGAAAGGAGACAACTGGCAAACTTAGTAAAATAAAAAATATAAATCAAACAAAAACTCGACTAAGTAAGACGTTCCTACTGTCCCAGCATGCTGATCTATGACTCCAAAAAAGGGCCTAAAACTGAACTTTTGATATCTTACAACCATGGGCTGTTTAGTTTTTGCATCTTCAAGGTTCTTTATGTCACTAATCCCTTTCTCTTGACGCACACAGAAACTGTTGCATTTTGGCGCAATGTGTTCCCACTTTGAGCTCCACGTTTTCAGCATTGCTTCACAGATTGTGAAACATCTTGACTGTGTGACAAGGGAAGTTGCCACCAACCAAGCAGGCTCATTAATCATCTTTGTCCCACAAACTTCTTATCTTTTTCATTTGTAATTTATAATTTCTTCCTGCTTTGCTTTGCTGGGAAGGAGACAGCAAAAATTGTAACAAAAATTGGGATTGTTGTTACAATCCTCCCAGCCGACCCCTTAACTTGATATTCAGTAAGAGACACTGAAGCCAAAATAGAAAAATTCAGTCAACTCACGTGGTTTTCTTTGGAGTAATATGACAAGGCGGGGAATCGGCCTCTGCTTCTGAACTTGGAGCTGCCCACCAGGACCGGGGGCGTGGCAGACTCAGGTACAAACAGCTCGGCAGGGTACGTGTCGCTCACCTTTAAAAACAAGAAAGAAAACAACACGACTTTAATATACAAACGGTGACCGTATTAGGATGAAATCTGTCCTCATGGGGTCAGCTCCTGGACCTTATAGTGTTGGTTGACCGGGGAGAGTTTCCAAAGGGAGTTTGGAAGTCCCATTCTGCGGTAATCAGCCTTGAGGTCCACGAAGGCCCATTCCCGTCGCCTCTCCTCTTCATCGATGTTTGGCTTGTAGGAGAAGCAGTACAGCTCCTCGTAACGCTCTGCAAGGCCCAACACAGAAGGAGGACGACATTACGTAGGTAAAACTTCCTCTTCAGAGATCAAATGGGATTTAGGTGGAAGTTTTAGTCTATTGCGCTTTGCCCTTTCAAAGAAGTTCATACCTCTTTAGCTTTTGTAATATTTTATAACATTAGAACAAACAGCTTTAATGTTTTTATTGGAATTTTATGTGACGGACTCACAACATGTTATGAAGCTCAAGAAATGTTTTTCAGAACATCTCAAGCTCATCCTGAGCATGTACAGAGTTATGATGAACAAGTCTTAACAAGCCACAAATTCTGAATTGAATTAACATCAGGACTTTGGCTAGGCCATTTGAACATTGGTCTATGCTCTGTCTAAACACGTTCCAGTGTAGTTCTGGCTTCGTGTTTAAGATCAGTGAATTTTATTACACAATTGCCCTGGATTTCTATTTTCTTTTTCTCATTCCATCCTCCCAACAACTCTGGCCTTCTCCGCCTCCTCCCTGCTTGAGAACAGCACCCCCACAGGATGATGCTGCCGCCACCTTGTTTCACTATTAAAATAATACTTACACATACTGTTTTGCAAGCTGGGTGGAAAATTCATTATAGTTACTATCTGATTGCTCATAAAGACTTCCTCATATTTGATTTTTTCTTTTAGTTTTCCTTCCGTTGTGCCAACTTCTTTCTATTTGCAGGAGCTGGATCGAACAATTCTACATAAGATGTTCAAAGCCTGGAATATTGCCTCGTAAGCCTGCATTAAAAATCTCCACCAATTTTCTCCCTGATCTTTCTGCTGTTCCTTTGTCCTTATGACGCTGCTTGTTCTCCAACATTTGACGCAAAAACCTGAACAGACTAATTCGCTTACTTCTAAATGGTAACGCTTTTAGTTGCATGTTGTTTTTGTTTATTGTTTTTTTTTTAAAATGAGGATCAGATTAGCGGAGGCTGGATACAAATGTACACAATGCTTTTTAGATTTTTTGAATAAATTCAAAATTTAATGTTTTACCCGTTTTAAATTAAACGTTACTTTGTGTTGGTTTATCATAAAATCCACAGTTTGTGGTTAGAATGAGAATAATATATGGATTATTATATGTAGGGATCCTGAATATATTTACATTAACATCAGCTGATGTTACTAGTCAGTTTTTAACTTATCAGTGTCGGTTTTCCAAAAGCAAAACTGTGCTCATAGTAATAACCAATGTTTATTTTCCATCTTTTTGGCCTTTGTGTGCCCAGCTGAGGAGAGGAGAGGGTGTTCCTTTACAATCTATCAGAGAACCGCGGGCCAGATGTAATAATGTTTTAAACAAAATACAAATATTAATAGTTAGGTAAAGTACTTTTTTTACTGTTATTTAACCTTCTTTCCTGTCTAAATAACATTAAACAAAATAAGAAAAATAACAAATGAGTTGCCAAACTTCAGTATTTGATTTATTTAATGAAAAGTTCTCCCTCCCAGTTTTTTTTTTTATTCTTCTTTGTCTGTGTGACGCTGACAATACTTCGCCATGTTGATAAGCTAGCAGCCAGCGTGGTGGTGACCGGCGAAAGTTTGATGCAGTTCGGTGCGGCAGCAAAGTCTCATGGGACATTTTGTAAATTGTCTAAAATATGACTATTTGTGGCCTAATAAAGAGTGCAAATACAAGTATATGCACAAATCTACTCTACATACCCCTTGTAGTTGTTTATATTTCATTTTTAATCCTAATTTGTGATATTTCAAATATGACGTAAGCAGCAAGAGTAAGGACTAAAACCGCCCAATATTAATTTGACCAATTAATCAATAGTGGTATCAGCAGTGGGAGAAAAACAATGATGTAAATTAAGCTCACTGTCTGATCATAGTAGGTTTTTACATAAGACCCCCCCCCCCCCTAGCGGGCCAAATTAAATAGCTTGAAGGGGGCAACTTTGGCCCGCGGGCCCCACTTTGGGCACCACTGCTTTACAGGGTTGCAGGGAAGCTGGTGCTTATCTTCCGCGGTCATCAGGCCAGAGGCGGGGAATACCCTGGAGAAGTCGCCAGTCCATCGCTGGTTAACACAGAGACACACAGGACAAACAACCATTTACGCACACACTCACATAAGAACGATTTAGAAAGACCAATTAACCCAGTGGTTACGTTTTTGGACTGTGAGGAGGAAGCCGGAGTACCTTGAAGGAACACAAGCATACGCGAGGAGAACCGATTTAATTTAGAGAAATATCGGTTAATGGCCATAACTGCAATATAAAAATTGTATGTCGATATTGACCCACATTTTCGTATAGGTGCATACCTAAAGCAGTGTAGGAACACGTTGATGTGGATTCTCAGTCATCCAGGATATGGTAGTCTTGAGAGTTTAAATGAAGGCAACTGAAGAAATGAAATCTTATCAAGACAAAGAAAAAAAGTCCAGTTGCCTTCATTTAAACTATCAAGACAGTGTAGGAATACTTCCCCAGCCATTGCATTTGGTACTAAGGACAAACTGATAGAGATGGATGGTGTGGGACAAAGCCGCCAAACGAAGCCTCTTGGTGATATGCTGCCAGAGCTCACCTGGCTGGGAGAGCCGCTGCAGGGACAGGTGGACATCGTGGCAATCCTGCTCTCTTGGAATGCTGAAATGAAGAATCTGGAAGTTCTTGCAGCGGATGATGAGACGGTACGCCGAGGCGCTGGCGGCCTGTTTGTGCACGCTGGACACCAAACTGTGGAGCACCTGATGAAAGCACAGGGAGCACCATGAACACAAAGCGACACACATGTTTCTGCTCTCTGTGGCTTCAGTGCATTGATGATGATCAGCCTACCCAGGTTTCACTGCGGCTTCCGGCCTCGCTCTCCACAAAGATGCTGTGTGTGGCTGTCAGGTAGAGGGTGCCCACCCTGCTCCTCCTAGGGGACACTCTGTCCAGGAGCCTGACATTCTCCACCTGTAGGGGGGGGGGGGTGGGCATGCGTCATCTGCACTGATAAACCAAACTCACTCTGCGGGATGTGATTGCTGCTAGCGTGGCACCAGTCTGTGTTGTGTGCGTATGTGATCAGAAATTGAACCCACAACCAGTTTGTTTTGGTCAGCCTGACGCTTTTCCTGCTGATGCGGAAACACAGCAGAGCTTATAATAACTGCAGCCAGATCCTCGGTTACCTTCGGTAGTCGGATGTGCTCCATCAGCAGCTGAGCTCCCTGCTGAGCGGGTCCAATCCGATTACTGACACCACGGCATGGGTTCAGGTCCGTTTCACCATGTTTTATTGTTAAAGCTGCTCCGCCAAGCTCTCAGATAAAACCGGCCATAATATTTCTTTTGTCTGAGCTGCCTTCCTTCCGCAGGGTCCTAAAGCCCGTCACATAAAGAGGTTTAAAGGGACAGTTCTGTTCTTCTTTTTTACAGAGTGGCAGGGCCGGCCCAAAGCCTTATGGGGCCTTGAGCAGATTTTGACTCCCGGTGCCCCCTTTCTGTTAAAACCACTATCCACAATAACAGCGTTTTAATCAGGATTTGTTCTAATCTGGGAAAGGAGGCACAGATTATTTGGCTGATCCTAAAAATCAATCAGAGGTTATTGTTCATATTAGCCGGGGCAATCTGAAGCTCAAGCAAAATAGAAAGGTTAAACTAAAGCATCAGATTGTAACAAAGGCAACTTAACAATCAAACAATATGACTATTGTTGTTATACTATAACAAAATGAATATTAAAAAGTCCTTTTAAATTCCATTTTAATTTCACTAAATTAAACATGTTTGTTCATTTAAATGTATTTTAGTTAAATATTTTTGCATCATTTTTAAACTGTTTAAAATAAAATACAATTTTAATTTAAAAAAAACATCAAAATAATTTGTTATAAAGAAACTTGCTTAGTTCCTACACAAAAATATAAAAAACATATTTTTTTGTTTCTTTCTTTAATTTTGTATTAAATGTGTTTCTCTTTCCTTAGGTAAATAAGTGTACTTTATTTCCATCTCATTTTAGTGTTCCCGTAGTCACCTTCAATCTCTAGTTTGTAAATGTTGTATCAAATGTTTTGTTTGTTTCTTCATCACCGAATCATGTCAACCACCTTGAATTACCCTGTTCTTGAAAGTATGCTATACAAATAAAATTGCCTTGCCTTGCCTGGAGAAAGTGGAGAGACACTGAATCCTAAATACTTGAGGTCCAGTGAGAAGTTTCCACAGCCAGTGAGGTTTTAGGGCTGCCATGTCATCTGCTGATGTTGTTGGTCCAGTTTGATCAAATCTAACGTCCGGGCTTTGGTCCCTGCCCGCACTGCCAAACCCCAGAGAGAATTTATGGGTGTTAGGTTAGACCGCCATCCCAAACTGTGCTGATACAGTAATTCATGTAGAAGCAGAATGGAGCAAGAATTGGGCACTTACGTTGTATACATCCAACATTTCTGTGATAAAATTGTATTTTTGTACTAACTTTAGGAGATTTTTATTAAAAAGAATATAGTTCAATATTCTCAAAATTAAAGATATTTAATCACAAATATTATTGCTTATGTAATGTATCTTTAGTTTCAAGAGCTTTCCTTTTTTTTTTAAATGTCTGTTTAGTTGTGCCATGGTGTCCTTTCCACGTTATTACAGAAAAAATTGAAGATATTTTGGTTATTTTGTCATTGCATGAAATGCATAGTTGGGTGCAGCTGCTAATCCCCAAAAAAGGGGTCTTATTGTGCATGCTATTCCATGCCCAGGTGTAAATGATGGATGCTTATGGGAGAGATTTTCTAGTTTTTTTTTTATAGAATCAGGACATGAATATTACATGTTTGTCTCTTTCGACAACTCCTGCTGACCTAAAAGCAAAGTTAACACCATAATCACGCCGTGTCATAATTTATTTAAGACAAGCAGCGCCAAAATACTCAAGTGGTGTGTGAAACTTGTTCCAGGCAACAAATAAAGGCACAGGCTACACTTGTGATTGTGTGTGACCCTAAATTTTAATAGCAGTTCTTATGGATTGTTTTTATGTTTTCATAAATTCACATAGATTAATTAAAGATGTGCTGCTGCAGACACTGTAACATGTCATAGCAGGATGAGCAGTGCTGGGTTGAAAACCAAATTAATTCCATTGATGTTTTCCAGTTATAGCCAGCTGGTTCACAGCCAACAATCACAAGGATAAACTGTTAGACATAAGCTATGAAAAGGAAGTCCTTACTCTGCTGTCTTTTTACTTTACAAAAAACAAAACACGACCAAATTCCAAATAATGCCCCTAATACCTAGTCGAACCATCTCTGTATGAGGCAAGTTTATTTATTCATAAGTAGTCAACATTTGCTTTCATAAAATAAAGGGAAAGCGTAAAAAACAACTTTAGAAACTTTGTATGACAACAACATATTTTGATATGTTATACATTTTTAAACATCTTATTTCAAATCACTCATCAGTGATCGCGCAAAGAGTTCCTTACTGCACTAAACAAAGGGGTTTTTAGTCCTGATTTGAAGAAACCAACAGTTTCTCCACGTCTCAGGTTTTCAGGATGATTGCTTCGAGTTTGGAAAACCTTGAAACCAGATGCTGACTCTCCTGGAAGAGTTTTGGTCCTGGAAACACTCAGTAAGTCTCTGATGACCCAAGCATTACAGAAGCCTTAAACTGCCAGAGCTGGGAATTTAGTGTGGGATCATTATCTCATAATGAGCTCTGGCAGTTCAGCACTTCTTTAGAGCGGTCATTATGGTTCCTACTTGTCAAACAACTCAGAATGTATGTAGGACCAAGACTATGTAGTACTTTATGGAATTTAAATTATATCTTTTTATAGAGAGCCATAAAAGAGATTTAAGGTATGGTGTGATGTGATGCTTTGCCTGGTGTTGGTCAGGGATCTAGCTGCAGCATAGTTACTGCCATAGTATTATATTTTTTTACAGAGACCTGTAAAAACCCTATTACAGTAATCTAACATGCTAATAAAAATATACTCCAGTTTTTCTGTTTCCTGTTCGACAGGAAACCTTTTTTTCTGCCAATAATTTTCGGACGATAGTGAGCCGATCTATTCAAAAGAGCACGTAATACCTGTTTCTTGGTTTAAAACATGCAATGTGTTCAAACAACACAGCAAGAATCTGAAAGAAGCAACTTTTGCTTCTTAAAGATGATAAGACATAAAAAAAAACTATTTTAGGTACATTATTCACCTCTGAAACAAGAAAAAAAGAAAAAGAAACGTTCAACCAAGTCACAAATCTTTCCAAGAAAGTAAATTCAACTGTCATATTGGGCATGATTGCAGAGTGGTTTCATTTAGGAGTTTTTCTTCTCATTTTCTTTCTCTCGTTTCTAGAAGAATAGAATAGAATACCTCTTTAATCCAGCGTTCTCAGTTCCCCTCAAATTCTTTAGCATCCACACCTACAATGAGGCACATTAAAAAATTCTAAACTGTTTCTAGAAAATTACATTATGCATTACAAACACTAACCTTTACAGAGGTTAATCTGAGGCACTGTGCCTCATGTTTGCCACAACAAACTACCCCTTCTTTATATTAAGAGCTTGACTTTGGTTTAGCAAGTAAAATCTGATTGAACCACAACATTTCTGCAACAATGTCTGGTGGACAAATGAATTCAACATTGAAACAGTGGTTAATATTTACCAGTATCAAGAATATTTGGGGAAAAAAGGCCTCTGATCAGTCATCAAGCATGCTGGTGGAGGGATGTTGATTTAGGCTTGCTTCACAACCACTTGGCTACCTAAAGGTTGTTGAGTAAACCATGAACTTACACCAAAGTATTCTCGAGTCAAATGTAAGAAACTAAGCGCTGTAGCTTGTACAAAATAGGAAAATGAACAGGCCAAACAGCAGAACTCTACAAAAGTGGCTAAAAAGGAAACAACTAAATGTGCTTCATCTGCCCCATTAAAGATCTGATGAAGCCTGACTGAAAATAACTGATAGAGAAGTACAGGCACCCACAGTTCAATGAATTGAAGCAATATTGTAAAGATAAACTGACCAAATTTCACAATAATGTGAGTCAGTCAGAAATACTTACCAAAATGTAACCAAAATGGTTTATTTTGTCTGTTATTCGTTAAGACTGTGTTGAATCTGAATATTTTTCTGCATTATAGATTAGATTTAAATAATTTTGGAATATAGTAAAAAAAAAAAAATGTTATCGCCAAAGCAAAATTTTAAATGCATCCAAAAATTTAATGGTGTGTCATGGAGCAGATAATAGGACATTTAGAAATGTCATTTAAAGGCTTTCACTACAAAGTGCCGAACAACCTGGCTCTGGGTATACATTTTATAGCTTGCTCAAGAGCTTGTCACAGCGTTGAACAGAGCGAAGATTTTTTTTTTTGTGTGTGGAAGGTTTTCAAGTGCAAACACAGATTGATACTACGTGGCCTGTAAGGTTGCTGCATGCAAATTCAGTCTGCATTAAAATTGTAACTCAATGTGAAGAGCAAGTTCTACAGACATTACCGGCATAGTTTTGATGAGCGTCAAACAATATCAATTAAATTTTTCTATTCCCTCTGCGTCTCTCAGTGTTTCAGCCCCTCCTGTTCATCAGGTTGGGTCATGTCCCAGACAACACATGCAGACAACCCAGCTGTAATATATTGTATTTATTCCAGGCTGTTTCTTTGGGCTTTGATTTGTTTTCATTGCCCAATTTAGCAAGTTTAGCATTGCTTAATTTTTTTACTATTATTTTCTTTTTATTTGGGCCCCCATTGGGTTTAAACTTGCACTGGACTGGACTTACTACTGAAAAGCAAAGCATTCTATTTTGACTAGGGATAAAATATGCTGATGGCATACACTGTTGCTAGCAATTCTAAGCAGGCAAGCTGTGAATAAGTCAGCCTCTGTGTTTTGACACCTCTATTCTATCCTCCGAAAATTCAAGTTCCTGGACGAGTATTTTGATCCATCCCTGAGTGTACTTCCCAGCAGTCATCAGACAAGAGGTCCTGTACACCTGTATGGGTTGCCACTCCATCACAGCTGAGACAAAACATCAACTGCAAATCCACAAATATAATTGCATAACATTAAAAAAAATCCCTGATCAATCATTTTAATAATGATCAAATCCCCTAAGTGCAAAGGCCTTCATACCTCCTAGTTGATATCCTATTTAATCACATTAGACATATACTTTGTTGGGATTTTATGTAATAACCAAAGTAGAGAAAAAACTTGAAAGTGAAAGGAAAATGGTGTGTGGTTAAAAAAAAAGCATTGAAACAGAAAACAACTACATCTGAAAAGTGTGGCACACATCTGTTCTTAGTAATCAAACCCTTCCTTCTATGATTTAATTAGGCATAACTAATGCTCTTTCTCTCCCTTGTGCCATCAAATCCTGTGAAGTTACTAATGAGTGGCCTGCAAAAAGACCTCAAAGTACATGAGTTTTATTCCACACTTCACTTTTGCAAGAACACCATAGTATACTGTCAGAAGAGGACCTGCTGGAACTCGTCACGCTTTCAACTTACCTATCGCCACAATCTATTATTATACATGTAAGAGCTACTTACCAGAAAATTCCTGGCGGAGCAAAGAAAATAACTTAGGCAAGAAAGGGCCATTTTATTTGTATAGAACACTTTCAACACAAGGCAATTCAAGGTGCTTTACATGATTACAAAAAATGTGACAATTAAAACATATAATCAGTAAAAGAAAGCTTTAACAAACATTTATAATCAACTGACATTATAAAAATACAAGAAAGCATAAAAAATAAAACAATGCCATTAGGCATTTGAACAAAATAATAATTAGTACGCAAATTAAAAATAGGCAAAAAAGAAATCATTAGCAATTGAGTAAAAGCAATAATGGGATGAGTTAGTCATAAGCTAGTCTAAATAGGTACGTTTTTATTTTAGATTTAAAAGAGTTCAGTTTCGTCCAGCAGTTTGTTCCAGACACGGAGAGCATAGAAACTAAAAGCTGCTTCTCCATGTTTGGTTCTGGTTCTAGGGACGATCAGTAAACTAGAGCAGGAGGACCTGAGTGATCTGGATGGTTTGTACCATGATAGCAGATCTCTAATGTACTCTCGTTCTAACCCATTCCATTATTTATAGACTAACAGAAGCACTTTGAAATCTATTCTCTGAGCTACAGGGAGCCAGTGGAAGGACTTTAGAACTGGGGTGATGCGTTCCACTGTCCTGGTTTTAGTGAGAACACGAGCAGCAACATTCTGGATGAGCTGCAGTAATCAAGGCGGCTAGAGATAAATGCATGGATGAGTTTTTCTAGGTCTTCTTTGCTTCATCAGTCCTTTAATCCTAGAAATGTTCCTCAGGTGATAGACTGCTGACCTTGTTATTGCCTTTATGTGACCTTGGAGGTTCAGGTCTGAGTCCATTATTACACCTAGATTTCTGGCCTGGTTGGTAGTTTCTAGTTGGACCAACTGAAGCCATGTACTGATATTTGACTAGACCCAGCTCTCTAGATGTTCCAGTAATATATCATGATCAACAGTGTCAAACGCTGCGCTGAGGTCTAATGGAACCAGTAATGTGGTTTTACCACGGTCAGTATTTAAACGTCAATGAAAACTTTCACAAGGGCTGTCTCGTTGCTGTGGTGCCTACGAAAACCAGACTGATAAATATCAAAGAGGTTGTTAATTGTCAGGAAGCTGTTTAACTACTGGGACACAGGTCTGTAGTTTTACATCAACGTGCTGTCTAGGTTCTTCTTTTTTAGTATTGGCTTGATAACTGCTTTTTTTCAAGCTTAGGGGAAAACACCTGATAGGAGGGATGAGTTAATTATTTTGATCAGATCCGCCCTGATGGCTAGAAGGACCTCTTTTATTTCTGATGAGAAATTTTAGTTATGATGGTGCTTTCAAATTATATGCAGAAATGGTCAGATAATGCAATATCAGTTACCGCAATGTTAGAGATATTTAAGTCTTTACTAATAAGTAGGTCTAGAGTGTGTCCTCGGTTGTGCGTTGGTTCATTAATATGCTGGGTTAGGTCTAAGTTCTGTAGGGTATCGTTTAATGCTTTAGTCTCTGTATTTTGGGGAATGTCAGTATGGATGTTGAAATCTCCCACCATTATTATCTGGTCATAGTTTACACAAATTGCAGAGCGAAGGTCATTGAAATAATTAAAAAAGTTTGTGGTAGGTTTTGGTGATCTGTACATATTTGGAAATAGGACTTTGGTTCATTTGTCTCAAACCTAGCAGTCATACGTGTCTGTCTGCCCTTCACAGGATCCTTGCATCTTAATCCTTCTCCAAGTATTTCCAACCACGCTTCAGGGGCAACCCTAATAACACAGAAAGCAAAAATAAATTACCATCAAATATAATACTAAGTCCCTTCTCAGCTGGTACATTCATCTCCTTTTCAGTGAGTCTGTTGCTTGAACCCTTGGAATACAAGAACTTCCTTAAATTTACACCAAACAATGTAGCTCCGAAATGACAAGGACCAGCCAGGACATGAGGGCTTCCTCAAGATGGGTACGTTCATTTTATTTATTAAATGCCATGAAAAGTACAGACACTCCATTCAGTTAAAAGTAAAACATGTGCTTTAATAAAAAACAAAAACTCCTTCAGAGGGCCTAGAGAAATACTGTTATAGTTTTCCAACACAAATATAACAAATTACCTTGTACAAAATTGAACAGGCCGCTACAGATGGCTCAGACAAAGTACAGTGTGTATTTTTCCCCCTTCAAAAACTAGTTTTACAGCATCTTACAATCACAGCCAAAGCTTGCAGTAATTGTGGAACAACTTTTTTCTTGTGCGAAAATAAACAAATCTTTTGCACATGACAAAAAAAAAAAAAAAAACATCTTCACAACATGAACCACAATATTCTACCAGCAAAGAAAATATGTTAACTGTTGAAACTTATATATTGATTTCCTATACATACTGTTATGACCTGGCTGGCCAAGGGGGCAGGGGAAGTAACATAAAGCCTTGTAGCCAGCTTGTACTGGAAAAAGTGGGGTATTGTCTGGTATGTTGACAAAAAAAAGTAATAAATAACATAAAGGGGGGCCCCAATACCAGCGGTTATAAGAACCACAAAGTTCTAAATAAAAACAAAAGAATCAACAAATATCATAAAACAAAATAGAAAGATCCTGGGGATATGAGTAAGTCAAAGACAGATCAACCTCTATGGTGACCCCTAGAGAGAACAGACTGAAGCAGAATAGACTGATATGAATAGTATCAACCCATTATCTATTAACATACATCATCTGGACCATAAAATTCATCTCAGAAAAGGAGCTGACACACCTGAGGCAACATTGTCAACATGACCCGTTTTTCTAAACTGTCCACCGCAGAAAATGTGATCTACAAACCTACAGAGTTAGATGCTCTCTCCTTAAGCCTTTCTTTATTGCAGCTCAAGAACAGTTGGAAGCATGTGGTTTGAAGACTAATTCAGTTCTTAGGTTGACTTTAATATTATTTTTACTAAGTACAGTAGAAGGATGTAGCGTTGTTCATGTAGGACGCTACAGAAAAGTGATTTCCCCTGTCTGTCTGGGTCAGCCTTATGGGGTGAACAGCTCTGAAGCGTGTGTAGTGGGTTATTTTGTGAGTCAAAAAGAAAAAAAGGACAGAAAAGCTGACAGCATTTCTTCAAAAAGACAGACTTAAAATGTTTCAAATGTTGCATGTGGGTCATGTTTTAACAGAATGCACAACAAAGAGTGTGATTTATGCCTTGTAATATATGTAGGAACAGTTAATAAGATCTTTAAAATATTGTTTTTCATGTTCAAGTATCTTGACTCAATATGGTGCGCTTAATCTAAAAAATTTACTCGATGCAAAGAAATTCTCACAGGAGAAGAAAGTTTCACTGGTTCATCTTGCATGAGCACAGTGGGAGAAGATGTAAATTCAGGCACAAATCCAGTCTGAATTTTTTATTTTTTTTTCCTCTGGTCTAAGAAGAGGCATTTCATGCATCCAGCAGAGGATAGAACTTGATTCCAGTTGTATCTTACAACATCTTCTCTTGAAGAGTCAATATAGTCCATGCACCGCAAATAAAAAAACGAAAGCCCCTACAGTCCATGAATAAGTGACACTGTTATGATTTATACGACCTTCCAACCCCTAAACCACAAGTTAAAAAAAACAACAAAAAACTATTACTAATATTCATAATCCTTGGATAAGCTACATCAGATGAGCTGGCCACGGCCATTCTTGATTAAATCTCCACAACCTAAATTGGCTCCAGTGGTGTGGGAAAATAATGATAAGAGCTGCTGCAAGGCCCAAACATACTGGGAGGGTCTGCTAGGGATGTCCTGCAGAGTCTCGCTTCCACACTCACCTGTGGCAGAGGTTCCTGGGGGAGGTGGGAGCGATGGTGTAGCAAGCTTTTCAAAAGTGCGGGGGATGGATGTGGTTTCCTCACATACACCCTATTCACAATTTTTGAAATTAAATAGTGACTTTTATATAAATACATCGGAAACATGCGTGAACCTGGGATGGAAATAAGCACCACCCATGCCAGAAACCGACAGTTTCTCTCTTCCTTCATAGATCTCTCAACTTCACTTACAGGACTTCTCTTTAAAAAAGCATCAATCTTTTCATCCTTCCTCCTCCACATCTTAATGATTCTGCATGGCAAAAAAAAAACAGTTGTAAGCTTGATAGTGACATGGGTCTGACAAGACTGACTGCTAAATTTTGCTTACTTGCAACTTCGAAAAGTGGAGCTGTCAAAGACATATAAACAAACAACAAAAGAAACCACACAAGATATAATATCTGATGGTATAAATAATGCAATAATTTACTGTTTTTAAACATTAACAATAATATACACTTTTATTGTTTGCAGGCCTGTTAAAGAACATAATTTCTCACTTTTTTTCTCCTCAACTGGTCCAATCAATCAACAGGTAAATATCCACAAAAGTACTCAGCTAATCAACAAACACTGCTCAAAATGTCAAATAAACACATAAATTATGCTCATCAATGACAATTTATCACTCCTTCTTGTCAGTCCCCTTACTACTTCATCAATTATTTACTGCATGCCACATACATATGCACATTTACTGAAATATATGCCAATTGGCAATTGGTCTAAAAAAAGAAATATAATACAGAAAACAATCAACATGTCATTTAAAATAAACACAAATGGAACATCTTCCAAAACATACTTAAAAACCTTAAAAGCATAAACATTCATTTAAAGTACCTGGAAAAGGGAGACTTAGTAAACTTTAACGATATAACTATAACGATAAGTTCCCCCTTCCTCAGAACAAGCTGATTGATAAATCTGACACATCAAGAGAGGCGCGACTTAAGACATCATCAGCCGGTCACACTCAACGCCGGTGTCATGTTTCGTAGGGAAGGGGGAGGAGACGGCTGCAGCAAACGCAGACACGGAGCGGCCAGAGAAATGGAGGAGTGACTGCTTTAAGGCGTTTGTGCAAATCTGCAGAAAAAGTGTGGGTGTTAAACCCTCTCACCGGGTGGGAAACATCGAGTCCGAATGGACAGTGTTCTCTGCCTTCATTGTCGAGATACTTTAACACCAACGATGAGGGATGCTGTCAAGTTTACCAGTAGTTCAATAAGACATCCGCTTTGAGGAGAATCAGGTCTGCCTTGGAAGAAGCAGTGCATCAACAACACTGTGTATGGTGTGCTGCTGATCTCAACCTACAACTTGGTGGACAGAATACTTATGGTGCATTCACACCGAATGCGATAGACGCGACCAGACGGTCCGATTTACATGTAAAGTCAATGGAGGAGCGTGATGAAGCGCGACTTGGGATCCCGCGACACGTCAGAAGCAGATTTGTGTCGTGAAAAAGCTTTTATACCTTATTTACACGACCAAGTAGTGTGGCTGTTGAGTTTCAGGTGTGACCAAAAATACGTGCTGTATTCTATATCTGCTGCAGAAGTTGGAGAAATCTCAGCTACAGCTTCATGTCACGCCGCCACAACCTGACTGGTGTCAGTGATGCTGGGACTGAGTGAATACTGTCACAGCATCAGTAGGACATGTAAACTGATAAACATCACGGCTAATCACCCCAAACTACATGACACCAGCTGTTTTCTATACAGAGACAGGAATAAAAAATGAACATTATAAGGAGAACTATTTAGACAACAATGCTCTTAAGAGGATTGTGGGTGGCTCTTAAAAGAGCCGTTGTGGCCGCAAAACAGCTTCCTCACCTGGACACCCAGACCTGGTAATGTCTCCACCAAAGCACGTCCCGCGTCGCTCACATATTAACAACCGCAGACAGATGGACAGCCGTTCAGCTTGGTAGTTGGTGTGTCAGCGGGGCAAAGTGTGGACCTTCGCGGCACAAACAGGGCGAGGAGCCGGAGTGGTCAGCTCATAGACCAGAGTCCACTGGGAGCTCCCGGAGGATCAGGAGAAGGAAGGAGGGAAGAGGAGGAGGGCAGTTGAGCGGTCCTGGCCAGGATATTTCCAGATTTCCGGTTCACGTGTGCAGAGGCATCATTTTAACCGGGGACGCCGGGGACATGTCACCAGCAATATCTGTGATTGACGGGTTTGTCCCCACCAAACCTGATGTGGAAATTCTTTACCAGCACTGATCTAACAGCCACTGTGCTCCCAGCAAAGTTTCCACATCAGTATCTGAACAGAATGTTGTTTAATTCACTCCACTTTCTTATGCAGTCATGTTTCTTTCTGCTCATATACTACATTCTTTGTAGTAGATATGTCACGTTTTAAAAATAAAAACAGTGCAGAGTCTTGCAATGTCTATGGGTGGTACCTGTTTCAAGATGGAAAAAATACAGTTATACAGTTCACTTGCTATAACTCGGTCCACCCTTTGCTGCTTCGCTGTTTGGTGGATTTTTTAAACAGCACAATTTAAATGCTTTCTTTACAGCACCCTAACGTGCATTGTTTTTTTGCATCCTAAATTATTAGAGGCAATTATCAATCTCCTCCTGTCATGTCTCCCGTGCTTGCCAAATGTATCATGTCTGGTTATAATAATATTCTCCTCCAGAAGGAAAAACAACACAAAAACTGTCCGTAATTATGTTCCTCACTCGGAAACGATAGCTGCTTGGAGACCTTCAGAGCAGGTGGAGAAAGACGCACCAAGCGGCGCAACAGTGGAGGGACCGTATTGTGTATTAATACTTTTATGTTTTATATCTAGGAAGGTTTCAGTATTAAAACTAGTGACAAATGTAAGTAAATGTTAATGTATGTCTGGGAAAAGTGTAAAAAAATTGTGTGACGAGGGGTTTTACAGCCTTAAAACACAATGATTGTAAGAAATAAAGATGACTCCTTTGCAAATTTTGCCTGTTGCGGGTTATTTTAATAATAACTGAGGGATCATTGTAAATGAAATTTAATGGGTCTGGTTTCTTTACTGCCGGTAGGTTGCCAGAAAAAAATATTAATGTAATATTTTTGCTTGTTTTAGACTCCCAAAGATGATATGTTGACATACCGGATTTGTGTACAGAGTATACCAAAATACTACTTTGCGCTGAAGGCAAAAAATTCTCGCTATCTCTGCATCCAGCTGCCAGAGAGACACTTCTGCGACACAGGAACGGAGAACCGCGGAGTTGACAACATTTCCACCAAAGTTGGAAAAAAATATCAAAAAAGAAAATAACTTGATCTATTATTGAAATTTCAATTAAATTCAATTCAGTTTATTTATATAGCGCCGTTTCACAACAGATGTCATCTCAAGGCACTTTACAAGAAGAGTCATTACATTTCAATGCTTAATGTAGAAATTAGAGAACCACAGAAGATTGCGTCGTGTAATTCTCAGCAATCCCTCACACTGAACAAGCACGAAGCGACAGTGGAAAGGAAAAACTGCCTTTTAACAGGAAGAAACCTCCGGCAGAACCAGGCTCAGCACAAGAGGTCATCTGCCGAGACTGTCTGTGGTTTGGAGAATACATAACAGAGACACAGAACAGAGACACAGAAAGAGCAACAGAACTGATGCAGAAGTTTGTTGCAGGACGTGGATAACTTTCCGTCACTGCAATGCCATCTTAGTCAGAAAGTAAATTATAGTACAGTAAATTATTAGTCTTTCATTATTTGGATGGCAGCTGAAATGTATATTGTGCATAATGAATAAATGTGCAGAAAGCAAGATTGTCCATAGTCTCTACCTAGATTTTTAATTTCTGAATCGCTGGAAGCGATGGATGGATAATGAGAGCATTGCATCATCAGCGCAACTTTTAGAAAAATTCCCTAGTGCTCCCTCCACCAAAACAACATATGAACATTTTCTTCTTTGGAAGTCTTAAACAAAACATAACAACAATATTGTCTCACTCCCAGTTTGCTGGCATTAAATAAACGTCCTTCCGGAGCCGTGAATTTCAATTTGTGTTTTTTTCCACCTGAAACAACACAGCCATAAGTTACATTTGAACTTTCTCCAAACAGAATGGTGTTGGGGTTGCAAAAGGAATAGGTTTTATTGTTGTGCGTTCTGCTGGTGAAGAATGCGCAACAATAAACCAGCTCGACAACACGCAACAATTAAAGATGCGATTTTCACCACATTTATACACTACAGTGCATATTGTAATCAAACATAAAACAGATGAATACTTAGAGGCTATATAAATATTTAAAAATTGTCCTCAGCAATCCTCAAACTGCATCCAAGATTATAAATATTGTCCCCGGTAATTTTAAAAACAAACTGACGCCCTTGCACGTGAGTGAAATTGGCATATTTTACAGCCAGTTCGCTTCGGACACGCTTCAAGGTGCGAATGTGCAAGTGACCAGCTGGGAGCGTGTCACGCTGTTTGGTCACGTCTATGGCGTTCGGTGTGTAAGAACCAGGAGAATATCTTCTTAATCCCACTGATACATTTTCTAATGAGGCAGCAAAGCCTGGGGATTTTGGGTTGGCTCTTTAGTCTCTGGTGCTGAGGTCACCGAGGTGGTTAAAAAGCTCCTTGGTGGCAAGGTCCTGGGGCTAGATAAGATTTGCCTGGAGCTCCTTAAGGCTCTGTTTGTCCCCAATTCAAAAAGGCGCACAGCCGGGTTTGTTCCAACTACAGGGGAATCAATTCAGTTTATTTATGTAGCACAACATAAATAATCAAGGCACTTCACAAGATAGAGTCATTTCTTTACAATCATCCTTACATTCCAATCAGTTTAAAATGTTTGTATTCAAGGAATACCAGCAGATTGCATTGTGCCCTGTTGGTGCAGATTCCAACCAAAGCCATTCTTCAAACTGAGCGAGAATAGAGTGACAGTGGAGAAGGAAAACTCCCCTGTAAAAGGAAGAAATGTGACTCAGTACAAGCGGCCATCTGTTATAGCCGTCTGGAAGTTCGAGAAGATGGAGCAGAGACACAGAGCAAAAAGAACTGATGTAAGAGTACTTTTTATGTTAACGAAAGTAATAAGTCGATAACAGGTCACAGACAGGACGTATATTACTGTGAGCATCATCCAAGTTGATGCCCACGTCCAACGGGGCATTGCAGTTAAGCAGCGTGCCATCGAGGTGTAGCTTCTAATGAGAGAAAAACACAGAGAAAAAAAAAGTTAATCTATTTAATGGCAAAAAATACTGGAGAATATTGGAAGAAAAAAAGTATTGTGAAGAAAAGTGGTCGTTCTAACATAACTACAGTGATAGCACATGATCACACTCCTAAGCCTCTCACGTAAAGTCTATTCAAGGGTTCTGGACAGGAGACATCAGACAGTCAAGCCTTGGGTTCAAGAGGAACAATATGGTTGTCATCCCGGCAGTGGAACACTGGACCAGCACCTTCAGCAAGGTGCGGACATGTTACCATGGTTTTGTAGAAGGCATTCAACAGTGTCCCTCAGGAAGTCCTTAGATGGGTACTTTGGGAGTATGGGGTACTAGGCCCATTGATACAGGCTGTTAGGTCCCGTTACAACCGCTGTTAGAGCTTGGTTTACATTATCACCAGAAAGTCTGGCTGATTTACGAAGAGAATTGGGCAAGCTGGCTGAAAAGCCAATTGTTTCTCCATCCATGCATCCATCCATCCATCCATCCATCCATCCATCCATCCATCCATCCTCCGCTTATCCGGGGTCGGGTTGCAGGGGCATCAGCTTAAGCAAAGAGACCCAGACTTCCCTGTCCCCAGCCACTTGGGCCAGCTCCTCGGGAGGAATCCCAAGGCGTTCCTAGGCCATCTCAGAAACATAGTCCCTCCACCTGGTCCTAGGATTTCCTCTTGGCCTCCTTCCGGTGGGACGTGGCTGGAACAACCATGGAGGCATCCATGACGCTTCTGGAACACCTCCTTGGTGATGTGTTGGCTCATCCAAGGGTCTTGGCTTAGGCTACAACTCTGCAAAGATAAGAAGGTATGATGGATGGATGGATGGTAATGTTATTTAGAATGATGTCTCTCTTCTAATCGGAGGTGAGGAATGCTATAGAAACAACATACAGTATAATTTTTAAAGGATCCATCACATAGTCATAGCATCAAGGTCTTGGCATCATCCCAACCCAAAGGCTGATCACGCTTTATAATCTGGACACCACGCTCGCTGCAGTCCACCTTATCAGTGATTGTTCACTCTAACATTTCCTGGTGACAACAGTGTTCACTGGAGCGAGCAGTCCCAGTGTCTGCAAGGCAAACACCACTCAATCTGTTGACCATGTCCGGGTTTTGGAAGCTGACTCACTCGGCCATTGGAGGCCAAATGCATTCAATTGGCTTCACACGATTAGCGCGTGTCAACAATGAAACATTGCAAGCTAGTTGAATCCTTTCTATCCCTGCCATGGTTACAGTGCAGACTGCATGTGTAGAATGCACACTGATACTTTGAGCTTTTACTGTATGGAAATATAGTTTTTTTTTTTTTTAGAATGATCTATTTTAAATTAATGAAATGTAAGCATTTCTTGAAGCTGAATTAAAGCTCTTTTGAATCTTGATTCAGAATATAACTTTTGATCCTTACAGTTGTTTTCTTCAGTTAGTCTTCCACTAAGGAAAGCATTTGCTTCTCCATCAGCATGCAGGTCAGATAGTCCACTCCAGCAGCCAAGACTCTGTAGGCAAACGTCCATGATATTTGGCTGCCTTTGTAGAGGCACAAACCTAAAGCGAGGTAGCTGCTGTCATGCTATGGAGCCTCTGGTCTGCGGAGTGGACGGTGTTCCCCGAAGCCAGCTGCTACATTCTCACTGAGCTCTTAAGCTAGTTTGAACTGGTTTCACCAGAAGTGTTTCACAAAGCTACATTTGAGGAGTGGAAGAAAAAAAAAAAAAAAAAGGTTTGTAATTTTCTCTCAGGGGCCAGGCGAGTAAGTTAAATCTTTGTGAAGATTCCAGGCTTTTTGGAGAGGACTTTTATTGATTTTATTATGCTCATGGGGCCAATAGCTCAAGGTACATTGAGCAATACCTGTCTTCCATTAGGAGAACCCCCACCTTCTCCTCCCCTCCAGCCCAGCACTCTCCACCCTTCATTGACCAATCAGTGCCCAGGCTTTTAGCAGCAGCGGTCCTGTGGGCCGCAGTGGGTAAACAGTGTCTGCTTCACTGTTTGTCAGTGAAAGTTACCCAATCATTTATCAGCAGTCAGTAAAGCATCCAGACAGCTGGGATCTGTTTATGCATTAGTTTTTTTTTTTTTTTTTCAAAATAAGATCCCCACCCTCGCCTTTTGCCCTCATTCCTTTCTGTATGAATCCAGCATTGAGAAGCTTAAGGTGTATGGTGTTGCCCTCTTGGAGGTTCGTTCCTCTAAAGCGCAGCCACAGAGGTATAATACCCCCCCCCCCCCCCAAACCCTCACCCCGTTACCCCTTTGTCCCCGCCTCCCTTCCTCCCCCTCCTCTAGGGATGTCACTCCCCCAGCTGCGCTCTACTGTAAATTCATTTTAGGAGCAAGGCTAGGGCAGATCCTGTGATGAAAAAACTCTAAAGACGGGGAGGAGGAATTAAAAAAACTGCTCTGCACGGTTTATGCTATTGCATTGTGTTCAGCAAGCTGGTGGATTGAGGCAGGGACGCATCACATCAGAACAAGCTGTCAGACTTGTACCTGTACACCGTGTGCAGTTGATCTCACCTGGGGAAGAAAAGTTGTGCAGCTTCTGGCAGCCTTTTTTGTTTCTGGAGCCTGTTGCTTTCTGAGGGTGCTACTCTAAGGTAGGTGCAGGCTTTTTAATGAAAAAAAGAAAGTTTGTAAACACTTTTATGCAATTATTTAGTGAAGTACCAGTGTAAATTGTTTTATATCTGGAAATAATCTGCAGAGAATATAATTATAATGTTTTGAAAGATGGAACATTTTCCCCACAGTGAATAACTGTAATTTCAGCTATTTTTGCAAAGATAAGTTATTCCCTCCCAAAATCTTGTTCAAGGTTGCACTATCTTTGCACTGTACACTGTAGAGTACCATGGAGAACTTACTATTGTAATGTTATGTTAATGAGAACAACACAATTCAAAGTTTTTTCACTGGAAAAATGCATTGAAAAGAGATGAATGCATATTTGGATGGTTGTCAGAGTTCATTTATTGTCAGGATGATGAGTTCTTCAGGGTCAAAGTAGCAAAGCAAATAACGAACTATTCAGAATCATTCTCAGTTATAATCTTGTAGCAGTGCAAATATCAATGCTCCTAATGCATACATGGAAATATCTAATTTGCAAGACAACAACATTAAAGGAGGAATTTGCTGTTTTTGCTTCATATATAATTGGAATGGCAAGCTGCGGGAATTCTTCATGAATGCAGCTCTTTGAGTGCTTAGATCTGCACCAGGACCCCAAACAATGGTCAAATGGGACCCTTAGAGTATGAACTTTACTAATTCTACGGCACTTGGCAGCAATCCTGAAATGCCCGTCACAGTGCGTAGGGTTAACATCCCTAGGAGTTCACACATTATATAACTCCCTTTTCAACAAGTGTCAAAAGAACAAGCCGCAAGAACCGAAATGCAACGCAGATGGAACCGAGCCAAACTACTCCCAAACACCCAATCTTTATGGTCGCAGCTCTGGTTCTTTCTGCTAAGTGCTGAAATATTGATCTCTCGATGATTGTTATCTGCAAGCTTATTTTTGTTTTTGTCCCTGGGTTGCACTTTGATTTAAGGCGATTGATCTAAAAATGCTGTGGGACATTGTGCACTTATGAGGGCCCCGACACAGCACACACCCTTCATTTAACCAATCAAAGCATCCATCAAACTGATATTTTCAAAGTTCCCTTCACTCTCTCTGCCTACAGGTGACAACATGCTGAAGCAAGTTTTGTCATTCAGCCGCTCCTTGGTGCGCAGGAAGGTGGTCGATATGAACAGCCTGGAGGAGTCCAAGCTGTGTCGCTGCCTGGGAACCGTAGACCTCATTGCCCTGGGGGTGGGCAGCACCCTTGGGGCCGGCGTCTACGTATTGGCCGGAGAGGTGGCCAAGGGAAATTCTGGCCCCAGCATCGTCATCTCCTTCCTCATCGCTGCCCTGGCCTCCGTAATGGCCGGCTTATGCTATGCGGAGTTTGGGGCCCGTGTCCCTAAGACCGGCTCTGCTTATCTCTACAGTTATGTGACAGTAGGGGAGATCTGGGCCTTCATTACTGGCTGGAATTTAATCCTCTCATATGTCATTGGTGAGTTTTTGAAATACAGTATGTTTCCTGGAATTTTATTTTTAAGAAGAGAGCAGGTCCTCATGGAGTGTGACTGATTGATTTCTCTAAACAGGTACCTCCTCAGTTGCACGAGCTTGGAGTGGGACATTTGATGAGATGATAGGTGGACACATTGAGGTTTTCTGTAAAACATACTTCAGCATGAACTCTCCTGGTTTGGCTTCATATCCTGACTTCTTTGCTGTGTGCCTCATTCTGCTGCTCTCTGGTAAGCACATCAGCACTGGCTGCATATCCTGATATTTGTGCTTACACAGAGGCTTCTGTGAAAAGATGGAAACCAAAGTCACTAAAGTTTAACTCATGATCCAAACGTGGCATAATTTAATAAAAAACTGGCAGTACAGTGTGTGACAACAAGTGAAGAGCAACGAACATACAGTATGCACAGTGCTCTTAGTTCAGTTTGTACAGTACTTTTTAAAAGTCTATAATCCCTTTGGATGAAAGTTATACTTGGTTTTCAAACTTTTAAACCAGAAATAAAATACAGCACAACAAACAGCCAATAGAAGAAGATTTTAATCTCAGTATCAATCCAGTTGTTCCGTGAAGACATCAGAGGTTTTTTGGAGAGCATCAGTGAACAAACAGCAACATGAAGACCAAGGAAATCAGCAGACAGTTTAGTTGTAGTTAAGTATAAAGGGCGGTGTAGTTAGAAAAAAATACAGCAAGCTTTGGGGATCTCTTTGAGAACTGCTCAGCCCATCATTCGAAAGAGTATGGCACAGCTACAAGCCTGAGAGGACGGCTTTAATCGTAGACGCTGTCAGGAGGCCCACCTGAACTCTGGATGAGATACAAAGATCCACAGCTCAGTTGAGAAAATATGTCAATAACCATTAATAGCTTATTAGTAGATTTTGTTTGAACTTTCAAGTGACTCTGCGTTTACACCACAGGGCAAGCGATCTGAGCCGTTGAAAACATGAAGTACATATGCTTGGCCTTTAGATGGCTGTCTTCCCCATGTAGGCAGTGTTCTATGGTTTCCTCCTTACATAGAAAAGAGTTAAAGAATGGCGGAGTGCGCATGTCCAATATGCCGTGAGCAGCCGATTGTGACGTTATCGTTTTCAAAAGACCCATGCTCTGGAACCAGTTTTCGAAAGGTTGCGTTTTCGCCCCCCCTCCCCAACACCCCGTTCTCATGTAAACAAGAGGCCAAATTACAGAGAAAAAACACTGTGTAAACTGGCCCGTAGGTTAGGTTCAACTCCCCCGTAGTACAACAGCTCTTAAAAATGGAGTCGTAAATACAATTGCTTAGTTTAGATCAAAGTATATTCACATGTTAGAATAGCCCAGTCAAAGTCTAGTCCCTAACCCAATTGAGAATCTTTGGAAAATGAATTTTACCAACTGCTCTTCATTCAGGGTGATCTAGCCCTAAGCTGTTTTGTGCAGAACAATGTCTGTTAAGCTGCAAAGGTGGTAGAGACAGAACCAAATTACTATCAGATGTATTGCAAGATGATTCCACAGAATATTTAAAATTTTCACATTTTGTTTGTAAAAAGAAGAGAAAAGCTTGTAACATCTTGCCCTTCTCTGTTTAGGCTTTTAACGTAAAATCCTAGTTAAATACATTGTAGCCATAACTTGCTCCCTGGCCTATCATCAAAAAATCCAAGGAATATGAGTATCTTTGCAAAGCATCATTTGACCATCTGCTGCATTAGGTTGATTGTAACTTTAGTCAACAAAGGCACTGCCAGGTCCCACAATCTCTCTAGTAACTTAAAAAAATACTTTACTTTTCAGTTAAACCGAGAAAGTTCATGAACGACTCAAGCCAGACCTGTTTTGATACATTCCACTTCATTAAGCAAAGCCAATCATGGGTTTATCTGGCTGCAAATGAAGTGATCACATTAGGCCAATGAAACTCAAAGACAATCTACCAGTGTCTGGTTAGTTTTATATAGGTCAGTGAAACAGAACATGTAAAATTCAAACTTGCAGAAAACATTAACAGTAACATCTCCAACTTCCATTTTTTGATTAAGAAAATGTAAACTTATGTTGAGATTTGTAGCAAACCATCAGAATTTTTTTTCTTCATTACATAAAGGTTAAATCACCATCTGCTGCATTGAGCTGCCAAAACATACTATCTGTTTCATATATTGAAGCAAGCAAAATACTCTATACAGCATTTTAATGTGTGCGTGAATGGGTAAATGGCTGAATGTGGTGGAAAACTTTTTGTTGTCCTCTGGCTAAAAAAGTGCTATACAAATACAAGCCATTTACCGTGGTTTGTGCGCTCTTAAAAGACTTTTGAATATTTATATCTTTCATTTTGGTAGAATAATTTATAAAAATGACTGTGGTAACTTTATGTAAAAAAAACCACAAAAAAAACCCTCTTCATTTAAAAATCTGGTTGCTGCAATGAGTTACTTGATTATCCTTGTGAAACCAAAGCAAGAGCTGTTTTCCCATCCTTAGCACAGAGCTGAGCTTTTCCCCAGAGAGTGCAGGACTCTCCCAGGATTGGATCCCATTTTGTGTGATTCGTGGACAGGATTAGAAGGTTTTAGTCTTGGAAGGGCAAGTTTCTGACTTGAATGGAGGCTGTGGTCTGGTCCATAGTCGAGTCAACGACACAGTTTAGTCAACAATTAATGTTCTCAATTTACTGGTCTTTCTATGTTTCAATACTCACCGGTGGTCATGAGATCTAGATCATGACCCGGGAACGAGATCAGGATTTCAACTGTGTGAAATAAGGTTCCTCTGTAGGGTGGCTGGGTTCAGCCTTAGCGATTGAGCTCCACATAGAGCCCTGGCTTCTCTGGATTGAAAGGAGTTAGCTGATGCGATCAAGAAATCTGATCTCATTTCCTGCTGGAAGGACTATCTGTGGCATACCCAGAATATAATGGATATTCTGTATTTGCCTTATAGCACTAGGGAACCTCCAGAATGAGCAGGATAGTGTTAGGGGGAGGGGGGTGGGGGATACCTGGGTCACCATGATCTCAGTTATTTTGGAAGGATGTATGTATGTTTTTATGTATGTATGTGTGGATGGATGGATGGATGGATGGATGGATGGATGAATGGATGAACCATTTCATGGTACTGCTGTTGCAAAATTCAGCACTAAATTAGATCATTCTGATCATCAAGAATATGTCAGTAAAACCGGTACCAAAATGGATCACGATAGGTTCCTACTCAGCCTAAACTATTGAACCCTTTGTAAACACAAGGTATGGAAGTGTAAGCACAGCCAAAAGCAAATGTACAGCATGTGGATGTGTTCTGGAGTAATGTTCATCCCAGTCTCCTTACATTCTCAGTCTGGCCTGCTGAACTTATAGTGATGTATCAGAATTCTTAAAACCAAGTAAAGGTCATTATAAGCAGATGATTGAAGAAGAAAATGTGCTTAACTTATTTCTTAATTTAGTGTAAATCCATTGTCATGATTAAAGTGGAGAGAAGCCAAACATAATTTACATGAGAAATGGAGGCAGAAAGGTTGAGTGCCACTAGTAACCTTACCATATAAAAAATGCACTAAGAGCCGAACATATTCGAATCATCTCCAGCCCGCGTAACCACTCAACAGAAAAGTAAGGCAGTGTAAAAACAAAAAACAACCAGCATTCATGTCAATCAATTCAAAATGGTACCTTTTCATACCATCTATTAGCTATACCATCTATCATATGAAGGTTGCTGTGGGGGTCAGGTGCCTATCTCCAGCATTTATTAGACGATAGGCTGGGTACACCCAGGACACGTCTACAGTCCTTTGCAGGGCAACACAGATGCTTTTCTACCACTTCACCTACACGTCTTCCTATTTGTTGTTTCATAGAGGAATATCATTGGTGTCACACTGTTTCATATCTAATCATTGGCTTCTCTTTAAAAAAGTACCTAATGCAACTTACATCAATCAGAATGTTGCTTTTGAGATTCAGTTTTTTTTAAGGCAATAAAAGTCCACATTATTTTGTCCTCCCACCACACTAGCTTTTAGCTAGGGTTGCTACATTTCAGGCTAAAATGGAAGGGATGATTATCAGGTTTTACCCGTTTGAAGCAGTGTGCACCCTCCTCACAAATCCTATATATCTTGCATAGTTTTCAAATATGGGCGAATTTTATATTTTCAGAGACATGCGACAACACTGCTGCAAGCTTGCGCCTCCTGGCCCAACTAATTTTAATTTATGTTATTTGGACATACTTTGACCGTTCTCAATAGCAGGTGAGATATTAACTTATTCTAATCTTTCAAAGAACCTCACTTCCAAAATCCTGAACTGTTGGGTTTTCAGACCAAGTCTTCAAGGACCAGTGTCCTACCAGTTTTATATTTTTCTCTGCTCCGACACAGCTAATTCAAACTATGTTTGAATTAGCTGTGTCAAACTATGTTTGAATTAGCTGTGTCGGACCCCAGCATATCAAAGTTTTGCAGAGGTCGGTTAATGAACTTTTATTTGATTCAAGAGTGTTGAACAAGGAAAATAACTAAAATATGCAGGACACCAGTCCTTCCGGACCGAAGAGTATAAACATTATGAACTTCTTAGCTATAAGCTTTCATCACGTTCTGTTTTACACTCTACCATGTTTGTTCTCATCCAGGCCTCTTATCTTTTGGGGTAAAGGAATCAGCTTGGGTCAACAAAGTCTTCACCTCAGTCAACGTGCTCGTGCTCTTGTTTGTGATCATTTCTGGCTTTGTCAAAGGAGACACATATAACTGGAAGATAACTGAGGAATCTCTGGTCAATGTCACAATAGTCACAAGGTAAAGGATTCATTTGATACCAGTTGAGTACAGTCTTTCACGCTGATAATCAATATCAGCATGTGCATAGACATGCTGAAATGTGCAGCATGACCAGTGTTGGTCTCAGTCATTGTGAAACGGCCATCTCAATGCTTCAGAAACTTGTCGGTGACCGCCAATGTGAGCAGTGATTATGGTGTTGGTGGCTTTATGCCCTACGGATTCAGTGGGACATTAGCTGGAGCTGCCACCTGCTTCTACGCTTTTGTCGGATTTGACTGCATTGCAACAACAGGTGATTACTTGATCCAGTAGGCCATGATCCACTTGAGTTTTTATTGTTATCAACACATCTGTGTTCACTTCTCTCTGCGCAACAGGAGAGGAGGTGAAGAACCCCCAGAGGGCCATTCCTATCGGCATTGTGGTGTCACTGACTGTATGCTTCCTGGCGTACTTTGGTGTTTCTGCTGCACTCACTCTGATGATGCCCTATTATCTGCTGGATGAAAAGAGTCCATTGCCTATGGCCTTTGAATATGTTGGCTGGGAGCCTGCCAAATATGTGGTTGCCGTGGGTTCACTGTGTGCCCTGTCTACAAGGTAAGTCCTTGTTCTTTTTAGAGCAACAACAACAAAAAATAAATAAAAATTAAGAAATATTAACACTGCTAGTGTTAGATTAAATTCTTTGTGATAATGGAATATGAAATTCAGGCAACAACTTTGACAGTCAATCTATTTCTGTGTCTTTTAATTGGATTGATTCGTGTTGCTTAATGTTCTGTGGTGGGTGCATTGCTTAATTTTCTGTGTGTTTGAGGCCCCAGCATGTTATTGTACTTAGAAATGCTGAGCAAGTCTCAGTCTTTCTCAGAAATATATTGTGTTGTCCCAACTATGTCTTTCCTTTTTGTCAGTATCAGAATTAAATATATCAGTGGATGTCATTCTTCCATTCACATCAATATTTTAATTTAGTCGAACATTCTCTATTGTCTTGAATCAATTCAGTTTGGTTCAAGTCTACTCTTACTAATGGACCTTATAATCTACATGGACTATGTGCCTTGTGAAACTCCTTTAACACACATTTTCCTTGCTTCAAGTGAATGTTCCCACACTAGGTCTCATGATAGCTCAGTGAAAATCTATTTGAGACACATTCTTACAAAATCCATGTGCAGAGCTTTCCTCCTTAATATAAATTACAAGAATGACATTATATACAGGAAGGAAATACATTTTGGGCTTTCATGGCTCTCTGAAGCTTTTATGATGCTCCTGTCCATTTTGTCTGGGTTGAGGGCTCTTGACTAACGTCTTGGTGTTGCATGTCTCTGCTGTCTCACGCAGTCTGCTGGGCTCCATTTTCCCCATGCCTCGTGTAATCTATGCTATGGCAGAGGATGGGGTGCTTTTCAAAGCCTTAGCCCGAATCAATCCTAAGACGAAGACCCCAGTTATTGCCACTATGAGCTCCGGTGTAGTTGCAGGTGAGAGCCGGGGATCATGCAAGTGAAATGAGTCCGCTAATGTGTCTCCACCAATCAAATGTGAAAGAAAGAATGGAGTCCAAAGAGATGATTCAGTCATTTTTTTTTAATTGAAATTCATTAAATGTCACTTGTTAATGAAACAATATTACCTGTAGCATTTTCTGAATCTGTCTGGGATGTTTTCCTTCACAGTTGTGCAGGTGTCATGTTTTCTCTCCCAGAATGCTCACAACTTAACCATGAACCCTCTTCTCCCTAGCCTTTTGGGCTCCATGTTCCCTCTTCCGCGCATTCTCTTTGCCATGGCACGAGATGGCATTCTGTTCAAATTTATGTCCAAAGTGAGTAAGCGCCAGTCGCCCGTGGCTGCCACCATGGCAGCAGGTACCACAGCGGGTAAGCTCCTGGATAAGGACTCGCCTGTAATTGGGTTGTATCGTGGGCTCCTGTCATTTCTCATGTTTTTCTTTGTGCTCATGATCAGCTGGTGGTGGTAACTGCATGAATGTGGTTGGGTTTTTTCCAAAGCATGCAAAGAAGTTGTTACACTCAGCAAGACGAATGTTTGAATACCCTCCTTTAAAAGTGATATATGTCAACCTGCAGGTCCTCAAGTCTAGCTGGCTTTTTACCACTTATTGAAAGATAATGATAGATCATTTGATTATGGGATGACACAAAGTAAAATTCAGAATGTATCTTTAAATATTTTCTGGCACTTCAAAAGGGACTTATGCCAGACACTAACAACCTTCTAAGCACCTTTGGAGATGTAGGGAGATGGTGGAATGGTAGATGAGTTATAGCGATTTTATCTAGTCTGGAGGACTCCAACCCACTCCATACTCCACTTGTGATAAGCTACAATGTAGCCATGGCTCACCTGGGGACGACTGACAGAATCAAAGCTATCACTACATCGGCACAGTAATGCCAACTTAGCAACACCCCTACTGACCATTTAAAAAAAAAGAAGACTTTTTTGGTCTTATTGGAGACTTTTGGAGACTCCTGTACGAACCACATATCCTTTGCTCACAGAGCAGCAGTGCTGCTGTGAGCTTCTCCCCTGACTCAGAGCGCTTACAGAAGGTGTCCAGCAGTTGGCCATTCCAGCAGCAGGAATTTATCCAACTGCTTCCAGACTGCAAATGAAATGCGCACACTTGAAGATGCTACTGGCTCAGTGACTTACTCACCTGGTCCACTGTTGTGCGTCTCTCTGTGATGGATGTTAAACAGTCATCGTGTCTCAGTCTAAACTGTTTTCTCAGAAATACAGTCAGGATTTGAACCCTGAATTAAAACACTGTTTGGAGCCATTTGTTGAAGATGTTACACAGGCCTAATGCCTTTTTGTAATGCTGACTTTATGCCAAAATCAGTGTTTTAATTTACACAATTAAAAAAACAAACGTATAAAAGCAAAATCTTATTACAGCTCCACCCCAACCACACTGCCATCAAGCATTTAAAAAACTGATTCAGATAAAAAAAAGATTTAGAAAATGTTCCCCTCTCCTACAGTATCAATTAAAATTGCATGCAGATAATGCACAGGAGATGATGTCATAAGGCTGTTTTGAAAAAACAATGGCAACATTTTGTTGCAAAGTGCAGGCAGCATCAGGGGCCCTTTGGTCATTCAGTGGTCAAGTCCGACCAAGGCTTGACCACTGAATGACAGGATGGTCAAGTCTGTCAAGCTTGTGAATTCTATATTCACAAGCTCCTACTCAAGCTTTGGGGGTTTCTCATTGTCAAGGCGCCTCACTTACCCAGGCAATGCGAGGCCTTGCTTACGAGAACACTGTCCTTCACAGCTCCTTAAATGGAACTGACCTTTAACATTTAAACTGGAAATCTACCCCCGAAGTAGCTGTGGCCATGCTGTATTCTGGGAAATTTTTGGCTGAGAGAAGGCATCAAGGCACCTCCCATGTATCCTTGGTCAGTTAGCTAAACGGCTAACAAGTGGAGGACAGATTCCTCGGTAGCACATGAACACCGGAACACGCCTCGGCGGTTCCTGATGTCGTATCTCCTAGGTAACCGGGGCGGGACCAAGGCATTAAGGCGAGGTTCCTGGGCACCCTTTGTATCATGATTCTCACCATTTCTCTAAAATATATTCAAAAGAGACATTGTGAAGGCAGTCTTACCCTAATATGACGTCAGTGTATCTTTTGAAACAGGCAGTAATTCAATGACTTTGTCACAATGGCAGTGACAAAGGGAGTGAGTGTATAAGCGTGCAACCCACCAGTTACAGGACAAACCCCTTCCTGAAAGAAAGGCGACCCTAGAAGATGCCAATATTGTAAATATATTGGTATGTTTTAGTGATTGGTATGGAGATGTTAAGCAGCCAAAAATTAATAGCTTAAATTAGAAAAGTTCCTTAGGATTCTTGGCTTAAAAAATTAAGCTGATTGTTGGGTATTGATAAAGGCAGGGTCCAAAAACAGAGAGGTGGTTACAAATGATATACAACTGAAGGTTATGTCTTCAAAATTATGAGAAGAGTTGAAAAAAACACACATGAAAGAAATTAAATACATTTAAACAAAATTATGTGCAGTGCTTGGAGATTTACAAACACTTTTGGTTGAAGAAAAAACAAATCATTAAAACACAAGTTGTAATTTAATACCACATTTTAATGCTATGAGGTTAGGCTGTCTACTTAACATACTTAATATACTATAGATGTTGTGTGATAAATAGCAAATGTAAGAATTTGCAGCATGCCAAAACAAAACAGACCAGCTTGCTCAACTCCAGTCTTCAAGGTCTACTATACTGCTACTTTGAGACAGCTCCAACACACAGGAATCCAATGGCTGAATTCAATCAGCATGTCAGCTAGCTTTGCAGGGGCCTGGTAACAAGCCATTCTTTTAAATCAGGAGTGTGGGAGAATGGGTACATCTAAAAGTTGCAGAGTAGTAGTTCTGGAGGAATAGACTTGTGCACCCCTGATTTAGATAACACCGAACATGAGTTACATTATTTTATGTATATATTAAAACAGTGTAATTTTATCTTCAGGCACAATTTATTTTCATTATACCTTTTCTAAAAAGTCATGTCTGTTTTAAAAGCTCCTACTATATCACCGATATAGTCATTAATACAGAAGGGAAAGGGTTTACTTATTTAGTAGTGTGCTAGTATAGACCAGAGTTGTTTTATTTCATATTTTATATATTGTAGTTTTTTTATGTTTCTAATCTATTTTTGCTTGATGAACTTTCTAACCAGATTAAACAATGTCAGCTTGTAAGGCTGAACTATATTCACTGAAGTCAACTGTGTCTTTCACACAAATCAAGCTAAAGCTAGATAATTTTAGCTCTGCAAACAGACACCAGCAATCAGTCCATAGTCGTTCAGTTGTAAAGGCATATCCTAAGAATGCTCAATATTTTTCCAAAAACTATGTATTGTTAAAAATTTCTGGAATCAATTTGGAACCATAAAAGTCTTTGCATACCAAAAACAGCATAGTCTGAGGTTCACTGGTAACAAGGCTAACTACTATTAGAAGCGCATGCTACTAGCAGTGTGTCTACATTGTATTGGATTCATTTAAGCATTAAACAAAATTCATTAATAGTTAAACAGTAATCTGTGTATGCGACTGCTTTATTAGAATACAAATTGACACATGCACAATTTTACTATGCATGTTTCTGTTGGATTTTGAGATCAAGCATAATGAGAGTATGGCTTAGAACCAGTGTTATCGCTGCGCAAAAATCACAGTGTACAGCAGTTAAAGCTGATCAAACTCTCTATAATCAACAAAGTGGCAAGAAGCAAAGGTTCTTACTGACCGCGTCAATCTATTGTGCCCTCTACACTGATGATAAGACTCCAACTCATATTGGAATTTATGAAATTTTGTAACAATGTGGTAAAGCTCACTTTAACAGTTTGGTCTTTGTGGATTAATGCTGTACTTACACAGAATATCTACTTCTACAGCTTTCCTGCTTAGTGGGCTGCAGGTGTTCAGCGCATAGTTGCACAATCCACTCAGACATTAAAGCTGGGACTTACAGGGTGAATGACCTCATGAAGAGGCTGGCAGATGTGAAAACTAAAAGGAGGGGGAGCCAACGCACACAATCACAAGTCATATGCTCCGAGCACCTGATAGCAACAAGCAGGAGGGTTTTTTCTGTTGTCTTGCCCCATATCGTTTTGACAAAATGCTGAAAGGGATGGCAGACATACTGATGTATTTTTTAAACTCTGCTGCTAACATGTGCTCCATACTGTGGTCCAGAGCTGACACAAGGTTCTGTGAGGCCCTACATAGAATTGTACTTGGGGCTCACCTCCAGCTAAGCCCACCAGTCACTACACCACACTAACCTCTTCTTTGCATTGCAATACAACACTTTTAGTTTTGCTACAATTTTTCATTAATTAACTCAAATATCTGAAACATTTTCTATATTCACAAATATTGTCCACAAATCTGTCTAAATCTGCGATAGTAAGCACTCTAACAATCTGACCTCACAGGTGTGGCATATCAAGGTACTGATTAGACAGCATGAATATTGTATAGGTGTGCCCAAGGCTGACCACAGTAAAATGACACTGAAACATGGAGTTTGATAACTCAGCACAGTGCCACAGAGGTTGCAACTTTTGAGGGAGGCATGCAATTGGCATGCTGAACGCAGGAATGTCTATCAAAGCTCTTGCTCATGAAATAAATGTTCATTTTTCTACCATAAGCCGTCTCCAATGGCATATTAGAGAATTTGGTAGTGCAGACAACTGCAGACAAGGTATAACCAAAAAAGAATGACCTCCACATCCATCATATTCACCTCTATGATCACCTGAGACCAGCCGCCCGGACAGCTGCTGCAACAATCGGTTTGCACAACCAAGAATTTCTGCACACACTGTCAGAAACTGTCTAAAGGAAGCTCATCTGCATGCTTGTTGTCCTCATGTGGTTGTGGACTTGACGTCGATTTGTTGTCGTAACTGAATTGATAGGGCAATCTATCACATTTGACGGTGTCCGGTATGTTAGAGAGGTGTTCTGTTTATGGTTGAGTCCTGGTTTTCCCTGTTCAGGGCAGATGACAAACAATGTGTGTGGCGACGTGTGTTTGAGCGGTTTGCTGAGGTCAACATTGTGGATCGAATAGCCTGCGTTGGCAGTGGAGTTATGGTATGGGCAGGCATATGTTATGGACAGCAGACAGTGGTACATTTTATTTATGGCGTTTAGAATGCACAGAAATACAGTGACGAGATCATGATGCCCACCGTTGTGCAAATGGACAGCCCTATGTTGCAAGGATCTGTACACAATTCCTGGAAGCTGAAAGCATCCCACTACTTGCATGGACGGCATACTCAGCGGACATGTCACGCATCGAGCATGTTTGGGATGCTCTTGACCATATGTGTCAAACTCAAGGCCAGGGGCCAAATCGGGCCCGCCATAGCCATTTGTATGGCCCTCTAAACTCTAGAGGAAAATTTATACTATTTTATCAGTCCAATAAAATCAGTGTTTATTTGAATAGTCATAAATTATATCATTGTTAAATTATATTCAGTATTATTTAATTTTGTACTTGTAAAATACAGAGACGGATATTTAATAATATTTCAACGTTTTTTTTAAAGATCAGGATCTTGATGTGTCCCAAAATGGAAATGAGTTTGACACCTCTGCTCTGGATCAACATATATAGCAGCATATTTCAGTTCCTGCTAATATTCAGTAACGTCAAACAGCCATTGAAGAGGAGTTGACCAACATTCCACAGGCAATAATATGTGTTGCACTGCGTGAGGTAAATGGTGGCCAGTGGCCACACTAGATATAGACTGGTTTTCAACTCCCCACCCATCCCTCATGCAAAGCAAAGCTACATAATTCAGAGTGTCCTTTTATTTTGGCCAGTCTACGGCACAGCTGGGCAATATTCATGTTGTCCAATCAGCACCTAGTAGATTCAACAAAGTGTTGGAGAAATTCCTCCACAACCCCAACCCAGAGGTTCTCTACCATATCCATTGAGTTTCTGCCATAAAAATGGCCGATCCCCTGTTGGTGCAAAAGCAAACCTAAAAAGAAACTTTAAAAAAAAAACAGTTGCACACCTCAACCATACTAATTGGCCAGTTGAAGAATACTCTATTAGTTTTGCTCTGTTTACGTAGTGAGCCAGAAAAGACATGGCAAACACAAGCATATACCAAGTTTTTTTGGGCCCACCACTAAACACAAAGTTTTCCTTTTACCTTGTGTAGGCTGCTGGTTCTGTTTGATGCTGAGGTACAAGACATCAGCACCACCAATTGTCTTACATCAAATGAAGCTCAGTATGGAAATGATCAAAGCTGTCACAGTCAAACATGCTTTTTTTTTTTATCAAATTGTGCTGCATGACACCTAATTTGGATTTGTGGACTCCCACTTGTGTCACTGTGAATCTGAATAAAATACTTTTTTTTAAACTAATTATTGCAAAAAACATAATGACTATGTCAAGGCATGAATGTGTTCTAATTGTAAATTTTTTTATGTTGTTTTGTAATGTTTTCTTTAATATTTGATGTTTATTCAAATCTTCTGCTCTCCACAGCCATCATGGCTTTCTTGTTCGACCTTAAAGCCTTGGTGGACATGATGTCTATTGGAACTCTGCTGGCCTACTCCCTGGTTGCTGTCTGCGTACTCCTTCTTAGGTAGGCACACATAAAAATATTTCTCAGAGCATCACTTTAGAGAAATCTGATTTGCACAACATTGCGAAATAACTACCCTAATTGGTTTTTCAAATGCCCACAAGCCCGATTACCCTGTTTGTTATTGCATACCCTCGGTGATGTAAGAGCTGTGAATGCTCCCTTTGTAGGAACATTAATTTTCAGCAGGAGGCGGTTATTTATTTAAGTTTCTTTACTTGCTAAACATAGGGCATGCAACACAGCTCTTTTTCTACTTCCCTTTCTGGTTTAAACTGGATCCAGTCCCTACTTGTTCTGTCTGAAATCATGACAGATATTTCTCAATCCGACTGCTGGAAATGTATGCACCGTGTTTACATACAGGTAAGTGTAGCACACATGTAACAGAGCTTAGGCTTTAACCTTTAATAAAGTTGTTCGAATTCTTCAAGTGATGTATTGCTGTTCCCTTACCTGTTCTAGACAGCTGTTATATACTAGTGAGTATGTAGAACACAAACTGAAGTTGCTTCTACCTGTTCCTGCTTGAAAAATATGGCAAAAGGAGGCATTGTCTGGCAGACCGGGGGAGGTGCGAGGCGAGAGGGCTTGGCGTAAACATTTGTTTGCTATTCCAAATTTCTACAGTGTCAGCAGAGACTCTGACACTTTTACACCCCACAGCGGCAGTGCAGCTGATATCACACGTATCGGATAATGTCACATATCACGCTTAACCAATAGAGATGGCAGATTCTAATTCAAATGTAGTGTAGACTTTTAACCTGAAGAGGGCGACACTGGCTGTCAAAGACAGAATAATTATATTTTAAAAACATGCACCAAAATGCCAAGATAATGACTTCACGTGTAGACAGAACTATTAAACACTTATTAATACAGTTTATCAGCAGAAAAGTTGGGGGTATGTTGCCCTTTAAAAAGTATCCCCTCCCCCTCAGGTGAAAAGAAGGGTTCATCACTTCTCAAAGCATGAAGGAGGCTTGAGCTCAGTGTAGGGCCCTCCTGGGGTTGGCGGAGGGAGAGCAATGCCCAGGACTGTACTTAGGGACAATGGGTGATTAAATAAAATGGGAAAAAAACGTGGCATGAAAACTTAGAAAAAAAAAGAAAAGAAAAAAAGGGGGGCAGCACGGTGGCGCAGCTGGTAGTGCAGCTCACTTCACAGCTAGAAGGTCCTGGGTTCTGATTCCTTCCGGGGACACTGTGGGTGCTGAGGGTGTGTCTGTTCCTCCATATCATCAGCACCCACACCCTGGGTGGGTTTGGTGTAAGGGCCTTTCTGTGTGGAGTTCGCATGTTCTTCCCATGTTCCCTTGAGTAGTTAATGTGAGCTACTCCCAGTTCTGGGTTGTATACTGCCTCCTCCTGGCTGACCGAGGCGCCTGAGGGGTTGGAGAGGATCTGGCTGGAATAGTGTGATCCTTCCAGATGCTACGTCCAGCTGGGGGAGCCCCACCCCCTCGGGTGAAAAAATGGGCCTACTCACTGGAAGGAGGCTTGAGCTTCAGTGCAGGGCCCTCCTGCGGTCGGCAGACGGGAGAGCAATAACCAGGACTGTACTTAGGTAGGAACACTGGGGTGATAACAATGGGAAAAAACCGTGGGATAAAAAATACAAAAAATTAATTAAAAAAAGTTACTCCAATGTCCTGAAGAGTCACCTGAAATTCGCCCAGCTTTCTAATAACAAAGTTTCTGGTTTGAAGCAAATAGCTACAGTTTTCAGTAAGTTGTGTTTTACTCCTGCAGCATTGTATGTTTTAATGTTAGGGCAACGCTTGCATAAACAAAATATAACTCAGTAATTGTTTCTCTGTGTGTGAATAAAACCTAAAGAAAAAAAATTCTGCTTCATAAACTTATTGCTTTGCTTTAAATGCTGCAAAACTAAATAACATAGGCTTAAGGCTCTAACAGCAAACATATTGGGTCACATGACATGGGCAGAGAGGGTGCTGCTGCACCACAATACAGTTAAACACAATAAGTTGAAAGCCCAGATTGCATTGAGTACAGCCCATGGACTGTAATAAAGTTTTGCTAGACATGCACAGAAATCTAAATAATGGTTATGAAAAATTGACTGTTCACTACATGGCTGTGGGTCTCGTTGGGGGTCAAATAATCCCAGACCGTAGCCCAAAAACAGTTACCAGCAGGGAAATCTTGTCAAAGACCTCTGAACGTATTCAGGGACATCCCAAGCTGTGTTGTATTGCTAAAATCATCTGAATGGGTTGTGCTTATGTAAGTAGCTGTTACCTTACATGGCCCTGAGAAATGCTTCACGTTTCTGCCATCCCACTGCTGTGTGATATTTGTCAATCAAATTCATTAACTATTACTTATAACTTCGCAGACTTTATTTTTTAACAATGCAGAGACTGTAACGTGTTTGTCCTCCAGGTACCAGCCAGATGGAGCTCTGGAGATCCAGCCAGGAAAAGGTGAGAAGGACTACTTATCATCTGAAGAGTCTGAACTGACTGAGTCAGAGTCCCACCTGAACATGCAGAAAAGAGGCAGCTCCACCTTTCAGGCCATCCTAAAACCTCCCCTCTTACCTTCTGAGCAATCGTCCTCTGTGGTCAACGTGTCCATTGGTTTCCTAGGTATGCGGCCTCTTGCTTACAATGCTTTTTTTCTCCATTTTGGCTTTAGTCCTTGTTTGAGTTGGAATAATCTTTATCTCTTCTCCAACTGCAGTGATCATAGTGTGCATCATCAGCTATCTCACCACCTACTATTTGAATTCAATCGTTGGTCTGGAAGTATGGATTTTGGCACTGTTGTCGGTGTGTCTCGTTAGCTTCAGCTTCTGCGTCTACATGGTCTGCAGGCAGCCTCAGACGACCAAGAAGGTCTCTTTTATGGTACGTAGCAGCCTGGCTGCAATGGCGCTGTATTAGGTTTTGTGTTAATCAGCACACTGAAACCTAACATCTCCTTCGTACACTCTGTCATCACAGGTACCCCTCCTGCCTTTCCTGCCTATCCTGAGTGTATTTGTTAATATTTACCTCATGGTTCAGCTGAGTGGAGACACCTGGATACGTTTCTCTGTCTGGATGGCTGCAGGTAAACCCCTGATAGCAGATGATTCAGAACGTTATCTGGGTGCATGACTAAAATGTAATATTATATTACTATAGGGGATATAAACTTTTTATATTGTTTCTTTAAAAGCTGATGAGAGAATGACAAATGTTCAATACATTTATTAAGGAGAGTTCCTGTTCTTCCAGTGTCTTGGAAAAGTCCTCTTACCCACTGATGTTTTCCACACGTGTCATGGTGTAACTACAAACCACATCGGTTTTTCCAGAGTAACAAAGATCATACAGGGATTGGCAAATATCGAGAACAGGCTTATTAGGGATTAAAATAATTAGTCGATGGAGTGCTAATAGTTATTAACAACATTCAAAACTATATTTGTAGACTGAATAGTACCTATGTATAAAATACCTGAGAGTGAGGTTGTGTGTCTGTGTATAAATGCAGATGGGAAACAACACTGTTGTGACTTCTGTGTCAGTCAAGGAGATAGGTGGGCATGCAAGATCCTGACTTAACACAAGTATTTCCTCCTGACAAAATAAGCATTATGAGAAACCAAATGTTGAAAATCAAAAGATTTACAGGTCTCTAAGACACGTGTGAAAAGAAAAAAAATAGTACAACTTTGTCACAATGTGAAGGCAGCATCAGGGAGCCTTTGATCATTTTTAGGTGGTCAAGTCAGACATTGCTGTAATATTATCAAACCTGGTAGCACAAATGGCACAATATTCTCGCCTAGCTGTGCAACCACGGTGCATTCCACGGACACACTTTTGCTGCAGTATTATCCCGGTGTATCTTTTGAAACAGGCTTCAATAACTATGCTATGCCCGGTCAGGGTTTTCTACCAGTCTGAGGGATGAGTTTCTCTCTTGGTCCACTTGCTTTGCTCATAAATTGAGAATTTATGTCAACTTTCTTTGTACATGGAACTTTTTGTCCTTAAAGAGTTCATATCTGGTTTGACTTCTGGTGGTTCTCTTGTAGTTAGAGTTGTGAGGCTGCAAAGGGAATGTACCAAACTTAAAGGAAAAGAAGGTTGCAATTGCTTCTTGAAGGACAGAACTTGCTTTCACTCTGTCATCAGAGGTACCTCTCCTGCCTTTCCTTTTTGAGAATTAAGGCATGCAGTAAAATTAGAAGGTAGGATTGTCTTCAACGTCTGGTGCAATCTTACCTTGCAAATATGCATGATTTAAACATCCATTATAATCCAATATCACAAAGTTGTGGATTCCAAAAGTTGTTACCAGTTTGTCTAAATGGAGATTAAAGGGCTGGCTCTGTTCCCCAGGATTTTTCTCACCTTTGGATGTGGGTGGGGTTGTGGGGAGTGGACCTGCTATCTAGAGAAGAGAGTGTGCCATAAAATTCTAAATCCGACATTGACAAGTTGACATTGTTAGAGACTTTTTAGGATCCTTAGTGCCAACAACCCCCTCAGCAAATTAAATACACAATAGGCCCACAGTTTCATGTGGCCTTGATGGTCTAATTAGTTGATATAAATGGTCTCAATGGTCTCTATTGCTCTATTGGTGCTATTGCTCCTGATTACATCTTATAATCCTGATATTTCCAGTCCAAGTTTCAGAACTGAAGAAGATGAAATGGGAAATGTCTGTGAAATACTAGTTGCCTGCACTTAAAAATGTCAAGACAAGTACTGTATATTCTGGGTTTCAGAAAAGTGACACTAGTGCATGGCAAAAGTTCTGGTTGTGATGTGTGCAAATCATGTGACCACAATAGGAGGAAGTGCTCTCCTCATAAAAGTCCATAAATATGACAGACCTTTCTCTTAAACAATTTATTTGCAACTGGTAGTTATAAAGACAATAGTTGTTGATTAACGCCTTTTGGTATGAGCAACGAATAGACATGCATGTAGAAACAAACTGCATGCATTGCTCAGGTGTGACTTTGCGCCAAAGCAGGTTTTTCTCAGCTCCAAGCTTCACTTTTGTCAGGGTTTTCTTCAATAATGAACCCAAAATGAGCAAACTGTAACAGCTAGAGGTTAGAAACAGGTATGTGAGCAATGCTATCAAATTGAGGAATTACCTCTGCCAAGGAGGCCATGTTTTTGCCAGGGTTTGTTTGGTTGTTAGCAACATAACTCAAAAGTTGTAGGTAGATCTTGATGTAATTTTTAGGAAATGTCAGGCATGGCAATAGGCACTAGTGTCTGTTATTCACCTGTGTCATTCCACATTACTACACATCATTTGTGCACTTATTTGTTATGATTTCTACATACGAATGGTTCATTGTTTTGTTGCCAACATATGGTTGGAATTTTTTTGTCAACAGCCAATTTAGTAAAATATTTGCTTACAAAAAAAATGTTTTCAATGCTCATTTCCCCCACTTGTAATTCAATTGACTAAAATCCCTTATTCAATTCAGAAGTTGTATTAAAAACCTCATTCCAAAGATATATTGAAATTAAAATGTAGATTTTGAAATTCTAAGGAATTATAGTTGTATTTCTAATAAAGATAAAGAGCTTCTTTCTAATACATGGTTTTTAATACCATCTTTACAGGATTCCTGATCTACTTTGGCTATGGCATTTGGCACAGCACCGAGCGACAGCGCCAATATCAGGGTGCACATAGCAGCAGCAACGGAAATCAGCGAAACATGAAAATCGTCGGGGACAAGCAGGACGAGACGAACCTGGCAGCGAAGGAGCAGGAGAGCCATTTCTGCCCAGATAAAACCAGCCAGTGTTAAAGTTAACAAACTGTTTTATAGACTTCAAGAGGCGGCGGATGCAAAAGGAAATGCTCTCAGTAGCTAAACCCTCGACCTGTACGTATGGCTTTAACATGTGTACAAATCTCACTAGCACCTTTGGTCTGCAAATGCAGCTTCAGTATTCTGTATCAGTGGCCACATGATGAGGAGTTGTTCCGTCTCTGTGACTGGACCACAAAGATGTAGATCCCATAGTGCTTTGTGGACACCATGAAGGGACATATAGGACAGGTAACACACTGGAGAGAGATGTTTATTTCAGCTGACTAGAAAGCAGTAATCGTAGGACTGCAAAGACACATGGCCTAAGGAGGAACTGGAGATTAAGGTGAATGAAGCAACGTTTTTTTTCTTTTTCTAGATAACACACTTGTTTAGAGTTTTGTCATTGATAATGCTGACTACATGTTCAATATTTTTGATTCCTTTTCTAACATGGATTTCAGTTTATATTTGTCTAAATATCAGTAGAAAACTATCTTTAACACATATAGACCTATATTGGACATCCAAATCGGACACATTTCCACCACGGTGTCAGGTATTAATGACATGTGAGAAATCATTTCCAGACTTTTTTTTCAAGGTTGACCATGGAATATTCGACACAATTCAAGCACATCTGTTAGCAAAGAAAATGTTAAATAAAAAGCTACAATAGTGTTATTATGTAACTGTGTACACCCTCAAGCCCCTTATAACTTTAGTTCACACCTACCATAAATTTATTTGCTTCTGACTTGCTCAGTTTCAGGCTTTCACAAACTTCTTTGTAAAGCATTTAAAATGCCGTCCATGACCAAGGTGACATATGTGATATAAAGACACCAAAATAAATAAAAAGTATAAAATTAGACAGGGCTTTTAAGAAACATTATATATGGGTAAGAGCAAACATACAATAAAACAGTTTAAACAATAAACTGAACAGAATACAAGTTAGCATTTCACATGGTAACTTAAAAACCAGACAGAGAGAGAACTAATATCTAGTTTTAAAATGGGCCCTGCTACTTCTTATCCTCTCTGTAGCTAGATAATTGAAGAACCACTAAACCCTACATAAAGTGCATTGCAACAATCAAGGTAGGTAGTGACAGAGGCAGGAAAAGTGCTTCAGGTTTTATTTAGAAACTTGCCTCAAAAAGCTTCTTTTGAGGACTGCCCTGATCTGAATATCTGATTTAAGATCCTAGTCTCCAAGATTACCAATGGTTGTCTTAGTGTAGTTGGTCAATGACCTACATGTACAGGAAGGGTTTCTTTTGTGATACCAAAAACCATGACTTCAGTTTTAAACAGGGCGTATTATGCAAATGTGACTTTTTTTCTTCCTTTTGTTTGCCATTTTTGTCTCTGCTGCCTCTATAAACACAACAGACATGAATAGAAACCATTCATGCTGGGTTTATTTAAACACATTTTTGTTGTCCGAAATCTTCAAGTGTCTTTTTAAAAAGTGTCTTATTGTGATGTCACTATAAGCGGAATTAGCATATACAGTGGGGCAAGAAAGTTTTGAGTCATCCACCAATTGTGCAAGTTCTCCCACTTAACAAGATGAGAAAGGTCTTTAATTTTCATCATAGGTCAACTCTGAGAGACAGAATGTAAAAAAATCCAGAAAATCATAAGGTATGATTATCTAAGAATTTATTTGAATAATAATGGTGCTAAAAATAAGTATTTAGTCATTACAACTAAGCAAGAATTGGTCCAGACAGAGCTGTTACTTGTTCTTAAAGAAGCTTTTCTATCATCCACTCATCACTTGTATTAATAGCACCTGTTGAACTCGTTATCAGTATAAAAGCGACCTTTGTAAACCTTCAAACAGTCAAACTACCATGGGCAGGACCAGAGAGCTGTCTAAGGACACCAGGGACAAGATTGTACACCTGCACATATTGGGATGAGCCAATCAGACAAGCAGCTTAGTGAGAAGAGATCAACTGTTGGAGCAATTATTAGAAAATGGATCACCGACAATCTCCGTTGACCTGGGGCTCCATGTAAGATCCCACTGTGTGGTGTACAAATGATCCTGAGAACAAGGAGGAAACAGACGCCCTGGTTATAATCCTGCCATTCTCAGGTGTGGCAAATCCGCGGCCCTGTAACAAGATTCGTAGGTGTCACAGGTGGGTAAAGCACCCAGAGATTGTACTTAGTTAAAAGTACCACTACTTTCAATTTTTTTGACTCAAGTACAAAGTAGTAATAAAAAAATACTAGAGTAAAAAAGTATATGGTAAAACTACTCCAGTACTCAGTATATGAGTACTTGTTTTAAGATCATAACATATGATGCATTTGATATTTAAAAGTGATGTAATCGGACAAAATATTAAGCTTTATGCAAATTCTAAATACAAATACATGAAAGTCATTCTGCAACCATTAATCTACATAAACATGACAGCGCCCTCCAAACAGCTCATTGTGAAAGAAACTGAAATTGTCAAGAATTTAGCTGTTGAGACCGCTTTATGAGACTGATTTTGTGCAAAGAACTTCATTAATATGTTTTGCACAGACCATAAAAAGAGGCATTGTATGTCCCCTTTACTTTCACTGAGTTTTAGTAAGTTGAGAGCTAATTAGGGCTTTATAACATCAACACAATGGCTCAGTTAAAAAGAGATGGGAATGGAGCCTAATATTGAGCCCTCTGGGACTCCACACAAAATCTATCAGTGGGTAACAAGGAGTTCATATTACAACAAATAGCCTAACTCATCACGTAAAACAGACAAAAATTATAAAAAATGTGGCGCAGTGACATCGTCGGTACAACAAAATGCTTGGAGAGGCTGATAGCAACACTGAAGGAAGGTGCAGGAGTTTCTGGCAACTGGTTGTCTTCCAAAATTGACAACAAAAAAACAATTTCTTTTGGAAGATAAAAAAACATCTAGGCCAAAATTCCAAAAAATACATTAGACCCTGCTCTTTGCCTTTCCAAAAAAGTCAAGGACTTTTTGATTGTTTTATATTTATCTTAATTTTTTTTTTTTTTTGGGAGAAAAAAAAATAAATAATTATCTTAATTTAGGAAAATTTGCAAGGCATAGATGAAGCATTTTTTCAAATCTTCAAGGTGTGGAATGCTTACTAATTTTCCAAGAAGAAAATGCAATGCTTATAATATTCATGTAAGGTTGTTAAACATAGACATCCAAATTGTTGCAGCATTGTTATTATTTTTCTGCTGAATAATACAGTTATATTGGAGGTGATGAAGCTTTTGAAATTGATATTGATCTCATTTTTTTGGATCACATAATCCCGCTACTTTATCAGATGTATACACAGTCTGGAGAGCCACTGTGTGTACAAACTGTCAGATAGTTTAGTCAGGATTAACCTTAGCTGAAGAAGTGACGAAAAAAGTGAATCCCTGAAATTATTCAGTTTAAATCGTTGCTGTAGGTATTATTGACTATACAATATGTAAGAATTTTACAGTGAATAAATCAGACTACAATCTAATGTTCCAACCATGTTGGAAGAAAAGTTATGTTGAAACAGAATTTAATCTCAGCTGACTAGGTGGCTGTAAGTTTTGGTCATGGTCACTTCCTGGTTCCAGGGCCGATCACACGTGAGCTGGCGAGGTTGCCAAGTCTTCAACACTGAACCGTGCACTGCCATTTGTAATCTGACACCAACTGGACCAAAGGCTAACCAGCTAATGATGTTAGCAGTAAAATAGTTGGCTCTAAAAATATCTCGAGATACTTTTTCAATGACAACCAACTCGATATTGCTGTGAAATGTATTTATCTACTCATCATCTTACTGTGTATAACTCGTCATCGTATATCGTCTGGCCGATCAGTAACTGGCAAGTGTCCATAAAATTCACTGAGAGGAAGGGTGAGTGTTTTTTTTCATGGTGTGCAGTACTCCAATTTGACCAAAAGATGTCAATATTACATACCGCACCTTTAATCATTTCTTCAGTTCGTGTTGACTATGAAGGGTTATGATTAAATATTTTGAAAGCACGATGGAGTATGGTGTAAAGATTTTATGAAAAAGGTGTGTTTTTGTTTTATTATACTATCCCATTATGATGTCCAGTCTCATATTTTGTGCTATTGATACAATAGTAAGTATGAACCTGATGAGAACTTTCTCTATTCATTATCAATATCATTACACCTGAACTCTCTTCATAACAGCTTTTAAGAGTTTCTCACGGATGTTGATTTTTTTTTTTTCTGGTCTTATGTTGTGGTGAAGGTCTAGCTGATGATAACGCTGTGCTTACCAGCACTGTCAATGTTTTGTTTTTTCATGTTGATGAAATACAAAATTAAACAAAGTGTGAGACACACCAGTACTGTATAATGTTGGTTACTTCTTTATCAGTGCTCTGAGTAACTGCGGGGCAACCTGAGCGTTACAACAGAGAGTTCACACTCTGGATCACTTCATATAAGGTAGGGAAACCTGTCACCAGCTGCACAAAGATGATAAAGCAATGTTGGTTTAATCTCTGCTCCTTTAGATTTAAGAGACCCCAATTTGAAAATATTCACCCAAACAATCTGCAATGAATTCAGTTTGTTTCACTGAATAGTTCACTGAATAGTTCAGCACTTCTATGAAGAATGAATGAAGGACCGTGAATATTAAAAGTGACCTTTAGCAGCAACTACTGTATCTGATACAGTTTTTATTCTCTCCACCATATTGTTTTTTTTTTTTTATAACCAATTGTGTTTCTTGCCTGGTTGTTATGACAGTGGGTGTTTCTCAGTGCCCAGGAACCTCGCCTTGATGTCTTGGTTCCGCCCCAGTTGCCTAGGAGATACGTAATCAGGGACCGCCAAGGCGTGTTCCAATGTTCATGTTCTACCGAGAAATCTGTCCTCCGTTTGTTAGCCGTTTAGCTAACTAATCAAGGATACATCAGACGTGCCTTGGTGCCTGCCCTCGGTCAAAAATTTCCCAGAATACAGCGCAGTAGGAGCCGGCAGCAGCTACTTTGGGGGTAAATTTATATTTTAAATGTAAGTCGACTAATTTTAACCATCGGGCTTACATCTAAAATGTTTGTTTTATTTTATTTTTTTTTAGATCCAAAGCAGTTATATATGGTTGGTTAGTTGCTTAGTAGTTGCAGCTTTGGTGGCTACCAGGTACTAATTCGTTTGCACATTTGATTTAACTGACATATACAATGCCTTGACATTGAGGAACAGCCAGTACCTTATAAAAGCTCACTCCCCTTGAACTTTTCCTCATTCTGTCAATTTGCAGCCACAGTGGTCGTTTGGGCGTGCTGCTGGACCCAATAGCTTTCCTTTTATTAAGTTTATTAAGTTTACCCGTCTCTCTAGAAGGTGGTTTATTTGAAGAATCACAACAGATACATCATTCTCTAACATGGACTAGAACCAGTCAGAAACATGGCAATATGTTGACTGACAATACTCAGTCTCAACAAGATTCCAAGGTTAGGTCGGTACGTAGTATGACAGTTGTTTTCTATTACAGTATAGCACTGCACTGAGGCAACAAATCACGTGTTTTTCAGGAAATATAATGTATTGATGTGTGCAGAGATGTGTTTGTGTGTATGTATAGGATCATAATAAATTTAAAAAAATTTTTTTGGTTTATCATATACTGATAATTACGGAACATTGATGTACAATTTTACAGAAGGAATCCTAGGGTTAGTGGAGTTAGAGACATTCCCTCAGACAGAGAGGACAGCAAGCCATCAAGGAATGACGGCAAGGAAGTGGAGGATCCCTGAATCAGGTTTAAGGGACACTTTGGAGCTCAGGGGTCAGTTGGTAAAGTTGTAGTGTATGCACACATATGTGTGGAAGTCTTCCTGTTGCTTTTTGTTCTATCCCCCCTTTTTTCCCTTTCTTTTCAGAAGAGCAACAAACTGTGACCATATAGAAGAAGGACAGTCAGATGATGGGCAGGGTGAAGTGTCTCAACTCCCAAGATGGAGAAAAGTACACAACTCCATCCATGCCTATCCAGACTGGTAGGGGCAGCTGCAAAAAGCTGATGACATCCTGTTCCTTCTTCATTCCTACTTCAGAAAGTTCTTCTTGGAATTATTTTTATTGGAACATGTTCCCCCAAATTGGGTGAAATATTTGTTTTCCTCAAAAATGAAGAAGTCATGCAATAGAAAGTTACAAGGCCAGGACGGTACATGAGACTTGTTTTCTTTTCCTAAATAGAAACATCACTGATACATGTGTGTCCCAAAACGGTACGTTGATGCACCTAACTGTCAATTAAGTTTACCCAGAAACTGTTCTGTATCAAAGAGATATGCAAAGAGAGAACCACACTCTTTTTGTTCATTTGTGTCTAGGAGTGCAGAAAACAGAAAAGATGAGTAGGTTGCTTTATCTGTTGGTCAGGACGCAGATTTCTTATTTCTCATATATTTCTGTCCTCTGAAACTGCCACTTAGAAAAGGATTCATATCCCTTCCACAGGCGTGGATACAAAGTTTAAAAATAAGTGATGAGTCTACCTGCTTTGTACACCTAGAGACTGATTTTTCTGTTAATTATTATTTATGAAATAGCTCCAGCTCAGTCAAATTGTATGAAAAGCATAGATCAATAGACATTCTAAGGTTATGCTACAGATTTTTATTTGGATTTAAGACAGGACTTGGACTAGGTCACATGTATATGCTTTGATCTTAAACCATTCTGTCCCTGTTGAACGAATGAATGAATTAAGTTTAATTTTGCACCTGAGCATCTGTAACAAAGCATATTTCACTTTTTTTTTTTACAGAAAATAGGAAAAATAAAGGTATCTGCCTGTTCACAAAAGAAGAATAGGAGAAGGCCCACACCACGATGCTGCCACAACCTTATTTCACTTTCCCATATGCTTTGCAAGCTTCAGCTTACAAATGTATATACGTCAAACTACATGCGTTGGGACCGTTGCTTGAAGGAGACAAATGGTGCGTTCTCACCGCCCCAAACGCCAGCGTCAGTTGCGGCAATATTACATGTAAAGTTTATGGTCGAGTACGTCAGAGGACCGTCAGAGTCTCTGCGGTGCGTTGGCTCCATCAACTTTTCAAGCGCTACTTGCGATGCAAGCGGTAACATAGCAAACGCAAGCAAAGCAGAAGTTCAGCTAGCTGAACTTTTGATGGACTTGACGCAGTGCGTCAACCAATCAGAGCGTCTCACTGTAGTGATGTCACTACAAGTATCTTGAATGAATCACGGGACGAATGAAAACATTTTCAACAAACCCATATTTCAAAAATCTGAAATAACACTTACCAAAGACAGATGGACAGGCGCTCTTAAGGAGGAATAGAGCACCTGTAGTTGGTGTCCCTGTGGGAGATTTGAGCTCCGATAAAGCCTAGGAGGTCGTAAAACTGGGTGCGGGACAGACAGAAGTAGTGCTGAAAGTGAACCTCATTCATAAGCAGCAACTGGAGCAAATGGTTAAACTCCCCAAACTCAGAACGTATCTGAAAAATGGGCGATGATGCACCCGATGTCGACGTTGTCTAGATTTATCCAGCAAATAAAGCCAAGCTGCTCTCTAAATACGATCCGCCATAGTTCAGAAAATCCGGCAACAGAGGAAGCCCTGCCTACGCGCTCTTTGTTTTTGCTCAGAAGCAAACGTTGCAAACCTCAACTTACATGCGTCAAACTACATGCTTTGGATGCGTTGCCTGAAGCAAACAAACTGTGCGGTGCGAACGCAGGAAAAGTTTGCAGTCTGAATGCACCATCAGAGTCAAGGGGTGTAGTAAAAATGCATTCTGCCCTTTTCCTATTTTTATTTGCAAAACTATTTTGAAACCATTTAACATTTTCCTTGACTCTGTGTTGTTCTATCAAATAGAACCTCAATGACGTGCACTGCAAGTCTGACTGTAATGTGACAAGATTTTTTTTAAAAGGTTGGCAAGGTATGAACAAGAAACTGTGTAAAATCTAGAAATAAAAACGAGCAAAGACCAAATCCTGGATGAGATTGGCAAAACCTTCAGAGATACAGTCCAGAAATAACACCAGAACACCATACATTTATCTCTATTTAGATTTTGCTTTGTTTTTATGTTTTTGAGTATGAAAAAAAAAAGTGAACACATATTTTGGCATTAGATTAATTCCCGCTCAGGTCCAGCAGAGGGCTTTAGATGACACATTTCTGCTTCTTGGGTCTGAGAGGTGGGAGGAACAAGTAGAGCTCTGAAGTGATTTTCCTTTACAGTTCGAGTCTATGAGGAGGATGGAGCTGGGATTCTGAACTGGGCAACTGCGGACAGTCCTGGTCCAGCAAAGCACAGAGCCTGATCTTTTTTTTTTTTCTCCAGCTCCTTCACCAAACCTTCTCAGTCTGTGTGGTTGAGTCGGACTCGCAGCTCTCTGACAATGAAGCTCTGGGATGTATTTTGTCTGGTACTGCTCTGTTTGGAGCTCCAAAATGGTGAGTGAAGTCCACATTTTCCACATCTGTTGAGTAGCTTTCTGGATCAAACATATTTGTAACATCATCAACAATAAAAAAAAAAGAGAAACTGCTTGAATAGTGGCAGAAGAAACCTTTGGTGATGTTGTATGTGTGTAAAGAGAACATTTTCTTTAAGAAATTGCAAATATGAGCAGTATTTTAACGCAGAAATATTTAATCTCTTTATAGAGATATGCATCTGATGATTTTTGTATTTTTTTGGACTGATGTGTGTGACATGTAAAAGCGTTCCCTGCAGTTAACTGGGGAAACTTTTTCCAAAGTGTTTCTGCAGATCTACTTCCTGGATTTGAAGGAATGCAACAGACGTTTCTAATTATCTACTTCTTTCTGCTGACTTTAAAAATATGTGCTGCACTGTAAGGTGGGACTATTATTGAAAGTCGCCAGCAAAATACCTTCCCTATAATAAATACATTGGGGAGAACAAGTATTTGATACACTGCTGATTTTTGAAGTTTTCCCACTTACTAAGCATGTAGAGGTCTGTTATTTGTATCAAAGGTACTCTTCAACTGTGAGTGACAGACTCTAAAACAAAATGCAGAAAATCACAGTGGATGATTTTTAAATAATTAAATTCCATTTTAATGCATGACATAAGTATTTGATGACCTATCAACCAGTAAGAATTTAGGCTCCCACAGACCTGTTAGTTCTTCTTTAAGAAGCCCTCCTGTTCTCCGCTCATTACCTGTATTAACTGCACCTGTCTGAACTCGTTATCTGTATAAAAGACACCTGTCCACACAATCAAACAAACTCTAACCTCTCTACGATGGCCAAGACCAGAGAGCTGTGCATGGACATCAGGGATAAAATTGTTGACAATAGGCAAGCAGGTCGGTGAGAAGGCAACAACTGTTGGTGCAATAATTAGAAAATGGAAGAAGTTCAAGACGACGGTCAATCTCCCTTGTTCTGGAGCGCCATACAAGATCTCTCCTCATGGGGAATCAATGATCATGAGGACAGTGAGGGATGAGGTCAGAACTGCACAGAAGGACCTGGTCAATGACCTGAATAGAGCTGGGACCACAGTCTCAAAGAAAACCATCAGTAACACACTCTGCTGTCGTGGATTAAAATCCTGCAGTGCACGCAAGGTCCCCCTGCTCAAGCCAGCGCATGTCAAGGTCCGTCTGAAGTTTGCCCATCTGTGGGCTCGTCTGTGGTCTGATGAGACAAAAGTGGAGCTTTTTGGTCCAAACTCCACTCATTGTGTTTGGACAAAGAAGAAAGATGAGTACAGCCCAATGAACAGCATCCCAACTGTGAAGCATGGAGGTGGAAACATCATTCTTTGAGGATGCTTTTTGGCAAAGGGGAGGGGACGACTGCACTGTATTAAGGGGAGGATGGATGGGGCCATTTATAGTAAGATCTTGGCTAACAATCTCCTTCCCTCACTAAGAGCATTGAAGATGGGTCATGGCTTGGTCCTCCAGCATGACAACGAGCCCAAACACACAGCCAGGGCAACTAAGGAGTGGCTCTGTATGAAGCATCTAACGGTCCTGGAGTCTCCAGACCTGTATTTAATAGAAAATATTTGGAGACAGCTGACAGTCCGTGTTTATTGTTATTATTATTTTATGCTTTTATTATTGTTTTTGTTCTGCTGGCACTCCGCGAGGATGGACACTTTTTATCTCTCTCCCTACTGTGTCTCTCCCACAGCTCTCTCTGTGTGTATTCTGCCTGGAGCATCTCTCTGCATCTTTCTCCGAAGCCCAACCAAGCTTTAATGATGGAAATTGTCAGTTAGTCTCTGAGTGCAATTGATGAAATCTACTCAACGTTATGAAGTGGGAAAGGGAATCCTGCTTGTCCTTCTGAGACTTATGTGGTCAGAACTGTCTCAGGAGGATTTGTAAGACATTTGGATATTTGGATTTATGGCGATCAGGTTCCTGTTGATTGGATTGGGAAGCTACTTGTTCTACTGAAAAATGGAGGCAATTCTGGAAGCAACTGGAAAGCTTAAGGAATTGTCCGATGGGCTAAGTCGGGCTGCTGGAACTCAAAAATGACTCGCTGGGTGAGCTGGGACACAGGCTGGATGCTGTAAAAGGTAATCTGGTTGGTGTTTCAGGACTCCTACGTGTCATCTAACTTAGAGAAACTTTCTTTGCGACTTGTTGGAAATGGAAATGAAATTGAACTGAATCTTTATTTGGTCGGATTGGAATCACACGGGACCGCTGAGAAATTCAAAGGACAGGGAGAAACTGCTATTCCTGCTAACCATAACCAGTATTTTGACTCTGTGGTGACCTTCAACTAACCTGGCATCAGCCAGATCTATGTGTAGCCCCGCACCGTGCGAGCCAACACATTTCAATCTGGAATCTTTGCAGCAGAAGAGGGAGGGCCATCTGGTAGAACATTTTGAGCTGATTGGAGGACGCGAAAGGTAGCGCCCAGGTGGCATTGGCTTCAAAGAGAGCGTCAACGGGCACGGCCATCTTTGTTTCACTTTCACAAAGTAGTTCAATTTGCTCATTTTTTAACAAAGATATAGTATCCAGTTCCTCTACAACTAATTCAATAGCCGATTCTAAGTGAGTGTCAACTGGCACGGCCATGTTTGTTTCACTTAGCCGGGCACTTCATACTATTGTCACAACTGAACTCCCGCCCCAAAGCACAATGCTGACAAACAATTAGTCCAGTTAAATATGGGTCAGAGGTCGGAGGGGTTAGATTGAAGTGGTCCAAAATGGATTCTCCTGAGTTTGGAAAACTCCAAATCTCATGAGAATCCATCTTGCAGAGCAAGGTTAACCTTCAGCTGGTTCACAATCAAATCCCTATGAGAGGAATGTAAACAGATTCTCCTTCACCTCCTGTCTAACCCTGTGAAAAGCACTCAACTGACGCAAACACACACACACACGTTACAGACAAACACACCACCTGCATCACCGTCCTGGCTGCTTCCTCTGAGCTCCCTACCACCTGTAGAAGCAATTCTGGTTTAGCGCGCCCTTACATGCGCTTTCACTTTCACAACCAAGGATCCAACACAAGCCTGAGCATGTGCTTTACTGTTTTTTAGGTGTCTTTTTTTCTTTTGTCTCGGTCTTGCTTCATTGATAAGGAATCAAAATAAAAATCCACCCTGTTTTTTTTGTTTAGCTCTCGGTCCACCCCAAACCTATGTAAATCTTTTCATATCTGAAATGTGGAGCACTGCTTGATGCTGGCTGCAATACCACAGTATGCCTGTATCTGTCTGTTATGTTGTTTGCCTGTCTACTCTTGATCGGGCTGTACTGAAAAGAATTTCCCCTCGTCGCATAAAAAAGGATTATTCAATTTTTTTCAATTTTATTTTATCCGCTAGTCACCCAAAGCACCTTGAACTATCTTGTTGCTGAAAATGGGCTATAAACTTGCCTTGCCCTGCCTCTCTAATGTTCTGTCTCTGTGCATGCAGGATTCTGCCAAGCAATCAAACGAAAAAAAGATGTAGGGGAAAGCAACATGCATCAAGGTGGGAAGCGGGTGAGAATTCGCCAACCCGCTCTAACCAATAGAAAAGGAAAAAGCCAGTCCCTGCTGACACGGGTGTTGGATAAGGGCCGCTTCCTGCGTCTAGGACAGAGCACCACTCTGACTCCTGGGAAGAACATGGAGCTGCGCTGCAAAGGGAGCAACATTGGATGGTCCTACCCGACCTACCTGGACACCTTTAATGACTCGCGCCTCAGGTGCTGCAGAAAAACATCTGATGTTTAAGGCATAGGACTGCTGGATTGTTTTTTTTCCTTACATCTGACTTCTTGCCTGCAGCATCAAGCATAGCAACAAGTACAGCCAGCTGATCCTCACTTCACCCTCTGCTGCAGACACGGGTTCCTACAGCTGCTGGCTCATTGTGTGTGACGGGACAGAGTGTCAGAGGGACCAAGATCGCACTTACGCCTCCTACATCTACTTCACTGGTGAGCTCTAGGGTACATTTCTTTTCCCCCAGCAAAGCAGTTAGTTTTAGTTGCAGGTGGTAGAAATGTCCTTAACATTTCACCAATTATTCATTTAGAAACCAACATTAATCGGCTCTTCTACCAAATGAACTCTCATGTACCATAAATATTGGATACCCCCTGGTGTCCAGTACTTTGCAGAAGCTTTTTTACTAGCTGGATAGCCTATAGCATTTTAAATAATTGGAGCATACAGAGACCATGTTGGCTCATTGTCTGTCTATGGTCCATTGTCTGAGGTCCTTGTAGGTTTTCTAAAAGATTTAGCTCAGGGGAGCTACATACATGGCCATAGAGGAAGGGACATTCATATCTGTGTTCATTTTGGCAATTTTTTGGGGGGGATCTTTATCCACCTTAAAGAGATGTTTATAAATACTCCTTTTTTCTGTGAGAGAAATAGAGTCACTGTCTATAGTTAGTAAGTTGGTATAGAGGTTTCCAATGAGTTTTTAACTAGAATCAAAGAAGCAAGTGTGAGGTTAATACTGAAATACATTAAATAGCGGTTTGATGACAATTAACTTTCCTCCAGACAAAGACAGCCTCTTCGTCCCCTCTGCAATCCACTTCGAGATCGTATACCTGCGCCCAGACAGGCCTGCGGTCGTGCCCTGTCGTGTGACCGAACCCCAGGCAACGGCATCGCTGCACCGAGAGGTCCCACCGGAGGAAATCACAGCAAATTCAACTCTTATGACCTACGACCCTACCAGGGGTTTCGTCCTACAAAACCCAAGTGCACATCTTCAGGGGGTTTTCTACTGCAAGGCTGTATCCAAGGGCACCCCTCAAATCTCCACCAAATACCAGCTATTGTATGTGGAAGGTGAGGGTACAGCACTTTAGAGTGGCCAAAGATATTCCTACCGTTTGATCTTTTACACAAAAAAAACAAAACTCAAACCTACAACCAAATGTGAGTGTATCTATGTTTAGTTAACGTCAAACATTTTTTGGCTAAGATGGATATAGGTTATTTTGTTGTTTAACACCATATATTTTAACGACAGTCGGTTATTGACACGATCCCATATAAAGTTAACATCACAAGGAAAACTTTTCTTGACAAAAGGATTCCCATTTGGGGAGTTCGTTTGGGCTCAGGATTTTTTATATCCATCTACTGTTGACAGTTCCTAGTGGGGCACCGTTCGTGAGCCTTGGAGCCTCTCATGAGATAGTGAGGGGAGGTGACAATATTAACCTGACCTGCACTGTGCTGGGAGAGCCAGAGGTGGATGTGAGCTTCAGCTGGGCTTATCCTGGACAGGTAAGACAAACATAGAACTTAAAAAAGTATTATGAAGAAGAAGGAGCAGGGGAAAAATTCCTGTGAATAAGAACACAAGGGAGAGATTTCTAAATAATTTTCAGACAACCTTTGGACAATCCCAATTAATTTTTTGTTTAAATTGCTGGTTTATGTTTTTGAAGCCCTATATGCTGGGTTTAGGTGGACATGCATCTTAATCTTAACAATAGTTTTTTCTTTTTCTTTTTTTTTTATACTTCAAATGACTTTTAGGATATGGACAGCCATTAACTACTTGCCATGCAATGGAATTAAGAACATTGTGATTCAAACAGGAAGATCAGTGGTGGCACACACTTTATAAACCTCTTTTTCATGATTTAATGTTCATAAATTAGTGTTCGCATGAAGTGCTTTGACATTTTTGAGACGGTCAGTGTTTTTAAACCATAAAATTCTGCTTTGGTCTTTCTTCCTACAGTTAGCGTCAACCAAGAAAAAAGAAAAATGAACAAAGATTGAATTTTTTTTTTGCGAATTCAAGAAAGCTGGTCTTCTAACCAGATTTAAAAATTTTCCAGGTCACATAAGTCCGCAAAAAAAAATAGCTTCCTAAAAATCTGAAATATTTCAAGCCTTTATTTTCTTGTACTTTGATAATAGCTTAAGAGGATGAAAAAAACCAACAAAAAACAATTCAGTGTCTTGGGAAATGTTAATATTGAAAATCAATAATGATAAAGTATACTTTAATCTAAAAAGAGGAGTTTGGATCACTGAGCAACAGTCCAGTTTTTCCCCCACCCACTTAACTTCCAAAGAATTTGCTTGAGGTAAGCACTCTGAGCAACAAACTGCTTTAGAAATTAACTTTATGGTTTATACACTCACCTGAAGGATTATTAGGAACACCACACTAATACGGTGTTTGACCCCCTTTCGCCTTCAGAACTGCCTTAATTCAACATGCCATTGATTCAACAAGGTGCTGAAAGCATTCTTTAGAAATGTTGGCCCATATTGACAGGATAGCATCTTGCAGTTGGAGATTTGTGGGGTGCACATCCAGGTCACGAAGCTCCTGTTCCACCCATAGGCGGAGATCCCGGGGGGGACGGGGGGGGACACGTCCCCCCCTCACACAAAGTTGTCCCCCCCACAGAAGAAGTTATTGTAAACACATACATGCTATCAGTAAAACTGTATTGTCTTCTAAAACCACAACAAAAAAGTTAGTCTGCAAATACAAAACAATGTGTTTTTAATTGTTGAGAAATTATAGTCCACCCCCCTTATTCCTCAAGTTGGTACGGTCGGTCCACACACGCTGTTTCCAACGGGCGGGGCTGCCGGCTCTCACCCGCTATCAGCTTCACAGCAGCCCGCAGGCTTACAGGAGGCGGGAATCAAAAGCCAGCGGTTTCCAGCAGTAAGTCATTTAATTATCATATGCTGGTTCTACAAACTTAAATATGTATGTCAAATGTGGTCATATTATGTCGAACATAGACACCGATTACTGGGCGATATCTTTAGACTTTGATCACCGGTCGGAGATCCCTTTATGACAGACCACCACCACAGTAAAAATAAGTTGTCACTTCATGTTCACTGGTCATTCCAGGGTTATTCCACTATTATTTTTCCATTCACTAAGGTGACCAAAAGTTCCTTTTCCCGGACACGTACGCTTTCACGGTCTGCCCCTGGAATCTGCGGAGCATTTATAGATCGATGAAAATGTCCGCGTTTCATCCTTTTAGCAGATGAATATGGGTAAGAATCAAAACTAACTGGTCCGATGTATGGAATACCACAGCGTTTAACCGCTCTTATCACGTCTTCCCCAGGCTCTGCAGTTGTTTACAATAGTGCAGGTGTAGCTTAGGGATGAACTGGTTGCAACAAATGTGTGGTGGAGGCACGTTGCTCAAAGCTCTCTGTGTAAAACATAGAGCCGAAGATCCCATTGGCCACACAGACCCAAAAACACTATGAAAACTGAGAAAAGTGAGAGATCGATTAAATTCAAAGATAAACTATAGAGTATTTATATGTTTAGTGTATTTGTAAAGTAAACGTTTTTTATTTTTAATTATTAAAATGAAACAAATATTTCAAGAATATATTTTTAGATTTTGTGTATCTTTTCGTTCAGTAGGACTTAGATAAAGTTATTAAATATTACAGAGTTATTCTCTAATAGCCTACAAAAATTTCTATGATTTATTAAAGAGATTTCAGTCATTTTGATACTTGACTTGATTTTTGAAGTAGTTTGATGTTATTAGCCTTGAAAGTGTTTCTGTAATAATGTTGGAACTTCTTCATGCTTACATTTTTGTAAATCTACTTTGACTGTTGTGGAAATTAAGACATTTTGTTGAATGTGGTCATAAAGGCATCAATTCATAACATTATTTAACATGCTGAAGGCAAACTATGCAAAACCAGATGCAAAGAAGCAGGAGAGAGCATTTTTTTTCATGTCCCCCCCAAAAATTACTCTCTGAAATTTTACTGTTTATTGTCCCCCCCAAAATTGAAATGGGTTCCACCCAAGGGGCAAACTCCACCTGCAGAATTTGAAGCCAACCAGGAAGTGTCAAAAATTGCAGTTCAGCCCTAATCCGCTGGGGGCTGGCTCCAAAAAGGAGCAATTTCCCATTGACTCCCATGTTAAAAAGGCCAACTTTACAGCAAAAATAAACATGTTTACAGCCTGGTTTAAAAAAACATTTTAGGTTAGATAGTTCAGGTTTACCATCATGACAACTCTGACAGGGGTGAATCTTTCTCAAACTTCTCCATTTATTTGTAATTTAATCTTGAAATTATGAATAATTCGGGGCGTGTCCTTTTGATTGACAGGTTCGTCTAGGGCTAGGCTAACGCTGGTGGCTAATGGTGGCTAACTGTAGCTAATAGCTTGCTCCATAGTCTGCTGTCCCCCTCTGCTTGCGGGGAAGCGCTTCACAGACTGGGACTAACGTAAAGACTTCAGTCATTTGGTGTTTCTGAACTTCACTATCAGTTGCCTCTTCAGTTTTTATTCGGTTTTGGATGTTAATCTGCAATTATTGGACAAAGACGGCTTCCTGTGGTGTTGATTACTGTAACAGACCGTCCAAGAAGTTTATGCTTTGGGGGGAGGCTTCATACCGGCTGATGCTTCGACCATGCCGCCCTAAAAATTGGTTAAATCACCTTTCGTTCCCATTCTGACATTGGAGTGCAGGAGATTGTCTTGACCAGGACCGCACCCATAAAGGCATTGAAGCAACTGCCATTTGATTGGTTGATTAGATAATTGCATCAAGGAGAAATTGAACAGGTGTTCCTAATAATCCTTAAGGTGAGTGTAGTTGTCTGTGTTTTCCTCATGATCGAGAGTCCTGCCGACTCATACAGAGACTAACTAGAGGCTAGGCAAATGTTATGAGTTAATTAGCTGATTAGGGTGCAACACCATGAGTTTACATGTATACTCAACCACAGGGGTATCAAACTACTATTCATTATCAGTTCTGTTCAACATTTAGATGTCAGTCGCCAACACACCTGAATCAAATGGCTGAATTCTCTCCATGGCATGCACCGAGTCAGATATATCGACCATCGGCAAGACTGTGTACAAGCTGATGACATGTTTCGGAGATCCAAAGCGCAGAAGCAGAAAAGAACTGGACCAAACAAAAGAAGTCTATTTGTCTTCTACTTCAGCACTTTGGATGGTCGTATACTAGATGACTGAACTCGTTTTACGTTAAATATTTGAATCAAATTAGCCTTGTCTCGAATGTAGCTTTCATTTTGAAGTGAAAGCTGTTTTAGTTTTTTTATTACAAGTATTCTGTAAAAAGCAGTGAAATGGGTTTTGTAACCAGAAGGCTGTTTATCCGGTACTGTAGGGTCAGCGTCCAGTTCACATCCAAGCGCTGTGGAGGCTTGTGAACCGCGGTATGGGCTACACCACGAGGGTCTCCCAGAGCATCCTGGCTGTGGAAGACATAGAAACCATTGACTTTGGGAACTACATCTGTAAAGCTAAGAACAACTATGGTGAGACGATAGTGACAACCCAAATTGTCTCTTCATAATCGCCACCAAGGAGCTCATGATCCAGTGTTTTCTTTGTTCTGCGTGTGATGGAAAAATGTCCACATGTAAAGCTCTAACACTGATACAGCAATCTGCAGGACCAGATAAAATCAATGTCTCCTATAAAAATACTATACATAATCTGGATATTTTTAAAACAAAAATAAACATTGTATAATTGCTTTGCTGAGGCTTTGTCATCATTGTTTAAAATCCATTGTGTTTTTAAAAACGTAATATTTTGAAACTTAGGTTTTGAAGAGCTTATACCTTACAACACCGCATGAGGCAGAGCTTCTAAAGAGGTAGAGATAGTGAATTAAAAATTTGTAGGAACAAGCAAAAGCCATTTCAAATACAGCTGTATGTGACTTTTTAAATTAAATCTGAAGAATTGTTGCATCACTGAATATCCAGTAAAACTTCCTTTGGATGTTAAAGAACTAAAACAGAACTCTCATTTTATGCTACATGTTGGAATCTGGTTGGAAACAACACTTTGTGCCAGGCTGACTTCCTAATATGCTCCTTATGTGGAATGTGTTGTGGAGAGAAAAAGCTTATTTTGGCCTGCTGCGTGATTTCTGCAGTTTCTGCTTTGCAAACATAGTTATGATTACAAATTTGACACGTGCATTGGATTATGTTCACTAGGTGACAAAAGAGCACACGTGTCGTCCCCTAGAGCCGTGATTCTCAAACTGAGGTACGCATACCACCAGTGGTACGAACAGTCTACCAAGTGGTACTTGGAGGAAAGTTCCAAATATTTTTTTTTAAATAAAATAAATTTAAAAATTTACCATTCACACAAAGTGGCTGGCAAGAATTACCAATGAATAATCCTTATTAGGAGTAATTAAGCCTTCTTTGTTAATTGCAAATGGTTAAAATAGTAAGCCTTCTCTACTGTATGTTTAGATCGGTCATGATAGTGGTACTTGGAGAGCTCAATATCTTCTCAGGTGCTACCTACGGTAAAAAGTTTTACAAATAATGCCCTAGAGGCCTTAACCTTCAGTAAATCACTAACCCCGTTTAGATTTAATACAAGACTTTATTAATTGCATATTTCCAACAGGGTCCATACAGCTGAAATAGTTGCACACAAAATAATATCTTTGAACTATCCGGTATCCCTGATGTGTACGAGCAAAGCTGTTTCCATAAACTAAAAGACAGGACCCTGACCTTAAAGCTGTACGAGGAATCTTCCTTTGAGGTCACAGACACACATACAAAGATTTGGATTGGTCCCTTCATCAAACAAAACAGAAATATTAAGGACCACTAAGGTTTTCTAGGTTTTAAAGAAACCACACGCCCTCTGAACTAAAATAACCTTAAGGAAAAGGGTGTTCAAGGCCAGCATATGAAACTAAAGACCAACTCTTACCCTAGTGAGAAAAGGTGCAGAAGTGTAAATGAAACAATTCAAGATTCCTTAGACATTGTGAGTAAATATATACACCCTAAATGATCCTGAAGTTAGACCTTCCATGGCTCTGGAGTCTAGAATCAGAAAAACTACCTCTTTAAACACTGCAAGGCTAAATATGCATGTGTATGCATGCATGTACTGTATGTGAGCGTGTGCTGAGCTTTAGGGAAGAAGAGCCTCTGACAACATCAAACAAAAATACTGCTTCATTACATACAAGTCCTGAGATTTTACCCCCCCCCCCCCCAATCCATCCATCAAATCAGGTATCAAAGGCAAACAAGATGGCATTAAGTGCTTCTGTGCAACATTTTTTTTATAGTATTTAGCATCTTTATACAAAAAGTTGTAGAGCTTATGTAGTCCTGGAGAGCCACGTTCCAGCTGGAACGAAAAGGATTCAATCACTGCTTTTGTTCCAGCAGGAAAACTGAACCCGATGCTCTGCTTCCTGGGAGCAGGGGCCTGCTGTTATCTGGGGGAGAGGGGGGGGCTGGAGAAGAAGCTGGAGCTGCGAGGTGACTGCAGCTTGAAGGGGTGGGAGGGTGAGGTAGGGCTGGGGGACACCCTGCGGGGGCTATTCAAGTCTCCGTTGTGGAGCTTCCAGAGCAGCTCCTCGTTCTCCATAGACAGCCGCTTGTTCACCTTGGACTCCTTCTGAAGGGACTCCTGCAGCATGGCCTGCTCTGTAGACAGCTCTCTGTGGGGCAGCACAACACAACCCAAACCTTCACAACATGGAGAGGCTGCCAGAATATCGCTAAACATTAAATGGTTCATTTACTTTGGATTATTCTGGTCAATTCAGTTTTTAAAAACGTCCATTATTTTCTCATCGGTGGAAGAAAACACCATCGGACAGCTAGGCTCAAAATTATTATTATTCATATTCAAGTCAGGCATTTGACTGTAACTTGTCAAATCCATCAATTAAGATTAGTTGATTGATATTACTGATCTGAATCTACCAAGGGTATGGCTAATTTTGGTAGTAACTATAAGCATCACCATAATCTTAAAACTACTGTCTTCACTGTAGACGTTACTGTGGAAAGAAGTTTCAGTGTTGACTATTTTCATCGTGAAGACCTTAAAAATCCCTACAGACACGGCAAAGAGATGGAAGAAGACATGTTTGCTAGCCAGACTTTCAGCAGCTAGGAGGAACATTTGAATGGAAACAGACTGTTCCGTTTCCTTCTTTTGAGCTTTCAGCCTCGGTCATGAAACTAATTCTGGATCTGGAAATGTTGGCGGCACTTTCAAAGTTTTCCAAGGTAAGATAAAGATCAACACTCTTTGAGGAATACAAATGGAGACTGCTGTTTAAGTCACGCTCCCATTGCTAAATTAATAATACAGGAGGTTATAGACCATTTAAAAAGTGAACTCAAAAACTGGTATCATAAGCTCAAATCTTTACAAATGCCAGAGATGGGAAACTCTGATCGGTGCAGCTCTAGCTTTAAAATCTTCCAGTGGTTCTGGTACCTCGACAGAGCGGCGTGCCTTTCCATTCGGGCTTTCAGGTCTTCATTCTCCTGCTGGACCTTTATGAGGATTTCATCCAACTTCACGTTTTTCTCCGTCTGTTAGAAACAAATGTTTGGCGGTAATATTTCCGTTGTTGTTTGGCAATCTTTCTTCACGCTTCCCAATTCTCACCAGTTTGTCGATCTCCATCAGCTTCTTCTCCTGCTGGTGGAGTTGTTTGTTTTTGAGATCCAGCACCACTTTGAGGCTTTCCAGCTCCTGCTCCAAATACAGCGAATGAGAGTCCTTCTGAAGGGACAAAGTGCAGCATCATGATTAGACTCCAATTAAGCAAGCACAGATACAGCACATTTTCTAACTGCAATATCAGATAATCAGACCATCCAACAGAGGGCACCTCTGAGCACAGACTATTAAAGTAATACTGTTTGCTTACAGGGTAGTACACTATATATTTGGCCATCAAATAGGGACATATAGCAGCTGCCAGTTCTGCTCCTTCTATTATTACAATATGGCTACATGTTGTGAGTTAGTGTACAACGGTTGCATTTAATACTTTCTTGTGTCAGAGCAGTTTGGAGCCAGATAGTTACACCTTTCAGCTAATGAAGAGATAGTAATAGCATTTCTTATAGACTGTTGTTGTAGTCCCTATAAACTATTGTGATTCTTCACATGGGAGCTTTTTTATGAAGTGTTTTTCATTGTCAAGAGATAAATGATTGTCTTTTAAAGAATTGAATCTTCCACCTGTGAGAAAACATTGACTTTCTATCTTTCCACTGGTAGTTTATCTTTTGGGCCTTCACTGGCTTTATTGTTATTCCACTCTGAATACTCGGGGGCAAACAACACTGGAGTCATAAGGGCTTTCAACACTTAATCCTTTCCATATCACAGACAAAAAGTACCTGCATGTTTTCACTCAGTTCTCTCCTCCTGCTCTCCTCTGCAGCTAGCTTCTCTAATAGGACGTTTTTCTCTACAGTCAGCTCCTGAATCTGTGCCTGTGGTTGCACACGGAAACAAAAACCAGTGGGCAAACTGGTACACCATTCTATAAGGTGTTTTAAAACAACAAACACTTACAGATAGAGCAGCTTCTGCATCTTTTAGGGTTCGCTCAAAAGACTGCAGCTCCTGAGTGTGGACTTTCCTGAGTTCTGTGAAGTTCACAAAGTTCAGAAAAAAATAACTACATTAGTTCTCAGGGCAAAGATGCACTGGTGACCTGTTCAGGGCCTCGCCTGATGACTGCTGGAGATGGGCACCAGCCCCCCTTCGTAACCCTGCTTAGGATACAATGTATAGATAACGAATGGATGAATGGAGGGATAGCTTTCAGGGTAGATCGCCCTTCAACACCACATTACAGTGATGGATCTATAATAGAATATCCGTTTTATTTCAGAAATGGTTGAATAAACTGTGTTTCATACAGTAGTTATCCACTGCTCTTCTCTCACCTTCCAAAGACATGTCATACTGTTGCCTAACGGACTGTAGCTGCTCTGCATGGCTTCTCTCTAGTTGTAGCTTCATGGCTTCATGATTGGCCTTCAGCTCTTCCATCTAGAAGACAGAAAACATGACCAATTTTTCTCCAGCAGTTCAGATTATTTACTGAAGAATTATTTAAAACATTATGAAAACAGACAAGAAACTTCCTGACAGTATCAAAAATCTCTTTTATAGCTCCTGCTATGTATAGCTACCTGCTGCTGCATGAGAGTTTTATACTTGTTTGCTTCCTCCTGATAGGTGAGGTGAACATTGTCCCATTCAGCCTTGTAGACAGCCTGCAACTTCTGCTCCAGCTCAGCCAGCTCCTGCTTGTGTTCTTCCTGCAGTTTCTGCGTTGCATCCTGCAGAGCACCACGCAATTCTTCTTTTTCCCTCTCAAGGCACTCAGACGACTGGACAGAGCAGGCTGACAATAAGAACAAAGGGCATAGTGTAGTGTTCATTAAAAAACACTGAGTGGGAGAGGCTGTTTTGGTAACTCGCTGTGCAAGTAACTCAATATTCCCATTAAGGACCTCTAGTTTAGCGAACTGTGTGACATCAAATGGTCTCCAAAAAGGAATGGAAAAACTGAGTTTTCAGGGGGAGGTGGGACTTGTTCTCAGCCAACTACTGCTTGGTCATTAAAAGGCAGAGAGAAATGTGAAAATAAGTGATAAATCACTCGGTATAGCTCAGTACTTGTGGCTCAACAGATTCCTAAACATTTCATGTTATTCCATAGTCCGACCCACTCATGTAAACCCCATGCATGGAAATGTTGCTGAACTGCAGAGCTCCTTCAGTGACAGACCACTGCATCCTAGACGCATGAAGGAGAGATTCTGCAGGCCCTTCCTCCCTGCAGCTGTCAGACTCTACAAACTAAAATGCTCCCAACATACATACATGTTCGCACAATTGCTGTTAAACTGCACTAAATCAACAACAATACTGTTATAACTTGCAAATTACTTCTAACAGACTATATATAATAACTTTTTGAAAATTTCACATCTATTCTTTAATTGCACAGCTCAACGCACAATCTGTACTATTCTAAACTTCTAAATATTTTTAATTACGTTAACTATACAGTACCCTGTTTTTTAACAATAGTACGTGATGTAAATATTTTTCTTTCATCTGTAATAACTGTGTGTTTCTGTTCTGTTTGTACTTCTGTTTTTTTGCTGCTGTTACAACCAAATTTCCCCATGTGGGACAATTAAATAATTATTCTAGTAACCATTTCCCTTCACAAACTGTTCCTATGACAAAGAGCGGTTTCGATTGGATTTTAAATGGAGGAACAGTTTCATCAATAGTTTAAGCAGCTGTGCACAAACAGCTGGTATTTTAAAGAGGAAAACTATCTGGGTCAAGTTAAAGGTAAAATATGTAATACTGACACCTTATGGATAAACTGGAGTACTGCAGTCGAAGAAACGCTACGCAGTCCCCTCTGTCATAATAATTTCCTGGAGAGTTGCCAGTTAAGGATGGGCCAGAAGATACATGATGACAAGCGAAGAAGAGTTCTACGCAGTAATTTGATAAGTAGATAAATACATTTCAAGGCAATATCGAGTTGATGGTAATTGAAAAAGTAGCTTCAGGTATTTTTAGAGCAGACTATTTTACTACTAGCATTGTTAGCTAACCATTAGCCTTTAGCCTGGTCTGTGTCATGTTAAAAATGACGGGGCGCTGTTTAGGGTTGAAGATAGGCAACCTTGTGAGCTCACATGGGATTTGCCCTGGAACCAGGAAGTATCATCAGATATTGTCAACAATTTCTACGTCCTGTAGCAGCGTTTTTAAAATAACAAAAAACTTAAAACCACCCAGCCAGCTGAGATCAAGATCTGTTTCAATGCAAACTTCCTTCCAACATGGTTGGGACATTAGATTGATGTGTGATTCATTTAGTGTAAAATTCATATGGAATGTTAATCTAGAGCTATCAACGGGCGGATGTGCTTGGTGAAGGATGTGCAAACTTACTGAAATAAATTAATTTTATGAAGGTTGCATCTCAAAAAGAGATTTGGTTATCACTGACCTATATGAATACTTTCTGAACTAATGGTGAGACCTAACCCAGAACAGATTCAACTTTACAATAAGGAGGCTTGTTGGGCACCGTTGTGATCGGCTCAGTGTAAAATCTATATGTTATCGTTCTGGCTTCACATGTAAACAATGCCAAAGCCATGTACGTAAATCATTGGATACAGAATTTTTTTTTTTTTTAATCGTGGCCAAGTATTTTCAGAAGTTATTAAAAGAAAGGGTCATAAAAATGGTTAAACCCCACAAGTAAGTCAAGTCAGTTGTATCTTATAACCACTGATTCATTCACTCCTTTCATTCCACTCCATTCTCATTTGTTCAGACTCTCTTAAAATATGACAGATTATGACCCCTGACCAAAACAACTATATTCAACAATCTGCTGGTAAATCTTATTCAATAATAATGAATCTTCTTCCTGCCAGGCAGGAAATGTCCCATTGTATCCAGCATATTTTCATATCTAAAAAAGTCAGACACAAAATAACCAAAACTGCAAAGGAACAACATGCATGAAAAAATTACCATTAACAGAATTTTATTTGTCTATTAATTGAATACAATCATCAAATCAGTGTTTCTATCTGGCATGTCATGCGATAAGTGCCCACCTCATTCCACATGCATTTGCTGGGATCTAATCAGCAGTTTTGAAGACAATTTCGTGAGTAAAGCGTTTCCTGGCCTGAGAGCGAACTGACTTGATTCAGGCAGGACCTGACAGCTGGATACGATTTCCTGTGTCACCTGGTTTCCCCATGTACCAATGATGCAAACTTATTTATACATGGGGATGGATGAGGAAGGATGCTGTGCTTGCAGGGAGTTACAGTAAAGACTAAAGAAGGAACACATCTGTTGCGCCTGATTGTTAAAAAACACGATGCTTTGTTTAGTTTTACGGGAAATCTCCTCCTTAAAAAATAATGACATACTTTTCTTTTGTTTTTATTTTTCAATAAGATAATGCCAAAGAAGCAGTCAGCTTTACTTTTATTACTGCAGCCAAATTAAATTGCTACTAAACAAAAAGCTAAACAATAAAACTGCTTTACATTTTCTGAGGCAATAAAATTACAAATAATGTAAATTCAATGGAATTATGTAATTTCAACTGAACTAAACTTTTTGTTTAAGGCGTATAATTTAACCCTTGGTATGTAAAGCTCCTCATCAATAAGGGGAACTGACCCAACGAGTGGAAGTTAGTTGAAGGCTCATCAACATTTGGAGCAAATATAGAGCTTTAAAGCTCTAGATGTCACAGGAGGCATTTACATGTTCTGTATCTAAAGCTGGAAGCATTAGATGACTGAATAGGAGACCATAAGTAACCCCAGACTTTTCATGTTTAAAAAAAACAACAAAAACAAAATACTGTAGTCCAAAAAAAGTTTTACTAAAAAATACAAAAGGTCTATATAAGGTTAATTTGATTCCCCACCAGTCTGAACAGAAGTTTTTGTGAGAGTACAAATCTAACAACATTCAGCGTATAAGCAGTCATGTGGGAATCCCGAGGCGGTCACAGAGGGGGGAGGAGCTAAAACGGCCTCTAATGCCTTAGGGGAGAAAGATAAAAACAAGTTTGGACAACAGTCGGCCCATGTGTGTGTGTAAGGCTATTCAGCGTGACAACACTTGAATGGGACATGAAGCTCTTGTTATTTCCACGAAGCACTCTGAAGGCCAGCAGTGGTGTGGCATTCCACCAGAGGAAGCTGCTCAGGGAATATTATTGTCAGCAGTGGTTGAATATCTATCTGATTTATAGACATTAAAAAAAAGACATCGGTCATCTCAATTTGAAACAAATGGGAGCTAATTTAGCTTTATCCAACTAGATAATACAAACACAGCTTTAGACACGCATATAAGAGGATTGAAAGAAACGGGTTCAACATGTAAATGCTAGACAATGAAGGTATACTCTGGTGATTTCTACTGAACAACACTGTAATATTGCAACTTACCCAGCTCTCCTTTAAGGCTGACCAGTTCCTGAGACAGCTTTCTACACTGCCTGGTGGTTTCATCACGCTGCAAGGAAAAATAAAAAACATGTCAATATTATTTGACTAATTAGGGGAAGAAGGATTCCCCTCATAGGGCAATAATAATTAATAATGCAAATAGAGATGCTCTTAAGGCATTAAATAGACATAAATCCAGGTTTCCCAGACAGTTCTGGTTGTGGATAACAGCTAAATAAACCATAGCCAAACAAAGACTGTCTCTAATGACCGACACAAAACTTCTCGACATTCAGTTTGTGTTTCCAGTTTCATAGACTTCTCATGTCAGCCTAACTTCCTCAGCCTTAATGAGTCAGTGTTGCAGCTGAAGGCTGTGCTGCAGTGTCACTGCTACGATTCAGACTGACGCAGAAACCATCCACGTCCCTTCTAGTTCCCCTCCCCTACACTGTGGATTTACATCTGCAACCTGACGCTCTACACATCACATTGTGCAGCCTGCATGATTTAATTATGCCGACACACATGACAATCGCAAACTACACGAGACAAACATGAGCAAAGTGCTCGGTTTAGATTAGCAAATAGCTTGGCAATCCTGTCTTGCTCTTCTTTGATCTGCATCTTTTTTTCACTGCAGAGAAGATCGTAGAAGCCAGTTACCCTCTGTGCAGCGCAGCGAGCACTAAGACAAGCTTTGCTGCCAGCACAGCCCATGATCCAGCCTCAGTCTGAGGCTTGGCTGCTGGAGTCCCCTCTGGTCGCTATGGAGACTTGGTAATCCAGGGCAAACAGCGGTCCAGGTGAATGTACCACCTCCACATGCCCTCCCAGACTGAGCTTACTACATCTGAGGCAGGACTGAAAAAGCCGCTTTAGAGGCAGCAGAGTGTGACTTCAGACTGCTCTACCGTATTTCATCTATAAAAAAAAAAAAAAAAAAAAAAGAAACACAAGAGGGGGAGGCTACAATGTGCTTTAGGACCACCCCCACAGCAGCAGAGGGGCCACTTTAAGACAAGCACTAAAAGCAGTACCAAAGCAACTGCACAGAGCTGGCTGACATTAGGATGATGGGAAATGACCCGTCCTGTGCAGTGATCCATCCTGGTCATAAGCAGTGAGTTTACCGTCCGCCGTCTATGGGCTGCAAGGACACAGCCTCTCCATTAGCAGCTGATTTAATACCCTTACGTATCAATTTACCATCCCCTCAATGAGTAACACTAATTACAGTCACTGTACAATCAATGAGAAAAAGAAGATTACTATGCTGTTACTCTTTGATTTTCTGGTTTATCTTATTTAAACAACTTTTATGGGCCATTTCTATCACTTACAAAATGTTTATGCAGTAAAGATGTGTTAAAAAATGACATCTAATTACTGAACAAAAAGCATCTAGAAATCTTAAGGTCACAATCCTTCAATTTCAAGTGGGAATTTACAAGTGTGTAGTTGTAACGATCCTGCAATATTAATAGGATATTGGAAGCCATTTTCTCCTGTCAGATGAGGACGAATGTCCCGAGGGTGTATGTGAGGTCGTTCTCCACCAAGATTATCAAGTGGATATAATGATGACTGTCTTGGTAGAGAGAAACATCACAATATAGACGGAGAAAAGAGTCCAGCGGCTGTAGGTCATATGAGGACAACTCAAAAGCAAACACTGCTGTCATTCTAACATCGATAAAATAAACTTAGATTTTATTTTTTTAAAACATCAGAAAATTAGATGAAAGCAGTCATTTTTCTTTAAAAAAAATTATAATCATTTTTTTTAGTTTAGTTTCAGATACAGTGAAATTAATAAGCAATTAATAAATGTATACTTCTCCACAACTATATCACTGCTGTTTGTTGGGTAAGGGTTGTATAATAAACCTCTGCATCATCTGAATGGCCATAGTGATTATAATTTGACAAAATGTGTTAAAGTTGGATGATCTAACTTTTTAAAGGCATAATGAGTTTATCAATTAGGCTGATAGGCATTACAAAGCCCTAAATGAAGCAATAGGCGGTCATGTGAAAGCAGAACCAACACTCACACCCTGTCCAAACAGGTGATAAGAAGCAGCAGCACACAGTCCTTGCTTAGATTTTGGCAGCAGTTCATAACCATATCAAGGCAACAGCTGAGACATTCTCACACTATGATGGCAGACTCCTGCTTCCTATTATTGGCGTGATGAGTGGTCACCAGATTCCATTCTGCACTAAAAGATTACAGACCTCATGAAAAAAACACTTTGGGCCTGATTTGTCAACGGTTTGCGCTTGTTAAAACTGCCGCAACTCAAACAGCATAACAGAAACAGGCTGTAGCTGTTTTACTAACATAGCATAGAGAGCATTGCGCCTGTTAAACCCAGAGACGCGCGACGCACGCAATCCGTTTAGCGCTTTTCCTCACACTAAATATGCGATATGGACGTTTCTGTTAGAAGACGCACAATATCTGGACATCTAGGTATGTGTGGTTTACTAAACATAAAACTGTTGCACCACCACATTCAACTTAAATGTATTACTTACAACAAAAAATGTCACACATATAACAGAATAGCATCAACACTATAATGGCGATAAACCAGACAGTTCTGTCGATCGCCCCCCAGAAGACGTATCATAACTCACTGCTCTCTAAGCGGTCTATAAAATCTGTGCTGAACGCACAGTGAGTTACGATCCTAAAGGATCCTCATTAGTTTCCACTGGAGTGGAATCTAATCTTACTGAGTTCCAATCAATGAAATTTAGTAATCATGTACAGCATAATAATCACAATCAGGCTACGTTGTAAAAGCATTTTTAACAATTCATATTTTCAAGATTTTTTTTTTCTTTCTACTGCAACTTGACATTTAATAAAAGGCCACAATAAAGTGCGGTGCATTTCAAAAACATGAGCAGAATATGGATATCGTAGCGACCTTGTTCTGGAAATTCTGCAGCTTTAATAAACCCAACTCTTGAATACGCTGTATGCATGGAGCAGAGAGTGCTGCATGTACACCGCACGCATTACATTTATTACTGACAAATGAGAAAAATAATTCACAATGTTCCAGCCTAATCGTAATTAACTCTTTAACAGCCATAGACTTGATATGTTGGTTTTTTTCCCCTGAATCTATGCTCAAATCCCTCTCTAGCTGTGGGGCAGCAAACAGCAGCAGCCGCAAAGTCCTCATTTGAATACTGCTACTTGCGCCCGTTATGAATTTCTCTTCCAAACTTAGTAAATCACCTGCAAATGAAGGACAATTCACCATCACACATTTTTTATTTAGAATTCTGATAAATCAGGCCCATAATGCTCTTTAATACAGGAACATCTGATTATCTCCTGTAACTGTCATGACTGATAGATGTTGTTGGATAACAGGTGTGAAGTTGAAAATGAAGCAGTTTGTAATGGAATAAAGTTGAGTCGGCGGGAGGAGGCTGCAACAGCTGCTTTTCCGCCGATGGGATTTAGTAATGCTTTTGGTTTCACAACCATGCTGCCCAAAACAGAAGGACATGAGTCAAACATCAGTGACTAAAGATCACGCTCTGTGCCTTAGAAACAGCTGCCACATTTCAGAGGCTGACATGGTCATTAAACAGATTGTACTCAAAATTTGTTCCACCATAACGACAGGCAACGCAGAAACGCTGCTGTGACAGAGGACATCAGAACAAATTAAAATCAACAATGCTTTCTGCTGTCTGAGAATTTTAGATACATTTAAGTTATAACAAAAAAACCGTAATGTTTAGTGGAGAAATCATTTGAACTTTGTATCAACTTACACACAGTGAAAATGTGATTGCAAGAAATCAGTCTGGGGTAAAAGTAAGCTGTAGGCCGGAGTTAATAAAGTCCAAAGGTGACTCTCTCTTCTAGAACGATTCTCTGCAGGGAACTAAATGGCACCAGGTATCACCAGACAAACAAGACATGCCATGGTTGCCCCCGGCAACATCAAACCTATGAATAATGCGTGATCACACTATCCAAGAACATATTAAATACATCAGAGTGCCGCTGTCTTCAGAGGTGCCTCTACCAGCAGGATCTCTACTTTTATACGATTGGATCGGTTAATCTAAGACACGTTGGGGGAATAAGAGCCGTCTGTGAAATATGAGCCTATAATACTGTTCTGTATACTTTCCAAAAAAGAAAATCTTTGTATCTTGTTAGACTACATGAATAATTTACATATAAATTTGTTAAAAATACAGTAGCTCAGAACTCTTAGCCAGTATCATCATTTAAAGTCTGATATAAGAATAGAGTATTAAAGGAGATGGTGACTGATGTCATCACATTTCCTGAAAAACTGGGTGAGAACTGACACGCAGAATCTCAAAAATCAAATCTAATTCCCTTCCAGCAAACATGAAGCAGGTTGAGGCCATTAGGTGTTATTATTAATTATTATTATTGAGAGAAGTCTTACATTTTTATTTTCCGGAGGTCTTTAAAGGTTCAGATGTGTAAAGTGTAATGTAAAAGGAGACATGAGTTTCCACAACATGTCGAGAAATGTTTGAGACTCCTGTGCTCTGGTCATTTCTACCCTCTTTTGCAATTTTGGACTTTGCAGATTTGGGTGTTTTGTACTTAACTTTTTAAGCTTCAGCTATGAAAAGAAGCTGTCTTAGAGGTAAATGCTCATGTTATGCTAATCAAACTAAGTGCTAATGTAAAAATGTACAGAGATAAAACTGTCAGTACTTCTATCTTTTTGTCTGGTTTTTAATGAGTAAATCCATGTTTTCTACATTGCTCTTTAAAAACATTAACTAACTGACTAATCTTGGCAGAAAAGCTAAAAATAAAGAATTTTAAACATGTTATAGTTTTTAAAAAGTAATTGGAAAAGACTACGGTCGGAATTAGGAGGTCAGAAATTCACATAAATCAGAAACTGAAAATCCTCCATAAATGCAGAATAGAGAGATAAAGGAAGTCTGATTGTCTCAATGTAGAAAACTGAGGATTAGAGTTGAATTATCTTGTAGTTTTGATTAGTTATTTGGGGAAAAGGGAAGGTTTACACTCAAAAGCCGAGCAGTGTTAAACACTATGGATGAAACTAAATTTGTTTTTGGTTTCTCAAATGTTGACTGACAACAGCAGATAAATACTAGGCTGGATAATATCCAGCTATGTCTGCTCATCCTGAGGTAGCCTAACAAGCTGTGGCTGCAAATAGAAATGGGACTTTCTGCTGTATCAATAAACCATAATGTACATCGAAAATATTAGAAAAAATTCTATATGATACAACCTCTCTCTTTAAGATGATGTTAAACTGAAATGGCTTTCTCAAACAGTTGACGTCGCATTCTGCTTTATGAATTTAAGATATTACCGAACAGATAGGCTACTGTTGCAGGGAGCAAATAGTGCAGCTTTGTTTGGTTTAGTGTACATTAAAAAAGGCGTTTTTTTGTTATACCATGACGGTACAGAGCTGTATTCTAAAATAACGATGTAAGAAGTAATAATGAGTTTTATATCAGTAAATACCAATTTGTCTCATAAGTGCCAACAAAATTATAAGATGCAACATAGTCCTTGATGAAAATACCTTTCAAATATAGAAAAGCTTGATTATCTTCCACTAATATCTACATTACATAATTTGACAAGAAGAGTGTAATTAAAGAAAAAAATAATAATACATAATTTTACCTCAGCCAAAGTTTGCTGCAGAACGATGGCTAGTGCCTGAAACCTACAGTCGCTGGCTGTAAGGAGTTTTTTGAGCTGCTGGATGTTTTGGTCTCTCTGGTCATCTTGAAGGACACTCCCCTGCACCGCGGTCCGAGACCCAGCGCTCTTTGCAGGTTGGGAACATTGCTGTTGATGTTGCCTGGCGCTGCTCTTGGCTTTGATCTTGTCCACTGTGAAAAGAATATGCATTGTTGTGACATTAATCATTGCAAACTCCCCTCCCATGACATGGTCACCCAACCAATGTGTTTCTGTCCGGTTTACTGGATTACTGCACCCTAGAATAGTACCGGCCAATCATTCAGTCTGATGGATAATCCAATTAGCTTTCCATATTCTAACTCGATCCAGAGTTCTGCAAACACCAGTCACTGAGGACAGCTGATTTTAGCAAGGTCGCGCTACAGCAGGCTTGATTTACATCTGCTTTATAAATATAACAGTGACATCTGATAGGCACCATAAATTCAACTGATGGAGAGTACATAGTTACCAGCACTACAGTGTTGAGGGATCAGAAAACACTTTCAGCACACATAACCACATGTCTTGAGACCAATGAGTTGACAGGATTACAAACCTCTATGAATCATCCTGAAACTAAAAGTACTGAGTAGGAGACTTTTTGAGACTACCATGACACAGCACAAGCTGTAATAGCATCCATTGGATAATTTTCAAAACAGACATAAGGTGTCAAAGCAGAGCAGCAAAGCAGGCTTGATGAGGGGTGTTTCCCAAATTCTAATAGTGAAACCTAGAACTACTGCAGAAAAAGTACTAATTAAAAAAAAGGTTGACAAAGGGATCTTAGTTCAACTCTACAACCTGATGTGTTGGACCACATAAACTCAGATCCTGGCAGCCAAAAAATTGATTTACTAATCTGGCTTGTACTGGTTCACCACCACCAATGTTGTTTTTTTTGACACCAGACCTTCTAAATGTGCCTTTAACTGATTAGGATAAAACGCCATCCAAAAATAAAAAATAAAAATTATTCTGCAGATTCCATTATACATGTAGTAGTTTGAAATCCACCTGTTAAACAAATAAACATTCTTTATTGGTTTGTCCTAAACTCAAAAATAGCATCCATGTACATACTGCTGGTCATTCAGTTTATAGATCACACATGCTGGATTTCAACAGACATAAGTAGCAAAAAAGTTATCCCCCCCCCACCCAAAAAAAAAACAAAAACAAAAAACCTGCCAAATCAGAGTGAGCCAAGTGGAGTTACACGGTTACACTGCCCTCTGGTGACTTTGCAGAGATCAGCATGTAGTAAATAGATTGGTTGGGGGGTATTCAAACCTTTTACGGGATGAACTCCAACCACCTGAGCCACGGTCACCTTAATAACCGTCCGATAATTCTGCAAATCTTTGTTTCAGCAAAAGAATCTGTTTGAAATCCTTTATGGTATTTTGTACTTACAGTATATAAATAAGAAATAATGATCTCTTATTCTCAGCAGTGTTAAAAGTAGCAAAATTATATCAGATTTAATCCATAATTTAAGAAATTTAGACCCCAAAATAGGTTGACAGTTTGTGATAATGATATTTATAAAGCCTACATAGAAACTAACTGCATGTGCTTCTATCCAAGGCCACAGGTGGACATTATGAAACGCTGCTGAATTTCAATAATTTATGTTGTGTCAGCAGTTAAATTATTCAGATGTGATCTAGAGAAGTAGTCCGGCTCTGATCTGAGACGTGGGAGATTACTTGGATTATTTTTGCTTAATAAAAGGTTTCTGTTGTATATTCGTATTTAAAAGAAATTGGTCTATGCCAACAATAAAACTGAGCCTGAGAGGCAGCATTACCGACATTGTTCTTTTGTTTGAAAGAAAAACACAAATCTGAAAGTGAACTGAGCATTCCCAGCAAGTTCCTCCTTAACCAATGTTTCATGTAATTAAATATGTTACCCTTTCATTTCAGACATCTCCAACTTGAACAAATAAGATCAAATCAACAAACTGACACTGTACTGTTGAGAGATATCACAATGCAGGACAAAGCATGATTGGTGACGAGACCCCTAACAATTAGACACTTGTTATGGTGGTTGGTGGCTACAATTACTGATATCTATTCTGTCTAGAATGAGATTTAAACAGAGGCTTTGTCTGAAATGAGCGCATCACAACTTTAATACCAATATATTCTCCATCTTATCTCTAAAAGTTAATTATAAGTTAGAATTAAATAATAGATAGATAATAAACCAAAAGGAACATCTTTCTCTGAAAACGTTTGCCAATGCAGATAAATTAGTTTGTTTTAGCATAAGCTTATTATCATTTAACTGTAAATGTCAACATTTTGTATCATTAGGTCATGGCTGCGCTGTAAATTCTGGTGATGGTCATTGGGGATGTTTTATTATTACGAAAGAGCAATGTATTGACGCAACGCTGTGTTCCCAGAGCACTGCGTACATATTACAACCAGGTCACCATAGATGAACCTAGTGACCCAGACCAAAATAAACTGCATGCATTAAGTATAAAAAAAAAACAAAAAAAAAAAACAAAAAAACACTGACCGTTTTACAGAGGACACGTTAGACTAGTCTAAAAAATGATGCAAACCAACCAAAAAAGTCAATCGGACTTCAACAGTCTCGACTGTGTTTATTTACGCATCTAATTATACTTCTGCAGAGCTGCATGTTTTAGTTACTGAGGTAGGTAAATAAAATCTAAACCACTTGCTTTGCTACCGATTAAAAAGTTTTATAAGAAAAACACATCTTATAAGGTTAACAACAGAACTGTGTTAGGGGAAAAAATGATTGGCTGACCTATTAATGAACAAAGCGGTAAGAAAATAGCAGTGCTTCAACATTTACAAATCTCAGCAGCAGGATTAAACACTGATATAACCGACAGACCTGTTTGGAACACCACAGGGCTCTTCCTGCATCCTGACAGCAGCTGGATGTTTCGGAGTAACCCTTTGGCTGTCAGACGTACGTGGATGTTGGACAGGGAGAGCTTTGGAGACCATAACATGACTCCAAATGAAAAAAATAAATAATTAAATTCTCAACTAACAGCTTAAAAAAAATGTTTTCCTAATGAAGATGCTTCATCCTCGATGTGCACACCACCAGCTTTGGTACTGTGCCTTTAGATGACTCTGATAAGGACTGGAAGAGAATAACTAATAAAAATAATATATCACAGCTGTAAAAGTTATTCCACTCAAACAACCTTGAAAAAAAGGACACCCAGTTCAGCATGGCGAGCCTCCAAAGTCAGAAAAGTAACTCCCAGCTGAGAGCAGAATATTAAGAAAGGTCCAAGGATGTCCAGTAGTGGAGGAACAGGATAGATGTGATGTAGGAAACAAACAAACAAGAGGCATACTACTTAATCCTAAACCTTAGATTTTTGTAAAAAACAGGAATCTTTAAGAGCAGCCTCTCCGAGGATGATGATGGAGGTGCTGAAGCAGAGCCAGGATACAAACAGCAGGAGGAAGGAGTGTAGGCGTGTGGGCGGAGCACAAAGACGAGCTGCAGCCAATGAGAACTCAATGTAGTTCTCTAGCTACATGAAAGTTTCTCTCATTTACTCTGAATCAGACTGAAAACCATTAGGCTGCCCATAAAGAGGCGAATAAAATAAAAACAGCAAAACTGATCATGGAAAATGTGTCCTATACAATAATGAGAAATAAAATGAGAATAAATCAAATAAGAGACAAGATGAGTTTAAAAACATATTAAGAGGCCACTTATGTATTGCTCGCTAGAAGAAAACATGCATATGAATATGAATATAAGAGCTAAATTGATCCAGATTTCATAGAAATCTGATATTTCTAATCTTCATAATTTTTCAGACTAAATATCATGATTATTATTACTCTGTAGAGATCACAAAGTACTTACTGAGTCAGGTATTATCAAAATGTTCCACATTTGGTAAAACTGATAAAAATGTTGCAATAAAATCCTATAGAGCAGTGAAGGAAGTACTATTATTTAACAGCTTCACAGTTGGATAAAAAAATAACCAATAAAAATTAAAAAAACAGTATCGGAGCATTATCCTCCCACCAAATACAGATTCTTTAAAACAAGTTACCTTAATACCTTTATTTTGTTAACATTTTTATAAAACAGCAGTTTCAATATATTTATTTTGTTTCTAAACCAATCGAATCTAATCAGGGCTTTAAATTGGACCTGTGGTTCTTAAAAATGTTCCAACGCTCCAACCTAACTTATGAATGACTCAGCCCTTATCACTGGATTTTTATTTAACAAATCTACAACCCATGTGGTCACCGAGTTTGGTTAAAATTGATTTTGCAATATAGCATAAGAAAAAAATAAAAGAGTTTTAAAGCTCATTTGAAAATTAACCTGAGCAAAAATTATAGAGATTTTTAGAAAAACAGATCTTGAGCTTTTAGATAAAGGAATACAACTGACAATTCCAATGACCTAAAACACTTAATATTCTTTATTTCCAAAACTAAAAACACAAACTCCTTTTTTTTTTTATACAGTCTGTGAACCAAGCTAAGCATACATTTTTTTTAAGTAGTGTTAAAACAAATGAAATATGAGAGAAGTGGCTTTTGAAAAAAGCTTATCAAGCGAAGAAAGACAGCTTACCACTTCCACCTGGCGTTTGTCCAGCACCTCTTCCAAAACTTGTCTTTTTTGGTGGACTGACTGCTGAGCTTGATGATCCCCTGCTTGTGGAAGTTGCAGACCTGCATACTGTAGTCACAGCCGCTACAAGAAGAAGATCCAGGTGAGAGAAAAAGCTGGAGTTAATCCAACCCATGATGAGGCAGAATGATGATCACTAACACTTGAAGTTGACGCTTTAAGCAGTTTTATAGCTGAACCAACTAGCAAGAGACAAAAGTTCAACATGAGGTAGACATGATGCAATCAAGTCATGATTAAAGTCTTCATCATGTAGTATTACCATACAATATAATAGGATAAAATAGCACTATTTAATACTAATAGAATAAAGGATTTGCTTGACAATGTAAAAAAAATGGGGGGGGGGGGTGTCTCATCATGTGATCCTTTAAACCCTTTACTTCCGATGATTATTCACACAGAAGATGAGGAGTATCTATATGGAAAATGTACTAAGGAGGTGGAGCTCAACCAACGGTGTTTCTTAGTGGAACATAGAGAATGGTTCATGCATGGTGAGGCAGTATAAAAATAAAACTGCGTTCACTTAAACAGCAATATACGTTTTGCTTTCCACACTCCTTTACCTTCAATTCTGACAGGAAGATCCTGTGGCACACTGACTCCTAGGTCTTTTGTGTAAATAATGACCCCATGTAAATGTGTGGCAGAATTTAACAGTTCATAAACTCTGTTTATATAAATATCGTGACTTTTTTTAAGTCCCCTTTTTCATCTTGACCAGCTGACAACCTGATAAGACCAGCCTCTTGTACCATATAACCTAGATTTATACTAAATGGTGATAAAAAGAGATTTATCTGCAGAAGGCAACTCAACTAAACTATTGCTGTAACAAAGTTTGCAATACTTCATCTCTGAGCTATAAAGAGGCGTTTCCAACCTGATCCACTGATTTTTGCTGGGGTTGAAATGAGCCTTGCTTTCAGCACAACAGATTTAAGTGGAGTTGGTTTGTGTGCAGCGCCTCCAGAAACTGTGGGACAATTAGAGACAAGTATAAGTTAAACACATTAATATATGCTTCTGCACTCGGGTGGTTTAACGTCTTAATTTAGGATTATTTAGCCAATAAAGTAAAACTTCAAATAAAATGATAAAGCATGTTAATCGTTAAAATTATATTAAAGAAAAAAAATTACAAAAAAAGTTAATCGTCATGTCATTTACTGGGCAAAGTATAAACAGAACAGGTTAATTTTATATATCTATGCAGAAGAAAACAAAATGTTTCTGCTAAACCTGAAAACTAAAAGTTACTTCTAAGTTGCCAAAGTCTGGGTCTCCAAAGCTTTCTACCGTTTCCATGAAACGCAGCCAACAAAGGGACGACACAAAAGCGATAGGATCCAATGAGCAGGAACGTCAACAGCGTGAGATCACAGTTGGTTTCTGCATGGCTTTGTGTAAGTGAAGAGGCGTTATAGAAAGCAGGAGCCGGGAATTCAGTCCAGGTGCAGCTTCGAAGTCCGGTGTAGTCAGCCATAGGTTCTTAGTTAAAGATATGGAGACTTCTACCTCCGTCTACCTCAGAGAGCATCAGTCTGTATGTCTGTCTGCTTTTTGTCCTCCAGGCTATTTTGTGTTAAGTAGAGTGGAACAGAGGACGTTGCCATGACAACACAAGGTGGGGTCCCTGTATTGGAGAACTGGTCCTCTCAGCCAATCACAGCAAGCCGTTTAATATCATGGGAGAGAGGACCAATACATAACAGCTCTGCTGCTAATCCGATGGTTTTATACCACTGGCCTTGAGATAAGTTGGTTTATTTTACCATTTTACTGAGTTTAAAATAAAGGCGTTAAATAATATGAGACAAAATAAAAAATATCATCTCTGTTTTAGAGAGGAAAAAAGTAAACCAATTAAATGTATCGGTGAAAGATTTATCAAGTCAAGGCCTGAAATAGGTCACATTTAAAGAGCACCCCTTCCTGTTACAGATGGAGTGTTGGGGAGAAAACTGAAACATGCTGGTTTTAACACTGAAAACATCATCATCTCAGCATGCCTATGAGTCTCACCTGGTGTACTCTTAGAATCCTGACCCAAACCTTGGATCTTTCTTGGTGTTCTGACAGCAGGAGTAAGAGGAGGCCCCATTAATGAAGGGCGACTGGGAGTTTGAGGAGGCTTGAATACATTTTGCTGGAGTTTAATGCCTATGGATGGCTCATCTGTCACCTGGGCTCTGTGCTTGCCTGGTATGCAGTTGAAGAAAAATATATTAAAAAACACAAACAAAACATAAAAACTTTTTTTTTAAATGGCTGTATTTTGCTTTTGATTGAAAATGAAATAGAAGAAAAGAGCAATAAATAGTGAAATCAGGCCAAAATCTGAAAAGGGGGATTGTGAGGTGTCGCTACTTTAGCGCACATCAGAAAATGCTAAATGTCACCCTCTGATGGGGAAACTATGGTACAGCAACCTGCCTCATTCAACATTTATAGCATCTTGCCAAACTAGCACATGAACCTCTTTAAATTAAATTTTGTTTTACCTGAATTAACTTCAACAACTACATTCAAAAAGTGAAACTCATATACATTCATTTCAGGAGAGTGATATAATTTAAGGGATTTTTATTTTATTTTAAAAACAAAGATTCAGCTGTTAAGATATTGAATGACAGTGTTAGGGTTAGAATGTCAGCCAACTGAAGACTATGTTCTCATTCATTCAGTAAATGCAACCAATACGTATTACATTGGGGTTGCTTTTACATGACGTACTGCATCAATGCAGCATTTCATGGAAGTGATTCTCAGGCTTGGCATTGTTCGTGTTTCTGGGTCCGGTGTCTTCTTAACAACAGCTGATAGTTTTTCTATGGGGTTTAGGTCAGGCCATTGGGTTGGTTAGTTATACTTCAGTCATCAAAGCAGGAATGCCACCTGCAGGGTGGGTAGGAGTAAGGCCCTGCTGGAAAATAACATTTCTATCTCCTTAAAGCTTGTTAGCATGAAGTACTTTAAAATTCCCCAGAAGAGGCTGACTTTAGACTTTAAGGCAGACCAACATCAGCAGATAACACAGCTAAACACACCCAAATCTTCACCGACCATTTACACCACCTTATAAGGAACCTTCAAGCAACGTGGATTCTGTGCCTCTCTGCTCTTCCTCTCATCTCAGGGACCTTGATTTTGAAATTCAAGGCAAAATATACTTTCATTTGAAAAGATGACCTTGAACCACTGAGAAACACCCCAGTTTGTTGCTTCTTTGTTCTAGAAATGCACAACTCATGTCATATCTGGTTTAGGAGAGTATTACTGTATTACTAGACTATAAAGCACACCTGATTATAAACCACAACAGCCTATTTTAGGGAAGAGAAAAAAAACACGTGTACAAATACAAGCTGCACTCAAATATAAGCTGCAGGTGTTTTAACGTTTAATTACCATATGTAACGGTTCGTGCAGAGGTAATTGTGGGGAAAGTGATCCTCTTTTGGGGAAGCTCCGATTTTATTAACATTCCCACACAGTGGAAACACCTCAGCCATCCTCTCTCTGTGTGTTCAGCCAATCTTCATGACAGAATACAAGTTCAGGCCATCTGCTTTTATTACCTCTGAAAGTTTTTTTTCCTCTTATTGCACTGATACAGTTTTTCACACTGGCATCGCCAACATCTCACCATTGATTCATGAAAACTTGTTTTTTTCAAACCGTCTCGCTTTTGTAGTACTTATCTTCGGACCCAAAAAAGATCGACTAAATATCAGTACACAGCTTCAGATGGTCCAACTAGAAACTACCAACCAGGCATGAAATCTAGGTGTAATAATGGACTCTGCCCTGAACCTCCAGGGTCACATAAAGGCAATAACAAGGTCAGCTTTCTATCACCTGAGGAACATTTCTAGGATTAAAGGACTGGTGAAGCAAAGAAGACCTAGAAAAACTCATCCATGCATTTATCTCTAGCCGCCTTGATTACTGTAAAAGTATCTTCACAGGTCTACCTAAAAAAAAAAATCAATCAGACAATGGCAGCTGATCCAGAACACTGCTGCTCGTGTTCTCACTTAAACCAGGAAAGTAGAATACATCACCCCAGTTCTAAAGTCCGTACACTGGCTCCCTGTAGCTCAGAGAATAGACTTCAAAGTGGTATTAATCTATAAATGATGGAATGGGTTAGCACCAGAGTATATTAACGATCTGCTATCACGGTACCAACGATCCAGATCACTCAGGCCCTCCACCTCTAACCTACTGATCGTCCCTAGAACCAGAACCAAACATGGAGAAGCAGCTTTTAGTTTCTATGCTCCTCATATCTGGAACAAACTGCTGGACGACTGCAAAACTGCAGAGACACTGAACTCTTTTAAATCTAAAATAAAAACGTAACTATTTAGACTTACTTGTGTGTAACTGATCCCATTATTGCTTTTACTCAATTGCTAATGATTTCTTGTTTGCCTATTTTTAATTTTCATACTAATTATTTTGATCAAATGCTAAATGGCATTGTTTTATTGTCCAAGCTTTCTTGTACTTTACTATTGTTAGTTGATAACAATTGTTTGTTAAAGCTTTCTTTTACTGATTATATGTTTTAATTTTCACATTTTTTTGTAATTATGTAAAGCACATTGAATTGCCTTGTGTTGAAAGTTTGCTATACAAATAAAAATTGCCCTGCCATGTCTGTTAAACTTTTGCTTTCATTGTCTGTATGAACTTCCTCCTCTCTCTCTCTCTCTGTTCTGATCCTCTTACAGGCACAGTTCCCTTTGGTGAAGGATGTAACCTGTACAATCCATAGATTGAGGAGGCCCACTAGTGGCCATTAGCTGTAAAAATTCATAAATAAACTGCACTGTATTATAGGCCACATGGCTCAAAGCATGGGAAAAAAGTAGCAGCTGAATTTCTAACTTTAATCCATTACGAATCCATTCTTCCCATCTTACCAATTACTTATAAATCGACCACTGTCCAGTATTTTCCTGGAAACAATAATAATAAAAACATTTTCAAAGGCAAACCTACCATCACTGTTTATGTTACTTTGGGCCTTCCCAACAGTTCTTGAGATCCTGCTCACAGCTCCTTGTTTTTGCCTGGCTGACAGAGGGGTGGGTCTGGGACTGGCAGCTGGAAGCTGGGAAAGTGGCGCTCCTCTCCCTCTTCTGGGAGAGGCTAGGACTTGAGATCTACTTTTACTTTCGTTCAGTTGAGCTCCTTCTTCGGTTGACTTGCTGGGCTCCGCCTGGGAAAAACATATATATATATATATATATATATATAGACACCATACAAATCAAAATGTCTATCGATATAGTGCACTGCAAATTTAAAACAGCAGGTGTTAAAGTGAAGGTATCCACTCACCACCAGACTAATTTTCTTCACTCCTCTTGAGCTGTCAGCAGGACTGTTTGTTTCCTCAACACGTCTGTGTCGAGAAGGGCACTTTGGGTTGCCCACCTTGGTTGAGCTCCTTACGCTGTCATCTCGAGAAACCGTAAAACTAGCAGTGGCCGCTTGAGCTGCTTTCTTCTCTCTGGGTGGCCTAGATATTGACGAACTGTCAGAATAGCAGCGAGGCGACATCGAGCTGACATTAGGCCTGTCTTGACCTGAAGCGCAGCCTGAATTCACCACCATTTTGTTTGAAGCATCCTTCTTTGGAGTGGGTTTGGGATCCACTTGGCTAGTTCTAGCTGAGGATGTTTCTGCAGTTGAAACACTACTCAGGCTGCCAGCGTGTTGTGCCGATTCGTCGGATACTTGACTGCTGGAAGCATGTATCCGATCAAAGCTGCTTTCACTACACTGGACCTCAGAAACCTGTTCTTTGTCAGCTGGCTGGGGGTCAGATGAAGATACTGCATCAGGCCCACGTAGCGATTTAATGGTTAGTCCTGAAGCAGCAGCTCTGTTGTTAACTTGTCCAATAGAGTGAGAAGTTTTAGAGATAGTAGAGACCCCCATATTTCTGCCCATAACTTTGGTAGAAGTAATCCTAAAAGTTGTTCTTTTATTATGATCACTCTGTTTATCAACCTGAAGGGACTTCTGTAGTTTAGTACCCTCTCGTATAGGTGCTTGCTGAGGCATTCTAGTTAAATCTTTAGATTTCACCCAATGGAGATCAGATTTAGGAACCTTCTGTAACTCTGATTTCTTGACTTTGCAGATCGACGGGGTAACTCCTGCAACCGGACGCCCTTTAAAAGTATGAGAGATCTGCTGCCTTTTCTGAACCTGGAGGCCTGGGCTGATAACATTTTCAATGCAAGGAGATAAGTAGGAGAGGTTAGGTATCTTGTGCCCAATGCTTTGCACTGGAGTGGACGTGTGAACGTCGTCATCGCTGTCTTGCACTCCTGACATAGTGGACACGAAGGTTTTGCCGAGTTCTGGAGTAAACTCCTCTGAAACCTGAGGGGGCAGCTCTGCAGCAGCAGGAGACTTGGTTTGTTTAGTTGGATCTGTAGGAGTTTCACAAATAAAGGTCATCAAAAGATTGCTTTCACTTGGCAGTGGTACATGAGAGCTGAATGCTGCTGTATCATTTTCCCCAGTGAGATCCTCCACACTGTTTGCCTGAATGAAAGTCACACCAAGACTGGGATGCCCCCTGCTCTCATTGGCTGATCTCTCCTGAGCTGCTTTGCAGACATCTGGCAGAGCAGCTGACAGAAGCTTAGACTCTGAAGACATAGACATGCAGCTTCCAACGGGAGAAATGCTTGAATCTTCTAGCGAGGAGAAAGCAATGAGGGACTGCTCCTCCAAACAAAAACTGTGACTTCTTACAACCATCTCTCCAGAGCTTAAGGAGAGGGACTCATTATCACAGGATACTCTACAGGAAAAGTCACTAGAGCTCAACTTGCCTTCTCTTCTAGCTGATTCTGCAAAGATCTCTTCACCTTTATGGTCACCCTCTTCATGTTTACGAAAAGTCTTATGCTTCTCAGGTCCGGTTTGTCCGTTATGAGTACAGCTCAAGCTTTTGTTCCAGGAATCCTGACTTCTATTTACGGGAGTCACAACAAACGCCTTGTTCATGTCTGAAGTTACGGTCGTGAGAAGGTGGCCGTTGCCCACAGAGGAACGTTCATCTAGGCTGTAGTCTGTGTTGATGTAAGGCGAGCCTCGGGCTTCTCTTTCACTCAGGCTGGAAATACTGTCGGCGTTGGGTGATGCAGTAAAGCGCCCGTCTCGCTGTGGGGTAACAAGTGAGCTCTCAAAGGGGTCACTTGGCAAATGAAAAGTCTTCGCCATTTTAGAGTCAGGACGGGATTCAAGTTGTGAGTAAAACCTCCGACTGACGGCACTGTGATCCATTACATTTGTTGAGCAGAACTGAACATCTGTAAAAACGAAGAGAATGTTACTTCTTTTCTGCATGCTCAATAAAAAAAAAAAAAAAAAGGTGCTTTAAATGAATTTTACAGAAATATTAGAAAGACAAGAACTATGTGATCCATGTTAATACAGAAATGACAAACTTGTATTGGACTGGAAAAAACTATGGCTGATAATGCCACCTTACATTATTTAATGACAAATGCCTGACGCTCCTGTTTAAACAAGTTTGATAGAGCTTAAACAAACCATTATATGTAAATTGTTAATAATACTGGCCAAAAATAAACGATTAGGCTTAAAGACATTCAGTCTGAGAAGTTGACATCCTAATAGGTTTATTGTGGCACTACTGGGTTTGTTTAAGAAGGTTGTATTGCAAGGCTTGCCAGCCACCACAACAATGGTACCACTGTAGAACAAAACAAAGAACGAGGGAAGGATATCGGATCACAAACAGCTTGAAAATGTTCAACTACAAAACATTCTTCACTATTGAAAAAAAGCTTAATAGGTTTTTATGCCCATATCGAATACAAATGTTTAATCCCATTTACAGTTTGTTTCCAGTCAATATATATTGATTATGCTTCTGCTTGATCAGCAGTCTGAGTCAAGATCATAGAGGCTGTGTAATAATCTGAGTATGCAGAGAATTCCATTTTGAATCCTTTTATGTGTATACACATAAAAAAATTAAATAGGCATGAGAGAAATTCTAACCACAGTATTAACATCTTTTTTCCCGAGCCTACAAAACTATGACACTAGACAGTTTTAAGATATTTTTACAAAAAAATGTCTGTTGCCAATTAAACATCCGATAACAGGAGTCAACACATGTAAACGTTAAGAATTTAAAACACTAGCAAAACAATTATACGTAATTAAAAAAAATCTGTTAAAGCAAAAAAATTATATTAATTTTATAATAAAAAAGATAATTATAGTCTAGAGCTATCTTTTTTAAACATGGCCACCATTCTATACAGAGTAAATACTAGGTAGGCGTACCATCTTTGGAACACACCCTGTGTAAAATCACAATCTTTACAATCAAATCTGAATTTATAGACCCTTGAAGAATTGCTGCACACACTGTACTTTGGCATGAACCACCGTTCCAAGGTAACATAATCACCAGGTGAAAGGCTGATAAGGTGCAGTGATTGTTGTGGCTAAGAATGTAGATGAGTACTTCATGTTACGCAAGAAACACCCTCACCTTCAGACAACATGTCCTGTCAGTGTTTATAGGAAAAATAGAGCCAAAGGGATCGAAGATACAAAGCACTAAAATAAAACCACTACCATAATGAACTGTTAAACACCTGATTTTCAGCCAAACAGTTTAAGTTTAGTATGGACTGACCTTCAGAGTTTATTAGTCCTCTCTCCGTCCAATGATAGAGAATTCAGGATGAAAATATAGTAAATAACTTTTTGTTTTGTTTAAGGAGAGTCAACCATCCCCGTTTTTTTCCGCAGACGTTGGAGAGACTTTGCTGCAAGTCGGCCTCCATCCCGCCAGTCCTCCTGCCTTGTGGTCAAAATATCAGCCGTGCATCAATAACAAAAAAGGCTGAATTACATTCGCCTGCTGTTTTTAGTTTAGGTTTTGTTTTCTCCCCCTCAGTAAGATCACTTTCTCCATGCAGGCATGCCGCAGGCCTGGCTCAGCAGTCTCTCACAACAGCTCCAAAGCAAGACATCATGAGGAAGTTTGCTGCTCCATGCTCTGGCTGGACGCACGTGTCATGGTCCAGCTAGGAACTGCGCTCCCGGTTAGGTTGCAAGTTTACAAAAGGAGTAAGGCGACATGTCACCTTATCCTACTGAAAGGGGAGGGGCCATGTACAGCTAGAATGGCTTGGCATTCAGTGTTGCTAAGCAGCCAAAGTCTTTCTGCTATGAAGGAAAGGATCAGGCAGCTTTTATATATTGAGCAAATGAAGGGAGCAGAAAGGCAACCAGCCACAGTGCTAAACAACACATTCGGTATGCAACCACTTACGACGAGCCACAGGAATTTGAGCTAAAACTCACATTTTCATTACAAGTCAAAAATACTTATTTTTTATATCTCTAAGAGAAAATAACTGTTGCAACTTGCATGGCTTGTTGCGGATGGTGAGGGTGTAGGCAGGAAGGATCTCTGGTAGCAGTCAGTATTGCATCAAATCAGAAAAAGCCTCTGCCTGAAGACTGCTGCTGTAGGACAGCCTCATTACTGTGACATGCTAAAAGCTGAATATCTGAGCAACAGAGATGATACTCCACAGTGGCATGTCCTGGATTATGGACAAGCACTGATAATTCACCTCATTTCTTTTTCTGTTGCTCCTCTTGGAATCCCTGTCTGGCAACATCTTTAGAAAGCTGCACAGTTGGGCAACATTTTTCTTGTTAATTATGGTTGATGGAAGAGATGGCTATAATGTTTTCTCTGCATCCAACAAACCACCTTTGCAACTCCTTTGGGATTTGGGGCCATAGTTCAGCTATTATTTAAATAGTAACTCACCACTCTGCCCATATTTCCTGTTATAAAAAATGCCTCAAGATGAGGGCTAGGGATGGACTGCACTCTGACTGACATGTTGACTGCATGCAGCTTGCTGCAGCAAACACACAGACTCAGAGGGGGGCAATTTGGGATTGAAGATTTCTCTCCCCCTCTTCAGAGGAACGTTCTGTGGGGGAGGCGAGCAGCCCTGAGACGTATCATTTTTAGGCTACGTCCACACTAAGCTGGATAAGGTTATACGGGGAGTTAGACGCCTAATGTTATCCACTCAACACGAGTATTTACGCCCCGTTTAAGGTCCCATGATTGCGCAATCCAATACTGACCTATGCATGTACTGGGCATGCGCGGGGAAAAACAAAAATAACACAGACTGATGCGTATAATCTACGTCACTGTCGGCGCCTCCTGGATCGCCTTCTCATCCGCAAGTAGGTTAGGGTTAACTTTGCAAATGTCTGAATTTGCAAAAAAAAGCAAAACTCGTGTCCATCTTTACTGTTGTCATTATCTGGTGTCGCGTTGTTGTCGTCATCAACTTAGGACGCAACATTTGATTGACGTCGCTGCTCTGATTTAGCCGGGGACCGGATAAGTTGCGTCCAGACGTGCTCATTTAGCCGTTGAGATAACAGTTAGACGGCTCCCTTACCTGGCTAATACTTATCCGGCCACAGACAACAAACAAAGCCGCCTTAGTGTGGACAATAGGGGGGTGTAGACTAAATACTTATACGTTTAAGGCGTTATCCGGCTTAGTGTGGACGTGGCCTTAGATAATGGCTCGTTAGTTGCCAACTTGCTAAAGAGGTGTGACATAGACTGAGCTCCTTTTATGGGGAGCCTAAGTGGAAAAAAATATTATATTACATTATATTATATGACTATTATATGTTACAGCTGGGCAATTAATTGATCAAATTGGTGAATCCAATTTTCTGTTTATGAAGATGAAATTTTTGGAAAACTGAGATTTTTCTTTTCTTTTTTTTGTCCCAGTGCAATACTTGGACTTCCATAGCTGAGAGTGATGTCAATCTGCCCAGGAGTTTGCCCATCTGGGTTTACAAGGATACTTTATAGCTTGTTTTTAGTTGGACTTTGAATTCATGTCAGCTCCAGAACAGGGTGATTGAAAATATTTTTTTATAATTCACAATTTTGTTTTTAAGAACACCCTGATAGAAGAAAAAGTTAAATCCTAAATCGTTTTTGGTATGAAAAAACAAATAACCGGAGATTATTTTATTATCTTGATGCAGAGTGTACAAAGCACAACTGTCCAAAAGTGTAACATCTAAGAGCAAAAATCAACATTGCATCATGCAAACTTCACAGAGTCAGCACAGATGACAAGTTTTTCACAGCTCTCGTTGACATCAGTGTTCGGCGACACAAGCAGCTTGTAATTTGATCCTTACACAACAGCAGTGCCGACATTGGTCCCAAGGACCCCTGAGTCCCTCGCTATTTCTGCTTAATCTATATAAAGCCAAACGACACGGAGAGGAACGCTCCAATCATGAGTGAAGATGACATGTAAATCAGTGTACAGAGTTGATCTACGCAGAGCTTACATCCTCTGAAATCCTATTAAATGTGTGTGTTATTTAATTAAAGTGTTTCAGCAATATTAACCAAGAAAGAGGCCGATTTAAAGAGAAAACTAGGAGTGACGTGCACATTGCTCCGTATGTTCAAAGCACTCATAATTCATAAGGCGAGACACATCACCCATTCTGTCTTGTTAAACATTATGTTTCTTTCAAATACTACTTTAATTTAATGTGCAAAACATGTAACTTACACATAAAAGAGCCTCCAAAAGTATCTTGGTTAATCATTTAACAGAGCTGAATGCTGAAAGTTATTGTTTTTATCTGTCTTTGCATGAACATCTAGACATATCTGAGAAAGAAAAAAAGGTGGTATTAGTAATGGGACTAACCATCAATAGCCCAGGCACAACGATAGTCCACTCCGCAAAGAACTAGCAGGTTAAACCACTAGATTCAAGGTAAGCAGAGATAAAACACAGGAAAGCAGGTTTGTGTAAGGTCAAAAGATACGCAGGTAAAATTAGCAGATAACTATCCTTCAGTCAGAAACAAGTGCAAGAACACCACTGATTCACTACACTTGGTTTGTTTACCCATAGCTGAATAATGTGAACACCACATAGGAAAATGTGCACTGCCTCAAGGTGAAAATGGCTGATGACCAAAATGGCTCAACTGAACTCAAACTGAAATTGTGGAACTGATTATTATCATTATAATTCCAAGACGTCAAACTCATTTCCATTTTGGGCCAGATCAAGCTCACGACTATAATTTAAGGGCCAGTTATGGCAGAAAGCAAACGAAACTATAACAAACCTTTTAAATGTTAGTAAAAAAAAATATATATATATATCTTTCTTGGTTATTCAACAAGTACCCTACTTGTTCAAATTAAATAATAAAGAACATCTTATCATAAAGATGTGATTTATGACTGTTCAGATAAAATGATATTTGATTTTACTGCTTGTATTGAATTTAGGTGCACATATGCTCCATTTTAAAGGTCTTCTTGTTTAGAACGCGACATAAATGTCTATGGCAGGCCAGATTTGGCTTGTGGACCTTGTGTTTGACACATGTGTTATAATTAAGGAGAAATGTTTAAAATAAATGCAAGTAAGAAACATGCTTAAAAAAAACTGCAAAAAATATACAAAAATCACTAAGAAGTGGAAATTCAATCCAAACATACAAGTAAACGACAAAAAGGTGGAAAATGGCATACAATTTTAAGAAGAAAACATAAATTCTAACATTTAGTGATATGAAGAGATTGAAAACATGTAGAATGTCAAAGTGAGCCACATGAGGACCCTAAACGCCCCTGTGATGGACTGATGGACAATAAACAGTCTGTCTCACTTTTGCCCGATTTTAGATGCCAGCCAGCCTGAAAGTAAGTTTCTACAATCTTCACAGCTGGGAAAAATACACCAAAAATAATTAATTTTAACATCTAATGATTGAAAGTGAAAAAATCTAAATGTGATACATCAGCACAAAGGTAAATAGAACAACCACAAAGAAATGCCGAGTTTAGGCTGAGAAGTTGCTTGAACATAGACCCCAGCCTGCCAGCGCATCCGAGGGTGGATCAGCTAAACTTGAGGTAAACCCCCCAAAAATAAATAAAATAAAATGTAAAAATCACACCATCCAAACACACTTCTTCTTGGTTACCAGTTAAACACTACATCTTTATGGAAGAACATCTGTCTCATTAGTTGTGATTTCTTTTATACATTGAATTTTCCAGAGAACCACTTCCACAGATCCACTATTTAATCACCAGGCGAAGTCACATTACTCTTAATTGCCTGTTTTTACATGTTCACTTTGTAGAAGACGGTTTTTTTAAATACATTTTTTTAAAGCTCGTAATTAAAATACATAACATATATTAATCCAGATTATCGTGTTTATTTTAACTTAACTCTTTAAGACTTTAAAGCCATGTGTTATTAGTTACAGGACAGCACTTACCGCTAGCTACCAACAAACAAGGTGAATTCCAGCGGTGAAAATAAAAGCGGTGCTAACGACTTATTTTTGATAGTTTCCTTACAGTGCTTGACTATTCCTGCTTATGTTTCTTTCAAACGTCGAGTAACGTCTAAAAATAAACACAACTTTAAAAAAATGATTTACCAACTTCTGGGCATTTATCATCCAAAACTATGTAAATAAGTTTATAAAGTACGTAAACGTCAGCTTAAGAGAGTGCGCAGTCAGAGACTGGAGGCTACCTGTTACCCTGGAGACCAGACGTTGTCTCGAGAGCAATCAGTCCCACCTGGTCATTACTGGCTTTTCACAACACAAGTCCTGGATCCAGTCTGGTATTTAAAACGACACACTGGTATTTACCACACTTTAACTATCAGCCCGAAGTGATGAAAGAGCTGTTTGGACAAACTTTGACCCCAGAGAGATGGTGCGTTTGGAGTCCACTGTATGCTAATAATTAGCTCCAAACGACTGTATGTGAACACTACAGAATTGCCTTTCTCTAAAAGGCATGTGGACGATATCATGTGATCAAATACAGTTATCAATCGTATGTAATCCATACACTGCTGCTGATCTAAAATAAGAATTAATTATATACCTGCTATTTTACTGCCTGTAATAAATACAGCATGGGATTTATGCCAAAAAAAGCCTTCTTACAGATACATCTCAATACTTTAGAATTTCAAATTAAATTAATCATATCAGAAAATAAGCTAATAAGTCATATGCATATAGACCTATTACACACAGGGAGATGATACATTACATAAATGATTAAAATTACATAGAGAATTAAATCATGTAGAATAGAAAAAAAGATTTTCAGAATACTTGTATATACTCATTATGGCCTACAAAATAACTGCTGACTCTACAGTTGTCCCATTGACAGTCATTGAAACCCTCTACAAAAAGGGTAGGCCATAAAAGTTAATTGTGAAATCAGCTGAGTCCTCATAGTGTATACAAAAATTAAGTGGAAGGAAAAACTGCGTTGTCCTTAACATTGCTTGAGCTGCAAATAATATTAATACTGTGCTTCTTCTTTCTTTCAACAATGAAGTCTGTCGAGTGTACAACTAATAGTTATATTAGACATTCTTCCACCTGAGCTGTGGTTCTCTGCAGCTTCTCCAGAGTTACCAAGGACCTCTTGACCACTCCTTTGATTCAGGTCAATTTTTCCTGATCTGTTTGGTTAAATCAGGTTTTTGAAACCTTTATCATCCAAAGAGACATGTTTGCTCTGAGTCCAGGTTAATAAAACTAGTAGACACAGTTGCATGGCATTTTAAAAAAAGACGACTAATCATATTTGGAAAATATCTACAATAGGAAATTAATTGTTTTAATGAAGGAATTTTATTTAAAATTTAGGTTTTTTAATTAAAAAAAAGAAAAATGTTCGCAATAAAACTTCTTCTTTAGGATAATGATGTTTATTGAAGATGATGCAAAAGATGACACAATTTCTTAATCACAAGAAAACTGATCTAAAACTCTTTTGCCTCCAGTGTCAATTCTGTTGTGGAAATTCTGTGGAAAAAATGTGAAAGCCTGTATTTTTCTTTACTATACAGTGTTTGTAAACAGTTGTTTTTAAAAATAGTTTAAAGTAAAACAAAATTAAGAGCCGTTATTTAAATAGCCATAGGTTGCAGATCTCTGGATTAGCTGGTAGTAGCGTCGTAGTAGTTGTGCCATACTGTTTTCTTATTAGAACGAGGAACTGAAAAGAGCTCTGTAAGGTTCTCAAACTGTTGGATATGTATTTTTTAATCTAGCTCTACTTCAGACTTCTATAACTTCCTCAGATGGCTGTTGTGTTATTTGGCCTTCAATAAGCCGTTTGTCCTCAAAACCTCTAAATCAAGCTAGATTCATACTTCTTTCTCCTTAATCTTCTCTTTAGATCAGTTGTGAAGAGACTTGCTTACACTAGCTGGGACCGTGGCTCCGATGGTATGCGTTTGCCCTGTAGCTGGTGGGTTACCGGTCCGCCTTGGTCATTGACATCTACATGTCATGTGCTGGTGGTAGTCAGAGGGCGGGTGGTGCCTGTCTGTACGGCTGCCACACTTTTGTCAATGTAGCGCCCCACCAGTGGTTGAATGACTTAATGTAAAGTGCTTTCTGTTGCTCTGAGTGAGGAAGCGCTATATAAATACTGGCCATTTACCATTGGGATTTTAAAAAAATGAAAGGGATTTTACAAAAATGTACACAAGAAGCCTTGTGCGGATCGTGAAGGAAAGCTTATTCATTTTACAATAATTGCATCAATATGGCAAGGAGGCTGAATGTCCTTTGTTAATAGTGCTTTTTATCCAAACTTCTGAATTGTAGCATTTTTTGCAATATTTTCGGAATTTGACATATTTTGTTTTAATTTAGACTTTTAAAACTTTTAAAGAAAATTGTCCAATTGATAACTTAAATGGATGCTTGGAAAACATCCAGAGTCAAACATTTTTTTTATATTTATTAGATCTTTGTTCCACTATTGAACCTTTATGCCAAAAAAAATCAGGCTATGAAGAGAATACATAAACAGTAATAGTGTTTTTGCTTATTTGTAATACTAATGATGAATAAATAGTTCAATCTTTTTATTGAAATATAAAGTGAACATACTGCTGATTCATCAACCAAATCACATGAACAAATTGTATTTTTAAATACATTTAATGATTCCCTCCAGGATGATTAAAATTACAATATTTAATTTTTGAAAATATCCTTTTCTCCTAAGTTTTTTAACCACCTAAACGCCACACTAAAGTGCAATTCTCACTTTTCTTTGAAGAATAACAAGCAATTCCTTTGTCGTCCCCCCGTGCAGAGATGCTCCACTCAGAGCCGTCAAGATTATTTTATTCATTTCCATCTGGATGTACAGTAATTAAATAACACCATGATCAAAAGCCATATGACGCCAGAAAACAAAGAGCTATGTACATTATCAAAAGTGCAGTGTGTTAGACGAAACAAAAAATGTCCACATTGAACATCCTGTTGGAAGGAGAGGGTACAAGGGAAGTTTTCAATCAGGAGATAAAATCCCTCCATGAATCACAGATGCTTTAAAATAGCTATTCACTATCAGTAATATTCATCGGATGTATATTTATTGTTTTAACCATTTCTGCTATATTATAACATACATTTTTGAAGTCACTATTATGTTATGTGATTAAACAAATGTAGAATATAGATATACTGCATATTTAGTCCAAACAATTGAATGTTTAATGGAGACTCAAACCCTAAACCATGGAAGTCCAATCTGACAGATCTGCAGCAAAAGATGGCTGCTACTCGTGCTTGCAGGTACCGAGTGTTTCTTCTGAAGTCAAAAACAAAGCAGAACAAGTTACATTTTTGCTATCTTTGTGGTTCATCTGTCTTAGTGGATTACAACCTGAGACACCAGGCGGACAAGTGCATGAAACGGGGTGGATGTACCAGACGGACGACAGGACGAGATTTATTCTTCCACATCGGATTTAGGCCACGCGGCGGCTGTTTAGAAATGTGGGCGTAAAGTCGGGACTCCTGGTCCTGAAGGCAAATAAATGTGCAGAGTTTTAAAGTTGAGGGCGACAAAGTAGGAATGTGGAGGAAGAGACGAGGCATGCGTCTTCCAGAGATGTTAAAGGACGAGGAGGGTTGGGGGTAGAAAAAAGAGCCCAGTCTCTTTTTGTCCATTGGCATTTTTAGCCAAAAACGTCTTTCTCCCCCTTTTCCTCAGTCTGCCACTTCTATCCCCGCTCCAATCTTATTTCTTGACACATGACGGCCAGCTGAGGCCTCCACAGGAAGCAGACACGATGATGTAAAGGACCACCTGAAAAGGAGCACAGAGAGTTCACCGACTGCCACTATCATCACGAGACAGAGCAGCTCTGTGATCGCTCTTACACAAGACACATTCCTTAAGAAAGCTCGATCCTAGAACATTCTGTTTCTACCTAAACGGGTCTCCTGTACTCACCAGAACCACCAGCACCACAACAACCGTCAGTTTGAGGTTCTTCATGCACATGGCCCGCGCGAGGTTGCGACTTGTGGTTTTAAATGTGACCGACTGGTGGAGCAGCAAATGAGAAAAAAATTTATCAGATTATCTGAGAACAAATGACTGTACACTGCAGTACTGTGCATCCTGCTCTGCTACCCTTGAAAAAATAATAATCTAATGCAACCCCATTCCCCTAATTAGTCAATACAGTCTACTTGTGTATATGCCTGTCACAATAAACAGTCCATTAATTGCAATATAAATTGAAACTAGCTGATTAATTTTTCCAGCCACAATCATTTCCATTTGCACTCTTGTTTGTTTTCCTGCCATGTCTCCCCCTTTCTATTAGACACTGGATGAAAAAAGTCAAACATGGTCCATATAGCTGTAGTGGCAGAGTAAGATGGGGTAGTTTTTTATATTCATACTGAATAATACTGTTTTTGTTTTTAATTTGCACTTTTAATTACCAGAATTCCTAATAACTGCACTTTTTTTCAGAACCAAGTGATTTATATTCTAAAGGGCAATTACGGTGACAGAGTACATCCATTTTTCCCCCTGGGTGTGCTGTTATTAAAAAAAAAGGCTCTTCCAATTGGAGTTTTAAATGTTCGTTAGTTTGTCGTTTAGAGGGTGTACATGCATTATTATTACAAGAGTTGAAAATGGTCTCGAAACGACACTATCGCTTACTGCAATTATTTATGGGCCAATGTATCGTCTGGCAAAATATGCTATGGTGACCGGCCAATTTGGGTATAATTTAATCTCACTGTAAATACAGTACCGTTGTGACATCATTCCCTAAGCAAAGAACACATCACTGAGCATTGCTCCATTCATCGTTTGACAAATTTGTCCTCGACCTCACAAAAACGCATCACTTTGTGTTTGTGTATCACATAAAACCCTACTAAAACAAACTGAGGTTTGTGGTTGTAACATGGCAAAATATATAAAAGTCCACTGGGTGTTAAAACTTTTGCAAGCCACTCCTTCCTACTCCATATTATGTATGAAGCAAACAAATGTTGGCGGGCAACCACAGGTTCACTGCTACATGTTCAAACTCACCGCATCAACCAGATTTTCTGTCTTGTCTATCAGCAACTCCAGCTTCTCTCCTCTCTGAGCTACCAGGTCTGTAAACAGCAGAGAGACAGCCATGTCTAAATACAGACATGCAACAATATGAGGGCGGAATAATTTCCTGCAGTTTCTTGTATTACGATGTTTTTACTTTAAGCAGGAAGGACAAATACCAATGCTACGACGGCTGAAGATCAGGACGTGAGACACCGCTCAAACGTTGAGGGCTATTAGATTTCGTAGATTATAGTTGTGACATTACATTTGTCAAGAAAACATTTACAGGTCATCTTGAGTGAATGGGTGAGTCTTGAAAACGGCTATAACTAACATAATAATACATTTTGCTGTAAGAGTTAAAGCCTACCTATATCACGGACCATAATACCCTTTAGGTCATCAACCTGCATCTGAGCTTCAGTGACACGATCGGATCCCCGTGGGTCTGAGTGGTGTTTCTGCCAAAAATAAATAAAAATAAAATAAAAAACAGGTACACAACCATTAAACTGAATCTCAAGAGAATTGCCCTTAATTACATGCAACTGGGGCTGCAGCTATCGATTATTTTTGTAATCGATTAATCTAGCACTAACAATTCGATTAATCAGATTTTTTTTTTAAATGTTTTTAAACAACCAAAAAAAATCACGCATAACGAAAATTTTGTGACTGTAAAATGATCAAGCATTTTCCTTTTATCTCTTAAATAAACAGAGAACTCCAACATTTGGCTCCAAAACTAAGCCCATTTACAGTATTTATTCATTTATTTGACAAAGTAACAGTCAACTGCAATAATATAAGTTAGTTCACAGATAGTGACGTTATTATTCTCATACATCCACACGCAACGACTGAAAACGGAGAAAACGCAGTTCTCCACTGTAGCCAGAGTTTTTTTAAAAGATTCGTTTTTGTGCTGAAAATCTGCGTTTACGTGTGGATAACAGGTCAAACCGTAGAAAAATATCTCTGTTTTGTGAGATATCCGTGTGGACAAAGCTCTCTTGCAATTGAACGTGAATATCGAACGTGAAACATCATATCTAGTCAAACTGCATCATGGCATCGGTACAAATAAAGTGTTAAAATTTGCAAACATCCATGTATACAGGCTTAGGTTACGTTACTTTGTTTCAGCTGTGCTTGGCGAAACAGCATGTGGACATTTTCTGAGGCTGGATCATTGAGCTCGTACTGCTGTGGTACGCCACTTCTTTTTATAGAATGTGCGATCCCAAACTTTACACATTTATTCTTCGCAATCGCACCAACTAAAATAAAAATGTATCAGGCGCTACCGTTTTGCTTCGCAAAGCTTCATCCAAAACAACGGTCCGTGTGGAACAATCAGATCTCTGCACTATAGCGTGCGTCGAAGGAATTTAACGAGGCAGAGTTTTTGCCTCGAGCAATTGAGTCGAAGCACCTCTGAAGCTGCAGGTCTTGTAGGCTGTTCCCCGTTCGCAATGGTTGGTTACTTATCGAAAGGGACCCAAGGAAGGAACAAAGGTTAATTTGCGACTGAAGGCCCACTGAAGCACAGTTAGAAGGAGAAGACTGTCCCATGTAGTCTGATCCAACAGATGAGCTAAAGTAGCTCAAACTACTGAAGAATTTAATGCTGGTTCTGATAGTGTTCATCAGTTTTCATGGAGCGCTGTGGCTACGGATCAATTAGAGTCCAACTTACCATCTGGGCTGCAAGTGTAGAGGAGAATTCGCTGTTCATGGCGTAAGGTAGAGCAGTTTGTGCTCGGGACCCGTACGTAGTCTGGAAGCGCTTCTTGACTTCACTGAGGAAGCTGAAAGCACGTGATCTTTCAAAGTCCTGGCACATGGAAAGAGGTAAATATGAAAAGATTGAGTAAATGTACAGATCATTTAGCTGTTATATTGTAGTATAATCAAACACATATCAAAGGATGCATTGCCTAAACCCTTGCATTATCTAAACACCTATAGCAACTTTTTTGCTTCAATAACCAGCTAATGATGGCCAATAGAAATAAAAACATTCTGTCTTAATCAATTAAAAATACCCACAATCCCAGAGTCCTAGGGATAAAATGCATAATTTGTTACTTTAATGTATGAGTAATTTTGTATGAGTAAAGTGTAAAATTACGAAATACTCACATCATCTGTGATGCACAGGTAGATGATTCTGTCATGGCAGATGTAATGAAAGAGATAGCTAGAGAAAAGGGACAAAAGGGTCAGTTTTTGACTTTTGTAACTATGCTACTGACACAAAGGAGTATATCTCAAGTCATAAAACATGTAAGCATACACCTCAGGAGCAATGTATGACAGAAAGCGCTGCACCAGATATTACTATGGTTGAGACAAGGTTCGTTACCTGCCGTGGCTGTACGTCAGCTTGTTGTTTTCCGAGGGAATTTTCGCCAAAATCTGTTCCGTGACTTCCAGAAAATTCCCGCCGCACCAGGCATGCTTCGCCAGGATAGTGGTTCCACGAGCCACCACAGCAAAAAGGATTGCCATGGCAACAGCAGTTTTTTTTAAGCTTTATTATCTGCTATCTACAAAAGGAAACAATACTCAGTTGTTAGTGATGAAGACACATAAAACGAACTAGAAAGAAAGCGAAGACAATAAAAAAAAGGAACAGAAAAGTACATGACCGAATGTGGTCTGCGGGAGCATGAAGATACAAAGCAACATTAGCCTCTAAGCTTATTCCCATCGCCTCCTTTGTGTAACCAGGATAATGTCGGGAAGTAAAACCTAAAGCTGATAACGATAACGTGAAAACAACAAGCTTTGTTGTTGTTCAGTAACATACACAGTGGCGTTGTGGATGAAACTAGTGATTTAACAAGAGGCCATTCTCGACACAGAGAGAACTAACAAAACTATCACAGCTGCTATTTACCTCTACGTGTCGGGGATGCTTAAAGTTCCTCGTTTAGCTCAACTTTCTACATCTGAAAGTGTTTCAGCTGCTAGCACGCTAGCTAATCCCTTTCGAGTGACTTCTGCTTGCAAATTCGCAACACCGGAAATGCTGACTTGTAATTCCCGGGTAATGTAGTTTCTACTTCCCCTTTTTGCCACGACTGTTAATGATGTACGGTCACTGATTGAACTACATTTATTTTTTTTACTACAAGTGACGTAATGAATTCGTCACATGTTTTTACACGCGCAGCCGTTGTGACGGGCCAGAAAGCACGAGTTAATTTCCCCCCCTGAAAAAGATTTAAGGCTACGTGGAGACCATACATGTTCCATATTGTTAAATTATGTTTTTAAAACAGCCCACAAAAACAAAACAAATAAAAAACAGAAAAAAAGTGGTTGTCATATTTACTACATTGCTAAACAGTTAGTGAACGTTTCAGTGACAATTTGTTGTGTTTATGTTTGATCGTTTTGTAAAATCCATTCATGTTAAAGATGCTGAATAATAATACAAATACAAAATATTAAATGTTTTTACTCATATTATCCAAGGTTTAGCAAAGAGGTAGAAAAGATGCTGATGGCTTTGGGCTCGAAGAACCTCCTGTAGCAGTTATGAAGAAGCTTTCAACTGAAGACATGTTGTAAGTCAGTCTCATAGAGAGGATGAACAACTGGTTGATTTTATGAAGAATCCTTTTTTGGATCATAATTTCCAGGGGAACCACTCCACAACAGAACTAGAATTTGTTTCACAGGATAAGCATTTCTAAGTCCCTAGATCTGATGCTGCTATACCCCAACAGATGATGGCAGAAAAGATTAGGCTACACTCTCCATTACAGATTTAAAGAATCTTGCATATTTTGACTTTAAGAATACAATAAAGAATAGAAAAATCCTTTAATAGTCCCACCAGGGGAAATTTGGTCGTAAACAGCAGCCAAAGAAACAACAAATATACAACCTATGTAACAGAAGAGAAAAATATATACAAAAAAATACAATAATACACAGAATATGTACATCAACACAAAACATGTACATCAGGTGGAAATGTGCACCTTTTTAGCCAAATGTGCAAATGATAGCGGTGTGGTTGTTTAGTGCAAAATGAAAGATACAGTGCAGGTGTAAAATATTTATATTTGTTTGGAGCAGTTTTGGTTGTACAGTCTGACAGCTGCAGGGAGGAAGGAACTGCGGAAACGATCCTTTGTGCATCTAGGATGCAGCAGTCTGTCACTGAAGGAGCTCTGCAGTTCAGCAACATTTCCATGCATGGGGCGGGAGACTCTGTCCATCAGATGTTATTTTACCCAGTCCTTCTGTCCTCCATCAATCTACGGACGGACGGACAGACAGACAGACAGACAGACAGACAGATGTGGGATACAACCTGGACAGGTTTGATAAAAATATGAGATAACTTATTTCAAATGACAAGCTTACTTGCCAAAATCATTGTGTGTACTATTGTGAAATAAAATTGTCCTAGAGCTGTGGGCTAAAGTTGCCAAAAAAAAAACCCACAAAAACAATAAACACAAATAATTATTGACAACTTAAATATTGAATTTATCCATTTAAACAGAACATAAATACACAACTGACTAAAGATGTAATTTAATAAATGTCTTTATTTTTATATACAAAACAAACCTTAAGCTTTTAAAACGTTGATTTAAATTTTCTATTTAGTTTAGTTTATTTTTCTATTTATATTGAAACACCTGTTTTGAAATAATTTTGTGCTATCATATCCATTTCCCGTTTTACTGGATATTGTGGTTAGAAAGCAAAACATAGAATCACACCTTGGGCGATTCCTCTTCTCTTGCCTTGTCCGATTTCTTGCTGCCTGTCAGACAAAGTTGAGGGCTTAAAACCCACTGGATAATTTTGACGGCCGTAGTGAGAAGATCTAAAGCATGGCAGGGGAAAGCGAAAAGAAACCTGTGCTTGAAATGGTAAGAAGTCATTTCCCTTCCCCAGTGTTTTGTCTTAAGCCAAACGAAGTTGTCGTTGTTACACCAAACTGAGAGGCTCGCATTAGATAACAGACGCCATTGCTAGCATCTCCTAAACCGCCTGTCCTCCCCCCACGTGCCTCGCTGCAGCTTGCAGCAGCTATCAGCATCAAAACAGTCATTTCACTTCAACCCTAACAGCTACACAGTAAAGCGACATTTGTACGTCAAATATTTTAATTAAGATTTACCTAACATCCAACGAATGCTACAGCATATCTCGCCCCCCACCCACTTTGGAACAGCTTTATACAAGACAACTCAATATTTCTCCTAGGCGTTTTTGTTTAACCGAGTTTGCTCAGTCTTTTTAATTTGCCCAAAGGAATATAAGTACGTTTTTTCCCGTTTTAGAATATCCAAAAAGGTAAAGTTAATCACTTTTCGAACAAACGTGTTTAAATTGTGGTTTAGATTAGAGTTCTTGCGTTTTGTTAACCCCTTGATGCCTGTATTTATATCCAGTTGTACAAAAATATATATTTTTTCCAAAAATTAACTTTGCACCTACCGTTGTGTACCTTTTGGGTATGAGCTAATTGGATTCATTAGGTCTGTTTGATTCCTTAAGTGTCTTGTGTATCCAATTAGCATTTTATTGATGCTCCTGGTATTTTTTTATAAAGACTTGGAAATTGAGTCATAATATGTTTTTATGAACGGTTGCTTTTTCATCAATGCGGAGTTTTTAAATGCAGCTAAATATTGCAAAAGTTGTTAGCTGCACAGCATGAGCTCCTAGCTCCTTTGAATGAAGCATGAAATCAGTCAAATTGTATATATGTGCAATTATATCCTACAGTGTTTCAAATACAGCAAAAAATTTGACATATCCCATTAATCAAATATAAACGTTTATCCCTTTTTCATGATTAAAACGTGTATTAGGATTTTTACATATGTAAACTATTAATTATACTTTAATATTGATAGATTATTCTTTATAAATAAATCCATTACAACTAATTACCTGTAGATGTCACCTAATTAAATAATTAGTAAGTAAAGTGACATAACGAAAGCTATGGGATATGTGCATGGTTTGCAAATTGCCTTAGCCATCTAAGTGACAACAGTAAACATTTGGAGGGAAGCCCTCTTATCAATGACTATGTAACACACTGTCACTGTAGGAGGACAAACACTGTCTCCAACCTGAAACATGGTGGGGGCAACGTCATGCCGTGGGGATGCTTCTGTGGGAACGTGGATGAAGCTAAATACATAGCTATCATCGAGGACAACCCATGCAAATAAACTCCAGACTCTACATATTTAATACGGATGCACCGATACTGGTATTGGGTATCGGCCCCGATACCCTCTAATGTACTCGTATCGGTTAAAGGTAATGATATCATAAACCGATACTTAAAATGTGGAAACAGTGCAATAATTTAACTGAAAATGTTTGTTTCACTTGAAATTTTAGTTTTGTGGTAATTTTTATTAATATCTTATATTTAATCTAATTCATCATAGGGCTGGACGATATAGAAAAAGAGCATATCGATAAAAGGAATAGTCATATTGATCGATATCAATAATTATTGATAAATATCACATAATGTAAAAAAATATATTTGAAGTGGACTAATTTTAACTAAGAATTAAGTTAATAAATTTTTCAAACACTTATTTTTATCATAAGTAAGTTTGTTAGACACAGAAATAAACAAGAGACCTGAGTAACATCAGTAAATACTAAGAAAAGTAAAAGTATTAACTAATTAGCTAAAGCTAACAAGCTACTCACCAGTGTTGATGGGTTCCAACACTGCAGCTCAGTCACTGAGAGATGAAGCCAGCAGGTCTATCCAACCCCTGTTGTGTTTTTTAAAGTGTTTTTTTCGCTTCTGAGGACCGGGAGCAGAACCGAGGGGAGATTTTAACATGCACAGATGTTAGAAACGCGACGCGACCTGGGTTAGTTTCCTGTGTTTCTCTGTAAGAGATTCGTATCGAGCTGGGAGAGGGGAGTCCTGCTGATCGTAGTTTTATATTTCGTTCATTATCACTACGTTTAGTGTTTTAGTGTGTCGAGGATCGGTTCAAAACGGGACGTAACCTTTACCGGAGCCACCGAAACAACTTCCTCTGCTGACATCTGAGCGCGGCGAAGTGACGGAGATGGTTCGCTAAGGGACTATTAAAAAATTCTGTTTTTGTGGTTTGAAAGGAGAGAGGGGTGGCTGACAGAGCTGCCTGGGTCATTGTTAATGATTCGTTTGTAGTAAGTAATAATTGTTGTATTAAGCTGTCTGATACGGTATAATGAAAAAATAAGGGGAAACTTCTTTTTTTTTTATCAAACTTTTTTATCGACCCTTTTTTTTTTCTACCGCACCACACGTCTATCGATCGATATATATTGCTATCGAATTATCGTCCAGCTCTAATTCATCATCATTTGCTGTAACAAGCGGAGAGAAAAAAAATCTTTCTTCCAATTCATTGCATTTTTTTGTGTGGAAGAAGTATCGGCATTGGTATGGGTAGTACCCCGATCTAAATATCTGTATGTATCTGTATCGTATCAGTTTTAAAAAAGTGGTATCTTTGCATCCCTAATATTTAATACTTGCTACCTTGTTTTGGGGTCTCATAAAAGTACCCATGTATGTACAGTAGAGCTGGATATCTATAAAGATGTCAAGAATCAATTTTTTAAGAGTTTTAATTAATTATCACATCCAATGCAGTCTGTTCCAATTAGATAATTATGGAATCAGCGCTATTATAAATATTATTTTACTGGTGTGTGTTACATTTTACCGGAGGAACCATTATTAATCCTTTCAGACCCATTCCATTAAATGCCCGTCTGGAGTTTTCCCATCCTATTGTAGCGGTAAGAACGGCCAAAAGAGTTAAACGAGTAAAAAATGTGTTTGATATACAAATCGATTTTTACGAATAATTAGAAGAATCGATTCAGAATCAAAAAATTTTATGTTATTATTATAACACAGCACTAGTGCACAGCTATATCTAAAAACCTGGGGAACACCATGCTTTTTCTTCTAATGTGTGTTCCTTCCTGTTCTGCTCGGGAGTGTGCAGCTGCTAGAGGTGTTGTCAGATCTTATGACACAGCTTGCCTCAGAGACAAGAAAGAGGGCTCATAATCATTTACAATAAACAGACCGAGAAACGACAAAGCTGAAGGCATAAGTCGTAAAGCAGCAGTGTGCGTCTGTCACCAGATGCTATGAAAACTGCAGCGTGAAATTAAAATTCTGAGAATATATTTATGTTTCAAAGAGACAATAGAATATATTGCAATTTATGGTGAAACTCTGAGTAAGACTATATTTACTGAATTTTAAATGTAGAAAAACGTTCCCGGCATTCTAAACCCTCTGATCTGTTTCATACTTGGCACATCCAGTTTTATTCCTAGATTTGAAGCACTGATACGAAGAAGCGGAAAACTGTCACTCCACTGCAGATATTCTCCTAATGTTGCTACAGAAGTTACTGTCCTCATTAATGGTTCCATTCAAATAAAAACACAATAAAAAAAACAATACAATACTTTTGAATATGAATACAATATTGTGACTTAAAACATAGAATTGTGTTAGCGTAATGATATTTTCTTAAATCCGTAGTTCATGACAAAATATAAGCGGTGATGCTGGATATCACAGGCTGCTTTCCTCTTTGACTCGCTGTCACGAGACAGGTGAGACGCGTGCGCAATTGTTAAGGTGGGGCTAGAGGGAGGGATGTTTTGGGAGGGCTTTGGTAGAGGAAATAATAAAACAAAATCTCGCTGTGAAATCCTCCAGATGGAAGCTTGAAGGTGTACATGTAAATCAACTAAAACACAGCTGGAATAAAATTAATGTACGTCCAGCAGTTAGGTTAATGAGAGCACTGCCCTGGTTGTGTCTGACCGTATACCAACCATCCAGAGTTAGCTCCGCCCCCCCTGACAGAATTGTTTCTTTTTTCTTTTCTTTTTTTGGATTCAGAGCAAAATGCGTGATATCTCTGTAATATAAATTCCATCTTTGTTTCTTGGATGCTATAATGTGTGTAACTCGAGCTTTCTGCCGTTAACAGGTCCAGGCTGACGGGGCTGATGACGGCTGTGTGACTTTTGTGATGCACAATGAGGACCACACACTGGGCAACTCCCTCAGATATATGATCATGAAGAAGTCGGTGCTCTACCTGTGGTTTTTTTTGTGTTTTTTTTTTCCAAAACTATAGCTCTCATGTCAAAGGTCACGTGTTCAGCGTGTGTTTTAGCCCTCATCCCAATCCTGCGTCTCACCCTTAGTTTCCTGTTTTCTCTCGCCAGCCCGGATGTGGAGTTCTGCGGCTACACCATCACGCATCCTTCCGAGAGCAAGATCAACTTTCGCATCCAGACGCGAGGTCAGCGCCGAACCTTCAGTCCCCGTCACACCTTCACGTCACATCGTCTCTACACAGCTTAACGAAAGCTTATCCAAAATTGGTTTTCTTAAGACCAAAAACTACAATGTGTTTTAACCAAACACCAACGAGCGATGTTCAAGCCCTCAGCTATTGAATATTTTTGAAATCGAGTGCTCTATCGACTCTTTAATCGATTAATCAAGTACTCTAAGAAATTACACTTATATCAATAGCGTGTTATAAAATATGAAAGCTCTCTTAAAATGAGCAAGCAATTGTCAGTTTTTCTTCAAAATAATTTTTCAATACTTCAACTTTACTTCAGTCAACAAATGCCCGGGCAAAAAATAACTACACAACCTATTTCCTTTGGTTTAACAAAAATGTCAAACTGGTGTAGCCACTTCTATAAGCCATCTGAGAATACACGAGGAGTACTGCTGTACAGTATGTCTGATGATGAACATTTTTCAAATGCTATTGGTGAAACCTGCAGCCTCCTCCACAGTGCATTAAGGTCCTGGCCTGAAAAAGCGCTCTATGCGCTGCTGTGATGTGCTTGAACACATGGATTTGTGCAAGAAAATTCAACAAACCCACTCAAAACTACATCAATATGCTAATAAATGCAGCTTTGTTCATATTTAGAAGCTACTATTAATATCTTATTTGTGGCTAGTAACCGTGTAACCGTGCGTACATGTGTCTTTTCGTAACGTCATAGCTGAGTTGCAGCGGTGAAGAGGAAAGTTAAGCGACCTAGATTTTAGCTTGGTGCGTTTGCTTCTCATTTTTTATGCCTCATCGCTAATAACTCTTAATACAGGCTAAAGTGCATCACTTTGTAGAGGCCTCGAGTCCGCTTGAGGATGTCGTGTTGTGGTAGGTTAAGTCCATCTTACAGTATTTACACTGGACTACGTTTTCCGCCTTATGAAGCAGAAAATGGTCCCACACCTGCGACATTTTCTATCTTTCTCGCACTCCATGTTGTCCACTGTGGCTTAAGAGAGAGTGTCGTTGCCACTCGCGTGCAATTCAGTGCAGCATCTAATGTGTGTGTGTGTGTGTGTCACTTATTTCAGTCCAGATGAAACATGACACCGGGCCATTGCACAGCCATTTAAATTAAACAGACAGTGGTGACTTAACTTAAATGAAGTTTCGAGGCGGAGAATTTGCCCCTAGGATTTTTTTGTACTCGAATTATTCGAGGTACTCGAAGAATCGTTTCAGCCTGACTGCCAAGACCGTGCCGCTTAAAGGTCAGACATTGATCAGAAAAGCAGCCAGGAGGCCCTTAGTAAGACCTGGATCACAGGACAGGATTTAAAAATTGTTGAAAGAGCTTCAGACTGCACACACAGTGATAAAAAATAAAAATAAATCACAGATGTAACTGTTTTGGTCCTAAAGTGTGTGCTATGTGGCAATGTCGAGGCACCACCTTCTGAGCTGCGTGCGTGCTCACTGCTATACGATCTTGCTCACAGAAAATCAGCACCGTGCCCGAAAAAACTTGTCGAGAATGTAAAATAAATGAATAACTTTGTGGTATTTTGCAGTGAGAGCCAATGAGCAAATGTGCTGATAAACAGTTCCAGCGGTGCAGCAGCACAAAATTAATTTGTGAGAATGGCCTAGTCAAATCCAAATGAGTCTGTACTCACAGACCCTCTCTATTAGGGCTGAACGATTTTGGAAAATAATCAAATTGCGTTTTTTTGTTTTTGTTTTTTCTCTTCAATATTGCAACTGCGATTCAATTTGCGATTATTTTTGTGTTTTTTTTTCTCATGCACTTTTTAACTAATGCAAGCAAAAAGATCAATGTGTATTATTATAAACGAGCTAGTGTGGACAGCTTCCCCGGATAATGAAAGGAAGTGGCGTCAATGAATGCTGCGTCAATAAAAATACGACACTACAGACAAAGACAACAGAGAAGAGTAATAAATCGATCTCGTCGTCTGTCCACACCAAAAACTCTCTCTTCTTCTGAGCAGCTATTGTTCTCTTCGGTTAACGGGACAAGCAGATATGTACTGTGCTGTAGAGCTTCTTGTATATTATGTAGGCGCTGGCGTCAAGTACATTATACGTGCGTCTTTTCGCGCATGCCCAGTATTTGCACAGGTCGGCATGGGATTGCGCAATCATGGGACCTTAAACGGGGCGTAAATGCTCGTGTTGAGTGGATAACATTAGGCGTCTAACTCCCCATATAACCTTATCGGCTTAGTGTGGACGTAGCCTTAGAAGAAAGGCAAAAGAAGCATGGCTGGATATAAACAACTTTATCTACTTAAATCACCACATTCGATGGTGATCGCCGTCGTTATGCAAACACGGTTTTCTTCCTATTGATCCCTGCTGGTAAGCTCCTCTCAGGCTGTCTACAATGTTTCCCCCCCGTTGGGTCATCTGGGAAGTAGGATGCTTGAAGCAACAAGCTCTGAGATTTAAGTTTCCAGCGATCTAATGCACTTTCACTGTCTGGTATGGCTCCATAGTGCGGCTTGACCACAGGTCAGTTTTCGCAAAATACCCCATTGTTTTCAGTTCGGCTTTAACTTTCTGTCTGCAATTTTTAAACTGCGCAGGTAAAATGTGGCTAAAATGTCTGCGTGAGATTGAATCCTATCCTATTCACCATGCTTATCAAAGCAAACCCTTGGCTATGAACCCCGTTATAGCACGAGTTATTTCTGTGTGCCGCTTTTCATGTTCGTAAGGAGTGATTCTTTTAAATAGCTCGGTCAGCAATCCCTGTTGGCTGGAAGTATGTTTACTGGAAATTCAAACACTGGTGGTGTGATGTTTTTAGGTGTTGATAAAGGTTCGTAGCCTACCTTTTGAGGTAGCTAAAATAGCAAGGCAGGTTCTGCATAATACCTGGCGTTACGCTACATCGTCGTTTTCATAGCCGATATAATTTCCCACAAATGATGTACTTTTCCTCTTTGGTACCAAAGTTAAGCTTTACCACAGGTTAAAGCGCAGTGTTTCCTTCTCTCCCTGCATTGTTTGAGCTGTTTGCAAGTCACGTGAATTTCCCATATACGTTTACGACCAGTCAAATCGCAGCCTTTGAGCTTAGAAAATCTCATTTAGTCATATTGCGATATAATTGCATATGCTATTAATCGTTCAGCCCAACTCTCCATCCAAGCAGACTGAGGTTTGATGCATTAGAAGAATGGACGAGAAACAAAGTCTCTGTATGTTTGATAGAAGCACCCCAAAAGCTTTGTAGCTAATTCGTTGCTAAATATAATTCTCTAAATTATCGACTCCGAGGTTTGAATGTGTACCACACTTTTTAGATTTGAGTTTCCTTCCACTTTACAATGACCCAAATTTGTTGGTCCAACACATTAAATCCTTGTAGTATATATTGATGTTGAAGGGCCTGTTTTTGCAGGGTCTAGAGTTTTTCTGCATTCAAGTCTGGAAGCTGAGAGAGGATTTCACTCTGAGTCGCAAAGTTAACTTAATGATTGGAGTCTTGTGCGTTCACTTAGGTTACTCAGTTGTGTAAGAACGACCAGTGTTGAACTCAAGAGTGAGATACTGTATGTGCTTACACACACACACACACACACACACAGCTGAGAGGGGGTTTCTGGATAGATAAAAAAAACAGGTTTGCGTTACATGGATTTTGTTAAGAAACAGCAGCCTTGTCACATGAAAGTAGTTTTCTAAGAAAACGACTTGTTTTTGTTGCAGGTGTTTGGACTCATGGAGGTTCTGTAACGTTCTGCATTCATCCCAGTAAAACTCAATTAGCTTTCAGCTTGTGGTCAGAAAAAAAACTGGTGGTTTTTCTCTTATTTTCAGACATCCTGCAAGTCTGCCAGGTTTCCTTAGAAAGAAAAAAAAATGGAAACATCTTCAATAGTAAATAGGGATGCACCGATCCGACTTTTTCAGTCCCGATACGATACCTGGATTTTGTGTATCTATCGATACCCGATACCGATCCGACCAATTGTGACAGTGTGGAGGTCCTGTCAATATGGCTCTGATAGATGATGTGCCCTGGCTCCTTGCCACAGGGATGTCCCTTTGGCTGACTGGTTAGCGCACATTACCTTCACCTGGGAGTCGTGGGTTCGAATCCCGCCTGGGCCCTCGTTGTGTACCTTGCCACATATTGTTGAATTATTAAACTGTATAACTTCTGGTGCCTTTGTTGAACAGACTAAAGGCACCAGACTTTATAAACTAAACATAACTGATAAAAAATAAAATACAAAAATAAAATTTCAAGTGAAAATTTTTTCTTTTTTGGTGAATTTGTTGCAGATTTTCCCCATTTTGAGTATTGGTTCATGGTATCGGTTAAGTTTGCTCGATACTAGTATCGAGTTTACCCGATACTAGTATCGAGTTCGGGGCATCCCTAATAGTAAACTTTATGCAGTGTTTGATGACCAAGATCAAAATTTAAATTATTTTGCTGTGAAGCGCGGAAATATATTAGGGGTGGAAATTTAACGCGTTAATTGTGACTAATTGATTTACAGATGAATTGGAGCATAAAAAAGAATAAAAATGAGCACATTAATCATATTTTGCATTCTATTCAATGTGGAACATTTTGTGTGTAGATTATTTTTTTGGTTTGCGGATGAAGCGCACATGAGAGCTTGGCTACAGTAGGTTGACTATACTCTTTACAGGCGCTGTCCAGGGGTTCCGAGTGGATTTTCCCTGTTTATCAGGGGACTATACTTAAACTGAAATGTATGTAACACGACAACGTTTTTCTCATCCGACATCCTCCATGAGCGATTACTTGATGCCTGGTTCTGATTCTTTCGTAGACGGAACTGTTTCTGTGTGTGACAAAAGGTTGCAAAGATCCCGCAGGTCACATGGAAACTTTAACAATCATTTATAAATTGGCTGAGGATGAATTTGAAAATGAAACAGTTTGCACAGTTTTTGTCTACTTGAGACAGCTGCTTTTTACTTTTATTATATTGAATATAAAATTCTTCACAGAATATTATTTCAGATTTACGTTTCATTTTTGTATAGTTAAAAGGTAGACTATCACTAAAACTGGTAAATGTTCTAATTCAAGACAATAATTATTTCTATAGTTAATTTAAAGTTCTTTTTGTACTCGTGAAAGCCTTTTGGAAGTTTCTTTTTTCTAACAACAGAGAACACACACTTTAAAATGATAAAATCAAAAGTGTAGGCCCACTCCTGCAACACTTTAAGGACTTGACACTGAAAAAGGTCAAATGTCCTTTAAAAATCAAGATATGGTCACCACTAAAAACAGAATTTTTTTCAAACAGTAAAACACTTGAAGTTTACAGTTTTCACGTGTGCAGTTTATTTAATTTCCGTCCTCAAATCCATTCGTATCCAAATAAAGAATTATTACAAACCAAAACATCTGTTTCCAGAAATAATGCTTAAAAATGTCAAAGGTCCCCAAAATTTAACAGGTTTTAGGAATTTACCATTTTAAACGACTCTTTGAATACATAATGCTAATAGTTTTTTATTTACTAAAACACAATTATACTGTTGGGCTGGAAGATTATTTTTTTTTAAAGTGGCTGGTGATGAACTAAAATATACACTTTTAAGCAATTCTGTGTAGATTCAACTTAAAATTTTTAAGTTTTAACGTTTTTTTAAAAAAAAGTTCTTTTTCTAATCAGCATAATAACTTTGTAGATAAACTATTTCTAATTTGAAACATTTTTATAATCTCTACAACATTTTTTTTTTTTTAATGAAACCTTGTTTTTTTTTTCCTCTGGCACTGACTCACTTTAAACTTTACCCGTTATGATTGCCACCATTAATTAGTGTTTTACTTTATTAAATGATCCAAATAAAACTTGATGTTCCTTGCTATGGTAACGTTGGTGTTTTATACATTTTAAACATTGCTGAGGAATTTCTGTAATGTTCCTCCTCTACCCTTAGTTCTTTGAATCGGCTTTTTAAGCGCCAAACATCCACTTGAGTAGTAATATTTAACACAGAAATTCTGTTGTAGAGTTAGGCTAAACAGTCTGAGACAAAGTATACTTCCAGTCTTTAGGATTTAGATTTAGAGTTGTATTTGAGAACCTGAGCCTGTTCAGCTGTAGGAGCTTCATTTGGACCTTATGGTGGTTTTCTCTGGTTAATCAGTTCTCCTTACATTGTTTCAGGGGGGGTTCCAGCCGTAGAACCGCTGCGAAGTGGCCTCAATGTTCTCCATGATGTTTGTCAACATATCCTCAGCACCTTTCAGGTAAACCATTGTATTTTATCTTACTAAGGGAACACCTAGATGTTTACTTGTGACAAAAAGAAGATGAGTCATGCAGGTACTGGAACTTTTAGCACACACCCTGCCAGCTGGGTAAAGGTTCTCTGTTGGAGTCTATTTACCTGTTGGACTTTGCAGTCAGGAAGAATTTGTGATTCGGAAGGACGAATAGAAACAGAAAGTGAAGAACACTGCAGAGGTGTGTTTTCGTGTGCACAGAATTATTTCTTCTACAGTGTGCTGTTCTCCTCAGCTTGATTACCCTGCCCTTTGCTTCACTTGAGGGGACTGTTGGAACACTGGGTGTGCTGGTTAACAAATGAGAAGCAATGTCAACTCACAGTACTCTTTAAAGGCATCTGCAGTCGTTTTATTGCAACATTCGCTTTTCCAGTTGATATGAAACAGCTGCAAATAAAATTTCCTTTTGATCAATGTGCTCTTTAGTTAATTCGGCTGAGCCTCTGATTATTGTTTGATTGTTTCAACTGCTACGTGGTTGATGAGCTATGTCTGCTCTCGGTTCAGCTCCTAAAACTTCACAGCAGGTAGCAGATCTAACCCATGCTCCTATTTGTCTTTGCTCCTTTTCCTTTTAAATAATCCATCATTGTAATCGGAAAGATTGGCTCAGTAATTCACTGGCCTGACTTCTCTTGTCTTACAAGTATGCGAAGGGGAAAGATCTCTATGAGTCAGTGTTGACAACATTGATCTTCTGGAAGGGTCCAACTTTCTCGTTACCCTGGGTTTTTTGTGATCGCTGTTCCTTGGAAATAAAGCAAAGAGTGAGCGCTACTTTCTAGACTAGGATTCAAGCTTTAATGCCATAGGGTGCCATTAAATTATACATGTACTGTTTTACAGGCATTGTAAAAGTATTTATGCTCCTAAAATGTTCCTCAAATTATTATCTTGTTACAACTAACATCCAAGTATTGTGTGAACATTTTATGCAACAAACAAACACAAAGTACAACATAATTTTGAGCTGGAAGGGAAATTGTTTCCTGGTTTTTATTTTTTTTTTGTTTTACAAATGAATATCTAATAAGTGTGACGTGCGTTTCTATTGGGCTCTGTTTGCTCCAATACCTCCATACAGAAAATGTTCCCCTTAGATATCTTCAGAAGTCACCTAATTGGCGATATGAATCCACCTGTGTGCAATTGTTTGTTAGAGAACATCAGATAACAAACAGCATCATGTAGATTAAAAGCTCTCTTCATTCCTTCATAAATGGACTAAGTATTTCACAACTCCGAACGCCACAAGGCACTGGTGTTCACCCAGGCCAGGCAGCCAATCAGCAAAGCGGCATAAGTCACATGATCATTGTGAAGGAGTTGCAGCAATCCTCGGACAGTTATTTGACATGCTCTTTAAAAAGCTGTTATGTATGGTGGAGTGGCGGAATGAAAGAGATATTTAAAAGAAGGTTATAAGTCCCTTTTTTTTCCATGTCCACAGTGAAACATGGGGGTGGCATATTCATGCAGTGGGGATAATTTTCTTCAGCAGGGAGAGGGAAGCTGAAGATGGATGGAGCCAAAAGAAGGTAAATCCTGGAAAGAAAATAAAAAAAAAATAGGTAAAGGCTGCAAAACATGTAAGATTGGATTGGAGGGTCATCTTCAAGGAGGACAATGATCTCAAACATACAGCCATAGTATGGACTGATTTACAGATAGACCAGTGTTTTTCAACCCTCATCATAGGGCCCACAAGCTTAATCTTTTAGACGTCTCTGTTCCATACCATTGAGGTGCTGTAGAGGCCTAATGATTACCCATTTATTTAAGTCAGGTGTGTGGGAGCAGGCTAATATCTAAAACATGTTGGGCAATGGGTTCTGAGGACCAAAGTTGAAAACCTGCATTATTTCATGAGGTTCTGCAGAAGGCAATGTCATTGGAGGACTGGTTGGAAGAGGAAGAAGAAAAATAATCCTTTATTGTCATTGACATTGAAGGGGAAATTCAGTTTCCAGTACAATCCGTCCATTAGCATACAACCACAACACACAAAAATAACAGGATCAGATCGACTGTGGTAGTAACCAACAAACAGTGGGGCTCCATATGCCGGTAAGGAAGAGTGCAACAGGTCAGGATGTACTAAGGGAGAAGAAAAAGGCATCAGCCCTAGCATGGGATAGATCTGAGATGGAAAAAAAACATCACATTTCACAAAAACAAATATTTCAAACAGTCACAAGAGAATCGCATGGTAGGGGGGAGCGGGAGATCCCTGGCCAACATGGCAAGGTAAAGCAGCAGCTCGTCGGCGCGACCACCCAGCTTACTGGCAGGAGTGGGAAGGAGTAATATGGAGGGAGTGAGGACGTTGAAATCAAGGAGTGCGAACGTGTCTGCAATTGTCGTGTGATCACGTATGAGTGTGTATGAGTCTGTGAACACTCTCTTAGTTCCAATCCCAGAGTCTATTGCTGGAAGATGCACCAAGACAACGTCTGTAGAGCTGATCCAGATAACTCGCAGGTGAATGTGAGGATTGGGGGGACGATGGGACAACATAATCATCCAGGGGAGTTTGAAACCGGGGAGCTTTTCGAAGCCAACATGAGGGGGATTCAGATAACTGCAATTGTTCTTGGGTTAAGTCACTCAGTGGTCCAAACAGCCAAATCAGGGTCCATTCCTTCTCCAAGTTGGTTTCCATTCCTTTCCAAGTTGGTTTCCATTCCATGGACGAGTTCAGAATCAAGGCATCCAGCCTAAAGTTTCGCCTGTGAAACGCACGAGTCTGAGTATTCACAGCACGGCACTGCCAGCAGCTTTTGAAACTTGTGATACACCAGAAACCCACCTGCCCTAAACAGCAGAAACCCAGTTACCATAAATCCAGTTATATAAATATCTTCCAACTCCACCACGGACAACAGTAACAGAGACCTGACCTTGCACTTGCCCCAGGAATCCATCACGTATCCAGGAGGCTTTAGTCCACTAGGACACAAGGTCTCTCCCTGATCCATTCTTCTAGTAGAACATTTTTGATCCAATGCATTTTGAGACAAGCTGACCAGATAGAATATTGATGTTCAGACGCCAGTCTGACTGAGCTTGAGGTGTTCAGCAAAGGAGAATGAGCAACAATTCGAATCTCTAGGTATTCAGACCTGGTTAAAGGAAACTACTCAAGTAAACTGGATTAAACATGCTGCACTTTTTAGATTTTCATTTGTAATAAATTTGGTAATACACACTTCCGATTCAGACTTATGTGCTACTTATTGTTGGTGTTCACATAAGAAGAAAAATTTAAAGTAGTGTAACTGAAAAACTTCAGAGAATATGAATACCTTTTGATGTTTACTACATATAATATATATTGCTAAACCTAAAGTTATTTACTGTTTTTATTTCTTAAAAATGTGACTGCTTTCAGGCTGCAGCAGGTGAGAAAAGCTTTGGGTTAGAGTAAATCGATGCTATACTTGTACACAGACCATGTGATTACTTGTTCTCTTGTATTACAGGCAAGAGTTAATGAGTTCAAAGAAGGCCAGGAGCAACCTATGGAGTAAACATCACAACGGAAACCGGAAAGATTAAACTTCAGCTCAAGTTCTCTTCAGAAGTCCGAGAAGTGTCACCTTTAAATAATTGTACAGTTTTTATTGTTATTTTGTAGAATTTTGTAAGGAATTTATAATGTGTGATGAACATGTCTCAATCTTACGTTTCATTACTTAGTGCCTGGATAACAAGTAAAATATCTTGAAGCATTTAACTGGCCTGCAAGATGTTTTAGTTCCCGGCGGTTAGACGTTTCTTCCATTCAGGCATTGGACTTGTTCTGTTATATTTCATTTCACAACTCTTATAACGGCCAGAATATCCTCTGGGCAGGTTGGATATGAAACGAGGTCCTGGAAGCTGATATGTCATTATTAGCAGAGGAATGCGGTGCCAGGGACTGCACACTGAGCTGGAGGGACAGGGGGTCAGATGAGGGGAGAAAAGTATGACTAATGAGCTTGAAGATGAGGGAAATCGCATCACATGCTCATGTGGTAACGGTCTGCAAAAACGGCTCATTTAACAAAAGAAATGGATGCTAGAAGAATACCTTATGATTCGAGGAGTCAACTCAGCCTTGAAAGAATGGGTGAAATTTAAGAAAAATTAAATATTTGTTTTATATCAGAGAATGAGTTGAATACATTATTCTTCTCAGATGAGAATGCCGAAGCAAACTCTTGACCCTTTAAACCTCTGTATAATCATTTAAAATGGTGGGAAGCAGTTTTTTTCTTTTGTCTTTAAGGGCAAGTTGTCGAGGTTCACTAATAATTGATGATAAATTGTGTCAATCTGAATAAAATCCCTTTGAAAGACTCAGAAGGGTGCTGTTGTGTTTTATTTTCCCACTGGGCTGGAAAAAACATCAGTCATCTAACTAATTTTGTTATTGGTTCATTTGTAAATCCACCCATTATCTTCCACTTACCCAAGAACACTACTGGATGATTCCAAGGCGTTCCCAGGCTGATAAACCAAGAACTTTGCTTTTTTTTTTCGGGTCAGCAACCCCTTCACCACAGCAGACCTGAGCAGTGCCCGCATTATTGCAAAAGAAAGCCCCCGTCCCTCTGTCCATCTACCATTCCAACCAACCATCGCTCGAGGCAACCAAGATGCTTAAACTGGCCCCCAACCCAGACGGAGCCAGACTTAAGAGGCCATACTTCTCTTTGAGTAGCACTGATTAAATTTAATAACAGTCGTTTATTTCAGTTAATTTGGATGCTCAGTTTCTTATAAAATATGAATATTCAAAAACATTTTTTTGTTTTTATAAAAAAAACTTTCTACACTTATTCACAGGTTCGTGTACTTTACTGTATATGCACTCATTGGTAGGTTGCGCTCCTTTTTGCATGAATTACTGCATCAACATTGTGTGGGGTGGAGGGGGCTAAGGTGTTCAGGATGCCCAGGTTGCTTAAATAGTGGGCTTCCGGTTATCTCCATTGGTCTGGTTTCTCTCATCCTCTTAGCAATACTCCATAGACGTTCTATGGGGTTTAAGTCAGTTTACTTGCCAATCCATCTTAGTAGTACCATAGTTATTAGACAGGATGCTTTTTCCTTCCACTTAATTTTCCATCACGATTTTTGGATCCGATACAAAAGTAACATTTTTAACACGGAACCTTTGTGTCTTACCCTGATTTTGTCCAGTCAGTCCTTCCCATGACTGTGTAGAAGGCCTTAATATGAGGTTCTTTTTTTTAAAGAAAAACTGTTATTGGTGATTGTGATCTTGTATAACATTCAATTTATTCATTTATATTTTCAAATGCCTTCAATTAAAGATAAATATGAGATTTAGTAATGACAGCTTAGTTTAAAATGGATTTTGGTTGTCTCATACTGAACAGGTTCAAACCCCCCAAAAAAATGAAAACAAAGTGAGCCATTTTATTTAGATGCAGAGAAGCAGCCAGAGTGAATGCAGAAATCCAAATTAGAATTGCCTCAACTACACAAATAGTTATAGTTGAAGCAAGATATTTACAACCATCCATCCATCATCTATTCCACTTTGTACTCAAAGGGCCGCAGGGTCAGATATGTACAGTGGGGGGAATAATTATTTGATCCCTTGCTGATTTTGTAAGTTTGTCCAATGACAAAGAAATGAACATGCAAATTAGTTTCTATCTTTAATTTAAAGTAATTTTTTTCAATTAGCCTTTTGATGTGCTGTCTGTCACTGTTAAAATAAACCTATCATTAAAATGATACTGTAAAATGACTATTAATTTCTTTGTCATTGTCACTTAAAAAAACAGTGAGGGGTCAAATAATTATTTCCCCCACTGTATAATTTATAGAAACTTCACCTATTAATTCATTTATTCATTCATATCTTTATTTCCTCAATATCTAATCCAACTTTTTTTTCTTTTTGGTCATTCAAGATTACCAAAATATTTTATTTGCTACTGACATTATTGGCTGCATGACGGTTGCTCTTAAGACTGGAATTGGAGCCTTTGATCAAAGCTTTCCACATGTTAGAATGACCCAAATTCCAGATCTAAATCCAAAGAATAATATTTGACAAGCCAGAAATACTAATGACCAAACTGACTGAAAAATAAGATTAAATCTCAGGCTTTAATAGTTTTTTTGTTGTTGACACTTGGAAGCCTGGAATCGGTTATGGAGGACTAGCACACACGATGACAGGACTCAAAAAGCCATCTCTCATTTTCAAAAAATAATAAAAGCTTAGTGTTTCTAAAGGGAGTTTTTGCAGTTAAATGAGCCAGACATGCAACGAAATGAAATTCTTAAACTCATCCCAATTTTAAAACCCCATACACAGTATGAGACCAGTCTGTGTATGAGTATGAGATTGGAACATGATTTATATTAATGCATGTCTGTAAAACCGTTCATATGTTCCATGGATTGGAAACTGAAGCAGCGTTACGAAACTACAATCTCTTTGTGAAGTAGCTTGAGTTTAAGCCATGCATTGCATGGTTTGTAGTGTCAAGAATTCAAGATTTAGTGCAGCTGGGATAAGGATCCACATTTCCATTGGTTTCCTTCCAAACACATTGTGTTAACATATCCGAATGTTTTCTCGCGCCCTTATGTATTTTCTCCCTAATACAACAGTATTTCACCTCAGGATACTGTGTGGGAGTTTTTTTTAGGTGCTCCCAATAACCCACAAAAATCTGTTTGCTGTCAAGTTTCAATAGCCAGCATGTAGAGATCAGTTGGTGGAAAAACAACAGTATAAAATGGCACCTGATCAATAAAATGTCCTCTCGTCGAAACCATGTTAATTTCCAGAAAAGTAGTAATAAACAAAGAATACCTAATTTGGAACTTGATCTCATGTAGAAGATATCTGAGATTTATTTTTTACTTAATCTTCATACAGCTTCTTGGAATTACCTCCTTGGAGTACGGTGTCCGCTTGTCACACACAATCCCAGAACGTGTATTCAACATTTTCCTTGGATGATTCATGAAAATAGATGAGAAAAAAAATGTACATTTCCTTTCATATGAAAAATAACAAACAAACCCGGAGCCCATTTCACAATACTTAACCTTCAACATGCTGTAACAGACAGTACTGTCAATACAACTATTTTACTAAGACAATAGAAAATTACATTCATGTTGAATGTGCTACAGTGTTATTGAAATACCAGACTGGATTTACAGCAAAAAAGCTGTATTGTGATCTGTCTTTGAAAGATTTCATTGTTTTAATTTTAAGACCTCATCATTGGGGACTATAATGACGCCTAATCGTTTTAAGTGACAGTCCAGCAAAGCAAGACATAACTAAAAAACGAAATAAAGAAGATGCATGTTTTTTTTCTTAACCAAATAAAATAAGTGGTTAGCATTTTTATTCCTGTTGAATTAATATTTTGCAAAACTGTTGCAATAGTTGAATATTTTGAGAGAACAAAGCAAAAAGCTCAAGCTCTGTTAGAACAAAAATGCTGTAACTGCAGGTTGCAGGTTAAATAGTTTCTAATATGCGTATGAATGTTGTACAAAAATTACCATTTTAAATGTTTATTGAAGTTATTTTAAATTTCACTATGCGTTGCCCCACATTAATAAATTTATGAGGTGACTATGAAACATGCATTGATCTAAACCGGGGGTGCCCAAACTTTTTTACTCAGAGCACTAAAATGAAATTCTATCATAGCCCCTGAGGCTGAATCTAATATTTTACACAAAAATAAATACTAATACTATAGTAAAGTACTTTTAGTTATTATACAGTTATTTAACATTATTTTCTGTGTGAATAACATTAAACAAAATGACAAATAATTCATACAAATGCATTTAGAACACATATCTAACCATCAGTATTTTATTGATGTCAGTGAAAAGATTATCTTCCTCTTTTAACATTTTTAAAATGCTTAACTTATTGGAATGTTTATAAAATTGTAGTGAAATGACAGATGACATCTGTTGTGAATTGGCGCTATATAAATAAACTGATTTGAATTATTTAATTTCTGCCTGTTAAGCGTGTTGTTGCATTTCATGGTCAAGTGAATATATAGTAAATATCATAGATTGGCCCTGGAAATACTTTTTAACTTGTTCTAATATATATTTATTAATTACATACTTTAAAGATTGGTGTTATATTAAAGATTGACATAGAAAAGTCTGTCTTCTGCTTAAAATGTGTTTTGTAATCATCTTATTTGTATCATTAATTTGTTTTCCATACCCGGATTTGCCCATAACTTCATATTTTTGTCTGTCTGATCACATAATTTAATAAATATAGGATCAGATGTTACTCAGTACTCAAGTAGCCTTTTTACCAAACACTTTTTTTATTCTTACTGGAGTAAATTCTTCGAAGGCTGCATTTTACTTTTACTTAAGTAAAAATATGTTTAAGTACTGCTGGTGATGGTGTGCTTGCTGATGTGCAGCAAGTTGCATGTAGGCTAAAGCTATGCATTATTCTCATCTGATCAGGATGTAGAAAAAAATTCAAACAGGACTTCTTGCTACTTCTATAAAGGCCAGATTAATTAGTAATTGATTAAGTCATTAGCTGTTAATATTTGCAGCCATCCGTTTACGTAGATGATAATCCCCTGGTAGATTGGCAGTTGTGTGTAAATCACTGTAAATAACTCAGACAACGTACAGTATAAAATACTTTATTAACATAAACCCCTAACAAAATAGTATTGTATAAATGTATTTAAATGACCTTTACATTATTCACATATATTTCATGTCCAACCTTACCCCTCACTCCGCAAAGATGCTAACAAAGCTACTCTTAGTCTCCTTCACAGGGATTAATTCACATGCGGCCAAAAGCAGATATTAAAGGCTTCATAAATCACAGTCTGCCTCGTCTACTGATTCAGCTATAATGCATAAAAAGGCCTTATAGTAAAGAGCAAGGAAAAACCAGCATGTCCAAAAATGAAACAAATGAAAAAAACAATCAGCACTTTTTATATAACAAACCAAAAGAGTGTCATTAAATGTACAGTATGATTAGGATTTTTTTTTTTTGAAATGACAAAATAACATGATTTTCAGGAAATGACAAAGAAATTAATAAAACAATGTTTTCAATATATTTTAATGCTACAAGTGCTTATTTTTCAAACAATAAATTGTAAAATGCACAAAAAAAGCTGAACTCAAATACATGCAGTCCAGAAGACATAACTTCTTGTTTTGTTTATTTCCGACAATGAATCAGGCTAAACACTTCCTGTTTTATGTCAGAACTAAAAAAAAAAATTCCGTTTGCCATTTACCAAAATAACGAGAGATTTTTGTTTTGAAAACTATGCTCTTTACAATCAGAAAGTTACATACACTAAGATATGGTAAATTATAAAATGTACTTTCGTAGCGCTTTAACTAGTCCAAAGGACCCAAAAGCATTACACTACATTCACCCATTACAGTCACCCATTCACGCAGATATTCACAGACTGATGATGGTAAGCTACAATGTCTGCCTTACATTCGCCGCCACCTGGCTCTATGACCACCACCAGTAGGCAAGGTGGGTGAAGTGTCTTGTCCAAGGATACAATGACTGAGATGGACTAACCCTCGGATGATGTCACCCATAGGCTTCTGAAGAGCATAAGATGAAGCCAACTGGGCCGTTCACACCACCGGTATCTTGTCCGCGTCACTCGCCTTGTCACTCTCAGAAAATCCTGGGCAAAGAGGTGAGAGTGGCGTTGTGAGGCTGGGGGTGGAGGATTGACGCTCTGAGCCAAGATAGCTACAAGCTAGTCGGAAGCTAACTAAAGCTAACGTAGGCTGCAGCCGGTTTCAGCGGTTGAGAGACTTTTGCCCCTTTTTTCCACTAAGGTCGCTATATATATATATATACATACTCAAAAAATAGTTTTAGATTTGTGTGGTGATCCTAAAAACATTGTGGGTCTAAAGTCTGATTTATTACCTATCCACAAAAAAATGACCTCAATAAACCAAAAAAAAGAGCATCTTACATCATATATGATCAAATAAAGGTCATAGGTGCCCAAAAATGGTTCAAACTATGCAGAATCAGCTATTTCCTTCTGATTAAAAAAAACTCTCAAAATGTCCACTGTCTTATCTGAAACAAAGCTCCACGGCTTCCACAATGTTGTATAGTAACAATAAAGTGTGCGTAACGGTGCATAATCCTTTCCTTTCTCTGTTTGGATAAGCTTCTTTAAGCTCTCCATTTCCTATGGCAAAGATAAAGTCTGACCCATCGAGTGACCTATTGCCGTTTTCAGCCTTCCATTGTCTATTTGATGCGTCAATCATCAGAACTCTGCACTGTAATTGGCTCAAACAAATACGTTTTTTTTTTCCTCAAACAGACTTTTACAAAGTTTTCTGGTAAGACAGTAGAAGACATAATCAGTTTCCTGCTGGGTCAGCTGTCCATTAAAATGTTACACTTTAAAGCTTACATTGAGAAAATATTTTTAATAGGAAGTGCCCTGGCGGATGTGCCATCATGGGTCAAAAGAGACTTCCTGTGATTAATCAGGATACCTCAGATTTTTTGGCAGAGCAATTTTTGGCTGTTATTTTACTATTTTTATCAATTTATTTTTGCTGTGGTTCAACAACTTTGATAGAGGACTTTGATGGGACCCTTATGGATCTAAAAAAAACAAATTTTGATCGAGATGGATGGTTTTATCATGCAAAACGGACAACTAAGCAGTCCTCAGTACTAAGTTGAAAAGTTTATTTGCACTTCTTGAATGTTGGTTAGGTTTGAAAAAAGGACTTGTTGTGCTTACAGTGGTCATTGTAACCTTGTTTGTAATCCATAACTGAAATCAGAAGCCCAAGAGCTCCCAAATGATAAAAGATATGTATATATTGACAAAAACTTGCTTAGAGAGTAGTAGCATTCACCTACCAACCTTTTAGTGGGCCCATTGGTGGGCCCTAGGAACACTAAGGGGTTAACTGAAGAAAAGATGTGGAAGCATACTGGTTTGGGGGTGTTATGGTAAAAAAAAAAGGATTGGTTCCACTTCAACTTCACTTTAAACCAAGTCTGTCAGGAGGAATGGGTCAAAATTACAGCAAACTAGTGTGTGACGTTTGTGGTATACTCAAAATATTTAATCAGTCACACATTTTAAATCAATATCGCCAAATAATAGGACTATGTAATCTTCCAAGATTCAAAGAAGTGAAAAAGAAATATCGCTGAAAAAAGTTAGGCATTTAGCAGAGAGAAAAAAAACGGGCCTAAAACAGAAAATGTTGTATAAAGTTGAATGTCATACAGAAAAGAAAAAAAAAAGGGTTATGGTTCTTATTTACATATACTGTATAGATATGAAAATAATATACACTATATGCAAATACCTGATTTCAAATGTATAAAGACTCCCAGATTGAGAGACAGATGAGAAAGTCAACAGTCACATCTTTAGAAAAACAATGACCCACATTTTCCCAGATTACCCCTGCTTTGAGGCAGCAGTGGGAAAATATCTGGTTCTCTAAGGACCTTATTGTAGTTAAAGAATCTCTTAAAACATCCAGTCAGCTGTATACATTTTTAGTTTTTCAGTTGTTTAAATAGCATAAAGAAATAACTTCCAGCAATATGAATGTCTTTGCATTTATACCTCTGTCTCGAGTGTGAGGTGGAATGTTTGAAAAGAATAAATGGACACCTCCCTTGAATGAGGATAACAGAAGCTTTTCATGTTCCTCGTGCTAAATTCATAGAAACATAGTAGCTACATTGTCAGAGACAGCTTTGTACGTGATGCATGATGGGGATCATATGGTGTTTTCTTGGACAACGGCAGCCCCCTCATGACTTAAAGCAGAGATAAAATACACTTCCACTGAGCTACTCTCCACATGACTGTGCACTTCACAGTAGGGCCCGCTTTGCCATGAAGTTTAGTGAACAATGCAAATTGAGCTTTAAGAGCAAACTGTGTCTTTGCCAAATAAGTGGCTGTTAGATGTCTCAACGGCAGCTGTGCCTCAGAGAAGAAGCAGCTCAAAACGACCCAGTCCTTTGAGCCTCAAATAAAAATTTTCTCTCCAGCGTTCCCCACGAGGTATTAAAGCTTCACCTCTAGGGGTGATCAGTGCTTATTCATACATCAGGCACTATGGCTAGATATAGGCAAAATTCTGTATTCTACATGTAAATAACCCTGTACATAGATTTACAAGTGGCTTGACCTAATGGGTTCTACAAATACATTTACCTTTGTGGTCCATGGAGAGGCTCTGTATCCTCTGGACCTGTCTCGAACATATTCATGCAGCACTGGTTGCCGGCAAAGCTTCTGCATGAGTTATAACAGCTTGAACAGGTACAGTCCAGTAGTTTAATTCTGCAGCTTTGGGTCGATCACTGAGTCTTTCAGTCTGAGGTGAGCTCTGCAGAAATAACTTCCACCCGGCTCCTTTTCTCACTCCTGACTCAAATGTGATGGTCTCTGTGTGTTAGCAGTGATGCCACTGTTTGTCCGGGTGGGAAAGCTGAAGGGAACATTGGTTTGGTGGTTGGAAAGCGTAGTGAGTGTGCATGTGTGTGTTTGTATTTGTTTATGAAGAGCTGGTGTACTTCTGACTGGAGCGGGAGCTGGTGCGGTCCAGTCCGTTCCCATGGAGAGAGCCCTTCCAGCGACCTCCGGAGCACCGCTCGTCCAGAGGAGATGTTCTATAGCACCAGCAGCACAGGCAAGACTACAAAACAAGAACGTGTGCTGTGGTTAAACATATAGTGATTTATAAAGGTTTTTAAACCTTTTTCATTATTCCTATATTTTGTCACAGTACAACCACAAACTTCAGAGTGTTTTATAAGTAGTATATGTGATATACCAACAAAAAGTGGTGCACGATACAGAAGTGAAAGGAAAATTATACATGGTTTTCAAAATTTTTTAAAAATAAAAATCATAGAACTGTGGCATTGAGAAGATTAAAGCCTCCTTACAATGATACTCTATATATACGGTACAGACCAAAAGTTTGGACACACCTTCTCATTCAGTTTTTTTTATTTTCATGACTATTTACATTGTAGATTCTCACTGAAGGCATCAAAACTATGAATGAACACATATAGAATTATGAAGTACTTTTACAAAAAAGTGTAAAAATAACCTGGCCTCCAAAGTCACCGGACCTGAACCCAATCTAGATTATTTGGGGTGAGCTGAACCGCAGAGTGAAGGCAAAAGGGCCAACAAGTACTAAGCATCTCTGGGAACTCCTTCAAGACTGTTGGAAAACCATTTCTGGTGACTACCTCTGGAAGCTCAAGAGAATGCAAAGCAGTAATCAGAGCAAAGGGTGGCTACTTTGAGGAATTTAAAATATAACACATGTATTCAGTTATTTCACCCTTTTTGTTTAAGTACATACAGTAATTCCATACATTATGTGTTCATTAATAGCTTTGCCATGCTACAATGTAGATCATCGTAAGAAAGGAAACTCATTGAATGAGAAGGTGTGTCCAAACCTTTGGTCTGTACTGTACATTCATTGCAACTAACTTCAATTTACTAGTCTTTTTGTCTCTTTCTTTACTGAAGAGTGGCAAGGAAGCACAATGTTAAACAACATTGTTAAAGAAAACCAAAGGACGTCTGGTATGCAGTTGTCTACAAGCCTTAAAAGGTTCTATATGGAATAGTGTAAGCTACAATGAAAAAAATATATATACACCCATGGGGCTTTTAGAGGGGTGCGGAATTAAAGTACATTTTCTTAAAAATAATTTTTCAATTAAAACATAATAAAATATACATTTAAATCAGGCAAGACAATTATGTTATGTTTACATCTATTGCCCAGTAGCAGCCACAGGTTGCAGGTTGACAGAAATGTTCTCTATGACCCATTTATATGGTCAGTTCAGCCCGGTTAGTACTAGAAAGACTGGTGGAGTCAGCAAGTCAAGCAGCTGCTTCAGAGCCCCGGAGATATTGTTATCCGTTTCAGGAGAGAAGTGAGCGAAGAAGAACAGAAACTAGAGTAGTTTTAGGTGAAGCCTTTACTAGATGGTCCCACATAAAACATTTTCTCAGCATCAAACACCCATGGAAACAGTGACTTTCCTACTGGATCGGTAAGTTAGCTCATTTGCTAACTTTGCTAATGTTAGCTGTCAGTTAGACTCTTCTAAAATATATTCCTCACTGGACACAGTTCCGGTTGGTAACTGCGCGTATTGGCAGCGAACCAGGAAACCAAACGGCTGGAATGATGTTATTATTGTTGTAGCTACAACCTAGATAAACTACATTTCACTATCATGCTCATGTTCCATATACAACCTTTAAAGGTAAAGTATCCTTTTTTGCAACCTGGACCTTATTTCTAGCAGGCATTATGTTCATTTATTCACCCAGAGAAGTTTGGAGCCAATTGGAGTCCTTCAGTAGAAATTTATATCCATATATTGGGAGTAAATAGGGCAACCAAAATGCTGCCTCTAAATAAGGTATTGTCTGCCCCAAACTCCTTAATTTAACCAATGTTTTGTTATAAATCGCTAGCACTATTCCCCTGTGAGTTCAGAGGGTTTCGGAGGTGCTTTGTTATAGACTGCAGGGTTTTTTATAAGCCTTTAATCCAACTGATTCCAATTTACATTAATAGCAGTTTTCAATGATGTTGCAGCCATCCGCCATTTCAGCTGTAGTCTGAGCAGGTTGCAGAAAGGGTACCTTTAGAAGCTGAACTTAGTCCACTTGGTCATTTTGTTTGTGCAATTTAGAAACAGGCAAAAACGAACCATGTAGATGTTTGCAGTAGCAAGTTCTGTCTAACCGACTGCCTTTGAGCAAAGAGTGACATTCCTGCTCAGACTCCAACTGGAATGGAGCACGGCAGTGACATAATTGAAATTGCGCTTTAGTGTGGTTGGAGTAGAAGACTGTAAAACACCCATGATGGCAAAAACGCAGTACCTCGAGACGCTCTTAACTCACAGGGTGATAAAAAAACACGAGTTAAATGAAAGAGTTTTGTAGCAGATAAAGCCTCATTTAGTAGCTGCACAGTGGTTGCCCAATTAACTCCCATTATGTGGATATACACTGATCGCGAATGGATCTAACTATCTCCTGAAGGACTCCAAGGGGCCCCAAACTTATCTGGGTGAGTTTAATGAATATAATGCATGTTAGAAATATCGTCCAGGTTGCAAAAAAACAATATTTTCCCTTAAAGCAACACTGCAAAAATGTGGAAGGTGCACTGACTGCAAAAGGCTGAGTCAGAGCTTATTCATTAATGAGTTGGAATGGCCAAATCAAAGAAAAGACCTAAATACAACTGAGTAACAATGGTAAGACCTAAAAATTGCAATTTAGAGATGGTCTCCATACGATCTAACTGAACTTGAAAGTATGGACTCGGGAGGGCTGAATAAAAATGCACTCCACACTTTTCAGATTTTAATTAGTAAAATATTTTGACGTTTTTGTTTGCAACATGACAAAATAGGAAAATGAAAACCACAGAAGAACACTATTTGCACACAGTACCTATTCTTAAAAGCCAAAGTAATCCTGCTTACCTGGAAACAATTTTTAAACTTCTGGCTGACAAAGTAGAGAGCAATTGGGTTAATGCAGGAGTTTAGAGAGGCCATGTTGATACCGATGTAATCCATCACCAAAAGGAAGCTGACAAAGGAGGAGGGGGGATTATGGAGTTTACTGTACAGGAAGCCCAAGAACTGAGAACAATGGGTTTTCATTAGACTTTCACAGGCGTTGTGGCGGAAATCAGTGTGCCTACCTGAGCAGCTCACAGCGGTTGGGGTCATTTTGATCGTAGAATGTTTTCTTCAGAATGCGGCTGAGATGAAGGGGCAGCCAGCAGAAGGCAAAGATCAACACGAGGCAGAACACAGTCTTCGCCACTTCCCTCCGCTACACCAGAAACACACAGAGAACCCTCCATTAGCTACAGTCATAAATAAAAGAAAGTAAACTATTTCCCGGGATTATATCTCACTACCTAACAAAGATCTCATCTTTACCGGGTTCTGACATTATTTGTATCTAATTTAAAGTGTGCAAAATTATGCATTATTTCTAAAACACAGATCCAAAATGTAAAACCAATGTGTGAAAAGCTAGCATACCCTTTTCTGAAATTTAGAAGCAAATGTGTATAAACACTAATTTACTTATTATCAGCCATTATTTCATCCCCAATGAAAGAGTTTTAGCAGATCACATGTCTAAAGCATATAGGTTTGTGGTAACACAACACCAAAATGGATAGTGATGAACAATGACAGAAGCAATGTTGTCTGGCTAATAATTTGGGGAGGGTTTCCAAACCATTTAAACTGTGCAGACAGCTTTTTTTCTGTCAGTTCAACACATTTAAAACAGTTTCCAGTTTTCTAACTTCTCAGGAACTTTATCCCAATCCCCAAGAAAGTAAAAAAAAATAAAAATAAAAAACAGGCCTCTGTTAGCATGTTAAATGTCAAAATTCATGCAAATACAAAAACGGTTAATAAGTAAGCTTTATTAGCTTGAGAAAAGCAATGATAGCCTACCTAGGCTTTCATAACTATATCTAAATGAACCAAAAGATTTTCTGTAATAATGATTTTTTTTGGGAGCAGAAAAGAATAAAGCACGGACGTTTGTACATGATGCATAACACCTAATTTGGTAAAAACAAAAACAAAAAAATCAGCCATTAAGAATCACTTCCGTTTGCCATTTTAGCTGATAAAGTTCACAAATGCAATCCCCATGTTTACTTGCATTTTAAATACTGTGGCTGGCTGGAGCTCAGCACAGATTAAACATCAACATGACATCACCTTTTGTTGCACCAAGGCGCGATCTTCATTCATAAGACCCGGGGTTGCGGGAATATTGGAGTAATATAACTATCAAGCTTGTTGGCACATTCAGACACTTGGCCAAATTACCCTAATATGCTGCCAGGGTGCGTCTTGGGCAATGAGATCCTCTGTATACTAGAGAACTCTAAAGTAAAATTGGAAATTTGACAGCTGAAGGTGTCTGAGCTGAAGCTGAGAAACCCATTAAGAGAGTAAAAAGTTGGCTTAATTTTGTTGTCATAAATAATAGCAATGCTTTGTTCTGGTCAAATTTTAATCATTCTATAACCTGCTAAAGACCAAATCATTCTATTATTTCCAGATATATGAAAGCTGTCGTTTCTTTTTGCTCTAACTGCAGCCAAAGAACGCAAGTAAGATATGGACTGCTCAGATTTTCTCCATGTAACCCCTAAAAAATATTATTTAAAAAAATCCAGCTATGCTTCTCGCTAACTTGAACTCTATAGTCCTTGTTTTTTCCCCATGGATACCTGTTTCATGTGGTCGTTGAGTGCGATCCGCATGCCTTTCTTGCGACTGAGCATCTCGCAGGACATGAGTGTATAGAAGATTCCTGTGCAGGCCAGTGGGAGGCAGAAGTAGAAGCCGAACAACCACCAATCTTTTACTTCCTGGTAGAACTGGAAGCAAAAAAATTAATTCATAAATCAATCCGGCTAACCAAGCTTCAACATTGAAGTATGAAATACAGAAATACCGACATAAGAGGAGGAAAATACCATCTCCTGTACAAACCCAGCACCACAGATTTTTAATGCAATAATACTCATAGTAATGAATTAATAAATGATCCTCATACACTTTCAAACTGCATAAAAAAATGGAAAGTAACATTCTAAAGCTTGAAGTTTTGCTCAAATGACCTATACTTGGCCTCCAAGTTTAATTATTATTCTTCCTTTCTGAGGATTAGAACTTTTAAAAAATCCTCTAAAACATTGATGTCTGTTTAATATTTATAAAAACAACTCTTTTGATTTTCCACCGTAACCTTTTAACTTTGGGTCTTTCCCTTCAACTTTAAGAGGTCACATGTTTGACATTTCTTTGCAATGTTCTTCTTCCTGTGCAACGTTATGAATTTACCACAAAGATCACGAGAAGCAGTCACATTAGGATGATTTACACGCGGTGCGCCATGTTGCGTTGTTGGGTTTTGTGATTACTTTCTGGCAAAGACAAAAGCAGGCCCTGATTAAAGAACAATGTCCCGGCCTTTTTGCTTTGAAGTGAACCGCTCTGTTGACATTTGAACTGAAAAGTAACACCAGGTGCACACTGAAGAACATGATCCAAATGTTTACTCCTACGATACAAAGATAATAGAGTGGGATAATTTTGAACACATGCTTAAGAGACATTGATGTATGCTGATGCAATTATGACATGTGTTCTGGTCTTATATCTAAAAAAGAGGAAACGATGCTGTTCCTCCAAACGTCGAAGTCAGAGATGTTTCCTTTCTTCATTCCTTCCTCAATCTCGTGTCCATAACTTCAAGAAACACCCGCAGTAAAAAGAAAAGAAAAAAAAAAAAGTCATGTTTTTATGAGTTTTCTTCCCCCCCTTTCTGCTCCACGATAGATCCTTCTGTTTTTCCAGTGCCTGGTACAGTCGGCGTCAGAAGTAATTTGTCTTCTCCTTTTATCTCGCCGGTGCACATGAATACCAGTCACCTTCTCATGTTGTTACTGAAGCGAAAATGTAATAACCAAAATATGGATTACTTGACCTCGTGTAAAGCATGACGCCAATAGAGTGATAGGACTGACTCTGATGATAACCTCTTATCACATTCCAAAAACTCTGCAATATTTTCGCACTATTCATCAGGTGCATCGCTGACAAAGGCTGTTTGCTGAGCCACTCATATGCAGAGGTGGGTAGTAGTTACATTTAATTGAGTAAATTTTGGGGGAAAATGTACCGTTAAGAGTAGCTTTACTATACCCTACTTTAGTAATATTTTCATGAAGTATCGCTACTCTTGAGTAAAATTTCTGTACCCACTGGGAATGAATTCAGTAAATGAAGAAACATGTATAGAAACGTACACTAGACACAGACCAACAGATTATCAAAGGAGACCACTGTTTCTACACACAACTCTGTTTCTTTAATGTCATTTTCTATCCACTGAGCTCCTTGTTGCATTTTTAAGGTCAGGTGAATTTACAGTAAACACAATACACTCGTTACCTTGTTCTAGGATAAATAGCTATATAATCTACTGTAAGTATTAGTATTATATCGGAAAATAATGACTTAGAAAAGTCTTTTACTTTTACTCTGATTACTTTTTATTGTTTTTGTTATTTCAGTCTTTAGAATACCAGAATTTGCCCATAGCTTATTATTTAGGTCTGCCTGATGGCATAATTTCAGATTTTACTCGGTACTCAAGAAGCCTTTTTATCAAATAGTTTTTTACTCTTCCTAGAATATATTTTTGGATGGCTAACACTATAAACATGACATATTTGATGTAAGGGTGAAGGAGTTGCCTCAGCAGAGGGTATGGTTCATAAACTATGCGTTGTGTCTTTCTTCTATGCTGTTCTTATTTCTTGTCTGTGTCCCTGTCAAACCCTTCAAGCACCTTTTTTGGTTGAGTCACCCCTGGTGGCAACAGCTTTGATAAATAGCAATTACTTTATTTTGGATCGCTATAGAAGAATTTTGTCCCACAGTTCTTTGCAGAGTTGCTTTAACTCTGACAGTTTTAGATTTAAGTCCAGACTTTGACTAGGCCACTCCAAGAACATTATTTTCACTCACGGTTATCTTAACCTCGTATCAGCCTGGGGATTTTCAACCAATCTGAGCAGAATGGAATGGTGAAAGATCAAGGACACAAGTATTTGAACCAGAATATATTGTACACCTACAATAGGACCACAAGTATTCATACCCCGAGCCGATTTCGGAACTAGCCCAGAGGCATAAAAAACACTGACAATAATTGACTTTACAAAATGTGGCGTATTTAATCCACTGCTTAGCATGCCAATATATAATAAATTGCAATGATTCCATTTGTAGGAACTACATAATGAGGAAAAACAACTTATTTGTCAGCTTCAAGCAGAATAGTCATCATGTGTGACTGCCACATACCTTCATAAAGCTGGTAGTCTGCTCTGGGAGGAGCAGGCAGATGCGCAGCTTGTTGCCTCTATATGACATCTCCATCATGTCAAATGCCAGCGCCTCTGGGACGGCCAACACCACAGCAGCCAGCCAGATCAGGGTCACCTCCACCGCCTTCCACAGAGGGATCCCCATCCCCTTCACCCTGCTCCATGATGTCACAGCGTGGTAGCTAAAAGGGGTTTGAGCAGATGTTTGCTCAAATGTTTCCATATTTTGCAGTCAACAGGGATTGTGTGTGTGTGTGTGTGTGTGTGTGTGTGTGTCTATAATATGCACTCACCGGTCAATGCTGAGGGCACACAGGCTGAGGACAGTGATTCCCACTGAGGCCTTCTGGATGAACGGCATCAGCTTACAGACATAGACGCCAAATGGCCAATCCTCAGCTATTAGCTGGGGAAAAAAATTAAAAACAATAGAGGGAGACAGAAAGATACTTATGATAAGAGAGATGTCAGTATCACCTGTGCAAACACACACACTATCTATTACAGGTTCATTTAGGGGTCGTTATGTCTTCAATTCTTCCAAAAGGAATTTAGTCAATGCCAAAATCTACAGCTGGGGGCTGCTCCTTACTGTAGTCTGACTCCTGGGGAGGAATAATTTGATTTCAGGTCTGGAATGACCTAGTAATAATAAATGAGACTGCACATTTAATTATTCCACATGTTTAAATGGGTGTTAAATACAGATCATCTAAAAAAAGTGAATATTTTCATTTCTCTCTAATGTTACACTCAAGGCTGTTAGTTTGGCAAAAGGAACAAAGTAAAAGGTCTATTTTTCTCTGGAAAAAGAGAACAGTTTATTTGACTGTAGCAAATCTTACCAATGAACTAGAGATACTTACAGACCTAAGCTACAGCCACCTTGCGCTACTATCACTGCTGCAAATCTTTTGCTGCAAGTCTCTATTATCCTCTCACATCTAAGGACACAAAACTTAGGTGTAGTCTATAACTGTGATTTTAAGGAAAGCAGTCATATGAACCATTCCATTACAGCTCTGGCTAGATGCTGGAATGAGAACCTTTGCTCCAGTCTAAAGTATGGCGTACATTTTAGGACATCCTCAGGTATCAGAATTACCTCTATCAGAACTTAGAAAAAAACGGCCTTAGAATCAGACCTTGGATAAAAAGGCATCAGGTCTCAAGAAAAAATTAGACAACTTTTAGATCAAATGGCATCAGGCAAAATTGCCTCAGACGAAACGCCTCAGACAAAACAGCATCAGGAAAAAGTTCTCATAGTGTAATTGATGGATATGTAGCAACATATTTTCAACCCTTATGTGCAGAATTTGTGATACTTTTTGAACCTTATAAAGCCCATCTTTTACTTCCTCAGATATATTTCAAAGAATACCAACTCAAAGCCAAAGCCAACCAGTTTTTTTCCCCCCGGTAGAACGTAGCAGCACACACTGCTATGAAATTTCCACCCAGCTCCTCTGATGGTTAGTTCCATTTACCTCGTAATCTATTGACGGAGACTATGTCATTAACAAATGTTCTGGCATTCTAGCTGCAGCAATTGGGGAAAAAAACGGAAAGCCTAAGAAAGCTATTTGTATTGCTGCTCTTCCGGATTCTACACCCAACAATAAGTTATTTATGATTAAAAAAATAAAAAAAAATTCCTTAAAAACCAAAATGAAGTTAATACACTCTACTTAATACATTCTAATTAATCCATTGTATTAAATATTTAACATCAGCTAATGGCTGAGGATTGGCCATTTGGTGTCTATGTCTGTAAGCTGATGCTGTTCGTCCAAAAAGCCTCAGTAAGAATCACTGTCCTCAGCCTGTGTGCCTTTAGCATTGACCGGTGAGCGCATATTGAATAATTAATAATTGTCCCTAGCAATCTTCAAACCAAATTAAAGCTAAATACTTATTTTCCCCAGCAATTTTAAAAACAACCCAAGCCAGTAGCCACCACTTATAGTTGTTTCTTGTTTTTAAAGTATCTGTTAAAGTAAAAGATGTGCGTTATAAAGTTCCAACATTATCACAAATTTTTCCACATAAGAGTTTGAAATATACTTTTTCCTGATGCTGTTCAGTCTGAGGCTGTTTTGTCTGAGGCCGTTTGGTCTGATGCAGTTTTGTTTCAAGCCTGACAAATGTTTTCCTGAGACCTGAAGCCGTTTTTTCAGAGATCTGATAGACGTAATTCTGATACCTGAGGATGTCCTAAAACGTACACCGTACTAAAGCCTTCAGTACCTTCTAACAGGTTTTCTTCCTGAACCACCCAGTAATTAGCTCCATCTATCTTCCCGTTAATTCTGACCAGCTTCTTCTGGGACTGATAAAAACCCATCCAAACAGCATGATAACCCCATTGTTACCTTTGCAGACCAGCAGAGGTCTCATTGCATACAGGCAGACCTACTAAATGGGTGACTTGATTTTATTTTTAGCTATTTATTAGCATAAAGGAGACTAGAAAGCAACATACAGTAAACTTATCAGATGTTTTTTAAGTCATTTTTAAACTCATTTTGTTTCTTTTCCTTTCATTACTTTGTGTTGATCGGTCAAATAAAAAGTTAAAGAGAGTACATGGGAGTTTTTGGTTGCAACATGACAAAATGTAAAAAAACAAAACAGAAGGCGTTAATAAGGGTGGAGTTAGGGGCTGGCTACTTGCTGGCTGAAGCCCCAAATGTTTCCTGAAATGCCCCGACTCCCACTTTTATTTTTCAAGGGGTGAACAAAAAAACAAAACAAAAACACTCTCTGAAGAAACATGCAGAATCGCAACCCAACAGAAAGGCAACAGCAGCAAGAAGTAGCTTGCGTACAGGCTGCCTGAGCCTCCCCTGAAGAAGAAGCACCTGAGTAGCCTGCATATTGCGCCTGAGGCTTAATCATGAGATGGATGTAAACATGGATATATGAACGTTTTTTTAAACAAAAAGTGCCACCACAGAATGAAGATCTGTGATTTTTTTTTCTGTTTTCTGAATATTCCCTTGATGTGTGATCTGAGATGGCTTGAATCAGCAGCTGACAATAAGTTGCTGATATTGTTACCTCTGCTAAGGAGGTTGTGTTTTTGCCAGGGTTTGTCTGTTTGCTTGTTTGATCAGAATGTGAAATTGCTGTATCCTTTTAAAAAAAGCAAGATCGCTAGATCGTTTTAGATTCTAAATCCCCCTCTGGCAGTTAAGCTAATGGGTATTCCTTAGATTATAAAACAACTTATTCTGCCACACAAGCACGTTTAAACACAAGCTATGACTGATAAGCCAATTAATAAAATAGTTGACATTAAAGGTCAGATCACTGAATGAGTCAAAAGGGAAACATTTGACATTTGTGTTGTTTAATCTTTTTGAAAAGCTTTCTCTGGTTAAAAATCACATCAAACTGGAACCAGATCCAGGCTTTCATAAGAAATATAAATGATTATGAGTATAAAAAGGTCTGGTTTCTTAATTATTATTGAAGTGAATGAAACAAACCAAGACCTTTGTTGTGATATAATTATGATCTCCAGAAAGTCTTGCTTTTCTTGGCTCCAGTCCTGACAAACATCACCCCTGATACACAAACCAGAAAGGAAACCAACATAACTTTGAAATCTGATTACCTTGTACACATTGATGGGGATGGCGATGATGATATAAAGCAGGTCTCCCAGTGCCAGGCTGCCAATCAACACATTGGGTCCATTCCTCATGCATTTGTTCCTGTATATTATCCTGAGCAGCGTTGAGTTGCCAATGATCCCCACCACGAAGATCAGGCAGGAAATGATGGTGTTCACATACTTGAAGGCATGTTTGATCTCTGTTGGCTTTACACACATTGGGGGGGGAGGGCTCCGCGTGCGGGCCGGCTGTGACGGCGGAAGCTGGACAGACACGTTGCCCTTGGCGGGCTCCAAGGGGTCAGGAACGCTCTGAGAGTCACGAGCAAACCTCGAAGCTCCGGCTTCCATGGCCATCAGGAGGCACAGCAGCACAATGGCTCTCATCTTGACAAAGCCTTGCAAGGTCACGATAACTCACGAGTGCACCAGGTGTTGCGCAGGGTTTGTCCAAACTGCAGGGAAGGCGCATCAAGCATTGTGTTGAAGAAAACCCAACAATTTGTTGCATGAGTTTAGAAAAACGACAGGAAAAGCTATCAATCTGAATATGCAACAGTATAAAGCTGGCTTTAAAATACCTCTGATTGTTTTCCCAGTTTTACTCTTTAAATTGGAAAAAAGATTTGAGGAAATCACCAATCTAATAATATCAAATTATCTTAGCTTGAGTCATAAGCTTCATGAAAAGCCTAAAAACATCTGTTTTACTCGTCATCAGGACAACAAACATTAGCGTAAATACAGCATTTTAATGTAATTTTGTAACAGAAAAAAAACATCTGCTTTCAGACGAGTCAGGTATTTTTGTGGGAGTCATCTGTGAATCTTTTACTTTTCTGTGAATCCCACAAGAGCAAAGGAAAGTCACAGGTTTCTCTCATATGGCCTAATGCTTTTGTGAATATGGTATCGTGAAATCTAGCTTTGAAAGGTATTTATACATCTTTTATGTGTTCTAAGGAAAACAGTGTAGGAAGATATGGTTAAAAAAACATGAATGGATGCTGTTCATGGTCCAAATAATCCTTTACCACCCATGGTGTCAAACAGGGCCCATTTGTTTGGACTCTTGAATCTTGAGTGCTTCTGCTATGGGAGAAGTGTGTTGCCCCCCCCCCCACTGCCCCCCCCCCCCACACACACACACATGCACACAAAAATGTGGAAGCAACCATGGCAACCAGAACTTTTGTTTGTAGAAATAAAGCGCTAAAGAAACAAAGAGTTAAAGGTTTAAGATTGGACATTCAAAGCAGAGCTCACAGATTATTTTTGAAAGTAAGAGAGTCGCTGTACTATTGAGGATTACATCAAACAAAGAATTCATCTTATTAAGGGTAAAAATAAAGAATGTGTCAATTAATGAATAGTGCAACTAGAACGTCAGCTTTGTCTTACTCCACCATTTACTCTCTACATTTAAGGATGTAGAGCTTTTACTGCACGTCCAATCCTAGTTTTAGCCAGTCATTTGAGCCTGATCCTACTCTTTAAAAGGTGTTGACACCTGGTATTACCGAATTTCTTGCCTGACCTGTTGAAAACGTCTCCGTTTAGGTCAGGCATCAGACTACCCCTGCTTAACTTCCTTCAATGGTTGCTTGTGATTAGATCTCGCTTCCCCCACTCTTAGTACAAATACACAAAAACTAAAAGATTAGATTTATTTTTTTAACTGGTGGAGGAAGTCAAACTCTTTGTCTACATCTTTAAAATTATAACAGCTGTATATGACAGTTGTTAGTAAAGTTTTATTTCTGTTTAAAAAAAAATATATATATAGTCACTGAAATATAAAGGATGAACTAATCTATAAGGCTGCTATATTTCCCTCCGTGATCTGAACTTCTTGTTCGCTGGTTAACCTGTGAGAATTTTACACAAGAAAAAAACAGGTAAAACTTTATAAATTATTTTAAGATATAAAATCACAAAATGCTTCAAATTTTCTGAAATAAAGAAAAAAATATTTGTATTATTATTATTTAACCTATTTAATTTTTTTTCAACTGGCTTTAAGAGACGACAGAGTCCACCGACCTCAAGTCCAAAATAAAAGAGTGTTCAGGAGGGTTGGGGTCACTCCTTTTTTCTTCATCTTAACCATCAACAAACTCTAATCACAGGACCTCAGGAACCTCCCAGGACATATAGTTAAAGAGGCCCTCAGACATAACCTGGAGTCTTTGTTTAAAAAACTCACCAAGTCAGTTATAGAATCTTAAATTGCACTCTACAATAAGCTGAAAGCCAGTTTAGTTTTACCAAGATTGGAGTCATGTGTGAAAACGTTTCTCTTAAGCCACGCAGCAATCATTTTAAACAACTTGCAACCTTTCTAGCAAGGTTTTCCAAGGCATTTGTTTAATGCATTGGCAATAATCCAATTGTGATTTCAAGTTCAAGAGGTGAGAATTACAGAGCTTGGTTTGGCAATATTTCTCATATGATAAAAACAGGAATGACTCAGACTTGACATGTCCATCAAAAATACCACCAGAATCAAAGCTTCCTAACAGAGGATTTCACCAAAGGACCAAAAGATCCATGTGTGGAAACGGATGACTGCAGCCTTCACAGCAAAGCGCACTTGAAAGTTTGGGCGGGATTCACAAGGAGTGTATTGTATGCTAATGGAAAATTAAAAAAGGTAACATGGCACAACAAACAGTACCAAGTCTCGATTTAATTACTATAATGTTACTGTGCTTTAGTGGCCATCAAAGTCACCTGATCTAAACTTTTTGGAAAATCTATAAAGAATCGTCAAGAAGAAGATGAGACATAGCTGAACCAATGTGAAAGCTTTTTTAAGGTATGCAATTTAACACCTGAGCAGATCCCCAGTCTGATCACCTCCAAGCATTACTAAGGTGATGCCATAATTTATGCAAACAGAGACCCGACCAAGCATATATTTTTCTTTAGCATATATACTGTACAGAAAATTGACATTTCAATAGACTTTCATTTCTGGGTTTAAAATTAAACATTTCAATTGGTATGAAAAATTCAAACTGGGGTTTAGCTGCAAGAAATATTCATCAAAATTAACGTAATAAATACCTGACATATAATTCATACTAGCTGTGTGCAATGGATCCATATTGCATTTTTTAATTCGATTGTTGAAAAAAAAGGAACTTTTCAACTAAATTCCAATTCTAACTTACATAAGGTCTTTGTTTCAATCTTCGTGATTTTAATGGTTTCAAGTAGTAATTTTTGCAGTCTTAAAGCAAAAGTCAATAACTTTTAATTTTACTTCGAAATAAAAAACAGACATCAAAACTTAATCACTATTAACAAAGTGACAAGCACAGACACAAAGCAAGTCGTTTTCATCAAGTAAAAGAATTAAGCAAAATAAAGGAGGTGGGGGTTGGCGAAAGAAAATCGAACAGGACAAATGGTCCAGTGATAACTAAAGCTGAGTGAAGAGTGGGGTTGCTGTGTGTTCAGTATGCGGGACAGAGATTCTTTTCTTGTTTTGGACAGATATTGGATCTTAGCCTCTGGAGAATCATGTGTATCCCTAAGAAATGCCCCCGGGCATCTCAGGATAAACGGGCTGCTTGACTGTTATGGCTATATCTCCAGAGAGCACGGGGACACAAAATGAGAGGGCACGTTCACACAAAGAAACCCCATAACTAAGAGTACAGAGCTCTTCGTATGATGGCAGGGGGTTGTGCAGAAATGCATGTGCCTCTTTACATGTTTCAGTGTAAAATAACAAAGGGAACTTAAACATTTTTCAGCAGACACAGCTATGGTACTCAAATCAAACAACAAATAAAGTATGCACAAACAGACAACTGTCAAACTCACAGAAACACAGAAAGGCATGCAGGATTTGACGTATCACAAGAAACCAGTTTTGATTTTTTGGCCACAGTCTGCATAAATATTCCACCATGTGAATGATGCCTTTGTATTGGATAACATGGCAGCTTATTAGCGTATATTGGAGCAGGATTTTCTAAATTAATTAGGAAGCGGATCCTTTTATTCTATTAGATTTTGCTTTTCAAACCATCTTTGACCTTTAGTTCGGATGGCTCCATTTATTTGAACTAAATAGGGTGGAAAATGTTGGCGAGCCGCTGGTTTAAGGAGCGGATTGGGGATTCTGTTGGTGGTAAGAACTTGTGTGTTCGTGTTTTGGAAATGGAGCTCACAAGTGAGGAGGGAGAGATGAGTGTCGAAATGTGTAAAAAAAAAAAAAAAGAAACCTGCTGAGGGAAAAAGAGGCCATGATTGAGAAAACTGGCCTGTTGCAGAGTTTATAAGAACAATAGCAGAAGACAAAAAAAAAAAAAGATGAGAGCTGTGCGGTTCCAGGAGGGAACCACAGAGTCAGGAGGATTCACTGACTGCAGATCTTCAGCAGATAACTGGGGATACTGATCCAAATAACAACTTGAGTCCAATTTACACAAATAATTCAATTTAATTCATGCAAAAGGAAAAACACAAGTTGGTTTTCAAACACAGAGTTCTAATTTTCTAAGCTATATTATTTGGAAACTGAAGTGAATTATGTGATTCAAAACGCCAACTAATAATCTATCCCACCTAACAGTCTGTAAAACTAAACTAAACTAAATGTTTCATGAAACAATTAAATTGCATTCAGAATACAATTTAATACCAGACTCAGTTGAGAGCAATGACAAATTTCGCCAAAATGAAGCTTTCAAAATATTTTGTTCAATTTTCCAATTTTCAATTATGATCGCTAAATGAAAACTAAAACGCATGTTTGATATAGGCTTTATGCCAAGCTGCAAATCTTAAAAATTAAAATAAGTCAATAAGTAAAGCCCACAAAAAAAATATATCTATGCATTCAAACATGAAATGCAACATTTAATATGATGCGTCAGATTTTCAGCAGAGAAGAGGTATAATGAGAAAGCCTCACTCACGGATTCCCAGGGTTATGGCTCCAACTTTTTCGCATCAATATTCCTGCGGAGTTATCTATTTACAGCGACCATTTGGGATTAATTGCCGAGCTTTCACAATAGTGCCGTCCCCGAGGGGGGTTAAAAATCCCAGCGCCTCAAGCAGCAACAGAAAAGGATCCTTATTCCTCCGCACCTTCTGTGCTGCACCGCTGTAAGACTGCTTTTATAGCTGCAAGCCGGGAGTTGCTGGAGGAACAACCAATCACATCCCAGCATCCGTCCTTCTTCTCTCAATGCTGTGATTGGAACTGGCGGAATCAGTGCATTTATTTTGAGAGGGTACTCGCTGCAGAACCACAAAGGTGGAGCTGAACCAGAAGGTGGAGCTGCACCAGGTCCAGCCCCGCCCATGCCACCAGAGTCGGTGCAGGCAGACCCACCTCACCTGTTGGTAGATGCCGGATTGGAGATCAAGTCCATTGTGATCGATTGTGAGCAAGTGATTGAACTCCGGCATAGTGGCTGTAAGTAACCCAACGTATCAATATTTTAAAATGGTTTCCAAGACATATGTCATTATGTCCACATAAGCATTAAGTTATTTTTTTAATGTTTATCTTGCAATGTGTGGTAAATGTCGGTAAATGCAACTTGGTGTTTCTGCTAACGTAGCTAGTTTGGTAGAATTTCCCAGTGCACTTGTTCAACAATAAATAAAATAAAAATGTGCTCAGCGTGTGTACAATTTTTTTTATTTTTTATTTTTTTACCACAAGTCGCTCCTGAGTGAAATCATTCCTCTACATGTGGGCACGTAGCTTTTAGCCCGCGATTAGCTTTCTTTGTTTTTTTTTCATTGCAGGAAGAAATTAACCAGTCCCGCATACGTTTCTCGCTCACTCTAGACTTTCTTTCTGCAGCTCAATTATCGTTTTCAGCAGCATATTTCGCTATTTGCAGCTTGTAATTTGTAGGATTTTGGGCGCGTTTTTGTTAATTTTTTTTCTGTGGTACAAGTGTAGCAAATACCGGTGCACAAGCATAGAGCGCCTTCTAGCGTTTGAAGCTGTTTGAAATGATGAACATGTGAAATTCTGTGCTTTGGTGTCGCAGGACCAGCCAAACTAAAATAATTGTTCAGCTAGAAACCACCAGATCCTCACAAACCTCACTCACTCACTCACACCATGGGCTGTTCACCATGCTGGCGTCTGGCAGGAGGTTCTGCAGCATCCATTGCAGAACAACCAGATTTATAAACAGTTACTTTCCTCTGGGTATCAGATTGCTGGATACCAAATGACACTAACTACACTGCAATATAAATATTTCATTTATAATATATATATATATAAATATATATATATATATATATTATAGATACACTTTGCAGTCTTTTAATAAACAGGTTTAACTTTTTTTATGTCATCTTCTTTTTCTTTCTTACCAGTTGCCAAGCAATGGAATTTCATTACCAGTAAATTACGCAATATTTTTTTTGTTTTTGTGGTGGAATGACAATAAAGGAAGTCTAAGTGTGTATATATATATATATATATATATATATATATATATATATATATATGTAAATATATATATATATATATATATATATATATATAATGTCGTTTGTCGTTTGTTTGGTGTTTATTTATCTTTATAAAAGTCTGTTTTGATTTCGGGTGTGCAGGTCAGTTCATACAACTAATGGTGTGTGCTGATAGCCTTTTACTTAACAGAATTTATTACTTATCAAATATGTCAGATTCCCTGTGATTTATGCAGATAAATATGTTTATATATGTATCATTCTGTAGAGAGAAATGTAATGTATAATTCTGTAATGGAGTTGATTATATAGAGTTTTACACACATATATAGTTTAATGTTAAAACTATATGCTGTATACAGTTATTAAATTAGTGTTTTGGATTCATTTAATACATGTATTACAGCACTAATATGTGATCAGCATGGGGTGATACAGGGGCAGGATTTAATAAGTCTGTACTTCTTCCTCCTTTTCCAACTGATCCTTCCCTCCTTGTTTTTATATCTTTATATAGAAAAGGTTTGAACCATTCATACATTCAGTGCCACAAGATACAAGAGTCAGTTGGAAGAAATAAAATTTCTCATTTACAAACTAATGTTACCAGAACAAGACTAATACCCTGAAATATTTCATCGATTTTGAGGTTATAGTTCCTCAAACAGAAGGGGAAATGGGGTGACGGGTGATTTAGGTCTTTTATGATGTTAGCGGCCCTGCAAGAACAGAGGTAGTTTAGAAAATAAAGAATAAACCAATGATTAAACTATTCAAGGATTTGCTTGTAAATTAATTTGTTTGCAATCAAATAAAAAAAAGACTTGCTTGTAAATAAATTAGTTTGCAAAAAAAAAAAAAGAAATAAAGAAGTCAGCAGGGCTGGGCTGCGCCCAGTCTGACCGACTCTGGTGGAATGGGTGGGGCTGGATCTGGTGCAGTTCCACCTTCTGGTTCAGCTCCACCTTTGTGGTTTTGCAGCGAGTGCCACTTGTTAATTTTCCTTTACCCATCAACTTTCAAATACAGTGGGGCAAAAAACTATTTAGTCAGCCACCAATTGTGCAAGTTCTCCCACTTAAAATAATGATAGAGGTCAGTAATTTTCATCATAGGTACACTTCAACTGTGAGAGACAGAATTTGAAAAAAAAAATCCAAGAATTCACATTGTAGGATTTTTAAAGAATTTATTTGTAAATTATTGTAGAAAATAAGTATTTTGTCACTTCAAACAAGGAAGATCTCTGGCTCTCACAGACCTGTAACTTCTTCTTTAAGAAGCTCTTCTGTCCTCCACTCGTTACCTGTATTAATGGCACCTGTTTGAACTCGTTATCTGTATAAAAGACACCTGTCCACAGCTTCAAACAGTCAGACTCCAAACTCCACTATGGCCAAGACCAAAGAGCTTTCGAAGGACGCCAGGAAAATAATTGTATACCTGCACCTGACTGGGAAGAGTGAATCTACAATAGGCAAGCAGCTTGTTGTGAAAAAATCAACTGTGTGAGCAATTATCAGAAAATGGAAGACATACAAGACCACTGATAATCTCCCTCGATCTGGGGCTCCACGCAAGATCTCATCCCGTGGGGTCAAAATGATCATGGGAATGGTGAGCAAAAATCCCAGAACCAAGAAGACCTGGTGAATGATCTGCAGAGAACTGGGACCAAAGTAACAAAGGTTACCATCAGTAACACACTACAACGACAGGGAATCAAATCCTGCAGGTCCAGACGTGTCCCCCTGCTTAAGCCAGTGCATGTCCAGGCCCGTCTGAAGTTTGCCAGAGAGCACATGGATGATACAGCAGAGGATTGGGAGAATGTCATGCGGTCAGATGAAACCAAAGTAGATTATAGATGATGTATACATTTTGGTATAAACTCCACTCGTCGTGTTTGGAGGAAGAAGAATACTGAGTTGCATCCCAAGAACACCATACCTACTGTGAAGCATGGGGGTGGAAACATCATACTTTGGGGCTGTTTTTCTGCTAAGGGGACAGGACGACTGATCCGTGTTAAGGAGAGAATGACTGGGGCCATGTATCGTGAGATTTTGAGCCAAAACCTCCTTCCATCAGTGAGAGCTTTGAAGATGAAACGTGGCTGGGTCTTCCAACATGACAATGATCCCAAACACACCGCCCGGGCAACGAAGGAGTGACTCCGTAAGAAGCATTTGAAAGTCCTGGAGTGGCCTAGCAAGTCTCCAGACCTCAACCCCATAGAAAATCTGTGGAGGGAGTTGAAAGTCTGTGTTGCTCGGCGACAGCCCCAAAATATCACTACTCTCAAGAAGATCTGCATGGAGGAATGGGCCAAAATACCAGCTACTGTGTGTGCAAACCTGGTAAAGACCTATAGTAATCGTTTGACCTCTGTTATTGCCAACAAAAGTTGTATTACAAGGTATTGAGTTGAATTTTTGTTATTGACCAAATACTTATTTTCCACCATAATTTACAAATAAATTCTTTAAAAATCCAACAATGTGAATTCTTGGATTTTTTTTTTCCTTCACATTCTGTCTCTCACAGTTGAAGTGTACCTATGATGAAAATTACTGACCTCTGTCATCATTTTAAGTGGGAGAACTCGCACAATCGGTGGCTGACTAAATACTTTTTTGCCCCACTGTCTGTCATAATGAGGCAACAGCAGTAAATAAACATTATGTACACTTTCAGGCTTTAAAAATCCATTTCAAACTTGTTTTATCCTTTCTGTGCTTCTTATGTTCCCCTATATATATCATCATGTATATCAAAACAACAACAAGAAGGTCCTGGGCAACAACACAAACACACACACAATCTAATCACTTGTTTCTGGTCCCACTCTGGATATTTCCTGAACGTGTCATCAAAATCCGTCCATAACTTTGAAGTTATGTTGGTAGCTAACAGACAGGCAAACCCTGACGAAGACATATAATCTCCTTGTGGAGGTGCAAATGTCAGCATCTTCTCTCCAAGGCCTCACAACACTTACCTTTGTTGTTTTTTTACCCTTATTCAAACAAACATTATCTGGCAACCAATTTTGTTAAATTCATGTATTGTGATAACAATCCAAGGAATAAAAACCAAAAAAAACAAAAGGGGGGCAGAGATGGCCTTGCTGTAACCAATCGTGATGTAGACGATTAAAAAACAGACTATTTGCAAGAAAAAATGAAAAGAAAAAACTGTAAAATCAAACAGATACTAAAATTTGAATTAGATCTTTATGCACTGGCCATTTAATTTGATCATTTTCTGCAACTTTGTAATGTTTTGTAATGCTCCCAGCAAGAGATAGTCCCCAACCCTCAAACCACTCGTTTTAGTCACATGGTGAAAACATAGATAAACACACACACACACACACACCCACACACACAGCAAAGCAGACAAAGGACCTTTCTGTGGAGTCTCTTTAATGACACCCATCCCCTGCTCTATTTTGGGAGGTGACTATTCCTGGAGCACCATTACTGTCATTAACACAGTCTCATATTATTACACCATTATCTGACATTAGCATCGTTAAGCATGACACTCAGCGCCACATTACTGTGCACCTGTGAGTGTTTGTGCATTTGCTTGTGTGACGGAAGAGCGGACGTGCCGCTGTCCCTGATGCTCTCCAGGATGTTGAATGAACATTTATTGTTATATGGACGTTTACGTTTGGAGAGCTACTGTAAAACTCTCTCTGCTTCCTCCTCGCCTTCTTCAGGAAGCAACAAAACTTTGAACTTGAAGACTGTTTTTTCTTTTTTTTTCTTTTTTTTGGGCTGCCAGACAAGAATGGGATGAAAAAGAAATAAACATTGATAAGACCCGGACAGATTCCCTTTATGGTCTTTGAGCTGAGATAATTGCTTGAGCCCATGGCATTGATCCATCAGGCTCAACTCTAGAGGGATGAACCTGGGAAAAAAAAAAAAAAACTCTCCTTGGGTGGGATGTTTCTATCTGCACTGCAAGACTTCTGGAGTGACTTACAGGCACTGATATGAAGAAAATTCCTTTTACTTGCATTTCTATGTCACATTACATCACTCATAGGGGTTTTATAATGAAAACACCCAACCCTCCAACCCATCCGTTTTGTAGCATTTATTTGAAAATCAGTTTCTTCCCATCATGGTATGCAATTTAAACCAATGAGGGGGTTGATTTAAACTCCTCGTTTTTTTTTTAAGAGAAAAAGAAAACACTCTTTCAAAGTGTTGTGAGCGTTGCAAAATTACTGTTAATTTGTTGTACAAGCTTTCTCACAAAATGCAAGATATATCTCATCTTTGCAGTCTGCAGAATCCTAACTGGAATTGAAACGAAACATTTGTATGTTGTAACAGAGTCGGCCTCAAGGCATATGTCAACGAAGCGTTTGCTTTGGGCCCCCAAACCCATTTGGGGCCCCTCATAAATGCTGAAATTGAATAGACTAAACCAGGGACTGCAGGTGGAACCTGGTACAACACATGTCTCCTTTCTGAGGTTAATGTATGCTGCACATTGTCCCTGTTCAAATAAATAAATAAATGAAATAACTATAGATATTAGGATTTATGAAAATGTGAATACTAGTCCCGTTTTGTTTCATTGTTGATTCTGAAAACTTTTTGAATCGTTTACATTTTTCTGTATTTCCTAGGAAAGTCTCTTTGTAAGTAATTATTTTATTAATAGTTTTTAAAATATATTATATTTTAATTTAATAAAATAAAAAAAATATAGCAAACATTTAAATCAAATACATTTAAAGGAATTAAAATGTATATACTGTATCTTTTAATTTACAAAAAAATGTTCATTATATTTAAAAATGTTCCTTAAATTAAAATTCAAAATTACTTTTTAATATTCATGATTTGATTGTTGTGTTACCATTGTTACAATCTGATGCTTTAGTTGAACTTTTCTGTTTTGTTTGAGCTTTAGGTTGTCTCTGCGAATAATAACACCTCTGATTGATTTTTAGTATCAGCCAAATAAACTCTGCCTTCTTTCACAGATTAGACCAAACACTGATTGAAATGCTTTTATTGTAGGTAGTGGTTTAGTAGAAAGGGGGCCCCAGCAGTCAAAATCTGCTTAAGCCCCAAAAAGGCTTTGGGCCGGCCCTGCGTTCGAAACAATCATCTGTCACACAACATTAGTTTTTTAGTAATGTTTTTTTATGGGTTGTTATGTTTTTGGTCAGTCAAACCGATTTTTTTGTGGTTTCATAATGAGAGAAAACATTAAAAGACTTTGCCGCTTCAGGCGATGAAGAAATGCTTCTTTAATCAACACCACAGAGCACAGAAAGCTTCTAGTGGTAAATACTGTAACCTACCTAGTTTTCGCACCTGCTTAGTCCTGTTTAAGCCATGTGGTTTTGTATTCATCTCACCTATTCTGATACCCCTAAATAAAACTCTTGCTTTCAGAAGTCATCTAATTAGCACATAAAGCCCATTTGAGTGTTATTTAAGTCAATTCAGTTCAGTTTTAGACTTCATTTTCCCCACCACCTCGAAGTTCCAACTGCTTTGATTTTGTCCAACCACACAAATCCAGAGAAAATATGTAGAGGACGGTGCTTTTAGCATGACAAAACGTGGAACCGTTTAAAGTGGCATTCACACTCTTGCCAGGCATGTTTCTTGACTGTAGGAGGAATAGCTGAGGTTTCTGGAGAAAACCCACCGGGATACGATGACAGCTGTACACAGAACAAAGCTTCAGCCACGACCACAGCAGCTGAGCTTTGAGGCAAAAGAACAAGTAAACCAAAGGCCCCAACCAACCTTTTGCCATAATTATACTAAGTATTTACAACCTTTATCATGTGAAAAGTGTTTGACTCCTTATTCTTTTTCTTTACTGTTATCGGTAAATCTGATGGCCCTCAAATCCTCATTTAGCTATTAAAGAATCTCAACAAAAGCTTTCAGAAATATGTCAGAAGGAGTGACCCATCTGATGATAAGGATCAAGGGAGGAGAATAAAGAAGTCACTGACCGGCATTCACCCCAAACCAAGTATGTGGATATGTCCCATCTGATATACCTTTATCATAAATTGAGCTGTAGAGATGTAAAGGTTTCCTCTGAAGAATGAAGACAAGCATAGCTCTGGCTTTAAATCTATATTGCGGAGTTCTGCACGGCCCAGAAAGTTGGAACGTGCAACAGAAAAGTGGGTTTGTGCCATGGTTTGCACATACCTAAGAATGCAGACAAAACAGAAAGGGAAAAACATGAGCTGGAATGATGAAAAGCATGTAGGAAAAATCCGATTAGTGGTGTGACTCTCCAACACAACAAGCACACATCCAGAAAGAACTCTAACGATGCAGTTTCTGCGCGCTTTTCTTCTGCTTGTGATGTTCTATTGGATCAAAGCCTTGTGGTTATGATGTTGGTCAAAGTTTGTTTCAGTCTTTGCCTCTGGGTTTAGTGACCTAAACGTCGCTTGTGCAAAGTTATGTTTTAAAACGAGCAGTTCCTGTTATTTTATTTTCAAGAAAAAAAAAAAGAGAATAAAAAAACATATTTGTGTTAGAAGTAAATTTAGATGATTGCTCGACTCGGCCTGGACAGTTGCTCTGCGGATATCCTCATCAACAGACGGCTCTCCAGTCAGTTCTTCCTGTTTCTGTTTCCCAGCCTATGAGGACATAAAGTACTGCCAGGCTTCCCGAACTGGTGTCTGTGTGATGTTTCCCCAACACTCGCAGTTCCTTCTAGGATTTCCTCAATTGGTGCTCTGCTGGGAGACAGCGCATTATCAGTCCAGCTCATCCCTGAGGACGTTGACCTCACATCTCTTGGCCGAGGGTGAAGCGTAGAGTTCTTCTTGAGTGAGACAAATGTTCATGCATCATAAGGAGGTGTTAATAATTGTAACGGCCCCACATATATCGTCTGACCTGACTGATCATCTGAAGATATGAAGGTTTAAAAATACTTATTTTAGGAATGCAGCTGTGGGTGGGTTGTTATAAAGAACCTGAAGCAACAGATTTGGTCTGAAATATATTTTTCCCTTAAAGAAAAACATTTCTTTATTCTTTATCTATAACTACCAAACCCTTCCCCTAAATTCCATATTTATGGATATGGTAATTAAGTTAAAAAAAGTGAGGTTCAAACCAAGCTGACTGTGAAAAAGCAGGGTCCTCTGTTCTTAAACCATGCATCCTTAATGAACCAGATTTTTTTGGTCAGCTACAGTCAATATATGTAGCAAGTGGAGGAGGGCGCTCTTTTTTAACTGCTTTTCTTTGCAAAATCCAAGAATGAAACATGGAAGCACTGAGCTAACTTCAGCATCAGAGTAACATGGCCTTGCACCCAACTATCAAAAACAGAAATGCACTGACAAACCAACCGTGATAGCGCTGAACTGAATATTTAACCTTGGAGTAATAACAATGCATGACAAAAGAGCACATAATTTTTCCTGTGACATGCCCGCTTTTTTGTATAGCACAGCTCCCATTATCACAAGGCCAAATAACAGTAGAGTGCAAAGCAAAGGAAGCCCTCAAGACTTTGGTATTTATCTTTCCTGATGAGTTTTTAGTAGCGTCTCTGATTAAGTCTCTGTGAGATGCTTTTACTCAGCTCCAAAGGACCCTCAGCTGCTCCACAGTTTAAGATTTACTGGATGACTTTGATGATGAGCCCAAAATATTTGTATGGAGTGTCAGGTCGGAACTTGTTCAACAATAAGGCCTTTTTGCTGTGGAGTCATGATGGTATATTGCAAGCAGAACTGATTTTGGCAGTGATTAACAAAAAACCCAAAAACACATAGGCCTATTCTAAAACGGACGACGTTTGGACACGCGTCTTCAAAATAAAAAATTAGCGATGATAAAACTGTTATAATTGTAAACAATTATTTATTTTGGTTCTATAGAGTTGTTAGGAGCTGCTTTCTTCGTGAAAGAAATCGTTCTACAGTGAACTAAAGGATCTCAGCTTAGTTGTAGTTGAAACCTGATCTGTTGTCTCACCAGAAAGGAGTAGATGGAGCAGATTTCCACCGTCTGAAATGGAGAAGCAGAGATTGGGCTTTTACTCGTGTTGTGTCACACAGCCATCGGGTGGCGCTAATCAACATTGTAGCTTCAAAGGAAAAAAAACTCAGTTCAACAGGAAGTGGAGAAGAAAAGAGTCTATATAAGCACCTGGTAAGCGGAAGTTCGTCCTTCTTTCACTCTGATCGGGAAGGCGCACATCAAATACACATATGGCACGGTTTAATGTCTCAATATGCAGTAAGAATTTATAGTAAGAGACTGATATATATTTGCCTATTAAAATAGTTCCTGGAAACAGGTGGTGCCCCAAATATTAATAATTCTTCATAAATTATTTATCTCATTGACCACCATAAGCAGTCCTTTAATTATAATAGCCAAACAGATGCATTTTACTTAAAAAACCCCAACACTCGTAAAGATGGAATTCTGTTTTTCCTTCAGTTAATTCCGATGTGGCAGATCCCAATGTTGTTTCTGAAAACCAAAAGTGTATAAGTGTAACATTAACCATAATAGAAAGGAAATGAGCTGCAGCTTCCTTAATACTGCTGGTAATTTTGAGTCCAAGATTTATTGATTCTTAGAATTTTCAAATGCTTTCAACAAAGCATCTGAAATTAACGTTTATCTGAGTTTCATTGAACTCTTTGAAGACTCCATGATGCACTCTTGGAGTAATATTGGCGGGCCGGCCTCTCCCGGGAAGGTTCAAAGTTGTTTTTTCCATTTGTGGATAACAATTACCTCCGGTAAGGAGGTTATGTTTTCGCCAGGGTCTGTTTGTCTGTCTGTCTGTCTGCTGTCTGTTAGTTGGCAACAAAACTCAAACCGTTATAGGTGGATTTTGATTACATTTTCAAGGAAATTCCTGCAATGGGACCAGGAGCAAGTGATTAGAACTTAGGGGTGATCTGAAAACAGCCACTGCCGTAAATGTGATTTTTTATGAATAACTACTGAATTAAAAATTATTTCAGTGTGAATCCAGCTTCTAGATAAAAGGTTCATTTAAAGAGGTTCTGTTTAAATGACTTTCTGGGGGGAACCTGAATTGGTTTTTTTATGGTTACTCAAAGTTAACGCGTGATTCATCAGGGAGTTGCAGTTGAGGGGTGGGATACCTTGCAACCTACTTCATTGACGTGTTACCCTCAGGCCATAACATATAATCAGTACACTATGAATTCTTCATGCTTTATCTCAGTGCATACACACTATCCAAAAGTGCACACAATTAGTGACATGCATACTTCAAAGACATGACAGCACTCTTCTTTTATATGTTAACATCATTGTGAAAATGTTTTTAGAAATGATTCAGTTTCGATTTGCCAACAAACCAAACATTGTTCACAAAAGCTTAGAAGTGTTAGGTTGACTGTGTGCTTGGTGCATGGGTGTGTTTTGTTTCTCCTTACCTCTCTGTAGGGCGTGACTGGAGGACAGTACAGGTGTTCCTCATCAGAGCTCATCTGCCCACAGTTCATAAGGGGAGTAGATCCTGGAGACTGACGCCAGATGGTTCTCTCTGTTAGCACAACTTCATTCCTTTCCTGGTCTTTATTTCGTGGTTCTCTCTGAGCTGTTGCCACTCAGAAGTCACAACACTGGCTCGCTTCAACTCCGTCGATCTACCAAACCACTGCGTCGGTCAAAGTCCTGGTCAGCCTCCACAGCTCTACCAACCGGTAAACCATTTGACTTACTCACCTTTGTGCCAAGCTCCCATGATGCCTGCCTGTCCGCCCTCCAACAAACCAACTGTAAGGAAGACCGCTACCATCTCTGACAACCACCCATCCCCAACAAATCTTAGTTACTGGAACCAACTTACCTCTTACAAGCATCTCTCTCCTCCCGTCCAAGAAAGCTCCACTCACCATTTATCTATAACACAACCAAGATTTATCTAGAGAACCAATCTTGGCAGAATTCCTCCACTGTAATGTCTCCAGCCTAAAATCTGTTTCTGATATCAAATTCAAACGAATAAAAAAATAAAAACATGGATATATAGTTTGTTATCTGTGGTATCAACAGCTTTGGAAATGGGTTCTAGTTTTTGGGGAGAAAAGGCACATCTGGCGGTTATTAGTCCTCTGGCTCTACATTATTTCACAGCATGCAATGCGTTTATTTGGCTGTTTGCTGCTGTAAGTTAGCTAGATCAGATATGTGAGGCTGAAAAGAGACCATTTTCGCAAAAGACGTCTGATTTGGAATTTTCAATAATCTGTTGTTTTAAAAACCCCAAAAAACAGGGAAAATGTCCATGTTTGAATGATGCAGTGGGAGGAAGGGGTTGAAACAGCGGGAGAGCTACCTCACATTGTGTTGAGGATTTCTTTACTCTGAGGGTATTTATTTCTTCAAAGTGACACGCTGATGATCCTGATTAAGCACTGGAGACATTGACACTTTACAATTCATCATCATCACAATTTCCAACGGCCTTGGCCGGTTCCACCATGGGAACAGGAACAGCATCTTGACCTCAAGCAGCAGCAGCAACCGGGAAACTTGCTGCATGCGTCCGGTTTATTATTGATGGGGGAGCATTCGCAGTGTTTATTAGTGTGGGGTCAAAGGTTTTAATCTCCCTATTTAGCAACAATATAGCAGAGGAGGAAAGGCATTGTCAGGATAGGTGGGCACTTCCTTTCTGCTCAAGCTGAGTGCAGGAAACCACATGCTGATACTTGAAAACAGCTGCAGAAATACAAGAACACATTCTGAAGGGTTGTTTCATGTTTCATGAGAGAGACTGGAACCGAGACTCGGCTGACGGGAAACAGACAAGCAGTTACAAACAAACTTTTTTCCTTTTCCTTTCCCTCCTTTTTGGAGGGTAGACATGCAGGGTACTGTGAGGAGTGGCAACAAAGGTGTATGATGGATCCTTACTTGTAGGGAGTGTTGTGGAGGCAGAACCAGGGAGGAATGTAATCCTTCGACGGAGAAACTACATATGGAGGAGAGGAAATCCAGGATTGAGGTCACAGGAGTCCAGCACAGCAATGGTGGAGTCGGGATTGTTTCTAGAAGGAAGACAGGAACGATGAGACCCAATGGGAAGGTAAAACAGGAATCTCTTTACAGAGCAACGACACTGCAGGAAGGCCGTGTACCACACTAAGTGCGAGAACCATCTGGTGTCGGTAACAATCGTCCACTCCCCCTTTTAAGATGGAATGGTAATGAGTGCTGATGAGAAACACTTGTTGCAGCATCTGCCCATCACAACCTGCAGAGAAAGAGGTAGAAAGGAAAAACACACACATTCAGATCTGGCAGCTCTGTGAAGGACTCAAAGGCTTGATAAAAAATATTAGTGCACAAACAGTCCCATTAAGACCACGGTACACAGTAGACAGGTTGAGGAGAAGGCTGTACAAAAGTTTAAAGCAGGGTTGAGTTATGAAGCAATATTTCAAGATCGGTAGAGGTCAGTTAAACCTGAATCTAGACAAAGAAAGAGTATGATCCAACTACAAACCTACAAAGACTTGCCATGTCCATGCCCATCCCCCTGAGCTGACTGGTCAGGAAATTAGGACATTTGTAGTGTTGAGAAGGAGAATACTTTATGATAGATTTACTTACAATTGATGAGGAAATGGAATTACCACCAATGAGGGAGAGGTGGTTGGTCAGTGTGGAGGGAATTCAGGAGGTGTTGTTGTGGTGATCTGAGGGCTGTTTGTGAACTGGAAGGCGATTTGTTTGGTCGAAATTAATGAAGAATTCTTAAGTCTTTCTGACATATTGTTGCAGCAGGGCCATAGACTGTAAATACAAGGGCAGACATGAGGCACGATCAAGACTGAATTTGAGATGAGGAACTCCAGTAAGTCAGTGGAACAGAGAAGGACAACAATGGTTGTTAAAGGAGCCAGTTGTGGAAGAGAAAGCTAGAGAGGAATCGTAAAGATGAGGATTGGATCTTAAGGATTGGATCTTGGAATGGAAGCCTGGGCAGTGAGAAAACTGCAAGAAACATGAAAAGTTGAGTTTCTAGGGATGAGTCAAAGGCTTAATTCTGGAAATGGATGTAAAGCTTGGAAAGAATGTCAAGGTGCTCAGGTGGCTTGAAGTTACCATATAGGTTAACACTCAGGCGAGGAAATTACTGACTTCCAACTCCTTTTGTTGTCCTACCCTTAATGATTTTCAGACGTTTGTGTGAAAACCTGCAGGCCTCGACCCAACAGAGCTGGAACCTGGGCCTCCACAATGCCCTCTGGTAGACATCCTGCAGAAGAAAACACCCCACAGACCGAACCCCCAACTCCTGACTAACAAAGCTAATCATGCAGCAAGGATTGGTCAAGACCTAAATCCAACCGAGAATCTTTAGCCAATCTTGTAACTAATGCTTACTGATCTGTATCGAAGAAATATAAAAAAAAAATGTTTCATTTTCATTCTACCTTTTTTTGCTCTACTTTGTACTTTGCATATAATTGAACTTTTTCACATGGTAGCCAGAAGAATATTGAAAATACTGTTTTCTCATGCATACCTATACTGGTAAATGTAAAGCCAGCAGATATAATAAACTGATTATACAAACAAAATTGATTTTGGAGTTGGAACGAGATTAATTCTGAAGTATCAGCATGCCTGGTTTCTCCTACCATTGAATCTTTTTCTCTCAGAAAGTTCTGATCTCTCCTTACCTATGTCATCTTCCTGCTGCTTGCCTCTATCCCTAACTCTCCTCCCTGGCTTTAATTTTTCTACTGTAACAATAAATACTACCACTCACAGACGCTAAAGAGATCCCTCTTGGTCAAAACAAAAGGGCGACTGCTTGCTGAGGGGGAGGTCATTGGACCCAGCCACACCTCAGGACACAGGGGCCTACATAAGAGTCAGGTTATTCAAATAAATGACATATGTTATAATGTAATGGCCGTCCATTCTTCTGTAGGCTACAGTTCTCAGTAATAGGCTGATGTTGCTCCCAGATATCAATCTATTCTAAGGCGACTCAGAGTCAGAAAAATTGTTATGGAACATGCAGTGTATTTAACATGAATAAATAAATAAAAACAACATTAGTTGGGGGACTTTTCTGGTCAATAATTAGATGACTAATCTTCTAACAGTTACTGATGGTGTTATCTGTATTATGGATCCCTCTACCATAATAGACTTCCATGCTGTTGTAAGAAGCTACACTTGATATTCCACGGAGTTTTTATAATGGGTAGAATATAATATGATTATCCTCTCCCGACTGAGAATCTGCGCTTCCACATCAATAGGCTCTTCAAGAAACAAACACGCCATGTCTGCCAATGCTTTCAGACTGCAGGCTTCAACCAAGCTTTGACTAGGACAAAAAAGTGGTAAGGGCATTTTGACTACAGACTGGCCCACCAGGCATTATAGGAAAAGTCCTAACACCGCCTACTCTCCACCTCATGATGCCTAATCAATGTATTCAACTTTAATTTAATGCACGTGCAAAACAAATGCACAGACTTCAATTATTTTTCTGCAATAATTAAGTAGATTCAACATCTTTCTTTGACCCTAACCCCCTTACCCTGTTAATGCCCACCTGACCCCTGGCAAAACTTTGCTAGACCAGCCCCTGCACAGTTACCAGCTGTCGACTACGTGGAAAAGGATCCTAGTGTCATTTGTCTCAGAAATGGTTCATCCTTCCCTTCAACTCATTCATGTCACCTAAAAGATAAACCTGTTTCTCCATTAACTGTTCAGCTCCGATGATTCAGTAAGGACATATCCTGGTTTCATCTCCATGTTTCCCTCTCACCAGAAATCCAAACCGATATGACCAGCAGCTTTTATGGCTGTGGCTCCAGCGAACATAAGCTTATACAATAAATTACATTTTAAATAAATTCTGACAGTATGTCAAGCTTAAACATGCTGCTGTTGTTGACTGTGGCATCTGCTGGTTTCCTCTTTCTAGCGCAAAGTGGGCGATAAACTGCCATAATAAACAAGTGAGACTCAACAGAAAAGCCGATCAGCTGATCAGTTTTATTATTGAAAGAGCAATAGGAGTTGGAGGGGGAGAGAATGACCCCCAATTAACGCTGGATGATCAGCAGCACAGTGCAGTTTTGTTGCGACCTCCACAGCGTGTCAATCTTGAAGAGGAGCATTTCAAAAGCGACCCGGTCCGTTAAAGTTAAATAAACAATTTTCTGTCATTTTCTGTAAAGTTCATAATTTGAATAACATTAAACAACTTATTTTAATAGGTATCACTGTCGGACTCAGATGAAGTGACTGGTTTTAAAAGGTTATTTCTAGGGATGGTCCATATTGGCTTTTTTACTGATATCCGATTATACCGATATAGCCTAACTCATAATTTCCGATTCCGATATAAACATATACCGATATGTGGGGACCCTCCCTCATAAAAAACTAAAACTACTAAACCCTTTTAGGTAACCACAATGAAATATCTTGCATCATGCATACTTGAGTTTTAAAAGATTTGAAAGTGTAATAAGTACTAGAATTTTAGTTAGGCAATTGCAAAAGGTGCCATTTTTATTTTGTCTTCAAAAGTAGCTGGAACATTTTCTCACACAGAATAGTGACAAAGGCCCACCACTCAGGAGAAATTTCTACTTTTAGAAAATGTAAACAACACTATACCTTTATAGCATTGAGGTAAAGTGGAAACAACTGAAACAAGAATAATAATAAAAAACAGCATAAAAATTTAAGCAGGGCCAATAATTAACCTACCTTTTGATATAAAGAAAGTTGTCTCAAACAAATAATATCTCAAAAACTAAACATCAAATCTGTCATATTTTTACATTCTGAGAGAGAAAAGAAGTAGCTGAAGAGTTTGATATATAATATGTGTATGGTGTGAAAAACTCATCTTATTAAGAAAATAAAAACCGATACCGATAATTTCCGATATTACATTTTAATGCCAATATCGTCCGATAATGACTTTAGGCCGATAACATCGGACATCCCTAGTTATTTCCCTTTTTATTAAATCCAATCATAGAATCTTCATGGAGAATGAGACGAAGAACTAGCAAAGACGGTGAGACACCAAGGGGTATATAAAGGGAAGGACAACAAAGGAAGCACTAATTAGACAGTGGACGACAGGTGACTTCAATTAAACAAATGAGGATACAGGCTAACAGACACAGAACGGGAGAAACCAATAGGGAGGAAGGAGTGACGTAGACACAGACGGAGATGGATCATAGCAATGACCACGTTATTTTCTCAAAGCTGACATAGCATTGTACATTTTTAGATTGTTGTTTTTTTTACTTTTAATCAAAGGAAAATAAAAGTTAAACATCTCCGTTGAAACATTTGAGTGGGAGTGGAAACTTGCTGTATTGACTAGGCTTTACAAGTACAGAATTGAAGTGATATGGTTGCATTTACGGGGGCTTGTGAGTAGTTTGGCAGCTGCATTTTGCTCAAGTTGTAGATGGGGCAGAGAGGCCCTTATTTAATCCAATATAGAGGGAATTGCCATTGTCCAAGGTTCAACTGAGAAAGACATTAATTATTTTTTTTTGGCATAATCACTACAGCCAGTGTTTGATTTGTGAAAAAAGTAGAGGGGGGGTATTTTTTTCAAAACTTTTTATTTATGAAAATAAAGACGGGTTTGTGTATGTTGACTGCAGGGCATGTTTCACATACATTTACCCTTTAAAAACGGACAAAAAACATTTGAAAAACAAAATTATTGTTGACACAAAAAATATTAAGATACAATAAATTAAAGATAAGAATTCACCTGATTTATCCAGTCATAGCAGGTGAGATTATTTATTCTCCGTGTCAGCATCGGAAGCAACTTGTCGGCCCTCTCAGACCCACAACTCTGTATATTTTTCTGTGAGGAAAAAGTTCACCTCTGGACCAGAGGTCAGGTGCAGAAATAATTTTCAGGTGTAAGAATACATAACCTCGGCTTATCAAACGGTGCGCACGGATTTGGGGTCCTGCCGAAAAGTTTGTACATATGAGTCATTGTAGCAGGGGACATGTCCCAAGCAATACATATAAATTACAGTTTTGTCGACATCACTTAAAAACCTGATGTGGATTTTTTTAACAGTGCATCCACCAGCACAATTTTCATAGAATCAGGATCCGAACAGACTGGTTTTCCACTATCTTATGTAGTTTCTCTATGTGCGAATCCTGCAGCCCTATTTCCAGAGATTTACGTTACGTTCAGTAAAGAATCTTACCGTGATATCACACAATCACAATTGGGTATGGTATCAATCCGCCCAAGAGATAAGAAAAGAATGACCATAGGGAGGACATCACAACCTGACAACATCTGAGATATTCTTTGACTTTAGCCAACAAGCTGAGTTAAAAGAAACTTGTCATGATCAGTCTTTTTTTTTTTTTTTGGGGGGGGGGGTTTACTGTCCAAAGTCAGTCAGAGATTCTTCGCTTTATTGACTTATAAGTAAAAAAAAAAATCTGTTTTCAGAGTAAAGTTATCTGAGGTATACACATTTTAGATTCTGAACCAGAATCAGATACCAATAACAGTGTTCTGTTGGTGCGAGAGGTGTATTTTCTTACACATGGATCCAGCACCTGCTGACTGAACAAGAGAAAAAAACTTTAGAAGACCAGTTTAGGTGATAAATGTCTATATTTTGTATTCGTCCCATATTGGGCAGTTAGCTGTATGATGATATAATTTACTGGGCTGGGAGAAACATAATCTATATAATAAATTGCCCCATGAAGTGTAAGGATATGTTTCTCCTCATTTTAATACACATTATTCACTTAAATTGTTTTCATAGCAGATTACATTGCCCATATTAATACCTTCCATTACATGCCGTCAGTCAAATAAGTTCCAGATCTAAGCTCAAAAGCATTACAGTGTTTGCTGATTTTCTCATGAGCGGTGAGCTGGCTGCGTTGCAGGTGCTGAAAGATTTGGCTGCCTGCTGTTGTCCCCTGTTGGACAATTACCTGCTGATCCACAGCTGTACTTAAAAAAAAAAGAAAAAAGAAAGTGTAGCATGAAGATGTTTTTAAGGTTACGTACTGTAGTCGCACATCTGTTTGTCTTCCTGCTGTCTGAAAAAGTTTGAGACTGCTGAACAGCAGGTTTTGGAGCAGAGCCTTAACTCTTCATCTGTCAGCTTCAGTCAGTGTGTACATCGTGGACTTTTAGTGTTTCCCAGAAGTTCTGGAGAAGCTGAGTATCTAAAAATGTGAAAAAATACCATCAAACATTGCTGAAATACTGGTTTTCCAAATTCTTTTGGCGCTCATGTTTTTATCAAATTGACCTATAAATTACATCAAAGCTTGCGCAAACATTACACTGTAACGAACTTGGGTATTGTCTCTAAATATGCCTGAGCTGGAGCTGCCTCTCCTACCCTTTTTAGCTTCCAAGCCAGCTGCATCATGTCACAGTGGCCAGTTATTCGTCAAGTTTTGCTTTCCTTGGCAGGCGAAGCATGGTACGTCGTGCTGCAGGTTTACCCTTCTGAATGCTTTACATATACAGCATATTGATTCTTAAGCATCAACTTACGTTTGTGTTTTTTGTAGTTTTCATGTAGATTAGCACTGAATAGATTATTAGTGAGAAACATGTATTCCTGGAGACAATTTGTTTGTTCTGTTCACTGAAAAAGAGTATTTGTCTCTGTACTGGGGCCAGTTGCATAAACGTGTGCACCCAAAAATCAAAGTGCGTGAGCTGTCAGATTGTGCTCACATAACGTGCTAGTGTCCTGACAAAGACCAGAATGCAGGAACACATTACACTGGTCTTTTTAAAGCAGGCTCAAGACTCACTCATGTTTTACTTGCTTTTATTTGATCAGTGTTTTACTACTTGGACTTATATTAATCAGTTATTTTTCTATTTTAACATGTTATCCTGTTATCTTATACAAATAACAACTAGGCACATCCTTCCAGTGTTTTCTCTTTGGAAGTCCTCTTCATTGGGAGTGGTGGTCAGCTGTTGCTGCCTGGTGGCTCACTAGTTAACGCTTGGGTGGAGGTGTGGGTCTTGGCCTCCCCTCTTCTGAGCGCCCTGGGGTCAATGCCTCAGCTGCTGCTGTTGATCCATTGCTGCCGGTGCAGATGGCTCCCTTGATGGCGTTTCCTTACCTAACCTAGCTTATCTGTACTCGGCCCAATGCTCGTTTGTCTATTTTAATGTCCTTTTAATTGTTGCTCCTGAATGTGTCCGCACATTGGGATAGCAATGGGGTGAGGTGAGGGTATAAATGTGTTTGTGCACCAACTTGTCGGGTGTGGTGATAAAGGTGGGGTAATTTTTATTCTGTAAAGCACTTTGAACTGCATCTTTTTGAATGAAAATTGCTTGGTAAATAAAGTTTAATTGAGCTTGATTGACCTACAGCAGCCATACTGTTTACTCTACCCATGTATTCACGTAGCAGGTGAAGTCAGAATAATTATAGGATGATTTTATGTGGTTATTAGCAGTGTTGGGCATCTTACATTAAAAAAGTCATTAGTTATAGTTACAAATTACTTTTTTCCAAAAATTAATTGCGTTAGTAACTCAGTTACTACACTTTAAAAGTAATTAGTTACTTAGCAAAGTAACTGGGGTGTCATTTCTGTAACTCAGTTACGTTCTATGGTATGTTTGAGGTGAAACATTTTTATAACTGAATGACGAATGATAAAACACCATATAGATAGTATTTTACAACATTTGGTCTTTGAACATGACTCAATAAGATTTAAGCTGTATGCAGAAAAATAAAAATATACAAAAAGTAAATATTGGAAATACATAATCACACATTTTTCAAGTGCAAAACTATGACAGAGAGCTGTGGGTAAAATTAAAACAAAGAAAAATCTGTCCATTAAGTTGTGCAAATCTATATATCTAATATTGTACAGAGCAACAACTGGTTATAAGACATTTTGAGATTGATTTCGTATCACTTAGGCACATGACCTGGAAGCTATTGAAGGAAAACCTGAAATATTACAGTAAAATTATTAATATAAAAATATTATATGCAATCAAATGTCAGATAAAGTGTTGTGTCTGGTTCTTTAGAAGTAGTAAAACATTTCAAGATCGATTTGGTATCACCTGCTGTCACATGAACTCGAAGCTATAATGAAGAAAAATATCACACAGCCTATTTTACAGTAACATAGTGCGATGTGAGGGGTGGAGATCGACCTGGAGAACTGACTCATCACAGGTGACTGCAACAAAGAGTGTCATTCGCCTGACAGGTGCTCTCTCTCCTTTCCACCAATCCCACCTGTTTTATTCAGTGTGACACCATAATCACAGTCACCTGTGCTGAATCAGTTCTCCAGGTCAATCTCCACCCCTCACATAACACTATTAATAAGAAATATCGGCGTGTCATGTTCCTCTCATGCTGAGAAAAAATGTATTAATATTTTGGGGTTACGTTGTTGGTAGATCTCACATGTATTTTTTGGGATGTGTGGTGATTTATTGAAAACCAAACCCCCCACCTTCAGGAGCGAGCGGCGATGCAGCCGCTTAATTAGCGCAGTTCTCGGTTGGAGGGAGTCTCATTTTTAATCAAACGAATGTCCGCCTACCGCATGCAGACAGCAAGAGCACTCAGAGTATCTGCCCACTCACCAAATCATGCAGCGGCGTCATCATCACCAACACCTGCGCTCTCTCCCTGCAGCTGCAGTGACTACAAAGCCTGACAGCGCTGCGCTTCATTCGTCTACAGACCGAGTAGTAACGCGCCACTGTACATCCCAGTAATTAATTAGATTACACGGTTACATAAAATTTGACGCCGTTAGTAACGCCGTTATACTTAAACGCCGTTACTCTGAACACTGGTTATTAGTCTGACTGCTTAACATAATTCTAAAACAAGAAGAAGACACACCAAAAAGAATCTGAAGTATTTACCAAATACATGTATGGTTTGTTCTTTCGTTGTTCTGTTTCAAAAAAAAGTCCGAAAAAAAAAATCAGTTCGTTTTTGTTGTTGTTTTGCTTTGAAACCAAATTTGAAAAAAGGAAAGCAGAGAAAGACAAAAAAAAGTCACTTTCTCCTAATTTTTGCAGGTCAAAACAAATAAGCTTTGTTGCCTTCAGCGGAACAGGTCTTGTGCAAGAGTTTTTCTGCAGAAATCTATTACCCTGAAATATGCTGTTCCCCCTGTGTCGGGTCGAGAGCGCGCACTGCAGAGGCGGATCCGACAGTCTTCACACTACTTCTGAGCCATTTCTAGGTAAAGTTATGACAGTCATGCTAAAGTTGTTACTTTATTATTAATACAAATAAACATCATCTTGTGTGCTTTAAAAAAAATAGTTTCGTGTTTTTTGTTTTAAATGGTGAGAATCGAAGTCTGAATCTTGTTTATTAAAATGTGAGGATTATCAACCACCACTGTTTTCTTTCACATCGTGTACATTTTATTAATCCCCGATGTTAAACGATGGAAACGGACTCTGATGGACACGATAACTAGGCTACCTCAACAGATGAATGTAGGATTATTATTAAACCGTTGTAATGCAAAGTATGACACATAATGGACACAAAATGATTATATGATGTCTGCTTTGTGTTTTTGTCTAAAATAATCTGCTGTAGCAGAATTATTATTTCAGTAATATGACCTATTAAGACACATTCTCTCTTAAAAAAAAAATAAAAATCATTTTAGCCAAAGGGGAATATTTCAACCTGAATTTAATAGCCTACTCTGTTGTACTGTTTTTATACCCCATGTGGCAGATATTAAACATTTTGTGTTTTAGGTTGTTCATTCCTCACATCATAAAGCATATTTCGGCTGCCGGAAATATTCAGTTCCCCTCTTCACAACATTACAGATCTGTATTTAACAGTCCTTTCAACATGGACACTTAGTCTTATGAAGAAATGTGCTCTTTACCAAAGTTACATGGAATAGAATTTCAGCTTCCTGCTATTCCATTCCCTTTATAACATGGGAACAAAATAACTTACAGGCCTGTCATTTATAGTATTTAGTCCTTCAGCTGCCTGAAATATTTGGAAAAGAAAAACAGTTTATTTTTTATAAATTTTTTTTACTGGAAGATTAATAAAGTAACAACTTTAACATAACTACTAAATGGATCAAAAGTGGCGTTAAGACTCTCTGGTTTGCCTCTGTGGCTGCAGTGTACGCCGCCTACCTAAAACCTTTACTTTCGGTGTTGCAACAAATTAAAACAAGTCCCGGATTTTGCATTACAGTTTACAAAAGATAATGTAAAAATCCATAACTGTAATTTTTTGTATTCGTTAAATATTATGTTTTTACTTTTTCAGTTTCAAAAACAGATTTTTGTTATACAAAAAATTCAAAGAATGAACCATACACATTTAACTTACATGAGTTGGAGAGAGTTTCTGATCATTTATAGAAATGATAATTTTCTAAAAATCTATTGAACAAAATTATTTGGCCATGGAAATGCTTTAAGTTTCAGTGACAGCTGATGGCCCACAGGCCATAAATAAGCAAACTGGAATAAAAAGGTTTTATTGCAGAGATCAAATCTAAACTATAAAATTATTTGACTTAAAATATTTACTGAATAACTCTTTTAAATGAATAGGTTCTTGAGGACTGCTGACATGGTTACAGGTGTACCCTAATTCTAACTGAAGAAATGGGCCGCATCCTTCAACAACCATCCAAGAATAAACGGGTATAGATGAGCAATGGATGGATGGATAAATGGATGGAAGGAGTTCCAGGAAGTCAGAAGGTCTTTGAAAGTCTGACACCTTGATCAGGTTATAAAGAGAAATAATGCCTCGTTTCCACTGAGTGACAATAATAAACTGGGATTCAAGAGTCAAGACAGCAGTTTCCGCTTGTTTTTTGGTCCTCTCTAGACACAAAGCTTACTGCCGGCTTCTCATGGCTGGAGAACACCCTGCTGACAGAAAAAAAACATTTTCTGACGATCCTAACACCAACTGTATGATATGCTTATTTCAAATTCTACCAAATCCTCTGCAGGTCGGTTGAACGCTTGGAAGAACGATATAGGAGCAGATATATCTTTAGAAGCGGGGAAATCAGTGTACTTAAAGGTATATAATATAAATATAAGATAAGCTTTTACAGGTAAACTGGTCCATTCTTTTATTTAACCCCTGTTAAGTTACATTCGTTTGAATAATAATATCCCAGATATTTGTGAGAAAGGTCGTATAGAAAAGGGAACCCTTTTCCACTGCTTAGGGGAATGTGAGGAGGTAAAGAAATTTTGCAGGGAGGTAACGTTGGCAATAAATTGTATGCTAAATATAACTAAATCCAGATCCCAAATTATTAATATTGGGACTTTATCCACCATCTTCTACCATTCAAAAAGAAATCAGGACCCATCCTTCTCACATGCTAAAAGCCTAATTGCATTGTAATGGAGGAAAATTGATGGCTCAAACCTGGGGCATTGGCTACGGGACATGTCCTCATTGCTGGCAATGGAAAAGATAACCTATATTTTGAAAGGGAAGAAGGAGCTGCTTTAAATTGTCTGGAGACCTTTTATATTATACTTGGAAGGAGCGGGCCTTTCACAAGAGTTGGTGGAAACCTGGGAGCCTGGTCTCACATAATTAGGAGAGATATGATGGAGTGATATAACCGTGAGGGATATGGTTGAATGACACTTTACATAATCTGTTTTTGTTTTTCTTTTTTGGTCAGCTTAGTAGTTTACTTTGCATGTTGATAGTGTAGGTATAATATTTGACTGAATAATTTTGCTGTAAGGTCAATCTATTTTATAAATAAATTTTCATGAGCAAAGTCATTTGGGATTATTCTAGTGTGTGCTGAAGAGTCCTTCAGAAGAAGGTGGTGCCCTTAATTGTTTAACATAAACAAAGTAAGACTTGATTAATAAAATAATATTAATAATATTAAGCTGTTGATCATAATTATTAATGACTATGTTATGACATGTTGTAACATTATTACACTTCCTGTTGCACAGTATTCTTCAGGCTCTTTATTTATATTTGTAAAATTGTTCATCTTTATTTTCATGTTAGCTTGGTTGATAATAAAGTTACCTGTTGGCTTAACTGGAGGCTTCATGATTGTTCTCCAAGTCTCTGGATCATGAATTTGTTATTTCTATTATAGATCATAATAGAGCATAGCACGGAAATAAGTCAAACTGCTTAATTTCCTGGCCTTTTATGTGGGTAAAAGTGATAGCACAGTGGGAACGCAAAGGAATTTATGTCAGATAGGGAAATTGACGGTTTAATTGTTTGCATGGAATTTGAGAATGAGTTTAGTTATTGATCATACACAGATAAAACTTAATATAGTACAAATCTATGCTACAGAGAGCATTTTGCTAACCAGTTTGATTTCAAGAAAAACAGTTTCTGCAAATGATCCTGGTTTATTTTCATGGATGTTCCTGAATAAGGATTTTGTGTACATAGTTTTTACGGCAGAGACGATTGTAAGATGCAACAATGAGAGAGAAAAAAAAGAGCAGTAATACTCAGTCAATAAGCCCTGATCCTTCCACTCTGGAAGCATATTCCCATTCAGCACATCCCATTATACCATTGCTGATCCAATGGAATGCAAGGTCCAGTTAAATCCAATGGTACTTATTTTCCACACTCAGTGTGAAGTGCTGTTTGTTTTTTCTGCAGTCACGTGTGCCCCCGCTATAGGGAAGTCAAAGCATGGGATTGTCTGTCCATCTGCACAAATGGGCCTTGGAAGGGACAGATGTTTTGCCCGAGGGCATTTTCAGCCACAGCGTGGGAACAAAGACACCCAAAAATCTTTTGTCCTTATGTTGAAAGAAGGCTCCTCTGATTATAATGCCACCCTGCTTAGTGTGAATATTTAAGCGTGTGTGGCAGTTGGTGGGAAATGTTGAGTTTTTGTCCACAAAGTGTCCAGAGTGCCATTGAGCGCAGCATGTGTGTGTATGCAGATGCAAATGTTTAGAACAGTATTATAACTAAGGGGTTCAGCTTCTCCAAACAAAGTTCTCATGAATCCCATTACTGATTGGGAGACAGGCTAATTGGAAGCATGTAGCTGCCAGTTCTTTTTTCTGTCAGATAGGCGTACATCGTGTATCATCATTTCACTGTGGCCGTTTCATCTAAACTACAAACAGTAAGAACCTTGAAAGTTGAGAAAAGAGGCATGAAGATAAAAGGTTAGATCTGATTTAGGGTCATGTTTACTCTCTGTGTGTGATTCAGCTCTGGTCGTGGAATCCAAACTTAAAACTCTCAAAACTTGCAAAATCCCTGCTAGATCCCAGCTTTCTTGCATCTGTATGCACTTTGTGCACGTATGTTGTTTTCGAAGTTGCCGGATGGGATTTGAAGTTGAAAAGGCCAGTAAAAAAAAGAGATGCCATGGCTTTTGAAAGGTCTAACCTCATCATTGGCCTGTGCAGCATCCTGTCAGAATTTATGATTTTACTTCTAAATTATGGCGCTTTGGTGGGGGTCTGGATGCTTTAACAACTACAGCTCTACATCTGCTTTAGATCTTGTTTTCTCATTCATGAGAAAAAAAGGCCAACAATCTTTATGATCGTCGTGAACAGGAGACGAGCCGAAAAAGGCCAAAATCTGCACCTGTTCCTTTAACAAAAGAATATCCATTTTCTTTCTCCAAACTTTGGCAAATACTCACCGTGAATAAATGTTTTCTTTACGAACCAGGAAAGAATAATGTTTGAGAATTTCTAAACTGTATGGGAAATTTTTTTTATATCAGCTGGTCTAAAGGCATTTAAAACAAGCCTTGATGTGTTCTAAAGGCCTTGCATCCCTAAAAGCAATTCTCTAGTTATGGATTGCACTGTTCATCCAGCCCCCACATAAAAAGCTTTAGGTGACACAATGCAAGAAAGAAAGAGAACCGGATGAAAATTTAAATAGAACAAATATGGTGGTGGTGGGGGAGTATGCAGGAAATTAGACAAAATCTCCAAGCATACAAGTTTGAAATCATATATTTTTAGCTCTATGGGAAATTGACAGGATAAGGGAAGATGACGGGGACGTGCAGCGAAATAACGGGAGTTTTCTGGCCAAAACCGATATATTTCACACTTCATCGCTGTTTATAATGGTTTGAAAATCGGTTGAACCAGGCACCCACGCAGAACCATAAGGACAATTTAGAGAGACCAATTAACAGTCATGGATTTGAACTGTGAGCTGAAGTACCTGTTTGCATGCATCCACAGGGAAAACATGGAAAAGAAAGGGCCATGTTGTTTTCAAACCCATGACCTTCTTGCTGCAGGACAACCCTGCCATTAAGTCCATTGTGCCCTTACATGGATATCATTTGATCTTAATTATTTGATTCTAAGTAGCTACATTTCCCCCTTCCATCTCCATCCATCTTCCCAGAATATGTAGCTGAAAAACAATCCTCTCTTACCATGATGCTGCCCCAACAAAGTTTTACAATATGGATGTTGTGCACACAGTTATTGCGATGTTAATTTCTCACCATGTACAGCATTTGATATCATTTTCCACATGTTTTTGGTCTCCTGTACCTGGTTTATATCAGGATGCAAACAGCAGTTTTCTTTTTCAACAATGGCCTTCTTGCTACTTTTGTTTAAAAGAAATGGTTTAATTTAAGGAGTGTACAAGTAACCATTGTCTTGTCGACGGATTCTGAGACCTGCATTGTGAACCTCTCATCTCCTACAGAGTTACTTTGGAAAGTTTAGGTTGAAAACCATGTTTTGGTAAGTTTGCAATTGTGCCCTACTTTTTCTGTTTCAGATGACATATTGAACAGAGCCGTGCATTATTGTTAAAAGTTGTAATTGATACATATACACTTTGGCCTCAGATATATGCATTGCTTTGTGTTGGTCTGTCATATACAATTCCAAATAGTACATACGTTACGATTTGTGAGAAAATGTCAAATTATTTTTACAATTATGAGTAATTTGAAAGACATATTACATGAGTCATTAAATACCTATAGGACAGCACACTTTATTACAGACTCATTGTCCAGCAAATAATGGCATCAGAATCACAATAAAAAAAACACAAAAGTGAAAAATATACCATAACTAGATAAAAAAGATATATCATACACATTTAGATGTGTTAGCCAGCCCATACACCCCCACCCCCCACACACATTAAACAATAATATAAAGCACAATTATACCAGTGTTGCCATAGCAGACTGATAATGGACTATACTGAATTGTATGTTTGACAGGATAATAATGATCTTATTTTGAGAGCTATCCAACAAACAAATAAATTTAGACATAAAATCAAAACTGCTGTAAAGTATTGACTTACATACAAATTTTACACCTGCACTATGCCTTTTTGGTATCTTAAAAATAATTATTTTATGCTACCTGCAGCCTCAGCATACCAGCTTTCTTATTGTAAGTCCACAAATGTGCAGTATAAAGGGCTGTACTACCCTGCTAGAAGCATTAATAAAACACAACAAAACTGTTGAATTCTGCCTTATATATTGGTTTACAATTTACTTTAAAGCCTATATACACATATTGGTGCCATCATTACTCTTTAAAACCAAATTGGAGAGTTAATTTACACATTAGTGTCTCAAGCAAAATACTTTCCAGACTAAAAAAACTGTCCGTCTAACCAAGTCCAACATTCTTGTTTCCAGCCAATAAATATATTTGATCTTGTTTTGAGACTGATATACTAAGCAAGAGCAGAAGGTGTTTGATTATTAATCTTATGTAGAAAACATATGTCTTATTTTCACAACAACTTGGTTAGATGGATAGTTTTTGTAGTGCAGGACTTCAGAAATTATACTGGATACGGCTATAGGCCTATATGTTCGTGCTTTTGTGCCCTTATTTCAATCTATTAAGAATAGATTGAAATTCTATAATTTGTGGAAAAAAATTTTCTCAGCAGTAAAACATGGCAGAACAGCGGCCTTTTCTTTATATTTTGAAAACGATGAATAGCACACATCATTCAAACTAGCAGCACCTGCTCCTCTGGCTCCTTTCCCAGGCACGTAGGGAGCCTAAGTCACTCCCTTCCACTTCTGGGCCATGTGCACCCTACTTTCTCCATAGAATAGCCACTCCCCTGGTATTCTGCCCCTAACAATTCCTGCACTTAGATCAGTCATAGAATCACCAGCACCATGAAAGTCTAAGTTCAGTTAGAGTCAGAGATCATTTTTTTGAGATTTAATTCTGACAATGTCTCCTGCAGCAAAAAATATCACAAGTGTACAAGTAATTGGAGGCAATTCATCATGCCTAATCACCTGCACACTATTAAAAAAAAAAAGTTGAGAAAACTTAAAATTTCAAGACAACACGATGCAAGAGATTTTTGAGTTTTCTCAACTTTTGCCGACTGTTCTTGGCTTAACTAAGATTTGTAAGTTCTGACAAGAGTTCTGCCAAGTTGGTTCTTCTTCTTCACCTGATTATAATAAGATAATCTTGTAAGGCTAACAAATCAATTCTAACTTAATGCCTTGTATTTCTGTCTTCACGAAATGCAGATATTCTTGTTGGATCCATCTTCTGAATCACTTAATCCTCAGGGGGTCACGGAGGGGCTATCTCCTGTTGTCAATGGCAAGAGGTGGGGTACACCCTTGACAGGTTGCCAGTCCATCACAGAGCAACACAGGATACACACAATTAAGGACAATTTAGAGAGACAAATTAACCTAACAGTCATTTTTTGGACAGTGGGAGAAAGCCGGAGTACCTGGAGAATACCCATGCATAGACGGAGAGAACATGTAAACTCCATACAGAAAGACTGTGGACTGGGATATGAACCCACAACCTTCTTGCTGCAAGGCAACAGTGCTAACCACCCCTGCAGAAACGTTACAGTTTAAATCCACAACCAAAAAAAAGAAAAACTAAGTGTCAGCGACATATAGTCGGTATTGGTCAAAACAATTAACTCCACATCCAACTTTGACCACGTTTGGTCAAGTTTTGGGGCACAGAAAATGTCAACAAACCAGCCTCACATGCGTCAGATCTACTCAGTAGTCTGTTTGAACTTGTTCAGACCATGTGCACATGAGCACATCAGTTATCTACGGTGTTTCCCAGTGGTTCCCAACTTGACTAAAAAAACCTACTCAAAAGTGGATAATTTTTGTTATGCAAAATAGAAAATCTTAGTTAAGACAACACTGACAAAAATTTATGTGGCAGACAAGCTTTTTTACGTTCTAAGTGGAAAGCATTTTTTCTGAGTTAGTTAAATTTGAAAACTTAAATCAAATCAACAATTATAAGTTATCGTATTAACGGTGCATTTTGTCCCAGGTGTAGGCAGCGACCGTTGTGTGATACAACCTGTGCTGCATTTAACAAGATTCATAGCCACATCTGTTGTATTTAACCTCACAACACCAGCCTTTCTCAGCTCATAGTAACGCCAGACCTCTAGTGGTGTATGATTAAACATTGTGATGCGTTGATATACGATCAGGACATTTTCAGCCAGTTTCATTTCATTTGCATTCATCTCAATGACATCTGGAAATGTGATTGAGAGTCTGAATGCGCATATCAGTCAGCAGTGCACAGGACATGATGGAGTAGGTATGCAGTAAAATCCCAGGTGGGCAGGATGTGTGTGTGTGCGCGTGTGTGTGTGTATACTTAGAACCTGCAAAGAGTCCCAAAAATACAGCCAGGGCTACAATCAAATATTTAAGATCAAATGATATCCATCCCCTTTCTTTTCCATGTTTTCCTTGTGGATGCATGCATTCCCAACAGGTACTCCAGCTTCCCCCCCTCAGTCCAAAACCATGACAGTTAATTGGTCTGTCTAAATTGTCCTTAGGGTTGTGAGTTTGTGTTTATGTGTATGGTTGGTTGTTCTTTGTGTTTCTGTGTTGTCCTGTGATGAATGCTTGGTGGATGCAGTGGTGGACTTACCATTAGGCAAAGGTAGGAGAATGCCTAGGGCCCCAAACACTTTAAAGGCCCCATAACGAACACTTAAAGATATTTATGATCTTTATTTCCTTCGAAATTATTCCACACTGCCATTTAAAAACAAAAGAACCAAAAAAACAAAACAAAATATATGCTGTAATGCCATCAGGCTTCCAACAGGCGTGTTTCAATGTTCGCCTGGGGCGCCCAAACTGCTTAATCCGCCACTGGGTGAATGGATATCCATGTGTTTGAACAGCCAAAGTGCAGATCTAAATGTTGCTGTGATTTTAAAGCTAAATATTGCTCTAATTGTACAGTTTATTGAATGCAGAATCAAAGCACATGGATACTCACTGACTGTGCACCATAGCCACACACCAATTATGTTTCCACTTCAAGACTCTGCTTTGTGGACCTTTTTGTGTGAACTTTCTAAGTTCTTGTGTGACAGTTTTTTTTTGGGGTGATTCTCAATTCAGAAGTTTTTTTTAACACCCTTAAATTGACTACAGACGTGCATGTAAGCATAAATAGTGGCTGTCTTGTATGTCTTCATTTTTGCCCTGAGATGAACTAGTGGCTCATTCCCGGGATCAGCCTGCCACTCACTATATGTCTGGTGGCACAGACTTGACCCCTCCCGCCACACAACCCTGAACAGGACAAAACGGGTATAGATATAATTGGATATAGATGTCAAGATGAATGTATGAATAGCCGCTAGCTCAAACTACCATGACCAAGAGAGTCATAAAAGCCATGAGAGTCTGTCTCTGGAGTCACTGGTTGGATTGTCCCCCTTTGAGCTTGTATTCTAAATTGACAGTGCTCCTGGCACAATGAAGAGGAGGGTGACCAATGGTTTGTTCAGTGAAAACACAATTCCATACATTCTCACACAACAAAACATTTGAGCATAATTCTAGTGTCAGTATTTCTTTACTGCAACTTTGCAATGACTTTTATGTATGTATGTTTATGTATGTTTATATATCAGTGTTCAGTTTGTTCAGTCATGATTTTGTTCGCAGAATTTTACATGTTTTTATTCCTGAAAGGAGATACTGTAAAAAAAAAAAAAATCTTTTCCAGCCCTTCCTATTTAATTTGAGCTCATAAAGGGTTGAATGTTGGTTTTGATTCTATTAATATTGGCATTTAAATTGGAAAGCTTGTTAGCTGAAGGAAACGAGCGCTGCTTCAATAGTCTGCATTGATGAGGTCTCAGTGTGAGCGAGGGGCAAATGCTAGATCACATCAACATCATGATTTGAGCTCCAGTATGTCCCTCCCTGTACACTTGCTGGAGAAAACAAGCAATCCATTGTACGCATTTAAGTGCGTGATGTTGTGTGTGTAGTTTTGTGAGGGTGGATGTGGAGGGTGGAGACGAGGCCTGATGAGGAGACTGTGACCAGGTTTCATGTGATGGGTAGAAGCAAAAACAATAGCCACTTGAAAAAGAAAGTAAACACTGTTGGTATCTTCTTCTGCATCCTAACCCTCAGCTGTAAAGCGAATTGTACCTGTACTGCATTAAGATCAGGCTCCATGCATTCATATCATGTTTACAAGTTATTTCAACCCTATTGTGAATACATGATTTTTCTGATGTTGGATTAAGTTTATCTTTTAATCCAGTCAACAGACAATCTTTCCATCCAGATGGTCAGGAATATGGTCAGGAAGAAATGTTTCTTCCTCTTGTGAAATAAGCTTTTGAAGTCCCAACTGAAACACAGACAGAGCAGAAATGTTTTATTACACAGGCAATGGTTTTTTCATGCATAGGATTGTCATTGTTGTGCTATGCTGCTTTTACACAAGTAGTTTTTGGCAGTAGTTTATGATTTATTACAATTGCCTAAAGATTTACTGCCTATGTGTAACATATTTATAGTATGGTAGGTTAGGATGAAAACGCAGCCAGAAAATTGTCAAAACTAGAAAACTCAGAGAGCGCACACCTCCGCCAGGGCCTCTCACAGTGTAATGCTTGTTTCTTGTGAAATACGATCAGTCATTCTGAGTTGCATATGCATGCTGCAGATGAAGAATTTCTTCAACGCCCATTGCCTGCATAAGCTGCGGAAAGGAAATAGACAGCATAAAGAGCAAGCAAGTAACAGCAAACATTTGTGTTCATGTTCTTGCTTACATTGGCTTGTGACCACCAACGGGAAAGGTTGCATTAATTTTGAGGCCAGTAAAGAGTAGAGCGCATCTCTGCAAGTAGTAGCCAACCATTAAGCCTTGTTTCCATTAAGCGGAATGGTGTGGCTCGGTGTGGTCCGGTACAGCGTTCTGTTTCCATTGTAAAAGCAGCCTCTACATCAGGCCCTTACTGGTCCATCAATGGGCCTCCTTCAGTAGAAGGACCATAAGACAATAGTGCAGTTAGGGTGGAGCGAGTGGCTTCACACAACGTATTTCTTTGATTGGGGAATGAAAAACATCTGCTTGCCACAACCACGAGATGAGGCGTTTTCCACTGTTTATGGTGGCACATAAAAAGCAGAAAAACAACAACAGCTGTGGATGCTCTGCAGAAGGCGACAGGGAAGCTGCAACCATCAGCAAGCAAAAAACTAATTTAGCTAATCTATGTATAGAAGTAGGAAGTGCTAAGATGATAGTACACATACTATGTTTCTCCTTGCAGCATGGAGTCCAGTCAATAACCCTACAGTAAGGTTTGTTTAAAGATCAAACCAAAAACCAAGCCTGAGCTACTGTCTTGACTTATTTATTATGTTTCATTGTGTCATGATTCTCCCTGCACTAGTATGACTGTGTGATAAGACCCCAGCCGACCCAGTGAAAGTCCTGATTGCAATGGAAAAACTCCCCTGAATATGTCGAATGACAGCAACATAGCTTATTAGTGTGTGAATGTTTGCGTGAAAGGGTGAATACCTGAGTGTACCGAAAAGACCTTTAAGGTCATCAGGACTTGATTAAGCACTATAGAAGTACATTTCATTTAATATATGTATTTATTTCCAGATCTCCAACAAAGATTACTGCACATAATATATGTAAATGTGCATAAATGCATGGATGAACCAAAAAGTAAGCTTATTAAAAAATTATTGAAATTCTCATTGTTGTACAAATGCTACTTACTGATATTGTTTACCATTGCAAAGCCTGTTAGTTTCACTTTACGTTGGGCCACATTTTTAGTCCAACTCCTCTCTGTCAATGCTGAACAGTTTTTGGAGAAAAAAACATGGCTTATCATTTCTGGAGGCAACCTAAATGTGGAGATGTTGAGATGATATTCTCCTGCCAGTGGAAACCCTATATCTCCATCCTTAGCGACCAAACTTTATCCAGTAGGTAAACAGTCACCAGCACAGGTAAAAGTTTATCACAGATCATCCCTGAGTGGCCAATGCAACCAAACTGGCTGACTTGGGACAAATGCTTGTTGGAAAATAGGATGGCATTCCACAACAGTGTGTGACTAAGTAGGCTACCAGCATGATGATGAGATGCCAGGCTATTGGGTTCTCCCACACACTACTAGGGCTACACAAATGAGTCGTAATTATCCAGTATAGCTTGTTGCTTCCCACTTCAATCATTCAACCCAATAAGTAACATCAAACAAGATTTAGTAGCAGAAAAAGCTGTTTGGCATTGGGCAAGACGATTTGGAAGGGTTTTCAAGGTTGTAACCTCAACCACAGTTTTAATACATATTCAGTGAAAGTTTTAAAACTTAGGCCTGGTTCACACGGTAGGATTTTAAAATTGCTGCAAGAGTTGCAAACCTCACACAAACCAATAAAGAGTAACTGATATTACTGTATTGTTTCTACAGTGTGTGGTGTCGTGGCCGCAAGGCAATGACGAGTTGCCAAACACAAACCAACTTTCCAAACTCAGAGAGGAAATCTCAAAAGACCTCATGATACGAAGTGGGATTAAAGTCAAAGGAGTTAATAAATATGTATGCTGCGGCTTGAGGCACAGGCAATAGCTTGTTGACTAGATGTAACAGAGGAAAAAATGAAATCCTGGCACTGGATGAAGGAGTGGACACCGTAGAAGCAGGGTCTGTACTTTCTATACAAATATATGGAGCTGAACCATCGTAATCATTATCATTTTCACTGGGAAAGGTCGTTACACATTTTGTTCCAACTGATTTGTGGATTGTGGTCATGTGAGCTGTCACTTGGGAATGATAAAGGATGCTTCCAAGGTGTATCACTTGCTGTCACCATGCTTTCTGATTTCTGATCGGTTATACCTCTGTCATGTAACTTTCTATTTAAAGAGGGCTCACTCACCTGCATGATGCTCTGACATTCTCACATGTCGCAGAGCCCTCTTCTCTCTTTCAGATGCAATTTGCATCCTAGGAATGTGGATCCATCCTCCACTCCTGAATCTGTCCATCCACCATGTCTTCTTGGTTCTGTCTCAAAATCCATAACGTGTAACCAGTATTCCATGTTTGTGAAGGAACTGAGGAAAACCTTTTTTCTGCCCAACAGCAAGGTGGATTTGGAGTCCCAACTCCTTCATCTACGCCAGAGCGATCAGTCAGTTTGTCATTCTGTTTCTGATTTCTGTACCCTGGTAGCCAGGTTAAGCTGTAGGGACGTGGCTCTCCGCTCGGTCTTCATGGAGGGATGCAGTAATGAACCTCCCAAAACTCTGGATGCTACCATCGATCGCTCTGAAAATCGCCTGGATACTCGTTGGTTTAGAACATTCCAAGCTTGCTGGTCCTCACCCTCTCTTCCTTTCTTCTCCTCAGGGGGAGCCTCTGCTGATCTTGCCAGCTCTTCTACGGAGAAGCCGATGCACCTTGGGAGGCTCTCCAAGGAGGAGTGTGAGTGTTGTTGTCGTGAGCCGCTTTGCACATACTGCAGCTCTGCCAAACATCGCCACCCTCAGTGTCCACTGCATTGGGGAAATGGGGAAACCAGGTAGACCTCTGGGGATTCTTAACTGGTTATACCCTTTCCTCTACCCCTACCCGTTTCCTGATAGACATTAAGTTTCACATTAAACACCATCAATTTTCAGTGCAGGCTCTTATTGAGTCAGATAATTTCAATGACTGAGACCTGGTCAGCTGGTTCAATATTCCCCTTACCACAGTTGATCGTTTCCTTCCGGCCACCTCATTCAAGCTTATCCAGTTCCACATCAAACTCAGCCTGTGCATATGTCTATTAATGGCCATCATAAGACTGTTCAGTTCCTGGTCATCAAGCACAGGTCTTGGCTTGAAACTGAGAGGTTCTCAGAGGGTTCCTTGGGATCAGTATATCTGGAGAAAATTCCCCCAGACTACTGAGATCTCACTCTTGTATTCACAAAGAGCAGCCCCCCCATTCTCTCTATGACATGGCTATTGGTCTGCAAGCGTCTTTTTTCTTTGTCCCTCGCTAAAAAAAATTAGGCCATGGAGGAGTATGTTGCATAGGCTCTTCGAAATGGTTTTATTCAACCCTTCATGTGGCCTGTGGTGTTTCTTCGTCAAGAGCAAAGATGTAGGACCCCATCCTTGCACTGATTATAAACCACTAAATAAAGTAATATTTAAAAACCGTTACCCTCTCGCACTTATATCCACTGCCCTTCACTCTCTCTCTCTTTTTTCAAGTACGAATTCCACAGCGCCATTAATCTGGTGCGCATCAGAGAGGAGATGAATGGAAGACCACTTTCATCACTCCTACTAGTCTTTATGAATACATGTAAATGCCATTCGGAGTCTGTAACAGTCCTCTTTCAACATCTGGTGAACAATGTTTTTCAGCATATGCTTGGGCATTGGATGTTCATGTACTTAGATGACATCCTTATATACTTGCGTTCTGTTGAGGAACATATTCACCATGTGAGGGCAGTGTTGAGCAGACTTTTAGATAACCAGCTGTTTTGCAGACTAGAGAACTGCTCCTTTCAATAATAATCCATCTCTTTCTTGGGGTTTACCATTTCCCTTGAAGGTTTGGCTATGGACCCTCAGAAGATCCGGGCAGTAACTGATTGGCTGAAACAACTGTACCAAGACGTCCCTGGGACCACATCAGCTTGGATTTTGTGACCTGCCCTCCCCCTGTTAATGGCTTGGACGCATTCCTCACCATTGTGGACCGTTTTTTAAATGCCATCCACTTGGTGGCCCTCCCAGGTCTACCCTCCAATAAAAAGATGATCAAACTTTTATTAGAACATGTTTTCCACAATGCAAATTCCCCAGAGACATCGTCTGGGATAAAGGACCCCAATTCACCTCTAAGTTCTGGAAGGCTTTTTGCCACCCTGAAGCCACTTCTTTTGGCTACCATGTCCAAACTAATGGCCAATCACGGTAGTTTAACCAGGAGCTGGGCTGTTTTCTACTGTGTTTTGCAGCTTTGCAACCCTCAGGATGGCCCAGATATTTGCTGTGGGTTGAACTGTATCACAACCTATTCTTCCACTGGACTCTCTCCATTTGAAATCTGCCAGGGATTTCATTTCCCCCTCTTCAATCATCAGGAGGGTCCATCAAGCTCAGTTATTCGCCCTTCATTGTTGCTTTGCCTGGACTAAGGCTAGAGCTGCCATATCCCGTTCTAACTCCCAGTCTGTCAAACAACACCGTCACAGACACAGTACGGACCCCTCTTTCCAGCCTCGCATTCGGGTTTGGCTTCCCACCAAACAACTGAGACTGCGGACAGAATCTCCTGAATTTGTGGGTCTTGACTATAATCAATCCTGTTACATATCGCCTGCGCCTTCCTTCTTCTTTAAAGATCCATCCAGTCATTCATGTCTTAAGCAACATATCTGCCCTCCTCTAGCACCTACTCCCCCCACGATTATTGATGGGGGTCCTACTTTCACAGTCCAATTATTAGATTTTTTTTAGAATACTCTTTTTTTTTACATTTTTAAAACCTTAGATTCAGTTATGTGCTGAAACTAAGTCCTAACTAAGCTATCATGGGACACAGCAAACCTTCAAACGGTCTAATACTTTTTACAATGTAGGGAGTGATGGATGCGTAGGACCACAGCCCAGTGTTTTTCTCACCACAATGACCCAGTTTCACTTCATGCCTCTTATAACAGCGTGTTAGTGGATGGTCTGTTAGCCCTGTCCTCTTTGTAACGTCTCTGCTCCCTCCTACAATAAAGCTCCAAATCCTCTTTTTTTTGTCTCAGAGTTGGAGATTTTCTACAAGTCATTTATTTTAATGCTAAACTCTAACATTTATTTTCAAACCATTGGTCCTAAGTTGTAAACTTTGCCAAGTATTCATTCTCAGTTCTGGGAATCAACTACTCCCTGCGGGCTGTTATAAGCCCCACATCTTTAGACTTATACTAAGATCAAATTAATTTCAATTGCAGTGGTTTTAATGGTCAACTGTAAACATGCTTTTCCTTGATCGGAAAATAAATGAGGAATTTTAAATGGTAAATACTTTGAATAACTATAGATATGTTGTTTTGTGGGGAGAAAAAGAGCCCTAGGTCTTCAGTTTGTGATGAAAATGGGCTCGAACTCTGTGTTGAACCAATTTGTTAAGAAGAAAAAAAGTCATTCAACAAACTTTGCCTCTGGCAAGATATAAAAAAGACGAAGAACTGTCTTCTTGGCTTCTTCAGAAAACAGCTGCCCTTTGACCAAAAAAGACACAAGATAGCTGCTTTACTTAATTTTAAGTCTTACAGCTTATTCAAAAGTGGAAATAAAAATAGGCATGCTACAGTAATTAATAACTGCAAATCCATAGGTAGAAAAAGTTGAACCTGCAGACACCCATGGTATTTGTTGAAAGTCACATTTTATTATATGTACTTATTAAAAAGTGACTACTTCCATAGAAACACAAAAACTTCCCAATGTTTTTTTTTCTTCCCTTCATGGAAAATAAAAGCCTTATTTGATTTGGGGAAATTATGTGGTGGTAACATTTTTAAAGTTAAGCAAACTAAAGGGCCTTTCTCTCTACGTGCGTCATAGTGGAGGTAAAAATACACTGGCAGACAAAAATACTTTCAACGGGATAAACAGTTGCTTTCGGGGATGCTGCTGCTGTTCACAAGCTTCCTGTTAAGAGGGACAGGAGACTGTATAAGCAGGGGTGGGGGGTGCCTCATCTGTAGAGTGAATAAGTTAAAAACAAATGTGGGGAGAACTAGTTTAGTGCTGCATGATGTGGGTTGTCCAAGAAGGACTATCTGACTATCTGACAAATACTCGAATACTGGTCTAGCTGGACTCAATTCCAGTGACATCAGGCTTCTGACTGCTGTTACCATTTTTGCAATTTCCTCCTAAAAACATTCCTTAATGGGATGAGGAATATTGCGACATAATCACAGATCGAAGATGAGCAGCCTTGGGCTGCATGGAGAGAAACCACTTAGGAGGGAGACACATTTTAAACAGAATCTTTAATACAGACTCTCTGTCATTAATCAAGTGGGCAGAAGGAAATGTGCAAAACCAACCGCTACCACTCACATTTCATTAGTCCAACAAAATTCAGAGCTGGAGCTTGAACAAATAAATACTGAGTAAAACATTTAGCAAGATATGACAAATTGTAAGTGACATGATGGTCCAGCAATTTAAATAGAAACAAAACAAGCTCCTTATCTTTAGCACTCTAGAGAACGGTAGTCATATTCAACAACCAGCCTAAAAAACTAGAAGTGTTAAAATTACAGGACGAATGTACAATTTTACAATGCCACATATTTAAATAGCAACTCATCTTTAGATATTTTTTGTGCTGATAAATTGCATAGATGACTGTCTAATAGTGATTTCTACATATTTTTGGTGTTTTAGTACATTTGAGTGAAAATATTAATTCTCTACAAAAAATACCTCAAAAACATGTCATTTTGGCACCCTCTGCAGGTAAAAACTCTACTTTGCACTGGGCATTCCTCTTCTGGGGTGGTGGCTGACATCAGCCATCCTGCCATTGTGGGGTAGAAAACAAGCCAAATGTTGGAATAGCAAGGAAGTGTGAACGCCGCCCAACCCTCTCCCCGCACTTCTCTTGGCCTCCCTTGCAATGTCTCTTTTTGCTGCATTTTTTAAACCCGAAATGTAGGTGGAGTGAGACTCTAGTAGGAGGTTGAGTTGCTCTTTAATGAACAAACCTGTTTCAGAATGCTCTATCCAGCTGCATTTACCATGTGAATTCATCAATAGAAATAAACTGCAACTAATAGGAATTTTCCACAATCCAAATTTCAGGTGTATTTTACCCAACCTTCATTGTATACCTGTGTCTCCACTGCTCAAGCCTGATAAGGCCCCTTTTTGTGCCATTTCAGGAACCCTCTGAGAGCTGGTCGTCAGGTATGTTAGGGTCTATATATAGATAGCTTTATCAGAAGAGTTTCTTCTGTCTTGTCAAGTGCACTAACTGTTAATGTTCCAACAACACAGTGGTTCCCCCTACAGTCATTGCACAGTGGTCACAAAAAGAATGGATTAAATAAATGCTTGGACACTGCTAACATAATGAACCGGTTTTTGATGAGGCTCCTAAATAAACTCAAACCATAATGCATTGCCAAATAAACTTCTAAACCAAATTCATTCCCAGCCAGAGATTAAAAAATATGACAAAGCATATCTTGTCTTTGGTATTGTTACACTCATAAAAATGATTAATTGGATTAACACAATTTAAATGATGGCAGTTTTTCCATCCAATAAATATATGCTGGTTCAACCAAATTCACATATATCTTGACAAAGTAATTTAATTGAAATTGGTTGAACCAGCATATATTTATTGGATGGAAAAACTGCCATCATTTAAATAGGAACGATAAAGTCCAGGAGTATTTACAGCGAAACAAGTTAGTTAAGAAGTGGGACATTGACAGGACTGAGGAGAGTACACAGAAATAAAAGGAGATGGTTAAGTTGGTAAAGGCCTAATAAAGGGTGTATCATAATCAGAAAGGTTTTTATTGCAAAATGCTGAACAGATTCACAACATTAGGAAATTGCTTGGGACTTGATGCAAACATATGATAAGAAAAAACTTAAACATGGAATAAATAAGAATAAAATGGGATAAACAGACTGATATACAGATGAGTGCAGGTGATGATCAGTGCAATCTATGATGACCTATATGCTAGGTTGGAGAGTAAAGAGGGAGATAATGATTTGTACAGATTGGCAAGGCAGGGAGATAGCGATGGTAAGGGTGCTGACATAAGTAAAGATGAAATGAGGAAAGCTGTGAAGAGGATGAAGACGAGAAAGGCAGTTGGTCCTAATCACATACCTGTGGAGGTATTTAAGTGTCTAGGAAAGGTGGCAGTAAGGTTTTTGACTAGGTTCTCCAACAAGATCTCGAAGAGAGAGAAGATGCCTGAGGTATGGAATAAAAGTGTTCTAGTGCCGACTTTTACTAAACATGTTAGATGTACAGAATTGTGGCAGCTACAGAGGAATAAAGCTAATGTATTGTACAATGATGCTGTTGTAAAAAAGGGTGGTGGAAGCTAGGCTTTGGTCAGAAGTGTGCATTTGTGAACAGCAGTCCGGTTTCATGCCAAGAAAGGATATTACAGATCCAATTTTTGCATTAAGGATGCCAATGGATAAGTACAGAGAAGTTCAAAGGGAGCTGTATTGTGTCTTTATTTTTGCAGATTTAGAGAAAGCATATGACAGGGTGCCAAGAGAAGAAATGTGGTTTTACATGAGGCAGTCTGGAGAGGCAGAGAAGTATGTTAGAGTAGTGCAGAACAGGTGTGAGAGCTGTGAGATAGTAGCGAGGTGTGCTGTGGTAGTGACAAGTTTCAAGGAGGAGGTATAACAACATCAAGGATCAGCTGTAAGGCCCCTTCTTTTTTGTTTCGGTGATGGACAGGCTTTAAGATGACAAGAGTCTTCATGAACCCTAATGTTTGTAAATGGCATTGTAATATATATATATATATATATATATATATATATATATATATATATATATATATATATACACTACCGTTCAAAAGTTTGGGGTCACCCAAACAATTTTGTGTTTTCCATGAAAAGTCACTTCACCACCTACATTGTGAAATGAATAAAAAATAGAGTCAAGACATTGACAAGGTTAGAAATAATGATTTTTATTTTAAATAAGATTGTTTTTACATCAAACTTTGCTTTCATCAAAGAATCCTCCATTTGCAGCAATTACAGCATTGCAGACCTTTGGCATTCTAGCTGTTAATTTGTTGAGGTAATCTGGAGAAATTGCACCCCACGCTTCTAGAAGCAGCTCCGACAATTTGGATTGGTTGGATGGGCACTTCTTGCGTACCATACGGTCAAGCTGCTCCCACAACAGCTCAACGGGGTTCAAATCTGGTGACTGCGCTGGCCACTCCATTACCGATAGAATACCAGCTGCCTGCTTCTTCTCTAAATAGTTCCTGCACAATTTCGAGGTGTGTTTTGGGTCATTGTCCTGTTGTAGGATGAAATTGGCTCCAATCAAGCGCTGTCCACTGGGTATGGCATGGCGTTGCAAAATGGAGTGATAGCCTTCCTTATTCAGAATCCCTTTTACCCTGTACAAATCTCCCACCTTACCAGCACCAAAGCAACCCCAGACCATCACATTACCTCCACCATGCTTAACAGATGGCGTCAGGCATTCTTCCAGCATCTTTTCAGTTGTTCTGCGTCTCACAAACGTTCTTCTTTGTGATCCAAACACCTCAAACTTGGATTCATCCGTCCACAGCACTTTTTTCCAGTCTTCCTCTGTCCAATGTCTGTGTTCTTTTGCCCATCTTAATCTTTTTCTTTTATTGGCCAGTCTCAGATATGGCTTTTTCTTTGCCACTCTGCCCTGAAGCCCAGAATCCCGCAGCCGCCTCTTCACTGTAGATGTTGACACTGGTGTTTTGCGGGTACTATTTAATGAAGATGCCAGTTGGGGACCTGTGAGGCGTCTGTTTCTCAAACTAGAGACTCTAATGTACTTATCTTCTTGCTCAGTTGTGCAACGCGGCCTCCCACTTCTTTTTCTACTCTGGTTAGAGCCTGTTTGTGCTGTCCTCTGAAGGGAGTAGTACACACCGTTGTAGGAAATCTTCAATTTCTTAGCAATTTCTCGCATGGAATAGCCTTCATTTCTAAGAACAAGAATAGACTGTCGAGTTTCAGATGAAAGTTCTCTTTTTCTGGCCATTTTGAGCGTTTAATTGACCCCACAAATGTGATGCTCCAGAAACTCAATCTGCTCAAAGGAAGGTCAGTTTTGTAGCTTCTGTACCGAGCTAAACTGTTTTCAGATGTGTGAACATGATTGCACAAGGGTTTTCTAATCATCAATTAGCCTTCTGAGCCAATGAGCAAACACATTGTACCATTAGAACACTGGAGTGATAGTTGCTGGAAATGGGCCTCTATACACCTATGTAGATATTGCACCAAAAACCAGACATTTGCAGCTAGAATAGTCATTTACCACATTAGCAATGTATAGCGTGTGTTTCTTTAAAGTTAAGACTAGTTTAAGGTTATCTTCATTGAAAAGTACAGTGCTTTTCCTTCAAAAATAAGGACATTTCAATGTGACCCCAAACTTTTGAACGGTAGTGTATATATATATATATAATAAGCCAAAAAACAAAATAAGCCATCAATATAGCTTCTTCAGTGTACTCACCCAATAGTGAACAAAATACGTGGAGATATCTTGACATGGAATAACAAAGAGAAGTAGATTAAACTGTTGTTTTCTATTCATCTTCCATGGTTTTTAAATGGTTACGGCCTGACTTCTGCATTCATTACTGCCATTTACAGCAAGATCTAACAATTCCTACATGTGTTTCTTTGAGCACCTTAGGACTTCGGACCGGAGGGAGCAGATTTACAGCCCATGTTTTACAAATTAGGGCTGGGTGCGATTGAAACCAATAGTCAGCAAATAAAATTCATTGACACAGGGCACAAACACACACCTCCACCTGTCAGATAAAGAGACATCACAGCAGCCTCACACCAGGTTCTGAAAAGTTATGATGACTGAGGCCCCAGTTTTACAAACAGTCCTTTACATTAGTTATTTCTTTCCTCTTACTTACTTTTCTAAAGCACTTGTGCACAGAGATAATTAGAAAAAAAAAGCAATGAGAGGAATGTTGAATATTGATGCTCTGTGACAAAACAACGGTATCCTGAAAACGATTACACTGGAAGGATAAACAAAAGAGGCACACCATTAGAAATAGTTTAAGAGAAATTAAAGTAACTCCATTGTGCAATGACATTTGGTCTTCGTACCAATTTCTTTTTAAAACCTTATCTCGTTGTCATGAACTCAATATCTTTTGGCTCCATCTTTTGATCTTAAAGAATATGTTTATCTAGTATGGGGTAATCTGGTTCTATTATCTATAATAAATCTTACCAAAACTTGTGATATAGAAAATGTATCAACTTGAAGTAAAGAAAATGGGTCATGCAGTATTTATGCACTCTTGTCATATCATGTGTTTAATGTTCACATTTAAAAGTAAAGGGCAATGCAAGGTCACTGATGATAATCATGAGCTTCTGTGCAAGGGAATCATGTGTAGTCAGTAAAAAGAACAAGGAAGACTTATAGTTGCTGATCTGCCTGAACTGTGGCTGCTTTTCACTCAAAGCTTCCAAAGACATCCGAGGGTATGAAGTCAAATGGTAAAATCTCTGCAGCTGAGAAGGCAGCTTGAATTATTCTCTTTATATGGTTATGCTTCTCTCTGTATAACATTTATATGTATAACATGCATATAAATTTAAATAAATTTTGTCAAAGATATATTTAATGTCAGTAGAATTGGAAGGAAGATAGATGGTTTATAGAGGATAAAAAAGATAAAGTTCTCAATTACAGTAAGTCCATGGCCCTCAAAGCATCACATATGAAGCTTTAAAATGTAATTAGATATTTACTTGGCTTGCTTTGTTTCAGGCCAAGAGCTTTTTAGTCTTTTTAGAAATTTATAGCTAAAGCAATTGAGTTAAAGCTGCCTTCTAACTGTGACCAAACCCAAACCAGCTTAAAAGACAGAAAACATGCAATTCTTACATTAACTAGGAGAATTGTTTCATGGTAAAAAGTCTAAACATGCAGTGTAAATGTGGTGAACACAAGACATTCGACACACTTAAAGGGGCTATATCATGCAAAATCAAGTTTTTGGAGTTTTCAACTATATGGTAGTGCAATTTTCTCACAAAAACTCAACCAGAGTAGGTTTTGGCTTAATTCATGCATGTCTGAGTAATCCTCCTGAATTCTGCTCTCTGAGCAGCTGGCCCTCCCTCTCCTAGAAAATGACGGAGTGTTCAACTAGTGACATCACTGGTTGAAAGTGTCATGATTCATCACTCAGCTCCTCTCATTCCCTCATCATCAGACGCACCTGTCTTCAATCTCCAGCCACTCACCTCACGTCCTCATAACCTGCCACCTCCCTTCAGTCTGCACCGGATCCTTGTAGAAGGACTTCATTCCAAATGTCCACTGTGTGTTTTCCCTGCCGTCTTTTTCCTGCAGTCCTGTGTCTCCGTTCCTGCCATCCAAACCACCATCATCACTTCAAACCTTCAATAAACCGCTCTGCACTCTGCTTCTGCGTTTGGGTCCATAACTTCATGCACACCTCCTGACAGAATGATCCGGCCTAGAAAGATGGACCCAGCAGAAGTCTCCGATCCAGACATCCTGGAGTCGCTCTGGTGTCGGCTGGACAAGGTCTCCGGCTTCGCCAGTCCCTCTGCTCGCCTCACTGCGATGGAGGATTATGTCCTGGACCTCCTTCCCCGGTTCCGCTCCAGCCTTAACCCGCTCGATGCGGAGGAGTTGGAGGAGGCAGCCGACGACGTCCTCCTTGTAGCGGAGGATGAGCTGTCTTCTGCGGGGAGGCAGCCCGCTTCCACCAACGTCAGCTCGGACTCCTGGCTCCACGCGCCTCCGATTCTCCCACCGGCTGTCTTCGCTCCTTTTCAGGCTGCTTCGCTGGGAACTGCCCCTGCTGGAACCAGCCGCCCAGCTGTGGCTGCAACATCGGCGTCTGCCAGCCCAAAGCCGGGTCCCCTCTATATCAGCGAGGATGAACTGTTCGAGTTTTTCCATGGGGACAAGCTCAGCTACCTCGGCTCCAGAGGGGATCCAGCTCCTCGGCGCAATCGTCGGCGCAGACACCGCAGAGCAGCCTTCAAGGCGGAGAAGCGCCCCGCTCTCTCCCCCTCGATTCTCCCTACCGCTACCGGCGTGGACGCAGAGGAGGGGGATTTCTGGGAGCAGCATAGACCTTTTATAGGAACTAGATTGGCTTTCTGTCCCGCTGGTTCCGGTCCAAGAAGGCACAAGGCTCCTCCACCATCTCGCCGCAGACAGCCTCACCTACGAGGAAGAGCGGCTTCGGGGTCGGTGAAGTTGGCGTCTGCTTCAGCCTGTTCGGCCCCGAAGTTGGCGTCAGCTTCAGCCAGTTCGGCCCCGAGGTTGGCGTCTGAATCGTCATGTTCAACCTTCTCCTTCTTCCAGTCTCCATTCTCTTAGCCCACAGAGCCGCTGGACTTTCCGCAGCCTCCGCCAGCGTTGCACCTGTTCACAGCCGCCGCTTCGCAGCCGCCGCTGCACCGGTCCTCAGCCGCCGCTGCACAGCCGCCGCTGCACAGCCGCCGCTGCACAGCCGCCGCTGCACAGCCGCCGCTGCACAGCCGCCGCTGCACCGCCTCAAGGTTCCCAGACCTGCTCCTCGTCTCCAGGTTCCCACACCTGCTCCTTGTCTCCAGGTCCCCAGACCTGCTCCACGTCTCCAGGTTCCCAGACCTGCTCCCCGCCACCGGGCCCCTGTGCTTGCACTCCACTTGACTGTTCAGGCCCCGACGCCTCAGCGTCGTCTCCAGGTCCCCGAGAGAGGATCTCCGGGCAGTCCGCCCGTCTCATGTCCCGAAAAGGGACTTCCGCTGGACCTCCGGGTCCTCGAGAGAGGATCTCTGGGCAGTCCGCCAGTCCGTCGTCCGGCCAGAGGAAGCCATTCGGGCCACCCGCCCGACTCCCGTCACTCCAGGGGACGCCCGCCAGTCTTTCGTCCGGCCAGAGGAAGCCATTCGGGCCGTCCGCCCGACAACCCAAGCTCCAGGGGCACACCTACAGACACTGAGGCCCCCCTGCCGTAGGCCCCCCTCCACCGAACCCTGGAAAGGTGCTTCTCTTTTTGTTTTTTTTACCTCCACGGCGTCTGGAATCCGCCTTTAAAGGGGGGGGATCCTGTCATGATTCATCACTCAGCTCCTCTCATTCCCTCATCATCACACGCACCTGTCTTCAATCTCCAGCCACTCACCTCACGTCCTCATAACCCGTCACCTCCCTTCAGTCAGCGCCGGATCATTGTAGAAGGACTTCATTCCAAATGTCCACTGTGTGTTTTCCCTGCCGTCTTTTTCCTGCAGTCCTGTGTCTCCGTTCCTGCCATCCAAACCACCATCATCACTTCAAACCTTCAATAAACCGCTCTGCACTCTGCTTCTGCGTTTGGGTCCATACCTTCATGCACACCTCCTGACAGAAAGGTGAGAGGTGTCTGCACCGCCCCTGCAGGCAGAGCAGCTTACCTCTGGTAGATTTTCAAACACACCCTCTTCCTTCTCAAAGTTCATGGCAGCTTCGGTTTTTGGCAGTAAAAAACACTTTTTTTTGTTGGATTTTTTACTTTCTCTGTGAAAATGCCCATTTGGATGCATGGATTACAGGATTTTAGTCTACATTCCTAAAGAACACATGAGAGAACAAAGATGCCTGATGGACAGAGAAGTAAGTGGCTGCATGCTAATGCTAATGCGTGTTAGCCATTTATCAAGCTGCTTATGTGATCTTGTAACAGCATTGTGTGGTTAATTAATTGATCTGTAGCATCTCAGAATGTACAGTAAACAGGTGCAAACAACACCCACGGCTTTTTTATATACTGGGCTGGAACGATTTGCTTAGTGGACGCAGCTGTGTTGGTTTGGGCTCTGTCTAAAGCCTGGAGATTTAGCAAATGAAATAGGCTTTATTGACTCAGTTTTTTACAATTTTTTTTTTAAATAAACCAAACGTCTGAGTCCTTAATATAACAGAATTTCATTGCTGTATTCTGTACTTTTCAAATTTTTTGTGAGGATATTATTTGTGATGAAGCTTTGCAGTGTTTGTTTCAGTTTGATCTGCTCCCGGCTGTGTAGGGCAGAAGAGAAGAATGTAGAAGAGTAGAATGTAGCGTGTAAACGACCCATTTCAGTTTGTGGTCTAACATTAACTACAGGATACAAGTTAAATTTCAGGACAAATTAATATTGTATAACACCAACGGTAACATTTTATCATATACATTTCTATCCCAGAAGTTGAAAGCTGTAAAATACCATGATATAGTCCTGTGATGACCTGAATGCTTCTTCTCATGTTTAGAGTTAATCCATTCTTTGATAGTAAAAAATTAATAAATAGGTGTACAAAAATATATAACACTCAATAAATAAATGTCCTCCTTTTCCATTAAGAGAGATTTAAAGCTTTTTTTACAATGCGTAATTGTATTGAATAATCCAAGGTATTTAGAGGATTTTCACTGAATAGCAGATGAGCATAATTGGAAAACTCCATTCTGTCAGACACTGGATACAGAGGGAAAATACACGGGGAAAAACCAGGGGTCAAGACTGTCAAAACCCCTTCTTTACGCTTTGTTGAGATGAAACAAAAAACTGTCATGTGTTTCATTAGGAATTTTTCTGATAGATCTATTCAAAGACATGCATTATTTTGAAGTGGAAGGAAAATGTGCTTAGTTCTTATTTTTAATTCATAAAGCAAGATCATAATAACATGGACTATGAGTTAGAATTAGAATTTGTGGTCACAACATGTAAAAAGATTTTTGGTTAAATTACTGAAAAGGACGGTATTTTCAGATATAATTAAGAGAGCTCCAATGATCTTCATTAGTAGTTCCGAACCTTGGGACTCAAAGATTACAGGTGGTTTATGGTTCTGGTTGTCAGAATTAGAATTACATGTAGGGCAAATCTTTATACATTTACTGAACTAAAACAACTCTGCCTTATAAGTGTCAAACCTTAGATACTCCTATCACACAGGACAAATTATGTACATTTTATGAAGCTGCAAGGCATTTTTACAGCTGAAAGTTTTTTTCTAAATGAAAGGTTGTGGATGTAATAAATATTTCCAACTTAGCAGATGTAGATACCAAATATGATGCTCAAATTGGAAGAGAGGATGACGAAGTCGTCTGGTACTGCATATGTGTATCTTTATGCACCAATATGCATTGTGCTTCAGGGGGAAACTAGTTTCAGTGGTACTAGTGCTGTTGGTAACTCAGAAGAGTCACTAGTGTTGCACCACTAAAGTTTTGACCTTAAGCCCCCCACCCCCCCAGTCAATTCGTGATTGCTCTGATGTTACATTTTTAATGTGAATCGACTTGCTTGTAACCTTGGCCAAGTAGAAACCAAAAAGCAGCTGGTACTAAGTAACAGAACCTAAAAGAGAACTTTAACAGCCAAGTCGAGCTGAGCTCAAGGACTGCCCTACCATCCATTCTTTCATCATCTTGAAGCATGCCAAAGCATGATGCTGCCACAGAAATGGCCAACTTCACTGCATTTCAGACGATAGGAAGTCGCTTTCCCCAATATATTCACCAAGTCAGAAAATATGGCTATCGTCCAAGAACATTTCCCTACTTATAAGGGTTTTGGTTTTCAAAACTAGAGAAAAATTTCGGACGTGACCCATTCCACCACTACAAAAAAACTCCAACTTTCAACTTTCACGTCTGCCATTTTTGTAGCACATAGAACAATGTACTGTGCTCCAAAGTTGTATCTATTTAATAATGGGTATTGTAGTGACCTCTAACATTTGCATATTTTCACTGCAATAATTGTAAAAACCTTTGAGTTACATCTGCCACACTGGCAGACATAGGATTGTCTCAGACAAAACAATGTATAACAACGTTCTCTCAAGCTGCAGATATATATCAATTTATAGTGGCTATATGCTAGTACGAATTTCCTTACATGTATAATGTGTTTTTTACTAAACATGTTGGTTCTTAGTTTTTAACTTCCTTAATTTAGTCCAAATAATTCTCCTTAAATGTAGATATACACATTACGTTGTAGAGCTGCAGTGCTTTATTTTGTTAGTAAATCAGTGAAAATGTTAAATAAGTCATTTATTATTCAGTGATTTTAATCATGCTCTGATTTCTACAGCAGTTGCTTTCATTCTGAATTTATAAAGATGCTACATTACCACTTCTTTTTAAGAACTTGACGTTCTTAACATGAATGCCCCTGCAAAAATCATATAAAATTGAATAAAACATGTGTAGTTAGCTTTAACTATAATGAGTTTACAAAATTTATATTTTACTATTTTATATAAAGAAAATTAAATAAGGCAATAAAATAATATGTTGTATGCATGTGTGTACGTAGACTTATACAGATGCAGAGTCAGATTTATTGTCTGGACCTCGTTCTCATGCTAATGACCCGCTGTGCATTTATAAAGTGATGTTGAACATAACTTTTTCAGACCTGGATAACAAACATTTGATGTCTGGTTCAGTACTTGTTTTGTCCTGGAGTGGTTGAGGCCTGGCATTATTCTTGGTAACTCTTGTTTATCCCCCCCCCCCCCCATTTTGGCATCAGCAGCACCTTTTCTGCCCACTCAGACCCACAAGACTGCATATTTTTCCATGGGAAAAAAAAGGCCACATCTAGACCACATCTATACTTTTCAGGTGTAAGAGTCCATACCATTGGTTTATTAAACCGTATTCACAGATTGCTCCTACCACTTATAAACCTGGGGCCTTATTCACAAATACTCTTATCTTACCGCTAGGTGTTACTCCTAACCCGCGCTAAAAGTTCTTACGTAGGACTTGCCATCTAAAACCTATTCACAAACGCAGTACGAGATACTTTTAAGTAGAACGAATCCCTAAAAGTAAGCTAAGAGTGACGTCCCGTTGCTATGGAAAACGTCATTTCCTATGCCTGAGTAAATAGACGGACAGCAGTGTGATTGGTTGTTGAATGACACGTGTGAAACCAAGAAATGGAAAACTTCAATGTCGACAAAAGTGTAATTATGAACAGCGCAAATAGCAAAAATAACGCATGATGACATATTTGTGTCGGCCACGAGCTCCATGCATCCCAGAGGCAAGATGGACATACACTGTGCGATTTAAAAAAACATTTAAAATTTAAAAATAAATATTGCATTTGTTGTGCCTGAAGTTGAAACAAATCTGGTCACTAGTGAGTTTAAGTACAGCTTAGTCTGTACTTAAAAAAAAAAAAAAAAGTACAGCTTAGTCGTCTTATTTACAAGTTTAAAGAATTATTTCCTTTTTTCAGTTTAAAGCTCTGAAAAGGTCTAGCATGATGCCCAAATCTGGGCGCAAATAAAACATGCGTATGCAATCTGAATCCATATGCAAGTTTTATTAAACTGAGGGTACATATTTTATACCTCAAAATTATTTCTGCACCTGACACTTGCCAGGCCCTGTGCAGCGATAAAGGGAAGATTGTTGAGTGTTTTTATCATCCTGTTATTCTTGTCTGTCAGAAAATGTAAAGTGATGCCATCAAACGTGTATCTTAAATGTGTCATTCACCTGTCTTTTTAATGAATTTCCTATGGTCTAAAATCTGATTCTCTATCCCAATTATTTACCTTGAGAGCAGTGTTACGTGGAAAAAATGCTGTCTGTTTCAGGAAGTTGCAGTATGTCGGAGGAGTGGGTGGGGTGAAACGTCAGGACCACAAGTCTAATTCAGTTTATTCACCATATATTTTTCGTCTCTGATTTGCTAACAGCAATGCAACTCTTTTGCTGCCTTCGATCAAATAAATAAACTAACTTGCTTCACGTGTTTGTTTGCCTATGTTGTTTAACTCCTTCAGCAGAAGTAAAGGGGTTGCAGAATTCATGAGAAGGGAAATATTACTCTGTTGGACCAGCAGGAGGAACAAAAACCGTATCCCCCCCAGAGATAAGAAATGAATGACCAGAGTGGTGGGGACATCATAAGCATCATAAGCAAAGGTGTGTGTTAGTGTGTTTAGTATCCTGGGTTTTCCGTTGATTACCTCTGAGACCAGTAACAGGTGGACGTTCAAAAGGTAGCTCATTGCTCTATTATCTCTTTTGAGTCTTTTGCAGGATACATGTTTTCTTCTGGGTCTGCCCAGGAATCCACTCTGATCCAAATCAATGTCCCTGTTAAAGGAAAGCATGCCCACAAAAAGATGCTGCCACAATAATATTTCATTTTGGGTATCATGGCGTGTTCAAGGTAAACTAGAGAGTACATTTTCTATCATATTTATTTTGCATATTGGCAAAAGGATTCATTTTAGGCTCATGTTACCTCAATGCTTCTGCTAATTGGTTACTGCATCCCCAACATTCTAACTACAAAAATAAGTTCTTATGGCTTTTTTTCAATAGGGATTTTCTTCTTGCACCGCATGTCATAAAGGTCAAATTTCGAGTGCATGACTAATAGCCTACTTTAAAGCTGACATTACAATTTAGCCGTGCAAGGGCTGTTGGGTGTTAATGCTCAACAAACAAACAGCATTTACCAATTGAGAAAAACACACACAAAGCTAATTATCAATTACCAGCACTGAAGCGCTGGCTTGAATGTCATGGTTAGAGTAAAAATATGTCACTACGAGAAGCTATTGAAAAGGTGTGGAGATGCATTGCAATGAAAATCCATGTTCATCCTCTAGTGTATGGTGGCAAAAGGCATGATCTGAAAAACCAAGGACTCGCAAGCCAAAAACCTGTTGCACTTGTAACCATGAGAGTGGCCTGACTTGGGCTGGTCCAGTAAATCTAAGTTGCAAAAGGTTAATTTGACATAAAATACATGTAGTTCATGATTTTTGTATCCTGTTGTGAGGAAATGTTGTGTTTTGTGCAATCATTATGGCATTTTGTTTCTCATAACTTTATCTGACATCTGATCTGGGTAGCTAGAGCCTGATGTATACAACCCCCAACGGCAGTGCTTGGTTCCTTTCCATTAGAAATTCTTGAGTAGACGACCTGGCCCAGGCCATGTCTTTGTAGGTTCTCAGTTTGACCATAGTCTGTTAGTTTATGTTGATGGATTGAACAGAGAACAGCCCGTGGCTGCATCCGAATACTTCTACTACGCTTGCTAAAGAGCAGGTGAAAAGGAGTATGCGAGGAATATATAATTCTTTATTTCAGACACAAAGAGGAAGGTCCATATAAAAAGACATACAAAATACATAAATAATAAAACAGATTAAAAGAGAAAAGAATGGTGTCACATTGCATTAAAAAATACTCTTATTCCAGTGCATCCACAGATGGAGTTGTATCGAGTGTTACTTTTCACAGGGTTAACTAATGCCACTAAGATGGAGTTCTTTGACAAATCCAAACGACATATAAATCTAAACATAAGGTTTCTTAACAGTGCCTTCAATGTAGGCAGCCTGTGGCTGACAAACAGTTGAGTGGCACTGTGCCATCTGGGCACGCGCAAAAACAATCACAGTGCATCATTATATGCTACATTGAGTCTATACATGGATTTCACCTGGTAGCTTCCCCACAGTTGAGCAGTATATAGTTGTGTACAGTATGCTCGAAACAGTGAGACCTTGACAGCTGGGGAACACATATAAAACTTTCTCTTTAGCGTATTGGCCTGATAATACAGTTTATGACATTGTCTCCTGATGTCATTGTCATCTGATAGATCATCAGAAATACAATGGCCAAGGTATTTCACCTCACTACATACATCAAGAACCCTATTGCACAGGGTAAACACAGGGAAAATTAATTTCATGTCATCTTTACACCGCACAACCATTATGTTGCTTTTTTTGGCATTATAATTAATATCATGTTGAACACCATAGTTAGAGCAGACTCTCAACATCTCTTGCAGTCCAGCACTATACGGGGAAAACACAACCAGGTCGTCTGCATACATAATATGGTTAACCACAGTATCTCCAATGACGCAGCCAGTTTTACACTCATTTAGTTGGATCGACAGGTCATCCATGTAAACATTAAAAAGGACAGGTGAGAGGATCCCCCCCTGTCGAACACCATTGCTTACTGTAAAGCAATCTGAAATGGAGCCACCCCATTTAACACTTATTAATTGGTGGGCATACCAAAATGCTAAAATTCTAATAATAAACTTAGGGACCCCTCTTTGGGTCAACTTTTGAAACAACTTATGATGATTAATCCTATCAAACGCCTTAGAGGCATCTATGAAACATAAAAACATGGTCGAGTTTTGGTTCTTGTACTTAGCTAGAATTTCTTTCAATGCAAATATGCACATATCCGTTCCATGTTTTGCTTTAAAGCCAAACTGATTATCCTTAGTAATAATGAATGTTTCTATTCTGTCCAATAGCATGCTTTCTAGCACTTTGGAGATGGTACTGGCCAGGGCAATTGGTCTATAATTGTCTTTGCTATTAATTTTGCCAGTTTTGTCCTTGATAACAGGCACAAGTTGGACCGCAATCATGGATTCAGGCAAAATACCGTGTTTGAAGAAGCCAGAAAAGCACAGAGAAAGGAGAGGGACCACCCTACAGCTGGCATACTTTAGGTGTTCTGCAGTGATGGAATCAGAACCACAGGCCTTGTTTTCCTCTAGCTTTAGAATGGAGTAGTGAACTTCTTCAGGACTTACATGCATGTTCTCAGTGGGAGCAGCATCTTCTACCACAAAAGCATCACTTTTAATACAGTTAAACAACTCATCATAATGCTGTCTCCATAATTCGGCAATACTGTCCGAGCCACAGGCCCCATCCATATTAGAAGGTAGAGGAGCTTTACTGTTATTCATTGCCTGTATTTCTTTCCAATGTAGTAGGAAGCTACGAAATCGTAAAAGAAGAATGACCTAGCTAAAAATGGCTACAGATGAAATGTCAACCATTGACACCACCTCTATTTTGGTGTATAAATGTAAGTGTAGTGATGATACCGATAACTGTAATCTTTTTTTTTGACAACTGATTAAACATTTAAGCTAAGTTATACCAGACAAAATAACAGCTAGTGGATGGTGGGACCAGAGCCGACCTTACGTAGCATAAACATCCGGGTCAAAAAAACGGTCATACGGGTCAAATGACATGCAAAATGGTGGAGCAGTACATCCAATATCATGCTTACTACTCACTCGTTTGCTACGCAGTATTTACTACATCAACGGTTGAGTAGTAGTTGCTACGTAGCATATAGTAAATATCAAGGATTTGGATGCAGGCCGCGTCTCTGCTAGTAGAAGCTGAAGCCAACTGTTAGCAACAAAGCTAACTGTTCACAACTCAACAGCATGGCACAACACAGTCAGGCTTGGTTTATTTGGGGACATGGCACATCTACGTTGCATATTTTACTCCGAAAAGAAGAGCTGAGGAACAAAGCGTTGGTACCCTCTTGGAAAACCACCCGTGAAGCAAGTTAGTTTATTTATTTGATCGAAGGCAGCAAAAGAGTTGCATTGCTGTTAGCAAATCAGAGACGAAAAATATATGGTGAATAAACTGAATTAGACTTGTGGTCCTGACGTTTCACCCCACCCACTCCTCCGACATACTGCAACTTCCTGAAACAGACAGCATTTTTTCCACGTAACACTGCTCTCAAGGTAAATAATTGGGATAGAGAATCAGATTTTAGACCATAGGAAATTCATTAAAAAGACAGGTGAATGACACATTTAAGATACACACTACATCACATTAATTACTTTTGAATGCACTCGATCTTTTTTAAGGGGATCAGAGTAAAGGGAATTAATACAGATGTATTCCACAATTATCAGTAGGGGATTTACATATGACAGCTTACCTAAATATTTGGGTGCACTGACTGTCAGGCTGCAGTGCTACACAGGTCTGGAAACATATTACCTAATGATCTGATTGATGCTCGAAAAATGTCCCCCCTCAAAAGTCCGACATTAGCCCCTGAAGAAAAAGCAAGTTTTATTTTTAACCTTTCCCAGAACCTAATAAGCATTTGGGCAAAATCAGCTAAGGAGTGAAAAATACACAGGGGAGTTTTTAATGCAAAACGTTTAGTTGGGACTTTCCTTGCATCTTACGTGGTGAGCATCTTTGCAAGGTACATTAAGAATGTGACCCCCTCACCTCCTAACTAATGAATCTGAGATAGATCAGCTTTGCAGACATAAACAAACATCTGCTTGTGCAAACAGAGGAGGGAGGCGATCATGTGCTTGATATTATCTGTTTATGAAGCAGTCAGACAGTGGTTCTCTGTGTTCTAATCAGTAGAGTTGGCCTCAGGATCATCCTTACTCAGGGGATGTTTTGTATTTGTAATTGACCTGGAGGCTTTTTGCACAGGATTTCTCAGTTTCAAAGATAGGAGAGGACATGCTCTTCCCATTCTCATATGCTCATATACATTAATGTATTTCTATAACATTTAACAGTCTTATACCTCATATGGTCAAAACAAATCTGATTAGCAAATTACCCAAGAAGTGGCAAGTAAGAACTTATGACTTTTACATAAAACATAAAAATAAAAAATGACCCCCACAAACGAACTAAATGATGTGTTGGTGCAACCCCTACTGGTTTAGGTATTTAACTGCGTAGACTTAGAGAACGCTTGGAGTATGTACTGTACTGTGAGCTGGCATGAAGTTCAAATAAAATGACTATCCTTTTTTGTTTCAGCTTGTACACACATATATATTTGCAGAAAATGTAAACAGTGGTTTAAGTTAAAGGCAGATTTCAAACTTTAGCATAAATAGGTCTATTTACAAATATATTCACCTGTAATTGCTGTAATTACCACAATGCCTTGACTATTGACTGTTGTGTATATACTTAATTTTATTGTACTCAGTTAATTCCATTATTACTTTACTCTTATTGTTTATTTTATCTATTTATATTTTTGTACACTTTTATACTTCCTCTTTGTTTGCGCCATGTGTTTGAGAGCATTATAATTTCTTCTGCGCTGTATGTCGAGCGTCTATGGGACATTTGACAATAAAGTTCACTTGGCATTCTAGCTAGGCAGACAACTAACTGCTGCCGTGTTACACCAGGCTGATCAACAAGTTTTATTAATGCTCGCACAGAACTTTCTCCAGCAGCCGTTAGGTTTATTCACTCTCATTGGCTGTTTCTTATTTACTTTGCAAACAGGAGAGCTGTGTAAATTATTCAAACTGAGTCAAAACAAATAAGTCACATGTAAAAGTGATCTCTCGGTTTCTCTGTTTCTCAAAAGCTAAAGTTTCATATCCTAATGTTAGTTTTAAAAGTGTTAATTCTGGAAAATGAGATGTTGTAAAAACACAACGTGAGGACAACCTAATACACAGAAATAGTTTCATAGGAGGGATTTTTAATAAATGTAATAAGAAAAGATCTTTGACAATCCATAATCAAGGTCATTTAAAAAGAAAGTTAATCTACAGTAACAATAATCGCATGCAATCTCACTCAGGCAAAGAATATAGTAAGGACCAAAAGTATTCAGACCCCTTAAATGTTTCACTGTCTTTCATTGCAGCCATTTCCTTTTATTTCTAATTAATTCATACTCAACACACCATCTTGATAATATATAATTTTTTTGAAACTCATTTAAAAAAAGAAAAAACGAACAATCACATGGTCAGAAGTATTTAGACCCTCTCTCACTCTCATGCTGTCCATTTCTTTCGATCCTCCTTCAGATGGTTCTGCTCCTTCACTGCAGTCCTGCAGTGTTTAATTAAACTGATTGGACTTGATCAGGAAATGCACACAACTGTCAATATAAGACCTTACAGCACACAGTGCATGTCAGAGGAAATGAAAATCATGAGGTCAAAGAAACAGCCCAAGGAGCTCAGTGATAGAATTGTGGCAATTCACAGATCTGGCCATGGTTAGAAAATAATTTCTGCAGCACTCAAAGTTCCTAAGAGCACAGTGGCCTCCACAATCCTCAAATGGAAAAAGTTTGGGACGGCCAGAGCTCTTCCTAGACCTGGCTGTCCAGCCAAACTGAGCAATCGTAATAAAAGAGCCTTGTTTGAGAGAGATAAAAGAACCCAAAGATCACTGGCTGAGCTCCAGAGATGCAGTAGGGAGATGGAAGAAAGTTCCACCAAGTCACCTATCACTACAGCCCTCCACCAGTCAATGTAGAGAGGCCCAACGGACGCCTCTCCCCAGTGCAAGACATATGAAAGCCTGCATTGAGTTAAAAAAAAACAACACAAAAATGACTCCCAGACTATGAGAAATAAGATTCTCTGGTCAGATTGAACTTTTTGGCATTACTTCTAAGCGGTATGTGAGGAGAAAATCAGGCACGGCTCATCACCTGCCCAATGCAATCCCTAAAGTGAAACATGATGGTGGAAGCATCGTGTTGTGGGGTTTTTCTTTTAGCTGCAGGGACCGGATGACTGGTTGCAATTCAAGGAGGGATGAATATGACCAAGTACAAAAAAATACTGGAATAAAACGTCTTCCAGAGTGCTCAGGACCTCAGAATGGTGCGAAGGTTCACCTTTCAACAGGACAATTACCCTAAGCACTCAGCTAAAATAATAAAGGATTGGCTTCAGAACAACTCTTTGACCCTTCTCTTAATACCCCAACCAGAGCCTGACCTACAGAGAGCTGAAAATGGCTGTCCACAAAAGTCCAAACTGATGGAACTGGAGAGGATCTGCAAGGAAGAATGGCAGAGGATCCCCAAATCCAGGAGTGAAAAACTCATGGCTGTACTAGCTCAAAAGGGTGCTGCTACTTAATACTGAGACAAGGGTCTGAGTAATTATTACCATGTGATATTTCAGTTTTTCTTTTTAAATAAATATGCAAAATTGTCTGCATATATTTTTTTTTTACATTAATGAGAATAAAATAAATTTTTTAAAATCAAATTGCTGTAATGAAACGAGTGAAACGATGTATGTTGTCTGAATACATTCCGTACGCACTGTATATATCAGCCAAATGTTGCTCAAAGATATTTCGGCCATTTCTAAGTCATTTCTAATCTTTCGTATTTCATAAGAGTTAACCAGTCTGTACTGAGATCAAAATGAGCATAAATGGAGGTTTGTTTTAATAAAATGTCCCAGATAAATCACTATAAACTTAAATCACATAATGTGTGAATTCATTTTTTTTTCTGATCAGTTTATGAGGAAATGTTTTCAAGTGAATGTTCCTTTTGTGCACAATGTCATTCTGGCTGGATGATTGGACAGAGACACTATTTGGCTGCTTAAAGGATTATAAAGGATTCTAAAAATGAGGTGCTGAGGTTATTATCATTAATAGTTCCCTTATCTGTAGCAGAGCAATATCATGTCTTCCTGAGCTTGGTGAATGGCAAACAAGTCCTTGAAGTAGTAAAAGCTAACAAGCTATTCAGAAGTTCTGTCTGTTTCAGCTGATTTTAGCTTGTTAAAGAAACTCATACTCAAAATGTCCATATCATTGGAGGATTTTGCTCCTTTCCAAAAAAAACGTTGTACTTGTAGTGACTGGAAATATTATCAGACAATTGGAATTCTCTTTCTTGTAAGCAACTAAAATTGGTAGAAACCTTTAGCTAATCAGCATTGTGTGGCAGCAGATGCAGGAGGGGCTGAGCTGTGAGAAAAGTCCTGTCATTCTTACAGTTTCTCTAGCATCTCAGTATAAGCACTTTAAAGCGTATGGACATACATTTCAGCAGCTTTGAAATCAAAACTTTTTTCAACTAGAACATGGTGAGTGTTACACAGCAGTGGAAGGAAAAGGACAAGAATAATTTATCTATATATGTATATATATATATATATATATATATATCATATTTATTTCCACAGTATATTACACTGACAACTTTATCCTTCATATGTATGAAACAAGACATTCATGACATTCAAATTCAAAACACCTTATTACCTTATTAAAACATTATCCAAAATGCATTCCTACAATGATATGATCTATATTTTTAGAAATATACGCCGACCTAAGAGTTAAAACAGGTTAGTTTTTATTCATGATATTATGTTAGCAGTTTTTGAAAATAAATATCTATTTAAATGAAACCTGTCTTTGGTAGTTTTATAACTTACTAAGCTTTTAAATACTCATGCTGTATGTTAGCCAGCAATATTTTAAAGTCTTATCTCCCTTTACAGGTTCTTTACATGTTACTTTCAATTCCTCTTTCAGCCTGAGATACTCTGCTAGTTTGAAAACCCTCAGGCTGACTGCACTTTAACTTTCATCCAGCTTGTGGTTTTCCCCAGATTCTGAGATTTTGATGGGCTTCATCTTCGACGAGCGTTGCACAAGGCTGCTTCTCATCGTCTGGCGCAAGGAGGACAGGCGACTGCGGAAACTCTCTCCAGAGAAGAAATACAGCATGGGGTCAAAGCACGAATTGGAGGCGGCCAGGCACAGTGTCACCACAACAGACTTGTGCATGACTGTCTGCTCTGAACAGGTTGACTTCCTGGAGAGGAAACTCAGGTGGATGGTACGCTGTATGTGATACGGCATGAAGCTGACCAGGAAGGTCAGCAGGACAATCACAATCATTTTGATGGCTTTTGAAGCGTTGTTTTGTTGTTGACGGGCGGCTGGGGTGCGAGAAAGCAGAGTGTGCACTATGCCGGCATAGCAAATTATTATAATCAGGAAGGGAATGACAAACCCTATTGCCAGAGCCAAGTAGTTTAAAGCCTGAAGTTTTGGTAGCCGATTGCTTGCCGGTTCTGGTGGCTCAAAGCATTTGGTTTTATTGGTTCTTGAGTCAATGGACTGACCAGACATTAGGAAGGGGGAGGACGCAAAACTACTGAAGATCCAGATCCCCAGACACACAAGACGAGCACGGTTCACTGTCACTAGCCGCAGGTTCTGAACTGGAAAAACTATAGCCAGAAAGCGTGTGACGGACATAGCGGTCATAAAGTAAATGCTGCAGTAGAGGTTCACATAGAGGAAGTAGGAGCTGATGCGACAGAGAAAATCCCCTTGCTCCCACTGACCTTTTCTGACATAGTAGAGAACCCGCAAAGGCAGAGTCATTACGCACAGCAGATCAGACATGGCCAAGTTCATCATATAGACATGAAAGGGCGAGCTCTGCCGGTACGTTCTGATCAGCACCATCAGGGCAAAGCCGTTCCCCACAAAGCCCAACACAGTGATGAGGGAGTACGATGTGGAGTAGACCTGATTACGGAACTCGTCGATAGAGGGGCAGTTCTCGGTGTTGTTCTCCATGGGGTATGTCATGTTACCTGGCTCCATTTCTGGTAACAGCTGCCAAGACATGAGAAGACCACAGGATTAAACATATCAAACTCTGTAAAAAAAACATGCAAGTTAGCAAAAAAAAAAAAGAAGTGTGAAACTATTCTGATGAGAAAACTTGTACTTAGATATGACCTATTTTCTGCAGCTGTGCACACTTTGTAGAAAACAAAGAGAGCACAAAAGCGCTGTGAGACCTTCATCCTGTCATGGGAGATTTTATCAAAGCAGAAATCACCGATATCTACCGCTGCTGAACAAGTTTTGACAACTGCAGTCATATCAGTTATGAGGATGGAGCAAAAAGCTGCAAACGGTGTGAATGCGTTGAACTTCTCAGTATTACAGATGATAAAATGATTACTACCAGCTAACAAATACATGCAGACTAGCCAGTTGAAAGCTAACTCATTGGATACCTACAGAGTTGTTTTTATGAATGAATTAATAACAATAAATTATTGTTCTTTCTTCCTAATCTGATATTTGTATGTGTTTACAATGATTTAATGCCAACGTGACTAATGTATTTTCTAAATGTTCTAAGGGACTCTTGAGGTTTTATTGAACTTTGATATTTCCTTATCTTAGGACCAGTCCTTGTAAATTTGCGTATTGCTTGTTCACATAGGAAGAAGCAACATCTATGCAAGGTCCTTGATTAACAATTATTTTCATTACATAAGAAAGATAAACATATAGCAATCTTGAGTTGGATGCTTTGGTACTTTGTTTTTACCACTGTATTAAAAATAACCAATAAATTATTCCAGTGCCGTTCCAGTCTGTAGGTGTCTCTGTGAAAGTACTGAAAATGAAACAATTTGTAAGATGGAGAGACTTCAGAAGTATGGAACTATCTAAAAGATTCTGAATATAGTACATGGATCAATGGTGGAGTTAAAGGTTGTTTTAAATTTTTCCTCCTCCTGATTGGAAGATTATTAATTGATCAAGTTAGATAAAGATAAAGTGTCTTAAATAAATCTATTAATTACATTTTTAATCAGCTGGTGGCTTTTTTCCATTATATTATATTATATTATATTTTAATATTTATTTTTGGACATATCTTTATGTGATGTTGATTTTTTTTTAACTCACCACTTCTTCTTTTGTATTCCTCTTCTCCTTATCTAGGAGTAACACTGCACATCATGCTTAGATATGCTAAATTATTGAGTTAACGATTGTTTGAGAATCAAATTCTAGGTACCATTTCAAGTCATAAAACTGTTAAATGCAGTTATTTTTCATAAACGCATACACATTAAAGAAATAAATTATACATATGGACATTAGTGACAAAAGGTGGCAAAAATTGATAAAATTCTATTTTTAAAAAGGTTTTTGTAACATTACACTGTTTTTACATTGAGTTTTCTTTGTCTCATGCTCCTGTGAAATTTCACCAGAAAAAGTTAAAATATAAAAATGTATACACCCTAGCCTATATTTATCTATATATGTATATATAAATTGTACGTAAAATTATTATTTAAATGTAAGGAATTCCCATCTATCTGTGCATTTCTTTGATACAAATAATTAATACATATTACCTTGCATATTAATTGCATATTATTTATAGTTTTTAGATGAAGACACATTTTATGCATGCTTTAAAATTCAAACATATTGAAATAACTGAAATAATTTTTAAAAATATTTTTAGGCATTAACTAACATGCTCTGTCAGGAAGGTTGAAAGTGAAAGGTTTTCTTTTATCAAATAAGACTTCAACAAATCGTCCTTACCACCAACTTTCTGTCCTATAAAAACCGGCCCTTTCCTGGCTGGTGAGTGCAACTGAAGTGCTGCTTCAGAGTGTCTCCTCCACCGCTCTGCCTCATCTGCCTGATGAAAGCTGCAGAGGCATGAAGCTCTCTCTTTACGCTCTCAGCTGTCTGCTGGGTTCTTATGTGTAGGACTTGTCTGTCTCCTCAGCTACGCAGCACAGGAACCAAGTGACACAGACAAAAAGCCACAGACACTACAGCAAATGAAAGAATCGTGAGAAAAAAACCCTAGAGAGAATGCAACAGTGCAAAGGCTTTGGTTTTATAATGCCTCTTAATTCTCAATCCTGCAGAGGTATGAATAAAGCTTAATGCAGCTCTGCTTCTTATGCACTATCTCATCTTAATGTGTCTTGAATCCACTTCCTTTTAGGTTCCCCAACCCCTCTCACACCCCTCCCAGTACAGGATCATGAGTGAAGCAAGCTCTTATCTCTTCCTAGTGAGTAATCTCATATTTCTATGTCAGATGTTTGCTTTCTCCTGTCTAACCTGTTGTAATTCAGCTCTATATTTACTAAGTAATTTGTAGCATATTATCGAGTAGACATATCTTGTACAAAACAGCTTTTGACAAAGTGTCAACTAAAACAAAGACAACAAAACCAGAATATGAAGTTTTAAACACTGGGGATCTACGCTGTTGATTCATTTTATTTATTACATAATGTAACAAGTAGCAGTCTAAACTCCTGTCATGTCTGGCGTGACTATCTTGTCTGGACAAGTCGGGAACCGAGTAACCCGAGCTCCCATGATGATGTTAAGATACACAGTTTGGCCAAGCCCAGTGTTCTCTTTCCTGCAGAATTTCCTCCCAGCGTTGTTAATGAATGTCGTTTGCAGTCAGTTAATGGGGTTTGTATACTCCAGTGGAAATGGACAAACTCATTTTGATTGCCAAGAAGGCCTGCGAGGTGGAAGGCACTGTTAATTCTTCCGTAACTCAATCAGTGGTTCAACACCAACAACGGAGATAAAGACAAACATCAGTGAAACTAGTGGTCTACGCCTGCGAGTCTTTGAGATCAGAGGCTTATCTTTTTATTGTCTTGACTGTACATTAAGCCCATTTCAGACAATGCATAAAGTGTTTTAACCTCTCTGTGATTTGTTGAAAGTGCACTTATACTTCCGGAGTAATTTCTAAATGATTCTTCTTGAGCTTTTAGTGATATACATACTCATATACACAAGCAGAGTAGCATTAGATGATTGTTTGCACTTACATTAACTTTACATGCAAATTCATTTAAATCTAGAATGAAAACTTTAAACAAGCTTTTAAATTATTAAACTCAAATTTTCAGTATTCCCATTCTCAATAAACAACTCTAAAGAATGTAGATTTATGGTCTGTGTAAAAGTGGCTGGGGAGAGGGAAGTCTGGGTCTCTCTGCTTAAGCTGCTGCCCCTGCGACTCAAGTCCATATAACTGGAAATGGATGGATAGATGGATAGATGGATGGATGGAAGGAACGATTGGTCTGTGTTAAAATTAAACCCTTTGTTAGAGCTCTTGCCTTGGCTAGGCTTTTTGTAAAGGGCAGATTAAACCAGGTGCCACACACATGCAAAGCCACCTTCTGGTTCACAGTAGAAACCAAATATCTACATATCTCAACATATCTAGACATCAAGGGGTGTCTATGTCGATTTCTATGTGAACACACACAGTATATTTACAGGAAAAAAGGGAAGGTTTGAAGCCTCAGAATACCATCCCGACTGTGAAGTACGGAGGCGGCAGCATCATGCGGTGGGACTGTTTTGCTCCAGAAGGGACTGGTGCACTTCAATAAATAGATGAACTCATGAGAAAAGAATATGTATTGGACATATTGAAAAAACATTTGGCGACATCAGACAGGAAAATGGAGCTTGGATGCAAATAGTTCTTCCAGATGGACAGTGATCCACCAACCTGACCTCTAAATTAGAGACAAAGTGGCTTAAGAATGAATGAATGAATGGATTATTTATTTCGAACATTGAAAATAATATATAAAAATAGAAATAAAAAAACATGTCCGCAGGGAAGAAAAAACAAAAAAAAACAAAAACATAATTAGTAATCAAGCCTGCAGAAAAAAAAAAAATTGTCATAGTTCGAAAAGGAGTAGTAAGAAGCTGATGCTTATTAAATTCTACCCCAATTGACTCAACAAAAATACACTCATACAGATATTTTTATAATTAAGTTGCTCTCCATAATGCATGTGCAGTACATCACATGACCAAGCAGTCTAACACCATACATTGTACTAAGACTGCATTACATCCATAAACTCTCACAGTAGAGATTGTTTATATAATATTTTAAATTTCAAATTCTCATCCATAGCGTATTACAAATTCACTCCACAGACCACTATGCACATTTGCCTCATTGTTGTATGTCCTTTTTGTTTTCAAAAATTTAGCTCTCCTCTTAACTCATGACCCCCTTTCCTTTCAAAAAAAATATTTTCTTAATATTTTATAGTAATTGATTATTTCTTGCTCTGTACATTATTTGAACAGTTTTACTATTCTGTTAATACTTAAATTTAAAAATAATGAGTTTGTGTTATCCAGATGTCCCACTTTATGAATTACTCTTATAGCTTTTTCTGTAGGGTAAAAAGCTGTAAAAGTGCATTTGTACGTATTTCCTCAAATCTCCACACAGTCATTCAAATATGATGCAACCATTGAATAGTAAAGTATTTTTAATGATTCTTGGTTTAGTACATGCCTTGTTTTTGCCAACACAGCAATACTTTGAGCTATTTTTTATTTTATATGTCTAACATAGGGCTTCCACTTTTATAATCCAGCATTACACCAAGGAATGTATATTGATACACCCGTTCAATGCCTATATTATCCACTTCTACTTGTATTTGATCCTTTACTTTTCGTTTTCCAAACCATATAATCTTAGTTTTACTTAAATTTATTGACAATTTATTCTTATCAAACCATTGTTTTACCCCCTTGGGCTGCCACCTTACCGCGGTGGAGGGGTTTGAGTGTCCCAATGATCCTAGGAGCTATGTTGTCTGGGGCTTTATGCCCCTGGTTGGGTCACCCATGGCAAACTGGTCCTAGGTGAGGGATCAGACAAAGTGCAGCCATAAAACCCCTGTGATGAATGACAGCGTTGGACCAAGTGTTCCCTCGCCCGGACACGGGTCACCAGGGCCCCACTCTGGAGCCAGGCCTGGAGGTGGGGCACCTTGGCGAGCGCCTGGTGGCCGGGCCTTTACCTATGGGCCCGGCCGGGCTTAGCCCGAAGAGGAAACATGGGCCCCCCGTCCCATGAGCTCACCACCTGTGGGAGGGGCCACAGGGGTCGGGTGCAATGCAAGATAGGCGGTGGCCGAAGGCGGGGACCTTGGCGGTCCGATACTCGGCTGCAGAAGCTGGCTCTTGGGACGTGGAACGTCACCTCTCTGGTGGGGAAGGAGCCGGAGCTGGTGTGTGAGGTTGAGAGGCTCCACCTGGACATCGTCGGCCTTGCCTCGACGCATGGCTCTGGCTCTGGAACCCGTCTCCTCGAGAAGGGTATGACTCTCTTCCACTCTGGCGTTGCCCCTGGTGAGAGGCGCCGAGCTGGGGTAGGCATACTTGTTGCCCCCCATCTCGGCGCCTATACGTTGGGTTTTACCCCGGTGAATGAGAGGGTAGCCTCCCTCCGCCTACGGGTGGGGGTTCTGACTATTGTTTGTGCTTATGCACCAAACAGTAGCTCAGATTACCCACCCTTCTTGGAGTCCATGGAGGGGGCTGCTGGAGAGTGCTCCTTCTGGGGACTCCCTCATTCTGCTAGTGGATTTCAACGCTCACGTCGGCAGTGACAGTGAGACCTGGAGAGGCGTGGTTGGGTGGTATGGCCCCCCCGATCTAAACCCGAGCGGTGTTTTGTTGTTGGACTTCTGTGCTCGTCATGAATTGTCCATAACGAACACCATGTTCAAGCATAAGGGTGTTCATGTGTGCACTTGGCACCAGGACACCCTAGGCCGCAGCTCGATGATTGACCTGGTTGTCGTTTCATCGGACCTGTGGCCGCATGTTTTGGACACTCGGGTGAAGAGAGGGGCGGAGCTATCCACCGACCACTACCTGGTGGTGAGTCGGCTCCCGTGGTGGGGGAGGACGCCGGACAGACCTGGCAGGCCCAAACGTGTTGTGAGGGTCTGCTGGGAACGTCTGGCGGAGTCTCCTGTCAGAAGGGGTTTCAACTCTCACCTCCGGCAGAACTTCAAACACGTCCCGGGGGAGGCGGGGGACATTGAGTCTGAATGGGCCATGTTCCGTGCCTCCATTGTCGAAGCGGCTGACCGTAGTTGTGGCCGTGAGGTAGTCGGTGCCTGTCGCGGCGGCAACTCTCGAACACGATGGGGGACACCAGCGGTGAGGGATGCTGTCAAGCTGAAGAAGGAGTCCTATCAGGCCTTTTTGGCCTGCGGGACTCCGGAAGCAGCTGATAGGTACCGGCAGGCCTAGCGGAGTGCGGCTTGGATGGTCGCTGAGGCAAAAACTCGGGCGTGGGAGGAGTTTGGAGAGACCATGGAGAACGACTTCCGTATGGCTTCGAAGCGATTCTTGTCCACCATCCGGCGTCTCAGGGGGGGAAGCGGTCTGCCTCCAACACTGTTTAAAGTGGGGGTGGTGTGCTGCTGACCTCAACGCGGGACGTTTTGGATCGGTGGATGGAATACTTTGAAGACCTCCTTAATCCCACCGACACGCCTATCTTTTTGGAAGCAGAGTCTGAGGACTCTGGGACGGGCTCTCCAATCTCTGGTGCTGAAGTCACCGAGGTTGTTAAAAAGCTCCTTGGTGGCAAGGCACCGGGGGTGGATGAGATTCGGCCGGAGTTCCTCAAGGCTCTGGACGTTGTAGGGCTGTGTTGGTTGACGCGGCTCTGCAATATTGCGTGGACATCGGGGGTAGTTCCCTTGGATTGGCAGACCGGGTTGGTGGTCCCGCTCTTTAAAAAGGGGGACCACAGAGTGTGTTCCAACTATAGGGGGATCACAGTTCTGAGACTCCCTGGTAAGGTCTATTCGGGGGTTCTGGAGAGGAGGGTCCGACGGATAGTCGAACCTCGGATTCAGGAGGAACAAAGCGGTTTTCGTCCTGGCCGTGGAACACTGGACCAGCTCTACACCCTCGGCAGGGTCCTGGAAGGTGCGTGGGAGTTCGCCCAACCGGTCTACATGTGCTTTGTGGACTTGGAGAAGGCGTTCAACCATGTCCCTCGGGGTGTCCTGTGGGGGGTACTCCGGGAGTATGGGCTACCAGGCCCTTTGATACGGGCTGTTAGTTCCCTATATGAACGTGTCAGAGTCTGGTTCGCATTGCCGGCAGTAAGTCGGACTCATTTCCAGTGAGAGCTGGACTCTGCCAAGGTTGCCCTTTGTCACCGGTCCTGTTCATAACGTTTATGGACAGGATTTCTAGGCGCAGCCACGGTGTTGAGGCGATCCCTTTTGGTGACCTCAGGATCGGGTCTCTGCTTTTCGCAGATGATGTGGTCTTGTGGCTGGGATGAGGATCAGCACCTCCAAATCCGAGACCATGGTCTTGAGCCGGAAAAGGGTAGAGTGCCTTCCCCGGGTCGGGGATGAGGTCCTTCCTCAAGTGGGGGAGTTTAGGTATTTGGGGGGTCTTCACGAATGAGGGAAAAATGGAGCGGGAGATCGATGGACGGATTGGTAAGGCGTCTGCAGTTATGTGGGCGCTGTACCGGTCTGTCGTGGTGAAGAGATAGCTGAGCCGAAAGGCAAAGCTCTCAATTTACCAGTCGATCTACGTTCTTACCCTCATCTATGGTCACGAACCCTGGGTGGTGACCGAAAGAACGAGATCGCGGATACAGGCGGCTGAAATAAGTTTCCTCCGTAGGGTGGCTGGGCTCTCCCTTAGAGATAGGGTGAGAAGCTCGGTCATCCGGAGGGGGCTCAGAATAGAGCCGCTGCTCCTACACATCGAGAGGAGCCAGTTGAGGTGGCTCGGGCCTCCCTGGTCAGGATGCCTCCTGGACGCCTCCCTGGTGAGGTGTTCTGGGCACGTCCCACCGGGAGGAGACCCAGGGGAAGATCCAGAACCCGCTGGAGCGTTTATGTCTCCCAGCTGGCCTGGGAACGCCTCAGGATTCGTCCCGAGGAGCTGGCCCAAGTAGCCGGGGAGAGGGAAGTCTGGGCCTCTCTGCTTAGGCTACTGCCCCCGCGACCCGACCCCGGGTAAGTGGAAGATGATGGATGGATGGATGGATGGATGGATGGATGAAACGATTGTTTTAAATTCTTAATTTCTGAATGTCTGTAAAAGCTGCTGTAAACTTTCCCTAGAACAAAAAAATACTGGTATCATCTACAAATAATATACATTTCATTTTCTCTGATACTTTACGAATATATTTTCTATAGATTATGAACAGTTTGGGACCTAAAACTGACCTTTGTCCCTTTAAGCTGATTTATATTCACCCAGTTGTACAAATTGTGTTCTGTTCTTTAAGTAACTAACGATCCAGTACAGTCTAACTCCTCTAATGCCATAACGTTCCAGTTTTTGGAATAATATCTTATGGTCGATGGTATCAAATGCTTTTATTAAGTCCATATTAAGTCTAGTCTTCCTACTAGTCTTTCTGCTGCATATGTTTTATTGTCTATTGCATTTGTGATTTCTTCAACCAATTCTAAAAATGCAATAGATGTTGATCTTTCTTTTCTGAAGCCATACTGACCGTCAGAGAGAAATTAGTGTTTCTCAATAAACTCATCTAATCCATCTGTGAAGATTTTTTCCAGAATCTTGGAGAACTGGAATAAAAGAGAGACCGCTGTAGTTTGTCTATCACCTGTTTTATAGAGGGGTATTACTTTATGTTGAGATGTTACCATCAATGTACTCAAGTTGTGAAGAGTCAAATCATATGTTGTTGAAAGCAGGTACTTTAAGTTCTTCACCACCAGTTTAAAGCCCAGCCACATGTGTGTTTTTGTATATATTCTAAAAGAAGAGAAGTAGAATGTAGTCTGCCAAAGGAGAGTGTTAAATGTGCCTCGCAGTTCTTTTAATAAAAAGCACAATAAGAGAACAACGTTTTGGTCCCGTCCAATTCTTCCCTCGAGTCCATCGCTGTTGACGCTGCACCACCACTAAACAGGTTATGGGCCCAGTTTTGACTCGATGAAGACTTTGTCCTGAAGGATCAAGAATCGCCCAGATAGCGAGCTAACCGCTAAAGTAGGAACATGGATCAGCGAGGAGCAAGCAGGCTGCCTCGACTCATGTTTGACGCAGATGAGACCAAATATGAGCTTTGGGAAACCAAGGTACTAGGACACTTGCATTTACTGGGGTTAAAGAACACTGTTCTGAGGGAACCGAGAGATGAGGCTGAAGTAGCAGTGGACGGTAAGAAGAATGCCAACGCATATGCCAAAATGATCCAACTTCTTGACGATAAAAGCCTTTCAATGATTATGAGAGATGCGCCGGATAATGGCAGAAAAGCATTAAAGATCCTGAGGGACTACTGCGCGGGGAGAGGAAAACACCAAATCATCACCCTTTACACCACGCTGACGTCGCTATAGAAAAAGAGGGAAGAGACGGTCATGGACTACATCATCAGGGCGGAGGCAGCAATTACAGTGCTACGCAACACGCGTGAGACTTTAGGCAATGGACTATTGATTGCTATGGTTTTAAAGGGACTGAAAGTTTAAAACCATTAGCAATTAATGTGATGCATGATAAAGATGACATAACGTTCGCGGAGTTCAAGACAAAACTGCGAAGTTTTGAAGATACTGAAAAGCTTAGTGCAGCCGAATCCAGCAATAATGTGATGAAAACTGTGACGAGTGCCAGACAAAGAAACACTAGACCAAGTACACAACCCAGTGACAAGAATGATCAGGACATTGTATGTTTCATGTGTGGGATAAAAGCCCATCGAGCAAGATCTTGCAAGCGGAAGACGTGGTGCAGTTACTGCAAGACCAGCACCCACTGTGAGACCACATGCAGACGAAGAGGGAAACAAGATGGCGTGAGGGAGGTCACAGAGGAAAGCAGCAGCGGATTATGCTTTCAGAATGAAGGATGCCGACGTCAGATTCCAGCAGCCAACACGCAGCATCAAGGAAAAAGGTCTGTTGGTGGACACTGGCGCTACCTCGCACATAATTAATGACATAACCAAGTTCAAGAGCTTTGATGACACATTCAAGCTGTGGAGCTGGCAGATGGCACCCTGTGCAGAGGCAACGCTCAACGAAGAGGAAACGCAGAAGTTCTCCTGAGAGACAGCACAGGCCTGCAACGCAGGGCAATGCTGACGGATGCATTGTTCATCCCATCTTACCCTCAAGACATTTTTTTCTGTAAAATCACCGCATTAGGAGCAACGGTCACCTTTTAACAAGGTCAAGACAGGCTGGCACACTAAGATGGTACAAACTTTAACATTAATGTGCACGGCAAGTTACATTATTTACAGACAGAGTTTGAAGGTAATGATAAATGTAACGCCAGTCACAACATGAAAGCATGGCATGAAATATTGGGCCACTGTAATTACCAAGACATACTGAAATTACAAGGTGTGGTAAGTGGTATGCAAATTAAGGGAAGACCAGATAAAACAGAGCAGGGATGTGAAGTGTGTATCCAAGGAAAGTTTGCACAAACCAGAAACAGGGATCCAGATGCAAGAGTGATGGTACACACAGATTTAGCAGGCCCAATAGTGAATGAGTCTATTTATGGATACAAAATGTGCAGTCGTTCACAGATGACTATTCAAACACAGTTTTTGTATATTTCCTGAAAACTAAAACAGATACGGTGCAAGCAACGGAAAAATTCTTTGCAGATGTCCCCCCTTACGGGGAAATAAAATGCATTAGATCAGATAACGGCACTGAGTTTACCAGTAGAGAGTTTCAGGCTTTACTTTGGAAAAATGGTATCAGACATGAGACATTTGCTCCGTATTCGCCCCACCAAAACGGCACAGTGGACGTGTCAAAAATGCAAAAATGTGGATCTGCATATTTTACATATAAACAAGACAAGGGAAAGTTGGATCCAAAATGTGGTCAGGGATTCTTCATAGGCTATGATAAGAACAGCCCAGCCTATTTAGTTTATCACCCTGAGACAGAAACTGTTCAAAAACACAGGCTGGTTAAGTTTCTAAGAAAAGAAAGTGTGGAAAGAGAAACACCAACAGAAGAGACAGAGATAAATGATGACTTTATAAGTGTAAAACAACCGATGAAAATAAGGAACTCAGAACAAGTTCATGAAAACAGTAAAGAAATTCCAGAATCAATAACAAATAGTAAATACACACAAGGTAGTACACATGATGTACAAGAACAAAAAGAGCCAAACAAAGCAGAAGATACTGTATCTAGCAACAGAAAACATCCTGCCAGGGAAAGAAGAAAACCTAGACACCTAATTGATTTTGTTACAGATTCTGATAGTGATGAGATACACACTACCACTGACTATTGTTACAGAGCTGTTAGTGGCATCCCAAACACTTTTGAAGAAGCCATGGGATCAGTTAACTCTAAGAACTGAGAAAGAAGAGATCAGACCGTTAAAAGAAAACAACACTTTGTGTTCGATAAAAAATAGTGGTTTACCTAGAAAGAATCACACACAGGGGTTGGAGAGAAATTGCAATCAATTCAGCTCTGCAGAAGGAGACCAAGAGAACACTTTAAGGAAATGAGCCACCGTGTCTGTTTGTTCTCCTCCCAGCTCTCACAGCTCTCAGGCCGTTTTCACATGTGTGGCCGTACCAGAAAACGGCCAGAGAAAATGCTAATTTTTTCTGTTCACATGTCACGGATCTCTGACCGTATTGGGATCCAGTCTTTTACTACAAATAAACAGCAGGTGGCGGTATACAAATAAGTCTTAGTTCTCCAACAAACAAGGGAGTGAGAAGTACCGACGTCATAAAACGAGCGACAGCCTAGAATGTAAACAAACTGGTCTACTGGTCAGCTGCTACCTGAAGCCATCTACAGGGTGAGTGTTGTAGTAAACCCGCCGTTTTGTAATCTGCTGTGTTGCTGTGGGATGCTTGAATCGCGTTGTTTTGGTATTTGTATGGTCGCGAGGTGATTCTGTAATTTCGGCCGGCGGTGTCGTCATTTCCGCGTGGAGCGCGTCTATTGTCTTGAGTGCGGCCAGAGTACGGGTTGTGTTCACATGGTACGTGGCCGCCCGTACCTGGACTCGGATACTACCTCCAAGGCAGGTCTCTCTGGCCGTATCCTGGCACGGTACAGTCTGTGTTCACATGGTACGAAATAAGTGGATTTTGACCAAATACCGTACCCGAGTACGGACTCCCGTACCATGTGAAAGCGCCCTGAATGGTGATTTAGTTTAGTGATAAGTTTTAGTCAAAATAAAGAAGCATGCTGGTCTTTCATTTGTATTGCTCTGGCTGCACATATCTGTCACCCTGAGTGACGTATTTGTGGAAAAATGTGACTGGTCATTGCAAAAAATCCCGGTGTGACCTGAGAGTGCATACCTCTGGCCAGGCAGCCGCCTCTCACTTATTCCCTTGTTCCTGGTCCCACTGTGGACACATCCTGAAAATGTCATCAAAATCCATCTACAACTTTTTGAGTTGTGTTGCTAATAATCAAACAAGACCTGGAGAGAACAACACCTTCTTGCTGGAGGTAATGATGGACATTTTTAAGAGCTGAATGCAATCCCAAGATGTTCTGGTTGTCTTGATTGTGTGCTTACAAGTGAGCAGGCAATTTCTACACTCGTAGTGCTGGTCTCCGTCATTGTTAGAGTTTGCCCGAAAGACACCTTCTAAACCTGTCTGGTATGCAACACAGGAAAAGGTAAGGTATTTTTCGGGGAATAATAAAAAAAAAGACTGTTTACACTTAAACTCCTTTCAGCTGGGCCAGCTGCAGCAACTGGCTCGCTATAAAAAGTAGTCTTGCAGAAGACACTTATTTTTTATTTAATAATGACTGACTGTCTTTTGCTGTTAGACTGTAGGTTTAAATGAGAAGCAGTCAAACTGATGACAAACAGGACACCTTGTCATAGCAAATGCAGTCATTTCTCAGTTTGAAAGATAACATTTCCTAAGTTGTTATTTACTGGTGAACACTTGTTAATTTGTGTTTATTTATTTGTGATTCTGACATTGCGCATATTTGAGCCAAGCCCAGCAGCTCCTCTGCTTGTGCAGCTGCCGAAGACCTTTCATGGAAGTCGGTGCAGCATGTTCCAATTCAGTTCCCATTACACGTGACATCATAATTCATTTCATAATGTGTGTGACTTCTTACTGTGGAAAAGTTGTAAAGTTTGAAGTCATTAATTAGTAGCAATAATTTGGAAGTACTTGCTAGACAGCTGAGCTGAGCTATAGGTAGGGGAACTGAGATGGAAAAAGCTTTCTATACCTGGTTGGTCTGCTGACAGTGACTTGTGTAGTCTTCAACAAAAGAGAAGAACAATGTCACCAGAACTTATTTTTGTTTACCTAGCAGAACTGCATATGAGGATGTTTATTTAGGCCAGCATATCTCTGAAACTTATAGTTACTCTCAGTTGCTGAGTGGAAAGTTTCACTAAGGAGAGTTCAACAAAGCCTTACCCACAGCTTCAATGGTTTCCAAGACGCTGAGAAAATGCAGATATACCGACACCTCTGATCACAGAGTATACAGTATGTGTGAAAACAGCAATCAACCATCACTGCCTCTGAAAAGGGTAGTGCTTTTAATTTAGTTTTTAATAAAACTGATTTAAAATTAGTATGTGTAATCCGCTTAAACCATGTTTGTTGAACAGTAACATACTAAAACGTTGATTGCCATAAATGGAGTATTAGAGTGTGTGAGCATGTTTGGTGTTGTTGCAGCTGAAGGCTCAGAAGTTTGAACAAACAGTACTGGGAGGACCAAGTAACAGCACGGACAGGTCAGGGAGGATTCTGTGCAGAGATGCAAAGCAGGTTTAGATAATGAAAAAAAATAAGATATGGCCGTACACCTAAACCGACAGGCTGCATAATGATAACATTTCCTAAGTTTTATACCATAGTCAGGGTGAATACTCGATTCTGATTGGCTGGAGGGTGTACATTAAAAAGTGATAATGTACACCTAGGAAAGGCTTCCCGTCAAATTGCCTGATGACAGTTCTAAATTATTGCGCTGGCTCAAATGAGACTCAACGTTATTTCACAGTTGACACATCGCAACGTTTTGCATCATCCTCTGGACACACACAAGCAGTAAGTAGTGCACTGGCCTTCTGAAATTATACTTTGTATCATGTAACGTAAGGTAAAGCCATCAGCTCACTTCCCATCACTGATTAACTGTTGCGGTCGGCTCCCTGTAGCCACGTTGCTTGGCAACGCCTGTATACAGGAGATATTAAATAGTGCGCTCGATTTATATATATTTAAAAAATCCTTGCGATATTATCTCTAAAACACATTGAAGTATAATTAATTTATTAAATATTTGTTTCTTTCGTAAGTGACCATGGTATAAGCAGGATAATGCCCTTCGAGGTGTCCCTTATGAGAAATTAATGGACTTCACGGAAGCAACTGTCCGACGCGAAGCAGAGGACGGTTTTTCCATTATTTTCTGATAATGGACACCTCGTCGGGCATTATCCTTTATGTAACCGCCAAGTGCTCCAATTCTCTGGAGAAGAAAAGTCATAAAAGGTCCTGTTTAATGTTCGCCAAGGACCATGGAGGAAAATTGTACAGAAAGTTTTCATTGTAAACCAAAACCTTTGTTTTTCAGCCTCTTATGCCGAATAAACATAAAATCAATAGGCAAAATCATTCCACATCAGAGGAAGACGCATAAATACATCTGCCCCAGTCTGTAGGGCAGATACTGTAACCACATTTTCCATCCGGTCTTAATGGGTTAAATGGGGGTAAAGCTGTCACCACTGCAGTTGGTCAGGCTCTAATTCAATCAGTATCATCAAGTCAATTTGTCAGTTGTTCGGTGGAGTCAACAGCATTGACTCTATGAGCACTCTAACACTATTTTAGTGGGTTTTTTGTTGTTTGTTTTTCTTTGGTTTTTAATTGCAAGACATGACTCACAAACACAATCATATGGGCATTCAGTTCCAACAAAACACTTTTCCTCCTTGTTCTCTCAGATAATATACCCAATAATATTTTTGATTTAACTGATGACACAGTTGTATCAGTTAAGCGTATGGAAAGGTACTGATATTCAGTACCATATTGTCACTGGTTCGACGTAAACGGTAGTAACCAGAAGGAAAAGCAACGCACATTTCGGTGCGTTATTTCGGTTCATTTTATTTTTTTTGGGAGATGTCAAGAGCTATGGATTCTGGGCATGCCATCAGCTAACAACGATGCCCTATATAAACAGAAAAGGCTAACATGGCTATCTTTTTCCAAATAAATGCTACACCTGTTGAACTTATCACATTAACACGGGTCAATTAATTCCTAGAATTAACAAAACATTTTAACACAATTAAGGCATGTACAGAATACAGCCCTGTTTATTATTCAACCCGCATCATATCAGTTCTATCTAACCAGCCAAACTGACTGGGGATTACTGAGCAGCAGCATGTCTGTGTGTGCCTAAATGACTTATGAGTATATTATTATTAGGGATCAGAAATGAAACCGTTTTTTTTTTAACATTGTGCTGGTGCTTAAACTGCGCTTGAAACAGTGCTTAAAGAATGGAAAACATGCAAACGTTGTCCAAAAACCCTCTAAATCCTGGGGTTTGGGGTGTTATTGTGTGTCTCTGGTGCATATACATACATACATGCAAATTTGAAAAAAACAACATCCATGCTGTTTTGAGTGATATAGGGGTTTCTTAATTGATCCTGCATTCAGTTTCTGATTGGGCCGTTCAAAATCTTTCCGGCTTTCTACATCACATGCCGGAATATTGGAATATCCACACCTCCTCAGAGTGCAGTCTCCACCCACCAGGTATAGCATTAACCAACCGTTACCATTCCGATTAGGAAACACCATGTTGAAGCTCCACGCAAAATGCTCAGTTTTTGGGTGGTCAAAAGAGCTCAAAAGACTTCATCAGACTGAGAACATGCAGTCGCACGGAGCACAAAGAGAGTCTCCATGGTGCTAGAGAGCTGGAGTCAGCTAGATCGAGCTGGAAGGCTTTAGAGTCGGCATCTCAGGAAGATATCGGAGTGCCGGGTAAGCAGTTAAATATGGTCTTTTAACTTTAAGTCATTTCTTCAATAACCATTCAGAAGTATCTTGCTGAATTCTCAGAGTATCTGGATCTCAAGAGACTCCCCTGCTACAGGAGCAGATTCTGGTTCAAACATGCATGGTTGAAGTCCTTTTTTTTGGGGGGGGGTACAAAGGTACAAAGTTAATATTTTCACAAAAATGTACTAATATACATAAAATAATGACCAAACATGTAGATAGTACTATTATAAACTAATTTATACAGTTTATCAACAACAACAAAAAGATTTTGGGGTGAGTTGTACTTCAGTTGCTATGCGCCGGTCAACTGGTAGCAAGTCAGAGTAGCTGCTGAATTTTAGCAATGTTGTTATAGTTTAATGACTTTTTTTAATTGTTTTTTTTAGCCGACACACTTTTTAAATAATCTTACTTTACTATTTCTGCTGGAAATAATGTATTTTTATCAATATAATGTGTACAGCGTCTGATATAAAGTCATTTACACAAAGGAAGAACTGTTGGAACTACAGAGGACAAAACATGGACTGAAACATCCCATTCCAACAGAAATAAGGAGGACTTTTCATGGATGCAGAGCCGGAGCCAAGGTAAATGTTAAAAGGTGGAGATATAAGCCGGTTCTACCCTCTGTAGTTATGGGAAATGTTAACTCACTTCCAAACAAGAGTGGATGATATAGACATAGATATCTCCTTCAACCATTACTACATCAGGTTTGACACTGGTGTTCCCTCCCCCTTGATGTCTGTGGCTGTTTTCTCCACCTTCATGTCTGAGGCTGCTTCCTCTACCTCCACATTTGCAGCTACTCCCTCTCCCTCCACCTCCACATCTGAGGCTACATCTGCTGCTTCTTCCATCATGTCTGTGGCTGCTTACTCCATCTCCACATCACAGCTTTTCCCTCCACGTCTGCGGCTACATCTGCGGCTGCTCCCTCAACCCACCTGTCTGTGGCTGCTCCCTCCATATCTGTGGCTACGTCTGCAGCTACTTCTTTCACCTCTGCGGCTGTTTCATCCACGTCCATCTGCGCGGCCGCTTCCTCCATCTCCATGTCTGCAGCTGCTTCCTCCACCTCCTTGTCTATGGCTGCCTCCTCCACCTCCACATCTGCCTCCTCTACCACCACGTCTGCTTTCTCCACCTCTGTGGGTCCTCACTCCACTCAACACCCGTGCTGTCCCCCCTCCCCTGCATCCTGAGTTTCTCCGACTGTTGATAACAGTAGAAGAGGTGTGAGTTGAGCTAAGGAAACTTCGACCAGACAAGGCTGTTGGTCTGGATGGAGTTTGTCCAAGGCTTCTGAAGGAGTGTGCAGGACAACTGGCAGTTCTTGTGCAGAGGCTCTTCAATCTGAGTCTTCAGGCAGAAAAAAGTCCCAGTGCTGTGGAAGACTTCATGTCTCATACCGGTGCCCAAAATAGGGCGATCAGTAGAGCTGAATGATTGCAGACCAGTTGCTTTGACTTCTCACATTATGAAGACCTTGGAGCGGCTCCTTGTCCGTAGAATGACACTGCAGGTTGCTGAGGAACTAGACCCCCTCCAGTTTGCCTATCAGGAACACTTAGGGGTTGAAGATGCAGCCCTTTATCTGCTGCACCGGGCATATTCCAACCTGGATAGGCCTGGTTTTTATGTCAGGATGATGTTCTTCGACTTTTCCAGCGCTTTTAACACCATAAAGCCCTCCATACTCAGCAACAAACTTGTGGGTATGGGTGTAACCCCCTCCCTGACCTCCTGGATTATGGACTACCTAAAATCCAGACCTCAATATGTCAGGATAGGGAGATATGTTTTTAGGACAGTGGCATGCAGCACTGGGGTCCCACAAGGGACTGCTTTGGCTCGCTTTCTGTTCACACTCTACACATCAGACTGCATATACAACTCAGAGTCCTGCCACATACAGAAGTTCTCAGATGATACAGCTGTCGTGGCATGTATGGACAAGAGGGGGAGTAAAGGGACCTGGTGGAGACCTTCACTGACTGGAGCAACAAAAAAAGTTATTCTGAACACCACTAAGACAAAGAAGCTTGTGGTGGACTTCAGGAGATTTAAACCACCAAGACAGCCTCTCCACATAGACGGGGAGGAAATAGAGACTGTGGAGTTCTACAGATACTTGGGGGTGGTTTTGGATCAGAAACTGGAGTGGACCACCAACACAGATGCAGCATACAGGAAGGGACAGAGTCGCCTTATTTTCCTCAGGCGGCTAAGGTCCTTTGATGTTTGCAGTGACATGCTGCAGATGTTTTACCACACAGTCATCAGAAGTGTGCTTCTGTATGCTGTTGTCTGCTGGGGAAGTAGCACTACAGGAAAAGACTGTAGACAGTCTGGACAAACTGGTCAAAAAGGCCAGTTCTGTACTGGGCCGGGAGCTGGACCCTGTAAGAACTATGGTGTAGAGGCAAATGAGGAGAAAGTTGCAGAGCATTCTGGAAAATACTTAATACCCCCTCCATGATGTCCTGACCAGCCAGAGAAGTAGCAGCTGTGAAAAAATGATCTAATTGAGATGTAGGACTGAGAGATTCAGGAGATTGTTCTTTTCCTGCAGCCACAAACCTTTAGATTACTATCATAACCCCGGTTCTCTGAGTAACATTGGACAGCGGCCGTGTTCCAGCCCGAGGCAACACGAGCAGACTTGGTGTGGATCCTTGCTCAAATTTTATTCCCGCAGGTGCAGAGGCGAGCCGCTGTGCCCTCCTCTTCTCTGGTGTGAGAAGCGGCGTCCATGGCGGTAAAGTGGTATGTTTAGCCGAGTGACAGGGCCGCGCGTCGAGAAATCAAGACAGTCGCACTGGTGTATGGACACTGTAAATTGTGCCCCAACCTATGGTGAAGGTCAGAACGGAAGGAGCTATCTAGCGTTCGGCGACGGAGAAAAAGGGTAACTGGCTCCGGTCTGTGAACTGTTAAGCTAGCTAGCTAGTGTGCGATAAGCTGCTTCTATAAGCGAGAAGAGGTGATTGAATGGCTCTGCGTAGGCATGCATGCCTCTTATAGAGGCATGTGACGTGGACGCCACGATCACAAGCCAATCAGCATTGGCGTAATGAGATAAGTGCTTCTGAGGAATCCGCAGAGGGGCGTATCCCATAGTGAGACATCGGAACGAATGTTAGGAAAGAGAACTTTTCAACAACGACATCCAACATGTTTTCTAAATTATGTTATTATGATGTATCTGTTTTTCTTTTTTTCCAGTTTTTTCCCCAATCTAAGATGTATTTGTGAATATACGAACACTTGACAAATTGAATTTCCCTTTTTGGGGATAAATTGTCTGTCTGTCTGTCTGTCTGTCTGTCTGTCTGTCTCTTTAAGTCAAAATTGTTACAATTAATTATTTGCTGCTGCCTTGATGACTAGTCCCTCAAGATTAAAATCACTTCACATTGAAGTGGAAAGAGAATGATGTCAGAGAGTATCCTGCTCAAATATGCTCCTCAATGACGTCTGTTATCCCTGGTTTAGATTCTTCACAACGTTGTTGCTGATGCTGTCTCTGACTAATGTTAGGATAATAATAAGCAGCTTTTTCACATTTGATGCCTTGTGTTGTTCTGTCACATAAATTATCGATAAAATGCAAAATAAAATCTTCTAAAATTTGGGCCGAAACAAAAAATGTGGAAAAGTTATAGGAGAGTATCAACTGAACACTGTAAAATTAAAGTAAAAACTCCTCATGCACCTGTTTGTGTCTCACACAGAGAATTAGAAGAATGTGTATCAGTTGGAAGTAAAAATGTTCAGCTTTTTTTGACACATCTTAACATTTTTTATATTCTGCCCACAATAGTCCGCCACAGCACCCTCAGGGCGGCGGCCCAAATCAAGTCATCATTCTCTCATTTAGTGAGCTAGTTTGGGTCTAATTCATGTCAGCAAAAACAAATATCAAGAGCTAAATGCCAGTCTTGCAAGCCTCGACACAGAACAGATTTTCGACAGGGCTTTTACAAATATTTAGAAACCAGATTAATTATTAATGGAATATACAGCCGACAAAATCCAGCTTTAACCATGTTTTAAAAAGATTTCATGCTTCAAGATTTCATGCTTCAAAGTGTACAATAATCTCGGTAATTTTTATGGTTATTGTCAAAAGTTTTGATACGGTTAAAAAGGTTTTGTTTCCTGATGTTTTGGAGTGGAGTAAACTCTTGCGGGGGCAGTTTATATTGTTTTTCAAATATTTTCTATGATAAATGGGTCCATAATAAATCAACAACTTGTTCAGTCACAGTCCCTTTAAATAACTTTAATGTCCATAGGACCGATCTCTGCTTGACAAAAATCAGGTGTCTTCACTTACCCAAGAAGGAAGAGTAATCTGAAGATTGATTGTTAACCTTTACATTGAGTTTCATTACTTTTTCTACAGTTTTTTTATCAGAATAAACAATGAAATTCCAACTCTTAACTACAGGTTACAGCAAGAAAGGCTATCTAAGCAAAGTCTACTTGGCATTGATCAGCCAAAATATGAGGTAGTAGGACTGTTTACCACCTGGGTAGATGACAAATAAGGGTGATGCAGCATTTTTCTAAACAAAGATCTGAATTGTTTGAGAATTATATGAAATTGTAAAGTTCAAATTCTGTTGTTTTTGAAACTGTTAGAGGTTATTAGATTTTTTTTTCTCATTATGTAATTTATTAAGCTTTTCTCACAGCTCCAGGCAAAATATGTCCTGTGGTCTGACATGACGTTACTGTAAAATTCAAATATTTAAATATGATTAATTTCAAATACATATCAGGTGTGTTTTATATTTAACAAGTATTCTTAAAGAATGATAATTATAATTCTGGTTATATTTTTTTTTCAATGGTGTTTTTCTATTATATTCTTTACTCACACTGTTTTTACCAATCACTCCAGTAGAAATATTGTGTTTAAATTGAGACTTTTTTTTATTGAAAATGTTTATTATTTTTTATAAAGGTATATTATGCAATGTTTCCAGATGCATATAATTATTTAGTCTAGTTAACATAGTAAAAGTTGCTTAATTGTAGTGGTGAAGTGATGTCACTCTACAGGATATCCAGTCACACCACAGGAGGCACTATATGACATTTATGGTGAAATTTACTGAATACCTTTGTAACAAATCCATTTGCATCTCTATTTGAAGCTGATTATATATTTGTTAGTTGAATTAAAAAGAGTTAAAGACAAATAGGTCTGAAACGAAACGTCTGAATAAGCTACTTACTCTGAGATATGGTTAATGAAGCAAACGTTTAGTCCTGCAATGTGTCACAGTAAGCAGAGTGATTAGTCATTTCACATGACAGTCACATTGTTTAGTAGGTATGAAAATTAAGGTTTAACACTGTGATCACACCTCTTTTTGTTATGGATACAACTGTTGTGTTGCTGAATAACTCCAAACCATTGAAGTTATATGCTTTAAATAACAAACAACCCCAAAATAACAAGAGAGCAATGAAAACTTCCTTGTCTTTTCTTCTCCAGTTTGATTTCCATTGAATAATATTTGGGAGGGAAATATATTTTCAAGGCCATTTCCTTGACTCGTATCTGAAGAGTCGTGTAGCTTCTAAGGAAAAAGTAAATTTTCTAATTGCAGCTTTATTTGTAGCAGAGTTACCTAGAAAACTGAAACAAGCCTGCACAGATGCCAAAAGAGTTGAAGAGAGGCCTCCGGCACAAATTTTGCACAATCATGAGTCACATGTAGGTGGTTTTGCTCCAAAGGCGTGATGGCATGTGAAGGCTGTTCAGGTGGACTCACCTTCGTGAAGACAAGGTAGAAAGGACTCCTCACACAGTTTTAGCTTTTAGAACAGACAAGAATGGAATTATGTCTAACATGGAAAACTTGTGAAACAAGAATGATGAGCTTCGGCCTTGATCTACCTATACCCGGGTAAGTTTCAACAAGCTGCTCAAGGTAAAAAAAATAAGCTAAAAACAGTCGTCATGGGTGGATTGAACGCTTCTTTTGAAATTAAAGGGCTGTAAAGTTTATAGGACATCGGACAAGGAAGTGTGGGAAGCTGCTAAGCCTTTTATCAAACAATCACTTATTTGGAAAAGTCTAAAATCCCCCATACAACTGCTTATGAATTCCAATCTATTATCTCAACATTCTAAACATTTATTCTACAGGTTTCTGGTATAATTTCCTGGATAAGATAACCGTTTTTGTTCCATTCACAGACTGAGCAATGGCTCTGTACTTTAACCTAACAGACCTTGTTAAAAACAGCCTGATAAACCCTAACCCAGTCCCCAGTCTTTCTCAGTTGGGGGTCCGTTTAATTTAATAACTGTAACTATAATTGACTATAAAATTCCTAAATTCACTATCTCAGAAAATTTGAATATTGTAAAACTTTTCAAAAGGAAGACACCTGGTGTCACACACTAATCAGCTCATTATTAATTAGCTCTTTCACATAAAGATCAAACAGAGAAACAGACTTTAACTGGAGATAGGTATCATTACAGCTGTTGCCACTATTCAACCCAGGTTACAGAAACTCATGATTGAGAGACAACTGCAAGTGTCTCACTAACACTTACACATCACATCCAAGTAACATACAAATATAAGTGAAAATTCTGTTTTTGTTACATATGTATATTTTTGAAAGCTACTGTACATTTATACAGTAGATTTCAGAAATATGGAAAAACATAATGTTACATATTTCTGAAAAAAAAATACTTTAGAAAATGTATTTACATTTTTCTGGAAACTGCCTAAATATGCCAAGGAGCTACAGTTGATTTATGGTTTTTGGTTCTGGAAATTACAACTGAAATCTCATATTTACCTCAAAGAGTGAATAAACGCCACAATGCAATTTAACAACCAGTTTATGTTTTGATCAAAAATATGCAAGGGGTCCAAGACCTGAAATAGTTTGAAAGCCACTGCCTTAACCTACCATATGAACACTAATAATTAGAAATGAGTAATCATATGTTTGTTGATTTTTGCTAAAGATCCTATTATTCAAACCATCAGAATCTGAGGTTTGAGTCAATTCAGCCCTTACAGGTACAAACCCAAACCACAAATAGTTGGAATAGTATGGAAAAAACAAATGAAAAAAGAAAGTAGTGATTTCTAAATTTACTTTGGCTCGTATTTCATTGCAGACGATGTGGACATAAAATATTTCATGCTTTGTCCTGTCAACTTAATTTAATTTGTAAAAATACATAATTTACTGTCATTCAGACCTACAGCACATTTCAAAAAGGTTGGGACAGGAGCAATTGAGGGCTAGATAGTTAGGAAAATCAATTAAAAAATGATGTGATCTGAAACAGGTGATTATAATTATGATTTGGTACAAAAGCAACATCCAAGATCGATCTGATCATTTAGGAGCAACAATGGGTAGAGTATCACCAGTTCTCTAACAAATATACGTGAGAATATTATTGAAATACTTAAAAACAATGTTCCGTAAAGAAAGATGAGAAGAGATAATTATATTTTATCTTCAACGGTACATGACATAATTAAAAGATTCAAGGAATCTGGAGGAACTTCAGTGCGTAAAAGACAAGGGCGCAAGTCTAAGCTGTACAACTGTAATCTCCGATCCCTCAGGTGGCAGTGCATCAAAAATCACTATTCATCTATAAGTGATATCACTACATAGGCTCAGGACTACTTTGGCAAACCTATATTAAGTACCACAATATGTTACATGTTACATTCACTTTACACTACATTCAGTCATTCACCCACACACTGTTGATGGTAAGCTACAATGTAGCCACACCTGCCCTGGCGCACTGACAGAGGCGAGGCTGCTGGACACTGGCACCACCGGGTCCTCTGGGCAATAGGTAAAGTGTCTTGCCCAAGGACACACCGACTGAGACCATAAGAGCCAGGGCTCAAACCGGCAACTCTCCAATTACAAGACAAACCCCCAACTCCTGAGACATGGTCACCCCCAAATTCCACTTCAAGCTGTACTGTGCCAAAATGAAGCCAAATGTTATAAGTGTCATAAGCGCCGTGGACTTTTCTGGTTTTGGAGGCATCTGGGATGAGTCATCACACAGTGGAAATGTGTGCTGTGGTCAGATGAATCGGTATTTGTGGTGTTTGTTTGGGAGAAATTGGAGAAAATCCAAATCAGTGCCCTCGGTAAAGGTAACTTGCACTGTCGTGATGGCACCATTAATGCTGAAAAGTACACAGAGATTTTGGAGACCAATATTCTGCTTTCAAGAAGACATCTTTTCCAGGGACACCCATGCATGTTTCAACAAGACGATGCAAAATCAAAAGAGGGTAAGGCTATTTGACTGGCCTACCTGCAGTCCTGACCAATCTCCAGTAAAGAATGTGTGGCACATTTTGAAGCACAGAATGCAATAAAGAAAACCCTGTACTGTTGCCCACCTTAAGGCTTGTTTGCAGGAAGAATGGGACAAAATTACACCTGAAACACTTCATCATTTCGTGTTTTCAGTTCCTAAACGTCTTTTAAGTGTTGAGAACAGGAATGAAAAATTACAAAGTGGTAAATGCTTTACTGTTCCGTCTTTTTTAAAATGTGTTGCAAGAGCCAAAATTGGATCAAAATAAGTATTTTTATTTTTTTAAATGCAAACAAAATTCATGAGCAACACATCAAATGATGTGCTGTTGTTTTGTTTCCAATGCAATACAGGTCACAAATAATTTTACAAAGTACTGTTTTCAGTTTGATTGTAGTTTTACATATAATCACAACCTTTTCTGATTTGGGGTTGTACAAACAATTTCTTTTGCAAATCACAAATAATTAGATTACTTTTGCAAATATCTAGAATTTAGAATGAGGTTCAGCTTCATTCTGACCTAAAATTCATTTTGAACTCTCTTCAGATCACATGAGGTGTTAAAGTCAGTCCGGAAGCTGAGCTCCCAGTGCTGGCCTGGCTCAGTCACAGAAGGAGGCCTCTCCTTCTCCAGAGGTTGGCTGCGCCGCTTCTTGATGCTGAAGCTGGTGACCGTGCTGCTGTTCCCCTGTGGATATTACCTCCCCCTGCTGGTGAGCTGTGTATTCAGTCTGAGAGCTCTGTTGCTACTGCGCTCCCCTCATACATCCACAAAGCCCTCCACTGTGTTCCTGCTCCACCTTGCCCTAACAGACGCTCTTGTTCTGCTGCACTGGGTTCTCCGGCTGGGACTGACTGTGGGATGGTGGGTGGAGGAGGCTGAAATGAGCCCAGTGAGGCGCACTTTGATTCTCCTCAGTCAGCAGCTGCTTGAAGCTCATCACTTGGCCTCTCTGCTCCTACTGGGGCTGCTGGGACTAGAAGCCATGTTTGTGTCCCGCTGGCCCCTGCAAACTCGCAGGTTCCGGACTTCTCAGCAGGCCAAGCTCTGCTGCAGTCTGCTCTGGGTGTTTGTGCTGCTGGAACTTGTGTCTTTGCTGCACTCAAAAGTCTTTGGGGACATCAAACCACATCAGTACCTCTCAACGCTGCCTGTTGTCTCCCTCTGCCTGAGGAGGGTGTTATGGATCACGAATTCATGGATACATTATGCTGTCTTCAGTTTTAAACCACAGAGAGGGAAGAGCTTTTTTCGTTAGTGTTTGCTCTTTACATTTTATATTTATATATATTGCTTCCAAATTAAACAATATGTTTTCAGATGTTTAAAACCTCACCTGTTTTTTGTATTTTTTCTGTTTGGAATTCTATTTAATTGATAAATACATTTTATATAATATAAGGCTCTGAATATTTAAGACCAAATTAAAACCTCATAATAAAATTTTATTTCCTTAAAAAAAGGGGCAGTAATGACCATCTTATTTTTTATTTTTTTTACCTGATTGTTGATATTTTGTTCTTTCTCATTTTGCTATGAAGTTTACATTATTCATCTTGGCAAAACCTATTCTGAAGTGTTTATAAATTATAACGCCATTGCAATCTGAGACATTTCCGGCTTTCCAGATTTCACATTTTCTTTACTGTCCAAGATCTGGCCGAATTGAGCCAGAACTGCTGCTATGTTGATCCAAAAGTGAGTCTTTTTCCCCGCATGTTATTCAAATGTTTACTTCCACTTGTAGATTTTAAGTCCTCAGGTAACAATTTTCCATCTCTATGACTGCATGAATGTAACATCTGTGATATTGCCCTCAAATTGTATATCATACCTGGGAAATTTGCTCAAAATCTTCCAGTATTTTAGTTGAACAAATGTAGCTACTCCCGGTCAAAGATCTTGATAAAATGTTGAAACTTCTCTATTTGGAAGAGTGTTGTGGTTTACAAATGGATAAAGGGTCAAGCCAGACATGTATTTTTTCCTCTAGATCTCGATTTACATCCGTTTGTCTTGATGTCTTTTTTGTTTTTTTGAGCAGGGTTAAAGCTAAGCTAATAAAAGGATGCATGAGGCGAATTGATTGAGATGCACACAACTGTAGGTTTTATAATAAAAGTATCTATATAAGATTGTAAAAGTATTGTTCCCAATTCCAAAGTATAAATAAATCACCCATAACTATGACTCGGCATTATTATTTTGGACAAGTGTTTGTATGTGACAAGAAAAATATGAGCTGACTCATTTAAAAGGGAATATGAAACAAGGTGAAATAAGGTGTTTGTGGGTAGATAGTCAAGAAGCAGAAACACACCCACTCTCCAGCACACAGCTGTAGAACCCTAACGGAAACATATCATCTGAAAAGCTTTAAACAGCCGGCATCATTTCTCTCAGCTTTACTTCTCAGCTTACTGCAATCATAAATCGCAGTGAACTTCTGTGTTATTACTGTGGACTTGATGAAACATGCTTATACTTTACATTTAAGAATGCAGAAGTCACAAATTACAGCAGGAAAGAGAGGTTTTTAACCTTTATCTTGGTGAACAAGACAAGACCACCGGTGATCAGTCTGGGTAATCAACGTTTTTTTATATGTTTTTAAGTGATACAAAGCAAGTAGGATAGGAATCAGTTATTTTATAGTTATTTTAATGCATATCCAACTTTTTGCTGATTACATAGTACAGGCATTTCCTAAACTGAGCCCAGCTATTAGCACGGGAAAATACAAATTTAACTGTATAGGTGCCTTTATTGATCAGTATCACTGTTTTAACACTTGTGTGGTGCTCATATTTATGTTACTCAGACATTGTTTGTGGGTTTGTGGCTCAAAAGATGTTTACTTCATCCCAATTACAAGCCATATAAAGAGCAAACATGGTTAATATTTGCCCTTTTTCCTTTGTTAGATCACAGTTCTGAATTAATCTGTCATATTAAAGTGGAGTGAGTGGAAAAAAATACACATTTATCTAATTGAAAATGTTGGACGTTTTCCAGAGACATTGATGCCTGGAAAGGTTTTCTGCCAGTGTTTGCATTCCACAGAAATAATGTGGATTCCCCTTTGGACCTAAAAACTCCAGCAAGGATAAGAACACCAAAGTAGGCATGCAAATCTATCTGGTTCATTTGGTTCTCTCTCCAAAAACACACCTTCCTTCTAGATTACAGCAATCCAGAATCATTTTCTTGATGGAATCTTGGATGAAAAGCTCAAATGAAGAAAGGATGTCCTGCACATGAGTAACTGCCAGCTGCGTTTGCGTTGGGCCTGGTTGCATCCTTATTGCATCAGCAGCTCTGCACGGTGGCTCATCTCATCGGAATGAAGACCATTCAATTTCACAATTTTTTGACATCAGCAGAGGCTTCTCTCTCTTCCTAAATCAATTGCAAAGCCTATCAGTTGTGATAAGGAGTCACACTGGCAAAGCCTAATTTTTAGTGTTACACCCCTAAATTGCAGGTTGGATAGGGATTGAAAAAATAAAGCTTGGTTCCTGCAGGAGAGAGTGTAAAATGTAAGAGCAGACAATGTTGGGGGTTGAATTTTGAATAATGTTCCAACTTTGTGCATGAGCAGGAGGGGCAGAAAACACTAGAAAGGAGGAAGACAGAGTGTAGGTACACAGGACCTACACTCTCCACACTTTTATTAGGCCTGGGTCCAGTGGACCCGAACACCTTGTATGTAATGTAAATGTGTAGGGGTGGGGTACAGTATGCGGTCATTACATTTTTTTTCTGATACATGTTCTGCACAGAAAATGACCCAACTCCAGAATTTCAGGTTGAAAGAAATAATTTATTGTTTCATAATTCTTTTGATAAAAACTGAAACTGGGTCCCACAGACCATACCAACACCATACAAGGGTTAAGTCAGCTGTCAACAAAGAACATTTGAAAGATTTGCATATTGTGAATTTTATAACAGAATTGTTTCAGGGTTGTTGTTAATAACTTATAATAAGTCAAACTGGGAGGAAGGGGATAGAGGTGTGGTGGCTTTGGAGGAGAGTTTTATTATGGATGGCCACAAAATCACAGATAGGTATCTGCTTAACCGTCTATCTTCAATTAGTATACACAACACTGTCCTGGTTCTAATATCTCTCTGATCACTCTAACCTTGTCAAGTTTCGAATCCTAACCCTCCCCGGTCAGTAATATTCTGTCATGTGCCCCCTCCTTTTTATTATTTACGTTCTTCCTCTTCAAGATTTTTCAAATATATAGTATAAATTTCCACTCCAATGCAGATGATATCTAGTTCTAACACACAGCATGTTGTGCAGTTATTTTTGTCCATCACACCGGATTCCATGGGCTTATTTGCAAAATGATGTAATAAATTGCTCAAATTATTATGCTTATATGCTATTTTTCCCCCCTACAAACAAAACTGTTAATAACCTTGTATCATGATGTAAAGTGTATAAAAGACGCCAAATTGACAGCTTCATCCCCTGTTCTTGGACCCTGTTCTCCTGATATGCCTGGCTGTTGTGTGAAACGTGTGCAGAAAGCAGCTGAAACACCCGCGGATAAATGTCATGGCATAACACATAAAGATTAAATGTAATGTGTTATTTTAAAGTATGTACATAGTACATGTGCTACATTTTCCATCTGGGATTTGCAGAGCTTAGATTTAAAAGACCTTGATTGAATGCCGGTTTTGTGTTTTTAAGACAAACTTTGCAGATATTTGCCCTCTCATGTTTTGCAGCATGAGCGACCAGCTACCGGAGCTTAGCCGGTAGGTTTCCTCGCTTTATTCTGATGGCGTCTTCTTTGTGGTTGAGAAGCGTCCAGCTCTGCAGCTAACACCGGGCGCATCCGTGCGCCTGGTATGAATCAGAGGTTATTAAGCTTTCTCCAGGTGAATCTCTGGCACCTTTCAGCTTGGGAACAGTTCCTTTTCCTTGCTTCTTCTGATATTTTCTTCTTTGGTTTCTTTGGTGGATCTGCCATGGCTCAAGTCTCAAAAACAACGGCTTTATTTATATCATTAGATATCGCGTAGCATTCTGCCCTGAAGCAAAACTCAGTCAATACATTCGGAAAAACGGTCAATGGGTGAAAAGTTTTTTAGTGCTGTGATCGAAAAATGTATTATTATGATTAATCTCTAGAATTATTAACACTGAGAGCAGAGGAGCCAGACAACAGGTGTTGAGTTCGAGGTTAGAGAAGACATCACTGCCTGAGAAAATATTGATTCTTCTTACATACTTAGTTTTGAGAGTTTCTCTTATTGTGTTACATATAACCCAAGTTATTGCCATTGTTTTGTATATGTCAAAAGTCACTTATTCACAGCTAAAGAGCCAGATGTCTTCATCCGGAGATATCCCCACCCTGAGATTAATAGTTTTGTCTTCAAAGTTACAGAGGCAAGGTTGCTGAACTTTATAAATACTTATTTTCATATGAGCTTGTTAGGTAGTTGGGACGTAGGGGGGTAGTTAGGAGGGAGGAGGTAGGAGTAGGAGGGGGGCATCATTCAGCATTCACTGTGATCTGTACTGTTCTCCTGTATGATCAATTCAACTTTTATTAAAACCTCCAATCGCTTAAAGGAATCTCTCTCATCTTTATTAAGAGTCTTAAATGCCATAACAAGTGCGGTTATAAAACTAAAAAAAAAAGAACATAGAAAATGGTGTTGTGTCACATAAATGTTACGAAAACACTTGTTTTTATGGTGTAAAATTTACAGAGTGGGTCTTGAACTCCAGCTACTGCCTCACCTTGTCAACATGCTGGTTTTGTGGGATCTCACCACTGTTTAAATGGACAAGGAAACAATATAAATTACCGCAGAATTACCACGCCTTGACTGCAGTGCAGCTCTTCAGACATTTTGGCAATTCCTAATATTCACACGCATACTTCCTCCTCTTCATCCCTCATAAATTCTTTCCTTCTATTTCCACATTCTCAGAGACCATCTAGAGTTTTTCCTTAATCAGATGAACAGGAGAAGCAGCTATTCTTTACCTAGCCTCACTCTGTTTACTCGTACATGTGAGTGAGGCCCCATTTTACGTTTTTTTGCTGTTATCTTTCAGCAAAACAAAAGTGATACATGCTTAAGTTGCACTTTTTCTTTAATTAATGGAAATGACCTCAGTTCAAATAATCTAATGTTTTTCACCCACCCAGCTTCTGCTTTGCTTATTGCTACTACATCCACAGCCTTTTTTGTGTGTGTGTTTGAGTCACACAGGGGTCAAACGAATACCACGTAATGCTTCAAACACGGTTTCACAGACGGCACAAATGTTCACTGTGGCTTTAGCTATCAGCTGTTTCAATCATCCTGCATTGCACAACTTTGGTGCTGAGGATGAGGGAAATCACAGATAGTGACTTGTGAAAGTATTTGTACAACTTGAACGATTTCATCACATTGTGTTAAAAAAACACAAAGTAAAACTTGATGCCGTGCACATATATTGAGCGGAAGGACAGGGATGCATGACTTTGTAGGTTTTTACAAATAAAAGGAAATAATAATGCACACCACTTATCAGATTTTCATTTGTGAAAGAAAACATGCACCAGTTTCCGTTTCATCCTGTTGTGCTCCACTTCGTGTTAAACTGTCATTTACAAAGTTTAGATGGCAAATTTTACAGAACACAAACTATCTGCTGTGGTACAAAGACCGTGGTACATGCATTTATTTCTGGCACGTGGTTTAAGGTTGAGGTGAACTGCAGCTTTGTTTGCTTAGCCTTAGATTATTGTAAAATGCTCATTCCTGCCGTTTGATATATGTCCAGGAGGTGGCAGCAGAAAACAACAGAGACTTCTTTTATTTTATTAACAACAGATATGCAGCTGTAAAAAGGCCTTGACAAAGCACAAAAGCCAGAGAAAAACAGAGGTGAAACTCATCTTCTACACCACCTGAATAGTACATCCATGTGTTTATTTATTGTATGTAAGACCAAGAGTTCTGATGAATATTAAAAAGAGAAATCACGTTTCTTTGTTTTAGCCTTTCTTCATTGGCTCCCTGTAAAATTCAGAATAGAATTTAAGATCCTCCTTCTTATTGCACATATAAAGCCCTTAATACTGCCATCATACATCAGAGATCTGATTGTTCCATATGTTCCATATCTTTATCCACAAGAAGGGACAGAGCGGACTGTATTTTGAGGAAGCTGAGGTCCATCAAGGTTTGCAGCAAGATGCTGCACTCAGAGGGACCCATTTGCGATGGCTATTGCTCATTGGAGCCTCTACTATTGTCTGTATGTTTGTGGTGACACACAGTGACTGTGATATGTTTGTATAAATGTTTTTCTAAGTTTGCTGCATACTACTTGCCCTGTGGGACCAATAAAGTGTTCTGAGTCTGAATCTGAATAAACTGCACGAAAACAAGTAAACTTTGATTTGTGTAGAGTCGACCACACAAATTGCGACAAATGCGGTCTGTTTCAAGAGCTGTTTGTGCTTATCATAAAACAAATGTTCAATATTTAGCAGTAATAATGCCTTTATCTTAAAGTATACTAAAAGGAGCCCGTTAAGGAGACACATAAGCTGTCTGTTGTGTAGCGTAACGTGGCATCACCAGGTGCGTTCATTATTAATTAGCAACACATTTTGTTTTTAAGCTTTGGAAATGAAATGAAAAAAGATTTTCAGCTCTCCTGTGTACGTCACATTTTACTGGCTTGATATGAGATATATTTATTAGTTGCTCAGCATATTTCCAGAGTTTATCTGCCATCTACAGATAAATACTAGATAAATACTCGGTTTATTTTTGATTTTTGTAGTAATTAACTATCTTGATATTATGTTGGCGCACGAACATGAAGCTCTATAGGTTTCAAGTGATGGCATGTCTTATATTTTTTCAGGCACATATGCTTTCTTCCAGTCTGGAATTTTAATCTTTAATAAAGCGACACATCGTTTTAGGATTGTGATGGCTCCCATTGATCATGCGCCCTGGCTGCTTGGCCACAGGGATATTCCTTTGGTTAAAAGGTTAACATGTATAAATCTCATCTTGGAGTCACAGGATTGAATCCCGCCTGGGCCCTTGTTGTGTCCCTTGCCACAGGGATTTCAGCAGATCTTTTAAGCACATAATGCAACATAACCGACCCTACCTCTATACTTCAGCGGCCTGTACTTCACTTCTTGGAGCCGCTGGGACAATAAGATACATTTAATCAGCTCCAATTTCAGTTCATCATCATCAAAATCAGACATTTAAATTTCTGTGAAGCATTTTGGAAGTATGTTTTATTTTGCATTTATTTATACTCATGTGGTCCTTTTCTTTTACAGAATCCTGTGTCCCTGGTCTCAGCAGAGATGTCCACTAAGGTTTTTACAGGACAGTAACAGAGATGTGAGAAAAATAAACTGACCTAGAAAGCTGGTTTTGCTTCTCAATATTTTTTTTCAAATATTGATAAATATTACTGAACAAACCAACAATAGATGATGTCAGCTGAAGATGTTTGGTCTTTTCCTTAAACTTTGGGCTTTTGGAGGTTTCGGGTATGTGTTTTGGTAAAACCAATTATATATGTATGATTTAAATATGCATTTATCTTTGGTAATGCAAAACATTTGAGATTGTCAGCATTTCATAGCTCACTGTTCTCATGGATCCAGAGGGAAACAAAGAAAACTTGAATCCAAAGCTGATTGAATATTTGGTTGATTTTAAGTCTATAGAGTAAGTACTTTACCAGCAACAATACATTATTGTTTGTCGTGTGTTTTAAATTATGATATCCATGGATGTTTCTTTGCATGCTGAGAGCTAACCTTACTCAGGGTAAAAAAGAAAATAGTCTGGAAGAGCTCAGGCTGTTAATTTCTTGAAAACTAATAATTGCTTTTGAGGAATAAACAAATCTCTGTTGAGCAAGTGAGGTGGCTTTGTACGTAAAAATTGGTTTGATAAACGAACTAGCTTCTGTTCAACTGTTAATAATGATGCTTAGCTTAAAAATGTGCTTAGTTTTCGTTACATAAAGTGTCTCATAAAGTCTGGAAGAATTATTTATTTGTTGCTCCTCACTGCGCATTGTCACCAGAAACAGATACGATCATCCGTTTTTGATTAGACAAATAGCTTTGATAAAAACAACAGTACAGGAAAGTTACTATCCCATCGACTCGTCCCCTTTCAAGGCAACTAAAATATGCCTTTGGATTGCAAGCTATCAGAAGGAGCAATTGAAATAATGATTAACAGGTGAACTATTGCTAACAAACAAGCTAACATTGCTAACCAACACTGCTACTGCAAACTACAAATAATAGCAGTGGGAGCCAGTGTTACACCTGAGCTGTGTAGCTGATGTAGGTTGTGAATGTCTCCATTGTGTTGATAAAAAAATAATCCCTCTCTAGTTTCTGGTTGCTGGTGGTTTTTACTGGCTGTACTGGATGATCCCAACATGTCACTCAAGACGTCTGTGTTGCTGTGGTCTGCCTGGCGTCATGTAAGTAAAGGTTGAGAGAAAGCACAAGTCCAATTTGGGATTACTTACTACTTTCTAATGCACAGGTGCTGTTATTGTGTTTACAGAACTTTGACCATTACTCTGCCATAGATTTTTTTATACTTGCCTGAATTGTATGGTTATTCATTTGGCCCCTGTCAATACATAAAAAAAGCATAATCATTTTCTGAGATTTTGTTGAACATTTCTTCTTTTTTTAGTCATGCCCCAGTACACAACTTCTTCAACGAAAAGACTAAAACTAAAACTGAAACTAATAAAAACTAAACTCAAATGAAACCCTTTTATGAAACTAAAACTAAACTACCTCACAAATGGTAAAAAACTAATTAAAGTTAAAATAGAACAGAAAATCTTTAATCAAAACTAAACATAAAAACTAAAAATAATGAAAATTTTACAACTATTAAACCCTTCTTTTAATAAAAAAAAAACCTATTTAAATAATGCAGTTTTTGTTTAATTGTGTTATTTTTGAAAAATATGTATGATATATGATATGAAGAATTTAAGTTTGACAAACATGCAAAAAAAAAAAAAATCAGTAAAGGGGGAATTTATTCACACTGCTGTATTATACTAATGTATTCATATATAATTGTTGTGCAGGATAAATAGCCAAAAACTGTAGCACAGTGTTCGGTCGTTGCATGATTTTTTTTCACATTATGGAAAAGAAAAAATGTGTCACTTCTGCTTTATTTGTTTGACTAAATCTACTAACCTATTCATAATTAAATATAGGTTATGCCACTTATTACTCACTGAGGATAAAACTTAACATCAGGGTGCCTTGATATGCATGCTTATTTTAAAGAATAAATGTGCTTTATTTGTAAAACTTTGAATTAATTTTTAAATTTAGTAAATGTTTTTAATACATGCAGTCACATTTTTCTCCAACAAGTCTTTATAACTCTTCTTTGGAGCCAGCCCATGGATAAAAGGACCAATACCAATGGTCTGAGAGTTTTACATGCTTTCTTTGGACAGATTTTAATTAACATATCTGGAAAAAATTTTTTCAAGATTAACAGCCGCTTTATAACTAACATCCATAATTTTAAATGCTCTTACTCAACAAAAATGGGAAATGAATCAGTTCAAATATTCCTTAATGTTGGTTCCTATTTTTATATGTATTAAAATAAAAAATAGTTTTTTTTACCATTAAGAATCATTATTCGGAACATTTAAAACTTCCTGGTTCCATTTGGTCAATATAAACAAAATTCCAATGTTCAGCTTTTATCCTAAATTCATGAAAGTACCAAAAGAATTACTTTTGGATGCAGGAGAGCTTGTTGATTACAGACAACTGATTGGTCTTATTAGTACAATCCTGATAAACAAGCACCTTTTCTTTTTTCCTTTTATTATACCATAATGTTTGTCCTCCATGTTAAAAAGATAATACAAATACGATTTGGCGATTAAGGCATAAACAGCTACTGAAAGCTGTCAACTGTGATGGACTGACGACCTGTCCAGGGTGTACCCCGCCTCTCGCCCGTTGACTGCTGGAGATAGGCATCAGCCCCCCCGCGACCCCTTGAGGAACAAGCGGTTCAGAAAATGGATAGATGGATGGAAGCTGTCAAACTTTTTTTTGTACTCAACTCCACAGACTAAAAATCAGACAAAATACTAGACATTATTTATGTATCTTTGGTGATTTTTCAGTGCAAGAAATAATTTTAGTGAATCTCATAGCTAAGCGCAAGTTGGCATGTAATACCTTCTCTGTGTGCGTTTATTCCCCAGGTATTCTGATTTACCGTGGCTCTGTGACAGATGGGGAAAAAAACAAAGCGTGAAAAGATGCAAGACGGCTTATCGAGTTCGAGACTTCAACTTGAGTTGCACTTGGGTCGCAACAATTAAAGAATTGAGACTTGACTTGGACTTTTGGTCTGACACTGAAGAATGACAGAATGTCAGGCTGTCAGGCTGTGAGCTACAGCCTGCAGGTATGTTTTCAAGGCAGCCTTTTGCAGCTGGATTTACAGTGAAGAAGAAGAAGAAGATGATGATGATGATGGATGAAGCATGTTGTGTAGGCAGCAACAGTTTATTCCAGCATGTTGTCCATGTTACAGCACATGAAAAAAACAACTCCTATCCCCAATGAAATTCTGCAGCCTTAAATAGTTTCAGCTGTTAAATGGACTAACCTATTTTCCACCCAAAGGTAAGTTTAACAAAATACTTCTTCCATTTACAATACAAAACTACTTCTAAACTATTTAAATACAATAAAAATGTTTTTTTAAGATTTTAAATTTTAACATAACACTTCAACATCATGTAACAACACCAAACAGAAAACCCTATATACCAAAACACCCCACACTCTCTTCTCTTATGTCCTCTCCGGGAAACTTTAAATAAAGTGTATGGAACCCCGGGGAAACATTTTCCCCAACACCCCGGAGAGGACAGAGGAGATTTCAGCAACCTCTTTGCACTCACTTCACAAATCAGATTTTACACTGCATTTGCTTAAGTTGAACTCATCATTAGACCTTTTTCCATTATCAATCTTCTGTCCTCACAGGCAACCACCGCAATTCTAAATGAGGAGCAGCTGTGGAGGACCTGGAACAAAATGCTACATAACAGTTACTAAAATACTCAATAAAGATTCAATAAAAAATGAAAACTTCTCATGTGCAAATGTTCTTGATGTGCAAATCCATGCTTAAAGTGCAGTGCTAAATACAGTGCTGAAGTGCCTTCACTAAAATGCAAAGTATTTATTTAAAGTGCTGTACAAACAATAGAAACCAATGTAATGAAGATCCCTTCATTACAAGTTGACGGTGGATTATGGAATGGTAATGTCTCATAACAATCTATTCATGATAACTGTAGCTTCATAATATTGACCACGTGAATGTATTCAAAACAAGCAATGCACATTTAATGACTTTGGATCATTTAGGAGACAAAATTAACTTAACTTGCCCCTGAAATTATCTTGATAAGCTTGCTGCAATGTTATAAGAACATAAATACAATATAAGAAAAAATAAAAGCATTTGGAGTAAGGAAAACAAATGAACACATCTTGGACTTGCTTTGTTCTTCTGAACACATCAAAAGCATTTACAATTCAGTTGGATCACAATCTGCTCGCATTTACTACATTTTTTGTCATCCACCATGTTTGAAATTATGCCTTAAATTCGAACACCTTTACTGTTAATAATTGAGAACAGCGGTTTTAAATAAAGATTTAGGAATTCCCCCCAATATAAAAGTCACCAACTCAGAGAGGGAAGAAATCTTTCCAAACCCTATTTAGTACAACATATAGTGAAGGAGTGGACAATCTGAGGACAAGGATAGACTGGTATGAACTTGACCAATATAAAGATAATAATAATTAAAAAAACAGACATCTTTGATTCATTCAGAAGTGCAATAACAGTTTTAAATCTTTAAAAAAAATTTAATTAAAAAATTAAATTTAAATAAAAAAATTAACATTGAAAAATAAGTATTACATGTTCATGTAATAATGTAAGTAGCCGTATAGACAAACAAGAGTTTGAATTTCTAACCATTTGATTTGATGAGCAAAGGATTTTCTGAGTTGTTAGAGACTTCAGACCAGAATCTCAATTGGGGCACGAGGCTTTGAACTTGACTTGGACCTGGGAAAAATTACTTGTAAACATATCTTTTAAAAGGAAGCTGAGTTTTTTCTAATCTGAGCTGGCAGTGTAACACACTTTCCTTCTGCTAATCAAAACATTAGTAAAGGTAATATTTCTCAACAGCATAGTCAAACCACCAAACGTTGGACAGAAAGAAATAGTGTGACTATAGCATTATGTGTAATAACCATCAACAGAATACCTCTCTCGAATGCAACCTGTCTGAACTGGAAACTTGGAAAAAGTCTAATTATTTTATGATGAAGAGACTTTTAAAGAACTGGGCTAATGCGTTTAAAAACAGTTTACATAAAGACTTCAAGGCAATGCATCTATGTTTAAAAGGCGATTACAGAACAGCTAGTGGAACATCTTCAAACTCAGGTGTATCCTGAACAGCTTCAGGACAAATCACTACTGAATCTGGACCAAGACCGAGGGATAGGAACAATTTTCATTGACCTAAGTAAGTTCTTTGGTAACTAGTCCATGAACACCTTAAGCTGGATGAAATCATATCAGGACCAAGTGTGCTGATGCAGAGCGGAGTCCAAAATAATTTACAAACCAGGCAGATGACGGGGTCGGGTCGCCGGGTCAGTAGCCTAAGCAGAGAGGCCCAGACTTCCCTCTCCCGGCTACTTGGGCCAGCTCCTCGGGAGGAATCCCGAGGCGTTCCCAGGCCAGCTGAGAGACATAATCCCTCCAGCGGGTCCTGGGTCTTCCCCTGGATCTCCTCCCTTTAAGCGGAAGATGATGGATGGATGGATGACAGATGATGCTAGGCTAACAATGAGTATGTTTACATGCAGCCACTGTTTAGGTTATGGTTGGGTTAAAGTCCCTTTTTTGGGTTTCTGAAACATTAGCAATAACCCGTTTACATGCATGAGGAGAGAGAGTTTCTTCTGCATACTTCTTTTGGTAAATATTTTCCTTTTAAAATCTCCTGGGATGATTTTTTTAAAATCTAACCCTTCCAGATAAATGAATACTTTTAAGATTAGCTGTAATTATTTTTCTATCGTATTTACAACAAGGACCAACACTGTGTGGGTGCCACAAAACTCCCCTTTCGGGTCTATTCTCTCTCTCTACATAGAGACATTTAAAATGTGAAAAGCGAATCGATTTCACATTCTTCTAAACATAGTTTATCTTCTATTTTGAAATGGCATTGGATTTAAGAAGAAACCATCTAAATGTAATTTGTCTAATATTTTCTTTTTGCATCAGCAGCACTCTCATAAAGCAAAAGCTGGGGAGGACGTAAAAAATGAAAACAAAGGAAGCAGGAATTGAGAATAAATATGTTACTCTTTTTTAACACATTTGATCTTTAATTTATTTTATTTTTTTAGTGACTGGTTTGCCCAAGCTTCTGCATTCTTACAAAAATGCATGGTTTCTTTCATTTGATAGCCAACTTTAGAGCACTGACCTTCAGATTTAGCCTCAGAAGTCACACATGCAAAAACTTAAAATGATAACAATTCTTTTCTATGAGGCCTTGATATGTTTTACGTTCTGTCGATATTTTATTATCTTCTATTCTTAAACTCTCACCTTTTTAATTTACATCCCATTTAAAATGAAGTGTGTGATTCTGAAGTTGTTTATCTTTAAAGTCATTAGTTAAACAAAATCACTCCATCCTTCAGGGTGTTTTTCAGCCAAAGGCCCACCAAGTTCATGGACTTACATTACCAAGGCAACAACGGCAGCAATTGGGCTATTTGGTCAAAAAGAAAAGCCTTTCAGCCCTATATGGACTGGGTGGAGACGGGTGGCTTTTTCTCACAGATAAAGTAAAGAAACATCCAAACGTAGAACCTCATCCAAATATAAAGATACAACAAGGGAAACTGGAAGGAGTAAGCTGCTCAGATTGTTTCTACCAATTTTTTTGAGAACAAAGAGAGGAATGTAGGGAGTAATCATTGTTACCCAGAGGGGCAATCAGCAGGAAGTCCAGTACTACACAATACACTTCCACACATTCAGCGTAAACATGGGGAAGGTGTTACTTCATGTAACAAAACTCCAACAGCTAATAACAATAGATTTTTTTCATTGCAATTTAGGTTCCCGTACAATCAGCAGAAAAAAAAAACAAGAAAAAGTTTTACAGTAAAGAGTGTAGTGAAAAACCAAAGGGTTTTTTTCACCGTCAAAGGTTTATTGAGCATTATACAAAAATATAAAATATATATAGGGGATGAACAGAGATAAATATCAAAGTGAGAATATAACAAATTCTACAGGAGACAGCAGGTTTAGAAAAAACAAATCCAATGAATTCCAAAATGCTTAGAAAATGCACAATGAAACACTTCTTTCGATGAGGTAATAGAAAACAGGGAAAATAATAGAGGGACTCAGAGAGGATGAAGCTCGAGTGAATGCACATGGAATAGGAGGGAAAGGAGGAGAAAGGAAGGATTAGTCCATTAGTCCATTAGTGACGACAAAAAAACCTCCATTCACATTTGCAAAAATATGAAGATATGATGTAAAAGGTTGAATTGAATTCAAAAACCTTATTGCTTCAACCGTAAAACTTTTTTTTAGTCAATCAGTTAGTCAATAATATTTTAAAAATATTTATTATGATTATTTATTTAGGCTTTGTCCACCATTATCCACCCCCCGGTTTCACCCATGCTGTTCCACTGTGGCAGTTCAAGTGTCAAGTGGAAACTGACAAATTGGACTGATTCATCTCAAACAAGCATCTCTAGTTTAAAAGCAGAAACTAGTATGCCAAAAATTATTGGAAGTAAATTCAAGAGCCATTGAATTAAAAACCTGCCAAGGCTCATACCTCTCCATACAGCCATTTAGGGGATAGAGTGATTAGAAAAAAAACAAACCTTTACTCTGAGAGATGCTACCTAAATTGTATTGATCCCAATAGGCCAAGGATTGCAATAACCTTGTGTGAAGAAATGTTTTAAAGATAACTTTAAAATCTACATCAATGACACTTACACTTCATCAAAGCCTACATCTGTGACTACAGTCCAATGCATACATTACTTCAATAAAGTGAAATTTGTATGAAAAAGAGCATTTTTTTCTAAACGATTAAACAAGATTTAAAAAAAAATTAAAGCAGCTACTGTTCACTGTTTTGAAGGATTCCATCTTAGCATTATAATGTTAGAAAACAATTGGCATGAAATCTAAAATGCAAAAAAAGCACAAAAAAGCTGAATCCTTTAAAGACAGCCAAATGGCTTGTGTATTGCTTAAATTTAGAATGAAGTTTCTGGCATAAAGTCAGAGGAAGGAGTGTAAAGTCTATGCTGATTTTTAAAGAATTTTTTAGATTTTCTATTCATTTCTTTGAATGCAGAAAATCAATAAAATGCTGAATAATATACTACCATTCACTTTTATTTATATAGCGCTAGTTTACAACAGATGTCATCTCAAGGCACTTTACCAGAAAAGTCATGAAAATTGTAAAAATTGTTAATAGCTAAATTTGTTGTCAGAAAGAGCAGAAAATGCTTTACATTATTCACACAATCAGCACATTGTATCACAGAGACAAACAGCTCAGTCTGCACATGTTGGGGTCAGTCTGGTCAGTCTGTCTGTCTCGCCTCTCCGTCTGAAGAACAAGTGCTGACCCATAGCTGCTCATGCAGAAACCCTCCTGTGCTCTGGGATGAAAACCCACTGCTCGATCTCAATCTGTGACCTTATCTAGGGGAAACAGCGTTGAGCGTTGCTTCTGCTTATTTATGGGTGAAACCATGACAGCTGAACTGAGAGGCTAAACCTGGCTCCAGACCAACATGCACTCAGGACACAACTCTGTACTCATGTTAATATCTGTCCATGAAGCCGATAAAGCCGAGGACTCCTGTGCTGGTACGGCCTCGCTGCCTTTGTGCGGCTCTGTTGTCAGGACAGAGGTATGTATGGCACAACAGGGCTGCCCCCAAACCCTACTGGAGCCAGTGAATGAGAGGATGGGCTGAGGCGAAGGGAGGGGAGCACAGGAAATACACTCATCATCGCATTAAAGGAGAGATGGACAGAGTAGAAGAAGAGAGTGAGGGGTCTGTTTTTGCTGTTTTGGTTGGTGTTACTCACAAAGGCTCGGCCCGGTTAGCCCTGCTTGGTTACCGTTACCAAACACATTTACAGGCGGGGGGGCAGTGTGAGGACTAAGGGGATCTTTCTGCTTTTTAATCTGTACTCATGTACATTTTGATAAGGTTAAATAGTACAGTGATAACAAAAAGGAGTTAAGGTAACATGGACTTTTCTTGGCATAAGAACATACATTCATAAAGGAACCTAAGTGTTTTCTTGTATGAGGAATCGATGGTGTCAGAACATCGAAGAAGCTTGAACATATTTGAAGGCTGATATTGATAGGCATTATGGGATTACTTGCAAAAGACCACAAATGCATGGATCAAATAGAGGAAAAACTTTGTAATGGCCCCATTATGAGTTATGGGCAATATTAACACATAGTGAAACACTTTTTAAATGGGAATTTAATGGAAGTGGAGATGTCTTAAGTAACTGTACTTCAAGACTCTTAACATTTGAAAGTCAATTCCATTTTTTAGATTATGTGAGTTATAGTTCATAACACATTACTGTCCTCTAATGTGGGAATCTGTATTAGCTGCAGCTGCATAGATTTGGGATGTATATTAAAACTTAAAATCATGAAATATATTACACATCTTGAAGGTATAACAAATTAGGGTAAGTTTATATTTATTCACCTCTTGGTCCTTTAATATATTGTCTTTAGTTTAAACATTGCAGTCATAACTTTGGCTCACATTCTATCCTGGGTTTCTTTGTGGTGCCATTATGTTGCAAGTTTATGTCTAATCATAAGTTTGGAAGTTTACTCTGTTGGATCATTAGCTGATTTTAACTTTTTCTTCTGTTAAAGTCTTTCTTCACATACATTGTTTCCGTTAACGTTCCATTGTATGAACTCAAAATTGTTTATCTCTTTACCAATATTCAGGTTCTGTATCCAAAACAGGTGTAGGAACACACGTTTTTTTTTTCTTTTTTATATAGTATATTATTTTTCTTTAAAAAGTATGATCGCACCGATACAGAAACTGGGCTATTGACCCCGATACCATCTAATTTACATGTATCAGTATCGGTTAAAGTTAATCGAAACCATGAACCGATACTTAAAATGTGGTAAATCTGCAATAAATATTTTTTTTTTCATTTTTCACTTCATATTTTAGTTTTATGATGATTTTATATTTTACATCTGTCAATATGTCTTATTTATGTTTAGTTAGTAAAGACTGGTGCCTTTAGTCTCTTCAAGAAAGGTATATGGTGGAAGGTATAGAGTTGATTAATTCAGGAGTAGTATCGGATCGGTATCGGGTATCGACAGAGACACAAACTCCAGGCATCGATATCGGGACTGAAAAAGTTGGATCGGTGAACCCCTATTAAAATTTAACCTTTTGAGTTGTACTGTCTTAAGTGTTTTACACCATTTAACTGGGTAGATTAGTTTCTAAATCAGATTACTAATGTAACTCCTGATACTTGTTTGGATTTTGATGTTTGGTTGCCTGTATTCTGATGGTACAAACAATATACAGGGGTGCTGTCAAATTTTTGTATCAAGCCAGTAAGATTGTGGTAACAGGTTCTTGAGTTGGCTGAAATAAACAGCTGGAGATATTTTATTCACCCAAAATAAACTGTACATGTATGCTACACTACCTTACAAAAGGGATACCTCAGTATTCTATACTTTTGAAGATAAAGTTGGAAGGATAAGAATTTGTTTTTTACATGGCAGTGGTGTATCTATCTTTAGTTGATTTTAGTTTCTGCTACACAACAGGGTAAAACATGTATCCTGTGTGATCTGGGCGTCTGCATGTTTCAACATTAGCAGAGCTCATGGTTACTTTACCAAATTTGATTTCAAACAAAATATAAAGAATGTACTTAAGTCTAAGTGTTGCTATGGTAACTTTTCCCTTGCCTCGCTATTCAGGCAAAGTTATCAAGCTCAAAACAGTGGTCAAAAGTCAGTTATATTTTCTGAACATGCTTATATCCATTTTTATGAGTAAAGGATTAACTACATTTGAAGTTGGCTTGAGTAGCCTACAGCACCCCCTAGCTAAATTTGCAGCCTTTGCAATACATATGTTAGCAAGCCTAAAATAACTTTATTATAATGTTTTAGCACTTCCAAATGTATAAAAATAAATACATAGGAGACATGCTTAATTTACCTTCTTTCCTGGGGTTGACGCAGAGGGACAAGCCCTCTGAAGAGCTGCCATGAGGGATTTTTCCTGCCTGCAGAGACACGGCCACCGCGGCCATGTTACTTCAGTTGTGCCTGCTGAGAGGCAGAAACGCTGACGTCATTCCCCTGCGCCATGTGGGATTGCGAATCCACTTTGAATTATGTTACACTTTTTGCTATGGCATGCATGAAAACGAAAAAGCAATGTAATTTTCCCTTTTCGTTTTAATTAAGTTACAGAAAGAGCAAATGAAAAAGCAGTTTGGATTATTTCTTTTTAATTTTATTTATGAGTCAAGAGTGGCATTTGAATTCAGAAAATGAAAAAAATCGCAAATCGTAAAATGCATTTTAATATTTCAAATTGAAATTTGTTACAATTTTGATGGGTTCTATTTGAAAATTATATCTTAAAATGCAGTTTTCTTTTTCATTTTAATTACTTATTTACAAGTCAGTTGTGGCATTGGCATTCAGAAAATGAAAAATGATTTCTGGAAATGCATTTCAATTTATTAAAATTTGACATTTCAAGCTGAATTTTTTTTACAATTTGGGGTACTATTTCAAAATTATCTTTTTCATTTTAATTAAGTTACGGATTGAGCAATGCTGAATTTTAAATTAAAAAGCAGTTTGGATGATTTCTTTTTCGTTTTATTTACAAGTCAGGTGTGGCATTGTCATTCAGGAAATGAAAAAGCATTTCTCCAAATGCATTTAGATTTTTTTTATTTGGCATTTCCAATTGAATTTTGGAATAGCAGCTAGATTTTGAAAATGAATAAGCATTTCTGCTAACCCATTTTAATTTGATTTATGTTACACATATGCTTTCAAATAACTTTAAAGTCATTGCACAGAATCTCAATCAGATTTTTGACTAAACCACTCCAACACCCTCAGTTGAATAATGATTTTGTTGACTAACCCGAGTGCAATTAACTTTAAATGTGTTTCTTAGATCAATAATTCATTGTGTCATCACACACCAGGGTGAGTTATAACAATGGCTACAAAGAGGCAAAGTACAAGTCCAGAAAACAAGTTGACATTGCTTAACACCAGCACTCTGAGAAGATGCAGCAGATCTTGGAGAACGACTCGGCGTCTGTGTGGAAAGATTCTGGAAAAATGACCAAAAAGCCCAAAACTCCTCACTCCACTGACGATTTGCTCTTAGCCAACACCCTAAAAGACTTGTACTACTGTTTTGATTAGCCATCTAGCAGCCTTTACACCTCACCAGTCTCAACAATAGAGGCACTATAGACACCACAATCTAAGACACACACAGCACCCTCCTCCTCACCCCAAACATATGAGGATCTCACATCACCTTCTTCCACCACAACCTTTCATATTCATGAAGTAGACATGAGAAAGCAATTTAAGAACCTGAAAACTCGGAAAGCTCATGGGTCAGACAGTGTATGTAGATGTAATACGTTATCCATGTTGCAGTTTCTAACATAATGTACTTCAGGCTGTTTTTGTATGTTATCTTCCGGGGATGGGTCATGTGACGGGTGGCTGACGAATCAGGGAAGGATACGCCATGACCGATGACACCAGATCATAGAGCCGAGTGTGATCTGCTGCGTCATCGTTTCTAAAGAGAGAGAGTTTCAAAACAAAAAACGGGGTCGGCAGCGTTTCTAAACGTCTCCGTTTTGGGTCTCCGTTTTGGTCGTTTTAGTGTGGATGGGAGGTGCAAACGTAGCAAAAGGTCTCCGTTTCTAAACGAAAACGCAGTAGTGTGGACGGGGCCTTAGACGCCCTAAAAGCCGAGCTTTTACAAGAGTGGGCACTCCGAATTCAGGAACTGGAAGCGGGAACAGCAACAACAGACCGAGCAGGAACAATGAGTGAAACACAATCGAACAGTGCAGTACTTACAAAATGAACTGTGCAGCAGCGTTTTTTCCCATTTCTGCGCTCATTGTGCATATTCTGCTTTTAGTCTGTCTGCTTTACAGACTTGGCATTTGTTTACTATCTGTGTGACTCTGGCCCAACTGGAGAATGTCACCTGAAAGGGCGCACATCACCAACTAGCATCACGGAGTTGACTGCACTTAATTTAATAATTTTATTATCTGAGGGACATGTAAACAGAGACACGACTTTCAACTCTGCTAAGCCATTAGTCCGAATTCTGCTAAAATCTTGATTTAGATGTGCATATAAATGTACTTAGTGTTAGTATGAGCTGGCCCCAGTGTTTTCAGGCCTTTTTTTAATTCCTATTTGGTGGCATATCTTGTATCTACCTGCTTCAAGACCTTCACCATGGTTAATGTCGCCAAGCAGCCAAGGATCCCTGGACTCAATGACTACAGACTCTGACATCTGTGGTCATGAAGTCATTCGAGTGCTTGGTTCTCTCCTATCTCAAGACCCCCTCCTGGACCCCCTGCAGTTTGCCTACAGAGCAAACAGGTCTTTAGACGATGCCATCAACATGGCTCTACACTTCATCCTGCAGCATCTGGACTCTCTGGGAACTTATGCCAGAAGCCTTTTTGTGGACTTCAGCTCTGCCTTCAACAGCATCCTTCCTGACCTCCTCCAAAGCAAGCTTTCCAAGATTAGCATGCCTCATCCCATCTAGAGGTGAATCATTGACTTCCTGATGGACAGGAAGCAACATGAGGATGGGGAAGAACATCTCAGACCTTCAGCACCGGCTCTACTCATGGCTGTGTTCTTTCTTCTCTGCTCTTCTCCTTGTACTACCAATCTGTCAAGCTAATTAAGTTTACAGATGAAGCCACCGTTGTCGGACACATCTACTGTAGGTCAGGAATGAGTCTGCCTACAGGATGGAGGCTGAACGTCTGGTGTCCTGGTGCAGCCACAACAACCTGGTGCTGAACGCCCAGAAGACAGTGGAGGTTATTGTGGACTTGAGGAAGCACACAACCCCATTAACCCCCACCCATCACTGTGTATTACTGGGTACCACCATCACCTCCGTCATTAAGAAGGCCCAGTAGAGGATGTACCTTCTGAGGCAGATGAAGAAATTTGACCTGCAAAAAAGAACGATGATGCAGTTTGACTTGCTCCCCTCAGGCAGAAGGCTGCGGTACCTCTCGCCATAAGAACGGTTTCTTCCCCTCTGCTGTTGGACTCAAGAACAATAACCTTAATGCCCCATTCCCACTAGTGCCAGTACGGAACGGAACGGGTAGCTTTTGGCATGTTTCCATTACCTGCATCCGTTCCGAGTCAACCCCAGCCAACCACTTTTTTCGGACTACCTCTGCCTTGGTTTCGCAGCATGCCGAAGCGACCCAACACACCCATCTATGGACTGGTTCCGTGATATGATATCCCTCTCACTCCTACCAGCACCGTCTAGTACGTCTGTCATCCCTAATCAATGGCGCTGACTCCTACCCAGCAGCGGTAGCTGCTGACTGTTCTGGAGTTTTTTGTTTGTCCCAGAGTAAGCTATAGTTTAAAGTTTCAAATAAGCAGCACACAGCAGTTAACTGCAAGCAGCCTAAAATTAAAAAGAAATCAGTATGAGTCGTGAATTATATAGATCTTAAACAATGTGGGGATCTAGTCAGTATATATACTGTTGAATCCGTGCATGTCACCATATTGGCACATTGGTTAGTGTTGGTGACTCCTGCTTGGTAGCTCCAGGTTCAACTCCTGCTGTTGTGGTGCTAAATGGTTTTTCACACTATTGTTCACTGACATTCTTCCTTGTTTCAGAAACAACACTTTTTCTAGATCTTTTTAAAAACATTATTTATATTTTATTTCTAAACCAAGTTCTGACATCAAGACAGTGGCCTGATCAGTTCTGTATGTTCAGTGCTGAACAGTATGGACGGTCAATACATTTATGTAGATAGGAGGAATAATAATTCTGTTGATTCTTGCTCCCCAAAAATGCACAAGGTCTTCTCAATATTCAATGCATTGTTCAGCATGTATCTCAGATAATCATATATTTACTGAGATGCTGTAAAATCTGGAATGAAACCACAATAGGTTTTGTATTTCAATAAATGAAAACAAAAACACAATTTAAATGGCAGAGCAGCCCTTAAAATTTAAGATTTTTCAATGCAGTATTTCTTCTATTTAGTTTTATGTTAAAATATGACTCCGCTGACTAACATTATTAAACAAGAGCCAAACTCCTCTTATTTTACAGAATTAAAGGTTCAGAATAGAGGGTGAATATTTACAGAAACACTTGGAGGTAGGGCTGGGCGACATGGCTTAAAAATGAAATCTGAGATTTTTATTTTTTTTACACCAAATCCGATATCAGATTTTAATGCATTATTTCATTTTTAATTTTTTTTTATCTAAGGATGACTAAAGCTATTTATACATAGTTTTCACATTTTCTGACATGTTGAAACCCTTTATACAAGCAAACTGTGGTATTCTTCATCCTGGACATGTTTAAAATCCAGAGTTTTTTTTATTTTCAAGTTTAGGAGAGGCTGTCAAATAAGAAATGTTTCACACCAACTTTGCAGGCTTTCAGCTGAGCAGACAGGCCCCTGAACCAAACTGACCCCTCCATTTCGGAATAGACTTTAAACGGCTCTGTAGACTAAACAAAGAATTTCTCTGCTCCCTCTATATCACCAAAATGCTCTTAAAAAGTACTTCCTGCACCTACCCCACTAAAAAATAGATCGGTCTGTTGGTCCAAGACAGAGCCCCAAGTGCACATAGCCTACTTCAAGGAATTTAAAGAACGGACGTAGTTTTATGGTTTGCTTATAGGGTTATCTTCAGTTTCTCCGAAAGCAATCTGTTTGGTGAGGGGATAGGGAACATCTGTCTGAAAACATTACTTGGCTAACCTAATGGTTATATGGTAATATTATTCCAGTTTATTATGTGCCTTTCTACTATTTAGATATTGATTTAAAATAGACATTTTAAGAACTCAGTCTCTTTCTCAGTGAACGAAGATTTGCATTGAGGGAGCATTGTATTCTATAAGTGTTTTTTTTCACTTTAATGATCCAAAGGAGAAGACTAAATAAAGAAAAATATGCTAAGATGGCAGACATCAAATGCTGTCCTTGTGAAACCTCCCTCCACAATGTTGCCACAGCAGCAGTGTCTCCCCATCCACAGCCGTATGCACACAGATGTGGAAGATGTTATTACTGATCCTTCGCATCAGGTAAAAATTAGGAGGAAAGCTTTGACAGGTGCAAAAGTTTATTTCATTTTGACTGATGATGCTCCACGCAACTAACTCCATTGCACCAAAGCACTGTGAAAACCGCAATGTACAAATACAGGCATCATCAAACCAGCACAGCTTCCGCAAATAAATCCGCAAAAAACCAAAGAACGTGTACCTCGTTTCGCTTGCCATGGGTTGCCATCAAGGTAGACACACCCACCTCATATGGTAAAAAGGGCTCGGAACAGCAAACTCAAACTAATAAAAATATACAAAACACCAATTTTGGTGACAACACAATCCAAGTTATTTTTTTAACATCTTTTCAATCAAAATAAACTCCAGCTTACGGGAAAGTTTGGACAGCTGCCACCATGCCAAGCCAAGTAGGATACCAACACCATTTTCCACATCTGAGTTACCTTATATGACCACATCTGGAACATGTCATAAATGCATCCATTTACAGATATTTTAGTCCAGATGCCCCTCCTGACACAATACTTCTTATTATCTCATACAAAAATCAGGATTTGAACAGGAACCTTCGGGTCCATTGCCATCCGCTCCATCACTCAACCCTGTACTGCCCAAAAAGATGGTAGACAAGACATATGAGAATAATAAATGCACATACAGTATGGTAAAAGTAGAATCTAAATACATCCATTCTGGTTAATGTCCATGTATCTTTTTCCCCCTTTATGTCCTTTTAATGAAATATCGTGAAGACAACATAAGAACCTTCTTCAGACTTACAGTTGAAACCAGATGAAACCAGTTGAAACATGATACTATAGTGCAGGCGTATTCGAATACATTTTGAGGTGCAATCAGTCAGAAAAAATGTATTGAGGCTAAGGTCCAGCAGATCATAATTGCTAAGAATACTTGGTACAATTTACTGTCATATGTGCTGTGACAGTGTGGAGGTCCTGTCACTATGGCTTTAGCTGACTGGTTAGCGCACATGACTCTCACATGGGAGTCATTGGATCAAATCCTTCATGGGCCCTTGTTGTGTACCTAGGCACATTTGGCGTTGCTGGCAGGATCCATGTGGTACTGGTAATAAGTCCATGGATTCAAAATTGGTGGCACCCTGCACGAAAGCACAATGATGTGCTTGTGATAAGAGGGGGAGAGATGTGACAGTGTCACTATGACTCTGATTGATCATGTGCCCTGGCTGCTTGGCCACAATGGCTAAATGGTTACCACACATGACTCTCACCTGGCAGTCGTGGGCTCAAATCCCGCCTGTGCCCTTGTTGTGTACATTGCCACATGTGCAGTTGATGAACATGTATATATGATTTCATGAATATAAGTACTATATATTGTCAATAAGACAATAAAAATAAGCAATTGGACATGTTTATAAATGACTAATTTCGGAAAATGAATTACCAAAAGCTTGATTTTTTTTCGACTTGTGGATGCAACAGTCTAAACAATTTCTCAGCACTTTTAATAGCCTACCCTGTTTCGGGTATCACTTTCATGTTTTGTACTCTGTGAAAGAAGTGAGCGCTTACTTGTCCTCCCACAAATGTAAAAACATGGGCTCTGATGGATTCAGAGTCATCGCCATTCAAGTGTGGGGGTAGGCTAACCATTGTTGAGCCGGGAATGATATTTGGTTTTGTTAATATTAATTGTGGAAAAAACTGCCTCATAGCTTTGTGTGAATACAAACATGGTAAAGATCCGCAGGGCTACTTTCTTCAGACCTGATAAAGCTTCAAGAACCAGTTGGAGGCTGGAGGTGGAAAGTGCAAGGGTCAGTCCTGACAGACTCTTCTCTCTGTCTCACACACCTGTGTCTCTTACTTTTCTCAGCCTTTTTCTCTTCCTTTCTCTGGTCGTATTTCTCCCTTCTCTGTATCATCCGCCTGAATCCCTTTCTCTAACTGTATCTCTCTTTCAATCCTCCTGTTTCTCTCCCCCTTTCCCAATCTCAACTATAACTTTCTTGTATTTCTCTCTATCATGCCTCAGTTTCTGTCCTTTTCGCTGCCTGTGTATCTCCCTTTTTCCATCTGGGCATTTGGTATCTTTCAGTTTGTTTTTCATTTTATTTTGGCCTTTTCTTCTGTAACTTTTGTCTCTCTCACACTCCTATCTGACAGAATTTCTATGTTTTACAGTTTTCTGGCTGGAATGACAAATGCATATTGAGTTGGTGGTTTCATGTGGTATGGCTAATGTTGCACACAGCTGGTATGTAGGTTTCCATGAATGCTTGAATACTACCGTAAAGACTGCAAAAGCTGCGCTGCTAAACCAGAACCACTCAGTAAGGTTTTAAATGGTGTTCTCTGTTTTCGTATTAAGTCCAGATCCTCACGACTCTCAACTGCCATAACAAAGGTGCATGACTGTTACTTATTCCCATGATAAACTATGCAGGTACTCTGTCCGCACGAATGAAGATTCCCTCATTTGCTTTTGTTTTATTCATAGGTAATCTTTTTTTATCACTTTGTGGCACTAACAGACTGCATATAAAGCGTTGAACCTTAGTCCCAAAATGATCAGTTGATCATTGAATTGAAAAATAAAATCAAAAAATATTATTTTGACTAGTGTTGTCACAATACAAAAATGTCAAACTCGATCTGAACTGAAGAAACACCTCGATACTTGATTTGGATAGTAAGGTGTTTTAAAAACAACAATTTATTGAACAAGTAGATACAACAACTGACATTACTTTTATCTAGCTAACTAAAGTTAAGGTGCCAAGATGAAATGTAAATAATTGTTTAGGGTAAAGAATTTTATTTACATTTTTCAAGTTTGAGCAGTGCTTTTAAAAGTGCAGACAAAAAAAAAAACTGTTGATATAACACAATTCAAAACTTTAAATAATGATGAGAAAGAACCCTGCACTCAATATGAAAGTATTTTAACTAAAAATAGAAACAGGAAGAACGTATTTAAATAACATTGTCAGCCATCAAATTTGTGAGTATATAGGAAACTCAAAAATATCAATAGCACGGGAACAAAATATCTAATTTATAAAACCGGTGTATTATCGATTATTATCAATTATTTCAACAACCCTAATCTTGACTAAATGCATGTAGCCCATTATGATGGAATAGAACACAGAGCTTCACACCAGTTATCCCAATAAACACAAACTATTCACAATATCAGAGGTGATGATGTGACAGGAAGTGATGTTTAATAAAACTTACTTCCTTTCCTTACGTTTGCGTCCCTCGTAACTCTCGTTTTGCAGTGCGCTAACATGCATGTTGAAAATGGAAGCAGTGCAAAAGTAGCTTCAGGAATAGGCTACATTTTCATGACAGTATGTGACTCATGCATTCATGAACACATGTTCTTCAACACCAACAATTAAGTTGGTTGAAGACAGCTGCTGGTGTGTGTGGTGCTGTAGGTGTCCCCACAGTGTGTGTATCTGACTTCAATAGTAAGCAGGATGTCCTGTCCTCCCTGCTGCTATTGTAGAGTGGTCAGCCTGCCAGACGCTGGTCACAAAGTCCACTTCCCCTCTGTCAAGAACCTCTCTATCTGCAAGATGCTCACACAAACACACTCACACTCACACACCGTCACAGTCCAATGCCACCCCGAATACAATGGAAACCTGACCAACACCGCCCTGCCACCTGATTAAAAATAGCTCTTTTGGTGGCCTCAGACATGATGACTGTTTTGTAACAATGGTGTGGCAGCACTTTGATCAACGTAAAAAGCTAGATACTGTTATCCTGGGATATCATGCACCCAAATTTATAGTTTTTTTTGTTCTGGGTGAAGCTGGCAGACACTAAATTTATTTTAAGCCTTTGTTATGTTTCCTTTGTCTATAACCTTTCCGTTTGTGGGAAATTTTTAAAGTAAGTGTGAACAGATTTTGGGATTATGTCATACCCTCTCTATTGGAGGCTCTTCTGTGTAGACAAAAAAAGGTCATGTCAAAAATAATCTATCTATCTATCTATCTATCTATCTATCTATCTATCCATCCATCCATCCATCCATCCATCCATCCATCTATCTATCTATCCACCAACATCTTATTATGACGTGCACATTTGTGTCTGTACTCTACCTTGCAAAGGTTCTCCAAATTCTGAATACATCTCTTACTAACGGTCCTTTTGACTTGACTCCTAAATTTTTTTGTAAGATTTTAGTTCTGGACCCTATAAGCTTTGTTATCCCGACACTGTATTTTTATTTTTATTTTCTTTAACGAAGCCTTTCTTTGTTGATTTGGATGTATACTTGGACTCTCTCTGTTGCTGAAAAGTACAAAAAAAAAACTCTCTAAATCCTCAGATTAATCCTCAGACACCTGAAAGTTTTTGGCCAAAACCTGACCGGCTTTTGAAACTATTCACAACAGCATTCACCTTGACAAAAAACGTGCATGATGCTGCCACCACCATCTTTCACAGTGGTAAGCTTTTCGGCATCAGGCACCTAAAGATTGGTTCTATCTTTCTCTTGGATTGTAGACGTGCTACAGTTATATGAGGACAATATTTTAAAGGATTAGTAATGGAAACTTGTCACTTTCATGGGGATATGTACACTTTTTAGAGCCAGTGGAGGTGCAAAGACAGATAGATGATTAATATGGGCCCCTTGTCCTTCCCCCTTTCTTCACAGCCTACTGTCGACGACCCACCTCATGTACCCCCTCCCGTCTCACCCGTCCACCTCCTCTATTGTCCCGTTTCCTGTGGCCGCGCGAGCCCTCGGTGTCCATGTGAGCGCGCGCGCAGGAGTTCGGGGCTGTGGGCTGTGATGCGGTCCGGGACGGACGGAGCGAGTCGTCAGGATTACTTGAGGGACTCACACCCGCGGGATTTGTTACAAGTTTATAAAGTGGTTCTTTTCGCGCCGGGAAGCCAGCACTCAAGAGTCGGAGCGGAGCGGGGAAACTTCGAGCGAGCTGGTTTGAAGATTTAGTTTTTGTTTTTTTTCCATTGAAGAAACGGGGCTCCAGACCTATGACAGCTGCGCCCCGGCCGAGCTGAAAACCCTCGGTGACCAGGAGGTGAGCTGTCACCATCCGCTCAGCTGCCTGTGAGTGTGCGCCGCCAGACAATGACGGGTTTTTTTTTATCTCCACTGCTGGGACAAAAACATGATTTGATTTCAGCACCAAAAAGTAGCGCAGAAAAGCTGGCTTTCACAGTAGACAGGAGACTTGTTCACGAAATAGGCTTAAAAATGTGATTCCCGAAGAGATAAGATGCAAAAATATATATTTTTTTTATTTGGTAGGTTAAAACAAAACAAAAGCAAGTAAACAAAAACTTTTAGCACAAACAGCAAAATACAATTGATTTTTTTTATGTATGTATACATATTTTTGTTTAAGGCATTAGGTGTTTAACTAACATACACTGCATAAACTGTACATCGAACCAAATCCAACAATCTTGTTTACAGCCGAAAATTATTTTCAATTTTCGGGAATTTTTGTTTTGAGACCTATAAGCAAGAGCAGAGAGTGTTAATTGTTAATCTTATTTAGAGAATATATGTCTTATTTTGGAATTCTTGCCAAGTGCAATTGTCTTACTGCATTGGTAGATCAAAATACTATATTATATTCTAAAATTCGTAAATAAAGTGAAATAATCTGCCTGTGCTGTAAGACAATTGCAACTGCTAAGAATCCCCACATATGTTCTCTATATAAGATTAATAATCTAACACTTTCTGCTCTTGCTTAGTACTATATAGGTCTCAAAACAAGTTCAAAAATACAGTTTTTGCAGTGTATTAACAAAGGTGGGAAGTAACTAGTTACATTTACTCAGTTACATTTACTTTAGTAACTTTTTTGGGGGGGAAATTAAGAGTTTCTTTACTGCATTTTATATTTGACTATGAGTTAAATATCTAAATCCTCGACCCACAATGAGTAACTTCAACCAATGAAGAATAAACACGTTTTAACCAAAATGCATGTATGAGACACAGACACACCAACAGTTTGTGTCAAAGCGAGACACAAGCTTTGCTGTTTTAATATTACTTTATCTTCTGAGCCTGTTGACCCAATTGGAGAACAAATGACTGTATGTATGCTTTTATATATGCTTTTGCGTTTCAGTCTTTACAGTTCCAACATTTGAACCTTCATGTTTGACATTTTTGTTTGTTTTGTTTAATAATTTTCAGAAATTAAATCAGATCTTATTATTCGTTACTCAGTACTCAAGTACCTTTTTTCCAAATACTTTTTTACTTTTACTTGATTAATTTCCCAGAAGGCTATAAAAAACACGTTTACTTGAGTATAACTATTTTGAAGTAGTCATACTTGTACTTTAGTACAAAGTTTTGCTACTCTATCCAACTTTGCTTATTAAGACATACAAATAAACACCACAAAATTTACTAAATTGCTAAAAAACACAAAAAAACAGCTCATAAACTTCAACATTTTCATTCATTGTATATGATTAATGTGTATACAATTATTAACATGTTCCCTAAAACATATTGCATTTGATTATAGGTGGTGTAGATGATATGAAATTCTGTATCACAGTACCACAGTAGTCACACAAAAATGTGACATGCATTAACTGTTTTTATTCAGAAGAGAAAAGCAACAATTTTCTCAAATTCTGCTAATATAACTTTTCCCTTTACACATTTATAATTATATTACACATAGCAAATATTTATTTATTTTCTTATATAGAGTGAAGTTGAATTTTAGAATGTACAATTACTAAATAAGTATTTCTCCAGTAAGATTTCTTAGTACATTCAACTTTACAATATTAAGTTTACAATATACTTTACAATGTAAAGTTTAATATAAAAATTACTATGTCTTAACCCAGCTTTTTGCCACATACATGCCTATCATTTGGTCTATAATTTCTTAATGCTGAAACCCTTGGTATCATAAAATATTTAAAAAACGCAAATACTTGAGACCACTTCTGAAAAAGCTTATAACTACCTATTTTAATACTTCAAATATACCTTTATAGGTATTAATACGCCCGCTACTGCGGAAGTCTATATCATTAGTCTTCCTTATCTCCGCTCTTGAGAGTACAGCCGATCAATAGCATTGGAAAATTAATGCAACTGCATGAAAATGAACAATAAGAATGCTGCAATCAATTACATTTGTTGACTTGTTCTCACTGAAGAAAAAGCTTAATTTAAAGGTGTAATTGAATTAACACGAAACACATTTTCAAATTTCTGACCAAAATTTCAACAATGCAAACCGATGAAGCAGCAAAAAGAAAAGCACCAGATAGCCACCTTGCAGATGCTCAAAATGCCTCTTGTACTTTACCGACGGTCATTTTGAAAAAGGGTTATGGTTACAGTTATTGGAGTGATGGGTTATAATACTTTTGTTTCCATTCCACAACTCCAGAAATGTTCCAACCATTTGAATTTGTCTTGCAACTAGAATGCAATTTTTCAGCCAGCTCACCAGTCATGTGCAGCATTCCACAACTTGTGCCTCATTAAAAGGACTGAAGTAACTGTGTGACAGAACTAAATGTTGGTTTGAAACTGTAATGTTTTGAAAAATAAAAATCCGTCAAAGTTTGAGTGTCTTATTTAATTAAACTGTAATTTTGTTTCAAGTTAGTCTAGGTTCAATTGCCCAAACTTACTGTAAATTGCATCGACTAAAATATAAGGTAATCGAGGAATATAGACCTAAACTTTATCATTTTCTTTTCATTATGAGGTGTAAATATGGAATCTAGCTGCCATCATGCCGTTATGTTAATTTAAATTTAGGTTTGATATGCTCCAAAAACACCGGTTGTTTAGAAAAACATTTTCATTTTACCTAAACTTCTCCTCAACAAAATTGCCCTCTTTAAAACCTCGGTATTGCCAGCAGATGTATAATTGGTTGTTATGCTTTATATGCTTATGGTACAAAACAAAGCTTTTAAATATGGTCATAAAATAGTTGAAGGGGACGGTTGTGCTGGTCAAATATCCAGATTATAATTATGTTAAAATCAAGCAGTTTCTAAGGAATTCCTTAGAAGTATTTGTTAGGGTTATGTTCCCAACTCAAAACAATAAAACCTCAGATTACTTAAAAATGTTAGGTCAAGTGGTTCCAAGCAACTCTTTTAAGTAACTGTTTAAGATTCTTGGTTACTCACTATATGACTCCATACTTACATACTAAGTATCTTAACTGTAACTTAAAGCACTGGCATGAACCACTTGACCTAACATTTTTAGGTAATCTGAGGTTTTGTTTTATTGAGTGCATTTTAAAAGCTGGATCTGAACAGAATCCTGTGAGCTTAAGAGCTCAGTTTAAAACACAAAACTTGTTGATGTTGTTTCTTCCCCAGTCTTCATCCCTCCGCCTCCCTTCTCTCCTTTGCTTGTGAGAGAAAAGAACAGCTGGATGCGAATTGAGCCCGAACTTGATCTCTCCATATCAGCAGGTCCCAGAGGCCTGTTTCTGTCACTGCTGTGTCCGGCTGTGGGGGTTTAAACCCTTGTAACTGTGCAGCTGTCCCCAACCTGTGCATAATTTGCACTCGCTCACTCTCTCTCAGGACTGAAATCCCTCGGCAAGACTTATTTGTAATCCACTACATGCATAGCTTGGCTCCTGAGCTGCAGCAAGAGCAGAAGGTTCTTCTTCCCTTTGAACAAAACTGAGCCCAAATTTGTGATGCTCAAAGCTTCGGGCAGAAACATCCGCGGCGGAAAATTGAAGCTGGCGCTGTCAGGGGTCCTGCGTCTTTAGCCCCGGCACACAGAGCCCAGTTTGAGGACTGGCAAATGTAAGTGTTTGCCATGTGGAGGCTTTTTGCATATGTAAATGTGTGTGCTTGCTGCTGAAAGTTACAGTGAGGCCATTGTGAGGGCTGAAGGAGGCATTTAGGGGTGTGTGTGAAAATGCAGTAAAGATGTCAGAGAGCAGCTGGCAGAGCTCGTGGACTTCAGGCTAAAGCAGTGCATTAAAGGAGATCAGCCTAGACTAGCTGAGTTTTTACAGTGCTGGCTTATCTCTGTTTTATAACATGATAAGGCCAATTCAACCAGTTGAATTGTATCCTGTAGTTGGCTTTATGAAGGTGGATGGACTTTGTAAAAATGAATAAATGTAATAATACCACTAATTTTGGTACGGGGATATGTCACAATATTTTATGTCACAGTATTGTATCGATATTTAAAATCCATGTATTGATTTTTATTTTATCTTTTAGACTTCCCATCACTGATAAACTGTTGCTGTCGGCTCGCTGTGGCCACGTTGCTTGGCAACGCTTGTATACGGGAGATATTAAATAGTGCGCTCAACTTATATAAAAAAACCTTGCGATTTTACCTGTAAAACACATTAAAGTATTATTAATTGATTGAATATTTCTTTCTTTCGTAAGTGACCATGGTATAAGCGGGATAATGCCCTTTGAGGTGTCCATTATCAGGAAATAATGGACTTCGCGGCAGCAAATGTCCTCCGCTTCGTGTCGGACGGTTCACGCATCCGCGTCGTCCATTATTTTCTCATAATGGACACCTCGTCGGGCATTATCCCATTACATAACGTATCGTCTCCCCTGTTTTGGGATACAAATCTTATATCCAGATTGTTACAATACTCATCCCTATAGAGAAATGTACATTTTTATCAATTTTCAATTTTAGTTCATAATAAGGGTCAAGTTCCAGTAAAACTATATTTTGTGATGATCTTGAGTTGGGGTATTTTTGTTTTCTGTTTTAGACACATCTTTCCTCGGCAGAGACTCTCCAACCTTCCCCACAAGATGTGTGACAGACAGTATTGTGACTAATAAACCCATAGCTGGTTTGTCAAACTCTCAAAACTTCTAATTTAAGCCAGAGACAGGGTGTTATCTTTATTAACAGCCGCATCATACAAAAGATATTTGTTATAATGTTTACAATGGCAACTCTGGGGACATGATATATCCCTTTTGTTCCTATTGCCAAGTGAATGACCATATTTTCTGTGATTTGTTGGACAGTCTAAAAGCTACTTAGAGATACTATATTCTCATTGATCTCCTTCCTCATCTAACTAACAGATCCAAATAGTTTGTGAGATAAATAAATAAAAAATAACCACACTTTTTACAGCAGCTCTCTAAGAATGTGGGTTCAGAACAGTACAGCATTCCTTTCAAGCTGGCTTCTTCTCTGCACGTTCAAGTAGATTTTGATTTAGATTTAGATCTTGTCTGTCTCAATCTATCGAATATGTTCCTCTTAACATTCAAACCACACCCAAAAACACTCACTTTACTGCCCGAACACTCTGTTTGCATACAGAAAAAAAAAAAACAAACAATGTTGTAAAATCATCGTCTGGAATATATTGATTATTTGATGCTAAAATTCTGTATGGGTTTAGGGAATCTAACAGTTAAAGCATGCAGTAAACAGAAGGCTGTAGTTAAGTCAATGCTAAACATTTAATCAGTAGTGCACAGGGGTATGACTGACCTCCTAAAAGTACTTACCAGCGCTGCATAAACTGTAGCCCCTTAATAGTTCTTTATATTCAGATTCCTAATATTCTGTTTCTTCATTGTTTATTGCTTTATGAGGGAACAACTTTTATAGTTTGTAAGTTCCTGAGAGCTGTTTCCTATTCTCTCCACAGGAGGAACAGTGAGCCAACCAGCCGTGCATCCTGACTGTGTTTGTGCGACTGAGGGTCCATGATGACTTGGAGGGGGGTTGAGTGGAGGGTCCCCTGCTGACGGCTGAGATCTCCAGATTTCCTTTCTCAGAAGATTATTATTATTTTTTTGGGGGGATCTTTTCTTTTTGCATTGAAGACCCCCCTCTGTCTCATCAGTCACTATGGCCAGCCTGGTGATTAATGAAACGGGAGTGGAGGATTGTGGGATTGACGACTCCTTCAAGTACAATTTGTACTCCACAGTGTACAGTGTGGTCTTCGTTTCGGGCCTGATAACCAACTGCGCCGCCCTCTTTGTTTTCTGCTTCCGGATGAAGTTAAGCAACGAGACCACGATATTCATGACTAATCTAGCGTTTTCTGATTTAATCTTCGTCTTTACGCTGCCCTTCAAGGTCTTCTACAACGTGAATCGTAACTGGCCTTTCGGAGATGGGCTCTGCAAAGTTTCAGGAACCGCATTCATCACCAACATCTATGGCAGCATGCTCTTCCTCACCTGCATCAGTGTGGACCGCTTCCTGGCAATAGTCTACCCATTTCGCTCGCGATCCATCCGTACGCGGAGGAACGCGGGGCTGGTTTGTGCTGCTGTGTGGCTCACTATCGTGGGTGGAGGAATATCTGTGACGTTCTTCTCCACCATCAACAGCAGACACAGAGCCACCACATGTTTCGAAGGTTTTTCCAAAAACACGTGGAAGACCTACCTTTCCAAAATCACAATTTTCATAGAGGTAAACCGACAAAAGCATCAATAACATATTCGCTAGTCGCTACCAGCACAGCATTTACAAAGACATCAAAGTACACAGTTGTGAGGTGCCAGCAAAATAATTCATACCCGTTACGTCAAGTTTAAGCCAAGAACTTTGTATTTTATTGGGATTTTGTGTGATAGACTAACACAAAATGGTGTGTAACAGTGTGGTTTTAAAGTGACAGTGTGTAGTTTTTGCAGTACATCTATGAAAATAGCCTTCAAATATTATGTAATAATAATTACGTAAAGCATATTAATTGCAAAATATTGCCGATATTGTAAAATATTACTTAAAAAATCTGTTTTAAAATGCATAGGCACAGGTCCTCTTTTCAGGGGAAAGCCATATTAGATAACGTCTTTACTTCTACAAGAGCCCGGACAGACAAAGCGCATGGAACACACCTGCTATGAAACATTGATTTTCCCACAAAATGCAAAAAAGTTTATCCATAAATACATTTTTACCTCTTGGCTAGTTCCAAGCGATGAAAGAAAGACTGATGTGTTCGTCATGTTGCTGCAAATAGATAATTCTCAGGGAATTGAGCCTTTGAAAACAGCACTAGTTGGACCTCTGTTGTTGAGTTTCTTAATTGAAGACACAGATACCGCATGCTTGTGATTATTTAGGTATGCACTGCCCCCTACCGGCCGAAAATTACACACTGTGCCTTTAAAGATTTTTAACAAATGGAAATATAAAAGATTAGCTGTGCATTTAAATGTGGCCTTTGAAAACATTGGGGCACCTACATAAACTAAAAGTTTGTCAAATACTTTCAGAACTTAGTTTGTAAATGGAGTCCCCCTCTGTGTAAGGTAATTTCAGTATAAATCCAGCTGTTGTGTTAAGGCCTCGGAGGTTTATTAGAGAACATTAGTGGACAGGCGCCATCATGAAGACCAAGGAAAACAGTGACTAGGTTAGGGAGAAAGTTCTTTAGACGTTTAAAACAACCTCGGAACTTCAGGGTGATTTCACTGGAACTTCCTGATACCCATATGTCTCTACTTAACTGGGCCAAGCCGAGGCTATTTCAGGAACTAACAGAGTGCCCGAATTGGTACATGTACTCAGAAATGGCCCGATGGTTTCAGATCAAACAAAAAACGCAGCAACAAGCCTTGTTTCTTCCATGTTGATAATTTGTTATTTCTGCTGCTCTAGGCGCCATTTTGCACTGAACAGTGCACTACTTGCTGCTGAAACAGTCATGATTTGCAGATGTCCTTTGCTAATTCCTTACAGGGCCAATTGTGTATGGAGACAAAGTGGGTGAGAGGAGCGGGCCGACAGATTACCCCGTCAAAAAAAGATCGGGTTAAATTACCCCGACGTTCTGATAGTGGAAACACACCTGTTGTGTTATTTTGTAGGAATGGCCAAGTCAAAGTCCAGACCCAAATGAACGTCTGTGACAACACTGGAGAATTACTGAATTACTCATGTAATTCATCCATCTAGGGTTTGATTTCTGACTTTAGATCCTTTGCTGCATTTCTTTCCTGTTTTCTTTCTTTAATAGTGTGAATAAAGACCACTAGTGCCATAAAACTGTACAGGAAAAAACACACAACTATATTTTGTTGTCTGCATGTCATACTTTAGTAATTCCTTTCTTTTCCCCCAGATCGTGGGTTTTCTTTTCCCCCTCTTGGCTAACCTCGTGTGCTCCTCACTGGTTCTTCGGACCCTGCGTCGCCCAGTTAGTGCTGGCCACGGCTGCGAAAGCAAGAAGCGCGTCCTGCGGATGATCGTGGTCCATCTTAGCATTTTCATCATTTGCTTCGTCCCGTATAACTTCCTGCTCTTCCTCTATGCCCTGGTGCGAACCCAGGCCCTGGCTAACTGCTCTGTGGAACGGTTTGCCCGGACACTTTACCCCATCACCCTGTGTCTGGCCAGTCTCAACTGTTGCCTGGATCCTGTTGTTTACTACTTCACCTCAGAGAGCTTCAAGAAGAGCCTGACCATAGGTGGCAAGGGGTCCGGCCCACGTCCTGAGAGCATCCCCCGCTGCGACAATGATACTCAGGAGACGACAGCCCCCATAGACACTCAAACTGTGTCCAGCAATGGAAAAGACACGACAGTCTCCGACAGTAAGCTATGACTGTCAGCAGTGAAAATGAACACAGTAGGTCCAACAGGAACCCTCGAAACTCGAACAACAAAGCAATCAGCTGTTTAGCTGTGGAAGTGGAAAACAAATAGCTCAGCAGATTAGCCAAGTCCAGAGGTAAGACCTGAGGTATGGCCTGGGCTTTATGGATTAATGCGGCACTGGAGAACAGAGGAATGTATCTGTGTTTGTTATAACACAAGGGGGCCACATCCGTACTGGAGCTGCTGTCAGAGCCCAAAGAGACAAGGAGCCTATGAAAAAGACTTGGCTCTCACAAACACTTACAAACCCACTGAACCATCAATAAGATGGAGATTTTTATTCACTTCCTTGAAATAAGCTGTTTAGTGGTTTTGTAAAGAAATGTTTATCATTAGAAAGTTCGAACTTTCACAATCTATTACATCATTGATATAGAGACACTGTTCAGTGTGGTCAGATCTGGTATTATATAAAGCAGTATTGTCTTGACCTGCTGAATTAAACGTGTCTGCCATTGAAGTCTCATTTTACTCAGTGTTTCTTTGATTTTTCTTTAATGGTTTTATTTATTGATTGTTTTTATCTCAGCTCAGTACCAGCTCTCAGTCAAACCTCCTCTCAACTGGCCTTCGCCACCATGACTGTAAAGTTTTACATTTAGAGGAGTTTTTTTCTTACATTCTAGCTCACCAAGTGACCAGCAGAGCAGAGGAGGGCCCTTATTTATTTGAGGACCTTGGCCAGTGTGCTGTGTCACAGGCTAAATGCTTATTATGACTTGAGCAATGGTCCATTGTTTGCTTCTGAATGAGGGCTCTCTGCCCTAATCTGGCATTAGACTGCAGATCTGCTCAAAGTCTCTTACGTGCAACAAATATGCTCACATTCCAAAGTACGGATGAACTCTTGCCTGTTTTTTACCCCAAAATTTCCATCTCTTACAAAATGAAGAACCTAAACAATGTCAGCAGATCCAGAAGAAAGTATGAATTGCTTGATTTACCTGCACTCCCAGGGGGAAGTAAAATCTGATCACACAACTTTGTCATAAATGTACATAGCCTTTTAGACCTCTATGAACGTGTCCACATTTGACATGTTTTAACCTCAAATATCAGAGCTTGTAAACGAAAATCTGAGATCCGGTCAACGATAACATTGTGGTTAAGTTTAAAGATTGTTCAACATGTACTAACAATATCCCAAGACTATTATCAAGGCACTCTAGAAATCTTTCCCTCATGAAATAGTAGAGGAATCCATTCACAGAAAACTAGTTTGTAACAGGCCATGTTGATCTGGGAAACATGTGGAAGAAAGGTATGTTCAATGAAACAAAAGAAAAGAAACATGTCTACATCCAAATACCATGAGATGTATTGTAGTTCCAGCATTATGCTCTGGTGAAGATTTTCTTCTGCTGTAAAAAGGAAGTTGGTTTTACTTGATGAGAGAATGAATGAAGTGGACAGACCAAAACTTATTCATGTGTCTGAGTGGTCCAGACGAAGTCCAGACCTAAATCCAACTAAGAACTATCTGCTGCACTCATGTGACTCAAAGGGGTGTAGCTTTATCACTCAGATGTTAAATCCAGATTGCTGTCATAAGAGATGTCTTACATAAATTGAATAAGCTGGTATGATTCGCCCAGAGGGCTATTAGACACTATTATAGTTATTCAGTGTATTTAAATTCAGTGAAGTAGTACATAGAGACGTGGTGATTCTACGTAGACTGCACTTTTGTTGGCTTTTTGCAGCTTCCAATAATTTACCAGCATTTACTGTCTAGAGAAGCGTGTAGCTGTTTAAGCTTGTAGCAGTTGTGCTAAGAGACATCAGTAACTGGGAGCTTCCTGTTTATTCTTGAGAGCAATCTGGGAATAAGAATTCACAACCTTTACTGCTAATCCTTCAGACATAAATATCTTCTGCAATACTATGTTAACTAAGTGAGTAAATAGATCTGTTAACGCTGACAGGAAGCTCTGGTTTGTAAGTAAGATGTGATCTTTTTTTGTCAACCAAAGAGGCACACAACAGCAAGTACTTGGGGTTAAGCGTGGTGGTGAGGACTGCACGGCGGGTGGTTAGAATGACAGGAAACAAGAAAGAAAGGAGTTGTGAAGAATGCAGTAACCCCCTTAATGTTGATGTGAACTGCTTCATTTTGCAAAAAAGCAATCAGCTGCCTGGCCTCCAATGATTTGAGCTTAAAGAGTCGTCCTAAATGTGAAAGAAAAGACGTGCTTACTCTTTGTGGTGGACTAGTGTGACATCTAGTGGCTAGAAGTCAGAACGCATGAGCCCTTTTTTAAACCTGAAACTGAAAACCATTGTGACCTTTTTAAAACAGCATTCCTGGTGTCAGTGTCAGCTGTTGGTAAGGGCTTTGTCTTTCTAAGTTTTTCAGATTGTTGACCTACATGACCCTAACTATTTGCATGAAGGGTTTTATATTAATAAAGCCACACATACACCTGCCAGAGCCTGGGAACCTTGCAGATTTCCTCTGGGGCCTTTTCCTTTTTTCTTTTCTTTTTTTTTTTACGTGTCCTGTCTAGCAGAATTGGTGTCTGAGTACCAAGTACGAGCCCAACAGATTTACTTTCCCAAGCAGAGCATTATAGCTTTGCAATAATACTCCATTTGATATATAAACTGCTCACAAAAATTAAAGGAACACTTTTTATTTGGCCTAGCATGAAATCAATTAAACCTGTCTTATAATTTTCTGGTTGGTTAAGCAGCTGAGGGCATCGTTAAACACTTTAAGCTGTATTGGTGTTCATGGACTTAACAACAGGTGCCCTACAGTGGCAACAATTAGAAAACCCTCAAAACAGGACTGGTTTTACATGTCAAGGTCATTTCAAGTTTCTCCCTGTTGATCTTTTTTGGCTGGTTTTGGCTTGAGTAATTATCTCCACTTGCAGTATGAGGTGATTCCATAACCTTACAGAAGTTGCACAGGTTGTCCAACTTCTCCAGGATGGCACATCCACATGTGCTGCAGCAAGAAGGTTTAATGTGTCTCCCAGCACAATCTCCAGAACATGGAGATTTCAGGAGACTGGTGGTTATTCTCGGAGAGCTGGACAGGGCCGTAGAAGGTCCTCAACCCATCAGCAGGACCGATACCTGCTCCTTTGTTCAAGGCGGAACAGGCTGAGCACTGCTCGTGCCCTACAGAATGACCTCCAGAGGGCCCAAACAATCAGGAACAGACTTCATGAAGATGGCCTGAGGGCCCGACGTTCTGTAGTGGGCCCTGTGCTCACTGCCCAGCACCGTGGAGCTTGACTGGCATTTGCTCAAGAACAGCAGAATTGGCAAGTCCGCCACTGGCACCCTGTACTTTTTACAGATGAGAGCAGGTTCACCCTGAGCACCTGTGATAGACGTGAAAGAATCTGGAGAAGACAAGGAGAACTTTATGCTGCCTGCAACGTCGTTCAACATGACAGGTTTGGTGGTGGGTCAGTGATGGTCTGGGGAGGCATATCCATGGAGGGATGCACAGACCTCTACTGCCTAGGAAATGGCGCTCTGACTGCCATAAGGTATCGAGATGTAATCCCTGAACCCGTTGTCAGACCCTACACTGGTGCAGTAGGTCCTGGTTTCCTCCTAATGCACCTCCATTGAGCTGGTTCCAGAGCTGGTTCGGTGCTACAGCCTGACTTAGAACCGGTTCTTTAGTTTTCCACTGCCCAGGCACTAATTTGTTTGGTTCCAAACCAGTGCTTGGCGGAGTACCAACTTGAAGCTGGGCCAAACTGCTGCTAAGGAAGAACCGGATTCTTGATGACTAACCTATAAAAATGACCAACCCCCTTCAAGTTTTTCTATCGCCGTTTAAAAAAGAAAATAGTGAAATAAGGAAAAAATTTGGTCAAAATCACAACCCTTGTTTCATAGATATATAATCACCTATATTTATATATGCGTACCAGCTTATACATATGGGTATCACTAGGATTTACACATTCAAATCAGAATTGTCTGAGCTTTCCATAGTCGACTGATGGTCGAATGATCTATGTGTGCAGGCTGCTTGGGGGACGGTTTTACACCACAAAGACTTATGGGTAATGTGCTCATGTTAACTGTAGAAGGTTTCCTTTTACATTATAGTTTGTGTTACAAATTTAGATGTGTTCTTAGCTATTTTTTGAGTTATGTTGTCAGTGTTTGGTGGTGTTTGTCTGTGCACCATCTTAGAGATGGCGGTGCACAGGAGTGGCTTGTCTGCCCTGACCATAATGTTATCCATCTCTACCTGCTCATGTAATAACCACGGAGAACACTATCCCTTTGTGTTCATGCAGTGCAAAGGACAGGAGAGATACAACCAAATTTCTGTCTCAAGAAACTCACCTGCTGGGTGCCATTGCAATGTTTATTGAACTCCTCTTCCTTCTCACAATTGGTTTCACAGCATCATCATACTTATAGGCTTATAGGCTGTACATAACATCATATAACTGTACAAAACCAGTATTTCTGTGTGCAGTTAGATATTGAGCCCCCCAATGTGGCAAAAATGGTATGATGCTTGTTTTACCTGCGAAGATTTGATTTTAAGATAGTTTCTTGAATCAGGCTATATATATAAATGCATCAAATCTTATATATATATATATATATATATATGTGTGTGTGTGTGTGTGTACTTTAGACTATTGATTCCCAAACAGGGCTGTACATACTCCTGGTACAGGGGGTTCATGGAAAAATTTAATATTTCATTTCCCAGATGGCGGGAGATATTAGCTGTGCTCTGTTAAAACAAAATCACCCATGAATGTGTTATCCTTAATAAATACCCAAATGAATATTAAACCCAGCAGAAGAACAAACTGGATGGGAAGACCAGCCTGCAGAACACTGTTCCCCCAGATCTATCAGAGCTTATCAAACATAACCAGGCTCAGGAGTCTCCTTAAAGATAGGGTAAATGATGAAAACAAAATTAAGCTGTTATGGTTATTTTTTTCAGTGTTTTGTTTAAAGAAGACTTTATTTAAAACAGTGTCTGTTATAACAAACGTAGGTTTATTTACTGACTACGGACGTAGTAGATGCCGCTGGTAGAAGGGAGAGGGATATCATATTACCGGACCAATCAGTCCACAGTTGGGTGTTTTGGGTCGCTTCGAATCAAGGCAGAGGTAGTCCAAAAAAAGGGGTCGGCTGAGGTCGGCTCGGAATGGACGCAGGTAATGGAAACACGCCCAAAGCTACCCTTTCTGTACCGTACTGGCACTAGTGGAACTGGGGCATAAGTGTTGGCATGTTTAATTTGAAGTGAAAAGTTTGAAGTGAAGTGAAAATAATAATATGCTTGAGAAAAAAATGTTTAAATTAGGGAGATTTAATAGCCATTTTCATGAAGGTCATTTTCATTTGTTAATAATATGTATGTTCTACTTCTGGAGAATCATTAACACATTTGACTAAGGGGGGAACTTGTAATATGAGAAAATTGCTCTGCGGGTACACAAGTGAAAAAAGGTTGGGAAACACCGACTTCGATGATGCTGAAATGCAGCACCGACTAGGCTCTGTGTCAGTGGAAAAGCTAACTGGTTCTTTTAAAGAACCAGCTAAGAACCGGCTAAGCTCTGGCCCTAGCACCAACTCCGGTTCTTCTTTAATGGAAAAACCCTATTCTTGTGCCGCTCTGTGTCACCCTACAGTTGGAGAAATAACAGAGTGCTTGGCTTGATTTTGTGCTAAACTGTTTCAAAAAAAGGGAAGTGACAACCTAGCAGAGGAAGCTGATGAGTATTTATGTAACAACCTTTATTCATTTAAATTCAACATTTATGCTGTTTTACAACACATCAGTGTAACTGTCTGCATACATGCTGCAGGATGTGAGACTGAATTTATATGTCTGCTTTGAAACCTGTTGAAGAGGTCCTGATAATTATAGAAGAAAAACTTTCTGTTTGCACACCGATCAGTCTGTCTGTGCTGTTTCTTAACCACACGTGCACTCAATATCGTGTCCCGCTTCATTATTTGCTCAGTTGCTAGGGAGTGGGTGACGTTTCTAACGGTAGAAAAACACCACGCCAGACACAGAGGGCAGAGCTTCCCCTTGCCTCTGAAACCAAGAGTCAGGGCTGTAACGGCTCAGACACAGATGCCATCTCTTCGTGGTGCAGTTACGCAGGCAAACCACATCAGTAAGCAGGATTTGCTGACTTCATACGCCCAACGGACAGGTTTCTTTGTCTCATGCAACAGTGCATATTAAAGAGGAAGTAGATGAAGGGTATGCATTTGCTACTGTGCAGCTCAAGGAGTTTGTATTTATGAAGCTGTCAGTGCATGTGGATGCCAGCACTCACCTCTGGTTCTGGACTCTCCTTTCTGTGCCAGTTGATGATTTAAGGAAAAGACACAGCAACACGAGGTAATGACAAATGCCTTTTTTTGAATATGTCTGAGGGGAAGTTTGGCTGCTTTGACCATGTGGTTTTGTCACATTTTGCATTTTGTTGATGAATATGATTTGTTTTTAAAATCTTTCAGTTCTCAGTCTGAAGAATGCACACATGCCATAGGAGAAAGATTTCTGGATTGTTGTGTTTTGCATGTTTTTTATTTATGTATTTTGTTAATTATTTTATTCTGATCTTATCTAAGATGTTAGGGTTAAGTTAGAGGTTAGGTGAAGAAATGAACTCAAAAGGTTTTTAAGAAGCACCTGTAGCAGTTCTGACATGTTTGCGTTTTTTTCTAATGGCAAAAGGAGGGTAGATGCTGGATAATGAGAGTAACCACTGACCAAAACGATTAGGGGTCAAAAAAAGTCCAGGTTTCAGTAGAGTAGTCAAAAAGAAAAAAAACTGTCAGTAGTTTTCTCTTCCTCTTGTGGGACCAGGGTGTGGACCAGTCTTGATGGCAAAGGGAAGGGTGATACTTCTCTGATAAACTGCAAAAGATTTTGATTTCCTGCTGCAGTCTTTATCGTGGTCTAATCTTCTACTTTTGCTATCAGCACTTTGACAGCGTGCGTGAGAATGCAAAATAAAATTTTAAAACAATTTTCAGAGTTTTCAGGCTTTAACTTCATAAAGCTTGTCCACTTGTTTTCTTTATCATAGTTTAAATTATCTTTATGAGCCGCTCTGTGAAAAGTGAATTTTCTTCTGCAGAATATGCTTACTAAATGCTTTGAGAATAGTACCCTGTTGTGAAAGACAGCCACAAGTGCAATGCAAAAATGCTTCCAGCTGCATGACAGACCGGTTTTAATCTATCTCTTTATCAGATAAGCCCCTCCTATAAACTGTTAGACCACCTATCTTAGTCCTAAATATCAGGGAAGGACTGCAACATGGTGGAAGTCCTTATCTCCACAGGCAACTGCAGGAGAAAAGGCCGTGTTGATAGCATCACTAGTTTTAGGGTCGCAACTTTCAGAGAAACTGTAACAATTTTACAAAAACAACAACAACAAAAAAAACCATAAAAAAATTATGGAACTTTTGTGACCCTGGGGAGCCCCATGATTAAAAAAAAGGACAAAAAACACTGGGACTTTACCTGGAACCATGAGCTTTTTGTCAAATAAAACTGCCAGTCTTTTCTGCAACAAACACTCCAGGTTTGTTGAGCATTTGCATTCTACAACATAAAACCTATATATATTCATACCAATACCAATGTTCAATAGGAACTCAATAAAATGATTGTCTCGAATGCAAAAATGAACACCGGTTTAGGTCTCACTGTAGTAGATTTACATACCTGATGAAAAGCAGAGCCTAAAGGTCGCAGTGAGAGTTTCCATAGGGTGAAAGTGGTTATTTGTTTCATTTCTATAGGTAGGAATTCATCCTTTATGTCCTGCTGCGTGGGTCATTGATTATTGGTTCTAGCCTGGCTCTGTCCGCCTCTATCTGTCATTTCCCTTGGCATAACACTTCCCTCGCCTTTCCTGCTGGTGGTGGTCAGAGGGCCTAATGGCAATGATAGTCTGCGTGCCCCAAGCAGCTGTGGCTACAAGTAGCTTACCGCCATCAACGTGTGGGTAAATGGGTGAAGGACTGGATGACCAAGTCTAGTGTAAAGTACTTTGGTTAAGATACAAGTGCTGACCAAATATTTACTATAAACAGAGTTTGGATTAAAACGGGATTTGTTGTAACTAATATCTTTTCAACATTTTCCAGCAACATTTGCCTTCATTTGATTTTTGTCTTGCAGCAAGAAAGTCCTAGGTTGGATTTCCGGCCTGGGCCCTTTCCGTGTGGGGTTTAGATGTTCTCCCTATTCATGCATGGGTTTTCTCCAGGTTCTCCAGCTTCCTCACCCAGTTCAGAAACATGACCTTTGAGTCAATTATTCCCTATAAAATGTCTTTAGGCGTGAGTGCGTGTGTGCATGGTTTGTTTGTCTCTATGTTACCCTGCAATGCAGAAAGGCACCATCTCCTCATAACCCTGGTGTGAAACACTGGATGACTGTGTGGAAAACCATCTTATTCCCATTGTTATGTAGAAGATATCCTGATGTCTGTTTCTCATTCAAAGTCCTGGTAAATAAATCTGTGTGGAGTGAGCGTGCACGACATCATGATCTCTTTCAAATAGCAGCACATTTTTAACAAAATGTATGATGGACTTTACCTGCAAAGAATAATCATCCACAACAAAGAGCCAGATCAACTCAAAGCTGGCTCACCAGACACAAAATCAGTATACTCACCGTTACAGTCCTCAGCCCAAAGTGCGATAAAAAGAAAAATAATGAACTATGGGGTGAACTAAAGAGAAGGAAGCAGAAGATCAAGAGTGATTGAGCAAAGAGAGAAGATCTCCCTCTAGCTCTCTTTTTGTGTGCTCCATCCGGTAAATTTGCATGACAGGAGACAAACTGCTGTCTTAATTTGAAATGTCGTTTTAGAAAGCATTGACAGGAAGACAATAAATAACTATGTTACTTGCAGCCTATTTATATCCTTATTATTAAAAGTTCTTATGTGGCTGGGATTTTTTTCTCCCCAAAATAAAATATACACAATTTAAAAGCATGATTTTTAGGGGTGGGGTCTATGTAGGATTGTGTTAATCAGGGACATCACTAGGATTGAGAGATGGGGGAGCTTGACAATGAACGTTTTTGGCAAATCCTGCAAAGACTTCGTCAATTTACGGAGCCCGGTAGGGGTCAGGTAAAGAAATTATTTTGAGGGGTAAGAATCTGTACCCTCTGTTTAATAAACCATGCGCCTGTGATTATTAAACTGTGTGCACGGATCCATAATCTGTTATCTCAGATTACTAAATGGTGCGCACGGATTCATAAACCATGTGTGATATTGTTGGGGATCCTGTCCAATTAATATTTTGCCCTGGCTACTTGGAAACTAAGATGCTGCTTTGGCAGACTGGTGAACATGCTCAATTTTCACCCAAGAGACGATGGATTGAATCCAGTCCTCAGAATGTACTTACTGTATATTGTTTCGGGTTCTTGCAGGAAAGAAGGCTGTAAATATAGGTGTACAGTTTTGTAACCACCTATGGAGCTTGGGAGGGTCCACGCACAACAAAGGATATATTAGAAGACAAACCAGTCGCAAAATGTGTCGCATGGCTGAAAAATAGCCTAGAAATGGGCAATAATTCACAAATTGTATGCCAACCCAAAAAATGGATGTGGCAAGGTGCAAAAGGAGGGCCTGAGTAGGATGCAAACTGTTGAAACCCGGGTTGTAATCATGCGTGTTTACCAGTCTGCCAAAGTAGCAACTTGTTTTTCCAAAACGGCCAGGGTGCATTATCATTATAATATTATTATCAGACAGGACCTCCCACACGGTCACACAGTTTAATAAACTGAGGGAACAGATTAGTAATCCATGCGCAGCACGGTTTAATAAACCGATGATTACCTCTCAAAAATTATTACTGCACCTGGCCCATGCTGGGCTCCGTATTGATTAATTATTATTAATTATTAGAAGAACATTTATCACAGACTGATCATTTTCATTTCCTTGCCTGTCTTCTTGCATTTTCTCTCTATTTTTTTATAAAACAAAATGAGCCTAAATCAGTTCATTAAAGACAGATTTTATATATCTTTTAAAAATTAGTTATGTTATATTTCCAAATAAAGCTATCTATTGCAGTCTACTGCACTGAACGGGGGAAATGGTGTAGTCATATTTGTTTAATTATAACTGGCGTCATTCAAAACCCTGCCAAAAATTCAACAATAAATTACATGACTGAATATTTGTCAAACATTTTTTCTGTCAAATGAGTATGCAGTTGAGACAGTTTTAATATATAAATAACACTGGAACAGAGTAGGTGTCTTTGAATCAACAAGTAAAGGGCAAAATAACAGTACACAAAAACTATTCGGCAAGTAGTAGAACTTATAATACAGAAAGTCAAATATTCATTTCTATCACTGTGACTTGGATCAGTATGCATAACGACTTCATTCAAACTTTCTGTCTACTTTGAGGATGGAAGCATCAAAGAATGCCTTCCGTTTTTCATAGTGGCAAAACGGTCTATCACTTTGTTGTCAATCAGTTGAATGTAAATTAACCTGGCTGCAATATTATGAAGCCTTCTCTACCCCATTTTTTTGACGCAGCCAGGTGTGCAGGAGATGCAGTGCACTGAACGACCTTTTACATAGAAAGATCCTATATGAGGATAAATGTGCATATATGAAACCTATATGCACATATATACACAAACCTATATGCACATACTTGCTGCCTATAAACCCATTATGTGGTTTTAACTACTATTATCCATTTGTTTGTAATAGCATTGCTTTTTTTTCTGTATAGATTTTTAATCTTTGTTTTGTATCTGTTTTTTCTTTTTCCTGTATAACTTATGGCTGCAACAAGGCAAAAAGGTGATCCATCTATCTATGATAATATACAGTACAGGCCAAAAGTTTGGACACACCTTCTCATTCAGTGCGTTTTCTGTATTTTCATGAATTTTTCCATTGTAGATTTTTACTGAAGGCATCAAATCTATGAATGAACTCATATGGAATTATGTAGTACTTTTACAAAAAAGTGGGAAATAACCTGGCCTGCAAAGTCACCGGACCTGAATCCAATGGAGATGATTTGGGGTGAGCTGAACCTCAGAGTGAAGGCAAAAAGGGCCAACAAGTACTAAGCATATCTGGGAACTCCTTCGAGACTGTTGGAAAACCATTTCTGGTGACTACCTCTGGAAGCTCAAGAGAATGCAAAGCAGTAATCAGAGCAAAAGGTGGTTACTTTGAGGATTCTAAAATATAACACATGTATTCAGTTATTTCACCCTTTCTGTTTAAGTACATAGGGTAATTCTATACATCATGTGTTCATTCATAGTTTTGAGGCCCTTAATTGAGAATATACAATGTAGTCATGAAAAGAAAGAAAACTCATGTCCAAACTTTTGGCCTGTACTGTGTATACCGCATCTTCTAAGCGTTACTCCCTTCTCATGCACTGCAGTCTCATGAGAAAACGCAGCTTCCTTATGATAATAATGTGTATAATGTTTTTCTTGTTTCTAAATAAATTAAAAGTATTTGCTTGAAAAAGTATTCATAAAAAAACACACTGTTTGTGCCTTTCCGAATACCATATTCGGCTTCGTCTCCATCGCTACTATAAAGCTTTTAGCAAATCTCTTTTGACAGCAGTGGCCCTTCAAAAGCCTTACCTGCAAAATTAGCTAAGTGTTGCAAATGTAGGAACAAACATTAATAACCATGCTTTGAACAAGGTGTGCGGCTGCTGGTAGATTCCTGTTAACGGGTCATTGGAGTGTAGTGGTGGTCTGTTTGAGGATAAACACCTGCTCAATACGAAAGTGAAAGTTCATGGATCTGGTAACGGCTCTGTTTGATGTTAGATATATTAAACAGATGTTTCACTTTCTCCAAATACGGCAAAATGTACCGAATGAGAGATCACATCAAGTAAGAATTTGGCAAGACTTAATAGAAGATACATGAAAAATAGTTTTCCCCTTACATGATCTTGTGAAGTTAGACAAACATTTACAGGAATTATTTTAGTGCTTTGACACTTCTCCTCTTACTCTCTTTCAGTTGTGATGATGAGTGACAACATGAACTGAAAAACGCCACCACCCGCAGTATTTTTATGGGAACAAAAACAGAATGACTGTAAATGATACTGGATCATCAGACGGGTCCTCAACCAACCTCTCCTACCCATCATGTGACTATAACTTAACCATCTGGGAGCAAACTATGGACAAGATGTACACGTACTTCTACCTGCTGCTCTTCATCCCTGGCCTATTTCTCAACTTCACTGCTCTCTGGGTCCTCTGCAAACACTTCAGGTAGCTAAGTTGGATATCAGTGCGAAGAAAAATGTGCAACAGTTTCAAATGATTCACCTGGATTTGAACTTCTCAGACAAACAGGGCTTTTGATAGGCCTTAAAATGGCAAGAAATATAATTAACTCTTCAAAATATATATCTTTTTTTCAGTACTGTGGAAAAGTTTTAGGCTAGTAAAAAATGCTCCAAACTTGCTTGCTTTAAGAAAAATAAATAATTATGTTTTTTTTTTAAATCAATTTACAAAATGCAAGGTGAGAAAACCAAAGACTAACTGAAATCAAATAAATTTGGTGTTACCACCTTTTGTCTTCAAAGAAGAAGTGTAGGTGCACTTGCATGAACAAGCCAGGAATTTTTATGCAGGATTATAGTCAGGTATATGATCAACCAATTACACCTAACAGGTTTTAATGATCATCAATCTCACATGTAGGTTGAAACAGTCATTAAGTGAAACAGAAAGAGCTGTGTAGGAGGCTTAAAACAGGTTAAGGGATAGCCAAACTCTGCTACCAAGGTGAGGTTGTGGAACATAGTTTCATTTCATGGCAAGATTGAGCAAAGCAACAAGACATAAGGCAGTTATGCTGCTTCAGCAAGGTCTCTCCCAGATGCAGGTTTCAAAGCAAACTGGGGTTTCAAGATGTGCCGATCAAGTTCTTTTGGCGAAGCACAAGAAAGGGGCAACAATGAGGATAGATTCTATGGTAGGCCAAGGAAACTTAAGCAGCAGATAAAAGACAGCAGACAAAAGACACATAAAACTTATTACCCTTTGAAATCGGAATATATCCAGGTACATCCATCTACTGTTTGGGGAATTCTAGCCAGAAGTGGTCTTCATTAAAGAGTTGCAGCCCAAAAAGCCATACCTCAAATGTAGAAACAAGGCCAAGCTACTAAATTAAAAATGTAAAAAAAATAATAATAATAATTTATAATAATAGTTGCTCGGACCACCCTTTGCTTTCAAACAGCAAAAATTATTTTAGGTATCTTCGGCTGTAGCAGGAGGCAGGATGTTCGTTGAAGAGCAGAGGAAATACTAATGAGTGTCTGCAGGCAACAGTGAAGGATGGTGGAGGTTACTTTGAACATTTGGGGCAACATTTTTGCAAATTGAGTTGATGATTTGATCAAGATTAATTCTGTACGGAATGCTGAGAAATGAAATACAGGCAGATACTTATCCGTCAAGCAATACCATCAGGGAGGCATATGATTGGCCCCAAATTTATTCTGCTGCAGAACAACAATCCAAAACATACATTCAAAGTCAACAAGAATTATCTTCAGCATAAAGAAGAACAAGAAGCGATGGATGAAGCGAGGATAAAACATCGAGGCTCACCTTATATATCCTTGCTTGAATTAGCTTAACATTTCACTCCAGGCTTATTCGTTTTCTACAAAAAAGCTCAGTTGAATTCAATCCCTGCAAATTCAGGCAAGGTTTACCAGTCCGGGCTCATGTGCATCAACGCTACATGAAAGGCAGCCCCTGTCAATCGATGTTAGATAAGTGAGAACAGAAGGAAAGGAAAGAGCTGCGTTCTTCTCCCATGCTGAGAAAGACTTGTCAATGCAGCCTATGAGCGACACAATTACATCCAAACCAATAAGGGCAACACCAGCTGCATATTAAAGCTCGCCAGGCTGCATTGTGTTATAATGTAACTTAGGTTTTGTTTCTTACAGACAGTTTAGAGTGTGACACACGAGTGCTGAGAAGTGCTTCTAACTGTAAACTTATGTTGGGCACAGTTTGTTGTGAAATAATAAAACCAGAATATAACACATGATAGAAAATAGCTGACAGGTCAAATGTGTAAGAACATGATTTAATAAAATCTATCAAGTAAATAAGAACAGCTTCAAGTCTTCAAGTCACATTAATTTAGTAGGCTACTTTATTTTACATATGTTTTTTTAACAGTTGCAAGGTACTTTAAGGCTATTTTAACATATTTACACACGACAGCATGATGATTTTATGGGTCCATCTTCGACAAAAGGTGTTTTTTTTTATTAATTATGCTTGGCTTAAGGAGTGACATGGGTGGAACATAAAGTTTCTAGCAGCAAGGGACGATTAAATACAGTAATGCTCTCCAAAATGGATAAAACCTACATTCCATTGCATATTTTAACCACAAAAAGGAAAACTGCAGCTGCAGCAATCGCTTTAATGCCATAACTTTATTTTGGAAGTTTGATGGCTTGAAGGAAGAGAACAGCAGCAGAATAAAAGCCTCGTACTGTGACATCACATGGATCATCCAATCATATTCACCAAGTTAAAATAAGCCTCAGAGCTAGACTGCAACAGAGCAGGCTTGTCCAACAGCATATGTTGCTATGGTGAATGAGCGGTGCTTCAGGTTAGCCTCGTTCATGGAACCGAATCTAGGGAAAAATTGACCCGGAATTGTTAAAATGAGCCTGGCTTTTGAGATTAGCACGCTTCAGGAATACCCCTCTGGAGGTGTTGGTATTGCGCCCACTGAACCTTGATCTACACATCATGGAGTGTGTCTGGGATTGCATGACTATGAGACAGAAGAATGTGAGGAAGCCTTCATCTACAGATCTGTGGTTAGTTCTCCAAGATGTTTGGAATAACCTACCAGACAAGTTCCTTCGAAACCTGAGTGCCAGTGCATCTAGAAGAATTGATGATGTTTTGAAGGCGAAAAGTGGTCACACCAAATATTGATTTGATTTAGATTTCCCTTTTGTTCATTGGCTGCATTTTGTTGATTAGTGAAAATAATTAACACTTTCATTTTTGAAAGCATTCTTTTTCACAGCATTTTTTTCACACCTACCCAAAACTTTTGCACATCATTGTATTAGCAAAAGGAAATCTGCTGCACAGCACTGTATGGTCCTGTTTTAACTAACCAACACTTCTGTGTATCATGCCACAGTAAGAAGACCAAGGCAGTAATCTTCATGATAAACCTGGCTTTTGCAGACCTGGTCCACATCCTCTCACTGCCTCTAAGAATCTATTATTACTTCACACACACGTGGCCCTTTGGAAAAAACATGTGCTTGCTCTGCTTCTACCTCAAATACTTCAACATGTACGCCGCAATTGTGTTCCTGGTAAGAGCATAGTTTAGAATTGAAATGAAACTCTGCTTTAAAATATTCCATAAAGGTTTGATAAAATTGTGAGATAAAAAAGTGGAAGGTCCATTTAGCATGTTACTTCAACGTAACCATCAAAGGCAAGGCAAGGCAATTTTATTTACTGTATATAGCACACTTTCAACACAAGGCAATTCAAGGTGCTTTACATGATTATAGAAATGTGAAAATTAAAACAGAGTAGATAAAACATGTAGCAATTACAGCAATTAAAATTACGAAAATTAAAAAAACTCAGCGATTGACAAAAAAGTTCAGTCATTCTGCAGCTTTTGATTCATCTAGCAGTTTGTTCCAAACATGGGGAGCATAGAGACTAACAGCTGCTTCTCCATGTTTGGTTCTGGTTCTAGGGACGATCAGTAGATTAGAGCTGGAGGACCTGAGTAATCTGGATGGTTTGTACCACGACAGCAGATCTCTAATGTACTTTGGTGCTAACCCATTAAATGATTTATAGCCTAATTAAAGCACAATTCTCATAGCTACAGAGAGCCAGTGTAAAGACTTTAGAACTGGGGTGATGCGTTCTACTTTCCTAGTTCTGGTGAGAAGAGGAGCAGCGGCGTTCTGGATCAGCTGCAGCTGTCTGATTGATTTCTCAGGTAGACCTGTGAAGATACTGTTACAATAGTCAAGGCGGCTAGAGATAAATGCGTGGATTTTTGGAGTTTTTCTACTCTCCTTGCATCATCAGTCCTTGAATATAGAAATGTTCCTCAGGTGATAGAAAGCTGACCTTGTTATTGCCTTTATGTGACGCTGGAGGTTCAGGTCTGAGTCCATTATTACACCTACATTTCTGGCCTAGTTGGTAGTTCCTGGTTGGACCATCTGAAGCTATGTGCTGATATTTAATTAATCTTTTTTGGGTCCGAAGATATGTACTTTCATTCTTCAAACACCAAATACAGTGTGCTTTCAGGATTTGGACAATTCCTTTTGAACAAAACATCATTATGACCCCCTGTGTCAATCAGTTCAGTTTCTATATTGTTCATGTTATTATTTTTTATATCTGTTGGGAAAACAAATATAGTGAAGAAGGAAAAACAATATTCAGAACTCTGATAGGAGAAGAGCTCTGTGCTTATGTGAAGAGCAATATTATTGTGCGCTGTATTCCTGGATAGAGCAATATGTCTGTGGACATGCTCCCACTAACCCAGATTATAACAACCAATGAGATTAGTTACCATAGCTATGCAGGTGACACTCGGCTTTACATTACAATGTCACCAGGTGAAATTGATCCCATTCAGACCTTAAATCATGGTATTGAGCAAATCAATAGCTGGATGTCCCAGAACTTTTTTCAGCTGAACAGAAACAAAACTGAAGTAATTATTTTTGGACCTCAGGAAAAAGCAATCAAGATTGAGCACAAAGATTCAGTTAATACAACTAAAATCTAATGGTCAGTCCCGAAATCTAGGTGTAATAATAGACTCAGACCTGAACCTTCAAGGTCACATAAAGGCAATAACAGCCTTCTTTCCCCGGAAGAAAATTTTTAGGATTAAAGGACTAATGTCACAACAGGACCTCAGAAAAAAAAACATCCATTCTTTTTTATTTAGGCTTTTCAATTACTAGAACAATTTCATTACAGCTCTACCTAAAAAGTAAATTAGACAGCTGGAGCTGATCCAGAACGCTTCTGTTCATGTCCTTATTAAAACCGAGAAAGTAGAGCACATCACCCCAGTTCTAAAATCCTTACACTGGCTCCCTAGCTCACAGAATAGAATTCAAAATACTTTGAAATGGCTTTGCACCAAATTATGTTGAAGACGTGCTGTCTTTTGAAGACAAAAGACACTTTGAAATAATATTAAATGCTTCAATGGCGCATCCCCGCATCTCTGCCTGTCAGCACGCTTTCAGATTGGTTATACTGTAATATCGGGCCAGGACAATCTAACGTCTTAGATTTGCGATTTGAGTGGTCCCGATATCCTTGCAGTAATATTGGTTGAGATCATCTTAAAAGCCATCCCAATAATTTGGGCTTGTTGGACGGGGAAAATTGGGTCAAATTCAGCCTAAAACTCTTGCCGTGGGAACAAGGCTTTTTGGGATTTTGATATTTAGCGACTTTTTAGACCCCTCTATTTCACACTCTATGACTCATTTTCAAAAAAAGGACTAGCAACAAATCTAGCTTTAAAAAACATATTGTTAGAGCCTTCTGGACACTCACATGATGCACATATTCTTTCTCTTCTCACTGACCAGTGGTGCTGCTGTGGGCTCCTCTCCTTTTCCAGACTGCTCACCGTAAGCAGGCAGTTCTTTTGCTGAAACTCCAGGACCAACTGGATTCACAGCAGATGTTTGCCAGAGTACTTAAAGATTACAAATGAATCGAGCATGTGAAGAGCCTGATGTACATGTAAAACTGTCTTTGTCAAAAATAAATGACTGGACACTAAATTAAATAACCATGTTCACTCACTATTACTCACCTCGTCCACTGTGTGTCCCTCTCTGTGACAGATGCTAAACAGTCATCATGTCTCAGTCTAAACTGGACGCAGAAATAAAGAAAGGTAATTTAACCCTGAATTAAAAGCCTGGTTGACACTGATTTTTTTCTTTTATTGTTGGAACGGATAGACGCAACGCGCTTATCTGTCAACATGAGGGCTATCATTGGCCTACGCAGCGACGCACGGAGTAGAGCCCAATTTTTCTAACCACTGTCACAGAAAAGAGAGCACACGTCTGATTGGTCAGCTCAACAGCAGCCAGAGATCATTTTACCAGAACGGTGCTCTATAATCTATGTAATCAGTAGTCAATACAATGTTTGGACACTAGATGCTTTATATTGGAAGGACAGTTTATCTAATATGGTCTTTTGGTGATTTTGAACACAAGGAGGTGTAGAGAACAACAAAATACACTGCTGGGTTTGGTTACATACGTTTTTAGTGTATTCATCGACACTGCACTTCTAGTAAAAAGCTTTCCAGGTCAATAAAACTTAATTTCTGCTACTTTTCATACCGAGGAGTTGCTCTGCACATGTGCTCTAAAGGTAAAAAGGCAGACTAGCAGTGAAATGTACAGTTACTTTTGTACTTTTCTAGTTCTCCAGATGCTGTTCGTTCAGTTAAAGCAGGGGTGCCCAAACTCGGTCCTCAAGGCCCGCTATCAGTTTTACTTCTTTCCCAGATTCATAACTCCAGAATCAAATGATGGCTTGTTAGCAGGCCTCTGCAGAACTTCACCATGCTGAGGACACCTGAAACCATTTGAATCAGCTGTGTTGGAGCACAGACATATCTAAAACTGGTAGGACACCAACCCCTGAGGCCTGGAGCTGAAAACTCCTGAGTAAAGGGAACCTGTGAGCAGCTGTATTTACACTGATATTACATCACACACGGATGGACTTTATTTACTAACTTGGCTACTTCTGAAAGAGGTAGCTTGCATTGAATTTTATTTTTTGTTACCAGAGTATGATGGATGTAAAAAAATATGCATCCTTAGCTTTTTTTATGTTTATTTCCTAAAATTTTTTGCAACCCATTTAGAGTTTTTCTTAAGCTTCACAATATGAACTACTTTCTGTTGGCCTGTCGCATAAAATCTCACTATTAAGGTTTGTGGTTGTAATATAACAAAATGAAGAAAAAAAAGTCCTAAGGGTATGAGGATAGTTTGAAAACGGAGGGAAGTCATGAAAGATAATCAGTATATCTGAGTGATTCATATGCTTTCTGTTTCAGGTGTGCATCAGCATGCAGAGATACGTGTTCCTCCTCAATCCATTTACTGCCCGTCGGTGGAGGCGTCGCTATGACCTGCTGATCAGTATAGGTGTGTGGGTGTTTGTCAGCGTCGCCTGCTTACCTTTCATTCTGATGCGGAGCAGTGGAAGCAGCAACAGCACATCAGGCATCACCTACATGCGCAACCTTCTAAACGAAAACTTTACCCAACCCTTCTCAGGCTCCCCCAAGCCCTATGTCCAGCTGTATAACACAACTTTCAGGCTAAACTCCAGTTCACCGCTTAGCAAAAACAGTTGTTTTAAAGATCTGCCCATGCGTAAGGTCTCCGTCCCACTGGCTGTGACTATGATTACCATGTGCGAGCTGTTTGGATTCCTGATACCCCTCATTTGCATCAGTTACTGCTCCATCCGCATAGCTTGGTCCCTCAACCACAGGAAACCACAAAATCAGCAGGATTCCACCGCTCCTAACTCATCGATACGTAGCAGACTCCAGTCCATCACTTCCAATGGTCAAGGGGATAAAAACCATGAAAAGCATGTGACTGCTGAGAAGAGACGTGCCCTGCAGATAGTACTGAGTTGCTCAGCTCTCTTTCTAATCTGCTTCGCCCCGTACCATATCAACTTTGTGCTTTACATGATGGTGTCACAAAACTTTATTCTCAACTGCGCCACCAGGCTGGCTGTCAAACAGTTTCACCCGGTGTCTCTCTGCTTGGCGAGCATGAGCTGTTGCCTGAACCCACTTCTGTATTACTTTCTTAATGCCGAATTCAGAATGCACCTCAGGCGCACCTCCTCGTTCTCCTCCTCATTCCTCTCCTCTCCGATCAGTTCCCCGAAAGAATGTCCTGCACAAGCCAGACTGCTGAGGATGGAGAGCACTTGTTCAGAGAGGGAATAGCATCACTGACAGATGACGTCTTGGTGCCTTGTTAAAGTATTTATAATGCCTCTTAAACTTTTTTTTTTACGTATTCCTTCTTTGTCACAGACTTAATTGTCTTTTTCTGTTATTTTTTGAAAAGGAAGTGCATCATTGTAAAGTGGAAAAAAAGTTATATACGGCTTTTTAAATGCCACCACTCAAAAATCAATTGAGTCAACACTTTTGTTAAACCAGGTTTTGGTCCAGATACAGCCTCTCATATATCTTGGTCCCACATTATTGTTCATTCTTTTTGCATAGGATAGACAGCTTCTGTGAACATTAGTTTTTAGGTCTGGCCAGACATTTTCAGTTGGATTAATTTCTGGACTTTGATTGGGCCATTCACAATAATAAGCTTTAAACTGCTCCATTCCACTGCTAGGAAGTTAAGATAAATCCCAGTCTCAAGTCCTTTCAATACTCTTAACAGGTTTCCTTCAAGTTCCACCCTTTAGCTCCAAACCTCCTCCCTATTTCTGATGAAGGAACACCTTCCCACATCACAGTGCTGCCTCTATCATGATTCACCACGGAAATAGTGTGTTCATGGCCACGTGGAGTGTTAAGCCTTCAGCACAAATTGTGTTTCTTGTAGGCAACAACGTTTTAATTTGGTCTGTTTCTGACTAGAGCACATATTTTCAGTCTCCCCTACATCAGTGGTCCTGAACTCTGATCAACAGGGCCCATTGTCCTGCGTGTACATACTTCCTAGTTACCATAACCCTGAGGGGTCCATAGCAAGCTTCTGCAAATCTCAGTGGTATTGAAATCAGGTATATCAAATCAGAGATACAACTAAACAGTGGGCAATGTATACTACTGTAAGGGACCACCACCCTTCATGGCTTGTGGCAAAACACATGTGGGCTTATAGCTTTTGCTACTATTCCATAAAGTTTGGGTTTTTGAGATCACAACAAATACTGATTTGATCAATACATTCTCCCACCCGAGCTGTGGATCTGTGCAGCTTCTTGAGTTACCATCTGCGTCTCTGATGAATGTTTTTCCCAACCTGTCCGTTTAGGTGGGCAGCCATGTCTTGCTAGGCTTACAGTCTTGCAATGCTCCTCCCTTCTTCAGATAATGTGATCTCCATTAGATCTTTAAGGCTTGGCATATTTTTTTTACTCCAACCCTGTTTCAAACGTCTCCATAACTACCTCCTTGACCTATCTAATGTGTTTTTTAATCATGATGTATTTTGGTTTCCAATGTTCTCTAACAAACATCTGATGCCTTTACAGAGCAACTGAATTTATATTTAGATTAATTTACCCTAATAGGTGTACTTCATTGATTAATGTGGATAACTTTTGATTGGTTGCACTGGATTTTATTTTGGAGTATCAGAGAAAGGATACAAGAAAGATAAAATCTCCAGGGTTTTTCGATTTTTATTTTCATAAATACTTGCAAGAAGTACACTTTTCATTCCACTTCACAATGATGCACTACTAAAACAAAACCAAAACATTGACATTTGTGATTGTAACGTGACATAATGTGAAAAATCTCATGAGGTCTGAATATATTTGCAAGGCCCTGCTGTCTTCACTCAGGTATTATTTAAGCTGAACCGAACAGATACATTACATTAATATATGTTTTTATCTAAACGGGCAACAGACTGGGAGCAAGGCAGATTTTGAACTTTGCCCATGGACAGTTTAACTTAAACTGAAATGTGAGTTTTGGATGAAGGTGTTTCTGATCTTCCAACTCTGAAAAGCTTTAACCAGAAGAAAGGATAAAAAACAAATGTTGGCCATATGTTTCATCATAAAATTTCTCAAATGGTAAGACATGTTTCTCTTAAGGCCTGTTAGACCACTTTTTGAGTTTCAGCAAAATGCAAAAAATGTTGATAAGCTATCTGAGAGAAGCTACTATTAAGTGTATTGTAATTTACTGTAAATAAAAACAACGCTTTCTTTCATATGTGCCCTTTTGGTGTTTGTTGCTTTGAGTTGCGTCTTTTCTCTGTGACAGGCAGAAAATAAAAGAAATTAAATTTAACTGGTACCCTCTCATTTTTTTTTCTGCTTCCTCTCGAGAGTGTGGTTGCAGTTGGCAGCTGCTGTAGATGCATTGAAAAGCGATAACCGTTGGGGTCTGGGCCCCCGAAACACCCACCTGCTCCTCTCACACTTCTGCAAAACTAAAAACCACCTCTGACATCAGAATAAGCTCGGCCTACCTCTGGAAACACTGAACAATTCCCACCTCTTATCTTCCTACTTAAGAATTGTTAGGTTTTTTTTCAGTTGTCTAAAATAATTTAATTCCTAGTTACTTACTTAATAACATATATGAAAAAAGTTACATTTTATTTTTCCATTTTTCATGTTTTGATGTGTCACAAAGAGCCAGGCGTACTGAGGGAGTTACTGTAGAACTAGTAGTGTTAACGAAACAAAAAAAAAGAAAGAAAAGCAAGCCACACCCCTTCTCATTACACAGGAAGCCCTGTGTGTAGGCTAAAATCCCCATTTCATCCTAGAGCCAGATAGAGACGCACAGCAGATGAATAACGGCAATGAGATGAGAAAAAGAAACAAGAAATTATAAAAGAAAATGCAGTGTTTTTGTGAGAAAAAAGGGTGTTAGAAAAAACAGAGTGACTTATCTGAGAGGGGAGATCGAGAAAGGAGTATTAGCTGATGGTTCACCCTTCTGCTTTTTGATGCTGAAACAACATCAAGTTTGAAGAGTGAGGTAAGAATGACCATAAATGTTAAAATATATCGGTTGAGATTGTTGTTTTTTTGGGAAAAGAAGAAAAAAAGGCTTGTATGAAACAGCTGGATGTTTTGAGTGTGGTGTCATGTCTCATGAGGGATCTTGTATGTTTCTCCAAAGTGAGGAATGCATGTTATGCTGAGTGTATTAGTAACAGAGTGGCTGTATTACTTTGTGTGTATATGAATTGTACTTTATGAGGACTGTCACATGTTTTGTTCGCTCATACAGCACACACGTGGAGGGACCCGGTTGCCCTTAAGACATGACCGCTGATCATGACAGTAAGGAAAAGGTGCAACCCCACAGCCGCCCACAGAGAGGTGAATCACAGCTGATAAAAATAATTTTTCCATTGACAAGATCTCAGGACAAAAATTACTCGACCCAAGGTATGGAAATGTACCATTATTATTATGATTCTGGACGCTAAACTCTTTTTTTTTACCCTATTTCTAAATAAAACCAACCATTTCCACATAAACACAAGCGGTATTTCACAATAATTCATTAACCAGAGGCTGTTACCCGTCATATATTGTCACAGGTTTCGCTGGGCTGCTCATATATTCAAATTCGGAACCAAACTTAGGAGGAAATAAAAGTCATTATTATAGTTACTGTAGCAACTTCTTTAAGACATCATACATGGTTTTTGACAGTGGCAAATTGTTGCTGTAATAGTGAGAATGTTAAGTGGACAAGTATTTATGAGAAGATCAGAGGTCAGTGGAATAAGATTCATTCTCTGGACTGAAAGTCTGCTGGGAGCTCTTTTTCAGGGCTTTGTACAAACAGGACAGGAACTTTCATTGGTCATTACATTTTATAGGACATGTCATCGTTTATTTTTTTATTTTTTTCTTTATTAATCTGTTCAGATTTTTAACTCATGTTATTGATATCAATTTCAATGACCGAAATCAAGAAGGGCAGAGACAGAAAGAAAGTTCTAAAATAATTACGCCGTTATGTTCAGAACAAAGGACGTTGACATCAACGTGTAACACATTGGTACCCCAAGACAGGGCTGATGATAGAAGGATGTCCAGCTCAAATTTGAGTTCATAAAGTGAAGCTCCATCTGTCAATCTGTAGATTGTTACACATAACAGGTCAAACATTCATTCATTGGGCTTAGATCATAAGAAAAAGACCATTGGTGCTTGTGCAAACTGTCATGGCTGAACAAGCAGCAGGAACAATTGTACCTATCAGCTATTGATCTAATCCATTCTTAAGACATCTGGAGATGTTTCAAAGAGTGAAGGCCTATAAAAAGTAAAAAACTTGTTTCGGAGAACAAATGTTCTTTTCTGCTAAACTGAAAGCTCAAAACCAACAGCATCAGTCACCTCACTGGTCTGGCTGTTGACTTCCTGCACAAGGTACCTATTCCACCAGTGGCATGAACTGTGTGGTACCAGTTGCCAGAGGTTTAGATTTGTCCTTCTCTTATATGAAAGATTTGTTTTATGTTTTGTTGGGAGAAAGGGGTTTCATACATAGACTTATTTTTTATCTGTTACTATAACTCCATCCTCTTCAGCCATTTACTGTCACAGAGTTTACATATGGTTCCTCCACAGATGATGTTTGTGTAAAAGGCTGCTCACTCCATTCTTTTTTTGGGGTGTGTGTGCTTTTTGATGTAAAACAATGAAAAACAGCAATGCAGTGACTAAGCTTTAACATTATTCACACCCCTGGCAGAAGTAACTTATAACATATTATATAGATTTTACCAACATATTTCGTGGAATGGCAAGTGAGATTAATAGTTTGGAGTGGTCCAGCCTGACCCCTTAATTAAAGCTGATAATAAATGGAGAAAAAAAAAAGATGAGGTTTGTTAGCAGAGCCACTTTCACAGTGTTACATAAGACGCAGCACACAACACATCTTTACTCTTCCACGGGGCTCACCGTATTTATCTTCACCTGCCGCTCATCAGCAATCAATCAGTCACACGATCAATGTTTCCATGACAATCAAAACAAACAATAAAGATGTCGCAGAACATATAGCATAGCAAATCATGACAAAAAGAGAGCATATTTTAACAAGCACCCAGAAAGCTGTGCAGCCAGTTAAGATAACTTAAACTGTTTTGTACATTTTAACACATGGGCACATACAAAAAGAGATTTAATGTTAATGAACATCCCATCACTTAGCTAGTCAGTAGCACTGTGGCTTTAAGGTTTGAACAGTCACTGCTCATTAAAATATCTTAAACTAGAAACCAAAATTATCTTAAAAAATAAAAATAAAACAACTAAGAGAGCTTAGACCACTGTCAAGCATCTCAATACAGTTTAGATCCCTTCATAGTAGTTGATCATCCCCAAAATGTAATCACTTGTTCCTTGGCCCATTTCTGACATTTCTTGGATATTGCATCTAAATCCATCAATAACTTTGATTTATTTGGTTAACAGCTTTATTTGTAATTGTATTTAATATGTTAGCTTACTGTCTGTGTTTATTTGCCCTTATTCTTATTCGTTTTATGTTTTTGCTGCCTTAAAATGAGTTTCCACAATGTGGGAACAACAATCTGTTCATTCATTTATTCATTCATTCATAGGTAAACAAATAAACATAACCTCTTTGGCAGATTTAATTAAGTATTTTGATACAATTACTACTGATTATAAGGAGTATCTGAAACATATAAAGGCTTTAGAAAACATTTTTGAAATATTGAGAAATTATTTTATTTCATCTGCTTTTGCAGTTCAGGGGACTTCTGATGCTGGCAAAAATAAAACTTTTTTTTATTTTTTATTAACTAATACAAGTAATTACAAAATGTTTTTTTTTCCTGAATTGTTGATTTGCTAATAGAAGATTAATTAAAAAACACCAATGCAGTGTTTTTACTAGATGTTCTGTAGGTATAACTAAACCAAGAATACCCAGCTGCAGTCCAAGATGATGGACATACCTCAACTCTTTGGATGCCTCTCAAAGAAACAGGAACTCAAACATGACTTAATACTGAAAACAAAGCTTTTCTTTTTGTCATAACTTTACAATATGCTCCATTAGGATGTTACAGGTGACTCTAATTTGCTTAATACGGTATATTGACATGTATTAACTAATCATTTAGCTAACATCAACATGCAACAGCACAACTCAACTCAGTTTGTTTGGTAAAAACAGAAAACTTTCTTGCCTTCTGCTAAATGCTGAACATGAAGCTCTCTGCAGTAGACTCCCGATGGCTGGAGATTCACCCGACACCAATACAAAGTATGTGTATGATGCGTTTAAAGACAGGTCGGAAAATACCTTACCGCATACCTGATAAAACTGATCAAATAAATTTATTTGCTGTATTTTTTGTTTGAGTATTACATTTCAAGCAAATACAATATATTTTAAACACATTTTCTAGTTTGTAAAAAAAAGCACATATACCTACAATAAAAAAATAAAATAATTCTTCAACTTTAGGGCTAAAAACGCCTATGGTTTAATGTAAACTAAGATTTTGTTTTACAACTGAAATTGTAACAAATTTAAACATGAAGATCATCAAGATATAAAGTAAAACTGATAAATAATTTTCCTTTTTTTGCAAAATGCATACTGCTTTTACATCTTAATTGATCAAAAATATTTTTTTGATTTAAATCTGTCAGGAGATTAAATAGTATGGGAGTATTTTATCCACTTGGAAAGTCAGTGAAAAACCCAAGGTGGATTTTTTTAGCTTAAATGCTTTCAGTATTTTTAGATTTTTCTGGCTCTGGTTCTATGTTTGTCACAGACATACAGGAGGGCACTGTGGTTTCTTTGTTGATATCAAACATTTGGCTTATTAATCTGTTCATTTTGTTCTTTTTGTCTTTTGGTTTGAAAAAAACACACATGTGTCAGAGTAATTTTCATGTAGGTGTTGTTATAAGAAATTGGAAGTTGTTAGGTTTAAAAAAACAAAATGATTAATCAAAAATTCAAAGATGGCAGCTTTGCTTTGACCTAACATTTATTGCGCTAGATAAAGCTGTGTGTTATAGCTTGCTAATTTTTCTTGTTGTTGTTCTCAAGAGGTCACTTGGAGCCCAGTTTTCTAACTGTTTGTCTCCGTCAGCGGTGAGCGAAGTGGAGGGCGTGATTGGTCAGCTGAACAACAGCCAGAGATCCTTTCACCAGAACGGTGCTCTATTGTCGATGTAATGAGCAGTCAATCAGCGTTTGGGCACAACATGCTTTATATTAAAAGGACAGTTTATCTGAGATGGTCTTTTGGTGATTTTGAATACAAAGAGGTGTAGAAAACAACAAAACAGACCACTTGTTTGTTTAGAGTATTCTATGAGCTGCACTTCTAGTAAAAAGCTTTCCCATTCAATAAAACTTACTTTCTGTCATCCATTGCTCCTTGAGGGGGGAATTCACAAGTTGAAGAACATAAACTCTAGTTAACCAGAAACGACACTGCAATGGTAGGCAGACCTGCCATTAAAATTCAGCACTGCCTGCTGTCCTCGTGGGGAATTACTTGCCTATGTCTCCGTCAATACATCTGCGTCTGGGTAAAAACTTGCTGATATTCTTGGATTTTTGTACTTTGGTATGAGACATATAGTTGAATTACTATTTCAGAAAATGAACCGGGCGAAAATTTTAAATACCCAAATAAATGTGCATGTATTTTGAGCATTAGGAATAGCATTAGGTTAAGAAAGGTGAGTTCAACTCATGGCGAGATCATGGTACCATTGTTGTCTAATTGCTTTTTTTCTATATATGTCAATTGAAATGTATATGGATGATTAGCAATTTACACTAGAGTAAAAAGTGGAGACAACCAGCCCTGGTCTCCTCATCTTGGTGTGGAGTCCTTTAAAATCACAACAATTGTAATCTACACTTTTTTACTCACTCTGCCAAATGAGTGATTATGTTTTGACTTAAAATTATTAAAGATGTTTAAATGGTGTGTGGCCAAAACAAATACATTTCATACCTTTTTTAGACATCTCCCAATTCAGAAACAGGGAAGAGCGCTTCCAATTAGTCTAAACAGTGAAACTTTACAAAGCAGATTTTAACTTCTGCACTCTACTCCAATCCCCTCTATCGAGCATCTCTTCCCCCTTTAAAAGAGACTCACAAAAGTCTGAGTAGCAGAAGTTTATTTATACTCTGCTCACCCCATTAGTCATCTTACACCCCCTCAAACTTGTTCAGTTCACTTTAAAGAGGCCAACTCCAAGCATGGAAACTTCCACACGAAACTTCTGTACTTCATTCTAAGCAATCAGAAAACCAGTATCAGCAGTATCAAGCAGTAAAACAGACAGTAGGTGAATGAACCAGAGGCCATTTCCAGGGGATGTTTCACTCTTCCATCTTGCTGCGTGGGAACTTGCACCTTCAGTTTTTCAGTTACAGTAGTTGGCGGTGCAAGCAAACACAGCTGTTCATCAGCCATTTATTTTATCTCAGCATAGCAACATATATACTAGTCACTGCATAGTACCAGCTTTTACTCACAAATTTGAACAACTTTCTTTTATCCGCAACTGACAGCTTGCACCTCTGCCCAAAAAGTGTTAAGTCAATATATTTTAAACCATTGTGTTGCCAGTTTAGCAAAATTATCACCATATCTAACTTGTTCCCTTTCCATTAACTCTTGACATTAGGTACTTTAAAAAAATAATGTAATTCCAACTTTAGCCTAAATATTAAGTCTACATTATAACACTGTTCTGAAAGCCTTCATTTATTCTACTTTTCTAATGTATCAAATTCATTGCAAATAAGGCTTGCTTCAAAATACATATATATTTAAATATGAATGCACATCTACAAGATTGTTCTTTGCAATCTTTTTCAACAACATTAGAATTTATTTCCGTTCAAACAAATGTTTACAGATATTCGATCCCTTACAAATTAAATAAAATAACAGATACAATTAAATCAAAGCATGAAAGTAAAATAAAAATAGTTGCACTTACTAATGACACTAGGATATCTCTATTTAGCTCTGCAAGAAAAACAGTTCTATCTCGAGATGGATTTCACAGATATAAGGAGATGAGTCAAAAAGCAAAGATCTAACATGTTTTGTTACATCAGAATGTCCTTTTCTGTAGAATCTAATGTTAGGAATTATCAAATTATTTATCTTAAGAATAAAAAATAAACTGCACCACAGTTTACAAATTATTATTCAATGTATGATATTACTTTCTTCTAGTGATGCCATTATCTTGCTTTAACAGGTATAACAGGTTTTTGGTAAACATAGAATTTTCTAAACAAATATGCCCTTTTCAAAATGCCTTACTTCCAAGTTATAGTATGTGGCATTGCATTATAGTATTAGTTAAATTAGGTATAACATTATGATATGCCAAACAATTTACTGAAATCATAATTATTTGCAGTGGTAAGGTCAACATCTTGCTTTACCCCTTTCTTCATCCTCATTTGACATTTCAAACTGCAAACTCATTCTAGTAAATATTTGCCAATCTTTGGACATTTAGCTACATCTGTTTCCTTCCTCTGTTTGATTCTAGCCTTCTCCACGCTACCCTTGCTTTTTCTACTTTCCATCTAATCTTTTAAACACAACTGGCCGAATGCATTGATGTATAGGTCAGGTCGGAGTGCATATCTAGAGAGAGAGAGAGAGAAAAAAACACAAGAGCTACGAGTGGAGGCGGAGGCAGCCAAGCGCTGTGGATCAATCCAGTGTATGGCATGTTGTTTGTTCAAACAAAAAAAAAGGGTCATAAACTACAAGCCCAAATACCAGACTGGGCCACCGGGAATTGTCTCGGTCCTCCAGATTAGCCACTCCAAACCTGCCTGGCGGGTCAAAGAGGAAAACAGCAAGCACTATCGAGCATCACCCTGTTATATTTTGCTATAGACATTTCAGAGGCGAAGGACTTCTCCATGGCCGACGCTCTCTTCCAACATGGCGACTGGAAACAGGAGCAGCCTGTGTGCGGCTGCCCCATCATCACAGATTCGCACGATGTGTATGCAAGTTGATTGACAGCTGGCAAGGCGGAAGATGGAATTCTGTTGGCTAAGCAAAATTGGTGGTCATGGGGAGGAAGGCGGGATTTAGGAAGAATACCAAATGTTGTGAAGCAGTAGCCTTTTCTCATAGTACTGAACCCCACTATAATTTGAAGGAAAACTAAAAATTTGATACATAAATAAAACCTCCGCAGCTTTAACTTAGATACCCTCTGCAGCTAGACAGCTAGTTAGTGCTGGAAAAACGAGGTCTGGTCATTTAGTTAACTTGTAGAGTCAAACCACCTTTAAAAAGTGAGAAGTCTTCTGTAGAATACTATATAGTCCAAACAACAGTATTACAGAAATATTTTTAGGTTGCGTGATTTAACTGAGTAATTAGATACTTGTAAATGCATCTAGAGAATATGGCATAATAAGAGATCATTAGATGTCACTGAGGAGGCCTTTCACCTCGTTCCCTTTGCTGCAGTGAGATGTTTGTTGACCACCTCATGAGCAGGACTTAATATGGCAGGTACTGTAGACAGAAGCTGCTTACAGAGAGTCAGCATAGAGACGGATGGAAGATAGTCAATATAAGAAATTGCGTTTCCAGACTCCAGTCTCATCCTTGGTTTTGAGAGGAAGACCTGGATTTCCATGACAACAGCCAGATTGAAGACTTTTAGTGATTGACATGCCACTGCTTTCAGCATGCACCTTCGAGAAAAGGTCTGAGATACTTTGATTATTAATCAAAATATCAAGTTTTAAATATATTGCTTTAATAACATTGTTATTAATCAACAGCCATGTTTTCATGACTATAAAGTAAACCGCTAATTGCTCTAACCCATAAACGTACCTGCAATTGTTAATTTGAAAACATTCAAAGAAATGTATGGGTTGTCCCCATGTTAAGTTACGAATTAACTGTGGTGAATCTTTTTTTTTTTTTTTTTTAAAGCTGAGTTCAATTTAACAAACAAAAATCAGACAGAGTATGTTGACACAATGGAACAAAATAGAAATCCAAAAGTGATTGAGCTTTGGCAGAGGCAGTTCTTTAACCTATTGATGTACCAAGGGTGGAGACCGTTAAGTGTTGTAAAACAATGGTGAAGATGTTTTTTTTATATTTCTTTGGCTTTTAATTCATACTAATTGTATGACTTGTGTTTTATTTAATATTCTTATTCTCTGTTTTATTTTCTCTTTTATTTCATTCTCTGATTGTGAACCACTTTGCTCAAGTAGTTTTTAATGTGCTATACAATTGAACTTTAGTTAAGAATTCTATCTCTAACCTGGAGAGCACTGTGGTTTAAGTGATATCTGCTTAAATAAAGTGACACTAAGAATTAAGTAAATAGCACCAAGTTTATATGAGTGTGTATACTGTAATACAACTTGTGCACATAAGTAACACCAATTAGTGTCTGCAGCAAGCTAGAGATATTACTGTTTCCTGAGGAGGTAAACATCTGCAGCTCTGCTGTGTGAAATGTCATCTAAAAGTTTCACTTGTTTTTACCCCCCCAACCCCCGTAAAACGTGTCAGAATGCCTGATTGGGTGTTGCCCACAGAAGAAATCCCCATCGATTCTAACTGCGAGGATTCAGGGCTGCGTTGCATGTCCTGTTAACCACTCGCCTATCCTATCTAACCTAGTCTACGCCAACCTGCCTTTCACTGGTACTTAGATACTTGACACATGCTGATGGTGGGTTGTCGTGCAAGTGGAGAAGCTCAGCCGTGAACACTGTGTGGGAGCGTGTAACATCTACATCGCTGCGAGTTTGCATAATTTACCGGACAGGGCCCTGAAAAAACAAAGCAACAAACACACTGGTTTCTAGGTATTACAGTTCAGTACAGTACAATGAGATTTAAGAATTCAAGGAAAAGACCAGACAGAAGTGTGTGTGCGCTTGCATAGATGTGTGGCAGAATATTGACAATGAGATCACTGTTGAATCATTGAAAAGGCTCTTTCTCAAAACATGCCTATCTGGGCTGTATGCAAACCCTGTGGCCAATGGAGGCTGATGCTGAAACATCAAACTAGTTTCATCTGTTACTATATCTAAAGGGGGAGGGCCAGTTCGTCTCTTTTTACAAAGTTACATCTCTTACCCAATAGTGCGGTGGAGTTTAACTTACATACTCTCTAGGACACAAGGACATCTATAAAAGCCAGGCAGAGACGAAATAGTTTTCACTATGGTGACAGAGCAGTCACTGTCCTCACAGGCTCTTTTTTTAAAAGATACATTTTTGGGTTTTCACCTTTAAATACACTAACTTACTTTTTTTTTTTATCAGACTATCCTGTATTTACCTGAAGACCTGGAGACTATCAGCGTTGGACACAAAGGTTCCTTAAAGGCTTCATTACTCTGTCTGTGTACCAGCTGGGAATATGCCTCACTCTGTGGAGTCTTTTACACCATAATGGACATCATGAGAGCCCAAACTGAACTTCCAACCAACATAAAGTAGCTTTTCTGATACCAGTCATCTGTGGACCAAGCAAGGAGCCTCTACTTATTATCTTTAAGATGGACAACTACAACTGTTCTGATAACGATGTTCTGAGGAAGTATCAGCACCAAGTCTACGCAGTGGTGTACAGCGTCATCTTGGCACCAGGATTGCTTGGGAATGTTCTGGCACTGTGGGTGTTCAGGATCTACATACGAGAAACCAAGAGGGCTGTGGTGTTCATGATGAACCTCGCTGTAGCTGATCTGCTTCAGGTAACCCACTCCTCCCAACGTCATTCATGTCTTTTCTCCTGTTACATCATCTATCTTTGTTTTCTGGATAACATTTAATTCTGTATTGATGAGAGTTTTCAACTAGGTCTTCCTAAACCATAATAACTAATCTTATTTATATGACATGTGGAGAATATTAAGCTCAAAACTATTCATACCCCTGTTAGATTAAGGCAGGGGTGTCCAAAGTGGGGCCCGGGGAAAAAAGTTGGTTCCTCATGTTAATCTGTCTCACCCTCGGACACCCTAAAGGCCAGTTTATGCTTCTCCGTTTTGATAGAAACGGATTGACGCAACACCATTTTCCGTTGACGCAAGGGCTATCTGTCACCTATGTAAGGACGGACGGAGTCAAGCCCCATTTTTAAACTCTCCGTCTCCGTCAAGGGACAGCATAAGCCTTTGATTGGTCAGCTCAGCAACAGCCAGAGATTGCTTCACCAAAACGGGGCTCTATAGTCGCTGTAATCAGTAGTTAATGCAGCGTTTGGGCACTACATGCTTTATATTAAATTAATAATTTATCTAATCTGGTCTTTTGGCGATTCTGAACAGAAGGAGGTGTAGGAAAACAACAAAAAAGGCTGCTGTGTTTTGTATTCTATGAGCTGCACTTCTAGTGAAAAGCTTTACAGCTTAATCAAAACGTACTTTCTGTCGTCCATTGCTCTTGAGGGAGAAATACGTTCACAGGCTGAAGGAAAAAACAAAAACTACGCTGCAATAGTAGGCAGAAGCCGACATAAAAAAGTTAGCACCCCCTGTCTTCCTGGTCAAGAATTGCTTTGTAACAGAAAAATCAAAGGAGAGCGGAGAGAAAGAAATGGAGAACCATAAACGAGAAACGTCTCCGTCAATCTGCATCTGAGTGCAAATTTGCTGTTGGAGAAGTATAAACTAGGCTTAAATCTTATATTTAAAGTAGCGGTAGGAATTTAATGTGTTAATTGTGATTATTAAATTACAGAAGAATTAGTGCGCTAAAAAAAATTACGGAATAAATCGCAGTTTGCATTACAATCAATGTGGAACATTACTTTGAGCATGATTTCCTGGTATGCAGATTAAAATGATGCACGCGTGGGAGCTAAGCAGGTAGGCTGACCATCCACTTTTCAAGTGCTCTCCAGGGTTTCCAAGGTGTTTTCATCGTTTTTCAGGGGATCATATTCAACCTGACTGGTGCAATGTTTGCAGAACAACAGCCCTCCATGATCCGTCCTCCACGATTTGGTTGGTTCTGATTTGTTCACATACAGACAGACAGCCGGCTGTGCGCTGAGTTGCGCCATGCCATGTTGCTGCTCTTTGCATGAAGTCAAAGCACAAGCTTTATGTACGAACAGCATAAGATAAACCGTCTGGCTGCAACAAACGAATGGCAGAGGCTATCATTCCCTTAGCTGGCATGTGTGTTTCTGTGTGTGCAAAAAGCTGCAAAAATCCCGCCGGTCACATGGACACAGAAACTTTTATAATGCTGTGCAGAGTGACAGTTCATCTATAAATTGACTGAGGAGGATGAATTTGAAAATGAAACACTGAGTTTACACAGTTTTTTTGTATTTTTGAGAGTGCTGCTTTTTAATTTTCCATCCATCCATCCATTTTCTGAACCGCTTAGTCCTCCAGGGGTCGTGGGGGGGCTGGTGCCTATCTCCAGCTGTCAGCGGGCAAGAGGCGGGGTACACCCTGGACAGGTCGCCAGTCCATCACAGGCTTTTTAATTTTACAATAGTGAAAAGAAAAGAAAAACATCAGAAGATTATTTCAGATTTTTTGCTACATTTTTGTAAAATTAAAAAGTAACCTATCATTTCTAACCACAGAGGATGGACACTTAAAAATAATAAAATAAAAAGTCTTGGCTGGGCAAAGTGTCCGTTAAAATTCCAAATAAGGTCACCCTAAATTAACACTCCTTTTTTGCTATATTTTTAAAGACAGCGTTCTGAGAATATACTTAAAACGACAATTTGGCTCTAAGTCTGTTCAGTTTTGGCCAAATAAACTCTCGGATTAATTAGGTTGATTTTTGATCAAGTATCACCCTAATTTAAATCTACTTAAATCAGAAAACATCATTATTAGTCCAATAATGATACCAATGTTGATAAGTTGAACCAATGAATATATATTGCGCTCATACAGTCCTCACTCCTTGTGCTTACATTATATTTAAAATATGACAAACTAGGTTTTGAATTCAAATAAAGGCAACTAAAATAGGCCAGTGGAGTAGATTTGCACACGTATTTAGAATTGCGCACTTTATTAGATAATATACAAACAGTCATATTTTATAAAACTATGCAATGTCCCATGAGCCTTCGCTGACAAAACGGACTGAATCAAACTACCTTTCAAGTTTGTGGGTCACCACACAGGCTGCAAACCTAAGCTGTTTTTATCAACATATAGCCGAATCATTGGTGGCACAAAGAAAATAGATATTTTTTAAAATGTCTAAAATCAACCAAACACCAAAGTTTAGATAAGTATTCTAATTGTTATAAAATACTAATTTGTCACATTGAGTTTAATATTATTGACACAGAAAATAAGATTGACTGTATAATAATTACAAGTAGTTTATTAGTATTTGTATTTTGTGTAAATATTATCACATTTGGCCCACGGCTCCCTGAAAGATTTTCATTTTGATCCTTTTGGGAGCGCCTGGATTAAAGTTTGAAGTGGTCTTTTAATTTATACCAGCATGAATTACGCCATGGCCATGAGGAAACATGTTGCTGAACATTCTTACCAACCTGGGACAAGCTTGATAGGAAAAACGAGTAGATTGATGTATTTATGCAATTAATGACAAACTAATGAAAAATAAAGGTTCACTTTTAGAAAATGGTGCCATTACCTACTGACATTAGCGAGCCAGACCCCCCAATTTCCCTCTGAAACTATTGTGAGTTGATGTTAGCGCGGACTTTTACATATGAACCAGAATTGGTGGTTACTGTTGTCACTAAGTATAACATTCAAAGAGGAAGCCTGTGAGAATAAAAACAACCACATTGAAAGGTAGGCTTACAAATGTTTGAGGAGCAGAATATACTAGATGTTTTTCCTAACGATACGGAGAACATGTGATAGAATTATCTATTGTTTTGTGGGTTTCAGATGAAAGCAGAGCATGAGGTTCTGTCCGAATGTTACTTTCTATTATTAGGTTCTCAGACCACATAAGGGAGCTGAAATGAAACCAGATAGCTTTGACTAACACATAGAACACCTAAACTAACACTTACTGGATAAACTGGGAGTCGCTCAGAATTAGATGGAAGAGCTTTAACATTCATATCTTATTCATCATCTCTCCAAATATAACATCTTGGAAATATAGTTCTACTCCTTTATTAAATTTAGTCCACATCAGACTTTAATTTCTTTTATTAGGGTTCTGTGTAATACACCAGCAAAAAGCAGTACTCTGTGATACTTGAGGAAAGGGATACTGGGTAATCTTTTAAAAATAAAAGAATCTGAAGTGTGGGAAAAGTGGGAATATGTGTTCATCCTCTTTCACCATGATATACCCCTTAATGAAACGCAGAACAAACAATTGCTTCCACTGCTTATAAGTGTTGGTCTATCTCATAAATTCACAACAACTCAAAACCATTCCATATGAAAAAGGGAGGATGCATTTAACTTTAGAACTGACAAATGTTATGTTGCCCAATGGAGTTCTCCAAACTCCATTAGTTGATTTCGGGAGCCAGAAGCCTTGAAGCATCTCTTCTCAGGCCTGTTGTTGTCTAGGAAGAGAACCTGGTGAGATGAAGTCCGATTTAGTATCGCTGTTTTTAGGTGGTGAATGATTAGTGGGCTTCATGTTTTGTAGCATAAAGAAAAGTACCGACATTTTTCATGCTTTCTACTCGTTAAAAATAGAGAAGCATTGTGGGTTTCTTGGTGCCACAGTAAAAAGGAAGTATGTCACATTTTTTAGTGACTATTTGACAGTGAGAAAAACGTGCATTCGAAAGCTGACAACTTTTTCTTGGTAAAGCTGCACGTGCAGGATATACCGTGGATGGGTCTGTTTCTCGTGAGAAACTTCAACACCTCGGCTGCACAATATGTAGTCCAATGAGAGAAATTTTGCGGTCAAGGAAATTAGATAATTCAAAAGTGGATCATGGAGAGCATTGTGAAAAACCGCAAAGAAATAGAAGGGGAAAGATCAGTACATAACAATGCAATCGCTGGCAAAGAAGGGACATTCCATTTTTTAATGGCTGACAACTCACTGCTTTGTTTTTTTGGGGGGGGGGGTTTCTTTAGAAGAACTATATTTTTAGCCATAGGGGAAAAAAAGTAGAACTCAGGGTGATCTTCAAAAGTGAAAGTAAAAGTATTTCCACACATTCAATGTGAAAGGAACTCAAGAGATTGGGACAGAATAGCTGCATAACCATTAGAAAATACTAATAGCCGAGGTTAACAGGAGAAAGAAACACTTTTGTTTGCAAGGGAACCCAAAAAATATAGGACTCTCGGGCAATCGAAGACGGTCATGTAGTGGGATGAGTCTGGATGGTGCGTGCCAAAGTCAAAACTAAAGGCGGTTCAACAAAATATTACTGTTTGTGTGACCTTTATTTCTGGTGACTCTGAAACTGAAATAAAGCACAATCACGCAAGATCATCAGTTAAAGATAATTGAATTCCGGTAAAATAATGATTAATACTGCAGATAAAACAGCTGCATAGATGCACCTACTGAAGTTTCACTCAATATATATTCACAATTTGCTGAGTGTCTTTATTTTCGAAAGACGGAATAAACTATTAAATTCACAGCCGGTTACATATGAGATTTTCCCTCACAAATGTCTCTCTAAAGTCGTTTCAGTTGTGATCAGTTTAGTTAATAAACCAATGCTACAAGCTTTGAACATCACACAGAGCTCTTTCCACTCCATCTTCTCAAGTTGGAAACATGGTAGCATGTGGTAGAAGAGACGTGGCCGATAAAACAATAAAGAGAATTGATGGACGATTTCGGTCACAGCACGTCAACGTTGCAAAATGGTCCAAAGTGCAGACCCAAATGTTACTGAGAATTTGTGCAAAGATTTCAGAAATGCAATTTATGGATGTTCCCCACTAAATCTGACTGAGCTGAGGCGATTTTGTAAAAATACATTTTATAAATAAAAAGCGCATGCCACACTTCGATTATTATATGAGAAAACTTTGAAAAATACCTACGATTTTTCTATGACTTTAAAAATAGCTGAGGATTTCATTTTTTGTTTTTTTATATTAAATTATAATGAATAATCTGAGGTTTGTTTAAAACGTGAGAGTCAGGTCAGTCTATGAAATGTCCTATATTTGTTTTATTCAAAGTGTTTAAAAACCTGGTTGTCAAAAGATAAAATTACTCATTAAAAAAAAAGAAAAATATGAAATTCATAATGTATTCATTCTTTCGTGCTCTTCCTCCATTGGCTGTTGCTAAACACTTCACCTCTCCTCAGGTGCTGTCCCTGCCTCTCCGGATCTACTACTATTTGAACGAAACCTGGCCCTTTAGCCACCCTCTCTGTATGATCTGCTTCTATCTCAAGTACGTCAACATGTATGCCTCCATCTACTTCCTGGTGTGGATCAGCGTGCGTCGCTGCCAGCTCATCATGAGGCCGCTGAACTACAACTCCTCAAAGGAAAAAGGAGACCTATTAAGATGTGTGGTAGGCTGGCTGATAGTGTGCCTGGCCTGTCTGGCATTCCCCTGGCTGAGGGAGCCCAGTTCCAACAGCTCTACAAATGAGTGCTTCTCAGAGCTACCTATGAGAAACATCAGTGCTCCAGCGGTATGGATCCTGCTGATATTAGCAGAACTACTGGGCTTCATCATCCCCCTTGTTGTGGTGGTGGCCTGTTCAATTTTGACCGCCTTGAGCCTCCGAACGGTGACAACAGAGGGGGTTCCTGACTGTGGGGAGAAGCGGAGGGCATTGAAGATGGTGTTATGCTGTGCCATAGTCTTCCTGCTGTGCTTTGCACCTTACCACATCACTATGCCACTGGACTTCCTGGTAAAGTTGAACATTTTGAAAGAGTGTTCCATCAGAAATCTGATTCAGAGGAGTCACATCATAACGCTCTGCCTCGCCAGCCTAAACTGCAGCCTCGACCCACTCATGTACTACTTCACGAGCGACGAATTCAGGAGGCGGCTAAGCAAGCCTGAGATGCCAGAGAATTTAACTTTTAACAGGCGGCTGTCCTGCCTAACCGGCGGAGAGGAGGTAGATGACTAATCTGCTGCTGTCCCTGAGGAGGCGGAATCTTTACAACCACTAATCCTCTACATAAAATCTGTGAATTACTTTGGTGAAACTATAAATTACGCATGAATATGAGAAATGTACAATGGACATGTAAACTTCTTACCATATTTATATGTAATTAAAATGTGTTTTATTTTTTATTTGGTTGGTTCTGCTCTGAACTTCCTTTATGAAAAAGAAGAACTCTCAGACGCAATATGTTTCCACAATATGTATGGCAAATAAAGGAGAATAAATTAAAAAGAGGAAATGAGGTGGAACGAAAAGTTAAAATTGAAAGAGGTAACTGAAGATGGAAGAGATAAAGAATAAAAGAAAAGATAAAAGAAAAAGATATGGGATAAAAGAAAATACAAGGAAAACAGCCAAGAAGTCAGCTACTACACCTGCAGGATGGCAGAGAGCGGGGAAAACAAATCATACAAACAGAAACACGCATCCATTTTCTGAACCGCTGAATCCTCAAGGGGTCGTGGGGGGGGGGTTGGTGCCTATCTCCAGCTGGCGAGAAGCGGGGTACACAGGTACTATACATTAAAAAGAGGACAGGTTGCCAGTCCATCATAGAGACAGACAGGACAAACAACCATGCACGCACAGACTCACACTTAAGGACAATTTACAGTGATCAATTTACCTAACAGTCATGTTTTTGGACTGTGGGAGGACACTGGAGTACCCGGAGGGAACCCACGCATGCACGGGGGGAACATGCAAACTCCAGGATACAAACCCACAACTGTTGTGCTGCAAGGCAACAGTGCTAACCACTGCGCCACCGTGCATCCTGTGCATTGATCTATAAATATAACAGTATTACTGAAATCATATACAGAGTATTATCAGATGCATTAGTGGAAACCTCAGACCAAAAGCAAATCTAATCAAATGCGTGTGAGCATAAAAGGTTACTCTACATGACTGATCAATAGCCAGTGAGAGGAGCCAAAGGTTTGTCTCCCATGACTCGATGTAGAATCTAAACAGATTGCAGGCACAGACATCTAAAGGACCCCCACAACACAGCAGCCCCAAAGGAAAGATTTCTAAACATAGCAATAGATTAAGACCCCTGGGATACAAGAAAATGAGTCAACAGCTCAAGGTCAGCTTCAGGCTACTATAACAGTTTCATATCATTTTAAACAGTTGTTTTCCATTGGTGGACTAATGATACAGCAAAAGACTTAAAGATCTCAAAGGAAGTAAGAAGTAAGAATCTGTTCTTGGTTTACTTTCATCTACAGAATGGAAATCATACACACATACTTAAAGATATAATAATCTTTGCACCTCCAACAATTTTTTAGCTGAATGTACATCTACAGAAATCTGTTGTCAAAGTTCTAGATGCGTATTAGCAGAGACAATTTTGATTGGTTGCTTTCGTGGCACAGACCGCAGTTTCCATTTATCCCCACTAGGGTGGATGTCAGATTATAACCAGGTTTGTCTGTTCAGAACCATTTTTTGGTGAGCGTTATATCGCTAGCTATGATTAAACATCCTGCTCCGTTTAACTATCAACATGTCAGTTTAAAGTGAAGTTGAAGAATTTTTATGGAGAACCTTCTCCTACATTTCTGTTCCTTCTGTTTAAAGCTGCATCACTGGAAGCCAAACAGACCGTTGGCATGATGCCACCACCGCCATGCTTGACAGCTGATTCAATGATGCTGGAGCTCAAAGCCTCATCTAAACATACTTCTCGTCATTTCTAAATGTTTGTCTTTCCGAAATTGCTCCCAGAGGCATTGGAGAGTAGTTCACAGTTGAGCTTGAACGTATCCATTTTAAAGCAAGGGTTTCTTTCTGGCTCAAGACCCTTATAGACTACACAAACTTCACAATAAATCAAACGTTTGCACCAATTTTTCTTTTTTTAAAGCATTTAAGTGGTATGTTTTACTATTTCTACATTCTACAACAAAAAGTATTATGTCACTGATATATGCTGTATTAATAACCAGACAGAAACGTTTGTAAGTAGGTTAAGAAAAGCAACTTTATTCAACAACGAAAAATGAAAATCAGTTCAGTAGCGTCACACACGTTTCGTTTTTTTCTGTTGACAAGCAGTCAGGAGCCCATCTTTACACGCGTACAGTACTTCCTGCCGATTGTCGTCTTGTGTGGTATTCACAGAGAAAAAACACTAAAAATAACTGACACATTTTTTCTTTCCTTCTTTTTGGCACAAAGCCCTTTCAAAAAATATTTAGGATTTTTATTTTTCTTGTATTTGTAACTGAAGCGCAATGATTTGACGGAAATAAATCTAAGCCGTATATGTTTTCCAGTGACAAATGTAAAACTTGAAATCTTACTAATAATTATAATGCGTTATATCGGTTTTTGTTCAGGTCAAAATGAAATACACCAACATAATCACAAACCAAACCAGGTGATCTGATGGTTTTTTTTTACCTTTAAATATACAAAACTTCCCTTGAGCTTGGTCCTTCTGGTTTTGCTTGTCAGTTTCACTAGATAACTATAAATGTCTCTACACAAACACAAAAACTGCTTAGATAATTAGGTGTTTACCAACAGTTACACTGAATCATAACACAGAGGGACAGAGGAGGCCCACCCAAGATCAGCAGGGCACTCTGGGAAATATCTACAAAAGGGATGAGTGGCAGCTGTCGAATATACATCCATGTTAGTAACCATAAAAGTCGACGACCAAGGGGGAGGCAAAGTCTTCTCCCCTTCCCGTCAGCCCATGGGTCCCCTGGCCGGAAAAATTTTGACAAATTTTTTTTTCTATAATTTTCTGGTCCATTTTGCCTTATGCCCTGAATCACATTTAAGCTTTACGTTTAAATGATATCCAATGATGTGTGTTTAGAGTGTTTGTCATTTCATTTGTGATTTATATGCTGGTAAAAATTATTTATTAAAATGACTGAATAAAAAAAAATCTGAAGTTGCATATATGACGTCATGGAGCTTAGCAATAGCTAACACTTACTGAGACCTTGTAGGGCTTCTCCTCCATGCTGAAGTGTTTTCCCCCCAGCATAGTTACCACTTTCCACATGGCAAAATTTATAGTGGTACCATAATAAATGCTCCTTACTTCGTCCTGGAAAATGGATGTAAACCTGGCTAAACTCACAGCCATTTTTCTTCTTCAGTTTTACTCCACTACATGTTTTCACACAAAACCTTAAGTAACTTTGTCCGCCGGTCAAACATTTGTCAAAAATGCTACTTTCTCCGCATCAAAACGTGTTTTTGAAATTCACAAATATCATCAGTTCAATCCATGGAATGTTTCAAACAGAATCAGAAAAAAAACTTAAATTGCTCCATTAACTCTCATCCATTTTTTTTTTTTTTTACAGTATGGGACCCATAGGCCGGATGTAGGAGGGTGAACTTGGGCTCACTCAGTGAGCCTTCAAAGTGCTGTAGCTGTGCTGCGCCTCCACCCAAAAAGTAGGCAGCACAGCACGCCGTTTGAGCTGCTCCGGAAAACGTGGTGACAGAAGACAAGACGCACCTCTCAACTTCTCAGAATGATGAGAATATTTAGCAGAATGCCTAACGACTCGGATCTGTAATATAATAACATCAATAACAGCGGTCTGAAGGAAGACACAGCAACAAAACAAATCTTAACGGAACAAATTAAACTTAGGCGTATCTAAGGTAACAATAAACTCTAGGTGGTGAATACTTGAGCGAGGAGGCTATGACTGATACAAGTTGGGGTAAATACAGCAGCAGTGACTCTGTAACCTAAATTCACTCAACACTAAGCAGGGGAGCAAGGGAGGCAAAACGATTTGTACAAAAGTAGCTTTCTGCTGGAAGTTGCTCTTCCTGTCGCTGTCGCTCATCCACTCCCTCCCCGTTCCTGCGGTCGCCCCCCCTTTCCTCATCAGGCCTTGCAGATGCGGGTCTCAGTGACAAACTTGTTCTCAAAGTGGCGGATGGTGAAGCAGTCGTCAGCGGAGCGCTTCTGGATGTTTCCGCCTGGCAGAGAAACACAGACAGCGGTCAGAAAAATTGAACTTTTGAGGATTTTCCTATGCTACTCCAAGCTTTCTTTTAAAAAGGTTAATTATACTAACAAGTACATATTTGTGAGAAAAGGATTTTTTGTTTTTGTTTTGGCAGCTTCCCATCTTAGAGATGGTTTACTAACTCAGTGCTTTTCAACCCCACACACTGTCCTGCACTGTTTATCTGCACAGTTTATCAGCTTCAGCGCTGTTAGCTTCAACCGATGTCTGATTAACAAGCTTCTGCTGAACTGCAGTCATCTGAAGCAGTCTGTTAAAGCGGAGAAACATCTACAACATGCAGGAGGGCTGGGCATCAAGAATCGATCGGAACCGGGACTAACTTTTATTTCTCCCGGAATCGTGAACATTTTGAAATTATGATTCCTAGTTTTAGCTCCCAGTCTGAATACCAACACAGAAGAATCTACCAGAGGTGTTAGCGTTACCGTCATGGAAAGTGTGCGGAGGTGCCCTAAGATGTGGCTTCACGTTAGCAAACAATGTCTTACAGGTATGGAGAGACATAACTTACCGCCCTGTGTTTGACACGCTGCACTGACCTAACTTATTAGTTCTTATTCCCGGATCAGACCATCAGCCCAGTGCCGCACTGGAGTCCGAATCCGGTCAGTAAGACAGTAAAATATGTCTGATGTCAAAATTGAGGCCGCAAACAAGTTCTACTCGAACCGTTGTTCAACTTAAATGCAAATTTATAGCTAACGTTACTCTATTTAATGTTAACGTTAATGTAAACGTTAACGTATCTGTTTTCATAGACAAACAGCCTGAGATTGCTAAGCTAACGTTAGCTAAGCAGCTAATAATACGCCGTGATGTGCTACTCCTTCTCCATCCATACATTTCGCAGTGGAGGGTAAAGCAACAACTAGGAGTTCCACAGAAAGGTTTCTGATTTCATAATCAGAAACCTGCTAATCTGGACTGGATTCTTTAAGTTGTTTCTTATTGTTTGTTTAATATTCTGCACCGGCTTCACCCACCAGTGGGAGCACATGCTGCATGCTTCGGAAGCAACAGACATCCGGGATGGTTGGAAATCGGTTTTAATTAGATTTTTAAATATAAAGCTCTCCTGTGAAAACGTTCCTCCTGTAAAAATAAAATTTGTAGAATTTATCTCAAATGCACAGAAAGGAAAATGTTAATTGAATCCATGTTCCAATTCCATAGTTCAGACTATTTCAAGACTATCGATGGTTATCAAGGTTATTTGCAGTACGCAAAAAAAAAAGAAAAGAAAAAAAAAGACTGTGTCCCTTCAAAGAATGGGAATAGAGAAACGTTCGAAACAAGGAACCGGAAATGGAACCAACCAAATTCAAACGATGCCCAACCCTACATGCAGGATAGTGAGGCTAGCAGACCAGGGTTAGGAAACACTACATTTATTGATTTATGGGGGTTTTATGTTTTTCTTCTTAGCCACCACCAAAACAAACATCTTGTTCTGGCGTCTAGCTTCCCCTTTGGTCGACAGGGGCTCTTCAGATCTGCATTATGTGTCGAAGAAGGGAAACCCCATAAAACGCTAAAACAAATATGTTTTAGGATTTTTTTGTGGACGGGAAAAACACCATCGAGTTTGACAGGAAATACTGCAACAACACTGGCATACCTCTAGTTTTCAACTAATCAAAGTCAAGGTCATTGAACAGAAGTCAGGTCTGCACCAGCAGTTAAAATGTTTTTGTCCCCTTCAATGTGCTTCACTGAAGCCAGAATTATTGCAGAAGCATCTTCCACTGTAATGACAGCTGCAACACTGAACTTTTTGCCAGTTTTGCTTCATAGGAAAGGTGGGCAAATAGAGAGAATGACAGTCTTGTCTCAGATTCTCGACTGAATTCAGGTTCGGACTTTGACTAGGCCGTTGTAACATCCAAACCGTTCGAATGTACCTAGGGCTGTTGTCCTGATTTCCAGTCTTTTACGAGGTTTTACAATCGGGATTGCCGTGGGTTCAGCTTCATATTGCGTAGCTTCCCTGAAACGCGAAAATCATCTCCACAGCATGATGCTACCACCACTAGATTTGAGAAGCATGTTTCACCAGAGGATGTGGTGATTAGGATGACGTTCAGCAGGTCGACCAAAAGTTGTGTTTGACCGGAACACCTTCGTTACGTCTGCTGTGACTCCTACATGACCTGTGGGGAACTGCAAACAGGTCTTCCTGACTGTCTTACAGAAACACTAGAATGTTATCAGGGCTAACAACTTCTTCCCCGATTCCCCTCGTCAGGTCTGTTACCTTATGTGCACAACATTGCATTAAGCTTCTCCACACATTTATCCCTTCTCTCTCTGCGGTGTTCCTTGGTTTTGAGAATGCGGTTTGTTCTCTAACGTTTTCCAGCCGACTTCTGGGAGCTTCACTAAAGCACTAGATTTATACAGTGATTAAATGGCACATCAATCAGCCGTTCACTTATTAGCGGGACTTTAGAGGGCAGATAATTACATAAGGAAATGGGAGAGTGGGCTGACTTCAAACACTAGTTGTCTAATTTTTAACTCACAAATATGAAATACTATATGCTGTTAAGTCAAATGAAATTCGGATAAAACAAAATAAGGTTCGAGGCTGTAATGTGACAAAATGCAGAAAGCTTAAAGGGTAAAAACCCTTTTATAAGGCACCGCAATTGTTGTGGTTTCCATGTGAAGGTGAGATTCTCCGTTCAAGGTTTCTGTTGTTACACTGTTCTAACTCGCGTACCGGAAAAACAGGCAGCACAAACTGTTTTATCTCGCTCATCTGTACCTGGCAGGCTGGATCGGCGTTGCATTCTGTAAGTTTCCTTTCCATCACACAGCCTGCGGATATAGAAACCCAGTGGCTTGACGTCCTCAATGCGCTCAGTGACCACAAGGTCCTCGTGCACCAGGTAGCTGCGGTATGAGTCAGACTGGAGTAAAAAGATAAGAGAACAAGTGAGGCCACTGAGGTACACCTTTTTAGTCCGCTTCAATCTGCAATAAAAAAATGTTGAGCAACCATTTCATGAGAAATACCAAGTCCAGCACAGCTTCTTACTGAGCATAAATAATGTTTTTTTTTAAAGTTCTTTTTTTAAATTAGACACATATATACAGCATTGGGACTTCCTCTTTTAGATCTCATTAACTATATTTCCCATTATTCAAATCTGTAAAAAACTTTCAACTTGGCAAAAAGCCAGACGTGCAGAAAATATCTGTGAGCTATGTTGACATAACAGCTTAAACGTGCGATCTGTATCATGTTTTTTTTAATGAAGAAATCCTTATTTTTTAAGACTTTTGACTTGCCTGTGGCTTGTTAATGAAGAGCTCTCAGAAAGAGGATCAAATACGAGAAGCTTTTCATCAACCAAATGTCTAAAACTGCAGCGGTTAGACTCTTGCGTCATTTACCAGTAGTATTTCTACACATTTATCTCAGGAGATTTTTACTGTATACATTAACACTATGCAAAACTGTCATGAGGAAGTGAACAAGTTTCACGTTGAAAAGTAGTCGTTCCACAGTGGAAAAATGAACATTCAGCAAGTCAGCAACTTAAAAAAAGGCTTTAATGTGTTTTTTATATAGTTTTACGATAACAGACTTGTTGCTGCTTGTCGTAGTTTGACTCATAATCATAAGCTGAGGAATTTCCTTAAGGTTTAGATTCTGCATGTTACTTTTAAGGCCCCACAACTAAAAGTTTATTATCAACTAATATGTACTGATTTAGGGAATATATATAATTTAGAGGTGATAGTAGTCTTGGTGTAGGTTCGACAAAGAACACTTCACAAAAAAATATTTGGATTTGTTTTGCTACATGTTGCTTATAGTACCTAGTTAGAAAAAAAAGGAAAACGTAGTAGTAGGGATGAAGATAAAGATAAATTGTGCCACACAAGGCACAATTAAAGGTTGAATATGGAACATTTGCTTAAAAGCGATCTCTTTAAAAAAGTAATATTTCAACGGGGAGTTTAGAGGTGTGCAGAAATAAAGTGCACCCTTTCCTTTAAACCTTTACATTTAACCTTAAACAATTAAAAAAGATAACTTTTTCCGACCAACCGTTGCGGAGAGTGATTTTGAAGATTTTTCTAGATAGCTTTCTGTATTGACAAAGGTCTCCGACCACACAACCTAGTCAAATACACACGCTGTTAAATCTGTCAGATGTTTATGGAAATTCTAACGTATAAATTATGACTTTTTTAGAGGACATCACAAAGAGGAGTGGAGGATACCACTCAGCTACGGAAATGAGACGCAGAGGAAAGGTACCAAAACTTACTCTTGCCTTTGACCCATATTTTGTTATAATTATTTTTCATTTAGTACTATATTCAAACATTAAGCCTGGGGAAATCTGTAGGTAATGTTTCAAATTATAGACGCACCAATCTGATGTTTTCTGGTCGATCCAAGTTTGCAATTTTCCTTCCGGTTTTCAATTCCCTGCAGACTCAGATTTTCCTTCTAGAAACTATAACACACACCGATTTATTGTGTGTGCTGTTCTAGTTTAAAAAAAGAAATGTGAGAATCTCTGATCCTAGAAGGAAAGAAAATATGCAAACAATTTGGGGATCTGTTGATAGAGGTTGTCATTTTAAACCAACAGGAAATTAAGGGATTACAAAATTATAACCACTTATTATAAATAAACAGAAAATTAGCAAACTGGAATCAGACAATTTTATGTTCAATCTACATTGACCAATTATCAGCTAATTGGAAACTAGAAAAAACTTTTTTTTCCTCATTTGTAACCAGATTGTTGTAAACTCTACTCCTGGGGGAATACAACTTATTATTAGGTAGTTTAAGTGTCAGCAAAAGTTTTAACAGTAAGAAGACATTTTTGGATACAGGTGAAACTCAAAAAATTAGAATATCCTGCAAAAGTTAAATTATTTCAGTAGTTCAAATTAAAAAGGTAAAAACTAATACAATATAGGCTCATTACATGCAAAGTAAGACATTTCAAGACTTTCTTTCTTACAATTGTGGGGTTTTCATAAGCTGTATGCCATAATCATCAAATTAAAAATCTCAAAAAGAAAATTAGAATGAAGTCAGCATCTCCATAAACCTGGACATTTTGAGGTTTTCCCTCCTTATGGAGGAGGTCAAATATGGTTTACAGTCCATACAGAGACCATTTAAAGGCTCGGTAACTCTTTGCAGGAGTTTTAAATTAATTATTAATTATATAACCGCCCCAAACGGCAGCGTCCGTTGCGGTAAGATTACATGTAAAGTTTATGGTCGAGTATGTCAGAGGTCCGTCAGAGTCTCTGCAGTGCGTTGTGTCCGTTGGCTCCGTCAACTTTTCAAGCGCTACTTGCGTTGCAAGCGGCAACGTAGCAAACGCAAGCAACACAGAAGATCAGCTAGCTGAACTTTTGACAGACATGACACACTTGACGCAGTGCGCCAACCCATCAGAGCGTCTCACTGTAGTGATGTCACTACACGTATCTTGAATGAAGCGGCCGACCAGTTAAAACATTTTCAACAAAACCATATTTCAAAAAACTGAAATAAAGCTTACTGAAGACAGATGGACAGGCACTCTTAAGGAGGAATAGAGCACCTGTAGTTGGTGTCCCTGTGGGAGATTTGAGCTCTGATAAAGCCTAGGAGGTCGTAAAACTGGGTGCGGGACAGACAGAAGTGGTGCTGAAAGTGAACCTCATCCATAAGCAGCTTCTGGAGCAAATGGTTAAACTCCCCAAACTCAGAACGCATCTGAAAAATGGGGGATGATGCACCCGACGTCAACGTTGTCTAGATTTATCTAGCAAATAAAGCCAAGCTGCTCTCTCAATACGATCCGCCATAGTTCAGAACGTCCGGCAACAGAGGAAGCCCCGCTTCCGCACTGTTTTTTTGCTCAGAAGCAAACGTTGCAAACCTCAACGTACATGCGTCAAACTACATGCGTTGGATGCGTTGCTTGACGCAGACAAACTGTGTGGTGTAAACGCAGCATTAGTTTCACTTTTTAAGTTGAATTACTGAAATAAATGAACTTTTGAACAATATTGTAATTTTTCGAGTTTCACCTGTAGGAGGTTAATTAAAATGATTTTTTTTTTTTGACTGTAGACAAATCTTTCCAGTGCATACAGACTCTTACTCTTCAGCTGGTAACAGGTAGGCTGCACATAGCCCAGCCAAGTGGCTTTGTTTTATGCTTTTGAGCTTTCACTCTCTGTCATGGAGCGTGAATGATTTAAAATGCTGGCAGCCTTTCAAAAGAGTTAATTAAGGATAAGCTAGCATGTTAATGGTGACATAAGATGCTAAGACTGGTTTGATACAGGGACTGCTCTTTCAAAAACAGAGGGTGTGGAGTTACCACTGCAATCAATTGAAATAATGAATGACTGCCTATGGCAGGAAGGTTGAAAAAGTCGAGTTATAGAATATAGTTTATAAAGATATATTGAAATAAGGGTAAACTCTGAACTTTCTTACCATAAAAGAGCTACTAAAAACTATCCACTAATTGATAAAATTTGTGCATCTCTATTTTTTATTAAACTGAACAAAGAGCAATAAACCTGGTAAAGAGCGTTGGCGATATTAATCACCGAACGATTGACTCAAACATTATATTATTGCTTGAATCTACCGTTTTTGTGATCAAGCCACTATACCGGTGTACACCCTTGTCGCACTGAGTGGACAGCACTCACCATCAGTTGTGAGAAGAGGTCAATGAGGTCCTGAGGAGGGAGGACCACCGAAGTGTTGAGAGGAATCACAAAGCAGGTCCTCAGAGTCAGATCCAGATACGCGGTCAGCTTCTGAATCATAAATACGTGAATATCGTCAGCACACGTCCCGGACACCAACAGGACCAAGGCGGTCCACAACTGTTCCCCATCCTCACCCTGTTGAAGTCGTGGAGGATGTAGGCAGGGTCTCCTGGTCGGAAGCGAGGAGGGGGCACGCTGATGACGGCCATGCTGTCGGAGATCTCCACCTCCTCCTCCACCCGCGGTAGGTAGTACGGCTGGTTCTCTTCCCCGTTGGACAGGTCAGTGAACTGCATCGCGCCATGGTACAGCCTCTGATACGAAAGCAGATAAAGCATTCACACATTAGACACAAAGGTAGGTGCAGGCAGGAAGCAAGGCGTGGAAAATAAAATATTTTATTACATTATGCAAATATAAGATGAAAGCAGAATGAAGAGGATGGAACAAATGGTCGGTTTTCCTATAAATGCCAACCTAATTATCTTCAAATAAATTGAATCCTATTATGTTCAGTTTATTTGTTAAGTTCTGTATAATGGTGTATCACAAACTTTGGAGATACTTTAATAAAAGATGAATATGTTCTTTCCCAAAGTGACAGCAATCAGCAGGTATGCTTCTCTGCAACCCCAGTTAACAGTCTATGAACACATTTGATGGTTTCTCTGTTGATCTACCTACTGAACTGCTTTGGAAAATGACACAAGCATAAAAAAAGAAACAATATTCTGCTACAGCAGTGGATTGTGTGGCAAAGCACTCTGAGACATGTAGACGTCAATGGGTCCGAATAAGAATGTCATGTGGTTTCAACAAGTTAAATAAAATGTAAGTTTGAAATCATTAAAGGGCTTCGTTATGGTTGCAAGAGCTTAGTTTGTTGCCAGCTTGTAACTAAAGTGCCGGTTTGCTTCATTTCAAAGCTTTAACTTCTGTTTTGATGTATGGAGAAGTTGCAGCAATATTTGTACATGAATATTCTTTCCTCATCGTGCCTTTATTATTTTTTTTTAAAACTACGAGTGTACCAGTCCCTGCTCCAGCAAAACGTCCACACCACATGATGCTGCCACACGCTTGCTACACAGTTAGGATGGTATTGCTCAGAGTTGCAAACTCCTTCCTGTCTCCTCCAGATGATAAAGGTTTTTGTAGCCAAACACTTCAGCTCTTAAGTTCATCAGACCAAAACACATATCCCTCCAAAAATTAGGGCTTGGTCACTGATTGTAGTTGGTAATTATTTTTGTTTCGGTTTTATTACAGTGCGAGTAAATATCGGCTTTTAGCTGTATATAATCTTCAGTAATTATTCAGGTTTAAGCCATAAAACCATTGCTAGCAGCACCAAGTCCTAGTGAGATCTTTATTTTACTGATGTTCTAATTTGTTAGGTTCATTGAAAATGAGTTGCACATTTAAAATACTTTTTGACATCCATGGCTCCATGAAAATATCTAAATGCTATTAAACAATCAGAAAGTGGCATTTTGCCCATTCTTTTTCATGTTTGATCAAAATTTTAAATCTGAAAATGTCATTTAACTAAAATGTATAAATCAGATTTAGAACAATTACATCTTTCATCAAGGCTCCCAGAATCTTCTCAATCCTGCAGAGAAAACTGCTGCTGACTGAATCATAAATGCCCAAACTCAAGTGTGTCAGATTTCTTGGGTAATAAACTAAGCCCCACTTTCCTCTAGGGTTTCTTACCAATGCAGGCACATGCAGGAAAAATAAAACCTATATAGACACAAGATAGAAAAGTACCAAAATGGCTTACCAGACAGAATTTAAAGCCCTGCCTGCCAGTTACACAATGTGTAAATGTTCTTAAAAGTGAAAGGTTAAATGGATGTCTACTGATGTCCGGATGTGATTAAAAGACAGTTTAAACTGATTAAAAGAGCCAGCCAAGCCTGTTGGCAAACAATTTCAGCCTTCCTATTTTGGTTAAATTTTAAACAGAGTTTCTTTAGTTATTTTCCGGCTAAATAAGAATCATTAGCTGGTCAATATATGTCGAATTTGTTCTGGAATGCATTTGGTCTGTCTAAGGTGACTAGAATCTCTACTAGTCGTCTAAGCACCTCATGTACTAGTTGGTTCCAAATAGCCACTAGTGTCCCAAAATGTAACATTGTATTCTGTACATCTCCCTTGTACTTAAAAAAATGGCACTAGAACACATTTTCTCCATTCATCAGGCCTCTTATTCTTCAAGGTCTTGTTGAAGAACCTAGTCAAAAACTCTACAGCTACCTCTCCTAGACACTTCATTACCTCCATAGGTATGTGATGAGGACCAACAGACTTTCCCGTCTTCATCTTCTTCAAAGCTTTCCTCACCTCATCCTTACTCATTTCAGCTACTTCATGATCCACAACAGTTACCTCTTCTACTCCACATTTTCCTCATTCATCAGCTCTTCAGGGTACTCTTTCCATCTTCCCATCACACTCTTGGCACGTTAGTACATTTCCATCCCTATCCTTGATCACCCTTACCTATTGCACATCCTTTCCATCTGTGTCACTCTGCCTCGCCAACCTATACAAATTATTCTCTCACTCCTTACTATCCAGCCAAGCATTCAGGTCATCATACGCCCTTTGTTTGGCCTTTGCCACCTCTACCTTCACCATGTGCTGCATCTGCCTGTACTCCTGTCTGCTCTCCTCAGATCATAACATCTACATAAGATGAATTCCACCTAAGTGATCCTACCTCCACTCTTATAAGTCACCCTATGTTCCTGCCTCTTCTTGAAGAAAGTATTTACAGCAGCCATATCCATCCTCTTTGCGGTCTACCACCATCTGTCCTTCTTCGTTTGTATCTTGGATACCAAACCTGCCCAACACTTCCTCATCACATCTGTTCCCTTCACCAACATGTCCGTTAAAGTCTGTACCAATCACCACCCTCTCAACTCTGGGGATACCCTGCATCAAATCATCTAGTTCACGCCACAATTTCTTCTAACTCACATCCTACCTGTGGGTCATAACCGCAAACAACATTGATCATTATATCTTCCATTTCAAACTTCATGCTCATCAGCTTATATAACACTCTTTTCACTTCCAGAACATTCCTAGCAAATTCCTCCTTTAAGAAACACCTACTCCTTTGGATATTTAATATTAGGTCTTTTTTTTACCAATATACCAAAATATTATTTTAATTTCTGATACGAACATAAACCGATATGGCTCATCCACATAAAATGTTAAATTAGAATGTTTGATTAGAAAGGCAACAGCCACAGCATATGTTGCAATTTATGCCAAAGAAACAAAAATACCTTAAAAACTATACCTCTGATCTGTCATATTTTGAGAGATAGTAAAAGTAGCTGAGGAGTTTGATGTTTAAAACCCCTTAAACGCCCCCAACCCCCCGAAATTGTTTAATAAAGCATATCTGAATTCAAATGAACGCTGTTTTTGAACCATTATGAGTAGAAGCATGGTTGGGGTCCACTCCACCACAACAGTCAGTCACAGAGTAATATGATTTTGAATACACAGAAAAAAATAACGTTTTATGTCCACTTATTTTATAATTACACATACTTTAAATTGGCTTTAGAATAATGAACTGAAAAACACGCTGGCTCTAAAGCCTTAAGTATCAGAGATGGGAATTGTGGCTTCAACAAGTCATCTCCATGCCGTATTTTTGTTCTGCTCAGAAACTGAACCAGGTTAATTCACTTTGCTGATTGGAATCACTTGGTTCATTGGCCGAGCTGAGAAGAACAAAAAATGGCTTGGAGATGACTTGTTTAAGCCACAATTCCCACCTCTGTTAAGTATTACCTTTACCCAAACAAATTTGGTAGTAATAAACCGAAAGATGAGTGTTGTGTACATGTTTTTCTAACTTAAATTTCAGGAAAGCCAAATGTGTTCCAGAAAAATGCGCCATCTCCACAGTGGATGCCTAAAGCTTGGTTTCTGCTTGCCGCATGAACATTCCGCGCGGAAACCAGACGTGCGGAACCGGCCGAGACGCCTTCGAGCAGCGTTTATACTTTCTGCAGCTTGTCCCTGCTGAGAGCCAATATTCTTAACGACTGTAGGGGGCGGTGTCGGGCTCTACGGCATGCATACAACACTACACCATAGTAGAAGTAGTAATCACTGTTGTTTACAAGATGGTGACACCCGTGAGCTTAAACAAAGCAGAACTTTTATGCTGTTTACTTAGGAAAAAAGACGAAAAAGGAGACTGTCCACTCATCCATTAAAACACAGTTGATCACAGTGATCTCTATCGGCTGAATCATAAAGATGTCAATTTACGAACCTCCGGCAATATGAGCTCTTACCAGTCCGCCATGTTTTTCCGCGTGGGACCGACCACGTTGTTACAAAATTTTCTAGGTGCGCTGTGCGAAAATTTGGGTCTCCGCGGTGGCCGTGCGGAGAGACGTGGTTGCTGAAATGACATAAATTGGCTGCGTGGAGCCATGCGGATGCGTTGAGCATAAACTAAGCTTTACTAACCATGTCATTTCATGGGCGGGACTCACAGGGTTGGAGGCTTTATTTTAGTGAAACCAAGCATCTTTCTTTCAGGTCCAAGAATAACTCCAGAATACAAGTTATATTTCAGGACAAATTGGTCGCCAAGGGTAACATTTTAGCATATATGTGCCCATCATAGATGTTGAGGTGAAAAATAGCATTATACAGGTAATTTAAAGGATAAATATTTTAGATGCTGCTGTAGCATGTTGTCATAATTACACATTTAATCAGCATATTGTTTAATAAACTATTAATCAATGTAGTGATAAAGTGTTCTGACAAAAAAAAAGATTTTAGAAATTCATCATTGTAGTGTGGATAGTCATAGACAAAACAACAGTTAAAAACAGTTAAGTGTTGAATACAACTGTACAGAGTTCGACCCAAATGTTTTCATTGTCCGTCATTTTGAGAGATCTGGTAATAATCTATTTTTCAAATTCATTTTTAAAATAATAATACAGACATTTTAAATAATATTCAACCCGAACAAGCTTAACAGAGAATCCACATTGTGCCATCACACATCATGCTGATTAGTACATGTATTAAAAATGAACAGTTCTCCTGCTATGGCCTGAACGCACAGTCTCAGAAATTGTTTCTGGTCCACATGGACCTGAACTGCACACCTGTTTAGTTAAATGTCTCAACCGGGATCGGAGCCGTTCAGCTCGTCACAGATTAGCTCCAAAGCCTCGTTGAACTCCTCAACACACTGTCAGCTCCCAGATATCGAGATGCATTAGGTACAGTGTCCAGGTCTGAGATGATGCTCAGATGCTCTGATGGAAATCGCGTAGTAACAAATTTTCCTAGGTGCGCGGTGCGGAAACTTTGGGGCGGGAGGAGGCTGCGCGGAGAGGCGTGGTTGCTGAAATGATGTAATTTGGCCGCATTGAGCCGTGCGGACCTCGCGGACGCGGCAAGCATAAACCAAGCTTAACACATCATTGTTCCTCCCTAATAAAAAAAAGACACGCATAAGAAGGTCCTTTTGGAGTTTCATCTTTCTGGATCAAGATATCAAACAAAAGCTAGCACTTCCGGTCATGCACAGTGGTTAATCTGAGCATGCTATAGGAAAATACCATGAAAACAGCTCGCAAGGTAGGATTTTTACAATTGCTTTCAGTATCGGATTGTTCTAGATTGAGGATGTGAGACTTGGGTATAGAAAAACTATTTTCTTTTTTATTGGATGACATTCATTATACCCTTTGATGTAAAAAGACCGTTTTTGTTCGAAATGACTATGTTCTGTCACTTAGATGAGGCTACAAATGGTAGGTTGGTGGTTTGATAAAAGTGCTTTCTGTCTCTACAGTTATGATTGGCTTACATCATTGGAATCACAAGAATCTTAGCTTTCGTATGATGTATAATATGTACATGTACATGAAAAGGGTGTAGAGGGAAAAGGCAGATTTGACCCAAAAGTATGCAACGTCCTGCCCTCGATGGTATGAAAGTAAGATATAAAAGTCATGTTATTAAAAAGTAAAAAACGCTACCAATAATGACCTATATTAGATTTTAATGCCAATATTTATCGATGATGATTGTAAGCAGATAATATCGGACATCCCTAATAGAACTCATATCTTTCCTTCGTTTCGTTTCTGTTTTAGACATGACAGTGCAAATGGTTTACATATCCATCACTGGTTTGATTTGGTGTCCCCAAATGACCTCCAAATCAGACTCTGTTTTTTGGTTGCTAAGCTTTCTGTCAATTAATATTTTAAGCTTTGCTGCATGACTATTTGATGACCAAGTGAAAAAAACGAAAAGCATTCTAACGAACTTCAGTCAAAATGTTCAGTTTTAGCTTAGACCATAACTTCACAAGATTGACTGTATTATTAAACAGTCATTGTATAGCTAGGGTTAGACAAAAAGGAGGTGCTTCCTCACACAGACATACAATTGGATTAAATTCAAGCTGGTTTGCATCAAAAGTTTAACTCAGTTGCACTCAGAAATCCCACAGTCCGATGATTAAGAAATCCTCTAACAGATACCAAAAGCCACACTAAAAATGGTGATGCCTGCAATTTCTCTCCCACTAAAAAGAAAAACAAAAAAACAATTGAGAATCAGCACTCTTGCTGACCACCAAGGATAGTGTTTTCAACGGCAGTCATGACCGTTTGCAAAAAATTCCTCCAAAACCTCCAAACACACTGCAAGCTGGCAGAGGAACTGGCAGAGAGAGCAGTGATGAGTTCCACTAAAGCCACACTCTGGGCCATCCTTTGGATCAGACGCCATGCATGTAGCATTCTCATCCCAAGCATCCATTTACTTCTAACCAATTGCAATAACATATAAAGAAAATATTGAATGCATGTCCTCCAATGTGACAATAGCTCCAAAGGTTAATGGTATGGCTAGGTTGAAGCTACTGGCTTAATACAGCGCAGTTCATTGATTGGAGGCCCGAAAAAAAAAAAAGAATGTTGCAATAGTATGCAACGATGTTACGCATTTGGGTTTAAAGACGCACTCCGTAAGGTTGCCGATATTTGCTCTCTATCGCCCTCTCAAGGCTTGGGGTATAACATCATCATTGTAAAGTCAAATCTCTAAGGAGCGCATCTGAAGAGGACCGTGTACTGACACGTCAAATTAATGGCGTGTCAGTTGATAAACCGTCAGTACCAAGCAGTAATGTGGAGTGACGAGGAACAATTTTAAGAATTTAATCTTATCAAAGTCTGGGTCTCCATGCTTAAGCTACTGCCCCCGCGACCCAACGCTGGATAAGCGGAAGCGGATGGATGGATCTTATCAACATCATATTATTACCTTTTGATAGCATATGATATAATGCCGTAAAGCGAAACTCTTCCCAGGAGAGAAAAGTTGTATAGTGTGGTTTTCAGCAGCACAAAGTGTTGAACAATTATCTAGCCATAAATAAAAGAAGAAATTATATACATCTATCCGCAGTTGAGTTAACCAAATATTTTCCGTATTTGACCGTTTTTTAGAAAGGTGATGGATGGGAGAAATGATTCCTCATTGTAAAACTTTTGTCTGAAGTAATTAATGTAATTGCAGTCTCCATGAGGGGTAATGTATTCTGTCCAAGGCAAAAATCTAAAACCTCATGTCAAAAACTTCTGCAACAATCCGACTATTAGATACAAAAAAAAAAACCCTTAGTAAGTTGCTTCATGATTATTTATCTATTTTATTTTTTATTTTTAATAACTATTATAACAAGTATTTCTTTATTAGCTTCTTTTATAATTTCTTAAGATGTTTCTTTGTGGTGTCTCCTAAGGACTGCAAATGCTAATCGACTAATCTAAGGTCAGCGTCTGTGTGGGTTTTTTATGTTTATGGATGAGTGGGTGGTGAATGGAGCTCCTTTGTTTTTAATTTGTCTCTATAGCTTGTTGAGATGTGACAAAAATAAAGCTCGACTGACTGAATGATTGATCTCACTTTGCTATTCTGACTGATTTTCTCCAGAATAATTTGCAGGTGATGTCAGGTGAGTGCAAAAAAAATCCTGTTTGCTTCATAACATTTGAACACCCGAAAACGATGTCATTTATTATCAATAGAGGTTAGACTTTATCTTCAAACAAGACTTCTGGATGACTGTGCGACCGCTGCTAACTGAAAAGCAGGCCTGTATTGGAATAGAAAACTCCTCCATGCTGATATAACTCGGACCCTGACCACACGCATGTGCACGTTGCCAGTAATAACAGATCATCACCAACCTTTGGGGTGAAATATCGGTAGAGACACGCTCCCCCCACGATGAGCCCACTCAGGATGAAGGCGATGCCGAGCAGGGTGAGCAAACAGCGACCTGTGGAGCCCTCTGTGGCCCCTGGAGCAGAGGCCACCTCAGGATCCTGGAGACACACAAGCACAGATAGAGCCTGAAGATCAGTAAGGGGAGAAACAGCATGCATGCGTGCATGTTATATTATTACGCAGAGATGCAAGCCTATAATCCTGACTCAATCTTTGCAGATGCGCAGGACCGCTGTTCAGGAGATGGTCTCCTGCGTTAGGTGCATTATGTCTAAAAGCGTTTAACAAAATGATCCAAAATCACCACAGATTTAACACTTTCGGATAACAATGTGCACCACCGCGTGGTTTTGCACGCAGGTGTGTCTGTATTTGCTTGTGGCCGGGTTCAGGCCTGCTTCCCCCAGGCTGAGGATCTCCGGCACTGCACAGAAGCCCGTTAGCTCACCTTCACAGCGGCTGGCACCTCTTTGCCCAGCGCCTTCTGCGCCAGGGCCGAGTTAAAAGTAATTTTCACCATGCTGGACCGGAAAAGTCCGCTTGGGTCTCTTGGTCACAGAAAAAAAGGTGGATATGATTTTTATATGTGTTTTTATCGACGGCCGTGTGCAGCTATTGCGCAGTGTTTCCCCGCAGCTCAACCGTATGACGCACTTAGCAACCTCGGCTTTATCCGCACCGCTTCCGGTGGCTGTGGGGATTAGGAAGGAAAAATAAAATAAAATCGGAAGCTAAAATAAGAACTTTAAGTTGTAAATACTTACAATACTGATAAATTTACTTTTTACTTTTTAATTTAGATCGGTCACTGTAGCAAAAATGTATAATTGTTTGTGTTTGATTCTCTTTGGACATATTTTCTGAGGGTCTGCTCCCATCTGGTGGCTGTAGATCGAAGCCAACGTTTTCGCTCCTGAAAGGAACAAAACAAAGGACTGCTGGGGAAAGTCCTGGGCTAAAAACAATGGTTAAAATGAAAGAGAAAATAAATAAAGGTACTGAACAGTTTTTTTTTAAAGGATATCACTCAGGTTAATCCTGCAAGCACAGTCTTATTTATTTGTGTAAATAATATTTATTTTTTTATTTCATAGTTAGCTGCTTATTTTTCCCCTCCATACTTCTATTTCTACTTTCAAAAGTTCCACTTAAGGTTCATGTTCATTTGTTTAAAAAAAAGGCAAATAATAAATATCATTACAATGATTTATTAATTAATGACTTTTCAAAAATGTATTAGCAACAAACACGAGTAACATTTTTAATAAGTTTAAACAAAAACGAAATAATTTTTCTGCCATCTTCTCCAACTTAAAAAGTCTCAAATCAATCCCGGCTCTCCTGGGCTCGTCTCTCTTCTGCCTCTCGGTGCCACCTCATGTCCTCCTTGATGAGGTCCACTAACTTGTCCCCTCTGGTCCCTCAACTCTTTCTCCCTCTTAACGGCTGACTTTCTGCCTGATTTCCTCTGGCCCTTCCTCTGCTGTACTTGGGCTGTGTCCTTAGGGATAGAGGGAATAAGGACAGGAGGCGTAGTTGAACGCCTCATTCTTGAGGACCAAACCGGTGCCAAATAACAGCTGTGGGCTTTCCACTGACTCCCTCTCCTGACCCTGGATACTTACATCATTAAAAACAGAGAAAATTATAAACGGCAGTTAAAAAAAAGAGCAAGAATTTTTTTAAATTAAATTTACATTTATTAACATACACAATAAAAAGTTCAATTCTTCATTAAAATAAATGCACACACTTTATACTCAGTTTTCAAATTGTCCTTTTGTTTTTTTGTATACCACCAGATTTTAATACACTAACACTTAAAGCTGTACTTCACTCCCCCTCCATCTCCCTCTTCGGGCGCCATTGCGCTGGAGTAAACGAGTGACTCCTGACAGTTTTGCAATGCATCTTGGGATATGGAGAGCAGCAAAGGATACACCACATCTGTCCTTAGCATCAGGAGAAATGAAAGACGGATTTGTGGCCCGCATTTTAAGGAATCTTAATTCGGACAGTCCTCGTTGCGGCGATGTGACGTAATTGTCCTTAAAATTCAACCTTTGCAGGATCCAACCCCTGAATCTGGACACATTACACATTTTCTTCAGCTTGTCAAAGTATTCCACCTCAGTTTTGATTGACCTGAAAAGTTTTTTAATAGAAATAAAACTCCTAAAATACAAAATGCATGTAAACAAACACAACAGTCTGTTTTGTAGTTGGCTACATCTCCTTATGTTGTTATCCTAAAGATAAAGTATCCCTTCAATATAAAGCTTGTAGTGCCCAAATGCAGCATTGGCCCCTGATTTCATTGACTATAGAGCACCGTTCTGGTGAAACGATGTCTGGCTGTTGTTGAGCTGACCAATCACAGACAAATGCTCTCCGATAACAAACTGCGTAGGTGACGGAGAGGCCTTGCATTGACAGATAATGATGCTGCGTCAATCCATTTCGACATACACTGAAAAAACAAAATGCAGTTCTAATTTAAATGAATTACTTCAATTGGTAAAAAGTAATTGATTTAAGTTCAACAAACTTAATTTATTTACTTTTTTATCTGATAAACATAATAAAGTTACTTGAATAAACTTAATTCAATTAGTTGTTACCAATTGAAGCAATTCATTTAAGTTAGAGCTGCATTTTCTTTTTTCAATGTAGACAGAGAAGTATAAACTAGGCTTCCCCCCTGATTCACACCAATGCGGCCTGGTGTCCGTACGGCTGCCACATGGATGAAAGAACATGGAGTCCAATCAGAGCATTTACACCAGCAGGGGGCAGATGCGGAGCTCCATTACCTCTCTCCGGATCTATTCTAATTTTTCCGGGCGCTGGATGCAGATGGAAGTGAGATATGAGCCAGCCAATTTAAACCGGTATATTTCAAATAAAACCAGCGGATCAGTGTGGCCTTTGTTTACAAGAACCTCTCTATTTACGTAGTTGTTATGGCACAAACAGCCAAGATTTGGTCCTCTCGCTTGAGAAAACCTCCAGAGACGTTCCACATGAAATCCGAAGCCGGTGTGAACTGCAGTCCATGCAGCAACCGTAAGAACACCAGGCCACATCTGTTCTGCATCCAGTGTGAATAAGGGGTTACAGTACATCAGCGGTTGGGTGTCTGTATGGCTGTCACACGGACGAGAAAACATTGAGTCCAATCAGAGTATTCACACCAGCCACAGTGAGTGCGGGGTACATATGTAAGTTAAATAATTAAAATGTTTTGTGGTAAAAGAAAATGATAGAAGCACATAACTCAATTTGAATACCCCCCCCCCCCCCAAAAAAAAAAGACTCTTAAATTAACATAAATTTCTGGAGACTTTCCACACACCAAACTCCATTTGGTGTGAATGGCAGTAAGTCCAACAGCCGTATGGAGACCTGACTACACACATACCACACCCGATGTGAATGAGGCGTGAGCCGATGTAGATACGAGCTAACTGATCTAACCAAAGCTGAAGGTAATTAGCGGGCGCTTAGAGCTAGAGAACCGCGGTTGAGTAACTATGCTACCTCTCTACCTGGCAAGTTTCAATAATTTTGTCAATAAAAGATGAAGCCTTGTTGGTCCATAACTTTCACTAAAACAATGGGATTTTGGTTAAAAAATAGTTTAAATAATTTCTATGTAAAGACGAAATATCATATTTCAACCTCTTTCTGACCAACCACTGTCCTCTTTTAATTCAGAACAGAAATAGGATTTTACTAACTGAAAAAAAGGAGCAGAGACTTCTTGGAAGGTCTATTGGTGAAAGCCATCTTTGTCTAATATTGCACGATTAAAATCTGATGACAAAAAAACATTGTGGACACAAATAATGTTCAAGTTCATAGAAACAAATTAGCTGAGACTGTTAACGTGAAGCGGAGGCTGCAGCCTTCCCTAAAACAAACAGGGAATCAAGCTGCTACCCGCTAGCGCTGAGGGCTCATTTGAGACCTGTCAGTCAAAACACATGCCCTTTATTTCTCATAATCTCAAGATTAAATTGCATTAAATTGTTTTTTTTTTTCTACCAGGTGATAAACATGTTGATTTCTGCTGTGAAGTTGGCATTTTTAACATGGGAGTCATTAGAAATTTACAGCCAGCCTCCAGAGGTTTAGGTGGGAAACTGGATTATTTGTCACTTCTTGATTGGCTTCAGTGGCTGACAAAGTTTGGCCCTTGAGCGGGGCTTCACAGCCACATATCATTGGCAAAAATTAGGCCAACACTGATGCTGACAGAGCTACTGTCTTTCTCTGTTTAACTAATATGCAACAGCTGCTTAAATTTCAGGTGAACTCTCTAAACTGCAGGTGGCTAAGTAACCTTGTTCTCTTTCTTTGCTATTCAACTGGACTGAATTGTTGAATCATTGATAGCTCGGTGTATATAGCTAAACTATATACCGTTCTTTGGCCTGTCACTAAAGCACGCCCACTGAGTGTGATTAGCTGATTTCCAATCTTAGCTAAGTAGTAATCGAATGGGTGTACCTGTTCAGGGAAACTGTGGTTCAGTAGGTAGAGTAGTTATCTTGCAATTGGAGTTTCATAAGTTCAACTCCAGCTTACTTCTTTCACATGTCAATTAACTTCTGCGCGAGGCACCTAAAAGGAAAGGGGTTTTTTTTCAACCTGGACCTTATTTTTTGCATTTATTACATTCAGTTATTCACCCTGAAAAATTTGGAGCCACTTGGAGTCCTTCGGAAGATGTTTATATCCAGTCATGATCAGCATATCCATATAATTGGAGTTTGCCGCCTTTAATAAGGCATTATCTGCACCAAAACTCCTTCATTTGACCAATGTTTTTGAATAGTTAACGATATTCCCACATGAGTTTTGGAACGTCTCTGAACTCAGTATCCGGTATGAGTACAGGACTTAGACCAGATAGAGAAACATGGCAACTCTAGAGGAGATAATCAGCTTTTTACTTTTTAAATTACGACAGAAAAAGACAGCTGCAATGTCGTAGAAGGTATCTCAGACCATATTTACCGCTATTGTTTTGCTTGTTTTCCTACTGCTTTTGTCCCTAAGTACCAAATTTATCTTTTTGATTACTGGTAAGGAAATAGTAACGCGTTAGATTAGTTGTTACTGAAAAGGTGGTCATATTAGGACTAACGCATTGCTATTTAACCCCTAAACCGGCATCACTGGGAGTGAGTGTGTGAACACCATTTTCAATATGTGCCCAACTAGGTGGCACAAACTATATGACACAGAAATGACTCAATCTTACGCCGGTAATGTAATATAAATAATGTTTTGAGTCCATAATGTTGCTTATTCACCTCTAAACATCTCTGCCTGCCAGAGTGTGTGCCCACTCACGCTGACACATGGCACACAACACTCAGTGAGCTGTGTGGAAACACAGTCTAGCGCCAAGGCCGTACAGTATGTCTGACACACACCGTCAGTCCACCCTCTGTCTGGGGCTGGCGGTGGTCCTCTGCTTCCTCTGATTTCACCCAGGGTTGAATATATGAGTAAATAAACACTTTACGGCTGCACTGGCACTCTAACTGCCAGCAACAGCAACATTTGCATCTCCTGGTCTTGCAGAAACACGAATAAGCGCAAACACTCTCTGTGAGACTACGGTATTTCTTCTGTAAAACAGACGGATTGAACCGGTAATCATCACTGAAAGGTACATAAACATAGCAGCTGATTTCTGTACCTAGTTCCCCTTTTCTGCGGCCCCTCCTAACACTGACTCTGAATGAAAATCCTAAGTGGTTGTGAAGGCTTGTTTATGGGCTCGTCTTACGCCGTGTTTGATCTGAGAGCTTGCCCACACATGCATGCGTGGACTCAAACACACACCACACATGTTAGAATAAAGTGGGGGAGCCAACATTAGCAGTAATAGCTGAACTGATAAACAACAGGCAGAGATTTAATTATCTGGGCTTTTCGGGATCACACACAAACATTGGGCAGACTGTAAAAAAAAAAGTTCCAGGTGGCGGGGGAAATGGAGGGATTCTGGAAGAGAGTGTAATGATGACTGGAAAAAAACAACAGAAAGAGAGTTGTTAGGAGAACAAGAGCAATCTGCAGCATCTGATGCTTGAGTGAGTTTTCCTAGGGCCTGATTAACAACAGATTAAACCCACCAACCGTCTAGTTTACATCTCAACCTTCCTTACATGCCTGAAAGGTAGACGTTCTCTGCTTTTCAAGCCAAAATGAATAAAAACGTATACACAGATGCATATTTTCTTGTACATAGCCATGCGGAGGCAATGGTTGTCACCATGCAGGATGGCAGGCGTGTATGATGGAGTCCGAATGCCAGCACTTTCCTGTGGTTTACAACTAATGTCCATTAAATGGAATAAAAACAGACAGGCACAATTTACATTTAAGGTTCTCAAAAATAAAGTACTCCTCATAAAACACATTTCTGTGTTTTATCTTGATTTTATCTTTGTATAATTGTGAAGTGGCTAGAATTTTATTTAAAAATACACCAACGGAAGAAAAGTGTGCCGTGCATTTATACTCAGCACCTGAGTAAATAATTTGTAGATCCTCCACTGAACACAGTCACAGCTACAAGTCCTCTGAGGTATGTTTCTGTCTCTACCACCTGTGGACAACTTTTTTTTCAAAGTAACTCAAGGTCAGTCCGATTTGATGGGGAGCATCTCTGAGCTTAGTTTTCTGATTTTGACTAGCCCATTCTAAATTGTGAACATGCTGCGATGTTATCCATTCTTTTGCAGCTCAACTTTATGCTTAGGGTTGCCATCCTGGTGGAAAATGAGTCTCTGCCCCAGTCACAAGCTCTTCAAGGATGTCCCTTTACTTAGCTCCATCAGTCCAATGAACTCAAATCAGCCTCCCTGATCCTGCTGTAGAAAACCATCCTCAAAATAAATGGTATGTTCAGGCTCATTTGCTCCCTGTTTTATTTTGGGGTATCCGTAATGCAGCTTCTATACAAATGCACAGCACACTTTCTAGAACTTTATTTTTAAGGAATTTGGAAAATCATATTTAATTTCCGTCCTCTTCACAAGTATACACTAATTAGTGTTTGTTAATCACATACTGTAAAACACAAGAAAACACATTCTAGTTTGTGGGGGGAAGAACAATTTTGCAAGGTTTCTGAGTGTGCACATAAATTCACGGCCTGCAAATGTTTGCAGAGGCACAGCAGACCTCAAAAAGAGCGAGGAAATGAGCCCCTTAAGCATGACATAACCCATTGAAGTGCCAACAAATATGAACCCATATACAAAGACAAAAAAAAAAACACCTTAGAGATTTGTCATCAGTTTCAGTACCAGACATGTGAGACCACAGGTGACAAATGACTCTGTCTCGTTCATGGTTACCAAACCATACACACACTCGCATGCAGTCTAAAAACTGCTATAGGAACAGCTGGCCGCAGGGTGGACTTGATTCAAAAAGTTTCTTACTGCGCTGTGCTTCATAACATCACTGACACGTCTTCATGTGGATCCAGCATAATCACAACGTGCCTCGAGCGGGAGAACATTTAGTGGTCGAACAGAGCGACAAGGCGCAGAGGAAGATGGAGAAACAAGAGCAGATCTTTGGGGAGGACACATCTGTGAGAGCTGTGATGCTGCTTCAAAGCCTCTTTTCAGATCCTCAGAGTTCATCACTCTCTTATGCTCCTTTCCACACAACATATTCATTTTTAGTAATCACATATGGCTCTGAGACATGGGTGACAAATGAGTCTGTTTTTGGGGGAGTATCAGTTTCCAAAGATACCTCTACTCTTTCAAAGCCCTGCCTATCTTGCGGTCTTCATCCTTTCAGTATGGTTTACCTTGGGGAAATTTGAAAATTATAAACTGATGAGGACTTGTAGGGGGAAAAACATCAAGCTGACTTTGCTGCAGCAATGATCAGGCCAGAAATCTAGGTGTTGTAATGGACTCAGACCTGAACCTCCAGGGTCACATGAAGCAGATAACAAGGTCAGCATTCTCTCCCCTGAAGAACATTTCTAGGATTAAAGGATTTCTTTTGTAACAGAGACTTGAGTAACTCGTCCATGCTTCTATATTTAGAATGCTTGATTACTGCAACAGCATCCTCACAGGTCTGCCTAAAAAGTCAATCAGACAGCTGCAGCTGATCCGGAACGCTGCTGCTCGCACATCCTCACAAGAACCGATGGAGGGTTTTAAGTACACGAAGGGAAGGAGGATCATATGTGACAGACTGAAGACAGGTACAGACAATAATTAGGACAAGGCGGGTGAGCAGGGCAAAGTGCAGAGGTTCTGACATCCCTTATCTGGAACAAACTTGGAATCTGAAACAGATCACTCTGCAAAGCTTCTGAAATACTGTAGAATTTAAATGTAATATGTATTAATTTGGCATATTCTCTTTAATGTTGTGTTTTATGCATTTATGTTTTTCTATTTCCTAATGATGTAAAGCGCCTTGAATTGTTGAACCCTTGTTATTAAAATAAAAACAGGTGTAGTTTTTGCACAAATTGTGCCCTGGGCTAGCACCCCTTTTTACCTCCCAACCCACAATGTCCTAACAACACTGCAAAAAACAAACTGTAGGGTTTTATGATTTATTGTATTACAAGTATTCAGAGTAAAAGTAGTGCATATCTGTTTAATGTTAGATTTTCTGTTTTCTGGCCACCTTACATTAAGATTACAGCCGATTCAGCCTTGGTCTTAGGTGGCCATCATTGCAAATTCATTAGAATGCTTTTTTAGTGGTTTGAAAAATAAATTAAAGGCTTCCTAAAACTCAAAATATTTTGGATTATGAACTACTGATTATAGAACTATAGCTTCCATGACCAACTATAAAATAGCCTTTTATTAATTTAGCACACAAAATCAAACACTATAAGCTATATTACTGAAAGACTACATACTAATATGCAAAAAGAACCTGATGGAAGAGGTTGTTTTTTCCGCGTTTGTGGCACCCCTTGGCCTGTGGTGCCCTGGGCAGTTAGCCATTATATCCTTATGACAAACTACCACTACCCACATTAGTGCACAGTCAGTATTTGTAGCTCTGTACTAATTAACTCCTCTAACCTGCTTTTCTAACCTCCACCTTTAGATGACCAGCATTCCATCTATTATAATTCTAAAAATCTTAAATTCTAATTGGTCTGGATCAAAAAAACTATCAAAAAGCGTAGTTGTAAGTCACAAGAAAGAGACAAGGATGAAAATACACATACTACATAATTAGACTGAAAAGAAATGGAAAAGGTAAACTATTTGAAAACAATGAGTAAAGAAAACGGAAAATATCAAGACAGATGAGAGAAGAGAAGAGAAGAACAGGCGAATGGAAATGGGTGAATGTCTATTATGTTTCTCTGGGTTGAACTTCAGGGAAATGACCTCATGGTGATACTGCTCCAAAGCTGTACAGTCATGTTGACTTTGTAGCAGTGAAGTGCACACATACAGACACGTGTATTTACCTTCCACCAAATAGTGGCCAATAGCATCAGAGCCAGGTCCAATCACTTCCAGACTCAGTGACGTCACCTCATGTCAGGTTAACAGGAGCAACACGAGCACGAGCACATATACACATGGAGTATATTTCCAGCAGAGGGCAACAAACTGAGCTGTAGCTTTTTTTCCAATTTTGTCACAGGCTGTTTTCAGGTTTTTATTTCCTTTGTGAACTCTGAGAGAAACTATGCTCAAATCAAGATGTGAGTTCAGCACAAAGCTGACAGACTTGGACTCTTGTAGGAAAAAGCCGTGTGATGATGGTCTCAGCAAGACTCTAAAGTGCTCCTACAAAGGTTAGGTAGGAGGTGACACTGGCTTCCAATTAGTGTCGATGTGCCAATAACTGAGTATCAGCCACACTAATTAGGAAAACAGAAATATGATGTTTTGTAAAATTCTAAGGTGATGAACGCTCAATGAACTGCAGATAATGCATGGATTATGTGAATTAGTGCTTCTACTATGTTCTAACTAAGCAATGCTTTTACAGACATAATCAAGGCAAGGCAAGGCAATTTTATTTGCATAGTACACTTTCAACACAAGGCAATTCAAAGTGCTTTACATGATTCGAAAAATGTGAAAAATTAAAACATATAATCAGTAAAACAAATCTTAAACGAAAATTTATAAAAGACAATTTATGTAATTAAAAAAAAAACATTTAGTTATTAGAGCATAAGAGAACATTTATGTAAAATTATGAAAATTACAACAAAGAAATTTAACAGTAATTAAAAAGAATGAATGTAAACGTTGTATCAGTTGCTCATAAGCAAGTCTAAATAGATACGTTTTAACTTTCGATTTGAAATGGTTCAATGTCTCTGCAGTTTTGCATTCATCCGGGAGTTTGTTCCAGATATGGGGAGCATAGAAACTAAAAGCTGCTTCTCCATGTTTGGTTCTGGTTCTAGGGTCGATCAGTAGATTAGAGCTGGAGGATCTAAGTGATCTGGATGGTTTGTACCATGATAGCAGATCTCTAATGTACTCTCGTTCTAACCCATTCAATGATTTATAGACTAAAAGAAGCACATTGAAGTCTATTCTATGAGCTACAGGGAGCCAGTGTAAGGACTTTAGGACTGGGGTGATGTGTTCTACTTTCCTAGTTCTAGTGAGAACACGAGCAGCGGCGTTCTGGATCAGCTGCAGCTGTGTGATTGATTTTTAGGTAGACCTGTGAAGATTCTGTTATAGTAATCAAGGCGGCTAGAGATGAGTGCATGGATGAGTTTTTCTAGGTCTCCTTGCGTCATCAGTTCTTTAATATAGAAATGTTCCTTTGGTGATAGAAAGCTGACCTTGTTATTGCCTTCATGTGACCCTGGAGGTTCATGTCTGAGTCCATTATTACACCTAGATTTCTGGCCTGGTCAGTAGTTTCTAGTTGGACCAACTGCAGCTGTGTACTGATATTTAATCAATCTTTTTTGGGTCTGAAGACAAGTAGTTCTGTTTTGTTTTGGTTCAGTTGTAGGAAATCATGGGACATCCAGTTGTTAATTTGCTCAATGCATTTATTGAGGATTTGGACGGGTTCAACATCACCTGGTGACATTGAGATATAAAGTTGAGTGTCGTCCGCATAGTTGTGATGGTTAACATTATTTGTTGCCATTATCTGGCTAAGTCGGAGCATGTAGGTGCTAAGTAAGAGGGGCCCTAGAATGGAGCCCTGGGGGACCCCACATGTGATTTCTGTGTTTTTGGATGAGAATTGGCTAATCGACACAAATAATTTCCTGTCTTGAGGTAGGATTTGAACCATTCGAGTCCCGTACCAGAGAGTCCAAGCCATCTGTCTAGACATTCTAGTAATATATCATGATCAACAATGTCAAACGCCGTACTGAGGTCTAATAGTACCAGTACTGTGGTTTTAGCACGCTAAGTATTTATATGGATGTCATTGTGTTCTGTCTCTTTACTGTTGTGCCTACGAAAACCAGGCTGATAAACATCAAAGTGGTTTTTCATTGTTTGGAACCTGTTTAACTACTAGAACACAGCTTTTTCCAATAATTTTACTAATAAACGTGAGATTATAGATTGGTCTGTAGTTTTGCATTACGTGCTGTCTAGGTTCTTCTTTTTTAGTATTGGCTTGATAACTGCTGTTTTTAAAGCTTGGGGGAAAACACCTGATAGGAGGGATGAGTTAACCATTTTGATCAGCTCGGCCCTGATGGTTGGGAGGACTTTTTTTCAGAAAACCTGTTGGTAAGATATCCAAGCAGCAGGTGGCAGAGCTTAGTTTGTCAATAATTTTATCAAAGCTAGATGGATTTATTGCTTGGAAATTTTTAATTTTCTAAGCATGGGTGTTAAGTGGGCACAACGTTGGTATTGGGGTTGAAACTGATGTACTAATTGAATCAAATACTTTTTAAAACCATGACACCACAGATTTTCAGGTTATTCTGATATGTGATAAAAACGTATAAAATAAAAAAATAAAAAAAAGTTCCCATCCATTATCAGTGAATGATTGGTTAGTAGGGAACAATAATTATACATAACTATATACCATTTATAAAAGTATTTTGGCTCAGAAGTAAAAATGTGAGATGTACAGAAAGGCCCCTAGAGGTTTTTTTCCATTATGGAAAATTTTTAACTCTTACCAACCCCAAACTCTAAATCCAATATGGCTGCTTTGAATCTATTATCAGTAGCATTTAGCTTCTCACTCACCACTAGAAAAAAAGAAAAATAAACCATGTCAGGCATTCTGAGGCCCCACAGTCTGAAATCCTCTCCTGTTCTACACCTTGTTAGAACATGTAGGAAGACCTGTGCAAGTTTTCTTTCACTTCAAAACTATGCAACGTCTAAAATCCATTTAATTTAACAACTGAAGTTAAAGGGATCCGACTTGTATCACATGAGAGAGGACTTAACAAATGGGAGCAGGTTTGATTTCAATTTAGAGTGGCTAAAATCAACAAAAAGTTTATTATTTTTTTTAAAGCTACAAAGGCACCAGTCAGCTACAAATACAACTACTGTATATGGATGTTTGAGCTACAATGAGATTATTTCAACTCTTGGCCATTGAAATGAATTATATATTATTTCTTACGTAATAGGCCTGAAACATCTTCTTAATAATGGTTTAATACATTAAAAGCAGTAATAGAATAGAATAGAATAGAATAGAAATAGAGTAAATGTTAGTCTCTCTCTAAAAGTGGTTAACCATGGGTGAAGTCATTCCTAGAGAAAACAACCAACTTCAGTGCTAATTAGAGCACATATAGACAGCAAATAGGCACAAGCTCTTTTACCTGGTTCACTTTTCTAAAGTTTGAGTTTTTAAAATTTTCTTCACTACATTTTCTGACATTTCTTAAGCAAGGATCAAAGTGCTTGATCATCTTTTTGGTTTGTTGGTGTCTGTTATGACAAAATCAAAGCTATATTAGTTATATTTATCTTGCAAAAAGCTTTATATTAGCTCTCAAAGGGGAGTTTTTCCTCTCCACTGTTGCTACATACTTGTTCAGTATGAGGGATTGCTGAGGAATTACTTTGGAGTCTGCATGATCTGGGCACAACCTCACGTTGATGACTCAACGCAATCTGCTGGGTTTCCTTACATAGAAAATCTAACTGATTGGAATGTTTGTATAATCGTATCGAAAATAATTTTGTTGTAAAGTGCCTTGAGGTGACATTTGTTGTGAATTCGAGCTATATAAATAAAAGTGAATTGAAAAGACAAAGCGCAGCCTGAAGACCCCTATGACGAGTCACATTATTGGATTCAGTGTTCCCTCACCCGGACGCGGGTCACCTCGGATTCAGGAGGAACAATGCGCTTTTCGTCCTGGCCCTGGAACACTAGACCAGCTTTACACCCTCAGCAGGGGCCTGGAGGGTGCGTGGGAGTTTGCCCAACCGGTGTACATGTGTTTTGTGGACTTGGAGAAGGTGTTCGACCGTGTCCCTCAGGGAATCTTGTGGGGGGTACTCCGGGAGTATGGGGTACCGGGCCCTTTGATAAGAGCCGTTAGGTCCCTGTATGACCGGTGTCAGAGTTTGGTTCGCATTGCCGGCAGTAAGGCAGATTCGTTTGTAGTGAGAGCTGGACTCCGCCAAGGTTGCCCTTTGTCCCAATCCTGTTCATAACATTCATGGACAGGATTTCTATGCGCAACCAAGGTGTTGAGGGGATCCGTTTTGGTGGCCTCAGGATCAGGTCTCTGCTTTTCACAGATGATGTGTTCCTGTTGGCCTCATCGGAATGTGATCCATAGCTTTCGCTGGAGTGGTTCGAAGCAGAGTGTGTGGCGCTGGGATGAGGATCAGCACCTCCAAAACCGAGACCGTGGTCTTGAGCCGGAAAACGGTAGGGTGCCTTCTTCAGGTCGGGGATGGGGTCCTTCCTCAAGTGAAGGAGTTTACGTATCTGGGGGTTCTGTTCATGAATGAGGGAAAAATTGAGCAGGAGATCGATAGACGGATTGGTAAGGCTTCTGCAGTTATGCGGGAGCTGTACCAGTATGTCGTGGTGAAGAGAGAGCTGAGCCAAAAGGCAGAGCTCTCTATTTACCGATCAATCTACGTTCCTACCCTCATCTATGGTCACAAACTTTGGGTGGTGGCCGAGAGAACGAGATCACGGACACAGGCGGCTGAAATGATTTTCCTCCGCAGGGTGGCTAGAGATAGGGTGAGGAGCTCGGTCATCCGGAGGGGGCTCAGAGTAGAGCCGCTGCTACTCCACATCAAGAGGAGCCAGTTGAGGTGGCTCGGGCATCTGGTCAGGATGCCTCCTGGATGCCTCCCTGGTGAGGTGTTCCGGGCACGTCCCACCGGGAGGAGGCCCAGGGGAAGACTCACGACTTGCTGGAGGGACCATGTCTCCCGGCTTGCCTGGTAACGCCTCGGGATTCCTCCCGAGGAGCTGCCCCAAGTGGCTGGGGAGAGGGAAGTCAGGGTGTCCCAGCTTAAGCTGCTGCCCCCGTGACCCCAACCCGGATAAGCGGAAAAAGATGGATGGATGGATGAATTGAATATTAATATTTCATCTGTTAATCACACTGATAAAAAACCCCACTTACAAATAACTTAATAAACCTGATAAAAAATGTTACTTTTAAATTTTATTTATCTATTTTTTCCCTGAGAACCACAGTTAGGATGAATTGTTTACTCCAAACAACTCCCAGAAGAGGTTCAGCTTGCTCCCAAGTGACTTTTGCTGTTGCACTTTCACTAAACAGGGCAAAAATGAATAAAAACTAAACTCATTGGTTGAAAAACAGAAACAAAAACCTTTTCAATTACGTATTTTAACAGTTCTTAATGTTTGCTTAGGTAATAAAATCATTCATATTTCTGATTTTAACCCATACAGACATATCCACCTTTCTGTTTTCTGCTGGAAATGGCAGGTGATTCATGGGAATAACAGTCAATGGTTGGATATGGAACAGGAGAACGATAGCAACATCTAATGTGTTTAGGTTGTAGTTGTAACAACAGAAAAATCATTCCCGCCGTTGTGTTGCCTGGTTCGCCATGACCAGCCTGAACTTTGTCCAGCAAAGAATGTATTGTAGAGGAGTTTAGCTGACACCTAATGTTAGCAAAGTTAGCAAGTGAGCTAGTTTACCGATCCAGGAAGAAAGCCACTATTTCCGTGTGTTTGATGCGATGAAAATTTTTATGTCGGTCAATCTAATGTAAGCTTCACCTAAAACTGCCCTATAGTTTCTGTTCTACTGCGGTCTCTCCTCCTGAGATTAATAAAAATATCTCTGGGGCTCTGAAGCAGCCGCTGGACTTGCAGAGTCCGTAATTTCTCCCAGTGCCAGCCGAGCTGTGCCGACCATATTGTTGGAAAATAGAGACCGTATCTATCAACCCGCAAGGGTAGATGTTCACCTAATGGGACTGTTGTGTCCATCAAAATTTTAATTGTATTTTATTTTAATTCAAAGATAATTTTTCAAGGAAATTTACTTTCATTCTGCATCCCTCTAAACGCTGTGTGGATGTATTATCAAGTTTAAGAATGTAGCTTTTTATTATGAAATTCTTCCATATTCAACCTTTAAGTGAACCAATGCCTTCAGCCCATTCCTCATCAAAATCTTTAGGAATGATGTGCTACCAATATATTCTGATGCCGTTGAAATTTGAACATCAAAAAATATCTATTTCACATACAAACTTTTTTTTATGGCAAGTTTTTTATGCCACCAAAACTGCTTTTTAAAAACGTTTTCTAAAGACAGTCAAGGGGGATATTCAAAGGTTAGTAGGATAAGATTTGAAACTGATCACCCCCTTGCTTAACCTCCCCTTCTTCTCCTCATGTCAAAGATCACCATGCTGAACCAGAGACTCAAGATTTGATGTACCAGTGATGAAAGTGCCAGTGTTTGTGTGTGTCTGTGCCTGATTGTCTGGAAGGACTTTCCAGCATTATATGAGTCTAAGCCCCGGTCAGGATGTAGTTATGCAGCGCTAATTTGAAAGCTGTCTGATTGCAAGCTTTTCGTGGGCCTCCCTCTACTAAACGCGCACACACAGACACACACTCTCTATCAGTCATTAATCCATCAGGTGTCATTAACTAGGAAGGATGGGCTGATTGGAACCAGAAGGAGACAGAATGATGTCACGCAAAACACACTTGACTGCCAGGGCTCTCATGTGTCTCCACGTCTCCGTTTCATCCTCATCGTCACCACACACACTCGGGCTCATCCGCCGGACTGACGTTTAGACAGATAAAAGGAGAGGAGTTGGCCCTCTTACGACTGCTCCTCCTCCTATAAAACCAACTTGAATGGGATACAGGAAAAGCTCTCACTGCAACAATAATGGGAAAGCAAATTCTGTGTGATGATATAAAAATGTATCTGTAATGAATGAGGCTGTGCTAAAAAACGCAGACGGATTGTTTTCGCCCTCCATCCCACAAAATAACAAAGCGCTTACATTTTTAAAACACACACTCAGCTGAACACTCGAGCTACATGGCTCTCTATGGAAGATGAGCTATTGTTTAGCAGTGACAGTAATCCTTTAAAGAGGTGCTGCATTTCCAGGCTGAGAATGGATCTCTTTATTAACACTGACGCAGGAGCATTTTCTATAAATACAGGCGGGAGCCACTAATAAATCATTTCTCATGGCCCTGATAGAGCTCTAACCACGAGGCATTAAAGCATCGTGAAAGCTAACCACACATTGGCAGGCCTGTTCTATATGTGTGGGTGTGTGTGTCTGTGTGTGTGTAGGTTACACCATGCTTTGGCAGGCACAATGATGGGTCAGGAACTGGGCTTTTGATTGAAATAGCATGCTGAGTTCCAGTTTCGGCAGCCTTTAAATTACAGAGTCCTTAAGAGTCTCTGAGCTGCAGAAACTCTCCAGGGATAGAATCAAAAAAGGACAATTTTGATGTATCTGAGGACATGTTGAGCCAGAATCAGTCAGTCAGTTTTGCTCCCCACACCATAACCTCATATGTGGATGTTCATGTTTGCAGTGGAGCAGTGGCGATGGCATGGAGCTGAGCTGGTGGTACAGAAACTATACTTTACCACATAAGTATCTATGCATTATAGCATAACAAGCAAAAGTGTCTATTTCCTTTACATTTGTACACAGTAGTGTTTTATCACGTTTCTGGTCACATTTGTGTAAATATGCCTGTATTTTTGGGCTCAAAATATGGAACTTTTACAGCTGTTTATTCAACTCTTAAGCAATAGGATATGTAAGAAGCCAGGTGGGTAAGACAATCGTAAGGTAGTTCATAGTTTTGAAGGACAAAAAACATAATTATACATAACTTAAAAATGTTCTAGGAATAAATATTCAAGACATGTTGTTTGTATTTGTATTTTTCCCCATTTTAGTCCTATATCACTAAATAAGCTTCAGCACAAACAATTGCCCCCTGCAATCACCTAATCAGTCAATCTGTGTGTGATTTAATCTCGTTCAGAATACAGCTGTCCTGAAGGTTGCCAAGGTTGGTTGTCTATCTCCACTGATAGACTGGGAGTGCAATAATCAAAGAACCAACTAAGAAGCTCGTAACTCTAGACGAGCTGTACAGATCCACGGCTCAGGTTGGAGAACCTGTCAACAGGACAACCATTAGTCATTGTGGCCTGAAGAAGAAAGTCATGCAAACCCCCATCTGCATTTTTCTAAAAGCCATTCATACAAAAACACGTGGAAGATGTTGATTTCTCTGATGACATCAAAACGTTAGCTTTTAGCTAATGTTAAACGTCACCCTGAAAACACCAACGCTAATGGCAGCATTATGATCCAAGGATGCTTATTTTTAAGCTTGGACACACTTATCAGAGTTGAATGATGGTGTTTACAGATAATCTGCTAGGAGTTTGAAAAGACTTAAGAGTTTTAGCAGGAGCAAGATCCTAACCACACGGCCAGAGATACAGCGGGAAGGCTTAAGCCTAGTTTATACTACTCCTCAAATTCTAATTTGATCAATGATCAGATTAAAGACATTTTGCACATGTAAACGCAGAAATTGTTAAAAAAAGATCAAGTTTGCTGTTGGAGAAGTATAAACTAGGCTTTAGATCAGTGGTTCTGAAACTATAGTACAGATATCGCTGATGGCACTTAGGGTGCAATCAGTGGTGTTTTGGGGAAACAGTTATGTCAGAAGTTTAGAAGGTAAATAAATACCAAATTGATTTGCTATTTACAGCTAATAACCATAGAAGCCAACAGCAAGATTGGTAAGACTCATTGTAAAATAATTAGAGAACTGACAACTAAACCAAAAATCACCAATGTTTCCTTGTGCTGCATTCTCTTTTAGTACTCAAGTCACAATTTGGCTTTAGGAATAACATTGGTTAGTTTGAGGTTTAGAAATGTGGGAAACCTTCATCTCAATGTATTCAGACTTCAGAGGAATTTTCTTTTTTGTTTTCTCCACTTTGATGCTGTAAATTTTTACCTCTCAAATTTAGCACAAATCGATTTTGAACATTTTTCCTCCTACTTTTTGCGGGTGAAAATTATTCAACAACATCATAAAAACACAGAAGTCCAGCTTCTTTTTGGTGCACCATTTTAATTTTGTAAAAAAGGATCAGAGATACTTGCCTGCACATGAATCTGCCAGCAAGAAAAACATGTTTTTGTATCTCTGCATCTCCCAGTTAATTTTCATTGGAACTGAAGAAGAAACTTATCAGTTGTGACATCCCTATGTTATCTACATCTGTTTGCAGAGCCTCTTAAGAACATTAACCCCATGGGTACATTGATGATTTTCCTGCATTTAAACTTCCCTAGGTGATGTGATATAAAAAAAATTAGATTTTGTTTTAAGTAGCGAATGCGTACATGATCACCAAGCCAAAGTCAATAAGCATGTTGTCAAATTCCTTTAACAACAACTACAGCTGTACAGTATGTCTCTCTGGGTATGTCATTAAACGCTTGGCACATCATGTCGCTAAGATTTCTATCCATTCCTCATGACAAAATGACTCCATCTCCTTCAAATTGGACGGGTCCTCCTGGACCGCAGTTTTCAAGTCAGACCACAAAGTCTCATTTGGATTGCAGCTGAAGGTCCTTCCAAGAAGTGTAAACGTGTCTTCTTAAACCACTGCAGCATCGGTTCAGCTGTATGCTTTGGGTCGTAGCCGTTCTCTGTAACAGTGTCACTCCTCTGGAACAGTGAAGGAGGGTCTGAATAAAAAAAATTATCTGTGAACTGCAAGTGGTCAGTAGGGGTGACGGATTTGAAACGCGACAGTATTTATCTTGAGTGATGAATAGAAAACCAACTTATATTATGACTGTCCGCTGTGCGTAAATCTGAGCCTTGAAGCTGCGTGAGCTTTCTTGGGGGGGACGTCTTCGAAATATCTGTTAGTGTGTATTAGTGTTTGTGCTTCATAGAGAAATACAGTTATGCAGCCGTTTTGTTTTATTTTGAAATATGTATTTTTTTAAATATTAACATTGAGGGCTTAATCATAGTCTGTCTACTATGGGTACAATTCTGTCCTCCACAAAAGGTCAGAGTTTCTCGGGATAAAAAACAAAAAAAGAGCTACAACTTCCAACAGGAAATACAGCTACCTTCTTTAAAAACCCTTTTCCTGACCTATTTATATACAACAAAGCAAGCTTTTTCCTCTTTGTAACTTTTGGCTTAAAAACAGAATTCCTGAAACATTAACACTATTTCATCTTCCTCCTATAGGCGGGGACGGGATGGTTGGGGTTGGTTGCAGAGAAGTGCGATTCCCTAACGCATTATCTGGTTAGCTTAGTCGAGCTACTGAAACTCTAGTTCGGTTCGACTCAAGCCGGACTAAGGTGTATACATGCATTTCAAAAGTTTGATTTCATTTGGACTATGGTAATCATTCCAATTTCGTCTTGCTGCATGTATGCACACTGAGTCTGTCCTGTCCACCCCAGCTAACTAAAACCAGGCCACACCAGCCAAGCAGACAGTTTGACCCTCCTCAGAGGTCACGCCTGTTGTTGCAGCCAGTCGTCTCCCTAACCAGTCTCGTTCAGAGAAGACGTGGGAGTGAAAGGGCCGATTAGGGCCTGCTGGAAGCGTTCAGTGCATACGTTCCTCACCCCGCCCACCACATCATCCCAGCAGGCGGCCCCTTCCAAACGACCCCTCTCCCCCTCGGCCCTGCGCTGCTCCGAGCTGTGATTGGCATGTGAATTGCAGTGTGTGGTGATGATAATAAGAGTGCTAACCGGGGCCAGGCCTGCGCCTTCCAGCCAGCAGCCAATCTGAGCTGGCACGGCCTGAAAGACGACCGCTGCCACCATCTGAAGAGGCAAATAAAAATGACAAGCTAACTGTTAAGAACTGCTGATTTTTCACATGTTGTTTTAAAAGCTTTAGTGGCTCTGCCAGATATTTTTTTTCATCCATCATCTTTTTTTTTCTTCCTTATTTTCATTCTTCTTTGCCTCAGCCACATCCAGAAATATGAAACCCCTCATTTTTAAAAAAATCTAAAAACAATTCCTCTCCACTGTAGAGGAGCTTTGACTTTTTTCAGAAAAACTGCTCACAATGATTGTTTCCAGTGTAACAAAAAACGATCAAGACAAGTATGACCCAAGGTTTTAACACAAAACAAATCAATTTCCTTCAAATAATTGTCATTTCCTCCAACTATACACATTAGCAGCTTTACGTTGAGCAAATAAAACATTTCAAGTTTCAATGAGAATCATGTTAAAGGGATAGTAAAGAATTTAGGCATCTGATACCTGGCCTGCTGATATCTGCTTGTATCAACCCTTTTGGCCTCTTTGTTTAGCATAATTTAACATTTTTCCAGGAAGTTGAAGCTGAAGACAAGGCTGAATTTGGCCAAGAAATAAAATAACACTTCAGTCATCCATCCATTTTCTGAACCGCTTATTCCTCAAGGGGTCGGGGGTGCCTATCTCCAGCTGTCAACGGGCGAGGTACACTCTGGACAGGTGGCCAGTCCATCACAGGGCCACACATAGAGACAGGACAACCAACCATGCACGCACACACCCACACCTAAGGACAATTTATCTAATTTCACTTTTATTTATATAGCACCAATTCACAACAAATGTCCCCTCAGGGCACTTTACAACAAAAGTAATTTCAGTATTTGCAAAGAAATGTATGCAACCAACGTCTTGTAAACACTTAAACAACAGAATTATCATGTTCCTTTGGATGGTTATTTGCCATGATATTTATTATTCACACAGGAAATAGAAGATTGAGGCAGTATGCCACCTATAATTGGCCCGCGCGAAACATGTATTGAGAATGTAACATGTAAGCACAAAAAAATTCAACTATTGTTTGCTTGAACTGCTACAAAATTTGAGCTTTTTTTTTGCAAACACTAACTTTTATATATCATTAAACTGAAATGTCTTACATGTAACAACACTAGGATCACTATGAATTTAGTGATGGTTTTCTGATGTTATTGGAGACTTTATGAGATGCTGATGTAAAAACAAGAGTTTTTCTTTCTCTTAACAAGCTGTCAATGCTTCTTATCCCCAAAGCGCTCAAAAGGCTGCCCAGTCCTCTCACAGAACAACCTCCCAGAGATATAAATGAAATATGCATATCCAAAGTTTCCGTTGGCATAATTGTTCTTGCATGGTCTTAAATGGAGTAAAACATTAAAAAACAAAGTAGACTTAAGAAAATTGACGGCAATAAATTAATAAAAAAGCAAAAAACTATTTTTGTGTTTTCTAGAAAGTATCCTCTGGGTTACTTCTGCCATTCTCAAACCTGGATTTAGGAGGTAGGTGATTTAAAGAACAAGAATCAGGGAAAGTTCATTGACAGTTATTAACATAGTCTTGATATTTTTTAATCCTCTACTCATATAGTGCTTTATTTAGTCTCTATAGATCCAAAGGGCTTTACACTACATTCAGTCATTCAACCATTCACGCGCACATTTATGTACTGCTCATGACCAATTAAACAAGTTTCTAAGTTTTTATTTTGTAACTTCTATTGACTCTTAGAAAAACAAAATCCTGTTTTCGTTAAAACCTCACAAGAATGGTTCTCAGTATGTGTCTTACAAAGGGATATCACTGGTGATGCTTTTATGTCCTAACTCAATTCACCATGAAGCCATCTGTGTCTTCAGAGACACAAACATTCATGTCATTGGTGGGTTTGTTTGGCCATGGTCGGGTGCCAGGTTTCGGCGCTCCGCGGTGTGCAGGATCAGGATTCAGGAGCTGGTAGAGCTTGGTGTCTGGGTGCACTTGGCCTGGGGATGCCGTCCGTCTGCTGTAGCTGTTGGTGTGGCACCCCAATGAGGCGCAGCGGTGGGCGCTGGGATGTCGGTTGTAACAGTTGGTTTGGGGTGATGGAGGCATGTGTCGGCCATGGGCTGGCTGTGGCCCTGCGGTCTGGAGCCAGCAGGGGACCTCTGTCAGCCGACCCCTGATCTGGGGTCCCCTGGATGTCTGTGGCCCCAATCTTCTCCATGTCTGCGTCAATTTCTGAGTGGTGGAATGATGGCTCCTCACACCAGCTATTGAGAGTGAGGAGTCACAGCCTATTTGGGCGGGGTCTGAGTTCGTCCGCCATAATGTAAGGAGACGCTATTGGTTGCCAGGGCAACGTCATCAGAACTTAACAGTATTGACGTGACTAACATTCCGGAGCTCTTTAATTTTTGCGCATATTATTTCGGCGGGACAGATCTGCTATTAGACGGAATGTAAGAAAGTAAAGCAAAGGAGGAAGTTAAGGCAAAAGAAAATGGACCTTACAGGGACAAGCTTATACCTACGGCAAAAGAGCGGTATTTGGAGACGTTTTCAGACATTAAACATACAGACCCATTAGAGCTCCCTGCAGCGAAATGGCACGGAGACTTAGATCTGTATCACACACCTCACTTTGAAAGTTTCTACCATCTCTTTGAATTAGATTATTGTTCTTTTTTTTACATTTTTATCCAAACAGTTCAAAACTAATGTTCTACGGTAGACTTACACATTACAGTATCAGGAAACTACAGTAACACCCTGCGGATTAGTTTTCAGAACCTTGACAGCCTTCTGGGTAACAGAACTCCCACTACTAAATCCCAGCTCCGCATTTCTCCGTGATTCCCGGTGCCCTGGTCAATCACAGCCCTGGTTTGGCCGAGCTGCCTGTCTGGGGGCCCCTGGGACGGAGAAAGACTCTCGGCTGACATCCCCACATGCTGAGTCTGACTCTCATTACCAATTACGGCTGTTTTTGTTTCCTTTTACCACAACATTAACCACACATTTACTGGCAACCGGAGAATGAGGGAGAGAAAAAGAAAAAGCAATTTTCATTGAAAAGAATTAGCTATCTAAACAAGTGAGATGGGTGTGGCGTCGAGCCTTGGATTTACAGTTGGCCTTTTGAAAGCTTTGTGGACAGATGAAGATCTATATGTGTTTAATGGGAAGAGGGTGAGTAGCAAGGGATAACTAAAGGCTTAGGAAAAGAAAAGGGAAAAGGAGGGAGGCAGTGGGAGAAGATAATTCACAACACACTTGTGGTGAGCGGAGGAGGCAGCGACTTGGCAGAGAAGTTCCTCTCCTCTCCTGTTTTCTTCTCGCCCTCTTTCCTCGTTACCCACCGATCAGGCTGAGGCAGAGGGAGCCAGTGAAGGCTGGATGCCGTGGCACATGAGCCATTAAATCTTCCAACACTGTGGGCAGTGGGGGGAGGGTGGTGGTACCAGGCGTCATGCCCAGAATCCCAAATGTGTCCAATGGGGAGACCAGAGGAGCTGCAAAACATTGGGAAACCTAAAGGAACTCAGGCCCGGTAACGATAATATTTTAACCAAACCACAACAAGAACTTTTATTTAAAAATGTGTTTATTCGGTGCAGTTCAGGAAGCATAAGACAGCACATATTTAATCAGTTTTCAGTCTTGATGAACGTTGCTCTGGCCAACAAAATCAAGTCAGGCTAACCACTGAAACTTCTGCATGTCTCTCAAACTATATGGGACGTGAGGCAGTACATTTCTGAGACAGGTTTGTCTTAGAATGTGTTTTATGTGGAATTGCCAAGATACTCTTTAAAGAACTAAAGACCTAAAACTTGGGACCGATACCATTCTTATGTAGTGTAACGGTATCGGTTAAAGTTAACTGAACAGATACTTAAAATGTGTAAATTCTGGATTAATTTCACCTTTCATTCTATTTTTTACTTGAAATTTTTGTTTTGTGGTAATTCTTATCATTTTTTTTTCATCTAACTCACCATCATTTGTTGTAAGAAGCAGAGAAGAAAAATAAAACCTGTCTCCCTATTCCTTGCAATTTTTTGTGTTGTAGAAGTATCGGTATCGGCAAGTAGTCAAATCCAAGTATCGTATCAGTTTGAAAACAGCGGTATCGTTGCATCCCTGGCTAAAACACTTCTTAACTCAGAACTACTTGACAGTCAGTGGTGACTCTGGAGGAACTGCACTCATCTACAGCTCAGGTGAGATAATGTCTTGTTAGGACAACGTATGGGAAGAAGCAGCAAGAGGAGTAATAAAAGACCAAACAAGTTCCATTTGCAGTTTTCTACAAGTTAAATACGGAACACAGTAAACATTAAAAAGTTGCTCTCCTCAGATGAGGCTAACATGCTATGAATGGAGACTACACGATACCAGCAACACAATATTCCTGCAATGAAACATGGTGCTGACAGCATCACGCTACAGTCAAGTCAAATAAAAATCTATTTTTAGATCACTTTTCATCATAAAATCAGCACAAACTGCTTGACACAATAAAAAGGTAAGTCAATCATACACAACCAGTTAAACTTTCAGCACACACAAGACACATACACTCCCAGTCCCCCATCTCATCATTTCAAAAACACTACTCAATGAATTCCTATCCCTTTAGGTGAACATACAATAAACATCTGCAATGATGCCACTGTGAAGAAATGATATTCGGGAGATCATTCCACGCCGGAAGCCACCCCACAGCCACAGAAGAGTCAACACAAGGACCGTCATGATCAGGGCACCAGGGATTAACAGCACAGCCTTAAGGCTGCAGTGCCGAGCCCCGCCCACGATGACAAAACCAATCCCACTGGCAGAAACCTCCATGGCTAAACTGGCAGGGCTCCCAGCATGAAGGATCCCCATGAAGGAAACACTGGAGTTGGTCCATATAAAATCATTACTAAATGGGTTTCCCTCCACTGTCGCCACATGCTTGCTCAGTATGACAGATTGCTGATAAAATAAAATAAAATAAATAAAATCTATAAATAATAATGACAATAATAAATTAATAAATTATTAAGAGAAAATAATTATAGTACTGATCATTAAAACAAAATCAAGAAAAAAAAGCTACAAAAATGAAAATTTGATCAACACAATTACTCAGTTAAACCAAGCTAAAACGGTAGGTTTTGAACCTCTCTTTACAGAAAGCAGTCAGTGACTTTACATGAAACAGGAGAAAGTCGAATTATTGCCTTAGTGCAGGTGAAATCAGTCTTTTGAAATACATGCATACACCACTTAGCTTCAATTGAACTGAACTAGAGAACAACAATTCGGCATTATCATCAAATAGACGAGACCCAGAAATGTGAATCAACAAGAACACAGTAGTAATATAAGAAGAATATAGCAACTAAACCAAACTTAAGTGGCCTATCAGTGCATTTTTTAACTGACAGACTGCATTCTGTATGTGCATATCCTGCTTTTACTTCTTCTGCTTCACTCCTGCTAGCTCATACTAGCTTACATCCAGAAACTGAAGGTTTCATCTGTTCTCCTTTGCAGTTACAAAGCATAAGAAGGTTAAGCTTTTTTAAATTCTCATCTTTCCCATTCTGAAGGGGGAGTAAAATAAATGTGCCTCTTTGTCACATCATATTTACAACACAGGAAGACCGGAAGTTCTTGTTTGCCTATTAAAAGATTCTCTACAGTGAGCAACTTCAAAAACGAGAGGCGTAAATCCCATAACCTATTTGTGGCTTCACATGTAGACCACAAGGAAAATAGGATTAATACCAGATTGATCTGCAAAACTACAATTTATTTATTTTAAATATGAAATGTGACAGAAAAATATGTTGGGCACCTTATGATTTATTGATTTAAGTTACTGTTTTAAATACTATTTTCCTTTTAAAAAAAGGCTTAAAAAGACTTAATTGCTCGTAACAATGGCCTCTATCATAATTATCAATTTTTATTTTTTAAATCAATTTTTATTGGTCTCACTGAGAAGACGACAATGATTGAAAAAAAAGCTCACCAGATGAGATTCTTCCTGGTTTCCTGCTGCATTCTCCAAATTTCCTCAGATAAAATCCCTGAAGGAGAGCAGTTGGACTCATTTCAGCTGCAAATTAGGAAGCTGACAGACATTTAGAAACACCTCCCTGAGTTTTCTTTACACTGTCTAATGACAGACTTTTTTTTTTCTGCAAAATTTAAATTTCTAATGCTAATCAACAGGCTCAGAGGACACTGTGGGCCTTTATAACTTGGTACCCTCCAGGAGAGACAAGGCAGAAGATATACAAAGTAGATGTGATGTTTTACACACATGCTCATCATCCAACTGATGACATCTGAGGGTCAAATGAATTTGTCACTGTCGTCGATCGTGTCAGAAAATACTCGGTAGGCTTACCGTTGGTCCTGTTCTTCGACATTAAAGCATGTTCAGGTATTTTCTCTCTACCAGCAGTAACATGAGCACAGATGAACGGGTCGGGAACCCTTCAACCTCCCATTGTTTTTAGATAGAATGTATCAAACCAGATTTGGAAACATTTGCAGCAGCACATGGTGTGGGGTATGTATTTTAAAATGAGCATTCACTGTTCCCCACAGAGAGCTCCCGTCCCATTAGAGCCACCGTACAGTGAGTGTATACAGCACTCGGCATTCAAACCCTCCACAAATGTCACAGTCGCACGGTTGGAGGAAATTTGACGTTTGGCAGCGAGCGGGCATCCGCTCAAGCGGTCCGTGCCGAGAATAACCCTCTAACACACACTGCTCAGCATCATGGTCCCAACTTAAAACAAACCATCAGGGGGCCCCGTCACTTCCATTCAGCGCTGAGATACGGGCGGACAGGCCTGTTTATAAACACGCAAACACTGCCAGCTGGGAGAGAGTGTACTCATACTGTATACGCAGAGATGCATGGCCGTGCAACTGCTCATGATTACTCTCTGGGCTCTGGGCTGCAGCTGCAAGCACACACACACTTCAGCTTCAATTTAAACCAAAAAAATAGGACTTGGACTGTATGTAAGGGTAAAAACAAGACTAATTTTACAATGATAAAAATGCTAGAATTTAATATGTAATATTACTGCAACGTTGTGTTTAGGTAAATTTAATTTAACATTTCTCAGTAAAAATTATGCTAGTAGGCTACCAAAAGAACACTTAAACAAATTAGTCACATTCCAAGTATTTTTTAAATGTATTTACTCTGTAAAATGAGTTAAATAATAGCAAATTTCATGCATAATTTACTTTAATGAATTTACAAACCTGTTTCATATTGACCTTAACATTGGACACAAGTATCGTGTATTTTGATGTGTGTTTCATCTTTAAATAGCAGCATGAAAATTCTCTGTAAAACCAACAAAGCGGTGTGTTCTTAGCATTTCTTTAGCCAGATTTATTTTCCTAATATACATGTACAAGCTCAGAATAATTCTAACTGCGGGAAGACAAAGGCACACTTCTACAGTTCCAGGCATTAGCTTGCACATTCTAGTTTTGTGGACTGTGAGGATCTCCATTATCACACCAAACAGTGGTGCAAATCCACCCCTTGGCAGTTGCATGATGACCAACACCAACCTTGGTTCTTTATTGAGATACTCCGGTTTGTCCCTCATTTTAAAATAAAGACATACTTGATTAATGCATAAAGAGCTACTGGAATTTTTCCTCAATAGAGTCTTTTTCCCGTCAAATGTCTTGTCAATTTATACACACACCATTTTCTGATTTCGACACACGTCCTCTAGCTGAGAATACCAAAAGTAACTAGAATGGTAGAAGATCAGTTATGGACAGTGTAATCAAACATGCTTACATTTATGAACAGACAGGGTTTAAAAAGGAGCGCAACGCTTGGAGGTGATTTTTTAAAAGGGCATTGTGACGGCGCACCTAGGGCACCTCCTGTCAGGGGGAGGCACAAGCAAGCTGTTATACATATAAAACTGCCTCTTTATTTTCTTGCCTCGTTTTCTCGTTGGGGACTTGGTGTCCCCAAGTGCTGTGCTCAGTCTTGGGAGGGTAGAAAACTATGGCTATAACTGCTGGTCGTTGATGATGCCTAGTTTATTTTATCTAGCTTTTTAATGGCTCTGTTTCAAAATTGAAACATGATATCAAACCGAAAAATCAGCTATTTTTGTAATATTCAGAATACATTGGAAGGCTAAAACATGCAATTAATACACTTGTCACACCTGAACTTAATTAGTTTACATATTTAGTATTGTATAAATAAATAAGGTAGATGAAATGAAGGCAAGGCAATTTTATTTATATAGCACACTGTCAAAAACAAGGTAATTCAAGGTGCTTTACATGATTCTGTAGTAAAGCAAACAGCATAAAAACAGAGCAACGAAGCTGTCGCAGTAATCGAGCTGACTAGAGATAGACGCAAGGATGAGTTTTTCAAGGTCCTGTTGCAACATTAGTCCTTTAATCCTAGAAATGTTTCCCAGGAAGAGCTTGCCTGGGTATCTCAAACAAGAATCCCCACCACCCTGTAGTACCATCACATACACTACATAATAGAAAGTAATAGGGGCACATTGTTTGGTGCACATGTTATGTTGCAAATGTGTTTAGCCCTCTCTTCTCTGCTGGTCACTGCACATGACAAATATAAACATTTGATGAAAGATTTTCAGTTATATTCGAATATTTTTTGATGAATTATGAATAAATGTAGATCTTATTAGAATTGATTCATTACTAACTCGGGATTTTGTTTAGTTTCAATGTTTTCAAGGGCTTTAGGATTAAATGGGTGTGGTATTACATTTTACTATTTTTGAACCCACAATGTTTTATTTAAGACCACCGTCACGGCTTTGATAATGATCAAACAATTTGTAAATTGTTATTAATTATCTCTCAAATACAAATCAACAACATGTCGACAGGCCTGAAGGCGTAAAATGATGAGGGAGCCTAATTTCAGCTGGTCATCAAACTTCCGCCCTAATGGAAACCCGAGGCTTTCACCAAATTGGATTTGAGTCTCTCGTTTCCGCCTTGGGCTCGTGTTGTTCCCTAATAAGAGGAAACACATGTGCCAAATATCCCTGAATGGGAAAAACTCAGATTTGCACTGGATTAGGAATCAGAAAAACAACCGAGAACGAGTTTCCTGTTGTGCCACCACTCGTCTGCACAGCCGTCATCACACTGCTGACACCCACTAATCCCACAAGGAAGATTTATGAGCTGACTGCTGTAGAAAGAAAGAAAAAAAAAAGAAAAATCTGAGACTTGTGCAGTGGTAATGTGTCTCTCTGGCTGCACATTTTATTTCAATAAGTTGTTCCAAATAAAGTCTACAGCCAGGGACGGCCTAGGGTTATGTGAGGCCCCAAACTGGGGGCCCACTTTCAGCAAAGGCCAGTGAGAAATTTGATGTTTGGTTTACAAGTCACCACCAAATAAGAAGCCTGATAAGCCTAGTTTATGCTTCTCCGACCGCAAATGTGCATTCAGACGCAGACGTCTACGGAGACGTTTTCTGTTTATACTACTCCACTCTTCCACTCCATTCTCTATTGTTTTGCTAGACCAGGACAGCAGGGGGTGCTAAGTTATCTGCCTACTATCACACAGCTGTTTTTTCCCAGGCTTGTGAACGCATTTCTTCCTCAAGGAGCAATTAACGACAGGAAGTAAGTTCTGATTAAGCTGTATAGCTTTTTACTAGAAGTGCAGATTATGGAATCCTCTAGAAACACGTGGAAACAAAACACAGCAGACTTTATTGTTGTTTTCCTACACCTCATTGTGTTCAAAATCGCCAAAGGAACAGATTAGATAAATTATCCTTTCAGTATAAAGCATATAGTGGCCAAACGCTGCATTAACTACTGATTACAGCGACTATAGAGCACCGTTATGATGATGCGATCTCTGGTTGTTGCTAAAACTGACCAATCTGATGCATACGCTCGACGGAGACGGATAGTAAAATTTGGGCCTCTACTCCGTGCGTCCTTGCGTAGGTGACGGAGAGCCCTTGCTTTGACGGCTAATGGTATTGCGTCAATCCATGTCCGTCAAAACGCAGAAGCATAAACTAGGCTTTAGTTATTAATCTACCTAAAGAAATATGGTTCTTTAAAAATATGATGTTAACATTCAAATTATGAAGGTTTTCCTTACAAATAGATTTGTATATATAGATCGGTCAAAGACAAGGTTACACTCCTCCTCCCTTGATCGGCAGATTCTGGGAATTAGCTAAAATGACCCACCATTTTTTTTGTCTGTGATTTTAAATAATTACTTCTACTACATGCCATGCTGCACATAAATTGATCTGTTAAATGCCATTGTTTTTTTTTAAATAAATAAATAAATAAATCTGTCAAAATTGGAATCAGCTGATTGGACCCCAAAGAGAACTGGAAATGTCTTTCAAAAAAACATCTTTACATATAATGCAAAAAGTCTCTATGCACCTTTAGTTTTGTATGAACGGTCCCCGTCCTTTTGGCCCCCAGAAGAAACCAAACGCCCCTGCACACACACTCACCTGGTGGTATTTACACACCAACAGCGTGCATGCTAACTCTGCTGACAAAACATTCAAAGAACGGTCACTTTTTATGGTGATACATGTCGGACTCATTAATGTGTCAAATATGCTCTTTTCAAACTATCGTATAGTAAAGAAAGGTTTCAAAAATAAAAAAAATATGGGTATTTAAATAATATCTCCTAAGTGTATATCCAGTTAAGGCTTTGAGATTCGAAGTACTTCAAAATATGGCATTGATGCACTTCATAAAAAATGCTAAATAGTCCTTTAATTAGCACTACAAATAAGTTATCAGTGTTAATCAGTAAATATTAGCCTACAACATGCCCATCACAAAGGGTTCATATTTCTGAGACTGAACATACAAGTATCCTGTACCTTTTTCTTTTTTTGGAGTCCTTATGGTGCCCCTTCTTACCCACTGTCCAAGCTGCTGCCCCCCGGGTGGTTAACCATGTTGCTCACATTGAGAACAGCTGCAGGCCCTGAATGGCAAAGTTCGCTTCTACTTAAGGCTGACTCTGCTAACAGCGCGCCAGTTTGTGGAGGCTTTTTTTATTCCACTGTCCGCAGCTATGGTCGCGTTTTTAGTCCCCCAACTTTGAAGGGGGAGAGGCAAGTCTGAGAAATACTAAAAGCTGAGTCCTGAAACAGGTTATGATGACCGAGAACATGTGATTCGGGTTGGTCATACCTCTCCATTTCCCGGCTGTTGTCGGGAGATTTTCATCAGCAACCAAACCAACCGTGCCGTAAACACAGCCCTCATTTGTTTTCTCCTCAGAGCAATTACAGCATGTGATTAAAACCATTTTAAACAGAGCCTTCCCTCACTTTTATTTGTGTAAAGCGGATCTATTTCATGTCGAGCAGTAATGTAATAATCCCGAGCTGTCATTATGATCCAGATCTCCATCCGATCTACGCGCTTATGAGAAGCAGACTGACACACACCCTAACCGGGCGCAGCAGCGGGAGGAGAGAGATGGGAAAAAAAACCCAACTAGGAAATCCCACCTACATAAAAGGGCCTCAACGAAATCCCTCAAATTAATATGGGAAATGTTAAGTTCAACAGAAAACCAGTGAGTTTCACGGAGATATTCCCCCCTTTCCAGATGTCCTGAATTTGCAAACTTAAATATTTGGGCCTTTGTTTCCCTTCCAATACTCTTAAAACCTATTTTATTTAGGTATCGGCTGTCTGAATACGGAGAAGCAAACCTGGGAAATATTGAAAGACTTGTTTAAAGAAAATATTGCCTTTCGGGAGGAAAAAGGAAGAAAAAAAACCCTCAAACACACCACATTCCAGATTGAGCTCCAGACCATCAAATCCTCTTTATTTGAGTCTAAATGTACAGATTTATTACAAAGGACGCTGATAAAATTGGACTTTAATAAAAAAAAAAATTGAAAGTGCCATGATTTGACAGACCCCCTATAACACCTATTTATTAAACCGAACTGAAATAAAAATACATTTTGTATCAAATGTCACTAAATCAGCTCCAACTTTGGTTCTGTCATCATCGCCTTGTGAAATAACTAAAATACAAGAGAACCATTTATCATAAAGTTAATAAAAAATAAATAAGACATCCACTGATTGCAACAACAAAGATATGAAGAGAAGGTCATAACAGGGAGCCATTAACATACATCTGCAACTTCTCACTTCAGATCAGCAAACTTCTAAACAAAACTCATCTAGCTGTGGAAAAAATAGGGATAAACATTACAAAATGATGGGCCTGTTTCCATACTTCTGTAACTCGCAAAACTCCTGCACAAACTCAGTCTATTTAGAAAATTATTTGTAAACTGAATTAAAATCCGAAAGGTTTTATTGCCAAATATTAAGAAGATTTACAACAGGAAATTGCTGTGGTAGTTCAGGAACACCTGCACTATATATATATATATATATATATATATATATATATATATATATAGTGCAGGTGTTCCTGAGGTTCGATTTAATCAAAAGAGGACCTCAAAATTCTGTATTTCAGAAACAGCATGCTTTTGAATAAATCCCTATATCCACATAACTGCTGATTTTAGCCATTGTATCACATCTGTAGCTAGTAGCATTAGGGTCGTTGTCATGTTGGAAGGTTAACTTTCACCCCAGTCTCAAGCTATTTGCAGCCTATATTATAAATGATGTTCTTCTTTATTTAACAAAGGTCTGGTTTGATAAGCATATGGCTAATAGTTCTTCTACCTGAGCTCACTGCAGCTCCTCCAGAGTTACCATACACACGGCCCATTCCTTGCTTAATGTTCTGGTCAGTTGAGGTGAACAGCTATGTCACTGGAGGTTTCAGGTCATACTCTTAACTTTCATGGAGCTTGAACAGCGTGCTGTAAAATGTTCAAACACTGGATTACCATAACACAACCCTGGTGTAAATGTATCCACACATTTCTCTCTGACCTGTCTGCTGTGTTTCTTCAACTTCGTTCTTTTCTGATGTTCTCATACAAACCTCAGAGGCCTTTGTATAAAGCTATGCATTACAAAAAAGGATGGATCATATTTACGAATAGATAATAAATTAGTCATTAGATTTTTTAGGGTTATTAGAGTAAAGAAGGCTTAAATTAAATGCATGACACACATTTCAGATTTCTATTTGTAAAAGCAGGGAGAATCATGAACAGCATCGTGGGCTGATTTGAGTTTATCTACCACATTTAATGGCGTTACAATACATGGAGTTTTGTGTCTTTATTTTGTGATAAAAAGTTTTTAAAAATAAAAGGGTATGAATACTTTTGGAAGTTACTTTTTAATGTACCTGCAATTATTTGTAATTTATCCCACGTCACCGGTTTTAAGAATTTAAATGAAAAATCTTGGTTTGGGGTATGAATAAAAAAGAAAAAATTTAATGTTCCTTTCTATTATTCTTATTCTTCTTCTTCTTATTATTATTATTATAATAATAACATTTTCGTTATGTGGTATTTTGTTTGTTTTATTCAGGCTGTAAAATTTCGACACGTTCAAGCCATAGCCTCATTCCCCTCAACAACTTTTTAACCAAGTTTTAAGACAGGATCAGGTTGAGGGCTTCGATATTTTGTTGCAGCAGGTCCTGTAAAGGAATGAGCGCCGCGCTCTTCCCTCCCTCTCCGTGACGCGCAGATGGGGAACCAGAGGAGCAAAATCCTCCGTGAGGAAGACAGCCAAAGAAAAAGGGGGGAGTTCATGGCATGGATGAGGAGGGGGGAGGTTTTTCTAGCCAACAAGGCGTGCCAACAATCAACGTTTTTGGAGAGAGCAGCGCGCGTCTCGGAGAACACATGGCAACGCACCGGATCCATGACGCACCGTCGGTGAGCCGCAGCGCGAGAAAAGGGACTCCCTGAGTTGCCGTCGCTGCTTTTGGTGGCCCATTCTGTCCTATTCTAAGTTGACTGGAAGGTTAATATTGAACTTCAAGCGGATATTCACGGCTTGTCTTATCGCCGGGATGCAGGGCCTGAGCTCTCGGGCTCACGCGTTCTCTGTGGAGGCGCTGGTGGGGAAACCCTCCAAGAGGATGAAAGTGTCCGAGAGGCATGAGTCAAGTTCAGCTGCAGACACGGGCGGAGATAGGAGCACAGATAGTGGTGAGAAAATCATATATATCTGGTGATGCAGGGAGCAGAACACTTTACGCACTGTTTGGAAACGGGGTAAAGTTTGAGCTGATTTTGAAATAACTTTAAAAATGTTAACTTTTTGAATTTTTATTCTAAAACCCATGGGGATATTTTTTTCCGAAGCCAAGCAAATATGGCCAAAGTGTTTCAGATTAAATATAGCTTTTGTTCTGGACTTTCCTAATAAGAGCATCTTGAATTTTATTTTACAAAGTATAGAAAAATCAAATAACCAAATAACTCAAGCAGATGTTTTTGTAGGCCTGTGCGAACACACCACTAGCCAGAAGACTATAGCAGGTTCATCGCCGTGGAGGCCAGGAGACATCCACGGTGACCCGCGGGGAAAGAGCGGGACAGATGAGTCTGACCCGGGTGGCGACGAGAGCGACTCCCGGCCAGACAGAGAGGTGCGGGCGGTGCTGCAGGGCTCCGAGCTGTGGAAGAGATTCTATGAAATCGGAACGGAGATGATCATCACTAAAGCTGGCAGGTATAACATCATCATGGGGACCCACAGAGACCTGAGGTGGATGTCTTTACGGCTTAACCAGCTGCGAAACGTCCCGTGACCCAAATTACTGATGGCACGAAGGCTGTCCAAAAATTTAGTTGGGGACACAACCGATTTTTTAACAAATCTGGATGGATTGATGGATGGATGGATGATCGCTCAGATCTAAATGACAGTTTGAAATAAACCTTTGCCCTCATGGCCTTTTCGTTTTAAATCAGACAATCAAAGCCCGTTATATTTAAAAAAACAAAACAACAACATGCATTTAAAACAAATTTCCGCTTTGTCGCAGTCGGTTATGAATGAACTGTCAAGTGATCAGTATCAGCGACACATATTCTGATATTTACATTAACTGCCCTGCGGTTACAGGTGCGGATTTATCAGGCGCAAAAGGACCTGTGAGCACGCAGCGGCCGCTCAGGCTCGATAAAAGGAACTGTTGGTTTTTCAAGCAAACGAGCGGCTTATCAGTTCATAACGCGGCATCAGCAGAAAAGAAAGTTGTTTCGCATCACCAATGTGGAGATATTTCCTTCTTAATTCCATGTTTTATTTTTTATGGAAACAGAAAACGGCAGAGAGTCGGTTAAAGTTGAGTGTATACCACAATACAACTGCCGAAAGCGGGTTCGGTTTACATCCATAATATATATTTGCACCCACTTATGCATTATATTATATTATATTATATCTGATCTGATTTGATACAATTGTTTTTGCACTTCCCTTTTAGAAGAATGTTTCCTTCTGTTCGTGTCAAAGTGCACAACCTGGACCCCTGCCAGCAGTATTACGTGGCAATGGACGTCATGCCAGTTGACTCGAAACGCTACAGGTGTGTAGACTCATAAGTCCATATCGTGGAAATGTAACAAATATATTTGGTTAAAATGTGCCAGCATTAAGCAATTATTTATAACTTTACAGCCACTTGATAAAAAAAGAGATATATATTATAAATGTAACATATGTAGATATCACAATGACTTAAATATTTCATTTGATCTAAATCAAATATTTTATTTATGTTTTACATTAACTTAAACTTTTAAGTTAACACACAGCAGGCCATATGGTAAGTTTATTAACATATCTTCATACACTACAAATCAGAAGGAAAAAAAAACTACAAGTTTATATCGGTTGATATCAAATATAATAAGGATAAAATATTATACTTGTTGATATCGATGCACACAACCCCCTTTAAGAAGCACAAAGAGACAGCTTAATTTTTTCTCTCATGAAGTCATGTGGTTTGTTCTTCATACAAAAACAGTAATAAACTTGATCATGAAGTTACATTTTTACACAGTCTTAGATGTTGAGTTTGCATATTGTTATTGAAATTCACTAACTCTTGTTGGGCTTACAATTAGAGCTGTTGTTAATTGTTGTTGCTAAATCTGGCTAAAAATGGAAATTCTCCAAACACAAAAAGTTTCTGAAGCACAAGTTTTCTAGGCGCTTTCAGTTAATTGACAAATTCATTCTTAATAAAATCCAGAGTCACATATAATTCTTATAGTTCTGTTCTTTCAGTCAAATTCTAAAAGATGTATTTAAGTAGCATTTCTCACCTAAATAAAGTAGTTGATGTAAAAATGTAACTATTGTCAAAAGTAAAGTGAAACATAAATAGTGGTTGATATATAAAACCCTCCAAAATTATTTTTCACAGTGTGGTCTTTCCTTTTGCCCCTGTACTTGCTGACATTTACATTTCTACCTTGTCCAGGTATGTGTACCACAGCTCACAGTGGATGGTGGCTGGAAACACGGACCATTCATGCATCTCTCCGCGCCTCTACGTGCATCCGGACTCGCCATGCACGGGAGAGACGTGGATGCGACAGGTGATCAGCTTTGACCGGGTCAAGCTCACCAACAACGAGATGGATGATAAGGGACATGTAGGTAACCCAGGGCGTGTTTCCTCTTCCGCGTCTATATCTGTCCTCCAGAGGGCTTCTGGGAAAGTTTTATTGCAGCTGGAACGATTCTGTGGAAATGAGCAGTCCTAAAACAAGATGTTTGATTCAATCAATAAAATTGATGAAATAATTTGTTTTTTTTATAGGGTCATTATGTAAGTATTTCAGCAAAAGAGTCACTTAAGTTCTAATAATGAGGATTTTTTGATTAATGCATAATACGTCCTAAAATAGTATTAAACTCTACCTCTATTTTTTTCTTTTTTTTTTTTTTACAAAGGCGGCATGTGAGATTTTTTTTTCCAGAGAATCCCTAGCTAAGTTGTGTCTTTAATTGGGTTAAACTCAGGGTTAAACTTCCACCTTTCTGGTAAGTTTGACTTTAGTGTTACCACAGATCCTATTAGCGATTTTAGCTTTAACTGAATTTCTATAGTGTTTAATAAAACAATACCAGTGAGGGGGATTATTGGTTGGATCAAATTACTTCTTCATTTAAACTCTACCCCTAATGAGGCGGGATGAAATGCCTAAACTATATAAAAATTAAAAAACATAGAGAATCCTTTTAATGACCAATATTTTACTTCTATGAATTATTATTTTTCATTCAAATTTAATTATCCCTTGGACTCATTTTATATTGTACTAAACATGGATTTGTTTCTCACCTTACTCTTGTTTTGTAATTTAATGTTGTCATAGTATGACACGTTATTTGTAAGTTGTGCTGGACACTGGAGTTCGTTTTTAACTGCGCTGACAGCTTCTGTTCGCCTTAAATCACCGTCACGTTTCCAGCCACGTCTGCTTTGATATTGACTTAAAGAAAGGAAGGAAGTGGAAATCCTTCTGGTCTCTGCAATTTTCATGTGAAAATGCACAGATGTGGTGTCCATGGAGCTGTGAGCAGGATTAGGACTTGATCCTGATGTTTACAAGCAAGAATCAGTGATTCACTATTTATACTAGAGGCTGAAATGTAAAAAAAACTCCAATAGGGAATCATTCTGCTGTCCCAAACCCCCCCCCCTCTGTTCGCAGTTTACTAATTGCTAGATGCTCCCCTCGTTTTTGGTTTCCCTGTTTGTAATCTGTTGAAGATTTACTTGAACAGACTTAAAATGGAAGATGTCTCCTTCCATCTAAAATACATGAATACATGTGAATTCAAAGGGAGACATGCACTGAGTAAAAATGTGGTTAAAAAGTGGTTTGGGTGAATCAATATGTCAAACAAGCTGGACTTTTAACAGCTTTGTTTAGAACAAAATTTTGATGAGACCTATGATCTAAATTAATACATTTTCAACAAGTCATGGGTTTAAAAAAGTAAAAAGGCTTGAGACTGGCTTGTGTTGATGTTTTATTCAATTTCATTGACTTACGTGAAAATAATATTATCCATCAAACTTAAATTAAACAAAATTTTATACAGGAGAGGGAAAAAAAACTAGACCTAAAATGTCTTTACTTATTATATTCTAAAAAATTTCACAAATTACTAAACTACTTTAAAGATCCACCTCAGACTCATAATTTTTTTTTTGTCTTGGACCTCAATTACTTGGTTGAATGACATTATTTTTTTCATAATTGGATTTACTTATTCAAATTATTATTATTAATTGTATTATTATTATTATTGCAAAACAACTCCGCTTTCATATGGTATATTAACAACAGGTAATTAAAGAAACTAAGCCGTTTTCCTTTATTTTACAAAAGCTGAAAATTGCTTAGATTTATACTAAACTCTTACACACAAAATGAAAGTTGTAAGAAATAATTTTTCTGATTTTTCACCACTTTCAGATATTTAACTAATCAAACTCTATATCACTCTAAATTTACAACAGCAGTGAAGACCAATGTTGAAAAACAGTTCTTTTAAAGTTAGATAAAAAAAAAATGAAACTAAAATTATCTCCATCTGTTGGTCAGCAGATCATTCTTCAGTCGATGCATAAATACAAACCTCGCGTGCACATCATCCGGCACGACCCTCGGATGGACCTCTCGCAGATCCAGTCTCTCCCAGCCGAAGGAGTGTACACCTTCTCCTTCCCAGAGACCGAATTCACCACAGTCACAGCCTACCAGAACCAACAGGTAAAATTTTTCTGAACCTAATCCGCTGTGTCATACAGAGCAACAAATACTTTTTAGTATTATAATTAACATGAACAGATGTTTGGCAACATTTTGTTCTAAACATAATAAAAGTTAAGCTTTAATTCATTTATATACTTGAAAAAAGAACACAATAACAAATATATTAAAAACAGAACATCAGTAATTTACCTTTTTTGTGATGTTCAGGGGTTAGAAATGATTCCACTCATGGATCACAGCTTTGTGGTTAATTTGATGCGTCTGGGGCAACGTCTCTCCCTAACTCTGGGCTTTTAGGAGCAGAGGCGTTGTCACTCTGTCTGAAAGAGAGCAGTCACTGTAAAACAAGATTATACACATTTAAAACAAAGACAAAAGGATTACGAAGATTATATTTTAAACTTTCTTTTGCATCTTCAATTAGACAGATGCACAACTAACATAGATAATATGACTATTACTATCAGTTATCATGAGTATTCACTTGAGGATGTAGATAATTACCTTTACTCTAAAATTTCTAAAAGCTTTCCAACATTTCCGAATCCAGAGTCCTGAAGGTTAACAGGATAAAACGGAGTAACTACTGTAATAGGTTCAGCCTTCCTGTTAGCTGCTGGAAGCTATTTGCTCCTCAGCCATGTTTCCTGGGTGAAAATTAACTGCCTGTGGTAGATGTATTCCTCACACCAAAAATCTAAAAAAGTAGCAACTGCAAAATGATGACATGGTCAATCAATGAAACGACAAGCACCTCCTAAAATCTAGCTCTATGTATTTGTACCTTGAGTGAACATCCAACAAGCCTCCACAGAAAACAGGAAACACAATTTAAACACCTGGCAGGTGCTGAACGTAACTGACTTTGAGTCTTATTCTCTCTGTAGCTACTTCCACCCTGAAGGTTGTTATTCATCCAAACTAGTAGTGCTTAAGTGGTAAACTCACTGGCTGGAAACTTACAGAGGTGGAGAGAGCAGCCTAAATTGGACTCAAGTAAGAGTAGCACTACTTAAATATATTTTTACTCAAGTAAATTCCTTGAGTAAGAGTAAAAAAGTATTTGGTACATTGGCTACTTGAATGCTGAGTAACATATGATCTAAATAAATTTTAAAACATGTCATCGTACAAACAAAAATATAAAGCTATAGGCAAATTCTGGTATTTTAATGACTAAAATAATAAATAAATGTTTCCAATAATATAATTACATAATAATGCATTTTAAACAGAAGAAAGTCAATTATTTTAACATGATACCAATGCTTACAGCTGGTAATGAATTCATATATCTTAGAACAAGGTGGAAAATACCAAACCTTGTATTAAAACAAGAGGTCTCCTTTAATAAACTAGAGGTGTGTGTTTGTGCCTGGTGTATATTTGATGTAGTGAATTTACTCACACTAAATAGAGTATCAAGACATTTTATTCAAGTGAGAGTAGCAATACTTTCACACTAGTATTACTCAAGTGAAAGTAAAAAGTAAAGCTTAGAAAAACTACTCTTAAAAGTATTTTTCTTTTCCAAAAATGTTCCCAAGTAAATGTAACTGAGTAAATAACCTAGTCACTAGTTAATGCCCACTCCTGGAAACATATGAGCAGGTCTCTGGTAAGGGCAGGTCAGACTTAAAACATCTGATTCTCTTGGATGTTTGTTTCTTTGGTGCACCACCAGAAATAAACAGGAAGCAGACCTTTAGTTTTTGTTGTAATCATTTTAGTTGGTGTGATCCTGTTTGACAACACGTATGAATGAACCTCCTCTTCTTTGAAGCTAAAGAGCTGCTTGTGGTCTGGGTAAAACCATGAATCCAGTGTTGCTGGAGGCCAGTTGCTCGTAGAGGGTTTGTTGTATTTCACAGAGCCTACCTGACCCTGCTGTTCGCTGCCATTCCTCCAGTAACAGAGACGCCTGTGGGGGCTCTCAGCTCTTTTCATCAGGGCTCATTTTACTATCAGGGAACATATTATTACAGCAGCTCCGTAACAAGATGTGACCGCTACAGCTGCTGGGGTCCATGGCCCGTTATAGGAGGGAATAAAACTATTCTCTCAGAACAGCATTTGACAGAGCTGATACATTTTTTTTTAAAGGAGGGGAATTCTGCCACCATTCCTGCATGAAGCTGAGCTCATTTCTAGCTTAACAGATAACCAGCTGACTCTCCGACTCATGTGTGTTATTCTCTTTTTGGGTAAGATCACCAAGCTGAAGATCGACAGGAACCCGTTCGCCAAAGGTTTTAGAGATCCAGGACGGAACAGGTATGGCAAACTTCACCAACTGCAGAATAACAAAGCTTTAATTTTGTTGTTAGCTCCCTAATCAGCTTGTTGAGACAGGAAGTATTTTTTTGTTTAAATCCCGGAAATGTGAAGCCATGTGAAACCTTCAAATAAAGCTGATTGCATAGGACAGAATTTCACAGCTTTCAGAATCCACATTTAGATTCCTACTTAATAGTTTTTTAATGTTTACACGATAAATCAGGATGTGTGTGTTTGTGTGTAGGGGGGTTTTGGACGGCCTGCTGGAGTCCTGTCCCTGGAGAGCCCCTCTGAGCTTGGACTTTAAGCCTTTCTCCATACAACTTCAAGGTACTAGGCCGAAAACTCATTTAGCTTTCTTTTCTAAAGACTCTTTTTTGTGAAACAGTGTGGTTTAAGTTTCTGACATCTGTTGACAGGGAGCTCACTGTCGCTGAGCAGTAGTGGGAAGAACTTTCTTCCTCTCTCATCGTCTTCACCTCTTCTTCCGCTCTCGTGCCCGGACACTGCTCTCCACGCTCTCACATTGCCCCACTTTGGGAAGACGTCACTCACCTCGCTGCCCGGCAGAGTCTTCTCCCTCGGAGAGGACGGACTGAAAGGTATCCCTTCTCTGTCTCCACTGGCAGACCTGCCATTTTTCACCGCACTGCAGGGGAAGAAATCCCTTAACTGCAGGGATCTGTGTCCGCACAGGTCCCCTGGGAGCTGCTCCCCGTGCCTTATCCCCTTCCACAGTCCCCTGAGCCCCCCGGGATCCTCTCTCCTGCCTCCTCTCTCTGACACTGCAGCCCCCTACTGTCTTTACAGCTACAGCTTTCCCCTGAGCCCCCAACTCACAGCTATTTCCAGACACGCCAAACTCAGCGAAGACACAACGGACTGCCTCCTGCGGCACCCTCCGTGGCAGCAGACCTCCAACCACTGCCTCTGACAGCTCAACTGGACTCTAACAAAGGGCCAACCCAGGAAAAAGCCAAAGTTTAGCACAAGTAAAAAAGGACTAAACGTAAAGAGACACTTTTCTACTTAAAGCAGAAGTGATTGGAACAATGTGACTGTGAGGAGGATATCTGTATTTAAGAACTGTTTAAAATCCTATGTTGGAAGTTCAAGCACAAAAACTGATCCTGAACCTGGTTTACCCTGAGCCAAAACATTCAAAAGGTTGAATAAATGTACAAACCTTTCTATTCAGGATGAACGTAAATTGGTTTTCCTTTTCTTTGCCACACTTAATCGTTCTGTAAGATTACAGTGCTTTAAGCAAAGTTCTTCACACATCACCAAAGTGCATCAACTAAAGGAACCTGAGGTAAGATAATTACTGAGAAACATGGCATTTACTATTATAGTTACTATAAGAACAACCATGGTAAAGGAATAAATAAAAAAAATTGTTGTACTTTGGTAAAAAAAAAAAAAGTATGAAAGACTTTTTTTATGAAATATGCGTACATACAAGTGTATGTTTTATTAGTATGTGCATACTTACATGCGTACGTATTTAAAATATAAATGAAGGAAATAATTGAGTTCCGTCTTGCAAACTAAATTTATCTAAATTAATACACAAACACGTTTACACACATATATGCGTGCAAGCTTGCATGCATGGACACACAGGTACATGTACACATACACATACACATGCATGCACATATTCGTACTTGCGTGCATACATAAATATTTGTATGCAGACATAAATACACACATATAAATAAAGTGTTTTCGAGTCCCCTTTTGACAAATTGCCTGGCAATCATCAAATGGAATCCTCTGTCAGTGAAGAAAAGTGTGTTTTGTGTTTATTCTGAGGAGTCGGTGTCAGGATCAGCCACCCATGACCAATAGCATGAGCTCATCAGGTCTCTCTGTGGTTTTCGGCTCCAAACAACAGCTGCCAGAATTCAGGCATCCAGCTTCCATTTCTGTACCTTACGGCCAATACAACTAATCAGAGACCCATGGAGTTGAAATGATTGTTCCTCAGAGTGCTTTATTGGGCCCAGATGCAGCAGAAAAACACATCCTTCCTCACTGGAGCAATCCAAAGAGTCATTGTTGTAGAGGTGTAGGCTTTTTTTAATTTATTTTTTTTAATTTTATTGTATTTTTTTTTTTTTTTTGTAAATTCATGAGCATCAGATGAAATATCCCAATGTAAGGCTGCAATCTCTTGTTTGTACCAAAGGGGACACGCCCGTTTGGCCACTGATGTGATAATTCCTGCCTTGGGCTTCTGCTCCAGGCCCGCTACTCAACCCTCCCTTCCTTCTTCTGGCAGTTTAGGCAAAGCGGGAGGGGGTGGTGGTGGTTGTGGTGGCGGGGGGAAGGGCCGTTTCCCGACTAACGGTCATAACCAAACAGCAATTTACTTGTCATAGCCAAGCGTGTCGGCAAACCTACATGGCCCGGATGGGGAAAATAACAGGAAGGAGTCAATTGAGGAACTTAGCCAGGGGGATGGCCCCTCATTTTCAGCAAGCGGTCAGGTGCAGCACTATCAGACAGCTTGCCCTTTGTCCGCCGGCAGACACAATCAGGCCAGGTTACTTGATACTGTCTGTCATTTCCATGTTTTCCTACCTAGCACAATCATTTTTTAAACTCCCTACTAATTCCTGAGCTTTCAATTAAACTAATTGCGTTTTTTCTGAACTCGACACCCGTCTCCACCAAGCATGTTAAAGCTGACACACAAACTTGTTATAAATAACAACAACAACGACAAAAACAGATGCTAACGCCTGCAGAAAAAGGATATAGTTCAAGCTTCAAGGACATATGGAGGGTACAATCACTTTGCAATAGTTCAAAAGGTGCAACAATGGGCCTCAATGAGGAATCCCAAGACCTCTAAGAGTGTTTCGCATCCACCATCCTCAAGGCACACTGCCCTGCTTGTTTTAGATGTTTCCCTGCTCGAACACGCTTAATTTCAATGGATGGCTGATTAAAAGTTGTTGGGTTTTAATTGTTTTTGCTGAATTAAAATCATCTGAATAACTGCTAAGACACCTTTAACTTTCCATGCAACATTTATATACCTTTATTAGAGCAAACACAAAGTGATTTCTTGTCAAGATGCATGAACTCTGTCTTCATTCTTCACAAGCAAAGGCAAACTAAAAGCTGTCTGGAAGTGGCTGGCGGGTGAAGCTTTTATCAGCCTGCTGATTATGAATGTCCTCCTCTGTTTCCCCCAATCCACATTGTGAATATGCTGTAAAAAGTGTCAACATAATCCTCTTGTAGGTGGCGGCTGAAATAACATGGAAACTGTGCCAATTGGAGTTTGGAATAACACGAGGAGGGGACGCTTCTGGACCCTTCTGCGGTGATTGACATGTAGTAAAAAAGTGAGGGAAATTTGACCCCGGAGTCATTTGCTTCCAATCATGTGAAATGGCATCCCAAAACACTAGAGAAGCTCTGCGGCGAGCGTAGGCGTGTAAATATACTTCTCATTCATTAGATTAACATGCATGACACACAGAGGTGCAGCACAAACATGCTGCATGTCAGTTATCTCCTCAGAATGGTTGAAAAACTCCACCTCCCTGAGCTCAGTGCCCCGCAGCGCTGCTCAGGCTCAGCCCTCTGCAAAGTCTAATACTGGATGCTATTTTCTCTGCAAACTCAATAAAAGCCAGTTATTTATCAGGTCAGATTATAAAACAAGACTGAGCTCAGCTGTAAAAGTAGAAAGTGAAACCAGCTGTGTCTGAAATTGAACTATACTCAGCGTATCATGTGAAAAGCAAGAGCAGTTTAGCAGTTATGAAGCTTGGTCTACCACTCATTCAAGCAGACGACTACTACCAGTTTGCAGTAAAAGAGCTGATTCAAAACTTGATAATAACTTCTTTTAAAAAGGATTTGAATCTGTAAAAATGTTTGTAATAAAGAACCCTGCAGAGATCTTGATGCTTTACTATCTGAACTTTATAAAAGCCTCACAAAAGTATTAATGGACAATTCATTGTATCACAGTTTGTAACTTTATAAACACCACATTGTATGTGTTTTATTATAATTTTTTGGCATAGAGCACTTTGTTGCTGTTGGAGGGTAAATGCATTCCTCAGTCTAGAGTCTGTTGCTGCCTCATCAGGCTCATTTAACATAACATAGGGCCCTTAAAAAGGGGTCAAATGAATAAAACTCTACTCAAATCATGAAGGTTTTTAACAAACAAAAGCTCAAACTATCTGCTTGAACAAACAAACAAACAAACTGACCTGACAAACAACAAACAAAGGGAGCTTAAATACTGGCTGATCAGACCAGATTGACACACGGGGAAACTCATGACACTCATGTACACAATTAACTTACGAAAAGAAGCAATACAGTTTGAGTTAACCTAAATTACCCAAAACTAAATACAAAGTTAACAAATAAGAACAAATCATTAAATCTAATTTAATTCATACAAACAAATAGAATAAAAAAGTCTGGTTATCCCCTATGGTGGAGCTCTTGGTATGGCCCACTTCCTGTTGACTGCAAGGCAAACTGGAACTCCGAACCCCCAGTGGTCCAAGCCTCAGTCCAACCACAAAAAAAAAGCAAATATTAAAGTGTTTGACAAAATTAAATATACATAAGTTAACTAAATGTGCGCGCTACAATTAGAACTTAATGAAATTCAATTATGTCAAATGAAAATAAATTGAAAACAAAAATGCAGTGGTGTGTTGGATTACCGACTTTGTGTGGCTGAAGATTTAGGCCATCACAGGTGTTCTGGTTCGTCGCAAACATTGGATGTTGTATGAACTTCCTTTCAACAATGGCTTTCTGCTCTCCGCTTGTCCATCGGAGAAACGTTTGCGGCATGATCATTCCAACCCCTATGTATCTCATAAGATTGATGAGAGATTCTTCTAGAAGCCATTGGGGAAGTCAATTTTAATATATGAAGCAGGTTTGCAGTTGAGTTATATACTGTGGAATTTCGAATGCTGGACAAAGCAGCAAAATGTTGTAAAATGTTGACAGCTTAGGATCTTGTTTTAGTTCACACCAGCCCTGTTCAGTCCGCTTTATTAAACTCTAATTCATTTGCTCAGAAAGTCAGTTTTTTATGGGAAGGGTTAAAATGTGCAATCCAAGGCTGATGGGATACAAAAAATCCATGCTGAGCCCATTGCCGCAACGTATTTGTTTGAAACATTTGCCAAAGCCAACAGGCAATCCTAAATACGCAAAAATCTGATGCAACTCCATGTTTGCTTACATTTCAGGTAAAAGGAAGTGCCCTATGTTCAGTGCTTCTTGGTGCAGGGCCACCACAGGTGAAGAGATAATAATGCTGCTCATTCCACTCATTGGACAATGTGCAGTATTAAGGTGAACTGCACCAGCTAAAGAAAGCATGTTAAATTTTCTTCCCCAGTTACGCCAATTCCACCAGACTATCACATGTGACAATGATATTATACCCTAAACATATTTTCACATGTCCCTGACCTGTCTGCTATGTATGTTGTTTGTCATGATGCTGCTTATTCTCTAATGTTTTCTGGCAAACACCTATAAGGCCTCCAGATAACAAACTCAATTTGGCACAGAAAGTGGGAGTTTATTTCGGGATATCAAGGTAAAAGTCACAGAATAATGTTTTTTCCTTACTCTTCACAGATTAAATTATCTGATAAATACACAGAGGTTTATTGCTGTAAGGGCAAAAAAAACACGGAACAGTTCATGAATACTTTGGTGATGCACTAAATGCATTAACAAACTTCTTGGTCTCTCAGGAACAGAGGAGAGATGAGTTAAACACAAACAGGTTTAACTCATCTCTCTGCCTGTTTTCATGAGTGTGTGTGGCTGTGCTTCTGGGTTTCCTCCAAGCTATCCATCCGGGCCTTGAACCACCACCATTTATCAGAGGATGTGTTAATCTCCCAAACAGCTCTTGCGCTCCCAGTACTGATATTAAAATACAGTTTTCATGTCATCTCCTTCGCCTCTGTGACCCAAACAGTCAACAACAGCCTCACCATTCCTATGCACACCGATATTTCTTCTCCACACACTCAGAACGACGACTCTTTTCCATACTGCTCTTCATATTAAGCCCAGCCTGAATAAACTACTTGATCTTTCCATTCCCAAAGATAATATTGTTTTTCTTGGCTCTGATTAACAGAATTCATTTAAATCAGCCTTTCTTGTTGAGCTGAGTTTATAGTGATCAATGGAGCTGTGCGTTTTAGTGTCTTGGTTGAAGGCTGTCAGCACTCACCTTATGACCAACAAACATAGCACACACTCTGACCCGGGCTGTCCATCATCTACAGCTGCCCTTCCAAACATGACTTTTCTACAGGTGTGCGTTTCAATCTGTGAATGGAAGTGAAACACACACAAAAAAAAAGAAAAGAAAAAAAAGACGCTGGCACTGGTTTTGTTTAGTACGAACCTATAAATCAGCCCTTTTGGAACAAGAGATGTGAGATATTCTTTTACTCTTTGCCCCTATCTCTGACAGAGGGATGGATCGCCCTCCCCTGTTTCTGCTTCCTGTGTATGACAGGTTATCACTCCTGGGACAGATCCGAGGAGAGTGGAGGGTAAGAAAGGGGTTGGGGGGGGTGATTGAGTGATGCTCCGTGGCTGATGTATCAGATGGCACATGAGGGGATGGAGAGAGGGATGGGGTGGGGTAAAAGAGTGATTTAACGCAGACCTAAACTCTCCTCTCTTCTTATTCCTACCTCAGTGCTTTCATGTCTCAACCCTGGGTCAGATCTGCCTGCTGCCCCAGATGGTGCTGTCTATCTGCGCTGCCCTCTACAGGATGTGCCCCTCCCACCCCCACCGCTGCAGATCTATACTCGTTTAATTGATTTCAGGGGAGAGAGCCTTATTCCCCCTGTGTTTCTCACACACACACACACACTCAGACAACTCGCAAACAGCTCGTGCCCCCTGGTACACACACACGTACACGCGGCTGACGCTGTGCGCTGTCAACGCTAATTCAATTTGAGACGCGGGAGTGTGACTAACAGCAGACCTGCAGAGTGTTTTACCATATGCACCCCACACACGCTCACAACAGGTCACGATTCACTTACAACACTCTGACACACACTATATTGCTTTAAGTATTCACTAATTTGTCTCCACACACAGATTAACTCGAGTGACATCCCATTCTTAATCCACTGGTTTTAACAGTTTTAACTATTTTTCCATTTGTGAGGTCAGACACTGATGTTGGACTAAAAAAGCCCAGCTTCGCATTTCAATGTTAATTCATCTTAAATATATTCTTTCTGGTGGTGACCAGGATGCAGTGCAGGATAGTCAAGCTCTTCCTCACCAAAATTTGTGTTTTTAAAGAACTTGCCCTGTGTTTGGTGAGGTGTGAGGATGGAACAAAAAGGGCCAATTCGAAACAGCTAGCATAAAGTTGGGATACAAATTCTTCGAAAAAGTTTATAGCCTTGCCCAACTCACAAAACACAGCCTCACGGTATAATATCCTCCGCATAAAATGTTAAACTTGCACAGGAAAGTGCTGTTCTCATGGTGACTGGCAAACACAGTTTCGCCTCATGGACTTCTAAACAGAAGTCAGTGATTATTCAGTAATCTAAAGGTGTTATGACTCAGGACCAACTGAAATGGGTTGGTTGTGGAGTAGTCCGATTCTCAATCGCATTTCTTTCTACCTGGGGCGACTGTGGCTCAGGAGTTGGCGGTTTGCCTTGTAATCGGAAGGTTGACGGTTCAAGCCCTGGCTCTGACAGTCTCAGTTGTTGTGTCCTTGGGCAAGACACTTCACCCGTTGCCTACTGGTGGTGGTCAGAGGGCCCGGTGGCACCAGTGTCCGGCAGCCTCGCCTCTGTCAGTTTGCCCCAGGGCAGCTGTGGCTACAACGTAGCTTGCCATCACCAGTGTGTGTGAGTGGGTGGATGACTGAATGTAGTGTAAAGCGCTTTGGGGTCTGTAGGGACTGAGTAAAGCGCTATACAAATGCAGGCCATTTACCATTTACCTGTAAATGAACTGAGTCAGTATGTACATCTAAATGAACTTATTGGAGTGATTAGACTAGGGCTTGCCCCCTGTTGACATGTACATGTCACTCAGAAAATGCAATTATTAAATTAAGTTGGTTCGACTCCGCAACAATAGGTGGAGTAATGCATGTTACTTCATGTTAGCATTTTACCCCTTAGCCTTGAACATCACACAGGTAGTAACCAGAGAATGAAAGGAAATGCCTCTCCGTCAGTCCAAAAATGCACTGATCGTCTGCTTATGTTCGTCTTAGTCGCCATATACTAATGAACACAGCTCTTTTTGAGTGTTCCTCAATGGAAATCCGTCACACATTCAATGTGCAGTTCTCATTTATTAAATGTTAATAGAAACTGTCCTATATTGTATTCCACGACTGAAATATAGAACAGTCAAAAGCAGGGGCGAGCAGCCAATAGAGGGTGCTGGGGTGCTGCCACACCACTCACAACTTGTATTGTTACCTTAAATAAAATGTGGATTTTTTTTTTTAAACGGCAATAATAACATAAAACTATTTTTAAAATATAGGCTATGTGATTTCTTTCAGATGTGCAAGATAAATATTTAATAGTTTATGGTGAGTTGAGTTGTTATCCTCATCGGCGTTGTCAGAGGAGATATTTGCGCCTTGAGGCTCAAAAATCTTTGCCCATAGACTCTCATTAAAAGTTGTACATGTGCAATAGCTCCTCTTCAGTATAAGATATAGGATGATTTGGGGCGCATACCCTGCACCCCGAGGGGGTGAGGTTTACATATTAAACCCCCTCCTGCCATGGGGATGACATCAAGCCACAGACGGGTCAACCGCGGGAGTTGGAGACAAATGAGAAGAGACACAAAATGGAGAAAGAGAAAAATAATAATTCAGTTATGTCACAAAAACAATACTGTTTGATAGAAAAACATACCAGGAGAAACTTGAGGTAAAAGAGCTTCCCATCTGCTGCTGGATTAATTAATGATTTAACCTTTAAATCATCATTCATTAATTAATTAATTAGTATTTAGTAATTGCTAAGAGAATATTGACTGTGTCACTGAAATATTCTCTCATTTGTTTTAGCCAAAGTCACTTGCAAATGCTTGATTATCATTGGTGTAAGTTTGACTCATATTATGCCTTCGGGAGGAGCACCAGTGATTAGTTTCTTATGATGGCGGGCAGCTGAAAATACGATAGTGGGGAGCTGAAAAGAAAGGCAAAGAAAGAAAAGACGAACATGAGGTAATGAAGAAGATGGCCAAGTTTGAAGACTTGTTTAAGCCTCTCAGTAGCTATGGAGTGGAGACATCTTCCCTCTTATCTTCTCAGAAAGTTAGCCTTGCTAACACTGGGGCTACGATCCCACCAGAACCATAAATGGCTGAGCTGGTGGCTGGTCCTGGTCCTACAGAAACGGGAGCAATGGAGGAGTGATCGTCTTCAGCAGATGACACCTTGACTGTGGATAAAGCAGACAGTACTGATCCTGCCCTCTGAAGATAAAATCATAAGGGGGCTTACTGGGCTGAGCAAGGACTTGGGAGCCTTTAGAACATTGATGGCAATTTTCAAGCATTGGAACGGGCGTATGAACACCAAAACGTTTTGTACTCCCAAACACACATTAACCACAAGCTAGTGGCACAAATGATTAGTAGATTCAACAACAGTGGCTCCTTTAATTTCCAATTCAATTCAATTCACTTTTATTTATATAAATTCACAACAAATGTCATCTCAAGGCACTTTAAAACAAAAGTAATTTCAATACAATTACACAAACATTCCAGTCAGTTAAAAGTTTTCTATTTAAGGAATCCCAGCCGATTGCAAAGAGTAATCGACGTGAGGTTGTGCCCGGATCATGCAGACTCCAACGACAGCAATTCCTCAACAATCCCTCATACTGAGCAAGCATGTAGCGACAGTGGAGAGAAAAAACTCCCCTTTAACAGGAAGAAACCTCCGGCAGAACCCTGGCTCAGTACAAGCGGTCATCTGCCATGACCATCTGGGGGTCTGAGAAGACAGAGAAGAGACAGCATGGAGGATGCTCGGTGACTTTGAGCACAATCTGGACCGATATTCCCCATCCAGCAGGGGACTTTGTAGTTGAGCGAACATAGCTACAAACATAGCTCAGTATAACCTAAGCCACTCTAACTATAAGCTTTATCAAAAAGGAAGGTTTTAAGCCTAGTCTTAAAAACAGAAAGAGTATCTGCCTCACAGACTAAAACTGGGAGCTGGTTCCACAGGAGAGGAGCCTGATAACTAAAAGATCTGCCTCCCATTCTACTGTTAGAAATCCTAGGAAATACCAGTAAACCTGCATTCTGATAAAAAAGTGCTCTGTTAGGAAAATCTGGAACAATCAGATCTCTGATCTACGATGGAGCTTGATTATTAAGGGCTTTACAAGTAAGGAGGAGGATCTTAAACTCTATTTTGGATTTAACAGGGAGCCAGTGGAGATAAGCCAAAACAGGAGAAAAGTGATCTCTCTTTTTAATATTCATCTGAACTCTTGCTGCAGCATTTTGGATTAAATGAAGGCTTTTAATTGCATTTTGTGGACTTCCATCCACCAGATCTGCGGTTTGCTTTACCTGTCATATTTTCAGATGTGTTAAAAGTCAGTCGTGCTTTGAAACGAGTTTCAGTGATTGGAAACATGCAAAAGAACACACGAGAGAGCACGTAAATAGCGAACATCACAGAAAAGCTATGCTGACCTATGTGCAAGGAATAGATTCAGAACTACAAAAGCGATTTGAATCAGAGAATACACATTGGATTACAGAGTTGTGTCTGATGTCAAGTGACTAGCAGGTTGCTCCCGCCCCAGGAAGGGAGCAGGCAACAGCCTCGTCCCCACGTTAACAGTCTTAGCCATTTCCTTACTCAGAACTCAGCCATCAGTTGTTATTGCAATCTTTATTCATGTTTAGATGTTAATTGTGCACTTATTAGACAAAGGTGGATTGCTACGGTAATTATTGCACAAAAAACTCCAAGAAGTCTCTGCTCCATTTTTTCAGTTGTTTTTTATTTTTATTTTTTTTTTAGTAAAATTATATTTTTGCTGTGCATTTAAGAAAACACTGTTTGTTCAAAAATGGGTTGAAAGGATGTCATGTCATCATTACTTTACATATTAATTATTATTTGTTGTAATTTAAGTTCACATAGTTTTAGTAAAAGTTATAGACCAACAAGGCTCCATGGTTTTACTTGACCAAATTATTGAATCTGCGTAGAAGGCAGAGGGGTTGCAGAGTAGCTTTAGATCAAAACTTACTCTTCACAGCATTATCTCAAGGAAATTTCAATCAAACGCAACTGGACTTGGTAATTACCAAGTCCAGTTGCGTTTGATTGAAATTTCCTTGAGATAAACATGACCTGGATGAATGAGAATATTCACAAGCTCTTCACAGCATTCAGAATCAGAACCAGGTTTATTTGCTGGAAGGTATGAAGAATTTGATTACAGTTCCACTTTATTCTCAATAAAGACATTTTAAAAATAGAAAATAAAAAGAGATGTAAAAGTAAAGGTCAAAGTTTCTGATCCAGTTTATTTCATCACAGCACTGAGAGCATTCATCAAGGCTTTGAGATTTATCAGAATGTTTTTGTGATTCATTTAAACAGCCAAGGGCTAAAATGAATCTCACGCTAGCAGTATAGATGTAGTTAGGTTCATAATTATTCATACCCATGGTCAACCTAGATCAGAAGGGATGTCCATCTAACCAATAAGTTTGTTACTGTTAGAAAATGACACATGCATCTCCAAAAAGCTACTTTCTAAAAAACTTTTTTTTAAGTTACATTTTAGCAGAAGAAAAAGACAAAGTCAGCATGTATTCATGCCCTTCTTCATAAGCAGTGAAAAGGATTTGTTGGCATTACAGATATTAAGCTTTTCTTATAATGGCTTACTAGCTTTTCTGCATGTCCTCTGTCAGATTCAAATAGGAGGTTCTGGCTGGGCCGCTCATAAACATTATTATTATGTCCAGAGGAGACATGTTGGTGGTAAAGGAATGACCTTTTGGTTTTAGCTGCAGCTGTTTCTGATGTCCATGCAACTTTTCCAGTAATGTTAGTACTTAATAATACATATTAATAATGTAACATTTTCTACAGCCCATCATAAAATGCTAAGAAAGCTTTCATCAGTGTGAAACAAGCCATGATCTTTTAACCACATACATTACACTGGCTGAAGCTTGAGTCACACCTCCTACTCCAACCTAATGTACTTTTATCACAGAACGTTTGTGTTCAGTTTGTTCTTTGTTGTCCACTGGGCTCTTTGCCAACACCTGAGTACAGACCTGATTCTGGTGACTGTAATAACTGTACCCGCACGCCCACAAATATCCTTTTTTCTTAGTCGTTACGAAATTATGGACATGCATGAACCCCTTTTCATACAATACTTTGTCTTAGTTGATCAGCCGTGTTCAACTCAGAGAAATACAGATTTCACTAGAGCCTATTCTGGCGTATGCACCGTCTACTTAGAAGACGGAAAGAAAGAAAAGCTGGAAAAAAAAGGAATAAGTTGATTGCTAACCAGAATATCAGTACTTTTTGTGCCCTTGTTGTAAATATGAATTAATAGTCCACACTTATCCACACCAGTGTAGTAGTCAAGTCAGCATCTCTCGAGTCCAAGTCAGACTCAAGTCCCAAGTATTCGAGTCCAAGTGCAAGTCCAAGTCCCATTGGATAATTTCAAAAGTAGGAGAGCAGGGTGTAGATTGTAAGACTAAAACAATGACAGCCATATTTGGCAAGGCGCACAACAAGGGCCTGGGTGGGATTCAATTCCCAGACTCCCAGATGAGAGTCATGCACACCAACCAGTCAGCCAAAGAGTGAAGTGGCCAAGTAGCCAGGACACATGATTAGTTGGACGTATAGAAAACGATAAATGTATGTACAAAACAATAAAATATGCTTCAAATAAATTTCACAACAATAAATAACCAATATTACGTTTTGAGAAGTTATTCAATTTGTCCACTAATTTGATTTAATAAAACAAGCTAACGCATCGGCTACATGCTAATTCCAACAACAGCAGTTTATCACGTTGGAGTCCGAGTCCAAGTTAAAGTCATCGTTGTGCTCCTTCACTCAAGTCACAAGTCCCTGAAAAGTGACTCAAATCAGGACTTAAGTCTGAGTCCGCCACTTGAATACTCCATCTATGATCCACACAAATAAATCTGCCTTTAAATCAATGCTGATTAGCAGAACTTAAACCACATGAAATTATTTTCTGCTACAGTAATTAATACAATGTCAATATTTGCTTGTTATTGTGTCTGTCCTTTATTGTATTTTATTTCCCATCTTTTTTTTAATTCTATTCTAGTCCAGATTTTATTATCTGACAATATTCAGACCAGTTTTAAAAATTTAGTTTTTGATTTATTTTTATTTTAGGATAAAAGGTTACTTTTATCCTCAACAAGGAACCCTGCGACTCATTAACAAAAAATATACAGGGATAGGACACATGCCTCACATGTAGGTTGATGCATCTCTCAGATGTTGTCTTTTTTTTTTCCATCTGCCTTTTTCCATATAGCACTCTTCAAAGATATAGTACTTGTGTACATCAGTTCTGCATTTTTCATGCCTCCATCCAGTTTCCATATTCTTTTTCCTTTTCTGTCAAGGTATGAAAACATTTTGAAAGCTAAGAGTCCAAAACATGAGCTTATTTTCACAAAAAAGCTAGATCAGACATCACAGGAGGAATAACAAAAGAAAAAAAAGAGTAAAATGGAAGCATAAGGGATCAAGGAAAACAAGTAGAACAATAGGCCAGATAAATGAAATATAACTATGATGTTATATTGCTGTAATGTATAGTGTTCCATGATCAAACGAAGACATTTCAGGAAGCAACAAGCTACAAAAAATTATTTATAATATAAGGAAGTACGTAGGTACGTGTGACAGCAAAGACTGAGAAAAAAAAACAGTTTTCCCTGATGAGACCTCTCTATTTCATTAAAACCTTTTTTGGGGAAAAAACAACTTTAAAGAGGTATTAGATTTTTTTTTTCAATAATCCAACATCTCTGTATAAAAACATTTTTATAAGTTGGATTTATCGCTCTTAACGTAAACGACAAATTTAAATTTAAATGAAAAATCAGTCTGTGTGTAATCTATCTACACAATGTGTTTCCCTTTGTAAACTGACTTACTGAAATGAATGAGCTATTCAATAATATTATTAATAATTAATAAAGTTATATAAAATTACTGGTATTCAGAATGCAGTAGATAAACAGTCTTGGGCAACATACAAAAAAATTGTAAAATATTTTACATTACAAGTTACATTCTCAAAAGTGTGAACCATAACATATTATTTTCTGTAACTGAGTTACATTTATTCAAGTTACTTTTGGCAAAATATCTTAAATACATGACACCATTTTTAAACAGCGTAACTTATCCATGTGGACTTGACACAAGTGTGACAGCACAAAGTATTTTAAAACATTATATCATTAAACTTAAAGTCCCAAGTGCCTTTGGATGCTTTCTATCTCATGGTAATGTTTGTGAAAACGCATCAAAAGAAAGCGCTGAAAGCGTTCAACCTAAAGATGTTTGACAGAGACGAGATTCCTGAGACTGAACAGTGTTTAAACAGGTGGTTAGGGAAATAATGTGAATAATGCCACCGTGTAAATGTAAAGTCGATCTTTCCCTCAGCCACCCTGATTCTCTGACATTTTGGTTTTGAGCAACAGGAAGTGCACCGTGGATCTTCTTCTGCAGTATCCAACTTGATTTGGTCCAATTTTAAAAGCGCTTGTAACTTGAGTTACTGAAATTGTAACGAGTAATATATTGCTGTACATTTTATAAGTAATGACTTAGATAACTCCGTGACTGAAAAAAAAGTCATATATATTTCTGTAATGCGTTTCTCCCATCACTGCAGATAAGCCAACTAAACCTCCAGAGTAAATTTCTGCTCCAGTATGAACGTTGTCATCTGCCAAGCTCAAACTAAAGAAACCCTTTTCCCAGTGTGAGCTGATGTAAAAAGAAAATCTTTGGTTTGTGCAGATACAAAACTGTCTGAAGTCCACATGCTCAGGCTGTAAGAGATATGAGCTTGGGTGAAAGGGGGTGAGAGGACGGTTAAGTTGGGGGAGGTTAACAGGGTGAGGATGGAGGGTGTGTGTCTATGTGTGTGTGTGCGTGTGATAAAGGTTGTGAGTGTGAGCAGCACATTGGCTAAATCTTAATGAAGCGTGCTGTCGAGGGCAAGGATGGACAGGGCCAGCTGTATTCAGGCCCGTGTTCGTGGGTGTGCATGAGACAGTAAAACTGATTAAAAGCAGCGTTAACACGTCTGACTGGGTGCAATGGTCAAGAGGTGAGTGGAAAATGCAGGGAAGCCTCGGTCTGCAACCATTAGACACACACAGCAGCAGCAGATGGTTAATGAAGCAAAGCAATGGGTACCAGTTATTGGTCACACATGCCCATCGATATGTGAGCAGAACCAATCAGCTCGGCTTCCTGTGTTTGACCTGACCCTTCATGGCTGGTAATTGAATATTTAAAAAAAAAAGGAAAGCTAAGAGGTGGGCGGAAGAAACTGAGGAGGAGAAGAGGAAAATATAACCTCCAAACCGTATCTTGTGAAATGTTTCCTTACAAATCTGAGCTGAGGTGGTTGGAGTTTGTTCCGTAACCTGGTTGGTTGCCTGTTCAAACCCCCGCTTCGTCCATTTCGGTTGTTGTGTCCTGAGGCAATGTAGTATACCAACATCAGCATGTAAATGTGTAAAGCGTTCTGTGGTTTGCTGACTCAAAAAGCGCTATACAAATGCAGACCATTTACTAAAATATCAGATATGAAAAAATGTTGGCTTTAGGAATCTACGCAGGCAGTTTAAAGAAATGAATTGGTGACGCAGTGGGTAGCACTGTTACCTTGCAGTGGGTTTGAATCCTGGCCCCGGGATCTTTCAGCATGGAGTTTGAATGTTCTCCCTGAGCATGGCTTCTTCCCAAAGTCCAAAAACATGACTGTTAGGTTAAACGGCACTCACCAGGTGTGAGTGTTTCCGTGCATGGTTGTTTGTCCTGTCTGTCTCTGTGTCTGTCCCTGCGATCGACTGCTGACCTGTCCAGGGTGTACCTGCGTCTCGAATGAAGCTCCAGCCCCCCTGTGACCCCACAAGGCTCAGCGGTATAGGTAATGGATGGATAAAAAAAGGTATTCCAATTAACAATCATGCATGATAACACCATTTAAAAAAAAGAATTTACTGAACTGAATTCTGCATAATTAGTTATCAATTTGGTTGTAAGAATAAACTGTATTGGAGTGAATCAAGCTGAATTCAACAAGCTTGTAAGAGGGTGCAGACATTAGCATGGTTACCACTGCAGTAGGAAGGTCGTCTGCATGCTTGGATTCTCTCCAGGTACCCTAACTTCCTCCAACAATACAAAAATGTGGATTTGGTTAATTAGTCACTTTAAATTGACCTTCAGAGTGAGTGTGTGAGTGTATGGTTGTGTTGCTCTGCGTTGGACTGAGGATCTGTCCAATATGGACCCATCTCTTTCCTGCTGACTCTTGGACACACATAGACACCTCAATGTGACACTTATAAGGAATGAACAAGTAGAGAAAAGCACCAGCAGGATGTGAACCACAACCGATTCAGTACACATGTAGATGAATAACTCAGTTTTTTTGTTTATTAATTAATTAATTAATTTTTCAGGGGGGGTTGTTGGTTTTATTTTGGACACTGCTTTTAGATTATCCATTCTTAACTCGTTCTAAATAAATGAATACTTTGAAAAAAGATGAATTACAGAAGATGAGGAGATGGTACATATACCATATTTTAGTCATGCATGTCATGTCATGCTGATTATAGTAGATTATTTTAATTATTATTATTCCTTTATGAGGTTTTTAAAAGTATCCTATTTGAAAACTTTCAGAAAACAAAACGGTGATTTCCACAGCATTTAAAGTTTTAATAAAGTCGTCTGAAATGTCACCAAACTTGTCTATTTTTAAATCTTAATTTGTTATAGTTTACATCATTTTTGGTATTATAACTAAACACAACAAAAACCTGACTCAAAATTTACTATATTATTTCCCTTGAAATAATTGCCTTTGATAAAAATAACAATTTCATTCATTTCCTGAGTGCATAACTTCATATGTTAGATAGATAGATAGATAGATAGATAGATAGATAGATAGATAGATAGATAGATAGATAGATAGATAGATAGATAGATAGATAGATAGATAGATAGATAGATAGATAGAAAAAATAAAAAAATAAAACCCACACAGTAAAAAAGAAAGCCATTACAAACAAATAGATAATAGTGGCCAAAAACTAAATAAAAATAGAGATCTGTCCATGTTTTTCACGTCAGCGGCCAGCTGCAAGGAGGTTGTCATAAAGTTTAACGACAGCTGGAAGGAAAGACCTTCTGTACCTTTCATGATTTAGCTGTATATTTTTAGATGAATCACAGTTATTCTTCTGTGGGGTGAAACACCTCATTTGGAGGTCCTGCCTGTTACTGTCAGAGCTTTTTCACCAAGTTAGAGTGAATGCAGCTCTGGGACCTCCAGCCCAACAGGTCCCTCCTGTCAGGAAGTATCGCTCCACTAGGAGCTGAGAAAGGGAGGTGTTGTGGGATCTACAGAGAGAGCCACTGGATATCAACACCTGGATGACACACATTTGAAAAAAAAAATGCTTTTTACTACCCAGAGTTACTCCTCCAGGAGCTGTCTCCGCGCACATCTGGTGAAAGCATCCCTGCACATGTGTTGGACAGAAAAATGGACTCTGACAGACTCACCCAGCTTTAATCATGTTGAAACATGAGAAGAAAGCCACAAAGGGTTAAAATAGACTCACAACAACAAGCATCAAATACATTCTGTGGCGCTTACAGCAAAAAGGGATATGGAATTTTAATTTCATGTGATTTAACTAAAGGCAGAAATGACTGGCAGCTGTTGGATCACTGAGGTCAGCTGCAAACAGGAACAGCCGAGGACTTACACCGAGGACATAAACTCATCAAAGTTTAAAGTAATAAGCCAAATGGAGGCTTGTGTCAATCTGGGGGGCTCTGATGATGATTGTGGATGCAGTTAAGTGTGCGCTGATGATGATTGGGCAGGACACAAACAGGGTCAGAGGTGGACGGGCGTCACTCAGAAGAACTCGCAAGATCAGCTCAGTCCCTGCTAGTGCGCAGACGTAGAGATATTTGTGTGCTTGGACAGCACCTGTAATAGCTCGCAGCTGAGACACGTCGAAGTGTGTCAGTGTGTGTGCGCGTGTGTGTGTGTGTCTGCGTGTGCATTGGGGCACTGGCATGCGAGCAGCAGAATGCCACTTCCTCTTCAGGTGACACCTTTGACCTCTCATCTGTTCCTTGTTGGTGGAGCTAAGGAGGAGGGGATAGATGGAAAAGGAAAGGATGGAGAGCGGCCTTGAACATGTTTCAGGAAATATAAATTCATTGGTCTAATACCCATGTAACCTTATAATTTTAAAGAAGACTGAAAAGGTGGTTTATCAAGTAATTTTTCCTTGAAAAAAAAACAACCAAGTTCTTCATAGCCTTCTTGATGGCACTGGAACACACTGTTAAAATGTCTGAATGACATAAGTCTAACAGCAGAGCATCAAAATATTTTTTCTCCGTATTACAGAATTACAATTCAGTTAGTCACACAGCTGATGGTAGTTAATATGGAACTACAACATCCCTTACCATAGGTATGTTTACGTATAATACAGTGACACCGGGTGACCACCGCGTATTACAGTAAGAATGCCTGTTACGGTCAGAAGTTCTTCTAACTCAATGGAGATAGACAGAAGTGCAGAAAAGATTATATGGTGTGTTCCTTAAGGCTCTGTTCTTTTGCAAATGTAAGTCTATATCTATACGCATCTTCCTGTTCATATTAGGAGGTATTACATCTCATCATACGCATGCTGATGAACACATTTCATTACAGTCAGTTAGTATGTTCATAATTTCACAAGGTGAATGTATTTCAGGGTAGTTAGAGGTAATTTTAATTAAAAAGAAGCTGTGTTAGAGATCATGACTCATCTGATGCTTGCTTTTATCTTTATTCATATCAATTATTGTTAATAACTATGCAGGCAGCTGCAGCTTATCCTCGACTCTAGAATAATCTAGGAACTTGGTTCCTCTAGGTCAAAGCCTCTTGTTAACAACTGCTGTTTTACTGTAAGTTTTAAACAATGCTCAAATATCTTGTTCTTGATTCGATTTTCTTACACATTTTTTCTTTCATTGTGTTATGAAGCCCTTGTTTTAAGTATAAACGGGGCTTAAAAAATAAACTTGTCTTGGAAAATAATCTTTACTTGAAAAGCAGTGCAGTGTTTGACATATTCCTTGTTTGTTTGGACTATAGTCAAATAGTAATTTCAATAGTAGCGGCAGAGCGCACATTGAGTTTATGCCGATATTTGTTCCCTGCCATGGAAAAAGCATGTTCACCTTTCCTCCTTGGATGACTGGCTGGAACAGAGGGAAACAGCCGGTCGGCTGACCTCAGAGCTTTCGGTGAGCAGTAGGGATAAATGAGGTCAGTGGTGAAGGCTGGCGACCATCCATGCAATGTGTTAACATTTTAAATATTGGGTCTGAACGGCACAGGCAGACAGTAGAAGCTGAAATCTGACTGACATGACTTTTGGGAACTTGTTTGAACACACGTATCCATTCTCCCCGAGCAAAAGATGAAACAGCCGTGAAAATAGCAAAGACACAAGCACTAAATTCAACATTTACGGCCTTAGCATATATATATATATATCTATATATATATAGAAATATATATATATATATATAGAGAGAGAGAGAGAGAGAGAGAGAGAGAGAGAGAGAGAGATAGATAGAGAGATAGATAGATAGATAGATAGATAGATAGATAGATAGATAGATAGATAGATAGATAGATAGATAGATAGATAGATAGATAGATAGATAGATAGATAGATAGAATCTGACGTAGATTCTGAAGTTGAGAATCACTCTCCATCCAGCATCCAGGCTATAAAAGAAGTTATTCTTGAAGAATGGAAAAAGATAGATGTTGCCTACATTTGCCTAGAGCATTTCCTAGAAGACTTGGTGCTGTCCTTAAAAATCATGGTGCTCATACAAAATACTAGATGTAGTAGTTTTTGTTGTAGGGTGTATTCATTTTTGCTTCAACCAATTTGAGTTAAACTGAAGATTTTGTGATCTAAATTAGATTATTAACCTTAATGTCATGTTATGGAGTTATGTGTTCAATATAACTCGGCCTGTTGGAAAGTTTGGAAATTGTTATTTTGTTCATTGAGCTACTGATTAAATTCACACTTTTTATAGGGGGTGTACTCATTTATGCAAGCATAAATGCATATATTTATTATACATTAGAGGTGGACTTCCATATGCACCTCACATCACTGTCCTACTGCACAAAGTGTGATTAATTAATAAACTGATGGCTGGATATTGCTCTTTAGTATTTTCTGATAGAGAGCAGCATAATTGGTTTCTGCTGATTAGGTCTAGATGTCAAGCTCCTAAAGCAGCAAGGTAGTTCCAGATCATCACACTTCAACCATCAAGTTTGACCCTCAGCTATGTGGTTTTTTTTTCTGAAATCCTGTGCCATTTTATTGTCACATTTAACGGAACAAGCAATAATCCGTGCACCACAAGTTTCCAAAAACTATTGGAGATTATCAAGAAATTCGTTGGTGAATGTGAGACGGGCCTTTGTGTTCATTTGATAATGTGCCTACTCCTAGATTTGACCTTCACTCTTTAAGGCAAAAATTAGTTTTTCTCAAAGCGGACAGCCCCGGCTTTTGGTTTTCTACCACACAAGTTTTACATTGACTCTTCAAAATAGCCACACCCTACGCAGCTGATTTAATTACAGTATATTGGTACCCCAGTCTTAAATTATTTCTTGTTAAACTTAAGCTAATTTCACACACATACACAAATAAAAATACACTGATGTAATTCAATTCGATTGATTCTAAAGGTCTGGCCATAATTCTGCCTGGATCTTGCTAGTAAAAATGAACTCCTCTCTCGTAATAAAATGTGACTGAAAACGATAAGGGGGGGAATTGCTTTTCCACATGCAGACAGGCGTATTTAAATGAATAGCATTTTTTCCTTGAATAAATTTCATGAAACTTCTAAAAATTTTCTTATTTACTCAAATTCTATTTTTTTTCTATATTAAGAAGACTTTAATGATAATCTGAGTTTTTGATCAGCTAAAAACTGTCAGGAAGCAAGTACTTTCTAAAGGCACTTAATAAACCTGCAGCATGAGTTGATACAATTTTTGGCTTAAATGTAATGTAATGTAAACCCTGACTTTAATAGGAATTTAGAGCTGCACCAATGCTGTGTCACATGGGTCATGGGTAGCATGCAATAAAAATAAAATACAGCCCAAAAGTGACCCTCGTGAAACATCACACAAGTGGCAGTAGTAACCACTGCTCCAACAAAAACACAAAAGATCACAACAAACAATGGTACACTCTTAGTTAAGTCCACAGACAGCCGTAAAGTAACTAACTTAAGAGGCGGCAGCGCGGTGCTGTGCTGTTTTACTCTAAACAGAGAATGAAACATGCTTTTTTTTCTACTAGGAATAAGAAAATATATAATAAATAAATAAATAAATAGGCAATCTGCTTTTTATACACACCTTATAATCTGGTTAGAATGAGGTATTAGCTGTATTCAACATAACTCATTTTTTCCACAAAAATCCCCATTATCAGTTGAGCTCTTAAATAACAACAAAAGTCTTTAGTGAGAAAATGAAAACTATTATGAAGCTGTGCAGTAAGACGCAGGACTGTAATCATCCTCTTGGCGCTCATCTGGTGCATTGTTTTCCTCCCAGGAGAACAAAGACGAGCGAGAACAAAGTAAAAAGCGTGCAGGCACATTGTTCTGCTTGCTATTATGGTTCTTTTCTTGTTTTTGTGTTTCACTGGAATTCTTCTCTCCATCATGTCTCCTTTCATTTCATCATCCATCGCCTTTCCTACTGTGTCTTTATGACACTTGGTCTCGCAGCCTGGACAGCCTCTGGGAAAGCTCATCCTGATGACAGGCCACAACACAGACAAGGCGAATCAATCAGAGCAGCTTAACAGAATTAAAAGGTAGTCTTCAGGTCTAACACTCAGTGACTGCCCTGATATACTGGTTTTTTATTTCGTTTAACTAATTTGCAAGAAGAATAAGGTAAAATACTACAGAAAGCTACACTCTCCTCTTTCTTTCTAGCAAAGATTTTTGTTAGCTGGCAAAAAAAAAAATAAACAAAAAATACTAAAATTCACCACAGGATTACTAATGACCAAAGCTTAAGAAAAGCTTATCCATGCTGATTTCATGGTTCTTTGACCATTAAATGCAGGACAGAGCAAAATGTAATAAAATAAGATAAACAATTTTTCTTTCAAGGATTTAGACAGAATGTGAAAATTGCACAGTGATGCTACATTAGGTTATGGACCTGTTGAGCTTCTTGTTCTAATTGGAAAATACGTAAAATATGCTCTTGTGACATTATTCCCCCCAGAGCCGACCAAAGGCACAATCATTCTAAGCTACTGCTTAGGTCTGCCAGGCCAGCAGGGGATTTAAAACTTTCGATTCAAGGAAAAATGCCTAAAAATATTCAGATGTTGAAAAGTCAATAATCACATTTTAATGTCTCCAATAAGATCATTTCTGCTGCCTGTGTCCATGGCGGAGCCGCCTTTCAAGGACAATTTAACTGAAAGCTCCTCAATAAATGAATGAAAGTACTTGATGTTTCCCTATTTATTCAATGAATAATGTGAAATGGAATTAGGGCCTTAGATGAAATTCTGATAAGGAGTTCGATACAACATCAGACCACATCTGTTTATCACTCCGCAGCCATCTCTTCTTTTTTTTTCTCCAAAAATTGAACTGCTCTCGTCATTTCTAATGATGGATTTGCTGTATTTCTATGATTACTTATATTAACTCCAATTTGTCAAACTACATGCCATGCAGAAGTATTCATACCCTTTGATCAATTTTCACCAATTTGATGTTGTGCCTCATGTCCTTTTTTTGCAAACACAGCACTTTGCAATGCAAGGCAAAAGGTTCCATTATTTTGTCTAATCTGACCAGAGAATCTTTGTGCTCATGTTTGCTGTTTCCCCATCTGTCAGTGGTCTCTAACCCTGGTCCTCAGAGCCTACTGTCCTGTAAGTCTTCCCCGCTGCAGCATACCTGACGTGATTTAATGGGCGATTAATAGGCTTCTGTGGCACTTTAATGGCATGCTGAGGAGGTAATGTAATCATGTGAATCAGCTGTGGTAGTGAGCTGATGGCAAATGGGATTCCTTGAGGCTTTCTGTCAACATGGGCTTTTCTCTTGCCAGTCTACCCTAAAAGAGTAGCATGAGTAGTATTTGCACTGGCAACAGATTCTTCACCTGAGCTGTGGTAATCCAAAACTTCCCCGGAGTTACCGTGGGATTAATGACTGATTAATGCACTTTTTATCTGGCCTGTCAAATTTAGGTGACGGGTTTTCATGGCGCACTGTGAGATGTCTGGATACAGTTTTATTTCAAGTCTGTTTGAACTCTAAAACTTTCTCTCTGACCTGGTTGCTGTGTTTCTTGGTCTTGTGTTACCTAATTTCCCCCTGGGAACGATCAAGTATTTTTTAACCGAATGATGGTGTTTAACCACTAATATTCCCTAACAAACCTCTGCCACTGCTTTGTTGTATGGTGTTCCTCAGGTGTCAGTCTTAGGACCAGTTCTGTTTTCATTGTTCATCAGCCCTCCTTGGGAATATCATTAGTCATATTTAGAATGTGTCCTATCATTTCTATGCTTATGAAGTCAGAGTTGCATACACTTTAAAAATTAATGGAGTTTTTTAAGTGTAAGGACCTGGCTGTCTGAAATTACCTTCAGTTGAACTCTAAAAAAGACAGACACTTATAAATGCCTCCGAGCAGAAAGTCCCCTCCATTGTAAACCACCATGGTTCATTGGGCTATTCCGTTCAGTCGAGTGTCAGAAATCTTGGTGTTTGGTGAGATTATTCATCGACTCTTGCCAGTCTACAATCGGTGATTGATGCTTTTATTTAGTCTTTGTTTGGACATTCTCATATTGCTCTAATCCTGTCCTCCCTGAAATGGCTTCCAGCTAAATACCAAGATGGTTTTACATTTTTTGTTTTGATTTTTTAGCTTGGAGAAGTTCCTAAATGCTTAATGGCCTGCATGTGTATAGTCCTTTATCAGTCAGTAAAGCACTAGACAGCGCTTTTTACACTACATGCAATCATTCACACAAGCTGCCCAGGGGCATGCTGGTAGAAGCAAGGATGCTGCATGTTTTTCTTCTATTTGTTTGTAATTCTATTTTTTAGTTGCACTTTGTAAAACACTTTTTGATTTTATCTCTGAAGGGTGCTATATTGATAAAGTTTCTTCTTCTTCTCTGAGGCCTTCCTAGAACAGCTGGATTTATACTGAGACTGGTTAGAAAAAGTTAGACATTACTTAGTCAACAGGTAACTTTTACAGGCTTGGTTGCCCTAAATCTTATTTCTGGGCATCAGAATAAAAAGTGATGAACACAATCGAACGCCAAACTTTGCAGATTTCTATGTGAGGAATAGATATATTAGATTTGCTGTATCTGTATATGTCCACTAGGTGTCACTTTAACTCTTTAAACCAGGTACTTGATCATCCTTAGTAGATCTTATTCTAAAAGCCTCTTTAATAGCTTGAGGATTAAGGATTAATATGGTGAATATGAGCCCAGTCTTAGTTGAATAAGGTGTGCTGAATGGTTTTATTACCGATGATTTCGTGTACATGCTTAAGGAGAGGCGCAGATGAACAGAGCCTTTCAGAGCTGGGTTTCAGCTATACAAGCTCACACCCTCCAACTGTTTTTGCAGACATTATTAGATAGGATCATTTCAATGAAACGGCGCCTTTCCTATAGAAAACTTCAATTAAAGCAATTTGAAACAGGCAACCTCTCCTAAAGTGCGACAAGCTAATTGCAGATGGCCTGAAGCACATCTAATGACATTATATAATTGCTGTCTTTTTCTATGCCTGTCTGCTAGCCTTTTTTAATGCTTACTCAGAAATGGCTTCTTTTTCTGAAAAAAAAAAAAGGTTTCAGAAAAAGCATTGAAAAAGCATTGAAAACTACGCTCAGTAAATTGTATGGTATAAAGAACTCATACCCACGTCTGACTATATAGTCTTTTGTAATTGGCCTTAGCTGTGCATGCTTGCTTGTCTCGGATGGCTCTATAATGAACTGGAAACCTGTCTGAAAGTTTATTTTTCACCCAATTACCCCCCACCCCAAGATGTAGATTTTGGGTCTTACATATATGGCCAAAGAACGACTATTAATTATCTTTAGCAATGAGAGGAGATGTAGATAACTGTAATTTCCAGAGATAGAGTGAGTGACACTTACAAAAAATACGTTTTTACCCTTCCAGCAGAAAAGACAGCTCAAAGTATTATTATATGTTAGAATTGCCTAGTCAAAGCAAGGGGCCATTTGTGGGGTGCCTGGGTGGACCAGTGCAACCCTGACAGCATGCTGTGGCCACCCTACTGAAGAGAACCTCCAGAATTAAAATGCATTATTTTCTCTTACTGTCTACTGTAAGTATTTGGTATACTTCTGATTTTTGAAGTTTTCCCACTTAAAATTATATAGAGATCTGTAATTTGTAAGAAAGGTACTCTTCAACTGTGAGGGGACAGAATCCAAAAAATATGCAGAAAATCACAGTGAATGATTTTTAAATAATTATTTCCATTTTATTGCATGACATAAGTATTTGACATAAGTACATGAAGACAAACAGAACTCAATATTTGGTACAGAAATCTTTGTTTGCAGTTACAGAGATCAGACATTTTCTGTAGTTCTTCACCAGGTTTGCACACATTGCAGCAGGGATTTTGGCCCACTCCTCCATACAGATCTTATCCAGAGCGGTCCGGTTTCGGGGCAGTCGCTAGGCAACACGGACTTTCAGCTGTCTCCAAATATTTTTTTGATTGGATTCAGGTCTGGATTCTGGCTAGTCCACTCCAGGACCTTTAGATGTTTCCTCCTGAGCAGCTCCTTAGTTGCCGTGGCTGTGTGTTTGGGATCGTTGTCATGCTGGAAGACTCAGCCACGACCCATCTTCAATGCTCTTTAGGGCTGCCACGATTCGTTATGACGTCAACCAGTAAAATTGTTGACAAAAAATATTGAAATCAACCGTTATTGTTTTTTTTTTCTACAGCTTTGTTTTTTCTTAAAACAGTCGCTGTCCCTTTATCTGCTCTGTATGCCTTTCTGCCCCTCATGCGCAGTTTGTGCAATTGGGCTCAGCTGCAGCTTAGAAAAGCTTTAACAGCAGTATCAGCAGTGAGCCGACAACGCAACTCTAAAATTCTGGAGTTTTATTAAATAAAAAGAGATGGATGTGTAATGCAAAATTCACTAAGCAAAAGCTGCTTACAGCAGTCCAGCAGTGTTGTTTCAGCTTCTTAAAGGAAAGCCCGCTGTGGCTGATGACGAACACGGACAGTATCCTCTGTGAGCTAGTTAGCTTGTTAGCTGCTAACATTAGCATCAGCAGCAGCTTAATATTCTTATTACTGCCTAAAAATACTTATTTTGTCAGTATGTGATATTTACTCTGACTTTAAACGTTAAATGGCTGAGGGCAGGAAGGATCTTTCTGCAGGGATCACTCAGGAGTTTTCATGAAGCTTCTGACTGAAGAGGCTGTTGTATAACTTGATAGCTGCAACAATAATGATGGTAATTTCACATGTCATTATTTTTATGTTCATATATGGTAAATGAGCTATTATCTTATAAATCACTATTTTATATACTACATAAGACTTCGAGGTAACAAACAAACATTAGAACAGCTGCTTGCTCCTGCAATAACATGCATTTTAAACGTGATCTGATTAGTCGACTAATCGGCAAAATATTTAGTGATTAGTCGATTATCAACTGAGGGAAGATTTTTGGCCAAGATCTCACCATGCATGGCCCCATCCATATTCCCCTTAATACGGTGCAGTTGTCCCCTCCCCTTTGCAGAAAAACATCCCCAAAGAATGAAGTTTCCATCTCCATGCTTCACAGTTGGGATGCTGTTCTTGGTGTTGTACTCATCCTTCTTCTTTCTCCAAACACTGCAAGTGGAGTTTAGACCAAAAAGCTCTACTTTTGTCTCATCAGACCACAGACAGGCAAACTTCAGATGGACCTTGACATGCACTGGCTTGAGCAGGGGGACCTTGCGTGCACTGCAGGATTTTAATCCATGACAGCAGAGTGTTACTGATGGTTTTCTGTGAGACTGTGGTCCCAGCTCTATTCAGGTCATTGACCAGGTCCTTCTGTGCAGTTCTGACCTCATCCCTCACTGTCCTCATGACCATTGATTCCCCACGAGGAGACATCTTGCATGGTGCTCCAGAACGAGGGAGATTGACCGTCGGCTTGAACTTCTTCCATTTTCTAATTATTGCACCAACAGTTGTTGTCTTCTCACCAAGCTGCTTGCCTATTGTCTACAATTTTATCCCTGATGTCCTTGCAGATCTCTCTGGTCTTGGCCATCGTAGAGAGGTTAGAGTTTGTCTGAGTGTGTGGACAGGTGTCTTTTATACAGGTAACGAGTTCAAACAGGTGCAGGTAATACAGGTAATGAGTGGAGAACAGGAGGGCTTCTTAAAGAAGAACTAACAGGTCTGTGATGCCTAAATTCTTACTGGTTGATAGGTGATCAAATACTTATGTCATGCAATAAATTGGAAGAGGATTATTAAAAAAATAACCACTGGGATTTTCTGCATTGTTGTTTTAGAATTTGTCCCTCAAAGTTGAAGAGTACCTTTTATACAAATTATAGACCTCTACATGCTTTGTGGGAAAACTTGTCAGTGTATAAAAAACTTGTCCTCTCCACTGTATGTAATATATATATATATATATATATATATGTATAAACCCAAAGGTGCTGGTCATTAAATTAGAATATAATGAACAAGTTGATTTATTTCAGTTATTACTTTCAAAAAGTCTAATTTGTATATTATATTCATTCATTACACAGACTGATATGTTTTAAATATTAATTTCTTTTAATTTTGATGATTATAACTGACAACTAATGAAAGTCCTAAATTTAGTATCTCAGAATTAAAATAACAATTACGAACAATGCAAAAAAAAAACAGAGTTTTGAAATATTGGACAAATGAAAAGTATGAACATGAAATGTAGTTCGGCCTCCTTAGGCCTGGATTACTGCAACAATGCGGTGTGGCATGGAGTTGATCAGTCTGTGGCACTGCTCAGGTGTTATGAGAGCCTATGTTGCTCTGATAGTGGCCTTCAACTCTTCTGAATTGTTGGATCTGGGGTATTGCATCTTCCTCTTCACAATACCGAAATATAATATTTATGTGGTTAAGGGATACCATGGTCCCTAAACAAGGTACTGGTAGCTTTGGCAGTGTATATTGATGCCAATGCCTGTTGGAAAATGAAATCTGAAAAGTTGGTCAGCAGCAGGAAGCATGAAGTGCTCTAAAACTTCCTGGTAGATGGCTGTGTTGACCTTGGACCTCAGAAAACCCAATGGATCAACATCAGCAGATGACATGCAGCCCAAAACCTCACTGACTGTGGAAACTTACACTGGACCTCAAACAACGTGGATTAGACAAGGCAATGAAAGGCTATTTTTTTTTGTATAGCACACTTTCAACCAAAAGATAATAAAGGTGATTATGTACCTCTCCTCTGTTCCTCCAGACGCTGGGACCTTGATTTCCAAAAGAAATGCTAAATTTATGTTCATCAGAGAACATAACTTTGGACCATTCAGCAGCAGACCAGTCCTTTTGCCTTTAGGCCGGGCAAGACGCTTCTCACACTGTCACTTGTTAAACAGTGGCTTGACACAAGGAATATGACAGCTGAAACCCATGTCTTTCATACGTCTGTGCATTGTGGTTCTTGAAGCGCTGACTCCAGCTGCAGTCTACTATTTGTGAATCTCCCACACATTTTTTTAATGGGTTTGTTTCACAATCCTCTCCAGGGTCCAGTTATCCCTGTTGATTGTACACTGTTTTTAACATCTTTACCTTCCCTTGACCTCTCTATTAATGTGCTCGGACACAAAGCTCTGTGGACAGCTAGCCTCTTCCGCAATGACCTTTTGAGTCTTGACCATCTTGTGCAAGGTGTCAATGGTCGTCTTTTGGAAAACTTGCGAGTCAGAAGTCTTCCCAATGACTGTGCAGCCTAAAGAACTAGACTGACAGACCATTTAAAAGCTTTTTTTTAGGTGTTCTGAATTAGTCAACTGATTAGATTGTGGCAGGTGGTGTCTTACATATTGAACATTTTCAAAATATTATTTCATTAGCTGTCAGTTATTATAATCAAAATTAAAAGAAATAAACATTTGAAATATATAAGTGTGTAAAATATATGGATCAGTTTCACTTTTGGAACGGAATTACAGAAGTAATTACAGAAGTATTTTTATGACTAGCACACACACACATATATATATATATATATATATATATATATATATATATATATATATATATATATATATACACATATGTGGTTTATCTGGTTATATTTTAAAACTCACTGAAAAGCTCCTGTTTTAAAAGCAACAGCATATATGTTGCTGTAATTATACACTATAATTTTAAATACTTAAAGGCAATATTTGCAGTGTCATTTTCTTAAGATTCTTAAGAAGCTAGTTGGCCCCAGCTTCGCCCTCCTATTTGTTGGCTTCTATCTGCCCCTGGTCAAGCCCAGGCTTACTTCCAATTTACAATTTTTGGCAAGACTTGAAAAATTCATTTTAACACATGGTCTCCATCCAAACTGATGGGAACGGACAAAATTGTCCAGTATGTAAATAAGCAATGTATGTAGAGAGAGCTGGGTCTTCTAAAAAGTACTGACTAGGTTCTCAAATTGCTAAATTGACAATTAAGCAAATTGGTCAATCACAATATCTAGACAAAATAAATAAATCATGGTTTTAATGTGACAAAAAATGAAAATGTTAATAAGGTATGGATACTTTAGAATGATACTACAATTTAATCAGAGCTGATGAAATGTATCTTATAATCGATGCATCGTGATGCAGGCATAAATGATTCCCCATACCTGCAGAAGCAATCGATTATTTATTTAGATATTATTTATTATTTGTTTTCCAAACGAGACATACAGTAAATTCTTTCCTTACATGAGCATCAAACCAGAGTTGGTAGATCACTGGTGTTTTTGCCCAAAAACCTTCCAAATGTTAGCAAATCATTATCATTATCCAGAATTAAAGATTTTTTAGTGTCTGTATATCATGACTTAACCACAGCCTGAGAAGACAGTGAATATTGAACGAGCAAGCTTTGTTTATGTTCTTTCATCCTCTCAAATGCAAACAAATGTCTGAAATATTTTTGCACTTTTGCATTGTCCCAAAAACTGTTTTTATCAGAGCTTTTTTGGATGTGCCATATTGTGGCCAGACAAATATTTAATAAAAATAGTATATCTGATACCTTCTATTTATTTATGAATAGAGACCTAAAGGAAATAATCATCATGCATCATGATGCATGGGGATATTGAATTACATTTTAATTGTTGAAATTAGAATTGTAACTGAATTGAATCGTGACTTTTCTGAATCGTCTAACTTTAATGTTTAGAAGACTGATAACTTGTGACTTTGGTGTAAAAACCCGTGAGGCTTACATTGTTTATCTGGAACAAAACACGAGAGAAAACCTGGCTCATTGTGACAGCAGTCTGGACCCTAGAGGCCACAGCATCCACGCGGGCGCTCATCCTCAGGAAGTTAATGGACTGGTGCTTCTGACGGATGGCATTCTCTGCATGGATCCTAGCTGCCTCCATGTTTCCCTTCTGGATAGCCTAAGAAACAAAGAGGCAAATTTACTTCCAACTAAGACAGCCTATCTGGTAGTCACAAACCAACCTGCTTTGCTTTTGCTTTTTCTGCCTTCTCCTCTTTGCCGCATCTCTTAGAGCTGAGCTGCAGCTCCTTGGCAGCAAACTTGAGGTTAAACAAGTGTTCTTGTAAAAGCTAGTCAAGGGACAGTTATGACAATATTCCAGCAACGGTGGAAATGATGGGTTTCGCTGACGTAACAGTGGAGCATTTGGCCAATTAAAGCCAGGTCATTGCAGGCGACAGAAGGGTGTTTTCTTTTTGCGAAACTAGTCAAAAATTAACCAGCGTCATTAAACATCTCGGCAAGCCCCGCGGGCGGACAGCTGTCACTGTTTTCCTTCATCGTTCAATGACGGGGAAGAAGTTACGAGAAGCGCACGGCAGGGTTAGCGAGGGACCAAACACAATTTATGGTTAGCAACGGTTGCTACTGTGTCAATGAGTGTTCCGCTTGTGGGCGTCAAAGTACACAAAAAGGACACTCTCCATGTTGGACATGGTGCGGGTGGCTTTCTGGGACGAGTTAGCTGCTGTTCAAATAGACAAAGAGTCATTCAGTCAAGGGCTGGGTTGTTTTGATTTTTTGCAAGTGTAGCAAGAGGATTCGCTCGTGCTTACTTCCGTATTTGTTTGTATTCGACGAAGTGGCAGTTTAATTGTTTAACAGAAAGCATTACACAAATATGTTTGGTTTTACAATCTGGATAACTTTTCAAAAACATTTAGGCCTCTTATTTATTGTTAATTTGAATTGATCTTTAGTTGATTTTATCTGTAGTTTATTTGAACGTTTCGTCCGGTTTTATATTCATAAATAAGATATAGGACAGTTTTGTTACACTTTAGTTTTATCGTTACGATTTAATACATTTTATTTATTTATTTATTTATTCTGGCTCTAGATTTTCTTCCTTAACTAATGTCCCTTCTGATCTTTACATTCTTTACATGTAGGCCTATATTATTATTATTATTATTATTATTATTATTATTATTATTATTATTGTTGTACAGCAATCAAACATTTTCTCGATAGTTCTGGGATGAGCTAGAACTGACTAGACCCCAGATACGACGACTGGAAAACGTTGGGTGAACAATCTTAATCCGTTTCTACCTTTGGATTAAAACTGCTGCTGCATCTGCCAAGATTTCACCGTCGTCACACATGATCACGATCCACACGACGTGCTCGCGCCCCCTACGTCACGACTGTTCGAGAAGTGGACAGGCGCGCGTGTCCAAAGTTCTATGGTGTCTAAAAATAGTTTATAACCGGTATCGGTAGGTTGTGGGACATGTCTAGTGACGTCATTAGTGCTTTTTTTGTGAGGGAATAAATTGACCTTTTCCACAAAGCTGCTTTGATGTTTGCGTTCGGGCGTGCACGCGTGTGTGTCGACGTGCTCAATCGTGTTTATCTAACTTTTTCATCCATTATTTTTAATTATGCCTGTGGAGAGAAAGGCTAATCAAACAGGGGGTAACAACGAGAGACGTCTCTGTGCGCGTGTGTCCTAAAGACACGGAACATAACATTTGAGCATTAGGAGATGAAATAAGGATCACTGCCCAGATAGAAAAAGGTTCCAGTGGATGCACGTTGCACTGGCCAAAAAGGCTGGGGTAGGGGAAGTGGGGGATTAACGGTTCGGTCTGGGGGAGGGAGCAGAGTGGATGACTCATACTGTAGACTATCTGCTGGACACTTTGTGTGGACAGCTTCAGCTATAAGTCCAGTGATGTTTCTTTATCATGGGGAAAGGGACGTACATAAGAACGGTATAAAATTTCAACCTTCAAAAATAAACATCCAACAGTCCTAGTGGCAGTTTTCTTCTTTATGGGATACATTATCTGGCTCTCCATCCAGGGTGCCACTGTGCCAGAGGGAGTGTCGGCCTCTGCTGGAAAGCTGCCTGATCGAAATCATAGCTCAGATGTTGGCTTTCCTTCATGCCTCTACTTTGTAAATGTATGCCAACAATTTGAAAACCTCATACCTAAACCATTTATATATAACCATTTCATTGTTAACTATTTTCATGAATTATGACAATGAATGGTCAGAAAATGGATCAGATCCTTCCAGCTGGAATACATTTATTGGAATCAGATAACCAAATTGGGCTGCACGGTGGCGCAGTGGTTAGCGCTGTTGCCTTGCAGCAAGAAGGTCGTGGGTTCGTATCCCGGTCCAGGGTCTTTCTGCATGGAGTTTGCATGTTCTCCCGTGCATGCGTGGTTCTCTCGGACTCGCTCCTCCCCTCAAAAACAGCATGATAGTGAATGATCATCTAAATTCTAGGAATGATGTAATGTGTCTGCTCTCTTTGCCCTGCAACAGACTGGCGTCCTGTTCAGGGTGTACCCTGCCTAACGCCTGATAATTGCTGGGATAGGCTCCAGCTGCCCCGTGACCCTGAATTGGATAAGCGGTTAAGAAGATGGATGGATGGATGGATAACCAAATTTCCTCACAACAGTTTATGAATAGTCTGTACACAATTAATTCAAATCTGAAGTTGTCAAACTGAGCATCAAGCATCCTCCATTAGCAGGTAGGAACTGACTTATGGTTGATTAGAGTCTATAGTGGATTGCACTAAAACTGCTAAGGTATGATATGGTGAAATAAATCGCACCAATAGTAACATAACCACAGGGCTAAATGAACTTGTAAATTATTGAACAAAGAGATAATTGTTGAAACAAACTGAAACTTTGCCACCAGTTACAAACTCTTTTCAAATTTTTATTCAGTGAAAGCAGGCATATAAAATGGGCTTTCTGTCTGCTTTTGTACTGGGGGATAGGGCCTCATGGATGCACACTGACCGGAGGGGGCGCGTTCCTTCATTTCACCCAATCACACACGTTCCAGTGCAACTTTCCACATATGGCGTGAGTGGTGTTTACAAGAACACGAAGAGCAGAGGAGTGGTGGCTGAAAGCATGGCGGGAATTTTTCTTAAGACATGTTGCATCCAATTGGTAAACTGTGAATTTTTGTTTTCTAAATGTTGTTTCCCTATGGATTTCTCTTCATTAAACACTAAAGGAACATGCTCACTTATAGTTATTTAACAGCAGTATTTGTATCTCTTGTTCTATGAATAGGTGCAAAAATAATTTTTAGATCTGCAAGTTATGATCTAGATCTAAATCCGGCCCGCCATGCCATTTATGTGGCCCTCTAAACTCTAGAGGGCCCTACAAAAAGGCTTTAAGTTCTATTTATGTGCACCTAAATACAATTTAATCAGTGAAATCGAATCAGAGTTTATCTGAGGAGTTCTAAATCACAACATCATGATAAGATGTTCAGTATTATGTTATTTTAAGAAGTACTTGTTGAATGTGGAGACAGGATGTTTTACCAATATTTGAACTGTTTGTTATAGTTTCATCAACACTTTCTGCCGCAACCGGCCCTTTAAGGATATTCATGAGCTTGATGTCTCCCAAAATATAAATTACTTTGATATCCCTGATCTAGATTTTATTTGTTTGGCAGCCATATTGAAAAAAAATGGGGCAGCTCTAATAAGTCGGAGTTTAAGATTCATAGTTTCTATCCCAGGAATTTTTTTTTTTTTTTGTCTTTGGTATATTTCCAGCTGGGAACTCAGAAAACCATGCTTTGATAATCTTATCTGTGGTGAGCATGGGGATTATAGGAGTGACCAACGCGAAGGATGGTGGCGCCACTGTTCTCTGTGAAAGCCTAATGACTCCAGAACTCTATGGAATCAGCACACCTTCTTAAATTGGAGTATATATTCCTCTGAACCAACTTATTAATATTTAATAAACGTATGGTTGACACGTAAATTAGATACACGCATTCACACTTAAACACATTGGGTAGCTCTCAGAAGTTAACGCCCTCTTAACCACTGTTATTGTTGCGAACACGCACCTCTTCCACACATACACGCCCCCCCCCCCACCCAGTCATAACTGAGTGACGGCAGGTCGCTATGGAAACTGCGTTACGCTCCGGGCGGCCGAGGGAGAGAAAACAAGAGCGCGAGGAGTCGTTTCACTCCTCATTTCAGCACCACGCGCCTCCTGGACAGCGCCCGAATGAACTCGCGCGCAGATTCGAGCGTCGCGTGCCTTATAGGGGACAGAGCCGAGTCATCACCAAGCCCAACCGAAGTGGAGTAAGACATTAGAAAACACACACACACACACACTCGCACTTACGAACTTCTCCGAACCTGTAGCTCTGTGGACTCTCAAGGTTTTATTTCACCCACGAGCCAGGAGCTGGTCGCTCCCTCCAACAACACAGCAACAGGTAAGAATCATCCTTACCTCCCCTCAGCTCTGTGAAGTTTTTAATCTGTTTACCTTGACCACGCGCTGATTGCGCTTAATTGTCTGCATACGACATGTCAGGTGTGAATAGATGAGTGATGAGAGGATTAGAGGGAGGATCAGCGGGGCAAAACAAAACCCAGCATGACTCTTGTTCCGTTTCCAGTTGCTCTTCAACTGTCTACATCTAAAACAGCGCAAACTTTATTTTCCATCAGATGGTTGGAGGATGAAAAAACTATGAACGAGTTCTATTTATTCCTGAAAATGAATATTTTATATTTTGTCTGTGTTCAGATGTCTACTTTTATGCTTTCAAAATGTGAAAGTTTAGAAGGGTTAAAAAAAAACAAAATGATAATAATAATAAAGATGTATCTTTAAAAAAAAGCAACAATCTGGAACACAAGAGTGATATCATAGCTGTATCTGGAAGTGTTGATCTTTGGGCTTCTAAAAATAGTGTTCTCAAAAGCAAGCGGAATACGTTTGTAGGTCGTCAGCGCTTATATCTGTTTGACATGCGGCTAAATGCAGGAGCCCGAGCTTTTTTTTTGTGTGTGTTTCCAGATTATGTGCGTATACTGAGCTGATACGCCTGGATGAGTCACTCTGCCTGCAAGTTTGCTGAAGAGTGCGAATATCGGAGAGGTTGGGGGGGGGGGGGATACAGGATTCCAGCTGGAATATAGTCCTGCACTCCCCGTCTTGTCTTCTCATGACCATTGTTCTGTTATACATGTGGTCAGTGGCAGCACATGGAGCTCGGTTTATTGATTCAGGGTGTGTGGTTCTTTCTGCAATTGATCTTGCTGAAGTTGGATGCAGTTGTCTCCTCTTACTCGTTAGAAGCTATCTGTGATCGGATAACTTTGTTGTTGTTTTTATTATTATTATTATTATTATTATTATTATTATTATTATTATTATTATTATTATGTGTTTGTTTGTTTGCTCAGTTCTTAAAAAGGCAGGGCTTCCTTTTTTCTTGCTTTACTCTGCAAACCAAAGTGCCGCTCCAATGTTTGCTGACATACGCAGGATGGATTAAATTATACCTAAACACTCCCCATAATAGATTGTTTGCGGTCGTACCAGACTGTAGCTTTCTGGTGTCAGTCAAACTGATACCAGAAAGCACCCCATTACTGCTCATTAGTATCCTGGTCTTTAGTCTGCATGTATTGACAAATCATGGCAATCAGAAGCACTCAGCTGTACCACAGAGTGACAGCTATTGATTAAAGCAAACAAAAGATCATAATGGGCTAGTATGAACCACAGCTGCTCATTCAGACATGAACGCTCACTCCACAGAAACACTTCGAACAGGCACAGACAATTGCACGCTTAATCATTTTACACATACCGCCCGGATAGGCTCGGTTAGATGCAAACGAAAAGCTGCATCCAGTTTGGAGAGATTGATGGATCACAGTTTGGATGTAGGAGCTCTGGGATAACCTCGAGTAGAAATGAGGCATATGAAAGCTAAAGAAAAATGAAAAAAAGGTTGATACGGAATTGTTCAGATGAATTTTGTAACTTCTGGAGGTGTTTGATTAAAGCTCGCCCACCCTCGGATGAACGAGCGTGAGTTGCTGATTGTAACGTACACACATCATGTGCCTCACACACACACAATGACAGAAAAACAGATGTGTGTCTTTAATTAGTGACGTTGGTGTGATTAATGCAGTCTGCTGGTGATGACTCATTCCGATTAACCCTTGCTCCTCTGGTGGAAAGCAAAAAGATTTACATTTAGAAAACATGTAATAAAACAACTATAAGAGTTTAATGATCTATGTAATAAACTGTACTCAGAGAACAAAAAAACAAATAGTGATTAAAATAGCATAAGTTGTAGGAAGTAAACACTGTAATGTGTTTCTGGCTTCAAGACCACCCCTTAATTTGTTGTTGTTGGGCACTGGATGGATATTTATCCAAAGCACATTTATGTGGTTTGCTCCATGTGTCAGTTTAGCGGCACAGCAGTTAAATTAGCATTGTAGAAAAGCTGTCAGCCAAGCTGTGACTTGCAGACAGTAGACTGGCAGGGAGCATGCATCTGAGTGTTACAGAGTGCTGCGTGTGTGTGTGCGTATGTGTGTGACCGAATGCGGCCGCATGAGAGTTAAACATGTAGCACCTCCTGATGAGGAGTTGTAATAAAGTCTCATTACCGCCCTTGCTCTCTTTCCCCACAGGGGAGAGCAGCATGTCTGAGAAGAAATCCAACCAGCGGTTTCACAGCCTGAACTCCGAGCAGGTGGAGGTGCTGCATCAGGTGCTTTCAGAAGTGGTTCCCATCCACGGCCGCGGGAATTTTCCCACGCTGGAGCTGCGTCCCCGTGATATTATCATAGCAGTGCGGGCCAGGCTGCAGAAGCAGGGAATCATCGTCAGAGATGTTCGTCTGAACGGCTCCACTGCCAGCCATGTGCTGGTTCGGGACAACGGGACAAGCTACAAAGACCTAGACATCATCTTCGGAGTGGAACTGCCAAGCCAAGAGGAGTTCCAGGTGTGATTTCTTGCATGGTTGTATTTGTTTTATTTCATTAAGTGTGAAAAGCGGGCATTAAAATCAGCTCCTCTATTATTTCAATTACTTCGATTATGTGATTGGCTGCACTTATTCGCTCAAACATAATAAAGCACTCAATGTTAGAATAGGAAGTGATGTTAGTATTTTTTTTGTCTGCTGGTATGCTTTTTTTTCAAGTTAGAATTGTTCCATCTTTTAAGTGCATCTGTTTAACAATTAGCGAAATGTTGAACTGTATCATATAAAAAAAAAAACAAGAAACATCAAATTTACGCCCTATGTACATAAAAAAATGTATATCTCGATCAATCAAAAAATGCTTTGATATCTATGCTACACCAGTAGGGGGCAATAGTATCAACATTTACTAAAATAAAAAATAAAAAATAAAATAAAGACTATCCTGAAAATAGCTAAAGCAGGCCTAAGCCAAACATTTTCTGAAACAATTGTAGTTCCTCTTGTTTAAACTATCTTTACCCGTTCTTTAAGTGTCTATATTCTCATGCTACATTCATAATTTAAAGGACACATAAAGTAAGGAATCAACAAGTAATAAGAAGGCTCTAATTTTGGCTTTGGAATATACTTTGTGTGGAAGATACAAATAGAATAGTCTCCTTTTTAGAAAATATCTACTACAGCAGTTAGAGCTTTAGTAAAGTAAGGCTAGCAAAAGTACACTTTAATCCCTGTCAGTAGTTAAAATTGTCATGTTGATGACCTCTTCTTTCCCCAGGTGATCAAAGAGTCCGTGCTGGGCTGCTTGCTGGACTGCCTGCCCATTGGGGTCAACAGAGAGCGGATTAGCAGCGCCACAATGAAGGAGGCCTATGTACAGAAAATGGTCAAAGTTTTCAACGAACATGACCGCTGGAGTCTCATCTCACTGTCAAACAACAGCGGCAAAAACCTCGAGCTCAAATTTGTGAGTGCCCTCAGGCGCCAGTTTGAGTTCAGTGTTGACTCCTTCCAGATCATTCTGGACCGTCTCTTAGAGTCCTACATGCTACAGGACTCCATGCACAAATTATATGCTTTTAATCTGAAGGACAAGTCATTAGAAAGTGAGAATAATTCATTTCCAGATGAGCCTAATCAGACCTCTGCTCCAGAAACAGAGAAGCCCACAGTCCACCTATCCAATGAACCAGAGGGTAAGCTAAGCCGGACACAGCAGAGGGACGAAGTGCATGAAAAAGAGTCTCAAACAGAATTCTCACAACAAACTGCACATTCAGAAGAAACAAAAAGCTCCAAAGGAGAAAAAACAAAAGCATCTACTGAGCGGGACTTGTGTGAACAAAAAGAAAACCTGAACGAAAAAGAGCAGACACCCCTGAAGATTGAGTCAGAAAAGATACAAGGTTCTGATGAGTCCGAACCAATAGCTAAAACAGAAGCTAAAAATGACTCTGAGTTAATTGATCAGTCTCTTCCATCAATGGCAGTAGACGAGTTCGAGAAAATCAAGTTCTGTGACGGCCAACAACCAACAGGTTCAAATCTCAAGGAACTCTATGTCCAGAAAGAACTGGCTAACGACACGAAACCGCCTGACGAAAAGAGAGAAATCGCAGGGCAGATGGGATGTTCTGATATGCCTAATGCTTCTAAAATAACTCCGGAACAGTGTCGAAACCTTGCAGAGGAGCCTCACAGCACAGAGCAATCTGATAAAACTGACTTATCTAAGGATTTCATAGAGGATCAGAGAAGCAATGAGGCAGATAACACGCAACACGTGTCTGCCTCAGACACATGCACATCTTCATGTGCAAAGATAGAGACACGGTTAGAAGATGAAAGCAAAGTGGAAACAGAGAACAGGGAGCAGATTGAGGCAGAAAGGGAAAGTGATAGAAAAACCTGTGAAATCACACAGGAGTTTTCAGCATCAGAGGAGAAACATTCAGAAAACACACAGAGTATTGATTGTTCTTGCTCCACCTCTTCCACTCTTCCAATCAGCAGCACACAGCCCACTGACACAGACAATACACTAGAGATTCTCAGCACACAATCCACAGGTAACTCAGAGAAAACAGCTGGCCCTCCTGATCCCATCAGCCCTTCAGATACTCAGGATAGTTTACCCACACCACCTGGCCTTGTTTCTGACAAAAAGACCTCCTCGCCTTCTTCTTCTAAAGTCTCTGACAGACTCTCTCACATGGTGGTGCTTAAACATTCATCTCCAAAACCCCCTAGGCGTATGTGTAGAAAGGTTATGCCCAATGCTTCCTCCCGCCGATTGTCTGAAAGCGAACTTGTTGCATCCTGTATAGATGTAAACCTGTGTCCTACAAGTGAATCCGACAAAGAGTGTGATTTCACGCCAGTGATTTCTGCTTCAAACCCTGTAACCATCCAAACAAGCATTTATCTCAAAGCAAACTCTGGATCTGAATTTGATCTTTCAAGTTGCCCATCTTCAGACCTTGACCTTACCTCAGCTCCTGATCTAAACCCTGAGGTACTTTTACCATTACCCCAAGCTCCTTCATCTTTGTTACTTCAAGAAGTATCTTCCTCTAAGATGGACGCGAATGATTTGTGTGAAACAAGCCCGAAAGAGACATTGAACACACCCGCAGTGGTCGAAGAGCAAAGTGAGCCCTGCATGACAGCAAGGGTCTCTGAACCAAAACAAATGGAGCCTCTTGACTCAGTGGACACACCCAGCAACAGCACCCATGACCCTGAGAAAACAACTGAAGAGGCTACAGTCGACAAAGCTTCAGCTGGGACAGAGGAACACACCAGAGAAACTAACTCGAATGTCACTTCACAAGAAGCGAATCTAAGTTTACCTCAGTCTTCCCAATCAGTCATCCCCCCAGTACTCAGCCTATCTCCTCCTCATTACACACCCTCACCCCCCAGCCCCAGTCCTCCGCCTTGTTTGACTCCCCCATCGCCAATGTTAAGCACCATGAGCCCAATGAGCTTCAGCTCTCCTCCCCAAAGTTTCAGCCCAACCTCTTCTTGCCTCAGCTCTCCTCCTTACCTCACTCCTCCTATGCTCAGCCTCAGCCCTCCCCCGCTCTGTCCAACCCCACCGTCCCCCTGCCTCAGCCCTCCCCTCCTCTGCTTCACCCCACCAGTGGAGTCTGGTGATCTGTTGCCTCAGGGATCTTCGGATACAGAGTCTTTGATAATAAATGCAGATGAGAATGAGCATAATAAACTGTCCTCTCCTGAGTCAGGAGTTTCTCCTTTACAGTTGGAGGAGAAAAAGGAACACGGTTATATCTCCTCTTTGCCTCAGGTTGCTGAACCTGTTTCTTTTCCAATCACAATTCCTAGTTCCACCCCACCAGTTCTGCCTCACCCTCAACCGGGGGATTTAGTGGTACCAACCCCTCTAAAAGTCACTGAGGCATCCATCACTGTGCCTGACGATGAAGACGTTCCTAAAGCAGCCCCAGAAATGACTGAACTTTGCACTCCCCCTCAAGCATCTGATTCAGTGCCTGCAGTTGAGGTCTTGGCAGAGAGCATGTATGGAGACTTTGAGGCAGCAATGGACCACCTGCGCTATCGGCTAATTGCCACCAGAAACCCTGAAGAAATCAGAGGTGGCGGTTTGTTGAAATATAGCAACCTGCTGGTCAGAGACTACCGACCAGCCAGTGAGACTCAAATAAAGACACTGGAGCGCTATATGTGCTCACGCTTTTTCATCGATTTTCCTGATGTGCAGGAGCAGCAGAGAAAAATTCTTTCCTACTTGAAGAACCACTTCATTGGTGAGGAGAGGAGTAAGTACCAATACCTGATGACCCTTCGTCGGGTCATAGACGACAGCACTGTGTGTCTGATGGGACATGAACGGCGTCAGACTCTGAACATGATCACAGTTCTTGCTCTGAAGGTTCTGGGTGAACAGAACATCATCCCCAACACAGACCATGTGACCTGCTTCTACCAGCCAGCCCCATACCTTGCTGAGCACACAGCCCCCTATCTTGCAGAACCTAGCTACTGCAGCTACTACATACCACAAGGGGGATCAGCTCTGCTATACCAGCCTTACCCTTTACACCTCCACCCACAGACTGGACTGGTCTGAGACAATGTGCATAAAACGCACAAAAGATTGACGAGATTGCGCTTACCATGAGTGAAGAGCTGGAGAATGGAAAAATAATCCAGGGATGAATTGTTTGGTCTATAATAGACCTGTGTGGGTAGAATTGAGTGGGTTTTACAGAAAACTTCTTGGGAACTCTATAAGGTTCTAACATGATTATATATAATTATATCTGGGCTTGGTGGGGAAATAATAATTCTTCCGATATTGTTCGAATTCCAGAAAATGCCGTATGCACTGCATGAGTCATAGGTCTTTGGTCTCCCTGGGAAACCAACTGTTCTGTTGACATTCACACACATCCAAACACACATTCATACATGCACACACCGACATGCGCACACAAACACACTTCCAGGTTCTTAAATTGTTGTTCACTCTTTTTCATGTACTGTGTTGTTCTTAATGCGTTTGTTCAGAACGTGGAACTTGCCTGTGGTGGATATTGTGCATGGATAAATTAGGACTGTTTTCTCACTGCCAAATACTGTGTGACTACTATGCTTCTCTGACAGTTTTATGTAACTTTGTCAGTCCTTTAGAGACGGGATGTTTTATGAAAAAAGAAAAATACAGATGGACGAGGCTACTTGTGTGTGCAGGGTTTTCATCAGACTATGAAACACTGTATGCACTCAATGTTAGACAATGCATGAGTAGCTTAATGGATCACATTTAAAGTCAATTAAAGACTTTTAATTTATTAGAAATGGATCTATTTTTGCAAGACTTTCCAAGATTAAAAATACTGGTTAGTTCCAAAAGAAAATGCCAACAACAATGCCTTTGGTGTAGACTGTACAGCATATTGGTTACAGTATTTCTTGTGCAAATACGACGTATTGTTTTCAGGTAAACTGTGTTACAATGTAGTGCTCGTTTCCTTTTCCCTTGTGGAGTTTTTTTTTTCTGTAATCGCGTGAGTTACTGTATCATCTTGTGTTGATTTAAATATTGTTCAAAGTTTACTCAGTGGAGGTTGCCAGGTTATAACCATCTTTGGGTCATCTTCAAACAAGGCAGGTAAGAAAGATCTGCCTAAATGAAAAAAATGGCACTTAAACTTGTATGATTGCTGTCTGTTTGCACCATAACCAACACTGATTAAGTTCAGACAGCCAATTTAAACCTGTGCAACAGCAACCATGGCCAAAGATGGTTTGGTTTGGAAATCAAGTGCCTAAATGTGAGACATCGTCGGCATGTCTTTATCTTACTGCACTGTGGGTGTTAAAGGGATGGGTCCAGGGATGGGCTGGGTCTATGTTCAGTTGTTTGACCCCTGTCACTGCTGCCCATTTTGATGTCTTCTTTAATGTAGTCCTTTGTTGTATTTTACTCGTGTACATTTTGATAAAATAAAGGGAAAAAATCCATTAACCTCAAGGTGTGAAAGAAACTGACTGTTCCAGAGAAGAAGAAATGTCTAATATTTCAGTCTTTTTGACTTTTTTGCTTCATGTACTCTCAACCCAACCCCCCCACAGCCTCCATTCCCTGAAATGACACGCTGCACAACTTACGCACCTTCCCCATGATTACGCTCTGCAATGATCCACTTTGGCGTGACCGTCAAATCACTCCGGTGACCAGGAGAGCAACCCAAAGCTGCGAGATTCTGTGTGTTTGAGGCCTCTTATCGCAAATTACCTGTCCTTCAGATGTGTTGGGAGCCAGATGACGCACAGGCTACGCAACACAGTGGGCTACACAGTGTGTAAATGTGAGGGGAATGTGGCTTGTGAGGTGCGATGCAGAAGAGAGAGGCTGGGGGTGGGGGTTGTAGTCAGCAGCATCAGGTGGCTTCTATCTGCTCCTAGTAATTGAGAATACCCTCGATGTAACGAGGCAATAATGCTACATCCTGTCTTTCTTGTGGGTTTTGTTTTTCCCTTCTTCAATCTTGTTTAGGATGAGGGGCATTCCAATGCCTATTTTTTTTTATCTACAGCAATGGACATATTTGCGGAAGCAAAGTTTCCTATTGATTTTTTTTTCTAGAAAAATCAGGAAAAATGAACATTGTAGCAAACTTGCCTGTCTCACAATCATTGGTAACCTTGTATTACCACTTTCTCCTGAAAGGACAACACTTGGTCTTCTCCTATTACATTTTACAAGGTTCAGCCTATTATCTTTGCACAATCCCTCCAGATCCTTTGTCTCTTTCTCTCCAGCTCCACTCACAGGTCTTTCACGAGATTTAAGTCCTGGTACTGACTGAGGTGGCAACCCTGACCTTAACTTAAAGAGGGTTCAGTTTTGTGTCCGGTGGACGCTGTGTTGATTTGACCACATTGTTTTGGGTCATTTTCAGTTGAGACACCCATGACTACCTATTTTCATCTCGATGGTATCCAGTCTAAAACTGTTTTATTCAGAACTGTGTAGGTTTTCAAAAAGCCTTGCTTTCACACCCAATGCACAGGGCCCCTGGAAAGGAAGGAAGCCCAAGGAATCATAGACACTCCACCATACTTAACAATGGTTCAGAGGTGTATTTCCACATTTTCAACCTTGTTTTCCTGCCAACCCTTTCTGAAGCGTTAGTTGCCGATGAGCAATATTTTGGTCTTATCTGAACAAAGTACAATATTCCAGCTGTAGTCCAAGTAGGGTTTAGCAATATCATGGTGTCTAATGGTTCGCATGGAGAGAGGGGAGCATAAAATGGCACTCATTTCACCATTCTTTTCAAGGGCTCTGCTCCAACCTTGTTTACCAAACTACCACACTATTTGTTGCTCTGACAGTAGAAACTGACTGGCTGCTTGTAACCATTCCTCATTCATAAAGAACAAAGATTTGCTTTACTTGTTCTCTTATCTTTCCCAATTTAAAGAAATAGGCCTCAGGAAGTCCTACATTTTTAATCACTGAGCAAAGACAGTCTGATTAATAAAAACAAAACAAAAAAACTTCTCCATTATAAAATATTTCCATCATGTTTGTTAAGGACTGTTAGGAGTAACCACAGATATGCGTATGGGTTGGATATTTTAACATTTTTCAGCGTTAGAATACGTCGATAATATTAAAGAAACTCCTTTAAAGGCTTTTAATGCATCTTGGCCAGCGTTGCAACCAAATTTGTGTTTTTTGCTTGCACAAAGATTCACACGTTTTCCTTTCTGCAAGAGAAAGAGAGCCTGTGATCCAGTGGGGTCTGCATCGTTGTCTCACAGACCTCCAAGGCACTCCTGTCCACTAGAGGTTTCCATAGAGACACAGACAGGCAGCACTGTGGGCGCAGAGAGCGTGACAGAAGACAGGGAAGACCCACACACTGAATACGGGGGAGTAAGAGGAAAACAAGCAGATACTGAGAGGGAGAAAAAAAAAGAAGGTAAAAACCTGGAGAATAGACAGTGACCAAAAAGATGGATGAGTGGATGTGAAATTTAGAGGCGAAGATGAGATGGGAGCATCACAGCGCGGACCGTGAAGGGCGGGGAGATAGATAAAGCCAAGAGAGAGCGTGGGAGGTTGTCAGGTCTTCAGTCACAGGGGAGTCACTGAGAGGTGGCTGCAGTGACGGCAGCCGTGATGTCAGAGCTGGAACACACACACACGCACACACACACACTGACACACTCACAGACCCAGCACATCAATTTCCCTAATGGCTTACCCACCCGTCTCAACAAACATTTTCTAACTAACAGAGAGAAAAAAGACACACGTGTCTATCCCTCACTTCATCTCCTAAACAGCCAACACATCAGATCTGAGCGATGTAAAGGTGCGCGCAGCACTTCCAGAGCGTTTCAAACCCGAGGCACCCATGGGGGCATCCATGCTGGTACGCCCCGGTGTCAATTCAGGTCTTAATTGGGTAAGAGATGAAACATGTTACTCTGTTTGAAGTGTGAGTTCAGATAATTATGTCTGCTGGCCAATTCATCTTGCCTGCCCCCCTGATTATGTTCCCCAAAATTAATTTCTTTATGAACTTCGGTTGCTGAACAGCTCTGCGCTAAATTCCTGAATACGGAACTGGATTGTAAAATTACAATAATGATCTTTTTATAAATTGCTTCCCGCCACATGGGAGTAATAGGCAGTAGAAATCATATTTAGGATCAATTGAGAGATTTATTTTTTTTCCTCTGCGGGGCAATGAATTGAGAGCATAGTATCCACCATTCATAACTTTGTTTTCATTCACTACAACACTCCCACCTCTCCTCCCCACCCACGTCCTCCACCCTGGTCCTCAAACACATGCCCACAGTGTTCCTCCCACCCACCTGCTTCTTCGCCTGCTATGACTCAGTCCTCTTCCAGCTGAGGATACACGAGGATAAAACGCTTGATGAAAAACAGCCAAGAATATCTTTTTTTTTTTTTATGTACTCACAGAAATGGAACGATTGGCAAGGCAGTGGCTGATGATGCCATACCCGCCCAGTTTCCCTTCATTAGAAACACTCAGGCACGCATCTCCCCCGCACTTTGAAAATGGGTGTGCTCCTGCGTTACCCAGTCAATTCAACCTTAAAAAGCAAAAATTGGGAGGGCGACGAGGAGCGCATTTCAAAAATAGTCCTTGATTTCTCCAGATAGCAGCCTGTGTCATCACGACTCTGTGATATGGATGGATGATTTCTTAAAGGCAAACTTGCCAAGTATGAACACGCCTTACACGGGCCCTGGATGACAAAGCCTTTAGGAATCAGAGCTGTCAATCAAGCTAAATGAAGCCATTTGCACTTTTTGTCCCCCAACTTATTTAGAGTGTGCCACCATCTATGTAGCTCACCTTAAAGCGACAATGCAAATCATGTCTGTGCCTCCTGGATGTTCGCTTGTCTCCGTGCTGCCAAATCTATTTTTGGGCTTCTGGGTCACTGAGACCTGACTTTGTTAATTATGCAAACCAAATGCCACATAATAGATCACAATGTTGGCCATGTGACAGAGAGTCATACTTATGTAACAGCTGATCAATCAGGCGGACAGAAGAGGCAGATTTTACAACAGGGAGTGAGGAAGCTTCAGGTCACAGGTACCACAGCTGGACATGTGGCTAGCTGGACTAGGGTCATATTTAACTGTTTTTTTTTTGTTTTGTTTTTCTCCTTCACAAAGCAATTTCTAACCAGTAACACTCGGTAGGTGTGTTTTTCTCTAAAAATGAAATGGCAGCATCAAGAGAAACTAACTTTCAATTGAACAATAGAGACAGTTCTTTTGAATTCCAAGTTTTATTAGTTGCAAGCATGGAGAAACGGACCACGCATGTCGTCCTGGCCTGTGTCTGAATCATTCAGCCTTTCAACTCAGGTTTACACAACTTAGTTACTCCCACTAACATTCTAAAGTATTTTATCGTCGCTATCATTGCTGAGGGAAAACAGATCTTTAAAGAGCTTGGTCCACGCCATAAACCAGTGTTTTCCTGACATCCTCTTCAGGCCAAATTGTCCCACTCTTTCCTGGTGGATGTTCGTTGACCTGTAGTATGTAAGCACACCTGTAGGTTTAACAAACCCATGTAATTACTCATTTTGTCAGCTACAAAAATAACATTAAAGCTTCTGTATTAAGAATCAGAGAGTGCGGTGTGTTGAAAATGTATTCATACCCCTGAACATCTCATTTGGTCAACTGACAACCATGAAACTCATGGGAATGGCATAATCCGGTTCTCAAAGTACGAATATTTTGAAAAGTTAGTTAAGCACTTACATTCACTGTTCAGTATACCCTGAAAATCAGCAATTACTGCTTACTTACGTGTTTACCCGTTCCTCTTCGAAAGTACATAGTACAGATTTGATCGGATCATCCGTAGGCATTTAATTTCTAGTTTGGGACAAAATTCTCAATTGGATATAGGGCTGGAGTTTGACTAGGACATTTCAAGGCATGCTTGGATTTAAATCATCGCTCTGGCTGTATGGTTATTGCCCTCCAGTCCTGCAACATGATGCTGCCACACACAGCAATTTGAATGTAGACCATAAAGCTCCGGTCTTTTCCGAACAGAACACCTTCTTCTACATCTTTAGTGTGTTCCATTCATTGATTGTAACTAACTACAAAAAAGAACTTCTTCTGGCTTTCTTTCAGCAAACATGATCTTGGAATGTCTCTATTTGCAGCTTCCTGTCTGGTCTTTCTGCTGTGTCCCTTGGTCTTTATGATGGGGTTTGTTCCCTGATGTTCTCTGATAAACCTCAGAGGCCTTCACAGAACAACAGATTCCTACTGAAATTAAATTACATGCGGGTGTGCTATTTTATTCATTCTTTTTTTTCTTTTTTTTTTTACAATTTCTAATGGTAGTTAGTTGCCAAGTTTTTCATTCTGGGACATCAAAATAAAATAGAATAAATGTTTTTGTTCATATCTTTATTCGTAAAAAAAAAAAAAAAGGATTTTACTTTGTACCTGTGAACTACTTTGAGTCAGTTTTTAACATTAAAATCTAACCATCTAGTTTTTGTTTTTTTTATGGACTCAGTCTTAGTCATAGCATCTCATGTCTTGTCTTGAAAAAGGAGCTGGCTTGAAATAGAGCAAACTCCTTTTTTAGCCCAGTCCGAACAGAGGTTTGAAAACACTCACCCCTTTGCTATGTATAGCCAGATAAAAAAAGGAGAAAATATTTTTTTTTTGTGTGAATGAATGATTGAAATGGAAGGGGGACATAATGAGCGAGGTCAGGGATGAAACGCAGGTGTGTGATCATGTTAATGTCCATGCTTTTGATTCAATCCACTACTGTTGTGTGTATTAGCATGGGACTGGTAGAGGAGAGGTGCATCTGTGTGTGTGTGTGTGTGTGTGTGTGTGCACTGATTGACGTCACAGATGCCGACTCATTTCCATCTTGTCTCCTGCACAGAGAGAATAGATCCCCATCTGCACGCAGCCCATCTCCCCCCGTACACTTCCCATCCTTTTTCTCTTTTACCCTCTATCTCTCTTCTTCACCACTCCTCTGTCTCAATCCTGACTCTCCCCGTTCGCTTCCCACCCCTATAGAGAGTGCAGCCACTCTAGCAGATAAACAAGACAGAGGAACACAAACAGTTTAAGACAGCCAGACAGCAACATCCAAGTTATTATTAGAAACTGGCCAGAAAACATCTGCTCATTTCGAGCTTCAAGGGTCTCACAGGTTCAGAGAGGCAACGTCCGACTCGAACTTTCTCACCCCAAATGTGACCCGTGCGTACCTGTCGGCGACTCGTTCCCATGTGCTTTGTCAGCTCTCTTTTTACGCATGAGAGACAGAAGGAAAAAAAAAAAACATGTGACGTCCTTTCCACAACAATTGCTCATCCACATTCACACAGCAGTATCTCTGCTGACGACAGAGCACGATTTAAATCACTTCCTCATAAAAGGTCATCTCCATTCTTTGCCCTGAAAAACACCTCAACCCCACCACCACCTTCTCGCTGCACCAGAATGTGCAGACGCAGTGTGTGCGGGTAAGCAACGACGTGGACGCACGCGCAAGTAGATACGTGCAAGTGATGAGACAGGGGCTGAAAATGCCTGAAATGAGAGAATGGAATTTGTGAAGGTTTTTTTTTTTTTGTGAAAAAAATAAAAGAAGAAAGAAAGAAAAAAGGTGTCTGTTTCCGTCATCATCGAAAGACACACTGAGAGAGAGCACTGAGGGTGAATTCATGCATTGCTGGGCTAAAAATGTCCAGAGACCAGGCATAGAAAAGAAGGAGACTGGGTCCAAAATGCAGGAGGAGCCGCAGTGGAGGTGCGCGGTTTTTGATGCCCAGGGAAGGAAGACGACCCGGGGGCACAAAGCCATCCAGTCTCTGGCAATATTATATGGAGAATGTGTCAAACTTTAATAGCTAAAGTAGAATTGGAAGCATATAGATTAGTTCAATCACAACAATTTACATTTTTTCAAAAGTTTATTGAGGTATAATAAGCTTTTGGTAGCTTCTCGACCAGTTTCTGTCATGTCTTTCTATCAGTTTTGTCGAAACTCTCAATGAAACAGCTGTTCCATATTTAGTCTTTACTGTGCCATGGTCTGGGTCAATAACGCATTGCATTTTTTTTTCTGCAATGGATGTTCTGTTTTACTAGGATTTGTTTGTTTGTCTGCATTCAAAATCAATGCTTTGATATGAATTTTAATGAAACTTTCAGGAAATATCCACGATGGGACCAGGTGCAAGTAACGAGATTCTGAGCGTGATCCTGACCACCTTCAGGGTTAGGACTGAGCTGCATTGGTGGAGGTTTGCTAAATTAGAAAATCTAATGAAAATCTAATTAGGACACTTGAATTTTATTTGTGATTAACCAAAATTCACTATTATGGCTGATGTTTACCGAGTAGTACTGAATATTAGATTAGAATCAAAAGGAGGCTGAACAAAGTATTAGTGTAAGTTGTACATCCTACCTCTTCCAAGACTGCACTGACTCATCATTAACAAATCCCTCTTCTTTTAGAAACATTTCTGACGGCCTGAAGGCAGAAACTAACAACTAATGACAAAACTTTGATTAGGTCAGGCCTCTGGACTAACGCTAGATGTATTTTGCCACTAGAACCACTGGTTATAACAGATATGTGACATAGAAGGGGACCGGACAGTAATTCTACATCCATCGTCTCCCAGAATTTGTCTGGTGACTGTGAAAATACCCTTTCTGTGCTTATAACCAGAAGAAAATCAATAATCAAAACCAAATGCTCTCTTAATAAACCAAATCTCAAACTGATTACTTGTCAGAAAGTTCATCTACCCATTATCAAACTGCATAAATTAGCTTTATTAAACATTCGGTCTCTGTCAGGGAAGTCATTTCTAAGGAATGATTTCCTCACTGAGCCTAATGCACGTGCTCTATTTCTACCAAAAACCTGGTTAGAGGTGAAAAATGAAACGTCGGTATTGATAAAGTCTACTCCTCCAAATTTATTAAATTTAATCTGTTTATTTATATAGCACCAATTCACAAATGTCATCCCATATGTAATCTCAAGGCACTTTACAAGAAAAGTAATTTCAATACAATTGTACAAACATTCCAATATGTTAAGGGTTTCTATTTAAGGAATTTCAGCAGGTTGCGTTGAGTCGTTGACGCGAGGTTATGCCCTGAACAAGCAGACTCCAACCAAAGCAATCCCTCAGTAATCCTTCATACTGAGCAAGCATGCAGCGACAGTGGAGAGGAAGAACTCCCCTTTAAAAGGAAGAAACCTCCAGCAGAATCTGGCTCAGTACAAGCGGTCATCTGCCACGACCGTCTGGGGGTCTGAGAAGACTGTTGTAGAAATCTGGGTGTCCGAGAGGCCTCGGATGAGAGAATAAAACAGAGTGTCAGCTATATTCGTAAATAGTTTAATTTACATGCACGGAGGGCCTCCTGCTGATAACCCTGAAGCTTCAACACAGATGCGTGGGTATATATAGTAATCAGCCACACCCTATTGAATCAGCTTCTGACCGATCATTACATCATACAATTATGGTAAGATAACTAACACACTGTTCTATGCACAAGAGGATAATCACAAGACCAATAACAGAACAACATGGAATAGATAAACACAGGATCTGTCATGAGGCAACAATGGATGTGTCACTGGACAATCAAAATATAGATAACAATAAAGGACACTTTGTATAATGCTAAGAAAGACAGTCACAGGATCTGTCATAAGTCAACACCAGATAATAACAAGAGTTGCCATAAGTCAATATCAGATGTTTACATACAATTGGTTCTTGTTTGTACCTTAGAATCAGAACAGCTATCTAAGAGCTGAGTAAGAGAATTAAACCTTTCTAAATGTCCCAGCATTAATAATACAATTTTCTGTCACAAGACAGAGAAGAGACACAAAAATAACAAAATTAACTCATGTAAGAGTACTTTCTATATTAAAGTAAAAAGTGCATAATAGGACATGGAGGATGTTTGGTCATTGAGAGCACCATCCGAATCGATACTCCCCATCCAACAGGGCATTGTAGCTGAGCACGATACCAATCAGGTGGACCTTCTATATAGAGAAAAACACTGAGGAAGAAAACAAAGAAAAAACAAGGTTAACGGCAGAAAAAAAAAAACAGGAAAAAAACAAACAAAAGAAACTGGAGAGAAGTAGAAGAGAAAAGTAACAGATTAAAGAAAAGTGGCCAGTAGTTAGTCAGCGACCTTCTTTCCATAATATGTACTGACTATGACCATTTATTCATTGTGGTGTGTTTCAACATCCATACTGACACCCCCAAGACAGACAAGCAAAAAGATTAAGTGGCACTCTTCATAGCTTCGGCCTGACCCAACATGTCAAACAGCCAACACACAATCGGGGACACTCTCTAGACAAAGATTTAAATATCTCCAGAATTTTGGTAACTAATATTATTTGACCATTTCTGTATTATCTAGAAAGTATAATTCTGCTAAACAATCAGCCACAGTAAGACCAACATGAAAAAAAAAAAAACGTTTTCTTGGGGGAAGCTTCATTGAACTTTTAAACAAATTAACTTTGCCACCACTTCCCATTTGTCTCCTAATTCTAAATCAGTAAACAAGCTGGTAGATAACTTCATTGATACAAATACAGACATCATTCGTTCAATTGCTCCAACTAAAGTGAAAGTAGTCTCAGTTAGAAAAAGCATCTTGGACTAGCAATCCACTGCTATATTGTGAAAAAGGAAGGGTCAACAAGCCAAGCGTATAGATCTCATTTAGTTGTGTTTATATCAATTTTCCCATGTTCTCTGGTATTAAAGAATGCCAAATGAGTCTGTTTCTGTGGAAAAAAAAACTTTCCAGTTTCTATTTTGGAAATCATTAAAAACATTATCAAAGCACAGACTGTTTGCAACAGCTGAGATACTAACTAATCCTCCAGTTACAGTGAAATAAATTCCACCAGGACCTGCAATGAATTTGCAAGCTTTTCATTGAAAAGATTCTTACAAGTAGAGGGTCAATCTATACTTTAGTACCAAACCTCTACAAGTGTTATCCCCGCTCAACACCCATATAGAGAAAATGTCTGAATTCAAAAAACAAAACAAAAAAATTAATAAATATTGAACCTATAACCCAATTGAGTTCATTCCCTTCCTGCCTCGATATGCTACCTTTAGTTTTTTCAAAAGAAAGTTTACCCTGTAAGTGGGTCTGATTTGATTCAAATAGTTTACACATTCCTCTGGTCCGGTGGCTACCCCCAGGCTTTAAAAACAGCAGTTATCAAACCACAAAAGAAGAACAACCTGGACAACATGTTAATGCAGAACTACAGACCAATCTCTAATCTCCCATTCATCAGCAATATTATTAAAAAATATGTTCTTCAGCAGTTAAATGGCTTCCTAACAATGACCAACCAATTTGATAATTTTCAGTCTGGTTTGTGTATTCATCACAACGCAGAGACTGCCCTTGTCAAAGAGTTCAAAGACATCCGTACAACCACATTTCTGATCCTTTTGACACTGCTGATCATGATATATTATTAATATAATTGGAGAGCTGTGTCAGATTCTCTGGTACATGGCTGGTTTGACTCTTACTTACAGAACAGGAACTCCTTCATGTCAGTGGGCAATTCTTCATTAGAACAGACAGAAATCACATGTGGGGTGATCTGGGGCTCCATCCTAGGGCCTCTTCCGTTTAATATCTACATGCTGCCTCTAACCCAAATTATAACCAGTGTTGGGCATTTTACATTTAAAAAAAGTAATTAGTTATAGTTACAGATTACTTTTTCCAAAAAGTAATTCAGTTAGTAACTCAGTTAATATACTGTAAAAGTAAATAGTTACTCAGCAAAGTACCTGGCATTATATTTATGTTCTATAATGCAGATACGTTTTTATTATATCTGTAACTTAATTTTTTTTTAAACTGAATGACAAATGAAAAAACAAATTGTACAGTATTTTAGAACTTTTAGTATTCGAACTTGACTCAATAACATGTATGCATGTGTCCTGTGTCTCTAATTATGTGTTTTATGCTTTTACTGTTTTCTGTATAATTGCCTTGTTGCTGAAAGTGGACAATACAAATAAAGTTAGTAACTTGCCTTCCCTCACAGTGGAACCCCAGTCAGGGACAACAACCATCTGCAAATGGCTAAAATCTGTGAATACATGAGAACCCCTCTAAAAAAGCTTATAACTGCCTGTTTTAATTGTTCAAACACCAAATTTACCTTAGTATATGTTAATATGCAAATCAGAAACTCTTTTGGTGCTACTGCAAAAGCTAATATACAAAGTGTTTTTTTATTTTACTTTTTGGGGTACAGCTGAACAGCGCCAAGGAAAACAAATGGCACTCCTAACACCAGCCAATAGCTCGTCAAGTAACATCGCACTTCTCTTTGTCAGTTCCAAAGCTGACAATTGACTGTATTCAGTAAATGAAATACTTATGGTATATCACTTGTCAGTGGTGTGGTTAGTGATGGGGCTCACTCAAGGTTCCATTCATCAAAGATCCACCACTGTGTTGCAGACAAGTTTGATGGTCAGTCTAAGATGGCAGAAGACATAAAAACAGTCTGATTAGCTCTCTGATGCCTTAGAAGAGACTGAGCTTCATGTGTCTGTCTCTTAGTATCAAAGCCATTAATGAGTCAGAGGGCTGATCACAGGAGATGGGATGAATGAACTAATCAGTGAAAGTACAGGGGGCTGAGGAACATCACAGGGACAGATGAGAGAAGGTTCAGAAATGAATGGTGGCACCCGGACTGTGATATGAAACTTTCTTTTCAATCAATAATCTGTTTTTTGTTGTTTTTATTTTATTTTTTTTGCTTTGGTTCCCCTTCACATCTGTTATTGACAGATCCCCACACAGAGTGCTGGATCCATAGAGTGGGCCAGATTTTGGGCCCTCAATGTATCACTGAAAAGAGAAAGCATCAAACAGTTCATGTTGACATGGTGGATTAATGCTTTTTGCCAGATTCTTCTGTAAAAAAAATAAAAATACTTTAGATGTAATATTTAATGTTCTGTTTTTCTTTTACTTTTCATTTTGACATTGTGATTTAATCTGATAAAATCCCTTAAAAACAAGCTCTAATGAGCACATCACCCTGATAAAATAATAAGGTATAAGGCAACTGATCAGTTTTTTAAATTTGAATCCCTGTAATTATCTCTCCTTTTTTCCCTTTTTATTTTCAAGTTTATATCCAGTCGCTTCTTCAAGATAAATGCTATTCCGGCTAGAGGATAGTAATTTGAGCTGCTTTGCTCATGAATCATAGAAAAAACTGGGAAGAATAAAAGATGAAGTAGGAGTTTTGTCTTCATGTTGTGTCTTTGCACTGGTAAGTAGGATAATCGTTCAGGGTAATACGTGAAGATTATTGCAGTCGGTTATTTTCCGAGTGGCACACATGCACAAAAATCAATCAGCTGATAAACTGCAACATTGTCTGTGGTATGGTTTTTCTGTTGAAGCAGCAGCACATCAACAGCTGAGAGGAAGCTTAGATAAGCTCATCAGAAACTATTCTACTCTACTATTCTGTTCAGTTCTTTCCACTATGTTACCACAGATGCCAGCTGATCTGCTTAAATTTGGTGCCTTTTGTGATGTAACAAGAAGCAAAGACAGATTTGGACGTTTTTTTAACTTTTTTTTTTTTTTACTTTAAAATACATTCAATACTGCTGTGGAAATTCCCACTTCATTATCTAGTTGAGTTTTATTGTCAGTATATATGTTTCAGAAGACAGAAAATAAGCCAGTGTTTATTACCTTTAAAATAAGTGAGAAGGGAGATGTGAAGATAAAAAGTGTGAATAAAATTCTATATTCAATTATTAATTAGTTTGAGGGAATATAACATCATAGGTAAATAGCCAATGTGATCAAAAATGTAAGAGCAAATGAAAACTAACGAGAGCAGGGTTTGTTTGTTTTTCTGTGCAAATGTGGGACAATGCTGCCATCTAGTGGTATACAGGTGCAACACTCGCTCTGCAAACACAAAACATCTACAAAATGGTGCCCGGTGCTCGGCCATGACAATGCAGGTCAGAGGCGCTGCCCACAATAGCTGCAGAAAAATGGTCTTTGAGCCAAACATGGGAGTCTAGGTCTGTGGAAAATCCAACACAGGGACTCAGGGTTTAAAGAAAACGAGGGCTTGCTGCTCTCAGCTGCACCCTTTATTGGTTGTTGGTGGGTGAGATCCTTAAAAAAAGGAATTACAGCATCACTTTCACCTCACCATTACTCTTGTGAATCCATGTGCATTAAAAACTGGGTGCGGACATGGGGAGGAAAGAATGCGGCAAATGATCCCACACACACACACATGCATTCGAATCACACTGTGCTGTTAGTGCTGCAGGCAAATGCACACACTGAAAAGCTCTGCCTGCTTTATCAGGCTGTGTATGAAACGTTTCGTTCCTTTCTGTACAGAAACTTAATCTGGAGCTCCATTTATGCCTTGCTGCTAAATAAGCCTGTGATCTTTTGCTTCAGGGTTGTTGGAGGGGGGGGGGGGGGGGGGGGGGGGGAATGTGGGCCACGGCACTCATGCATGTGTTCACCAAGGGTTTAATATGAGTGAGTGAACCCAGAAAAAGAGGGGGACACGGACCAAGATGTCCTCCTCTGAGAGTACACAGGCTAACAGTCAGGATTGAGAAAGGTTTTGCTGAAGTGCTCCGATCAGTTGTCAACTACATTGTCATTTACTGGTGTATTTCAGTAACTCACAAAGATAAATCCACGGATGATGAGTGGATTTAGGTATTTGGTGACTGCGCTACGGCTGTTGTCTCTGACCTGCGTCTGATATCGTTCCTCATTCAACACACAGGGGAGTGTTTTATCTGTTTAACTAGACAAAGCAGGTAGGGTGAGCTTCATGCAGCTGCAGAGGCCCTTTTTTCCAGGGAGACAGTTGTTACATTGCAGCCATATTGATTTCTAATGGGAGAAATGAGCAGACATGACCCAACATGTTAAAACAACTTGTCAAGAGTAGTGAGTTCTACGTCCTACGACCTGATGATGAAGTTCAAACGCTTTGAGCTACTGCTTAAGAGCAATATTAATGAGAAAAATCGTATCTATGGGGAGGCATTCAGGCTTTAAATTTTTTTTGAAACAAAGCACACCAGAGACGTTGATTCGAGGAAAATTTCCAGGACTTGTTTTTATTAAGAGAATTTCAGAACATAAGAGAGGGACCAGACACCTGCATTAGTTAGAGAAGGAATCCAAATTGAATAAAAACAAAAGAAAAAGAAAAGAAAAAAAAAACAAAAAACAAAAAACCGAGTGTTCAGAAAAGCTGACGCGACAGCTCGGATGGAGCAGGAGCCGGGGTTTTTTTTGTTCCGTTTTTATCTTATTTAACACGCAGGGTCGTCTAGGAGACGGGTTGGAGGCAATCGCTGTTCCCGGAATGTTTCACTTGTTCGTCTTCCTCTTTCTTATGGACAACACGCTTAAACACACTTTTTTTTTGTTTGTTTAAAACACAGTTTAAGTGAAATAAAAGAGAAAAAGAAACATGAAAAAAAAAAGAAGGGAAACTCACTGCACATTTAGAGGTCTAAAAGAATCACCCACAATAACATGGCTGAACCGTTAATAAAAGATGGACAAAGGCTGATCTGTCGGGGTGGGGGTGGTTGTGGGTAGTCTAATTTGTGGGACAGAGCAGGAGAAGGAGAAAGAGAGGATGGGAGAGATAAACACAGTAATACACAACTCACGACATTAGCCAATCCGGCAAAAGGGACACGCTTTCTACACCAAACAAGCCTTCAACAATCATGAAATGCCATTTAAAAAACGATTTTAGTGTGGTTTTTTTCTCTTTATTCCTTGCTTGCAGACACTTGATATGACCACTGCAAATCTGCAAGGCGCTCCATTATCAGCTTCGCTTTTTTTTGTGCTAAAAATCTGTACGGATACTTATAAAATCATTGATAAAAATATTCCTCTGTTAACAATACGCCTCGGAGGGAAACCATGTGAGAGATTTGGAGGGAAAGGGAGGGCAGAAGAAGAGAGGAGGTGGATGTAGAGGAGGAGGAAACTGGGGGGCAGTGGTGCTACTCGGACTTGGCCTCCTCCTTGGCCTCCTCGGGGGCCGCCTCCACCTGCGGGTTCAAACGGGAGAAGGTTCGATCAAAAAAAACATTTCGTTTGTAGGCACGGAGGCCGAGAACGAGGCGGCCAGCCCTCGTCGTCTCACCTCGTTGGTCTTGGCCTCTCCGTTCTCAGAGTGGTTCTCCTCGTTGGCCTCCGCCTCGGCGTTCTCCTTCGCCTTCTTGGTCTTCTTGTCCTCCTTCTTGTCGTTGACCGCCTTTTCTTTCTGTTAGGGGTGGAAAAAGGGCGAAAACTTAGCAGGCGCTCACGTAAACCGCCGTCGCCTGAGGCCTTCTCTGACAGGTGACTCCTCCTACCTTTGCCGCCTTCTTCACCTTTGGTTCCGGCTTGGGGGGAACTGGTTTCTGCAGAGACAATGGAACCTGGTTACTTCTGCTATGCTTTCTTTGCATTTAGAACCTTTGTTGGGTTCTGAATCATCACATTTGCTAATGCTTAAAGTTTAAATATCAGGAGAGAGCGGCTTTGTTTAAGCAAAGACGCGCCTGAATAGTTGTTTCAGTTTATTTTAGGCCAAATAACTTTGACAAATTAGATGCATGTTGTCTACAAACCGTATTTTAACAATTCATTGCAAGTGACTGGTTTCTTTAAATGCTTTTAAAGCCTTTTTTCACCCCTACATTTGATTAGTTACATTACGTTCAACTTCGTGATGTAACAGACCACTCTAATGTTTTCAACGGTTCCTTACACACCATTTATGCATTCCTAAGTTATTCTTTAACTTCAATTTTTAAAAATAATACACTTAATAGTTTTGCCTTTTGGATTTTTCAACCGTAAAAGTCAGGAAATGGTCGTACGTCTTTTTCTACTGCCTTAAATCAACCAGTTGACTTTTTGGGGAAATCAAAAACGTCTAATGAATCAAAGCAGGCTTTTTCTCACGAATATCAATTTTCAATTTACTTTCAGGTCTGATTTTAACAGTCGGACCTTTCCCTCCTCCAATAAGATAACTGCTGCTTGTGGTTTGACAGAAGTAGTAGTTTGGATTTAACCAAACAAAAAACAAACAAAAATGAAGAAATTCCAAGATTTTCTACATTTATGCAAGAAATCATACATGCCTAATCTTTCATTTTGCATCTATCTCACTTATTAAGGTCCTCTGGCCAACTAATACTAATACAATTCATTATGATTCCTAATTCTTGTTTTAGATGCATGAAATTGGAATCTTTAGGTTTTGGACAGTACCTGAAAAGGAATGTAACCAAATGTATAGTTTTGTCACCTAAATATAATTTTTATTAGTTTTATATTAACATAAATCTGGTTTTAAAAGCAAGAAAACAAAACTAGATAACTCATTTCACTCTCTAAAATGGAAACCTGGAAATGTTGCAAATATTTAAGTATCTTTGAGAATTTTATAACATTTGCCATGTCTGTTATCGAAATTAACTGTGATTACTGGGAGATTCTCACCGCTGATAGCCGAGCTGATCTCCTCTGGGGCTGAAACAGAAAGATTGTGATCACGTTTATATTGATAGTTAGATTTAGTTGAAAAATGCATTAAGTTCAACTAAAAACAATGTGCGTATCATTTGAACTGATTACATTTAGATCGGATAGAATCAGATCAAACCCCTCTGCTTACCTCCTCCTTTTCTCCTCCTTCTGTTCCCTGTGCCTGAAAAACAGAAATAAACGCTCAGGATTAGAAGATATTTAATAGTTAACATCCCTGAGCTTAATATTGAGTTTATTATTGCTGGAAACAACATCTGTGTGGTTCTGGGACAAAACCTGATCAGTTTCAAATGTATTGAAAAAACTTTTCAATTTCAGATGAAAACTAAATAAAATGTGCAAAAACGGGTAGATTTGATGGATTGCTGGGTTAAAATGCGGCCGTGGTGCGTAGATTCAGGAACAGAGTGCAGGAGATGGGCCATGCGGCTCTCTGGAGCCACATTTTGAGGGTCCAGGCCCCGTTTTCCCCCACCTCACTCCCCCTTCAGCTCTTTCATTCAATGCATGCAGCTCAGATTTGAACGCTGGCGCGGGAGTCTTTCAGAACGGGGGAGGGACCTGCCGGGGGGGAGCTCACGGGCGCCACCCGGCGGCAGAGGCTCGCCACTGCAGCCATTTGGGACTACGAACAAAGAGAGAAAATATATAATTTTACAGAAACGCGACGGCGAATGTTTAGTTTTGCGGTCAAAACGCAAAGAGGGGGCTCCGGGGCATTTTCTGGCGCTACTTCCCGGTGGTTCGGTGCCGCCGCGGCGATAAGCGAAGCGTTTTGTTCTCGGTAGGTCGGGCGACGAAGGTGGAAGAGAGCTGCAAAGCATGGCTGCTGCTTGTGCTTTAACTGCATGGAGACCGAGAGAGACTTCTGACTCCCCCAAAGGACAGCGGCTCGCGCACTCCACACGCGCTTTAAAGGCCGTATTCGAGCGGGAAAATATTCATTTCAACACAAAAAAATTTACATTATATATAGAAAACAGGCAAAAATTCCCAGCGACGAAGGACGATTATACGTTGCGTTATAATTAAGTAATGTCTCTGAAGGATGTCTTCACAATCGTTTGCATTGGATTAATGACTGATATGCCCCTCAAAATATTGTTATTATTTCGATAATACGTACCTTTCTCTTGGGCATGTTGATCTCTTGGAGGTTACCTTACAAATACAACTAAAAACTGTTTTTCTTAGTAGGTTCAGTGCATGTGAAGACGAGTGTCTCCCCTTATGCTCGGCAGTGTAGTAAACACAGTGGAACAGAGAGGCGAGTGGTTGAATGGGGGGAGGGGTGCGGCTAAAGCCATGATTGATAGGCTCTCGGCCAATCAGGTGACGCCATTCGGGGCCGCAGAACACTTGGAATTTTGGAGCCGGTGATGTTTTAAGGTCTGCGCGAATGGTTTTCTTTTGCAAGGCAGAGGATGGGAGGAAGTGCTGCAAGAATGGAGGGGCTTTCTTTGCCTTCGAGGACATATTTGCCTTCACACACCGAAAGACTGCCAACCGGAGGCCTGCTCGGCTACATGCACACACATAGGCTACACATGCACACATGCAAGCAGGCCCTGTCGGCAGCAGGCCACATGCCCCGGTGTCTAAAGCCGTGCATCCCCCGCTGGATAGTGTGAAAGCGGGAGCTAACGTCTGAGAGATTTCTCCATAAATCCCGTCTGGGTTACAGTCCAAAATGGCGCCCACAGCTCTACGACACTTTTTTTTTTATTTTCTCAGTTGGCTTTCCTAAATTTGTTACAGGCTTCTGCTATAGAGAACCAAAAGTGCCACAATCAAAAAATTGAATAAATTCTCAAAGCAATATTTATATATTGGTCTTTTGAATAAAATTGTAGTTCGTAAATTAAATACATGCAAATATGTGTATAATTATAGGACCAAAAGTGCCACAATATAAAAAAAGAGGAATAAGTTATTCAAGTAATATTTATACATTGGTCATTTGAATAAAATTGTAATACATAAAATTAAATACATGCAAATATCTTTAGAATTATTTAACAGTGTTACTAATGCATTTGATACATTCATATTTTATTATATAGTTACAGTGGGTACCAGAGGTGGACGGGGGGACTTTTTGGCTCCCCTTCCATGGAGTTGTGCCCCCCAAAAAATCATTAAACACATTTAAAAAAAATTTAACGATACAACATTTTCCAAAGCAGTACAACATAAATTATACAGATTAAAAGAGCGAAATAATGCATTTTTATTTGTTTAAAGATTACACCCCACCCCAATTCCTCTAATTGGTACAGTCAAGGAAAGGCCTTTAAACAGTGGTTCTGTTAGCTGCTGCTCCGCTAGTCAGTGGTGGCAGTCGCTTGGAGAGGGGAGCTAAGTAATGTGTGAAAGCAGTATGTAATTTCTTCTCAGCACTTATTCTAAAAGCTCAATTAGTGTGTTAGATGTGGCCATAAATGTGGAAAATTGGCACGTATTGGTTGACAATGTCTCAAGATTTTGACAAGTATATAATTCAAAAATAGATACTGTTTATATATCAATATGGTGAATGTCCTGTTAGCATTAAAATATGCACATGTTATGATGGTTGTACCCCCTGAAAAGTAAGCTATATTCAAAAATTACTAAAGGCAGCTTCATTCCGCAGGCTAAATTTTTTTTCTCACCAACTGCCGCGGGTCCTCACTGGGTTCCTCTGCAGGAGAGCTCACCTGATCTGTTCAGATGAGCACCAGACTGAAGTTGACTGCTAGAATAATTTCAATGAACTAGCAGCAGAAACTTTTTTTTTTCTTAGAACATTTACATCAGTTGTTTAAATCTAGTTCCACAATCTTGATTTTTGTCTGTGAAAAAAAATTAATAAAGAAATAAATGCTTGGATTCAGCAGCTTTATGTGTGATAGCCCAATTTGGATTCCCTGTTTAGGTCATGTGGAATGATTATTAATTCAAATGATCTCTTTGCAGCAACTTATTTACTGACAGAATACAGGATAAAATCAGCAGCTCTCACCAGCTTCTGGTTGATCCAGGATTATTCTAGTCCATACAGTTTACTTTCTTGTTACTTTGCTCTGTTGCTGAAAAATGTGTGTATTTTTAACAGCTCCTACATCATGGGGCTTTGTTCCATTTTAATTTTCAGTTTTTTTCATCGTGTCTTCTTTCTTAATTGTGAAAGGATTACAGAGATGTTGTAGGAGTTAATGTTTAACACCTCTCCCCACCTGATCTATACAGTTGTTCCTCTGCTAGTAAATCACTTTAGATGTTTTATGTAAGAATATTCTGGAAAGTATTTCATTAATATTTTTGTAACTTTATTTTGATTTCAGGTTTTTGTAAGTTACTTTGATGGACTGCTGTGGAATTTAAAGAAGGATGCAATGACATAATGCTGTGGTAATAAAGGTGTATCAATGCCAGCTTCCACCTAATATCAGTGTTGATATTATTGGATGAACATAGAAAAACCTGTATACACATAGAACATGAACTAATACAGAACAATGATGTAGCTTTAATTTTGTAACATTATTTAATAAACTGAAGCCCTACATTGCAAGGCAGGTTGCACAGGAGTAGAGCGTTTCTTTTAATGCCCCCCCCCCAAAAAAAAAAAAAAATCTCTAAAATGTTACTGTTTATTGGCCATCTCAAAATTGAAATGGGATTTCTGCTCCTAGTGGGTATTCAGACTATTTTACAATTTTTAACTCTTTGTTTCATTGCAGCCAATTGCTAAAATCATTTTATTTTTCATTAGTGTATATTAAGCACTAGCCTGACGTAGCCATACTCAATTCTAATCAGAATGTGAGTCTGATTCTGCTCCATTAGGCTGTGATTATTAGGCGTGTTTTAACCGAACCAGGAAAAAAATGCCTCTGCATTCAATTGGATAGGCAAATAACCAATCAGAGCGACGGAAGTGTGTGACATTGCTCTGCAGAGCAGCGGACGTTATCTGTTCCTCTTTTAAAATTCCTCTTTTAAAATGAATGCGCTGTCGATATCTTCTGGAACAGACTCGATGGCAGAATCTACACATCTCAGTTCTCCAGCGGCAGCCATCGTTTTAAACAAGGTGTTTCAACCCAGGCACTCTTTGGTGACGTGGTTGATTACGTTACTGTTGTTCACCTGTCAATCACTGTAAACCTGATTTGATTGGTCCGACCAGATCTTCTTCAGGCATAATTGCTCCTCAACGGAAAAATGCCAGACCGAACTTCCAGACCATGTTGTGGGCGGGAATAAGTTCGGCTGGCACCCAAGCTAATTAAACACCCCGTCTTGACAGAAAAAAACAGAAATGTAGACATTTTAGCAAATGTACTAAAAAAGAAATAAATGATATATCACATGGTCATAAGTATTTAGACCCTTTGCTCAGTATGAGTAGAAGCACCTTTTGAGCTAGCACAGTCATGAGTCTTCTTAGAAATGATGCAACAAGAGTTTTTACTTCTGGATTTTGGGATCCTCTACCATTCTTTACTTGCAGGTCGTCTCCAGTTCTGTCAGGTTGGATGGTGAGCTTTGGTGGACAGCCATTTTCAGGTCTATCCAGAGACGCACAATTGAGTTTAGGTTAGGGCTCTACCTGGGCCAGTCAAGAACGGTCACAGAGTTGTTCTGAAGTCGCTCCTTTGTCATTTTAGCTATGTGATTACGATTGCTGTCCTGTTGATAGGTGAACCTCCGGACCAGTCCTTGGTCCTTAGTACTCTGGAAAAAGGTTTTCTTCCAGGATATCTCTGTACGTGGCCGCATTAATCTTTCCTTTAATTGCAACCAGTCGACCTATCCCCGCAGCTGAAAAACACCAGATCAACATGATGCTCCCACCACCATGTTTCACTGTAGGGATTGTATTGGGTAGGTGATGAGCAGTGCCTGGTTTTCTTCACATATACCGTTTAGAATTAACACCAAATAATTCAATCTTGGTCTCACCAGACCATATAATCTCATTTCTCATAGTTCTGGAGTCATTTATAAGTTTTCTGGCTAAATGTATGCAGATTTTCATATATATCTTGCACTGGGGACAGATTTCCATCGGGCCACTCTCCCATAAAGCCCCAAATGGTGAAGGGCTGTAGCGATATGTTCCTTTTCCACTAGGGCCGGAATGGGCAGGTTTAGAACAGTTCTGCCGTGTTTCCAGTACCCGTGTCCGGTCTGAGACAACCTCTTTTTTTTGGACTACCTCTGGCGTAGTCTGAAGCGACGAAATATGTATTTTACGTAACACTTTGCTACAGTGTAAATCTTTTGTTTGAGGGAAGATAAAAAGACCTAATTCTATTCCGATTAAATTATGAAAGCTCTCAAATGTTCATTTGATGTTGTTGTTTGTTAAAATCATGCATAACAATTATAACGAATATTTCAAAGTATTAAATTCTAACGTACTGAAATTAAACTTGCCAGATTTAGCAGTTTGGGGGGCCTAAGTCAAAGGCGAAAGGCCCTCCGCAGCTTTTGTTCTGATCCTTTTTAAATCCTTACTTAGAAAAAGTCCTTTATGTACCTTTTTCAGAAGTTTTAGAAGAACTAATACCCACTAGAATTAAATAATGGTGCCTGAAAACATAAAATTAGGAAATCAGAGGGACTTAACAGGGTTCTGCTGGAACAACAACATTAAGCAAACCCTCTGGATTTAGCTGAGAATCAGGAGCTAAGCAAAATCTTACAGACACGAATGCTGCTGATATCAACCAAACATGATAACAGCAGCAGCAGAAACACCAAAAATGCAACACAAGCATCATCATTGTTAACAATTTAAAAAGAGAAATTTTAGAAACATTTATTTAGAGCAGCATTAGCATCATGCTAACCACAGCAACATCAGCACGAAAAAAACCACAGCACCTTTCACAGCTGATTATCAGCAACAATTAATAGCAGCGGATGAATAGAAATAGTAAACGGCATTAAAAAGCACAGCAATATGGTAGCTAAGAGTAAATAAAGATGCAGAATAACAGAAAACAGAGTAAACCTCCCTGGTAAAATGTCTACTGTTGCTGCTGAGATCAGCGTTATCACTGTGCTAATACAAAACTTCCTAGCTTTTTCTTTAGCTCCTGAATTTCCAGTGCCCCAAACGCATTAAATTCAACAGTGCTAATCAGCCAAATATTTAATATTTTTTGTCTAGTAACGAAAAGGACGGGCTGTGTACCTGCTCTTCCTTTGGGGTGGAAATAGCAACCCAGATTAGAAATGATACAAGTCTATCAGGGTGATTTCAACTGTTTCACACACTGATGAGCTGCTTGTCAGTCGTTGTCGTTGCTGTGATCCTGGAACAGTCAATTGTAGCTGGTCGTCAGGGGAAATTGAAACACTTTCTCATAGGCAGTCTGGTCGCATTACAGCGCATTTTAATTTTTATGATAGAGTTGAATAATTTTTGAGGAAAATAAATATCCTAAATATTTCTGTTAAATGTCCATCACCTGCCCCTTGATGTTTTTTGGGGCCCAAAGCAATCGCCCGCCTTTGCCCAATGGTATGTCCGCTTTAGCAAACTTGGTGAATTTTGCTCATATTCAATTATTTATTTAATAAATTGTTAGAAAAATGTAATACTTACCCTTGTAATATTATTGTTTTGATTGGTTTAATTTTGAATACATTTGATGTACATTTTATATAATTTTAATCAGTCTTTAAAAAGAATAATACATGAACACTATTTACAGAAAAAAAAAATTGGATTGCTGCACTTTTTCCTAAAATCATTACATAAAATAAATGCTGATATACATATATGGTATGAATGTAAAATGTGTATACATTTTATTTATTTATTATGTTTCTATTTCTCTTGACAATAATCGGGTATATAAGTATTAAATTATATTTAAAAATATAAATAATATATTTATGTACTAAAATGTGACACCTTTGGCCCTCCATACTTTCCTGAATCAGAGGCCTGCAGGGGGCCTGGTAAGCCCGTCTAATGAGAAGTGGCTGCCTCCAGAAGCTGTTACACAAACACGGCTCAAAAAAGAACAACACAAATCACAGCTAATCCTCACTTTTTATGCACCGTCAATGCACGTACGTACGTCTGAAACGCACGCTTAAGATGGCCTCTCCTCTATTTAAGAACAAAAGGTGGAGTACGGTACAGACACAGGGCTCCATGCTGAATTATTCAGACATTATAACCTCCGTGTGATGCCATCTTGACAGGCCTATCGCCGTTTGCGCGTGCACGTTTGCGTGAACGTGCGTTTGAAAGCTTGATGGAGAGAGGGACAGACACACGCATAGAGAAAGAGAGAGAGAGATAGAGAGAATGGGCGGGGAGGTGGAGGAGGAGGAGGAACGCCAAGCTCCATCCGCTGCAGAAGCATTTGCGCAGATAGTCTGCGCTGCAAGAACACTCTCTCGGTTTCCCAGCCCTTGGAACTTTCTTTTGTTTTTTTTAAATCATTATTGCACTTCTGGTGCTTCATCCGTCTGCAAGAGCACGCATTGACAGTAGCCAGCTTGTGATAGACTGCATCTGGGATATAAGATGGTAATCAAAGTGTACATAGCAACGTCCTCTGGATCAACCTCGGTAAGGATACAACAATGGCATGATTTGTTTGCTGGAGTTTTTTCTTTTTTCCCTTAGCAGGTTTTACTCAGAAGATCCAGGTATTGCTGTTTGGGTTTGCTGAACTTTGATTGAGCGGTGTCATCTTTCTGTTAATGGGTGCTATGTGTCATCAGTAAAGATGTTGTCCTGTTCTCAGAAGTTCGGACATTCATATGAGACTCTTTTCTTTCTTTCTTTTTTTTTTTTTGGTAACTTTGACACAGAGATAGAAACACGGAGGAAGTGTGGCAGAATGGAAGATGTCACTTCTGTCAAAGCTGCGGTTTGTAACAGTTAGAGCCTCCGGATATCACAAGTCAGACGTTGTTTTTTAATGCAGCTGAAACGCCTCAAATGACGTGCAGAATAAAAAAAAAACCCCACAACAACCTGAAAATCAATAATCGTCTTCAAATTATGTGCTGTGTCACCTGATGCCAGTAGCTACTACGTGGGTCTGGTCCGCCAGAGAAAGCAGACTTTAAATGTTCTCCTTGGGGTCATGCACAATCAAGGAATGTTTGCTTCAGATTTGCAACTTTCTTCCAGAGTGGACTGGAATGATGGTGATGCAACGCTCCAGGGCCCCAATTTTAGACAAGCAGCTGCAGCCCAGTACCAGAGTTTAGGACTTTTTGGAGGCCTGGAAAACCCATAATTTATATTTGTCCCTTTTTACATACTAGTTTATCTGTTGATTTTGACAAAGATCTATTATTTATGGCTAACATCTATCAAAATGTGTACCTTTTTAAACCAAAAATACAAACATGCTTTTACGGAAAAAGACTAGAGACCATGGTGGAGGGTCACCTTTGCAGCTGTGGAATGACCCTAAACATATAGACAAAACTATAGTGAGTGGTTCGGATCAAAGTATATGGATGTGTTAGAATGACCTAAAACTCCAGACCTGAATGCAAATAAGGACTTGAACATTGAAAACCTATCAAATTGGATTTTCACAGGCACTCTCCTTCCAGTCTGTCTGAGCTATTGCTATTTCACTTTCACATAAATTTCACTGTCTAGATGTCTGAAACTGCCCCCCCCCCACACACACACAGATACGCGCAGCTGTAATTGCTGCGAAAATTAAATAATAATAATTAAAAAAAGAAAATTTGACTCAGGTGGCTGAAAACAAATGCACAGCACATTTTACAGAAGTTAAGACATGTATAATCGTTCAGTTTCACAAATATGCTCTACTTTGCGTTGTTCATTTGTACAAAGAGGTTGAGCATCTCTTCAGACAAACCAATCAAATTATAGGCTCTTTTATATGGACTTGACATGGGAGACTATTACAGCAAGTTACATTTTAATGGCTCTGTACATGAGCTACGTTATAAGCAAAGAGCTTTCTGCATAGTCAGGCTATAGAGTTTAGAGCCCAAATTACCCTCAATGTGCTGCAGAACATCAGGGCAGCAGCATTACATTGATCCGTCTAGAGTAAAGTCTGCTATACCAAGTGGACGATCTGTGGATCTGCGTGCAAAAACACAAATCTGAATTGTTTGAAAAGTCAAACTATGGTATTGTACTCATTACTTCTAAAGTTTGATATATATATCTGTTCTGTCATGACACTACTTTCTTTTTGATTTACCCAAAGTTTAGTATGATTAACCGAAGGCATGGTTTTCTTGTGGTACCCTCTGTGTCACTGTGTTAATTATAGTACATGAATGATGGAACATCAAAGAGCATGGAGAAGAGTAGGAGTATGTCGAAAAATACTATCTTCAGCTTTTGCTTTACTCAGAAAAATAAGCCAGACAGCAGATATTTGTTTTATGTTTAAATTCTTCCTACAGTTTTGGTCCTCACTTATTGATATAGTGCTCTGTAACATAGAAACAGCTTTTTATTAGAAATGGTTTTCTTCCTTATAACTTCATATGGGGAGATCCTGGCTCAAGTGGTAGAAGTTTGTACAGCAACCAGTGGGTTGCTGGTTCAACCCCCTGCTCTGTCTGTATAGGTTGTTGTGCCCCAAAGTAGCTAAGGCTACATTCTAGCTCACCAGCAGGGTCAGTCTGGGTAATCAGAAGAACTGGGACGATTTCTGGTGGGCCGGTCTAACATTTGGGCTACCTGTCCAGGCTGTACCCCGCTTCTCGTCATATTGCCGCTGGAGATCAGCACTAGCACCCCCCACGATCCTTTAGGGATAAGCGGCATAATAATGGATGGATGTGTTGAATTGTCTTAAGCATCATCAGATGTAGGCGATTAGGATAATTAGTATGATTCGCATTAGTAAATGTAAACTGCTTTCCTTTTGTCTAATGCCTGAACTGAAATCTGAGACTTCCACTTTAAAAACTGGAAAGATTTCAGAATTTAGTACTTTATATGAAAGACAAATGTTGAAAGCTCAAAAAGATAAAACCAAATGACTTTGCTGTCCAATGTTGTGTTTTTCCCGTACTGCTGCTGTAGTCAGCTTCTGATCAGTTCGCTTCTTTGAAAGTTCCCCAATGCAGGTATGAATTAATCTCCTGTGAGAGACGGCTTACTTTCAAACAACCGATCTGTGAAATTGCATTTAATGCTGTAACCCATCACAAACGCTGTAAATGTCTAGGTTTAGTCCTTTTTAAATAACACCTTCCATACTGAAGAGTATTGTGGTTATTGTGTCCTGATGACACTAAGCTATGAAGTGTTTGCATATTGGAGATACTTCATATTTTACAGTTTTCCCGTTGGCCAATCACTTAGTAAGGACAGGTTAGGTGGAAAATCATCCCATTCTGTTTATCAGGAAGGATGTGAGCTATGTCACCACAAATTGCCTCAGCAAAGTCTCAGAATGAGTTTGGTTTTGGTTGTTAGGGTTGACTTGTATATCTTTCTGATAGAGAGTAAATGGAAATCTTTTACATCAAGGTTACACACACACACACACACACATTTATATATATATATATATATATATATATATATATATATATTATGCTTGATTAAGACCTTTATGAGTGATGGTGAAGTAAAGAATGCCTGCTGAAATGCTTCTTGTGTAGGTTTAGTGAGCTTAAGCTATGTTGTCTAAGTTTGAAAGCCTAACTTTGACTTCTCTAAAACTTCTAGCCATTGTGGCAATCTCTGATATGAGACTAACCCAGAGGCATTTTACTTGACCACCTGGGTTGTTGCACATTTCTATCTTCTCACTGTGTCTGTGAGTCTTATGTAAGAGCCAGATACAGGAAGTGAAGTTAATCTGTCATCATTAGCTACAGAGCCAAGTTTTCACGAAGATGTAGGGTGGGGAAACGACACACGTGATGCTTCAGTCTATCCACTGGTCCATGTTTCCAATACTTGGTGATGTAATGACTGGGCTGGTTCATGTAGCTGACTTGCAGAGGGTTGAGATTAGGCTTAGGAGTCTGTTTTTCCTTTAAACAGAAAAGCAGAACCTTAAACTAAAAACATGAATATGCTATTTTTCTTTATTTTCCAATACAAATCATTATAGCCATGGTCTATATTCTAATATAGACTGAATAAATTGTATATATCAGTCTGATATGGCATAGCTGAGAATATCTTTCTTCTAAAAACAAAAGGTTAGTCTGAAGTGATGGTGGACAGTGAAAGGTATAATAAAAAGTTCCTGAGATTAGGTTTGTTCTAATTGGAAGGTCTTTGCAAGAGTTGCACTTAACATCTTTGAAATACCCTTTTGCTATATTGCACTTAATTTGGGCATAAATCATAAAAAATTTTTTTTCAAACTAATGTTGAAAAAGCTGCAGGATGTAATACCAGGCTGCAGAAAAAAATGCTGACGGGGCTGTTTAATGATGCAGGGAAATCTTCATCTCTGCTAGTCCAATACAGTGTGCAACTATTTCCAGCCAGAGTTTAAATCATCTCAAAAGAATACATTGTTATGTTTTTATTGGAAATTGTCTGCAGAGTTGTTCCAGTGTTTCTTTCAGAGGTGTATGTAAAAATGAGGTCACACAAGGTACAGCTTACAGGATATGCTATCTGTCTTCTTAGAGTAGTATAGACAATATCTTTTGGACACAATCCTGCATTCTCGAGGTTGCAATGAGGCCACATTTGAAATGCAAACTTGTAGTTTTACCCAAGTCTACAAATGCAAATGCCCTGCACACCTGCATAAGTCTGACTATACTTAGACAAACAAGGCCAAACTGAAAAGGAAATTTTACTGAAGGATCAAGCCAAACATTAGCCATCACTCACAAACATTTCCTCCCCTTATTTCCATGTATGCACATTAGTCACCCAGTTGAACTGCTTCCTCATTGCCTCAATAAATGCATACTAAACCTGTGAATATGACTTTGTCTCACTTCACGCACTCTAGGTGCTAACTAGCTTTGTTGAGCTCTGTCAGGAGGTGTATGTTTCTGTGCCCATCTGACGTTGGCAAGATAACTCAAAAGGTTAAGAACATATTTCAATACAATTTTCTGCAAATGTTTGCAATGGGACCAGGGACAACTGATTAAATTTTGGGGGTTGATGAACCGCGTATCCACCCACTGACCAGTGGTTTCATCTTGGACTAAAATGTAAAAAATGACGTCACTACATTGGGGGATGATGGGCCCCACTTTTTCTAGTTTCAGATGTTGATTTGGTGAGGCAGAGCGTTTGTGTTACAAACAATTCTTTTTTTTAAACTTTATTTTAATTTTATCTTCATGTAGCAGTAGGGAATCCAGGCAGGGTTTCAGTACAAGTCCCTGTTGTAACAGTGTTGTAAATGCTGACTGAGATGAGTACTGGGTGGGGGCAGCTACTAGCCACCATATTCCAGTACGTGGTTCTTTATGGTAGAAATCAGAGCGCATCTAATCAGCACAAACCTTTATCCCTTACAAACACACAGGGCTGGGGCTGATTATTATTTCCTTTAGCTCAGAGGGAAGTTTTAAAAGTTGGCCCTCAGATGGATTAGAAAGGTCACTTGGTCTTATCTTTGTTTCACATTGTGTTAATGTTTTTTTTTCTTTCTAGATGATTGAATTGAACATAAACTGACCCCAGTTCTGGGTCAGCAGAAATGACTAAATCAGTCTCAGCCATATTGATCTAAGCCCGCATTGTTGGATACAGTTTGTTCAATCAATGGCAGCTATTGTCTAGCAGCTGTTAAAGCCAGACTCCTGACCTCTGTCTGGAATTGATCAGATCTGGATCTGATCGCACGCGTGCCAAAGCTCCCGGGGGATGTGGTGGAATGTAAACCATCGTGCATGATGCTGTACATTCCGATTCCTACACCTCTATGAATCCAATTCTCATTGGAAAATGAAAATGGCCGCAGAATTATGTGAGGAACCCAAGTGTTTCAATGTTCACAAATCAACAACCAATTTCAGAATTGGTAGTATTGAATAAATCATAACAGATATATGGATCTGGATGTTTTAGCATACAATGAAGTACAAATTGGTGTGAAAATGTTCCTTACAGATACTTTTGTATTTGATTTATCTGGTGTCATTTACAGAATTTGGTGGTTGCCATCCATGGATTGTCTCCATGGTGTGAAAACACATTCAGTACACAAGGTATTCAGTGTTTTCTTGCCAAGAAAAAAATATCTTTGCAATGTTTAGAGGGAAAAGTGACAACCACACTAAGCTATTTTAACTATAAGGTTTGTCAAAAAGGAAGGTTTTAAGCTTGGTCTTAAAAGTAGACAAGGTATCTTCCTCACGGACTAAAACATGCAGTTGGTTCCACAGGAGAGGAGCCTGATAACTAAAAGATCTGCATCCCATTCTACTTTTAGAACCAGTAAACCTGTACTCTGAGAGTGAAGTGCTCTGTTTGGGACAGTCAGATCTCTGATGTATGATTGAGTTTGGGTATTAAGAGCATTAAGGAGGAGAAGCTTAAACTGTTGCCACTCACTCTTTAAGCTTGACGCTCTATATCAATGTTTAAGTGTCTTGTTTTGAAAGGAAGTTATTCTTGAGGTGCTCTGTTGTGTTGGTAGAGTCGATTAGTGACCTCTTTCTTTTGCTGGTTTGTAACACCCGTTTGCAAAAGAAGCCTCAGGCAGTTTCATAATCTAACTGTTTGCAGCTGATAAGGCTAAACTAGTGTCAGCTTCTTAGCCTTTATCACTGCTAAGATAAAGGGCTACCTCACAGTTTTGTCTGGAGTATATTTAATCAGCTGTAAGTCAAAATAAAAATGTTGTTTTTGTTTGACTTCATGGACCTGATTTCTTTAATCTCACTCAGAGTGAAACAGAGTGAAATTTTTGGTGTAAAATAAGGGTTTTTAATTTTACCCTTCAAATAAACCAAAAATGATCACGTATTGTTATCTGTTTTGTGTTAATGGCTCAACAAAACGCAATGTAGTGTGAGCGTGATACATTTTTGCACCAATATCTCTGCGTGTCAGACATGTACCCCCAGCTCCCACATCTGAGCATGAATAAGTTGGTACAAAATGTTTAAGAAATGTTAATTTCACAGTACATTTATTCTTGGAGAATCACAAAGGTCTGTAGGCATTTTAAGGCAGTCCAAGCTAAGATTTGGGTCATTTGACAGGATAAATGAAGCTTGTGGTTGCCAAACACAACTTAAGGAACTTCGCAGTCATCTAGATCCTAAAGTATGACATTAGTCAAATGGCTTACAACATTTCATGTAGGGCCGGGCGATATGGCCTCGTGTCTATATTGTGATATAATCTAAAGCATGTGTGGTAATGATACTCATTTCAATATGTTATTTTTTTAAATGTATTTTTGTCAAAATGACTTATAATAATTGTCACTTCACAGAAACATTGCAGCAGAACAACAACTTTCAAAGGGCTTAAAATGCCATTTAAAGAAAATATATAATGCAAAATGCATAATTTTTTTTTTTCCAAATAATGAAACGACAAAAATTATCACAACATAAAGTTGAAGATATTTTAAATCAAATAAAAGCTAGATGTTATGAAGTCCAAAATATTTTACTTTTAATTTGTCACTATTAATTTTATATCACACAAGAAGAACCCAGCACATATTTGATTCAAAAAATGCTTCAAGTTCAACGGGTTTCTTTTATGCTAAATGAAAAACAGCACATTTTAAACTTGCAATGTACAGACTAAAGACAAACACTGAACATCTTTATCCTCCTTCGGAACCAGAAGTATGCAGGCGTTATCAACATGCATAATTGCAGTATGGTGGTATAGTCTAAATTTCTACCTTTGGCTAAATTTATATCATTTCTGCCGCATACCTTTTTTATTGCCCACTACTAAATTCATGTCATTCATGGGTATAGAGATGTAAAAGCTGGATATATTTGAATTCAAGACAGTGTTACAAAGGAATTGACAGTTAGTTTTGTTTCCTGTCTAGCAACTGGACTACGTGGGTACAATACTTGGTAGGCTTTCATTTTTCAAAGGCCATGCATTCAAAAACTCGAACAAAGAAATATCGGTTCAGTTGGATTGACTGTCCACATCACTAAAAATTCATACACACCTAATTGATATCTTGGTGACATAGATGCTTGAGCTCATCGAAAGTGACGGGAACTACACGATGACGAGAAAGTGAGAGATAGCTGTGAGGGAAAATATGGGTTTATCATAATATTGTCATTGTTTTTACAGTATATACACTGATAATTTTACAATGTCCTGATATAGTGCGGTCCTTCCAGCAGTGCAGTCATTTTAGCTCATACAAGGTTGCGCACAACTCATCTATACCGCAGAAACAACAATGGGATAGTTTTCTTTTTTCTGTTCCAAGTTTGCATTAGGTTTGCGTGCTGTTTTGCTGACAACCCGAGACATTGAAGACAAAGGTTGCGTCAGGCAAATCAGGCTTTAAGAAGGTTTACAGACAGAAGGTACATAGGTTGGGTGTAGCATTTTCTACCTGCAAAGTTGTTTTGTATGATTCTAGAAAAATAGATAACACCTGAATTGCAGAAGGAAAGGGAAACAAAACAACAACATCCCATTAAATATTTATTTTTATTGAATGTTCACATATCAGTTGCAATTAAACAATCTTTCTTAGCTTATTACACATAAGACCAACAAAATGTTTGTTCTGACTATTGAAAAAGTGATGGATATCCTAGTAGAAAAACAGTTCCATTGCAGCCCATCAAAATATTTGGGACATTTAAAGGGACAAGAAAACATATTGATGCTGAAAGCACCTCAAGAAAGTAGACTGGATGACCAACATTAACTAGATTTCCTTGTATGAACTCCTTGTCAAATTTTTAGATCATTAAACCCAATCAAAGAGAGAACACATACATTTGAAAATCCGCAAGCTGTTTATGTCAGCACATCAGACACTTTAAGCAAAAGCTTAGTTCAAGTAGATCAGTTTTTGGAGATCTTGCATGTCCAACCACTTTGCTAACTGGAAGCCATGATACTGGTTAAACACTGTCTATCCATTCAAAAGACGTCTGGAAAATAATTTTGCACTATTCCAAAGAAACAGATAAGAGCTGTAAAGGAAGAAGGGGGGAAGTACTTGTTTATGTCCATGCCTGAAGATTGTTTCCCTCCATTACAAAATCACCAGCGGCTTAATTCAAGAATCCAGAGAGCATTTCAAATGGGCAAAGCTGGGGGTTCCCACTGAGCAATCAGAGCAAGAAGCAGATGGCATGTGGCCAGTTTGTCTCACAAATTAATTTTGCTTGGCAACGGCACAATGCACTTTTTCTGTGGCTGTAGCCAGAGTAAGCCAGCATCTAGGATAAAAGGCGAGCCTATTGGTAAATGTGCCATCGTAGGGATTTAAGAGCAGGTCAGTCTATTTGAGGCAAGTCAAATTTCAGTCAAACGAAGTACAAGGCAGTCTGTATGTGTTTTAATAGAGACAGGTTCTGTTAAAATGTGTTCCACTCGGCTGCTTTAAGCCATACTGGTTCCCTGAACGTGCTGATTTTGGGACTTTGCCCCTTCCTAGGCCAACTGCCTTTCGCTGATTCAAACTGTGCCACAGCTAATCTGCCACTCTGGTTTACATGCCTCAGTGTTGTCTCGGCAGATGGTTGTTAAACAATCCACCTGTCTTCGTCTGCATGCCAAAAAACTGGGAGGAGTCCACAAAACGGGGGGCGTCAGAGCTGCCAAGGTGACGACGACTTAATTCCAGATCGTCCTTTTATGCGGTGAATGTAGTGTGTGCAGCTGAGAGTGGATATGTGTGGGCTTCTCCTCACAGACGGCCTTATTTGGCTCATGTTTGACCAGTTACCTCCTCTCGAGTCCCAGAGGAGCTCTTGTTTCCGTCTTGCCTTGTAGGGCCATCCTCCTTCTTACACACACCCACTGAGAGCCTATTGGACTGCCTTGGCACACACTCAGCCACACACGCTAAACCACATACTCACACAGACACAAACCTCTCTCTCACACATCGATATATTCAGATGAGAGAACACAAGAGTTCAACACTCTTGTGTAACATCTTCATTATTGGCCTCTGTGTCTATCTTTTTAAGTTCCTTTATGCATAAACATAGAAATAAAACGATAGTTTGCTTTGAAAGAGATTAGATCTGAAGGAAAATCACTCCTCTGCTGGTTGATGGCAGAAATGCCTGTCAAAAAGGTTCACACCTACATGAAATAGCCAGACAGGAAGAATTATCTTCAACTGCCTACACAGTCTGGATATATGTGGAGCTAATAAAAAAAAAAAAAAAAAAAAAAATGTCCTAGTGGATAATTGTGAAGTTGAAAAAAAATATCACACACCAAGATTTGAACATCTAAAAAAAAATGAAAAGAGTTTGGAAGAAGTTCAGATAAAACTAAAATGTAACCTTTTGGTTTGCATGCAAGAAGCTCTTTGTAGAGGAAAACTTACACCGCACCACTGCACTGCATGTCCACCTAAGTAAAGGCCTTAGAAGCTACAAACTGTTTCAGACTGCAGGACTGTAGCAAAATGTTAGATTAAAGCAGAGGAAGCCAACTCCAGTCGAAGAAAGACAGTGCCCTGCATGTTTTAGATGAGTCTCCATTTAGAAACCAGTTAAGTAATGCTTAATTACACCCTTACAATGTCATCGAGTTGGTTCAGGCTCAAACCAACATCCTTAGGTCTGTTTGTCACGGCAGAGACGTTTCCTTATTTTTGCAGCAGACTGGTGACAGAATGGTGAACCCTCTGTTTCCTCCTAATTTTGCATGTTAATAACTGACAGCTTCCCGTTCTTTTTTCTTCTTTTTTTTCATCTCCACCCCCACACAGATTAAAAAGCAGCAGCAGGATGTGATGGGCTTCCTGGCGGTTAATAAAATCGAGTTTGAGGAGTGTGACATCGCAGCCAACGAGGCCAACAGGAAGTGGATGAGAGAGAATATACCGGAGGAGTCCAGACCTGCAACGGGGAACCCTCTCCCCCCACAGATTTTTAATGAAGAAAAATACTGCGGGGTGAGAGAGGCACACACAAACACCGGTTCAAAGTTATCCATACAGCTAACATTTGAATGATTTTATTGGTTTTCAAAGCCAGCATTTACAAACAGCTTCTGGTTTGTAAATGCTGGTCCATTTAAAGACAAATGTAGCTTAAAGTAGATTCAGCAGAGTGATTATTTTTCATTTTTGGTCAAGTTATTCAAGAAATCCGTGGGTTGACTTGCTTTAATGAACCTTTCCTACTTATTGGGACTGCTGGTATTTATGTGTTCAGAGCCTTAAAATAAAGTCAACTTTTATGACCAGGTGGGCTGCTTTGATGCGTACAACTTTTTTCCAAGTACAACTCGTACATGGAAAAAATTCCTCAACATAAATGACCATTATCAAGTGGTCGCAGTATTGTAAACGGTGGCTGGGCCATAGAAATATTATTAAAAATAAGCTTACTTGTAAATTGCTTCTACAGATATGTTTCTGCATCCATCAGAAACCAACAGAAACAGGTTGGAACAAAGCATCCAGGACATATAAAATAAAGCTGTACCCAGGTAGTTCATGTCAGCGCTCTGACATAAACAATTAAGTTATTTTTAGGTGGTTATTAAAAGGGAAGTAAAAGGGAACTTGGACCTTATTTATAGCATGATTATGTCAGTTTCAGGGGAAGTCTAGATCTATTCATCACCAGCGTATATCCATATAATGGGAGTTGTTGGAGCAGACAAAGTACAGTTTCTAAATAGGACATTATCTGCCAAAGAACTTCTTCATTTCACCAACGTTTTGTTATAAATCACTAGCGATATTCTCCTGTAATTTCGGAGCGTCGCGGAGGTGCTTTGTTGTTGTCTTCCAGGGTATTTTAAAAGCTTTTAATCCAAGCACACTAACACGCGATTTCAATGACGTCACTGCCATGTAGGGATGAACGATTCTGGAAAATCTAATTGCACTTTTTTTCTTCAGTATGGCAATTGCGATTTAATTTGTGATTATTTTTTATGGGGATTTTCTCATGTATTTAACTAATGCAAGCAAGAAAATCAATGTTAATTATTATAAAATATGTCAGGTTTTTTTATACATAATTTATTCTATTCCATAGGCTAGACTTATTTTAAGATAAGGGCAAATGAAGCATGGCTGAATATAAACAAGATAATTTATCTACTTAAATCACCATATTCAATGTGATGTCGTTATGCAAACAAGGTTTTTTTTTCCTGTAGATCCCTGCTGGAAAGCCCCTCTCCAGGTCGGCTGCAATGTTTTCCCTCCTGGGGTCATCTGGTGGCTGGCATTTTAGCCATGCCACTCTCATATATGGTGGTGTGATGTTCTTTAGGTGTTGATAAAGGTTTGTGGTGTACACCGTGAGGTAGCAACATAATAATCTGTATAATACCTGGTGTTGTGCAGCATTGTCATTTTTTATAGCCAATATAATTTCCCATGTACTATTCCTCTTTGGTACCAAATTTTGAGCAGCGTTGGCTTTTGTCAAGCTTTAGACCATTTTATAACAGGTTAAAGTACAGCGTATCATTCTCTCACTGCATTCTTTGATCTGCTGTTAAGTCATGTGACTTTCCCAGATCTCATGCTGAGTCCTGTTTTTTTTTTTTGACTAGTCAAATTGCAGCCTTTGCGATTAGAAAATCTGATTTTATCGTACTGCGATTTTATTGCATATGCAATTGATTGTTCAGCCCTACTGCCATGCAGCATCCTAGTTTCAGGCTTTAACAGGTTTTTACCCTCTGCTCTACGATGCAGCCTGTTAGACAAGTCTTGCTACAGCAAACATCAGTATGGTTTGCGTTTGTGTGTTTCCAAATTGCACAAACAAGTTGACTAAGTTCAGTTTCCAACAGCTTCCTTTCAGTGCTGCTCAGACTAAAACTGCAATGGCACACGACTGCAACATCATTCAAATTACCATTTGCTGTTTTTTGTAATCGCCTGTAAGACAAAAAAAAGCATATCCTAGACGCTCTGAACTGGATGCTGTAAATAAGGTCCAGGTCACAAAACATGGCACTTCCCCTTTAATCCACTACTCTGAGGGCTGTACAGTGGCTAGTAATGTTGCTTTGCAGCAAGAAGGTCCTGGGTTTGAATCCCAGCCTGAGGTCTGTATGCATGGAGTTTGCATGTTCTCCCTGTGCATGGTTGGGTTCCCTCCAGGTACTCCGGCTTCAAAAACATAACTCTTAGTTTAATTGTTCTCTCTAATTCCCTTAGGTACGAGTGTGTGTGTGTGTATGGTTGTTTGTCCTGTGTTTCTCTGTGTTGCCCTGCAAAGTACTGGCAATTGCTGGAGATAGGCCCCAGCCTCCCTGCAACCCCGTATGAGATTGACGGTATAGATACTGGATGGATTTAAGTTGAGTCTTATTGTGACAATGTGCTGGTTCCCTTGTCACATCAAATCAGCAGCAGTCATACTCTGATCAACTTTGTCACATGACATATCGGGGGCGTTGCACGACGGGATAATTGAGTGTAAAAGGGATATAAAAACAAAATAAATTTCCCTAGCCATAATCCAGTTGCCTACGCTTGGCTAGTTTTGGTTTTAAGTGAAAAGGGATACCTGAAAATGGTGGTGACTAGCACCCGTCTCAGAATGGGCGAATTTTGAATGATTTCAAAAGTAAGACTGCACTGCTGATGATAAAAATGTTTACGTTTTTTCATCCGGTAATTTGATGCATATGGCTCGTTCGTGCGGTTCAAGAAGAGAAGCAAATCATACAAAAAATGCTGACCGTTGCCATGTCCAACTACAAAACAACAACTTGAACCAAGCTTAGCCTACCTTGGCACATACGACTTTTTTGTTGCAGTCGAAATGTGCGCAGATCTTGTACCCAGCCATGTGTGAAATGTCCTTATGCCTCCAATGATTTTTAATTTTTGAACTGTTGACATGTGTATGCGTTGATCTCAAACACAATACGGTTTTTTGTGTCCAATGCGGTAGTTGGAGGAAATAAGGAAACATCTGAGCTCCAGTTGTTTCCTTTCAGGTAGTATGGGTCGATATTGTTGAATATAGACAATTTCTAAAAAATATCTATCCCTAGCCTCCGTAACAAGTTTATTCCTGTAAAGGATGCATTAGTTCTTCTTTTTATCCATGCTTGCAACTTGAGCGTGTCCTTGAGTGTGGTTGTGCTCTGGTCAAAAGTGGGTGAGCCCAGGCCCACTCATACCCATCCCCCAGGTTGTAAAGAGATTTTTCTCAAACATGAACCAAATCTCCGGTTTTGTCGGTGGTACTGGCCGCTTTGAGTACTGGAGTAAACTGTGAATGTCAGCAAAATTCCAAATAAAAATTGTCCCAGTCTGTTTATCTAGAATAGATGATTGTAGAAAAAGTGGAAATGCCTTACTCTAGATGGACAGGTTTTACACCAGGGAGGGTCAGTGCATTGCAGGCTCTATCTCTTTTTGGTGATCTTTTTGGCGACAACAGGTTGGTGATATGATGGTTGAACATTGGAGGACGAACAGGGTTTTCAAGGAGGTGGAGAATGATGGGTGAACCTAAATGCTGCCTGTATAGGTTGATTATCCAGAAGTTATTTCACGAAGGTGGTTGAAACGAGGAGCTCAGTAACTGAAAACGGAGGAACCGGTCCAGGAAGTTGCACTTAGGAAAACCTTGGGGCAGATACACAGGTAAATAATCTTAGAACGAGAAGCATGGAATATGAGGGAAGGACCTCAGAGGGCTCAAAGTTACCACATGGGTTAACTCACAGGTGTCAAGTGACTGGCAGCCAGCTCTTCTTATTAAGCCGGTAATATGTCTTGATAACCACCAGCTGCAGCTCCAAGAACAGAAGGTCCATTCGGCACAGCGCCTCCTTGTGGATACCTCTGAGAAGATGTTAAACTAAATGGAGACAACCCACAATCCTGAAAGAAAATGATTCTAATTGTATTAGAAGGCTTAATATACTTAAGCAGTGGAGATTAAAAAGTGAGCAAAAATTATAAAGGTGAACTTTCTCACATTAAAAAGGGTCCAGTCCTGTTTAAAAAAAAAAGTATATATTGTATTTGCATGCAGGAAGTGTAGCAGTGTGACAAAAAAGCATATGTTTAATATATCCAGTCCAAGTTGCTCAGTCAGTCTCAGCTTTCCAAAAAAACAGACTCATAAATTATATTCTGAACCCAATTTACAAAAAATATAAGCAATAGCTGGTCAATATGGCTTAGAAATGAAATCTCTGATTATGTTCATACCAACTCCAATATCTTAAAAAGAAATTGCAATTGACAATATATATATATATATATATATATATATATATATATATATATATATGACAGACCAAAAATTTGGACACACCTTCTCATTCAGTGCGTTTTCTTTATTTTCATGACTATTTACATTGTAGATTCTCACTGAAGGCATCAAAACTATGAATGAACACATATGGAATTATGTAGTACTTTTCCAAAAAAGTGTGAAATAACCTTTGCCTCCAAAGTCACCAGACCTGAACCCAATGGAGATGATTTGGGGTGAGCTGAACCGCAGAGTGAAGGCAAAAGGACCAACAGGTACTAAGCATCTCTGGGAACTCCTTCAAGGCTGTTGGAAAACCATTTCTGGTGACTACAAAGCAGTAATCAGAGCAAAGGGTGGCTACTTTGAGGAATCTTAAATATAACACATGTATTCAGTTATTTCCCCCTTTTTGTTTAAGTACATACAGTAATTCCATACATCATGTGTTTATTCATAGTTTTGATGCCCTTAATTGAGAATCTACAACGTAGTCATGAAAATAAAGAAAATGCAATGAATGAGAAGGTGTGTCAAAACTTTTGGTCTGTACTAATATGTATATCTTGATTTTCCAAAAATGTAATCTTCATAATCAAAATCAACCATGAGGGGTGTTTGCTTAAGTCCCGTGTTGCATAATTCTACACAAAGTGTACACTGAAGGTGAAGTTGCAGGTAGTATTAAAAGTCACAGACAAAAGAGCACAGATTCCCAGGATGTTTGCAGCTGTAGGAGATATTTGAGTGTGTGGGAGAAAAAGGAGGAAATATAAAAGGCTAAGACAGAGTGAGGAATCGGGAATGTGAGCCCCACCAAACAGTACATGAGGGAGTATGTGAGTTTGTTCATAGCGGTGTTCTCTTACTCCTGAAGTTAGACCACAGCGGTGTAGCAGTGATTTACAGTACCTTGCAATATATATAGGCAAAAACTCACATTTTGTCACATTAAACTGCAAGCTTTCATCTATTTTATAAGGGTTTGAAGGATATAGTGGAAGGAAAAAGGTACACAGTTTTTAAAACTTGGTGTGAATATATACTCATTTCTAAAGCTCAGATATTCCTTAATAAAATCTAGGGAAATCAGAGAAAAAGCCATGAGATGAAGAGATCTACAGCTCAGGTGGAGATCAAAATTGAGCTTTTCTGCCTCTGTACAAAACATAATGGGTGACTGAAAACTAACATTAAACATTAGCCTAAGCACACTATCCCCAAGCTTAAACAGAAAACCACTGGAGACTGAGGGGAGATTCCCTTTCCAGTATACTATTGACCCTAACAATACAGCGTGAATAATTATGGACTGGCTTAGTTCAAAATATATTTATGTTTGAATGGTCTATTCAAAGTCTAGACCTAAACCCAATTATACACTCTCAAGCAAATCTGACCGAATTATAGCTAATTTACAAAAGCAAAAACTTCATATAACCTCAAAAACTTGCTGCTGCCACAAAACATCCTACTACCAAGTATTGATTCTAAATGAATTATTCTGAAGGAATTATTATTTAGAAACACATGCCACGCATTTCGATTTTTTTATTTTTTTAATAAAAATACAAAAACATGCATATTGATCTTCCACTTCACCAATTATACGCTTCTTCCTGAAAGTTTATCACATGAAAATATCAATGAAATAAATTAAATGTTGTGCTTGAATTTGTTTAAATGTGAAAAAAGTTCAAGGTGTATGAATAACCTGTGCATCTAGATTCAGACAGTCCTTTTAGAGGTTGTTATTTAGATATGACAGATGAGTTGATTGTTTGACCGACTGCAATGTCGTCTCTTCTCTTTCTCAGAACTACGAAGCCTTCTTCGATGCCAGAGAAGACAACGCTGTATACGCATTTCTCGGTCTGACTGCTCCGCCGGGTTCGAAGGTAAACGCAGAAAAACAAGAAAACATTAGTATCGGTCCGTTCCGTGAATCGCATCGCTTCACGATAACCATGCTGCAGAGGTGTAAAAATAACAGTGTTAATTCCACTCAGAAAACATGATTATTACACAATTGATCTGTTCAACATACCATATCCTCATAGCATTCCTGTTTTCTTGCTCACTTGCACCTCCTTTCTGCCACAACAGGAACTGAAGGCGTACCGGTTCCCTTAGAAACAGAGCAATATGGCAAATATTTAAACCAATATCCTCCATTTTGTTTGACACACCCTTCCTCCTATGTCTCCCTCCTTGTTTCTCACCAGGAAGCAGAGGCTCAAGCGAAGAAGGCCCAGCAGTAGCATCCACAAACCGTTTCTACCTTAAACCTCAGGCCTTCCCAGGATCCAGGCTGACCCAGACCCGACCCAGAAAAAAAAAAAAAAAAAACAGATGTGACTCTCCACTTGGCTTATAAATGCTAAGACAGTTCATACTTACCCTTCTTAAGTATGTTGTCTTATATTTCAGCTGTGCCTTTCAAGCAGCAGTAAAAGGAGGTAAAAGCATGGAGCACTATGGCTAGTTAACCTCAGCCTGCTATACCTGTTATTTCAATCACATGGCAATCAACCATCAACATGAAGGAGCAAACCACATCACCAGGCACAGACAAGAGTCTTAAAGTAATGTGACGAAGATTCAGGCTGACAATGATGTTAACATTAATTCACAACACATGTTAATCATTTCCAAGAAAAATCCAGGAAACACCTAATCAGATATTTAGCACTTGCCAGTTATTGAAAATTCATCTGATTTCTTGACAAATGATCTATCAGCCTCTATTTTTACTTACTTGATATTGTCTTAATGCTAGTTTATTAGCAACATTTTTTCTAAGACGTCAATGTTTAAAACTAAGAGTACCTGCCAAATGGCCAATGAGGGATTGTTTTCTTTAATTATTATTTTTATTTGCTATGTTTGTACTTTGCAGAAAGCTGCATTAGGATTCATGTTTCCCATTGTGTTTCTTATTTTTGTTTAATATCCCTGCCCCAAGAATTTAAATAAAACGTAAAAAAATGACTTTTCGTCAGTCAGTCTCATATACTCCCACTGTCTCTTGACATTTATTTTGTGTGCAACAGTTAAAGTTTCTCGGGGTGTAATTTGTGAATGAAAATTTCCTCTCTAGTTTTCACAAATTATATCCTGCACTGTGTAAAGAGAAATAAATTCTTGTAAATACAGTGGAGCGAAAAAGATATTTGGCAGCCTCTGAGTCTGCAGGTCGTCCCACTTAACAAGATTAAAGGTCTGTAATTTGCATAATAGGTACACGTCTGTAAGATAGAATATACAAAAATTCCAGGAAATGACATTGCATGTTTTTTTTTTTTAACACAATTAATTTGCATAATGTTGCAGAAAAGTATTTAGCACCTACTAACAAACAACAATTCTGACCCTCATAAACCTGTTATTTCTTTTTGGGAACTCCACTAGTTACCTGTATTAACTGCACCTGTTTGAACTCATTAATTGTATAATATACACCTGTCCACATCTTCAAACCATCAGACTCCAATCCTCAGCAATGCCCAAGACCAGAGAGCTGTCTTGAGAACACCAGAGACAAGATTGTACACCTGCACAAGACTGTGATGATATACAATAGCCAATCAGCTTGGCGAGAAGAGATCAATTGTGACAGCAATTATTAGAAAATGGATCACTGACAATGTGCCTGCACGTGGAGCTACATGCAAGAGCTCACTTCGTAGGGTACACATAATCTTGAGAGCGTAAGGAAACAGACCAGAACTACATGGGGGAACTGATCAATGATGTGAAGAGAGCTGGGACCACAGTAACAAAGGTTATATTAGTAACACACTACGTCGTCATTGATTTAAGTCCTCCAATCCCCCTGGTTAAGCCAGCACATGTTCAGGCCTGTCTTAAGTTTGCCAGAGACCATTTGGATGATGCAGAGGAGGATTGAGAGAATGTCATGTGGTCAGATGAGACTAAAATAAAACTCTCTGGTATAAACCCCACTCGCCGTATTTGCAGGGGGAAGAATGCTGAGTTGCACCCCAAGAACACCATACCTACTGTGAAGCATGGTGGTGGAAACATTATTGTTTGGGGCTACTTTTCTGTAAAGGGGCGAGAGGCATGACCTGTATTGAGGAAACGATGAATGGAGCCATGTATTGTGAGATTTTGGGCAAAATCCCCCTCACGTCGGGGAGAGCATTGGAGATGAAACCCACCTGGATCTTACAGCATGACAATCCCAAACACACCGCCTGGGAAATAAAGGAGTGGGTATGTAAAAAGAATTTCAAGGTTCTGGAGTGGCTTAGTCAGTCTCCAGAACTCAGACCAACAGAGAATCTGTAGAGGCAGCTGAAGATCTGTGTTTCCCAGCGACAGCCCAAAAACGTCCCAGCTCTGGAGAGGATCTGCATGGAAGAATGGGCCAAAATACCAGCTCCAGTGTGAGGAAACCTGATGAAGACCTATAGGAAATGTTTGACCTCTGTCATTTCCAATAAAGGTTACATTACAGAGTATTGAGGTGAACTTTTGTTAGTGACCAAATACTTATTTTATGCACCAATATAAAAATAAATTATCTTAAAAAATAACCCAATGTGATTTTCTGTATTTTTTTTACATTCTGTCTAATAATTCTGTCTAATGCACCTATGATAAAATACTTTTTTTACCACTGTATTATGTAAGTTAAAAAACTGAACTACAACTCTTATTAGCACTAGCAATGTTATCATAACGCATATCATTTTGGCATGTTCGGAGAGTGGTGGATGATGATGCTGCGGATAGAAATGATATCCAGAAGCCGCCAGTCTTGCAACAATTCTGAAGAAGCCTCTGAGTGAAGACATCTGTGCTGTATGACAATCTCACACCTTTCATACATGAATGCTGTGACATGCTAACAGCTGAAAATCTGGGCTGCAGAGATGATACTTCATACTGTATGCTTTTGTCCCTCCTCTTCAAACAAAACCAACCACGCTGACTCAGTCAAATAAGAGTGAAATAAAAATTGAATTTTCTCTTTACAGTGGGGAAAAAAAAATTATCTGATTCACTGCTAAATTTGTAGGTTTTCACATGTAAAAAAAAAAAAAAAACACCTTTGAGAATCTTCTCTCTCAGCCAGAACACTGAAAACAGTTTGCAGAACAGAATTCCAGCATGTCAAGCTAATACATGCACATGCACATCTAAGCTTGAGCTTTTGGCAAAAATCGAGCTAGTACCTTAACCAGAATCGGAGTCTTGACTTCATTTTACATGTCACTCAGAAAATCGAATTGTTCAATTGAGTGTCTTGGCGATAGTGATGCCGAAGGAGTAAAAGCAGCATATGCGCAATGAGTGAAGAAATGGACAACAACACTGCAGCACAGTACAGTTCTACAGTATTGTATTGTTTGATTGTGTTACACTCGTTGCTGCTGTGGTGTTTTTTTACTGGTGATATGCCCTCTTCCATGGTCTTGTAACTTCCAGAAGGGGGAGATCGCAGGCCGTTAATAGCCGGACTAAGCTGGGATGAGATTTAAATGCATAAAAATTCGGCTTTCAAACCTCATTATCTGGGTGTGTTGGCTGGATTGGGAAAGGCCAGTTCTGTTTGACTTCAACCGTAACAAGGTTTATACCTGCATTTCAAAAGTCTGTATTCAGTCATAATCTAGAATTCAAGGCAATAATTTGGTTTTCTCCTATTGCATGCAAACATACTGAGTTATCCAAAGAATAGTACTGAGGCAACAAACCATTGGCTACATAAAAAGCTCACTGAGGTCCTGGGGTAACCAACCAGTCTTCTGTTGATGGAACTGAAGGTTTAAGCTGCCATTCAGAGGCCAAGAAGGTAGTCAAAAAGTTTTTGTACAAGAGAGTGGGTCTCTCCTGAGATGTACAAACTGGTAACCTAACTTTCATGTCCTATTCAGGTACAAATGTACTGGTCTCTTTTTGCCTCTGTGGTGTTTAGCTACATATCAGTAAAGGAAGTGAGCGGTGGGGATGCCTGTTCTCAAATGCAGAAGTGAAACAGAATAAACAGAACTCCATAATTATATTTGAAACGTAACACCGCCATTTCGATTTGAAAATATCACTCAGAATAAGCCGAGAGGACAGAGTAGAGAAGAGGATTATTCCAGAGTCATGCTGGCCGAAGGTTTTCTCAGATTGATGTGCTACAGGGAGGAGAGAAAGTTTGCAACAGCTTCCAAAGGAAAAGGATATAAGACGAGTACACAATGTGCTGACTCGCTCGGCTGTTCTGTCCCTGATCAGACTTCTGCCAACCCACGGATAAATTCAGCCGAAGCAGGTAAATCAACTCATTATTACTGATACCTAACAGCAGTGTTGAAAGAAAATTCTGGTGGTATAAAATGTTGTATACCATTTTTATGTTGTGTAACTTTTTCTACCAGTTGCATTGGTTCAGTCTGACTGTAGAGCTTCCTCTTTTGTCAGATATGATCTTCACAACACGCTATAGCAGTTTTAAATTAACATTATTAGTGTTATACTGTTGTTTTTAACAATATTCCTGTCTTCTGTATCTTCAAAATACATGTCTTTTCCCCTGAATGTAAGGTTTACAGAACTTTACATTTAAATGTGTTAAGCAGTAAATATATCAGATTGAGTAAAAGTGAAAGGAGCACTGAAATCACTCAATCTCTGCGTTTTATGTGATCAGAGTCAAACCAGGAAGAGACAGACCCCAACCAACCCCAGGGACTGAGAGTGGTGCCTTATCCTCCAGGCCTCCTAATTCCTGGCTGTTCACCTGCAGCCACCCTCCCCCCCATCTGCATCGAAGACTGCAGCCTCTTGGAGCATTATCCAGACCTTCAGGTGGCTGATTCAGGCCGGATCTCACACAACCCACCCAGAGCCTTGGCCAGCCAGGAGGATTTTAACTTACACCATAATGTCTCTGAGGCGCACCTCCAAACAGAAGCCAAACAGGAGTCCATCTCAGACCAGGGTTATCTGGTAATGGGGGAAAGTGAAAACATCAGCCTGAATATGCCCGGATCGGGCTTGGAGCCTATGTCCAACTCAGTGTTGAATGGGCTTCTGGAGAAACAGCTGGAGGAGGTGTACATGCAGCACCTGACTGACAACTTAGCTCGATGCAACTCCCACTTCGGACACAGTATTCTGCACGGTCTGGTGCCGCCACCGCAGCAAGGTTGCCAGTCACATGGGCCCTATTCACTGGAGGACAGTCTGGAAGAAGGCACTGGAGGGGACAGCAACAGTAAAATTAGTTATCTGAGCACCCAGAACTTAGCTCCCTGCTCCTCCAACTTCAGCTCTCCTGTGTTGAGGATTTCAGAAGTGGACAATACTCAGTTTCAAGGGAACATTCTGTCAAAGAAATAAAATGAATGACCAACAGAAACATTGTAATATCTGGATCGTACATTCAGTGTTACATGTACCCATTGTCTAAGAAGATCTAGTCAGTGTGTTTTATAATGCTTATTCTTTTTTTTCTTACTGAAATTGTGCTTCAATTATAGTAGCTTCTACACGCCATCTGCTGTTTGATTGTAGTATTACATCTCTATCAACCTGCCTGACGTTGAAAAAACGGGAATTTTAATAATGTTGCAGATAGCTGATATAATAAATTAGGTGTTATTCCAGAGTATTTTTTTTCTTGCTGTTTTATATATGAATAAATGTTCACAATTTCCTGCTTTATTTTGGTGCAGATACATATATATTTTTTAAATTACATAATTTCTATACCAAGAGGATGGATTTTTGGAGAAAACACCTAATTTGGTTTTAAGTTTTTTTTACATTCAGACAGCTCATTTTTTTTTCACTAATTCAGTAACAAATCAATGCTGAAAGAGCACATTGTGCTGCAGCATTAAAAATAAAAACAGAAAAAAGACTTTAAATATTACTTTTTCTTCAAAATACACAAAAGAGACGAAAATAATGTTTGCTGTTCTGTTCTATATCAGTACAATATTCAAAAAGAGACATTTTATGTTAAGAATGTTTGCAATACTTCTTATCTTAGACTTTTTCACATTTTGCTATTATAGGCATGCATATTGTGATAGACCAACACAAAATGGTCCATACTTTTCAATTAGAAAAGGTTTCTTTCTTGTTGCAAATAAATATTTGTTGATTATGGCAAGCTTTTTTTACAGATTGCTAAACTGTGATGCTCCTAAATAAAATACAGAGCAATGAAATGACTTCAGATGAAAGATTATAAAACTGAGCCCACCAGAGTGTAATTTGATCACATTATGTGTCGAGAGGACAACTATTAGCCTTCAAGTACACAAATCTGGCCTTTATGAAAGAACAAGGAAAAAAAATATTCATGTGTTAGAATTGCCCAGTCAAAGTTCAGATCTTAATCTAATGCATACTATTTTGTGAGATTTGAAAACAGCTATTTATTATCCTTTCCACCCAATCTTACCGAAGCTGCAAAATGTGAGAGAAAAATCTATATTATGGAGATGAAAAGCTGGTAAAGACATAGTTTAAAATATTTTAAGCTATCAATTTTTGTAAAAGTTGATTCTATGTAAAGTCTATATATATATATATATATATATATATTTGTTGCACTTTTTAATTTTTTGTTTTGTGCAATAGAACATACGCTGCAAAAAGCTTTTGGAGATTTTAAAGTGGGTTTTTCCTGCTTATTAGAAACATATGAATCAAGACTGCCAGAAGCTCCAAACAGCTGGTTTTATAAGGTAGACATAAAACATTTCTGAAATACATAAATTCCAACTAACTGTCTCTGAACTGTGCTTGATTATGGTGTGCTGCAAAAAAAAAAAAGAAAAAGGAAAGACTCCAGACCAGCGACTTCCACCCAGCCAGTTTTAATAAAAGCAACCTGGGCAAACCATAACCCATGTGAGCAATTATATCAAGATTTAAAATAGATTTCTCTACTTAAATTGGAATTTGTAACCTGAAAAGCTTAAATCCTCACAGCCAGGTTCTTTGGAATCAGGGAGATGGTAATCCATTAACATGCAGCAACACTGTTAAAGCCTGAGGCGCTTTACTCGTCTGTGCACAAAGATGGAAAACAGAGATTCGACAAGGTTTCCCTGTAATTAGACACGTCGGTCTGATCGTGAAATATCTCTGTAGAGATTATGGCAGGTAAATCTGTGTTAGTGTAAAAATTAAATTCAAAGACAAAGAGCAGGAATTAGATAATGTTCCTCCCGGGGCATGAGGAAATCAAGCAAGAGCAAAAGTAATTTGAAATAATAGTGAGAAAGCTAACTGTGAAACGTAGGTTTAGAAAGGACAAGAAATTATTGGAAACAATCTTAAAACAAGTCATTTTATGATTTAAACTGAATTATCCTAGAAAGTATTTTAACTACGTCTCATTTGCAGGCTTTCTCCTATGGATGTCGGCTCCTTTCAAGAGGATTCATGGCCTTTGCACTTTTGCACATTTTGTCATGCTACGACCACAAAAATCTATGTATTTTATTTGGTTTTTATGTAATAAAGCATACAGAGGAAAAATGATATATGAGTTGACAATAAAAAAAGAAATCTAAAAAGTGTGGTTTGCATTTATGTCTACCCCTCCTGATAAAACTTTGGTGAAAGGACATTGTTCTGCATTTACAGCTGGAGTTCTAGGAGCGAAAATGAATGCATGATAATTCAACCTCTTTCAGACTGGTTGTTGTGAACTTCTGTTTTCAAATCTTACACCCCTATTTTCATAAGAATATGCTTGGACTGAAACTACTCCATTGTAGCTTTGGTTGTATAGTTTTGTTATCCTGCCGGAGGATGAACCTTCATCCCAGTCTCAAGTCTTTTTCAGGCTTTAAGGGAGTTTTCTACCAGGATTTGTTAGCTCCATCAATCTTCTAGTCAACTCTGACAATCTTCCCTGTATCTACTGAACCCCCCCCCCCTCCCCATGGAGACTAATTGTTCAGGTTAATTCCTGCCAAACAGATTACATTGCATGTAAACCAAAATAATTGGTCAGAGCTGAACAGAGCATCCTAATGAATTTTGGCTGTCCCTACATGACTTGTGTGGCAACCCTTAAATGGGATTTCACCAACTTTCTTGTAACAATCACTTTCTTTTTGTGACCCTTCCACGAAGGTCAGCCTAGTAGAATGTAGAGATAATATTTGTCCTTTCAGCCACCTAAGCTACGGATGTCTGTGGTTCCTCCAAAATAGCCGTTGGCTTTTGAGCTGCTTCTCTGTTTAATTGTTGTCGGGCCTGTTTAGAGCTTGACCTTTGTTACATTAGCAGTTGTGCCATCCTTTGTATTTCTTCAGATGATGGATTCAACAGTTCTCCCTAAGATATTCAAAGTTCAGGATATCGTTATAAAATCTAATCCTGCTTTAGGCTTATGTGTGTTGTCTGTGTTGAATATGTATTTTCTTCTTTATTTGCCTTGACTTGAATATATTCAATCATGTTCTGACGGGAAAGCTGTGTCGATCCTTGAGTAAGTTTCCCACAGTCCATTGAAAAACACTACCTCTGTTCAGTATGATAAGAGCGGGGATGCATGTTCTCAGCCTGCAACTTGTCAGCATGGTTCAGTTTTGATGATGACCCCCCAAAAAAGACACAAAAAAACCCCAAAACACCTCCTCTCAGGATGAACCAGGGATGGGTTTATTTTGTATTATTGATGATGCTGAAAAATACTCATGAAAATAATTTGGATTTTTTGAGAGAATAAATTCTGATCGTCTGTAAACATTCAAACCGGTCTGTCCTGTGGGAATAATTATTTTTTACCATTTTCTCTACTGCTGATTCCATGAGAGCATCAATACATTAATTTATATTTAAATGAATATAAATTAATTTATAAATATGATGAAATGCAGTTACTGGCTGTAGTTAGGTGAAAGGAAATCACATATCATTCTGTACCCACTGTCCTAAAAAAAGTTATTTTGAAATGGGAATGTTTTTTAGGAGTAGTATCTGTGCTTGTGGGGCTAGTGAGTGTCTATACATGCCACAGCACCTGCGCTCTGTGCTGGTGGATGGAACTGCCAGCTCAGGGATTCCTGTGCACATTAGAGGCTGAACGGGTTTAACAGTTTTGTGAATATACACAAGCTGCTGGCCCTCCCTCTTTCTCTCTGACCACTGCCCTATTATCCCTTTGCTCTCCTGTTGTTCCAGCATGGCAGCATGATGGCTGCGCTTTGGCCTCTCCCTTTGCTGATCTTTGGGTCTGTCTGGGGATGTTTGGCTCTGACCCTCCCGGATGGAAACCCTGAGCATCACAACGGGGCTCTCTTGGTGGGCTTAAACAACAGCCATGTGAACCCATCTGTTGATCTGTCCCTAACTCTAAGTGTCTTCAGCTTGGACTACAGCCATGTGCAGGCTCCCTTTGAGATCGTGCTGTGGATAATGCTGGCATCACTGGCTAAGCTGGGTGAGCCCTACAACAGCTGAGGTTATACTGAATGACAAAATGCTATGGGTAATAATTTTGAAAATGGAAAATGACTAACTCAAATTTAGGGTAAGACATTTTAAATGTTAGGAACCTTATGACATATATGTCAAAAAGATGGCAGAATTTGATGGGAACAAATAATTCAAAACAGTAAAGTCAATCCTGCATTTCTGAAAGAAAACGTTCTCCAGGTTTCAGATGAAGAAAATAATGTATCCAGTGTTCACAGTTGGCTGTAAATGCAGCATGTATAGACCTACTGCATAGATAGTTCTGTCAAAATGTGTTTGGCACCTGACATATTTCTTCTGTTTATGGTTTTTACCACTTAAACTATCCCCTGGATGCCATGTTGCCCATTCTGTTTCTTGCGCTCGAGAACTCAGATCTTATTTAAAGGCACAGTGTGTAATTTTCGGCCAGTAGGGGGCAGTGCATACCTAAATTATCACAAGCATGCGGTATCTGTGTCTTTGAGTAAGAAACTCTACAACGGGGTTCCAACTAGTGCTGTTTTCAAACGCTTGATTCCCTGAGAATGATCTATTTGCAGCAACATGACGAGCACATCAGTCTCTCTTTCATCGCTTGGAACTAGCAAAGAGGTAAAAATGTATTTATGGCGAAACTTTTTGGCATTTTGAAGGGAAATCAATGTTTTAATAGCGTATGTGTTCCGTGCGCTTTGTCCATCCGGGATCTTGTAGAAGAAAAGACATCATCTAATATGGCTTTCCCCTGAAAAGAGGACTATGTATTTTAAAATTGATTTTTAAAGTAATATTTTACAATATCGCCAATATTTTGCATCACGTAATATTATGTAATTATTATTACATAATATTTTTCATGTGTATTTCCAAAGATGTACTGCAAAAACTACACACTGTCACTTTAAGGCTAATGAGGATTAGATGTTTCTTCCGGGTTACTCGGAGACCTCTCACATTAGTAAACTATGCACAATAGTCCAAAATGACAATGTTTTCAGATATTTTGGTAAAAATGGTATGCTTGGTACATGGCATACTGTAAGTATTCACTCTGACACTCAAAATACAACTGAGTTGCTCATCTTCTCCATCTTGATATTTCAATAACTTGAAGTCAGCCTGTGGTAAACTGGGTTGACTGAACAGGATTTGGAATGGAAAACATTTGTTTATATAGGGCCTTGCAACGGACATACGGTTAAGAACATAAGCTAAGCAGGAAAGTCAAATATCTTAGGCTGGATTGTGGCAAACAAAAACTTGGGAAAGGTTCTAATACATTCGTCCTGTACCAAACACCTCATAAAGCTCTATGGATCTAGATATCCTGCCACGATAAGTTGGGGAAGAGGAGTGTTGGATATCATGACATAGCTTTGGTCTTTGGGGAGATGGGAGAACCATTTAGATGGACCTCTACCAGAGTGGCCACTTACTAAAAGATATCTGACACCCCAAAATGTACCTTAAACACGGTCATATCATGAGAACCAAGGTTCTCTGGTATGATGTAACAAAAGTACAACATAAAGCAAAAAAAACATTCCTCCATAGAGCCGTGAGGTTTTGGGGATGTCGCTGGGCAACACGCGTGCCTCTGGGATTCTTTGCTCACCGTTGTGAATATTTTGACCCCACAGGGTGAGATCTTGCATGGAGCCACAGATAGAGGGAGATTATCCGTGGTTTTGCATGTCTTCCATTTTCTAATAATTGTTTCTACAGTTGATTTCTTCTTGCCAAGCTGCTTACCAATTGCAGATTCAGTCTTCTCAGCCTGGTACAGGTCTATAATTTTGTGTCCGGTGTTGTTAATAGCTCTTTGGTTTTAGCCACAGGGAAGTTTGGAGCATGACTGTTTGAGATTGTGGACAGGTGTCTTTTATACCGAAAACCACTTTACACTGGTGCCATTAATACAGGTAAGAAGTGGAGGACAGAGGAGCCTCTTACAGAAGATGTTAAAGGTCTGTGAGAGATAGAAATCTTGCTTGGTTGTAGGTGACCAAATACCTATTTTCCACCATTAAAAAAAAAAAATCCTATAAAAATCATACCACTTGTTTTGCTGGATTTTGTTTCTCATTTTGTCTCTTATAGTTGAGGTATACCTATGAAGAAAGTTAAAGAGCTTTCTTATCAAGTGGGAGAACTTGCACAATTGGTGGCGGATTAAATACTTTTTTTGCCCCCCTGTATATCCAAAAAGACTTGAGGCTGTAATTGCTGCCAAATGTCCTTCATCCAAATACCAAGCCCTAGATGCAAACAACAATTTAACAAGTTTTTGACAGTAAAAATATTAGCAAATTTTGCTAAAAAAAAAAAAAAGCTTTTGCTTTGTCATTGTCAATATGGATTGATTTTTGATACAAAAACAGATTTATTTCAGAACAAGTTATATACAACAAAGTTATGTTAATTCCGCGAAAACAAGAAAAATATGTTGATGTCTGGTGCCATAGCACAACACTGTCTCAGTCAGATCATAATGAGCTGATGAATGAAAACCAAGCAAAAGTTATTGGTCGAAGAGTTTTCCCCACCTTCATAACAAAAAAAAAACAACAAAAAAAACAAAAACAAAATACATTTTTACATGTTAAACCTTAAGACTTGATAACTAAAATCGGAGAGGAAATCCCTGTAAATGATAGAAAGTATGGATGGAAGGATATTTTTAAACTATCTTGTTCCTATTTTAAGAATGAAGTACAGAACCCCTTTGCTGGTGGTAATATACAAAGTCAGAGTAATCTGCTGACCCCAAATGTCTTCATCTGTGTTTTCCCGTCTGGGCTTCATCTTCTCAGGTTTCCACTGGTCAGGTCGAGTCCCAGCTGTTGTCCCAGAAAGTTGTGTCCTCATCATGGTGGGCCTCCTTGTGGGAGGAGTGATCTACGGGGTCCGGCACTCTGCTCCCCCTACTCTGAGTGCTGATGCGTTCTTCCTCTTCCTGCTTCCACCCATCGTTTTAGATGCAGGATACTTTCTGCCGGGGAGGCTGTTCTTTGAAAACCTCGGTACCATCCTCTGGTTCGTGCCTTGACTTCCTAGTTTCTTTCAAAATATGTGTGAAGTTGTTTAAGATTAAAATATAATTCATTAGCCAGGACCACGCTTACAGAGATTCAAATTGCAACGTTAATTGAAGGAAAGGGGTTGAAACATTGAAATGTCTGGGAAGATGCGCAAATGGAGGCTTTGGATGAATACTCAGCTTAAGGGTGCAGTCTTTTGGAAGTCATCTTTTCCCGGGTCTGCTCACGACTGTGAGACATAACCCGAAAGAAAAGAGATGTTAGAGGAGGCTAGGACTATGAGTGAACTAAAGTGAGAGAGAGAGGGTGAGTGGATGAAAGGATGTAGAGATAAAAGGATGAAGGAGTGTGGGGATGAATGGATGAAGGAAGGGGATGAAGGGATGAGGAGATGAAAAGATCAAGGGAGATTAGGAAGGAATGAGGGAGGCGATGAGGGGATCAAGGTATGAAAAAATGAAAGGATGAGGGAGGGGATAAAAAACTTTAAAAAAAAGTTAACCAAGATGTGACTTGTGAACTTTCAAAAGCCACAGACAGAAAATAAGATCTTTCTGTCACTCCACTTGCAGGTATGCAGTGTTGGGAACCTTATGGAACGTTCTGGGCATTGGCCTATCTCTGTATGGTGTGTGCCTGCTGGTTCCAAACTCTCTTGGGGACCTCTCTCTGCTCCATTGCCTGCTGTTTGGCTCCTTGATAGCTGCTGTCGATCCTGTGGCCGTGCTCTCTGTATTCCAAGAGATGCAAGTCAATGAACAGCTGCACATCTTGGTGTTTGGAGAATCTCTGCTCAATGACGCTGTCACAGTGGTAAGAGCAAAAGTTGCTGTGAATGTTTCCAGATATGTCTTTTTCTACATGAAGAACATACTGAAGAGTATTTCTCCACCTTGTAGGTGCTTTACAAGCTCTTTGAGTCCTTTCTGCGGCTGCCGTCAGTGACAGGACTAGATGTAATGTTGGGAGGTTGCAGAGTGGTAGTGGTGGGTCTGGGAGGCCTCTTTGTGGGACTGTTCTTTGGGTTATTAGCAGCTCTCACCTCACGGTTCACCTCCAGAGCCCAGGTTATTGCTCCCCTGTTCGTCTTCCTCTATTCCTATCTGTCTTACCTAACCTCAGAGATGCTTCACCTCTCAGGAATCACGGCGTGAGTATTGCTGTCTGTCATCCTAAACCATCAGAGAGGCTACTGTAATAGTCTGAATTGCTTTTTCCCAATCCTACAGTATTGTGACCTGTGCTGTGACCATGAAACAGTATGTGGAAGCTAATGTGTCCGAGCGCAGCAACACTAGCATCCAGTACTTCCTGAAGATGTGGAGTAGTGTGAGTGAGACTTTGATCTTCGTCTTCCTCGGGGTGTCAACCATACAAGACATACACATGTGGAGCTGGCCCTTTGTCTGCTCTACCTTGCTGCTCTGCCTCATTTGGAGGGCCACAGGTACTTCTCACGTAGGACACTACTTACATCTTTAAACAAGGCTTCATGCTCAAACAGCATCATTATGTGTAAGGCGTTCTCCTGCTGACTGCTGTGGTGAACAAGCTTCGGAGGAATGCCGTGACCTTCAGAGACCAGTTCATCATAGCCTACGGTGGCCTCAGAGGAGCCATCTGCTTTTCACTGGTCTTCCTCATTGATGACTTCCCAAAGAAAAGACTCTTCATCACAACCACCATTGTCGTCATTCTCTTTACAGTCTTTGTGCAGGTGGGAAAGATGTACTGTAGCATGAATCACAATGGCTCAATCGACAGAAGTGGCGAGGTTAGATGTTCACTTACACAGCTTGGTTTTCAGGGGATGACCATCAAGCCTCTGGTGGAGCTGCTGGATGTGAAGAGGAAGAAACGAGCTCTGCCTACAGTCAGTGAGGAGATCCACAGCAGGGTGAGACTTCACTGCATTTAACTCAACTACTTAGCTGAATTTCCATCAGATTTGTTGGAGAACATCTATAAACAGTCAATGTGATTTAGGCTTGGAATTTGACTGGGTGATTCTAACACTTAAATAATGTATGCTTTGATCTAAACTATTGCAGTTCTGGATGTTCGAGGTTCATGTAATAGCAGAGATGAACCTTACCCCAACCTTTAATAGTGTTCCTTTCGGTATTGTCTTTTATGCCACTCAATCCATCTTCACTTTATTTCTGACCTGCTCCTCCTGTACCAGCTGGTGAAAAACATCCACACACCATGATGCTGTCATCACCATGTTTTGCCATGGAAGGTTTGCTCAGTGTAGTGGTGCAGTTCGACCTGGAAGGAAGACGGCCGATTTCAATTTTAATCCTGAGATGCAAGACATCAGTAAAGTAACCTCACATCACAAAGCCGTTATAAGTTCACATGAGCAGCTTTATAAATGAATCACTTACTGCTCTGGCCACTTCAGCAGGCTTTTTTTGTTTGTTGGAATTGATCCGACTGCAGGAGTTGATCTCTCAGACAGTCCGCTTTGGTTCTGGCCAAGGTTCGGTGAAATGATGGTCACATACAAACATATTGTGGCTAATAATATGTGCGATTCCTGGGAGAAATTTCTGCCATTTCTGGTGATTTGGCTTTTCTTTAGGATTGTTGAATAAAGTCCTTTGATATGATGAACCATTACATGATTGGCTGGACATTAGAATGTACTGAGCACTTTTTTCAATAACTTTATTAAACAAATAGTAAGTATACAAAGCCCAAACGAATTAAGTATATAAAGGAATTCAACAGATACAAACAGCCAGGGGTGTTACATAAATACCATACACAAAAAAATTAAGCATGTTAATTGTTCTGAGAACTTTCTTCTTGATGGCCTGACATTAATTTGATAGAAGTCTATAGTTAAACGTATCATCTTTTTGGGGTTTTCTAGAAAAACAAACACAAGAAAACATTTTTACATCATAGGAAAATCCGTCAAAATATGGTTAATAACAACCTGCCAAACTCTTTCCAAAACCCATGCGTTTAAGAGCAGTACCACAAAAGATGCCATGATTTTTTTAAGTCCCCACAGGAACTGTTACCATTTATTTCTCTTTTGAATTTAACCATATAGTGCTTACAAGGTAGTTTGTCCGAGTTGAATTGCCGTAGTGTGACGTTTTCTGCAAGCGCAGCTCCACCGAGCAGATATGTTGTGTTTTTCAATGTCAAGATGTAAGCTTATGAGTACACTGTCCATTCTTGGTAGAAGCAAACTGACTTACCTCATACGAGTGCAGCTGCATGCTCTGTTTACATCCTGCCCATCGTAGTCGCATAGTAGCGTAGTAACGTTCTTTCAGCCATGGAACTGCTTTGGATCTAAAAAAAACAACAACCCAAAAAACAAAAACATTTTAGATATAAGTCTGATAGCTTCAATTAATTGATTTACATTTAAACAGGAAATTAGCCCCTGAAGTAGCTGGTGGCAACTCCTAATCAGCTATCATTTTGAAAATACCGCACTGTATTCTGGGACGTTTTTGACCGAGGGAAGGCAACTCCCACGTGTATCCTTAGTGAGTAAGCTGAACGTCAGAAAAAGAGAAGACAAATGCCGTTAAAGTCCCTGATGATGTATGTCCTAGGCAACCGGGCAGGACCAAGGCATCAAAGCGAGGTTCATTGGCATTGAGAAATCCTAGGGTTATGTGTGTTTCATTTGCAGGGGCGGCGCAGACCCATCAGGCACTTACTGGTGTAACAGCGTTACGTAAAACACGTCACCATGTTATGTGTCAGTCATTTTCCAGGAGAGGGCGGTGCAGCTGCTCAGGGTGCAGGATCAAGGAGGATTACTGAGAAATGAGTGAATTAAGCCAAAAACCACTCTAGCTGTTTTTTTTTAGAAGAAATATAAGAAATTGAATTACAACATGGTTGAAAGCGCCGAAAAGTTGATTTTACATGAAATAGGACCAGTTTGTTCATGTTAATGATAAATCTCCACACTCAAGGGTTACATGTGGAGTACCACAGGGTTCTGCGACCGATATATATATATATATATATATATATATATATATATATATATATATATATATATATATATATATATATATTAGTCGTGCTCTCCCAATTGTCAAAATAATTAGACAACATGGAATGAATTTCCACAGTTATGCTGATGATACACAATTATATATATCCATAAAACCTGATGAAACCAACCAGTTACGCAGATTACAAGCATGTCTCAAAGACATAAAAACCTGGATGACTCTAAACTGTCTGCTTTTAAATTCAGACCAGACAAAAGTTGTTGTATTTGGACCAGAAGTTTTAAAAAGGAAACTGCTAAGTCAATCACTTTATCTGGATGGCATTAAACTGGCCTCTGGTAATAAAGAACCTCGGTGTAATTTTTGACCAAGACATGACATTTAAATCCTATATTAAACAGGTTTCTAAGATTTCTTTCTTTCACCTCCGCAATATTGCTAAAATTAGAAAATCTTGTCCAGGAGTGATGCAGAGAAACTAGTCCATGCATTTGCTACTTCAAGGCTGGACTACTGTAATTCCTTATCAGGAAGTCCACAAAATGCAATTAAAAGCTTTCAGTTGATACAAAATGCTGCAGCAAGAGTTCTGATGAATATTAAAAAGAGATATCACATTTCTCCTGTTTTGGCTTCTCTCAACTGGCTCCCTGTTAAATCCAGAATAGAGTTTAAGATCCTCCTCCTTACATATGAAACCCTTAATAATCAAGCTCCATCATACATCAGAGATCTTATTGTTCCATATGTTCCTAACAGATCACTTCCTTCTCAGAATACAGGTCTACTGTTAGTTCCTAGGATTTTTTTAAGTAGAGTGGGAGGCAGATCTTTTAGTTATCAGGCTCCTCTCCTGTGGAAACAGCTCCCAGTATTAGTCTGTGAGGCAGACACTAAAACGTTCCGTTTTGTTGAGGCTTATAGTTAGAGTGGCTTAGGTTATCCTGAGCTATGTTTGTAGTTATGATGCCATAGGCTTAACCCTAGTTTAGGCATGTCCAACCGCAAATTTGCACTCAGACGCAGACATATTGACAGATATGTTTTTAGTTTATAGTTGTCCGTTTTCTCCTCTCCACTCTAATGTTTTTTCAGCGTTTCTCGTCCAGGACAGCAGGGTGGGCTAACTTTTCATGGCGTCTCTGCCTACTATTACAGCGCCGTTTAAGTTTTTTCTTGGCTTGTGAACACATTTCTTCCTCAAGGAGCAATGGACGACAGAAAGTACATTTTGATTAAGCTGTAAAGCTTTTTACTAGAAGTGCAGTTCATAGAATACTTTAAAAACACATGGAAACAAACACAGCAGAGTTTTTTGATGTTTTCCTACAACTCCTTGTGTTGGAAATCGCCAAAAGAACAGATTAGTTAAATAATCCTTTCAATATAAAGCATATAGTGGCTAAACACTGTATTAACTACTGATCACTGCGACTAAAGAGCACCATTCTGGTGAAGCGATCTCTGGCTGTTATTGAAACTGACCAATCACAGGCAGATGCTATCCATTGACAGAGATGGATAGTTAAAAATTGGGCCTCTACTCCATGCGTCCTTGTGTAGGTGATAGAGAGCCCTTGCGTTGACGGATAATGGCTTTGCGTCAATCCGTCTCCATCAAAACGGAGAAGCATAAACTAGGCTTTAGACTGTTAGAGGAGAGACTGACCACTTTTCTTCACTCTTCTACTTTTTTCTTCTACTACTCTCCAGATGTATTTTTTTCTGCTGTTATTCCGATTGTTAACCTTGTTTTCTCTCAGTGCTTTTTTCCCCATAGAAGCGCCACTCGGTCTGGTACCCTGCTCAACTATAATGCCCCCTGCTGGATGGGGAACATCGTTTCAGATGATGCTCAAAGTGACTGCGCATCCTCCATGCTGTCTCTTCTCTGTCTTCTCAGAGCCCTAGACGGTCGTGGCAGATGATCGCTTGTACTGAGCCAGGTTCTGGCGGAGGTTACTTCCTGTTAAAGGGGAGCTTTTCCTCTCCACTGTCACTACATGCTTGCTCAGTATGAGGGATTGCTGAGAAATTGCTGTGGTTGGAGTCTGCATGATCCGGGCACAACATCACATCGATGACTCAACGCAATATGCTGCGATTCCTTACATCGAAAACTTAACTGATATGAATGTTTGTATAATTGTATTGAATTTGTTGTGAATTGGCACTATATAAATAAAAGTGAATTGAATTGAATTGTCTTCAGGATCTTCAAAATGTGACACTTGGTGTTTCTTCCTGCTAAAAAGGAGTCTTTCCTTTCTGCTATCACAAAGTACTCATCTAAGAAAATGGATTTCTTCATAGTCAGTGTCACTATGAAATTGACCGGGCCTCCTTAGACATTAATTTAATCATATATCAATGTTTATGAAATTGATTTGATTGTCTTGAAAAGTACTTTTTGGCATAAAATAAATTGGATAAACTAACAGACGCATGCATTTCTGCTTAAGAGGAAAAGCATGTTTAGTCCCATGCAAAGATGAGTGTGTAAATTTTCAAGTTAATTCAGTTTTTGATAAATAAGTGTGAGTTATTTTAAAAGAACAGATAATAAAAACACTCACTGTACTAATTTACAAATATTATTTATTACAATATCTTTTCTCAGCTCTTAGACCACCTGCTGTCAGGAATAGAAGATGTGGTTGGCTACTGGGGGCAGCACTACTGGAAGGACAGGTTCGTCTGATTTAGTTGTTTTTTTCCCCATAGAAGAGCTGGAATTGATCTGATCAAGTGATGGAAAACCGCCACTAGGTGGCAGAAAATAACTCATAACAATGTCTTATGAACTGTTTTGTTCTGTGGTGTGTGTGTGAGAGAGGTTTGAGCAGTTCAACAAGAAGTATCTTCGACGTTTCCTTATTGGTGAGCATCACCAGGCTCACTCTAGCATCCTGAGAGTCTACCAGGAGCTGGCGAGGAGGGAGCAGAGGGAGGAAGAGGAGGCACCGCCAGTGTAAGACAATATCTATAGAACCAGTTTAATTTTCTTACAATAGTTCAGAAAGTGACCTGGTAAAGAGTTCTGGTGCAAGCCAAGTTTTAGAGAAAATCATACTAGTGTGTTTGAATCAATATGTCTGGTGTTCAATATATAGAAATTATCACTTACCTTTGATCCTGCAGGAATACATTTGAACTGTTAACATCTGGATATATATCATAACATTTCACGGACTTGTAATTGGAATATTTTGCTAAACGAGTTTGAATTTATTGTGGATTTAATTCAACCCACACAAGGTAAAATTACGCATAAAGCTTTGAAGAGATATACACCCCATTCTCTGGCTAGATCTTAATAGTCAATTAGCAAGTTCTCTCTCTTTGTTGCAATTAACACGATTCTAGTTTATGCCTTTTTGATATTTGACTGCTCTTCTTATTATAAGTGTAACATTTTCTTTAATTTGGTTCTAGCACAGACCCAGCATCAAATTATGGAGATTCAGTGGGGTTGTGATTGGTGCCAATCTTATAGTTCGCTTGCTGTGTTAATTCCAAAACATGTTTTAATTTCTGTTTGGGATTGCTCTTAAGTTGGAAGATCTAGTTGTGTTCAGCTTTCCATTGTTGTCATTGATTAGAAATGAAGTTGACAAATTTGGAGGTACTCCTTCCTCATAATAACATCTAATTTGTGCGATTCCCCCATAACAATTGCAGTAAAACGGACTCTCAGTGTGACGTTACCATTAGAATGCTTTTAAGATAGTACAATGCCTTACCTTTATTCCTTCAAAGAACACATCTTTTCATTGTGCCCAAATAAACCAGTCTTTGTCTCCTCTGCCCTTGAAAACATGTGGTTTAAATATACGGTGTGCAAGCCCATGCTGAGTGTTATTATCTCACTTGTACCACAAAAAATAAATAAGAAAAAGTAACATTTCCAATTAAAATCTTAACTATGCCTTTTTAAAAAGAAAAAATAAATCCTCGCACAATTGTGTACGCACACTTTACTTCCAGAATGGACCCCCGCCCTAGCAGTCGTCCCTTGTTGCCGGAGGAAATATACAGCATCAGGCGCATTCTCTCCAGAAACCTTCAAAACTTTAACAACAAGGTAGATTACAACCCATCCGCTAAGGTTCCTCCTTGGACCCCATCAGTATACTGAATAAATGTCACAGTGTGTGAAATCTGACTGCAGCAGACTCCAGCCTACAGCAGACACACCCTGCACCAGGATGACTCCAGGGACAGAGTGAGGAAGCCCCTGCACAGACATCAGAGTCTTGCAGAGAGATGCACCTATAATTCGATCACACACTGCTCACAGGTAATCATAAGAACACAGTTAGAAATCCAGAGAAGTTTCTATGATCAGATATTTCAGTGTCCTATTTTTTGTGTAAAAACTAAATTTAAACATGTTTAAGTTAAACGATGGACATCCACTGACCATAATTATTGTATTAACTGAAAAGAAGTTGTGATAGCAATTCGTCTTTTAGAAATAAGAAGATTGAGAGGGAAAAAAATCAAGCTGTATCTTCTTTTTTCTGTATTTCTAATGTCAGCGAGAAGATGGAGACTTCTCCAAGCCTTATAGAGGGAGAGCACGACTCAGCAGATCTCATACAGGTAAAGAGGAATGCTGGTAGTAACACATGCAGGACCAGATACTTCATGGATACAAAGTGTAGGTTCGAGAGTTATCATTTTTGTATGTCTATCTGAAAAGTTGTGCCCAACAGATTGTTACACAACAGCGGTTTCAATCAGAGTGATTACTACATGTTATAGTTGCAAACAAACATTAAATGATGAGCATGAACGTAAAGTCATGCAGTTTGAGTCCGAAATTTTACCTCAAGTCATCATAATCATAAATAACATGAACATTTAGATCTTTTATTGGCTTTTGACAAATACAGGCCGTCGGCAGCACATTACTAAAATTTTACCAAGACTTCACATCATATACATTTTAGAATTTTATTGTTTGTCCTAAGGCCTTGAATAGCTTAGCCCCAACTTACCTATCAGAGCTACTCACTCCATATGTGCCAGGCAGGACTCTTCATTCGGGTGACCTCCAACTACTTCAGGTTCCCCGTCTACGCTGCAAAACCCGTGGTGAACGAGCTTTTTCACTCTGCGCTCCTAAACTCTGGAGTGAACTCCCGTTGGATATTAGACTCTCCTCCTTCACTGTGGTCTTTAAGTCTCGTTTAAAGACTTTATTTTTTCTCCCTCGCTTTTAGTACCTAGCTATTACTGTATATCTAGGGTTGGTATTTTTCTCTTTTACTTATTTTATTTACTTCTCTTGATTGTTCTGTCTACTATGTTTCTGTTGTTTTATCTTTTGTCTAATTCTTTAATTAATTTTAAGTTCTACCTCTGTACAGCACTGTGGTCAGCTCTCATGCTGTTTTTAAATGTGCTTTATCAGATAAATGGTATGGTATGGAATGGTTGGTATAACCATTGTATGTAGAGAACCCAAAAGCAGAGAGATAGGGAGCAGAAAAATTAAAAAAACTTTATTAATCACAAACAGATGTTTAATGAAACTACAGGAGTCTCATTTATAAAGCTTGCTAGTGCACAAAAGGGTGTCTGAAAACTGTGTAAGACACTTTCTATGCAAAGTTTGGGATTTGCACAAAAAATGATTTACCAAACTTACTTTTTGCTGAGCTTAAATACAGTTTTAGTAAGGATTCTATGCAATATTTTATAAATGAGACACCGGGACATGAAAACCAGGGTAGGAGTAAATGGAAGAAACTACCAGTTAAAAACGTAAAAAGGGCCTTGGCAAGAGAACTGACCAAGCACCCAATGGTCAACAGCCAGGCTAACTTCTGGGCATAGGAGACTAATCCTGAAGATCAACCATTGCTAACACACTTCACTACTGAGACTTTTACGGAGTTTGGCCAAATGATCATTGCAATCAACTTGGCATTTGTAGAAACACACCTCAGAGATTGTTAGACCGGGAGAAGCAAAATTCCCAGATAAAACCAGAAAATAACTTTTTGGTTTAAACTCCAAGAATCATATCAAGAGTAAAACAGTTTGCTACTAATCACATAGCTACCGCCATCCCCACTATGAAGGATGGCAGCAGCAACATCAAATCATCAAGGTGTTTTTCTACTGTAGGAACCAGGTAACTGGCCTGTATAGAGACTAAGGTAACAGCTATGATGCGTCTTAAAGAAGGTTATTGTCTATCTGGCTGTATGGGGAATATTAATTTAATAATTCATCAATTATTAATTTGATTATTCCTGTAAATTATTTCTTATGGGAATGAGGTTTTGTTAGCAATGAGCGGGCTTTAACAGATACTTAGCGACCAAAGCACGCATTAGACATATCGGGCAGTTATTCCCCTTAAAGCTCGGCTTCAAGTCGAACCAGAGAGAGAGCGTTCTCTTCCTTCTTGTTGATTTCAAATTTCGCCGTGCTCCACCCGTGATCCAGGTGTCAGTCAGGTTGGAGGCAGACTGCAATGAAGCTGATTGAGAGGTGTTTCAACCAGAGAGAGAGAGAGATCTCCGGCCGCAAGGTTTCTTTGTCAGAGCAACGTTCTGCTCTGATGACGACAGGAAGCCAGCGGCATGGGGATGCTGTATTATTGTAGAACCCCTTTTATATCGTTTACATATATTCGGGGCTAGATCCAACATCTACAAGAGAAAAACTTCACCAAAACCTTAAACTATGCCTTAATAATTGTGTAACTGTTTAAAAGCTACATATTTTCGTAACCTTCATCAAACTGTCTGTATACATTTTTCAGGATATTTCACCACTCCACTTAGCACATTTGGCAAAGTTGCCTCAAAGTGTTTAGGTTGCTGGTACTGACAAGATTTTTAGTCAGTTTTAGACATTTGATCATTATATGTCTGGATTGATTAAACCTCTTTCAATTTGACTCAATGTGTACCCAATTCGCCTTGTAAAAACCTCTATTTTCCCCTTCTTGCAGTGTGCTCAGTGAGCCCTCATCGATTTGATCCCCCTGACTCTTTAGACCCAGAAGCTCTGAATCCGACTCAGCCATTTGATTCCAAACCAGCTGAGGAGGAGCATGACTCAGCCCAGCAGAGGGCGCCAACAGAGAGGTCAACAAAGAAACAACTCAGCTTTATACTGGTGAATGAGAAACAACTATAAATAGAGACAATGAAAAAGACAAGGAGATTTAATAAAGCCTTGGTTCTATAAGTAGGTCCTATTTTGTAAGTTGTGAATTGGTGAAGAAGGACTGCAGGCAGTAGTATGGACAAATAAAACACAAGCCTCTTCAAATGAATGTAGTGGTTGTGTCTTTTTGAGTGTTGAGAGCAAATAATAAAGCTCTTCTCTATAATATTTCAGGGTTATTTCCATAATCTGGGCTAATTTAGTATCTATGTCTAGTTCAAAATTACCTCATGAGGTTCTTTTTCATTAGAAGAGTTACCGGACATTTCTAAGAGGGGTAAAGGTGACGGGGTCCTCTCAGCCATTGTGGTTCTATACATCAATGTTCCCTTTAAGAAATTTGATAAGACGTCAGCATATTGCAACCATTTCGGCAGCAAGTAGCATCACTGATCAGCACCAAAATTCGCCCAAAGCAGCACAGAATAAGAGATCAATGACATCAATGACTCATGACTTCACGTGGACTGGCACCTTTTGACTAGAGAAGACTTGCTACTTCCAATGAAAACTGGGAAAAATGTTTCAGCTTATCTGCATCTGCGAAAAATATGTGCACCACCTGTATAAGAAGCCTAACTCTCCTCCCCTTCCGGTCGCCCAAGGGTCCCGTGGCTGAAAAAAATAAAGAATGAAGGTCAATGGAGCCATAAGTTAAGTCCACTTTGTCTTATGTCCTTAAATCACACATATGTTGTACCTCAATTTAAATGATAAATAATAATGTGCATTTCAACTGTGTTTGTCAAGTGATTTACAATTTATTTGATTGTAAAAACTTGGAATTAAAATGCCTACAAATCAGAAGTCGCATATATGATGTCACAAAGCTAACGCAAGTTCGCACTAGCTATAGCTCGAAAACACTCGCCGAGAGCTTGTAGAGTTTCTCCCGTATTCTGGCTCTCACTTCACCGACTGCTTTACCCCCCAACATAGCTGCTACTTTCTAAATAGCCAGAACTATAGACGTTTTCTCCACATTTTATGCTCCTTCCTTCATCTTGTAGGATATTGCCCTTTGTCTCTTTCTTCTTCTTCAGTTGTAGTAAGCTAAGTGTTTTTACACAAAACCTAAAGTAACTTTTGTCACGTGTCAAAAATCGGCATTTTCTCTGCATCAAAATTGTTGGACACTTGAAGTGGCACAAAGAAAGGTGCATTTTGAATGAATGCTAAGCACTTTATAGGATGTAACTTTTTAGTTGCTGCACATTTACTGTATCAACGAGACAATAAACACACATCTCACTTGCTGGTTCATGTTTACAAAAATAGGGATTTTTTTTAAATATATTAATTTTATTGTATAAAAATATGTTTAAATAAATACATTTTTTTTTACAGACATGCATGATTTGTATAAACTTTATTTCTGTGGTATGACGACTTGAAATGACTCGAAACTAAAATGCTGGGACTTTGGACGCAGACGTTCAGCTAGTTTAACTTTTGACGGACCCAACGCAGTTAACGCAGTGTGGCAACCAATCAGAGCGTCTCACTGTAGTTATGTCACTATACACGTATCTTGGATGAAGCGCGGGTCCAGTGAAAACATTCTCAACAAGCGCAGATTTTAAATATCAGAAAAAACACTTACCGAAGACAAATGGATAGGCGCTCCTAAGGAGGAACAGAAAACCTGTAGTTGGTGTCCTGGTGGGAGATTTAAGCTCCGATGTGGCCCAGGAGGTCATAAAATTAGGTGCGGGACAGACGGAGAGCACTGAAAGCGAACCTCATCCATAAGCAGCTCCTGGAGCAAATGGTTAAACTCCCCAAACTCAGAACGCATCTGAAGAATGGGCGCTGATGCACCAGATGTCAACGTTGCCTAGCTTTATCTAGCAAATAAAGCCAAGCCACTTTCTAGTTACGATCCACCATATTTCACAAGGTGTGGCAACAGAGGAAGCCCCGCACATGCGTTGTTTTTTCCTCAGAAGCAGGCTATGGAAGCCAAAAAGTACATACGTCAAACTTCATCCGTTAAATGCGTTGCCTGACGCAGACCGACTGTGCGGTGTGAATGCACCATTACTTGTGACTTGCATAACAATGACCTTGTCCCATCTGTGGAAGAAGCAGGTTTACTGTGTTCCATTTGCTATAAACTTTGCCAGCAACTCTTCCAACTTTACCAACTTTGATTGTTTAGTGATGTCTCCTGATATCATTCCCCACTAAGTTGCAACTAGTCAGCTAGAGTTACCCACAATTCCCACTAACTCTTCTGAGCCATTTCAGAGTACATACCCCAAGGCCGATACTGAGTTGGTTCTTGAAATGGATACACACGCATATTGTGAAGGTCTGGCAAAATTATAATTCTGATAGTGGTAATGTGTTGTTAGTCATAAATATCTCCAATTTTGTCCACATTACACTCACCCATGGTCCCTTCTCTTCTTATTTCATGAATGCACAACCCACTCACTGGTAATCTGATGAGCACAGAGTTTACTAGGTCCCAAAATAACTTGTGTTCCACCATTTGACCTCCTTGGTTACAGCAGCTTTTATTCCTCCCAGTTCCCAGCATGCCAGGCAGGGGCTGGGACAGCCTGACTGTACTCTTAAGGGACCAGGGTAGGGCAGAGAATTTGTGTGGGGACTAGTGGGGATCTGAAGACTTCAGTCTCCAGGACCAGAGGAAGGACAAAGGTGGTTTAAGCTTAAGAATATGAGAATAAGAGCTGCAGCTTTGGCCGGGGGAATTTTCGGGGTAGTGGGGACCCTGTGTTTCCTGGTGGCCTTCAGTACAGACTACTGGCTGATAGCCAAAGAAAACTGTGGATCATTTCTGGAGCCCACCAAAATCCTCCCACCACAGGACAAAGATGCAAACGGCACAGAGGTAAGACTCCTTCCTTCTGCTATACCTAGTTACAGACCCCACCCTACTTTTATGTGAAAACCACCAAATGAAATAAAAATACAATGTAACTTGATCAGATGTTTTGTAAACAGTGGTTTGCAAGATATAGCTCCTTTGATATTTAAAGACACTAAAGTTATGTAGTGCTGCACATTCAAAAACATGTAGGAACTGGAATCCCCACTGCTTGTGTTGAGTCGACTTGTCTAGTTTGAAAGACAAACTTTGGTGCTTTTAATTTAAATTTGATGGGATAGAATAACCCATAGTAGTGTGTTATTATCAATGTAAAAAGATAAATTGTCTTTAAATAAAAAAAAAAATATTATGGCATTGATAACATTGATATTTCAGCCCCCTTTACACTGAAAACTGGTCAAACTGACATCTCATTTCATCCTGGAGGCAGAAACCCCACCCACAAAACAAGTGGTAGTGGCAGCACCATACTGTGGGAATATGTTTATCTGACAGCTACAGCGAAGCTGATCAGACTTGATGGGAAGAAGGATGGAGCCAAATAAAGTTAAATAAAAATGGAGATATGAAACTTATTACAGGCTGGAAAAGACAATAAACTGCGGCCTGTGCCTTTAAAAACAAACTCAGATCTACAGTGGAATGGGCTGGAATGGCCTTGTTAGAGATCAGCTGAGAATCTGTCTTGGGAATTCATGTTTAAAGATGCTTTACAGCCTTAGTAGCGCGTTACTCCTAATACGACCACTTTTTCAGTAACGACTAATCTAAGGCGTTACTATGTCCATACATGTATTCAGATTAAAGTTACTTGTTCAAACCACTGTGCGTTGCTATTTTTGTAATTTTCTGATGCAAACAGATATATTTGGTACATAGCGGCAAAAACATTAAGAAAGCAAGCAACAGTAGCGGTAAATATGGTCTTACATACCTTCAACAACACTGCTGCCGTCTTTTTGTGTCGTAATCCGAAACAGCTGATTATCTCCCTTACGGTCGCCATGTTTATTTTCGCCTGAGCCTGTGAGTCTGAGTTTTGTACTCTATAACTGCCCCCTACTGGAACTCTCCAGTAGTACATGCCCAATGTGTACTGATATGTTTTGGTGGAGCAACTATATACAGTTATGTAGAACTCGTGGAGTATGATTTAAATGTGATGCTGTTCTCTTTCAAATATAATTTATAAAATCAGAAGCCAATCCACAGCTCATGGACTGAAGGATCCCTCCCCACCACCACCACCTCCCTCAAATCAACTGATCGTCTTGGTAAAAATCATTGAAGTACTTCTTTAATCTTTCAAGCAGCATGTGGGGGGGGATTCCACAAAGCACACTGAGATGGATATATTTATGAAGGCTAATCCCCCTGTGAACTCATCACGGCAACAAAGTCTTTCATTTTCAATAAAAGAAGATGATTAAAGTCGTTGTGTTACACAGCACCATCAATCATACTTCTGACAAGCGAGTGGAGAGTTTCACTCATGCGTGTTCATGAGTTCCCTCCAGGAAACCTCACAGACCAGCAGGCCATAATCAGGACCACATTTGATGCCGCGGCGCTGAAGCAAAGGATGACAAAGAGCCGCTTTCCCAGAAGTCTGTTGACAAAGCTGACAGGGACAAAAAAGACATTTATGTGTCTGTCCCTGTTTCTCTCTTAGATCCAGTTAGACGAAGCTGCGACTGTTTCTCCTTCATGGCTCATTCTGCACCATGAGGGATTTTTCTGGCGCTGTATGTTCGCAGCAGAATCCTCGACGCAGGCGGTCCTGGCCACATTCTTCAGTATGTTGAAAATTATTTACTCTGCTGTGGCTATTGAACATTGAACAAGCTCATAGCCATTTACCTTGCCTGTTTATATTTTAGCAAACCAGCCAGAGTTTAAGGTGTGCGTCCATGGTTACCTCTTCCCGCTACCAGTTGCACTTGGAGAAGTTCCTGAGCCGATTTACGATGCTACTGCAGGTAACAGCAATCCATTGTCAGATGGAATATGGATGAACACAGACACGTGTGCAGATTTTCTTCCTGGTGATGCAGTAATGCTGAGAAGTTGATTAGTTGAGGAAATACAGTGCTGTGAACATGTATTATACCTTCTTTCAGATTTCCTCTGTTTTTGCTTAATTGTTAACTGCATATATTTTAGATCAACACACAGATTTTATGACGACGTTAACTCAGGAGGTAGGCGTTTGTCACAAATGAATGGGTTGCTGGTTTGAACCCCCACTCTGTCCGTCTCAGTTGTTTTATCCTTGTGCAAGATGCCTTACCTGCCTTGCCTGATGATGGTGGTCAGAGGGCCCGGTGGCACCAACTGTATGGCAGCCTTGCTTCTGTCAGTCTGCCCCAGGCCAGCTGTGGCCACGATCTGGCTTACCACCATCAATGGGTGAATAACTGAATGTAGCGCTAGATAAGTACAGGCCATATTAACAAAGAACAAAAAACTAAAACTTGGATTCTATCTACCAACAGAAAAAAAGCTATCCAAACTATCTGGCCCTATGTGAAAAAGTAATGCTTGAACCTCTTATGAAATTATGGTAATTTTGCTCCAAGTTTAAATATAAGGAAGAGTTATTTTATTCAAAGATATTTACAAAAAATAAATAAATGTACTTTCCCTCAATTTTTATGATCTCTTTTGGACAGACAAATTTGGTATCAATATTAAGGTCTGTACTCATAATCTTACTTATTTCTTTGCTGATCCTGATCTAAAAGGACAGACATTTTTGGGTATAATAGGCATGGTTTTCACCACAGTCTTGCCAATAATCTGAAGATGATGATTTTTGTCTTGGTTAAGAAGTGTTAAGAAGAATCGCATCTAAATCTTGAAATGCATATTCCTGCTAGACCTGAGATGCAATTGTTTTATTACAGGATAGGCTTATATTTTCCCTTTCAGATTTGGTTAAAATTATATTAAGTTCCTCCTGCTATCTATTTTTTTATCAATTCCTCTTGTTTACGACTTTCCAAAATACTATATAATATAGATATTTGATTCTTAACACTCACACGTATATAATTCTCCACAAGAAATTGAATTAACGGGTACAAATCTGTGATGGTTTTGGTTTTCTTTTGTAGTGCACTGTTTTCCATGTAGCTTCTAGCTTGTAAATAACCAAAGAAGTGAGAGGGTGGCAGATTGTGTAGCTGTAAGGTTTCAATAATGAAGTCAGCATTTTGGAAACGCGGTTTAGAGTGGAACTGAGCTGGATTGATTCAGAGCATTGCACATGAGACAAAGGACAGATTCAATCATAACTGCTGCTGAGTCCTGTCTTTAGCCCGATTTATTTATGGCAACAACAAAGAAACAAAACAAAAAAACAACAACATCGTGCATGAAATACACACTGCACAGAGGTTGTCCCAGAAATCTTTTGAACTAAATCTCCTTCTATTAGCATTACCTCAAACTATCGAGCTAAAAAAGAAAAGATATTGGCCTGAGCTCCAATATTTTCAGAGATCACCTGGTATGGAACTGTGACTTGTTGAGTTAACAGTGGTGGATCGTCTTCAACCCACTTCTCTCTGTTTCTCCTTTTCTTTAAATTATTTCAAATCTGGCCATTAAGTGTTGTTTTTTTAAATTTGTTTCCCCTTCTACAGGTTGTCAGACTGCTTCTGTTTAGAGGATTTCTTGAGTGAAGGCAATTATCAGGTCTACACATTGGAAGCGAAATGTAACCTAAAGCGGACTTTCTGACGCTTAATTTCTGATTTTAACAGGATGGGCTGGCATGGATAGCTTTTTTTGTTCTTTTATAAACAACATAATTTTATGTCTGATTCTAAAATTTGTTTGATGATCTGAAACACTAAAATGTGACATAAAAGCAAAAGCAGAAGAAATGTTTAAGGGGTGAAATCCTTCTTTTTAAAGCACTGAAAGTCTGTGTCTGTGCTTGTGTTTCATGCAGTGTTTCGGGGATTCTGGACCGTTCTGATCATAGTCGGGTTGGTCTCAGCTCTGACCGGAGGCTTGCTGCTGCTCTGCGGTGTCCCCTTCATAAGCGATAAACTGTACAAGCTGGGCGGGGCCTTCCTCATAACTGCTGGTAAAATATACACAGCCGTACTGTATGATTCTCCGTTGTGCGGAGTTTCACAGGGCGAAACATGTCATCACAGCTGAGGGAAAAGGAGAATGTTCAGACACAAACATATTCCCGCTTTGGCTGCAGTCAGCTGTTCATTCAGGCCACATGACAAAACGCACACCCAAACACAAAAAGCAGCAGATGTCTCTCAGCTTTTGTCATCTCTGTAACAACAGCAGGCGCAAACATTGCGGTCAGGGCACCAGTGGAGATGAGCAGAAGCTGCATTCCTCTTTAATCACTGACAGCAATGATTGTCTCTATTTCTATCTTCCTCTCTTCTCATGTTTTCTTCAGCCTGCCTTTTCCTGTTCGTGCTTCTGCTCTTTGTGCTATGGATGGAGGTGGTGGATGTGAAGAGCTACATTCTGCAGGAGAGAGGAGAATCTTGTCCCGATGCAGAGGTTTTCATACTCTACGGCCTTTCTTTCATGGTGGCTGCTGCTGGCATTCCTCTGGAGGTTTTATCTGGGCTGCTCTTCCTTTTGGTGGGCCGTGCGCTGCGTGCCAGCAGATGAGCTATGTGACAGGTCAGAATGCAGACAAGGGACAGACTCTTTGGTGATGCCGCAAGCTCACTTGTGGAACATGCTGTGCCTTGCAGAATTACTCACGCTTTTTAAACTTTTTCTAATTTTTTTTCACATTACAGCCACAAACACCAATGTATGTTATTAGGATTATATGTCAGGGAATTAGTTTTTGATCCAGTCGCAAGACTTTTGGCCTGTCTGTACCACCTGTTTAACATCTAGACACTGAAGATTTCCCTGATTCTTCTTTCCAAAGGAAAATTACCCAACGTGGTGAATGATTATGAATGTACGATTTCATATTTCTAAATGTATTACAAATAAACATCTTTGAAAAAATCTGCCATGCACTTATATTCAAGCCCTTTTACTGTAATATCTCTAAATAAAATCCTTTATAACCACTGTTATGGGTTTGGTACTGATGTATAGCCTGACCCTCTAAGAGTCTTTTATGTAAAAAAAAAAGATTTTGATGAGCATGGATCTAAAGGTTGCAGGATGGTAAACATCTAGAACTAGACTTTGGAAGCCCTTATGTGGAGGTTTGGTGTCAGAGGGAGATTTTGGGTGAGCTGGGGGGAGTGTGAATGGCTGCTTTTAAAACCTGCGGTTGGTATTAAGCTAACCTGCTAGATGAGGGGGGTTCTGCTCGAGGTGTTCTCATGTACTTGTTGCTGTTCTGCAGGACAAAGCTCTGCTAAGGTTCACTCATATGACTAGGACCTGTTCTTTAGCCTCTTGCTTTGGCTTCATCATTTATGATGCGCTCCAAGGTATGGGGGTTGGAAGGCCTTTTGTCATGACCCTAATCTTTATTTCCGGCAGAGATTTGCTCTGCCATGGCCACACCATTAGCATACACCTAAAGGTTTATTATCCACATTTATTTATTTGTTTGTTTATGAAAAACCTTTTTTTCTTCAACACAATCAGTCATTCTGAGTTGTATAAGCATGCTGCATGTGAATATTTTCTCCAAACCCAATCAGTTAGAGAAAGAAAATACACCACAAATTACCGTGCTGTGCAGCGTTCGGGTGCAGTACGAGACCTGGAGGTGTCAAACGGTTACATTTATTTCCTCGGGATGCAGAAAGGAGGAAATTGTGGGAGCACAAAGTCCGACGAGAGAAGTGGAAGGCCAGTAATTATTCTTTGTTATGTGAGGTAAGATCTGTTTGCGATTTGGCGGAAAAAAGTCCACTGACGAGAAATATATCACTTTCGATGTATAAGAAATAATTTCAACTTTGAGATTGTAGTCTATAGATTATGAAGTGAACAGATGTCACCTGTTTGAATGTAATGACTTTATTGCTTGCCTTGAATACTTGATTGTAAATGTAAATAATTAAGATCGAAATGGATTTAAATACCTTATAGAAATAGTAAAGTGATGTATGATGTATATACATCCAAAAAAAGAGAACATTTCCGCGCAAAGGGGACGTTTTGTCACTTTTACCAGCCTTTTTCCGAATATTTAGTTCTTGGTCATAAATTGTTGATGCCTTTTAAATATTGACAAACGATAGTTTCGGCAGTTACGTGAAAGTTGAAGATAAGATCTGCGATTTATTTCAGTCTGATACATAATCCCCATAGTAACGCATTGAAAGATGGTAGCGAATATGGCGTCCATGTTTCAAGTTGTCGCCACTCTCTCTATATAGGCACACTAGCTGTAGCTATGAGAAACTACCAGTTAGCAACTCTACAACACGGCAGAACGTGTTTGGTGTTTGTGGAGATAACACATCAACACTAGATTTTTTTTTCTATCCACGGAGGAGAAGCTGAAGAAGAAATGGTTGGAATTTGTTTTGGAACACCACCGGGAAAATGTGAGGCTAATAGTAATTTGTTCAGTCACTTTGATCACAGTGACTTCATAGACCTAACGGTACTGGCTTTGTCTCAAAAACGTGGAACACCAGCTCTGGCTACTGTAGGTAAAAAATAAACTGTTCACCCAATGTTTCACTTTTTAAGTTTTGTGTTACAATGCGGCATGACAATGAAATGTACTATCTCGGCTAACACGCTAATATCTGTGACCACTTCCACCCAGAGATGTAGCTTGTTTAACTATACTCAAACCTAACCTATTGTAAGCTTCTGATCACAAAGTATAATATCAGCAGCTAAATCTCGCGGTAGCTAAATTTACTGGCCTACAGATCTCGCCGTGAGCCTCATCAGAAGGCGCTCGATTCGAGCAGACTGCAGATCAGATGAGAAGACCTGTAGAATTTAAGCATATTACGAAGCGGAGGAAAAGAAACAAATAATGTTTACCTCAGTAGCAAACAGGGAAGACCGCAGTGCTGAATCACTGTCGGACTGGCAGGCGTGTGGCGTAGAGAAGCTTGCATGGTGAAGCTCCGGCTTGAAGCTCAGTGCGACGGCCCCGTCGTGTCGCGTTCCAGTCTTGGTTGGGAAGGCAGCCTAAACTCGGTGGTAAACCCCATCTAAGGCTAAACAGCGGCAATATTTTTGTTTCGTTTTGATTGATTTAAAAAAATGAAGATAGTGTAAGAGTTTGTTGCAGTTAGAAAAGCAGAGGACAGAAACTTGCATGTCATCAGTCGATCAGCCTATTCTCCCCGCCCAATCCCGCACTGGACTGCAATACATTAAAACTAGTGGGGGGAAGATTTGTTTTTTTTTTTTCACACAAACGGACACAGACGGCATTCTTTCATACCAAAAAATATGGTAAAAATAATTCAAACACCAGTAAATGAGACCTTTAAACATCTCCGCAGATTAGTTCTTTAAGAATATGAAACTGGTGCAGTTCATGTCACCTACATAAAACCAATGGATAAATATAAACATATGTTTTTGCATTATGAAATTGAATACAATTATATAATAAAATCATTATCTGGTCATTCTTCTCATCAACTTGAAAGATTGCCCCCGATCAGTCAGTAGAGGGCGCTCTTGCTCTCTTCATGCACATACAAGCGGCAGCGATGATCCGCATGGGAGCACTGGAGAGGAAAGTGAGGTGAAAGGCAGCGCGGAAAGGGAAGAGGAAAAGGAAGTGATTACTGAGCAGAGCGTTGAGTGAGAACCCTTTCTTGTTCAGTGACTGTAACTTTTACTCATCATTGTTGATTAACTTCTCTGTCATGAACAACCTGCCATCCCTTCGTTTAAGAAAGACATGATCCTGCAACCAAACTGGAAGCAATTATGATTGTATTAGTAATTATTACCATCATGCATTTAAAATATAACGTATTTATTTTGTGTAGCTTATGCTTTAATGCAACTTCAGCCTTAACATCAGGCTGGGGGTGAAGTTCCCCCCAATGTGTTCTATCAGACAGCAAACAGCAGGATGTGGACTCTCTCTGCAGGGTGAAATTAACCTGATGTGGACCCCTTGGCCCTCCATCTTTCGGAGCACCTGGACTGAATACTGGTGGGCTCTAATCCAGTCAAAGGGGGGATACACTCGACGAGGGCACTTTCTTTCCATTCTCTGACCCCCTAACTCCACTAGTGAGCCGATTACCTGCTCTGTGTGTGTGCGCGTGTGTTTGAGTTCCAGTCTGTCAGACCCGTGAGTGTGGCTTTGTGTGAGTGTGTGTGTGTGTGTTGCATGCTGAGGCCAGACGGACACAGTTTCTCGCAGATAAAAGCATTTTCTCCTGTCAAAAATGACTGCCCTGATAAGAGCTGATATGGAAGAAAAGCAAGCCTTATGGCATCACTCTTGCTTTTTTTTTGTTTCTTTTGTAAACCCCAAATCCCCAGGAACACACCCACCCTTCTTACCAAACACACACGGGCACATACACAGAGCTAATCTCTGTTGGGGGTTCTAGTTGAGGTGCAGAAGGAGCAGGTGGAGGGATAAAGAAGAGTCGCTGTGTGGGTTTCTTCTTACATTATTGTACAAATATATATTTAAAAAATAAATAACCTGTGTAGTCACATTGAACACATTCCTTGTTCTCAGTCTCCTTCCACACATAACACACATAGTTCATGCAGACAGATTATGTCTGAGACAGTCAGCGCTCCTGCCTTCAATTAACCTCACAAAGACAGGATCACTTACACGCTCACAATGCTGATAGCAGGAGGGAAGACACTGAGGACTCTGTGTGTGCGCTGGTGTGTAAGTGGCTGCAGCCTGTACGACACACCAGCCACTGATACAACAGCAAACTTATTAGAGAAGGACATCATGTCACATCATCTGTCTTTGGGGAAGATTTCTTTTTTTTCACATCCATTAACACGTGCTCCTTATAAAGAGCCGATAACAAGAATTAAAATGTTTAAAGAAATGGCCAAAATAGGAAGTGTTTTATTGAGATTTTAAGCAATGGACCTACACACAGCAGTGTATAACTATGAGGTAAATTTTTTTGTATTTTCTTCAACATTTATTGAGAAATCAGAAACCATCTGGTCTTTACTGTAATTTTCCTAAGATAAATCCGGTACACCCAAATGTGTTACGGGTAATTTAATTACTGAAGGCCTCAGATGTTTGTTAGAGGACGAAAAGCATCATGGCACAGAAGGAACACAGCAGATGGGTCAAGGAGAAAATTTTGCAGAGTTTTATAGAAGTTTAAGGTTATAAAAGAAGCTTTGTGCTATGTTAAAGCCTTAAACTAATACAGTATTATTCAGAGAACTACCCAGAAGGCTATAGTGACTCTGGAGGAGCTGATGAGAGCAGCTCCACGAATCAGTGGTAAAAAGGCCATTGTTGGGGGAAAAGATAAAAGACATAAAAGAGTCAGATTGGACAGAAATCAAACTTTTTGTCTCACGTGCAAATAAAATAAACTCAGATAGTTCAATGGCAGCTTCATACTGTTTGCATACTTTGCTACAGGGAGTCAAAGGAAACATGAATGGAGCTAAACGCTGGGCAATCCAGCAGCATGACAAAGACCGGAACCATACACCAGGAGTTACAATGGAGTGGTTCAGATAAAAATTATGTTCATCTGTTAGTCAAAGCCCACATATAAAGCCTAATTAGGTCTGCCACAAGATTTGTAATTGACTCTTACAGACATTTTTACACAGCCTGATTGAGATTAAACTATTCTGGAAGGAAGAATGAGCAAAAATTCCTGTTTCTAGACGTGCAAAGCCAGTAGAGAAATACCCCGCAAGACTTGCATATCTGCAAGTCCAGCAAAACAGGATTCTAAAAAAAATATTGTCTCAAAATGGTTGAATAAAAAAATGTAGACCGCACTATTCAGATTTGTATTTGCAAAAAAGTTAAAAAAACTATTTGTTTTTTTTACTCTACTTACTGTTGACTTACTGGGTAAAAACAAAGTAAAATACATTGAAATTTGTGGTTGCAAAGTCAGAAAATGTGAAACAAAGTTCATGGGGAATCAATACGTTTGCAAGGCACCATATGTATTTATTTGTCCTTCAAAAATGGTACAAAACATTGAATGTCTGTGCTGCCAAACATCTCCAAATGAATAATATTATCAGACAAAACTGACACAAGGACAGTATAGAGTGGACAGAAAAAAGATACCACCTTAACTTTGACTCATCTCATCTTTTTCATTTTTGTTTTGTTATTTCCACAATACTGATTCATATACAAACGCACACATTCTCCCCAGCTCCCTGATTTCTGCTGAACGACAGGAAGAGGAGAGGCAGAGGAGAGAGGGAGGGGGGTTGTGCGATTAGTTTCAGGGTTCTAGGCCACTTGATTGGCAGCTGGCAGCATATGGAGCTGTGAGGAAGGTTTGCCCACGCTCACTTCTGAGGAAACAAATATTTGCCTGAAGGAGAGCAAGCGAGAGGGAGAGAAAAAAATATTAATTAGTTTGCAGACGCACCGAGAGATAAAAGTAGGCAAGACGTACCCATCAAAAGGCTGCAGAGTTAGCTGCAAAATGGAAATTTTCCCCAAGTTGACAGATCCAGTGGGCTGCTAACAGAGCTGAGGGTAAGAACATATGTGAGCTGGGAAAACACTGAGGTGCACAAACAAAAAGAACCCAGTGTGGAGCCAACATTAACATCTGCAGAGGTTCTCACATTCTGAAGGAAATTAACATTTAGATGTAGATCTTTCACACCTCTATGACTGCCGAAATTATTTCTTAATTATAATCTCCAATAAAAAAAAAAATGCCGTAGTTTGGAGAAAGAATCGTCACACATGAGAAAAAACTGAATGCAACCACCAAATTACCAGTCAGAGAAACAAAAAGGGGAAAAAAAGTGTTTCAGATCTTTACAAAAAAAAAAGAATGAAAATTTCCTCAAGTCATACAATGTATTTAAACAACCTTGTTACAAAGACAGTTTATTGCTGCAAAAAAGATATTAGCAGCTTTGCAACTAAAAGAGCAACTTTGCATTTTATTTTATCATAATGAGCTCAAAGTCAGAACCTCAGCACCCTTTCCTGTTCACTTCCTGTCCTAATCATTGTCTACTGGTATACTATACTACTTGTATAGCTGTATAAGGTAAAACTAATTAGTTTGTAGACTTTTGCATTTAGATAATCAGCAGGTTACCAGGAAAAAGCATTGGTTCCCAATCTTATGCTAAGATATTTAGCTAGGGGAGGCATATTTTCAACATTTTCTGAAAAAAAAAAAAAAAACCCAGCTTGAAATGGCAAACGTTTGTCAAAAAATATAATACACAGATATAGTCAGTGGCGGACTGGCCGGTAGAACAGGACGGCCACAGGTGAACAGGTGTTCTAACAAAACAGCATACCCATCAGAATGACATACTTTCGGTAAATGTGCACGCGCAGCAGTAAAAAAAGACATACTTTTCCCTTTGGTGTTTAAAATCGGTTCAAATCAACTTAAACTAAATATATATATATATATATATATATATATTTTAGGTTTAGGCATTTAAAAGAAAGTATATTTGTCCTTCTGTGACCTTAGGGTTAGGACATAAAACTTGCTTATAATTGACTGTTGTTCCATGGCCAAACTGATAGGAGGCGACAATTTTTTGGCTCCACGCGGCCAAATTACGTCATTTCAGTAACCACGCCTCTCTGCGCGGCCTCCTCCCGCCCCAAAATTTCCGCACCGCGCACCTAGGAAAATTTTTAACTACGCGGGCAGTCCCGCGCGGAAAAACATGGCGGACGGGCAAGAGCTCATATTGCCGGAGGTTGATTCAGCCGATAGAGAGCACTGTGATTAACTGTGTTTTAATGGAAGAGTTAATTACAGTGTTTTAATGGAAGAGACAGTCTCCTTTTTCGTCTTTTTTCCTAAGTAAACAGCATATAAGTTCTGCTTTGTTTAAGCTCAAGGGTGTCACCATCTTTTAAACAACAGTGATTACTACTTGTACTATGGTGTAATGTTGTATGCATGCCGTAGAGCCCTACGCCGCCCCCTACAGTCGTCAAGAATATTGGCTCACAGCAGGGACAAGCTGCAGAAAGTATAAATGCTGCTCGAAGGCGTCTCGGCCGGTTCTGCACGTCTCGTTTCCGTGCGGAATGTTCATGCGGCAAGCATAAACCAAGCTTAAGTCTCCTCCACTTCCGGTCGGTCCGTGGGTCCCCAAACCGAAAAAATAATGAAAGGAAGCCACTGGAGGGATAAATGTTATTTTCTGGTCCGCTTTGTCTTACGTTCTGAATCACACATATGTTGTACACACATATGTGTTTAAGTGATAACTAACGATGTACGTTTCGACTGTGTTTGTCCAGTAATTTGGGATTTATTTGATTGTTACAATTCGCATTTAAAATGCCTACAAATCAGAAGTCACATATATGACGTAATTTTGCTAACGGTAGCTAGCATTAGCTAGAGCAAGTAAAACACTCACCTAGAGCTTGTAGAGCTTCTCCTCCATGCTGGTTCTCACTCCACCGACTGCTTTACCCCCGACATAGCTGCTACTTTCCACATGGACAGATTTATAGAGGTTTTCTGCGTGTTTAATGCTCCTTTCTTCATCCTGGAGGCTACAGCCATCGCTCTCCTTCTTCTTCTGCATTTGTAGTCCGCTAAGCGTTTTTACACAAAACCGAAAGTAACTTTTGCCTCCGGTCGAAAATCAGCATTTTCCCTGCATCAAAATAAGTTTTTAAAATCCAGGGACATCATATGTACGATCCATGGCTTATTTCAAACTGAATCAGAAAATAACTTTAATTGCTCCATGGACTCTCATTAATTTTTTTTGGCATTTGGGGACCATTGGACTGGAAGTAGAAGGGCGTGACTTAGGCTCCCCATGCTCGTCACTCAACCGTGCCAGACAGCTGTGTAGGAGGCTGCGGCCACAAACAGGGAAAGAGAGATGAGGGACAGATGTATGAGTGAGTATTCTACACTATACTTTTAACACATCTTTTAGTCAACATCAGTGATAATGCTATAATTTGAAAGGTAAAATATCATGGGTTAAGATTTACGTCGTTTAAGACCTGTGTCTGTTGCTGATGAGTTTTTACACGCATCTGTTTTTGTGGTTTGGGCCGAGTCAAAGTCCAGTGCTGTTTTTCAGTCCTAGTTCGCCACTGTCTATAGTATATCTCTGTGCTTGTTAGTACTTATATATACGTATGGTAGTGCTAACCTTGCTAACCCAGAGTCCTGTGCACATTGCACAAAGTTAAAAACGTGACCCTGTGAAGCATGTGGTGTTCCTGCAATAAATTTTTAGAAGGCTCAGCCACAGAAATGGAACCCCTGCTTTTGAGATGTAGCCTGAGGCGTTTGGGGATGCTGCTTCTCGGTGGGATATTTTCCCCTATTTGGAGGAAAACTTAAAGCCAACCTGTCTCTGTCTGAAAAAGCCACAAATCCCCATGTGGCAGACCTGTAGAATTAAGAAATCCTGTAAATTTAACCTGACTTAAAACATGAAGTAGGCTGAAAGATATTAAATGGCAACACCCCCCAGTTTAAGGAAATGCAGAAAACATAAAACATTGGTGACTCCACCCAGGAGTTGCTGGCCTACAAAAATTACTCCAAGATCTTATCAACAGCTTATTAGGATCTCACTAAAGAGTACAGAACAGTGTTAAAAATAGTGCTGGCCTCACTTTTTGTAGTTAATGTAATTATTTTTAAGTCCATAATAAAAAAGAAACTTTAGAGGATATAGGACCAGTTTGGTCCTCGAGCACTGGATTCAAATTGTCTTTTTTTTTTTTTTTTTTTTTTTTTCAGAGTTAAACATGTAAAAAGGTTTCAGGAAAAATATCTGTCAGAATATTCATCCCAACAACAACAAAAAAGTTATAGGAAAGTTACAGCCAAAGATAAAATACATTAAAGAAATAACAGAATATTTGTACAGGTTGATAATTAATAATGCTTCAGTGTTATAAAGGAATGTATAAACACATAATTTAAACTCAACTTCCTTTACTTTCCGTGTTTTGCCTCTATCACGGCCCTGTTAAGTTCACCAGTTTTTCATGTTCATGCACAGGCATGGAAACAGTGAGCAGCCAGCGGTGCAACAGTAACCTTTGCGGTAATCAGTTCTATCTGATGGGCCTCTTTAATTAACCTTGTAGGAAATTAATCCCAATGTTAAATGGACAAGAAAAAGATGTTTGATTACTACCATGAACCAACTGGGACTTCTCCTTCTGTCTAATTGCCCAGGAAGCGAGAACAAGAGAAAAAGTAGCACAAATGAGAAACAGAAACAGATAGGCAGAGCGAGCCAAGAGGGGAGAGCAGAGAGGGAAACATCCTGTGGTGTCATTAGCGCCCGTGTGAATGTCAGTCAGTCCCTGAAGCACTGATAAGGATTCACTAAGCGGTGGAAAGAAAATATGGGAACATATTTTATAAAGCTAGAAGGAAAAATACTTTGCCTGATGTGTCAAAATCCCAAAAGGAGGAATTAACACCTAAAACACAATGAAGCAAAGATCCTCACAGGCATTAGAAAAAAAATGTTTCCTTCTGGTAGAAGTATTTTTTTCCTAGAATAAACATGAAATTATGGAAAGAAGTCAACACTTTTTCGACAATTTTCTCTGCCCTCTTCATCCTATTCAAAATCCTGGAGTGGCTGGAGATCATCCCAATGGTCAACAGAAACAAATCACATTTTATCAGTGACTGAGTCCTTTAAATAAACCGATTTTTGTACTTAACCATCACAGATCTGTTTTTTCCGGCTATTACTCTGTCAAGCTTTTCAGATAAAAATTGACAAACATGTTCAAGTTTCATATTTAATTTTAATAACCTGTATGTTGTACTCTTAAAGGTTTATGTTACACCCTATTTTGTATGACTCAGATCCATGTTTGGGCTGATTGGCTCTATTGAAACATGAACGATTTCTGATCAAACATTGAATAGGAGCAATCTCCTGATAATGCGGGAAGGAACTTGTTTTCCTTAAAGTCGAATATGAATAAAATCATTTAAAGGTAATTATGATATGACTTGATCTATGGACAGTACAAAAACTCCAGGGGAAAAACATCAATACTAGAATTGCAAAAGCACAAAATGCCATAGACATTTTTTATTTTATTTCGAGTTAATATCTGATTACTTTGACAACATGTGACTTTTATCTTTCCTGTAAGTATAATAATTATGTTTGAAAAATATTTGATTTGAGCTATCTGTCTCTGGTAGGGGAAGTTGCTTGTGTCCCTAAACTCTTGCTGGCTAAAAATAACCTTCCTGAGATTTCTCAAAACGCTGATTTTGTTTTTTGTTTCCTTTTTGTTCAGCATCCTCTTCAGGGACACAAATACAATTTGAATGAGAAATGGTTTTTTGTTTGTAAAATATTTCTATTCTAAAGTAAATATTTCTTCCTCACGGTCAATATAAGCCCACAGCTCTCCTTCTGACATTATTGAAGTGAGTATTTCTTTAAGGTAGCAATTACACGACTACAAATTAAATAAAATGTGCTGCTTGAGAACTCATATTGAAAATTTTATTAAAGAAATTCCTTCCACTGTCCTTAAAAAAACAACAACTCTCCACATACCTCCAAAATGTTCTCAAACATATTAGGTGTTCACTCTGCCTGAAGCCTGTGTGAGCAGGTGCTTCTTTTCTCTTCCTGCTAACATCTTCAGAACTTTGTAATGACTTCAGTTCCTCATGACTCATGCTCTAGCGTCATCGCAGTGTGTTGTGTTTGTCAATGTTGGCTGTGTCCCCTGATGTGTCGGCTTCCAAGGTTCTGCCATGTGTCCATATTAATAATCCAAAGGGCAGCGCGAAGAGAAGCAGGAGACGTTTTTATAATTTTATTTAGCAACTCTGTGTCTGTCTATAACTGATTTTTATTTTGAAACGTTTGCAGAATTCTTAGCTACTATTATTTAACGTTAGAGTTAATCATTTGAGTACAGCCAATAATAGCAGTATAACTCCAAAAAATGTTAATATTTCAAACTAATGCACTTATAAACTACATTATTTGCCGTTTTCATTGCTCTTTCCTTGATTCTGGACACTTTCCATTATCTTTACACATCTCTTGGTTTCTGGACCATCATGGCCTAAAAATGACATCAAGGCAATTTGTGTTTTTACCCCGCTGGGTTCAAAACGGCCATGGAAGCGCCGCCACGCGTCGAGCTCAGGGAAATCACTCTCAACAGAGTGTGTGCGGTAGTAGAGAATATTAGTGTAAACATACTATTGAAATACACATTTTGCTTATCTACTCATATCTCTCATCTACTCTTCATACTGCCCACCTGTTCACACCAGATGCATATTTCCCTTCGACGGTCGATAAGCGCTTCTGCTCAGCTCAAGTTTGAACACTAATTTATTCATTGTCGAGACACGCACACAGCAAGAATCAGAGTGTGTACGGTATTTGGGAGTTGTAGTGTAGATATACCGTTGAAATACACATATTTTTTTATCTACTCTTCACATTTATTAAATATATTTTCTCTTCCTTTTTCCCACCGCAAATGGACAGGAGGAGAGCTCTTTATATCATCTCTATAATCTGGTTAAATCCACAAATATGATCGCATTTGTCAACTGCTGTTTTATTTTTAAAAATTGATTGTATTTTGTAAATTGACCGGATTGTTATGCGTGTCTTGTTTGACTTCCTGCCAGAATTGATGCAAAAATAGGACAAGAGGTAGAAACGATCTCTTCACGGCCGCAGAGAAACATGGCATGTCTGGTGTGAACTACCACATAAGCTGTTTTTAGACAGACATTCTGGAATATTCGCAAACAATTCCATCTGGTCTTTAACCTTAGTTGTCTTTTCAAATACACCACCTTTTTACCGCAGCATTGCCTTTTGGCTGCTCTCACATGGAAAGACATTTACAGGAGCTTTATTTTTAGGTGTTATGTTTAATTTCCTACATGTGTAATGGCTCAATGTCTATTCCATTTAATTTCTGCAGCACATTTTAAAAACCGGTTGAGCTAGAACTCTCTAAAAGGTTTCCTAATCAGATAAAGATCTTAATCAATCATAAAAAATGCAATCAAACATGAAACGGATCAAACGCCCTAGATCTGATTAAAGGTGCACTAATACGAATGGTAAGCAGAAAAAAAAAATAATGAAAGACCTGATCTGAATTAATACTGAAATCCAGTTTTAAAATATGAATTTTGATGTAAGGTTTGAAAGACTAAAGACTAGATGATCTCTCTGCACTTTTGGGGTTACACGGTATTATTCAGGCGTATTGATTGAATAACTGGCTGCATAAACAAGTTAAAACTTTCAAAGTAAGTGGAAAAATTTTTAAATCAATACAAAAAGAGATGGGCAGGAAACGTAAATCTGCAAAAGCTGGAGTGATTTGATCATGTCTGCTACTGGAGAATTACAGTAGTTCCATCTTGAGGGGATGAAGGCATGAATAAATTATCTCACGTCTTTCAGAAAGAAGATGTTGTTTTTCGCAAATTTGATGTGACTGATAAAATCAGCTGGGCTTACTTAGTTTTCTAATTGAATAAACTGTCTAAAACCTTTCCGAGATTAATGGCGGGAGAACAACGAAAAGCAGAAGGGCCCAGGGCATCAGTTTATCCTGGGCCCTTTCTAATTATGATAATTTCAGTCTTTTTTTCATTAAGTGTAAAAAAAATGTGATGATGACTCTTTTATATGGTGTGGACAGTTAAAGAGAAGCTGCAGTCATAATGATAAATTGATTTTTCAATGGATTTAAATTTGAATGTTATATGCATATCAGTGAAAGGAAATATTGACCCCCTGAAAACCAATCCCAATGGCAGTGTATATAATGAAAACAAAGTAGGACCTAAAGTGGACCCTTGAGGAACACCACAACACATTTGGAGTATTCCATTACAGTTTTTGGTCCATAAAAACTCATGCACAACATTACAAAATAGTTAAAAAAATATTTGTTTTATTCATTTACAAAGCCTGAATGACGAGTTTACAAAAGCAAATTTGGGGTTTTAAAATAATAACATTGATTTTTAATAATCAAATGGTGTGTTGTCATCACTGTTGTTGCTGTCATCAGAAATATTGCCAAGATTAAATCCTACAACAATGATCAACCTTGGCTGTATCCTGTAGCGAGAAGTGGAAAGACATACAATGTCTGGATTTGTGTTGTTCTACCATTACCTTCAGCTGAACAGCAGCAAAGGTCAGTGTTTTCTACAAGAGGTTAATACAATCACCATTACTGCTTCCTGCTGCTGGGCCGGGACACAGGAGGTGGGGTGTGGAGGAGAGGTGGGGGCAGGGAGAAGAAGGAGAAGGAGGATGAGAGAGCCGGTCGAGGCAGACAGAGAACGGGCAGGCTTTGACATGACAATGACAAATTGCCTTGTATTTATTCAAATTGTGCAACATGATCTTTTGACTGTGTTGTAATGTGTGTTTTCAGAGTTTGACCCCGCTGATGAGTTAACAATAACAAGCTTGTAACAAGGAGAAGGCAAGGAGAAATGAAAACTATAAACTTAGAGGATGTTCAAATGACAAATACAATATTCAAGCAGGAAGATGGATAAGTAGGGTGTAAAAAAATCGGGGAATAATCTCCATTGTCTAACCACTTTCCAGAAGGATGAGTTTGAGTAACATTCTGAAAACCTTTATCTTTTGTTTTTCAGATTTTTATGGTAAATCTTTTGAAAACATATTTTAGAAATGTTTGGGAAATTAAGAAATAAAATAAGAGCATGCTAAACTGAAACCAATACATTTGTTTGATAATATTTTTTATCTATTTACTTATCTATCTCTCATATTTGATCCTTACAGGTAGTGTCACTTTGTGGCTTCCAGCGTTTAGCATGCAAACAGTAGCTTTTGCTTGTATGTGTCTGCACATATGTATACTAATTGGTTATAAAAGTTTATAGGGAACCCAATAAATCTTTTGTTATACAACAGTTAGTTCAGAGTCAGACCCAGTAATTTGATTGGACAAGAAACATTCCATGAGGGCTGATATTACAGTACAATAGCACTGGGACTTTTTACAGACAATGTCACTCCACTGTGCAGGCATTTATGGTGCCTTCACACTGCCCAAAACAAAACGTCCAGAAAGGCAAGATTACACGTTAAGACTATGGTTGAGGCCATCAGTCTCAGCGGCGCTTTGTGTGTTTTGGCCACGGCAATTTTTTGAAACTTTTGCTGCTTTCCAAGCTTCAAAGAGGTAGAAACCAGCAACACAGAAGCATTTTTCGATGGCCAAAAAGCATGCGGTGTGAACGTACCATAATGTAACTACATGAGCTACACAAATGATTAAATAAACAAACAAATTATAATCTGTTGTCGATTATTATTTAAAAAAATAAAAAGAGCTTGTAGAAATTTTAAAAAAAAGCAATATCACATGAGAGGGAGTGCTGTTGTGCGGAATCCCAGCACTAGTGTGATTATCTGTGGCACTCTGCCTACGGCCTCGTGGGTACGACCGAATCACACCAGTCCAACTCCTGATATTCGGCACAAAAGCACGACCACGAGCGTGATATTTCGTAATTAACTTCACTGGACTCCTCAGAGTTTGATCAAGTGTGGTTAAGTTTTGTTGTCTGTAGCAAACATAATGCTGTGTTGTTTTATCATCATCCATCAATTATGTAAAATAGAGATTTATAAACTAATTAATTCAAATAAAAATATGGCTAAAGGTGAGGAAAGAGATTTTAATTCCTTAACTAGAACAGAGGGAGCCAAAGAGGCAAAACAACGTTGCACTGCAGTGCGTTCTGTTTCTACTAAGATTTAAGAGATCTACAATGCCCTGAAAAAATATTTGCACCTTTACAGATTTCATCTGTAAAATATGCTAATAACATTCTGTATGTTGTCAAAAACAGAGGTGGGTGTCTATTTATACTTACTTGAGCAGTAAAAAAAACCAAAACAAAAAAAAAAACCTTTAGAAGTAGTTTTACTGCAACACACTTTTCTCTTTTACTATCAAGTATTGCTACCCTTTCTTGAGTAAAATATCTGGATTCTTTACCTACTCCGAGTAAGTTCACTGAGTTACAATTAACATTTTTAACCAAAGATGCACCAAACAAGGACACAAACCTACAGTTTATGATCAAGTGAAGCTTCTTGTTTGTACACAAGCTTTGTTGTTCCAAAGTTGTTTTGGAGATCAGTTAAATATACATGAAACACTAAACATCGTGACTGGAACCCTGTTCTAACATGGATGCATTATCAGTTGTAAGTATTAAATTAATATGTTTTATGTTGAACATGTTTGATTTGTTAGTGTATCTTTTGCTTTCAATTAAAATACCAGAGCTTGGACATAACTTAATATTTTTGATGAAATCATTATAAGTGCAAATTTAACTGATTAATTAGTGAGTACTTGAGGAGCCATTTATCCATCATCTATACCGCTTATCCTCAAAGGGTTGTGGCGGGCCTGGTGCCTATCTCCAGTGAGAGAGGCAGGGTAGACCCTCGACAGGTCACCAGTCCATTACAGGGCAACATAGGGACAGACAGGACTAACAACCTTAAACACACACACACACACACACACACACACACACACTTAAGGCCAATTCATCTTTTTTGGACTGTGGGAAGAAGCCAGTACCCAGAGGGGACCATCGCAATTTCAGGGAGAAAAGGCAAACTTCATGCAGAAAGACCCTGGACCAGGATTCAAACACAGGACTTGTTCTTGTTACCTTATTGCAAGGAAACTGTGCTACCCACTGCACCACGAGTAAGTAAATTATTGGATGACTGCTTTGTATTTTTACTTTTGTGTTACCCTTACCTGAATACTATATTCGGTACTCTATTTACCTCTGGTCATAACCTAAAAAATATCCCGGGATATTTCCAAATTTTGTGGAATCAAGTGGAGCCAGAGAGAGAGAGATACTGACCGCGACCATGGCTCAATCGTGGCATCTATTAAATTACAAAAACTCCAGCCACTGGCCTTAGAACAGGTCGGCCATTCGGGAAAAATCCCAAACATCCCTTTGACCAGCACTCCCTTGCTTACAGTGACGATGATAAGGTAGAGACATCAGGGGAGAATGATTAAAGCTGGAGGATGATGGATTTGGTGGTCGAACTGGAGGCCAGAGGTGAGCATAGAAGGTGAGCTGCAGATGAATTATCATTGAGAATGGTTAGAGAGAGAGTTCTTACAAGATGATGATGGAGGGCAGATATTAGGCATGCTGATGTTGAAGGTGATGAAGAGTGAGTTCAGGTGCTCGTTGGAGAAAGGTATGTATGGATTGGATTCCAGCAGGAGGAAGTAGGCGAAATGAGGAAGCTGGAACCAGTCAGTACACCAGAAAATCCTTGAAGGGAGGTATTAGTCTGAAGACCAGGGATCTGGCGCTCAGGAGTAGTGTTGTTTTTGGCGGCCTGTTTTAATTTTAGTTCGATCCTAGTCTTTGTGTCAAGCGGTCATAGCTTTTATTAGTTTTAGTCAAGGTTATACTCTTTTAGTAAAGTTTTAGTCAACTAAAAGTCTGAGTATTTTAGTCTTATTTTAGTCAGAATTATCCATGACTATTTTCGTTAAGTTTTAGTTGACGAAAAATGATGACAATTAGTCTAGTTTTAGTTAATCAAAATTGTATTTTAGTCTCTTTTTAGTAATGCAATTCTATTTAGCCCAGTCAGTATAGTATAAGAACCTTGTAGTATAGACAAAACCACAATTTTATTTTAGCCAAATCTATTTCAAACAAGGTTCTTATTATATTATTCTTTAGTCTTTACTTACCTCAATTTCTTTAAGTAATGCCGTGATGTTTCTTCAAGTTTGTTGTGTTCTTCCCTGCAATTTTGTAGCTGCACTTTTCATCTCAAGACATTCCGTTTTATTTTCCAGTGTATTTAAAGTTTTTTCAAATGTCTTCTTCTTCTACCTAAGTTATGCCGAGAACGGCACACAGTCAAATTTAAACTTGCTGAAACACGCAACCCCTCTCTTTTAAAGCCCAAAATGTTCATACAGAGCTGGGGTTCACACCAGTAGCTCAGAGGACAGATTGAGTTATGTTCAAAACAACGCATCAATCTCTTTAAAAACTGTACCATCTTTTTTTGTTTTAAAAGAGGGGTACATACAAACAAACAACCAAGTAGGAGTTCTTTGTACTTGTATAGATAAATAAAATACTGCATCAACAAAATGAACTTCATATTAACAAAAATTCCAGACCCACCCCCCAAAGAAAGTCTTTATGAAGACTAGGTTTTAGATAAACCGATAACCAAATTGTGCACTTATTGTGCCATTATAAGCGGATAGAACTTTTTTTTACTCATACTGTTCCCTGTTTGCGCCCATATCAGCATTTAATGCCTACTTTAAAAAGTCTAGATGTTATAAAATTCTTAAACTATCATGCTATTAGTAGAAAAAAGGAGAGAATGTGACACATAAAAAGTAGAGCACCAAAAAATACATCTGAGACGCACTGAGGTTGAAACAGTAATGTCAAACGTTTTTGGATAAAAGCCGGTATTATTTTTTTTTATATACATCCATCTGCGATAACACCATAAGTTTTCAGGGCGTACATGCATAAAAATCTGTGAGTTTACAACAATGCGTTTTCCCGCGGCAAGGGATAAAATTTTCCTCAGCCATGCCTTTCTCGGCATAACACCTGTTATCGTTTCCTTTCTCTGTCACGCTACTCAGTACTCACGCAGAGTCGCAGACTCACTGGTGCAGCTGCATCTTCTAAATGATGCCGCGAGTGGAGCTTGAGGAAGTGACGGCGCCCGCGAGAGAAACGGGGTCTGGACACAGAAAACAGAAAAGCTACTTAATAATAACGCGACTAAACGAGACAAACTAACATTGTTAACAGTTAGTCTCTCGTCTTGTTTTGGTCAATGAAAATGGAGAGACATTTTAGCATTGTTTTTATTTTGTAAACCACATTAAGTCTTGTTTTTCTTCGTCAACAATATTGCATTATACATTTAATTATAGTCATCGTCGCATGACCAGCATTTAAATTATGTCTCGTCTCGTATTAGTCCCATGATAAAAGTTAGTTGCCGACAATTTTTTGTCATAGTTTTTGTTGACGAAAGCAACACTACTCAGGAGCATGAAGACTTTAAACACTCAGGCAGTGAGTGACTGGCTTCCAGCTCCCTTTGTCCTCCTGCTGATCCTCTGATGAACTGCAGGTGTTCAGAAGCGCATATCTCCATCCATCGGAGCTGAAAGCTGAAACTTGTGCTTCCATTGCGCACTCCAGTGAATCACCTGTGGAACTACCGTTAATTCTCAAGCACCACAAAGACCAAACCTCCAAACTCATAACTACACTGGCCTCCACATTTATTTTCTTAAATCTTAAATCCCGCCACAAATCTCCTTTTATTAATGTTTTCAATGTTTTATGTGTTTAACAAGAAGCAAAATCAAATCTATCACGAGTGATAATTTGCAGTGAGTCTCCTTCAGCTGTGTAATAACATTTTCCCACTCATTCTTGCAGAATTGTTGTATTTCAACCACACTGGAGAGTTTTTGAGCATGAACCACCTTTTTTGGTCATGCCATAGCCTCTCAACAGGTTTAAGGCCAGGACTTTGACTAGACCAGTCCAAAGTCTTCTTTTTTCTTCTTCAGCCAATCAGAGGAGGGCTTGTCGTTATGTTTTGGATTATTGTCCTGCTGCAGAACCCAAATTGGTTTCAGCTTGAAGTTACCAACAGATGGCTGGTTATCCTACTTAAGGATTGTTTGGTAGACAGTATAATTCATGGTTCTATGAGCAAACATACAAACCCAACACATTTGTTATTGCTCCCATTTTTCTTTAGGTAAATTAAAAGATCTAAACACACCTATTTACTCTTAAATATCATCCAAAAATGTGTCTAAATCTGTGTTTATGAGTCCTTTTCCGTTCCTGAGATAATCTATCCCACCTCAATGCACTTATTGACATATAAAGGTGCTACAGGCACTGGTCATAACATTAGAATATGATGAAAAAGTTGATTTATTTCAGTAATTCTATTCAAAAAGTGAAAGTTGTATATTATATTCATTTATTACACACAAACTGATATATTTAAATGTTTTTTTCATTTAATTTTGATGATAACTGACAACTAATGAAGGTCCCCAAATTCAGTATCTCATTCAGGCCGTTGTAAGGCAAGAATAAAATGTAATTCATGATGTCTAATCAGCACCTTGATATGCCAGAACTCTAACGTGGAATGGATTATCTTGGCAAAGCAGAAGTGCTCACCTACACATATTTAGACAGAATTGTGAACGATATTTAAGAGTATATAGTATATAGCAAATGTTTGAGGTCTTTGAGTTCAGCTCATGAAAAGTTGGAACAAAAACTAAAGTGTTGCCTGCATATTTGTGTTCTGTGTATTTATCACAGCAAGTCTGAAGCAGCACAACAGGCCCAGACCATCACACTACCATCATCATGTTTGCTGTTGATATGATGCTCTTTTTCTGTAATGTATTGTCACTTTTTCACCGGATGTAACGGGTCTCAATCCTTCCAAAAAGTTCAATTTTTTGCTCATCAGTCCAAAAAGGATTTTCTCAGAAGATTATTAGAAATTGCTGTCGTTTCTTTTTAAATATTGTGGACACAGAGACAGAAAATATTAAAGAAAGAAGATGAAGAGGGGCAGCACAAAAAGTTTAGAGAGAGAGGGTGTTCTGAAGATGAATAAAGAAAATACAAGAAAACATCCTAGTCTGCTTCAACACCTGCATGATAGCAGAGAGAGGGATAAAAACTACAATGATTAAACAAAGTAAACAAACAATGGAGACTGAGAACTAAAAAACTACAACAAACAAATAGATACAGTATACAAATACAACAACAACATACTTGTAAAACCAATCATTTCAATATTAGCCCAATAATAGCCCAAGAGCCCATCTGTAAACACTGGAATCCCAACACTTCAGGGTGTTTGTATGAGCATCCTGGTGCATATAAGGTTCTCCAGATGAATGTCTGATAGCTGGTGTGATAAACCATCGATTCCACCTCCCAGAAATTGATCCAAGCACAAAGGAGATTGGAGCCATAGACTTCAAAAGGACCCCCAGAGCACAGGAGGATTAAAAAAAAATCTGTCTCTCTGCAGCTTTGCATTCAACCATCAGTTTGTTCCAGATGTGGAGAGTATAGAAACTGAAAGCTGCTTCCCAATGTTTGGTTCTCGTTCTAGGGACGATCAGTAGACTAGAGCTGGAGGACCTGAATGATCTGTATGGTTTGTACTGCAATAGTAGATCTGTAATGTACTCTGGTGCTAACCCATTCAATGATTTATGAACTAACAACAGCGTTTGACGTCTATTCTCTGAGCTACAGTGAGCCAGTGTAAGGACTTTAGAACTGGGGATGAGTTCTACTTTCCTGGTTCTAGTGAGAACACAAGCAGCGGTGCTCTGGATCAGCTGCAGCTGTCTGATAGATTTTTTGGTAGACCTGTGAAGATATTGTTACAGTAATCAAGGCAGCTATATTTTTTTGGGTCCGAAGATAAGTACTTCAGGTTTGCTTTTGTTCGGTTGTAGGAATTATGGGACATCCAACTGTTAATTTTCTCAATGCAATTATTGAGGATTAGATGGGTTCAACATCAACTGCTGACATTGAGATATAAAGCTGACTTAGTGGCATCATGTAAATGCTAAATAGGAGGGGCCCTAGGATGGAGCCCTGGGGCACCCCACATGTGATTTCTGTGTCTTGTGATGAGAACTGGCTAATCGACACAAAGAATTTCCTGTTCTTGAGGTAGGATTTGAACCAGTCGAGTACCGTGCCAGAGAGTCCGACCCAGCTCTCTAGACGTTCCAGTCATATATCATGATCAACGGTGTCAAACACCGCACTGAGGTCTTATAATACCAGTACTGTGGTTTTACCACAGTCATGTTCATACAGAAAACGTTGACAAGGGCTGTCTCCGTGCTGTGGTGCTTATGGAAATCAGACTGATAAATATCAAAGCGGTTGTTCATTGTTAGGATGCTGTTTAACTGTTGAAAAACAGCTTTTTCGATAATTTTACTGATAAATGAGAGATTAGAGATTGGTCTGTAAATTTGCAGGAACGTGCTGTCTAGGTTCTTCTTTTTTAGTATTTGTTTGATAACTGCCATTTTTAAAGCTTAGGGGAAAATACCTGAGAGGATGGATGAGTTAACTACGTGGATCAGATCCGCCCTGATGGCTGGGAGGACCATCCATCCATCCATCCATCCATCATCTTCCGCTTATCCGGGGTCGGGTCGCGGGGGCAGTAGCCTAAGCAAAGAGACCCAGACCTCCCTCTCCCCGGTTGGGAGGACCTTTTTGAGAAAATCTTTTGGTAAAACAGCAGAGACCCAACCAGAGATCAACCAACAAGGGCCCCATACCGCCACCTCCCTTGGCCAATCCCCAAGGCCAGCATCCCGATGCTCTTCCATCCCACATTAAAACGCCACACCAATAGCCACAGCAGATGGATAACATCCCAAGGCCTATCTCAAATAGTACCCGAACACAGAACTCAACCAGCTACTGAATTTCAGTCCCACACACAGCAGAGCACAAAGATCAAGGAACCAACCAAAGCCATAAAAGACATTGAACCCAACCCTAATCATGCCACCAGACAGGTACCACCAAACATCAATCCCCCCTTATCTCTGGAGCTCGTCCATCTCATCCCAACACCCCAGACACAGCCAAACCACCAATCACAATGCAAACCACCATGATGGGACCACAGAACAAAAAGAAAACGACCCATTCATGCTGCACACCTAAGGACAGCTCCAAATCTCCAGCAATCCCCAATACTCCTGACCGCCATCACCCATGCAATGAAACTCAATAACTAACTACCCAATGTACAACACAGTCCCCCACCAGAGCACACCACCAGAGCAGGCAATCCCTCCACCTGCAGAAGAACACTGACACCGACCCACATCTATACATAGACCACCATCTTCCACCCCACCAACTGGGCCATGCAAACAGTGATTGCTCAATCAACGACATTTCCCTCCAAAAAAACATGACGAAAGCCCCAAGTAGGACAGGACAATGAGCAACGCCACCGTACGGATCCCCCAGGGAACCTCACATACAGAACAACAACCCCCAACCTCCACCCCCATTCAGGAGGGACAATGCAGCCCAAAAACCAGCAGCCTGCACACCAAATGAACAAGCGGCCAAAGCTCCTGATAATCCCCAATGACAGCCACACATCTACAGTCACCCAACCATGGCAGTGCACCGGACCCACAGGAAATGATGTCATCCCATCAGAATGTCAAGCTTTTGAAGATCTTTTGGTCTGGTCAAGATGTTCTTATTGATATGATTTCTTAATTGAGAACAGAAGTGGCAGTAATCAGGCCTAGGTGTGACTTGAGAAATTGAACTCTGTTGTGATTAACCACTATTATGTATTAATGGGGTGGGGCAATCACTGCTTCACACTGGGCCATGTAAGTTTATTTTTCCCCCTCCCTTATAAATAAAAAGGTTCATTTAAAACAGTATTTCGTGTTAACTTGTCTTGTCTTTGACTAATCAGATTTTTTCAATGATCTGAAACACAGTGATATTTATGGTGAGTTTGTCACCAGTGTGACAAACATGCAATAAAAAAGTAAATCAGGAACGGGCCAAACATACTTTCACACCACAGTATGTGTCAATACTGTTAACTTTTTTTAAGGGCTTCAAGGTTAGTGCTTCAAGGTTAGTAGAAACAAAAAGGTTATCCTTTGTTACGTAAAATCACTATAAAAGCATTTGCTCATACATTGAAGTAATACTAACTCTAGCATAAGGTGTGTATACTTGACTATTATTTTATAGCTAATATGCATTTCACTTTTATTTGTACAGGTAAATCTTATGGGGGCATGATGTGTCATTTTCAAGTTTTTCTTACTACAGTTGTTTTTTTTTTTGCGTTACTTTTAGCCTTCAAACTGCACCTGTCTCATGAAGCAAACACCTGGTTACTTACTAAAGAGCTCCAGTTCTCTTGGTAGCTGTCTGAAAAGGCTTATTCTCAGGCTGAAAGAAGATCTTTCATCACTGACTCAGTGTTTATGGCAAATTGCCAGAACATTCTAACCCTAAACAGTGAAAAATGAAAAGGTAAAAAAGCGAAGAGGGTGGGCAAAAATCCTCTTGCGGTGTAAAAACTTCTTTTTTGTGGATCAAAGCTAGATATCGTGTGGTCAAAGAGGATTTTTTTTTTTCAATAAAACTGTTTCCCATAGATTTTTTTTGAGTCGGAAGTGAAAAGGGGGGCACCTCTGAGAGTATGGGGTTAGCAAAACAACTCAGACCTCATGCAGTCTTTCACTATGCTGTTTCCACATCTCTCTCTCCCCTCCACTCCTTTCACCCCCACTTTCCTAAACAAATCCTGTCTTCTCTGACAACCTCCTAACTCTTAAATAAATCCTGCTTCAAGTGAGATCCCAGTCATTCCCTTATGACCTCGATAATACCCGTCTGAATACACACACACACACAAAGACGACAGAACTATAATTCTTCCAAACAGTGATTTAGCGTGGGCAACGCAGTCCAACTCCTCTTTCTTCAAAAACCAAAAAGCCTAACTTTTACTTTTCTTTACTCCACTTCTCATCCTCCGGAGCTCTCCTTTCCCTCCAGACTCTCTGGAGACTCACTGATAACCAGAGCAGGAGGAAGGGAGAGGAGGAAAGAGGGATGGAAAGAGAGGAAGGAGTGTGGTGAGAGAGAGTTGTGATGTCCCGACTCAGGGATATTTAATCCTCTCTGTGTGGGGCGAGCGTCTCTCTCCCTGTTTGGCTTGGGCAGATCAAAGCAGTGCTTCATATTCTGGGTGAGATCGCTGAGGCTCTCCTTCTGAGTGGACCAGACTCCCACACCCACTTACGCACACTGGGGGTGATTGGTAAGGACGATGGAAGAAGTCAGCCGTTGATTGATGGTTTATTACTGCACAGTGTGAAACCTGTTGCATATGGGTTCATTAACAAAAATAAACCTATCCGTATTCACAGAAAAAAATTAGTATAATTAATTGAAAAACTTTCCCTTCCCTTCAGACAAGCACAAACTTCAATGCATTCCATCAAAACGTGATGTGATAGGTCAACAAACACACATAGGTCAAGGAAATGACACGTGGTCTTTTGAGAAAAATAAAACTTCATCAGCCCCCAAGTCTCCACCCTTCACCCCAACCCTTTAAATCTGGGACGTGTATATAAGATGCAGTACACTAAATTGAAGTTACCAAATAACCATGTAGAGTCCATCAATGTGTACTTTAAGATCTGCATAAATAAGTGAAATGGGGTTCTGTTTTGAGTTGTAATTACTGTATTATTTTAATAATCAGTCTGCTCTTATGGCCTATATTCATATATTTACCTCCTGTGTTTACCTGTAAGAACTTATTGGGTTGCTTTGTCGTATTTTGACCTTAATTTGGTTTTCAGCAAGGTTTGGTTTAGTTATTGTTAATCTAATCCTTATTTTTTCCTTGTTTTGCAATTGTCCAACTCAGTTCTCTAAATGTATGACCACTCGCAGCTCCACAAAATTCAGACAGTCAGACTCCTCTGTTTTCTCTCAAGTAGTCATATTCCTAATATCCAAACTCCCTGTTCTCAAACACTCCTATCTAGAATCTCCTTACATCATGAGGTCTTTTGAGTTTATTATTTCCTTTTGCTTTTCAATTATAAGCCCCTGTCTATCTCCTGCTTTCACTTGGGTTCCTCAAGCACCATGATACTCCTCAAAATCTGCTCTGTGAGGGCCTCAGAGGTTTGTTAGAGCCATTAGGGAGGGAAGATTGACGTTAAGACCAAGGGACATGCAGTAGAAGACAGTACAGGGAAGAAGGTTTAGATTATAAAACACCCCCCAATGTTTGACCACATCTTGCAGCATTGTTTAAAACATCTAAAAATTGAAAGAAGATAGCACAGCTGCAAACCTACAAAAATAAGAGATATTGAACTAGAGTGGGGACTTTATCCTTGTAACTTGTACTTTTAGACTTGTAACTAGTATTTTTCCAAACGTGTGCAAGTCACAAAATGTGTAATAAATCACAAGTTACGAGTACAAAGGTACAACTTACTAAGCATAAGTCACCGATCTACTTCAATAAATCAAAACCTCCACAAGTCTAAACTTTGTGGAAGAGTGACAAAAACATAGCAATTATTAAAGGTCTCCTTCAATGAAAACCTTGAAAAACTGAGCTTTTTGTCATTACAATCAGTCACTCTGTGTTCTGAAAAGCATGCTGCATATGAACATTTCATACAAACTCCAATCCCTGAATCAGTTACATGAAGAAAAAAGACCAGAAAACGCCTGAGTTTGAAAAAAGCATTACTACCATACGTCATAATGCTAACTTAGCATCCATGGCCTCGCCTACCTAGCTTTGGACCGCCCATAAGAATGTTGTTTTAATATCTGAGACCACATCCACCCAGAGATGTTTTTTTTAATTATCCTCAAACGGTCTACTTAGCTTGTCGTTAGTCTCACCGTTCGTCAGTGGTGTGTGTGTGTGTGCGCGGCGACGCTCATTCCAAACGGACTATTAGCTCAAATCAGACGAGACAACTCACTGGATTTAAGCATATTGCAAAGCAGAGGAGAATAAATTATCAAGGATTTCACTCAGTAGCAAAGAGGGTAGACCGTGGCACTGAATTTCTGTATGACTGGCTGATTTGTGGCGTACTGAAGAGCATAGCTCTGGTGCCGGAGTCCTGCTGCAGTCAGTCGCATGTCGGAGTGATGTTCGTTAATGCTGCCTAAACTGGGTGGTAAACTCCGCCTAAGCCTAAATATCGGCACCGTTTTTGTCTCATGTTACTGATTTTAGTAAACAGAGACAGTGTAAGAGTAGTGTTGCTTTTAGCCAATCAGAGGACAGATACTTGAATGTCATTAATCTTAATGAGCAAGCCCACACATCTTCTTGAGTCCGCACGCCCACTCTCACACTGCATTGGCGTAAACTGAAATAGACTGGGAATTATCTTTTTTTTGTACAGAAACCGACTCAGACGGCATTCTTTCACACCAGAGAACACTGAATAATGCATAAAAACAACAGTGAAGGAGAACTTTAAAAGAGCGTCACAAGATGTGGTGTGGGGGCCAGCATATCTGTGGAATAAATACTTTTGATCAGAGAAGATCAAAACTTCTCTTCCTAATATATAGCATTAGCCAATCGGTCAATGTGGAAAATAACCCCTAAAACCTCACAATACTTATAAGATATCATGTCCACGGCTGAAAAGGTGGCGGCATCATCATGCTGAGGCGATACTTTTCATCAACAGTGGCAGCCCTGTAAAGAAAACCTGTCAGGGTCTACAAGAGACCGTGTTGTCTCACCTTTCAACAGGACATCCACCCTAAATACACAGACAAAGCTGCAAAGAATGGTTTACTTCAGAGTTAAACAGAATTAAACGGAGAATTTGAGGCTATTGCTAAGTGCTGTTCTCAGACATTACTCATTTGTTCCACTTCACAATTGCACTCTACTTTGTGGTGGCCCTTTACATAAATTCCCACTAGAATAAAATTGGTTGTATTATGATATTTTTTTTATTTTTATAAATTGTTAGGAACTGTACACTACTACATTGGAGGCAGGATAGAGTTGATATGTGCAGATTCACATAATTTGAAAATAAATTAATGCAAGGTGTTGCTTTCCTGTTTGTGAGAGAAATCACTCTGTCTTAACATTTTTCCATCTTTGGCTCAGCTGTATACTGTAATACCGTTCTGTAATTGTCCAAAGCATAGGCACAAGACTTTCGCCGACTTTGCAGTAAATCTTTCCTGGTGTTTATATTATTACTTAAAATATATCCTGTGAGTCAAGAAGTGAGTTCATTTTAGTGTCTTCTGTTTCGGCGCCCTGGGGGAGTTTGTTAACAGAGGGAACTGTAAAGCGCATGGCGGACGATAACAAAAGTGATGATTCCTCTGTTTCCTTTCTATTTGTATTTTAATTTCATCCTGGAGCACACAGTTGTGTGCACACAAACGCAAGCCCTCGGTTCCCGTGCCACTCGGCTTCTGAGGTTTGCAGGTCTCTGATAGCAAGCCTCTGAAATGGAAAAGAGATAAGAGTAAATAAACAAATAAATAGAATAAAACAGAATTTGTGCTGGTTCAGTGCTCACGGGAGGAGCGTAGGGGAGGGGAACTGGAGGAAGTGCACTCGGCGAGGCGAGCAGCACAAAGATGCTTTCTCAATAAAGCGATGCAAGGTAAACACCTAAGTGAATTCAAGCAAGTTCCATTTATAAGGTGAAATCTGTTGAGGCCGTATGCTGATACATGGAGAGACGGAGACCGTTTTGGCTCTCTCTAACAATGCACATATCCGTTATTGCCTTTGTGTTTCTACGATATGATCTTTGCTCAATTTTTACATTCAATACGACCCCAAAAGGCGCTTTTATTTCCATGACAATGAAGTCATTTGGTGTTGTCAGCTAATTCTTCATGGTACTGTGTTGCCTCTTTTGCAAAGGCACCAAACCAAATGTTCTGCGCAGGCAGCCTGCCTTTAAAGTGGTGCCACGGACTTTGATGAGCACCCACACCCTCATGCCTCTCCAGCAGCCTCTTCTTCTCAGAGGTTGCTTAATTACACTATCATAGTCTGTTAATTGCCTTATCAGTGGTGTATAATCCCACGGTCAGCATCTTGTATGTATGTATGTATCAAAGCAAAGCGAGTCTCTTTCATGTGCTCTTATTTTGGTCCTGATTAGTGAATACAGGGCTTTGTGAGTTTTCAAACGAAGTTTGTTATTTTTGCTAATAATTAAAATCCTGAGGAGAAAATATAAAAAGGTATGCTTGTTTAATTGTGTTTGTTTAGTTTAGCCCAAATGCTTATTCTAATTGTTCCCCCTGAGATTTAAGCTTTGTCATATGAATAATAAAAACCAAATCAAACTCTGCTCGGTTGTTGTAATGTGAGATACTTAATAAGAGATGGGCTTGTTTTTGCTCAATTTGAAAATGTAAAAACATTTTCTAAGCAATTCTATGAAACTGGAACATTCATAAACAGTTCATTGGATTCACTAATGCTAATACAAGTGATTGCTCGTGATGTTTAGTCATACTGTAACAGTGACTCAATTCAACAGGTTTCAATCAGAAAATGACATACACTCATTATGGCCACATATGTCATTGTCATTTTGGGCCTTTTATAATGCATTTAAACGGTTGGACTGATGAATCATTAAAACAATATATAATAATTATAATTAATTATAGATTTTCTTTGGCTAAAAGTCCATATGTAAACAGCGTTTGAACGGTACATACATATTCCTCAGTACAAAAAAAGTTCATTTTTGTATCATTTCTTGGATAATAATTTCTGGTGATGCTTGTTACATCGACTTATGCAACAACTTTAACTGGAAAACTGCTAAGTTTGGCGTAACGTCAAACCCAGCTCAGATTCCGAGGCAAATAGAACGCACCATAACAGAGCACACTTCTTCTTCTTTATTGTGTTTATTGGCAGCTGGAAAACAACAAATTGGTGCATTACTGCCACCAACTGGTATGGAGTAGGTTGTACTTAATGATTGTATTGGGTCAGTGCATGAATGGTTGCAACTTTATTTACAAATGCCTTGTAATCTGTCTTGGGCAGCCCGATATCTGAATGGGTGTCCTTCTGGAACTGGTTCTGCATGCTAGATAAACTGCACACTTTAAATTGACTTTAGAAGAGAGGGGGTTAATGTTATTCTTTTTACTTTTATAAGTTTTACTTAGAGTTTTATTTTAAATTCAGATTATTAACGATGTGTCAAAAAGTAAACACCTGTCCTCTATGTCTTTGTAACATCTAAATAGCGGTGCTTGCCTGCTGGTTCATAGCCAATGCTCAGAACATGTTAAACCCATGGAGGATAATATGTGACAAATTATGTCCACCTGCAAACGATGATTGAGGTTATTATAACAAGATAAATATTCCCTATGCTATCACACACACAGTCACAAGTCTCTGTTAGCCAAGAAGCAGCCTGTCTTTTTAAGGGGGCTTGTTAAGTTTGAGTTTTTTTCTTGCCTGTTTCTGTTTATGCTGCACAGTGGGATACAGCCCCCAGGTGAAGACACACATCCACACACACATTTCTACACTCATGGCCACACATATACAGGTTCATTAGCATGCTAATTGGGGGTGAGGACAGTGTGGCGGCGAACAGGTCCAGTATATTAATCACTGGCTCAGGGAGACCATCTGACTTCCCAAGCTGGTCTCTCAGAGGCCTCTACTTCTGTAAAGTGTGGGAGGAAGAGGGATCAGCCAGGGTATGACCGTGTTGCATAAATGTGCAGACATAGAATCCTCTTTATCCACTCACTGAGCAACACCTTTCCATCCACTCTGTCCACATCCTAGCTTCTCCACTGAAGCTGGCCACAGCCACTCTTTAGCCATCTGGTAAACAAGGAGAACAGTCTATATCCAGCAAGTATTTCTAAAGTTGTTTTGTTACTGCAAAATGTTCATTTCTGCATCCGTCGTCCCTTTCCACAGAATTTTGGGTCGTTGTGCTTTTTGGTTTACCAAGAAAGGACTTTTGAATTATAGAGAAAGGAAGGGATGATCTAATGTCTTTAACTCAATTTAAAGTCAATTTGAAATGTTTTTGAAGCAAAACTTTGCAGACTTGATTGAATGTTGGAATCATTATGTACATCAAAAATGAATGAGACCAAAATTTGGAAGATAGTCATAAACTTAAAGATAGTCTCATGACCTGTATATAATGTTTGAAGGAAACTGGTTGGGCATGAATTGAATCCAAACAAACTCAACATTTTTCAGTTTTTTTATTTGTCATAAAAAGCAAAAACCCTCTTCCTATATTTTGCCATTATGTGTTTTTGTTGGTTTATCATTTAAAATCCTGAATCAAAAACATTCAAGTTAGTGGTGGTAAAAGTTATGAAAAAAACAGTGTGAATACATAGTAAAGAAATTGAGAGCCTGTTTTCGTTCTGTAATGCGCTTCTGTGACAATGTGTCCTTTTAAAATAAAAATCTTTTGATTTAGGATCTGTTTATTGCATAATAGAGATAGCAAAATTATCCCTGCGCATCTAAAGTCTGGCAACTTATAGATCCATCCCTGATCTGAATCAAATGAACGATTCATTGCCAGGCGCCTGCAGAACTTGGAGAGCCTCACATTTCTCAATATGTGCCTCAAACTTTTTTCTTCATTTTTTAAACAAAACATAAAATAGTACATATAAATGTAAGCATTTTTGCTTTTTTCTTTGTATTTTTTGTGTGTTTTTCTTCTTGCATAATGTAACAGTGGCACACTTTGTCATTATTTACTTAATCTTAATTTAAAAAAATGACTGAATGATCATTTTTCATTACCTACTGGGGTATCAACAATTAATACAAACTGCATTGTTTCGAAAAGCAGAGAGGGTCATCCACCAGCCAGAATCATCCTGTTGGATCGTGGCTGTCTGGGGTTTCAGCAGAGTTCTGCTAAGTAAAAGGAGACTGACTAATAATGCCCTGAAGCTACGTTAATCAGTCTCCCCCACTGTAGCCGAAGCACAGCTCCACCTTTTCATCTCTGCATCTGAGACAAAACCAAACTTTGCTTCATGATACATTACGATGCACATCACAGAAATCTAAAAGGAAAGTTTTGGTGTAACTACATCTGCTATGTCTGCAGCCGTATGACAATCCAATAACCCATAGTGTAATAGACTGGGGTAAAAAAAAAGTTTATGCAGGGGAAGTGGAGGAGGAATTGAAGAAATGTTGCTTTTTGGCGCAGAAAATCACTGATTTGCTGAGTTGTTGACAGTTTTACATTAAGTAACACTAAAACTGTCAGTATTCTTCCTGAAAACAGCTTTCCAGTTTAACAAATATCTAAACCTGTTGGCCACAACATCAAAAGCAAGGAGGTTAACACATTAAGAAGTTTATGACTATTTCACATTTGGTCATTTTACAACAAAAAACACATTTTTGTAGATTATGTAACTGCCCAACAAACAGTACCAGATTCAGATTATTCATGCTTTTTTAAAACAGGAAATTTCTGTTTGTAGACTACATCTAATACTAAGGATCACTGTGAACAAATCATTGAATATTATGACTGCAGTAATGGGCGGTCTGCTGCAGGGACAGAGAAGCAGCACAGAGCATTTGGGAAGATGGAAGAAGCTAATGCAGTCCCCACATAAAACCTGATAAAAGGAGCAAAAGACTTGAGACTGTGGAAATGTTTCCTGCTGGACAAGGACCCTACATACATACATCCATGTGTTAGAGCGGCCCAGTCAAAGTTCACATTTGAATCATATAGAGATTTTTTGAAACCTTGTTGTCCACAGACACATTCTAAAATGAATGTTCACAAAGTCCATCTCTAGATGTGCAAAGCTGGTAGACACCAACCGCCACACTGAGGTTTTTTTTTTCTTTTTCTTTGGGAAAGTGGTATTGAAAACCATCCATTATCATCCATTACTGCAAAATCATGTCTACTTTGTGGATTTCTGTCATAAGGAATCACAATAAATACATCAATGTGTGTGGTTGCATCCTGACAAAATGTAAATAGATTTGCTTTCAAGAGACTTTTGATATGAGACTAACTTTTCTCGCTTAGATCCAATCAGAGGTTTATTGTTAAGGTAGTTAATAGATTAGGAGGGAGTTTATAAATATGTTAAAGACGTGCGAAGATCAGCGAGAGAAAAAGAGCCTACGCAGCAGCCAAAAGTAACCTGCTGTTAGTGTAACGAGGGACCCTGATAACACGGTAATAACAGGCTAATCGTGTTTCGGTTCAGAAATCACAACGTGCTAATTCAATTAGCTTAATACGCCCCTGTAGATAAAGGGCTTGTTTTCGCCAGTCGTGATTGGCTCGAGGTTCCAGGGAGGAGGTCCGGTGGGGTAGATTGTCTCAGCGTCCATAACCAACAGTAGGCAGGGGAACTACCAGTCTGATACACTGTTGGATTTATTTATAGGGGGACCATTCAGTTCCCCACAGTCTCAATAGATGCCACCTAGAGGATAGATCATGTGAAAAAAGGGTTTAAAATCCTTTTTTTTGGTCCAGATGTGACTCAGACGGATACTCTCCAACAAAACCAGCTCCTTTTTCTGCAAACTTCACATCCTCTTAAAGTTTCAACAATGGTTGGGGAAAAGTCGTTCATCCCTCGGAACAGTTTTTTTTGCAATGTATTTATTGTTTGTCCTCACAAACACCCAACACAATGACAAACAAAACCATTCTTAGTCCATTGTCCCAGTGCTGTGTCTCAGTTCACTCCGAGCGTCTGTCTCAGTGCCGGGGCTCTTTGTGTGGAGATGCTCAGAAAAGCATGGCTGCATTGTTTCACGGGGCTGAGGAGGAGAATGGGACTGTTACAGTGCAGAGAACTGGCAGCTGAGCCCAGCGAGCAGATTCTCCACACAGTATTAGGGAGAAGGATCACAACGCTCCACCGCCACGCTGGCCCCCCGCTCACCCTCCATGCTGCACACAAACACAACCCCAATGTACACCCACCCCTTTTTTTTCTCTGTGAAATTTCAAATCTCTCTTAACCCTTTGTTTCTCTGCAGACGAGCTAATCTGTTTATGGCGTGTTTGTGAGGGGTGCCTTTGTTTGCATGTACACACACACACACACACGCACACACATTAATCTACAGGCCAGGAGCCGGCTGACACCAGCAGAATATACCACCTGTCCCCAGAGATTTTCCCCTATGCAAACACACACTCACGCACATTTCAGCCTTGTTCTTCTCATTTCTTTCCTTCGCCCCAAATATACGTATGTGTGTGTGCGTGTGTGTATGTATACATGTCCGGCTGCATTGCATTTTTTACCTGACTGTGGTAATGGAAAGCGGGGGGAGGGATGCGTGCATCCGATCGCGAATATGCATGGCAGATAAGAGACAGCAAAGTCAAACGAAGAGAGGCAGAGGGAGCGGATGGTGTCTGGAGGCAGGGAGCTGCTGTAAACAACGCAAGCTTGTTTGTAAGGAAGGATTTGTTCAGGAGTTGAGAGGTGGGGAACACACAGCTGGATCTTTGCTCTAACACATCAGCAAAGAACTCAAAAAGAAAGGGAGGAATAATAAAAGAAAAAGAAAAAAAAAGAATCTGTAGAACTGATGCTGTTTCTCTCCTCACTCCGACTCGATCCCCTTCATCAAACGTCACAGCAATTTTAGAGATTAGACAGCGCGGATTAGACACCACAAGGCTGCTTCTTTCTCAGGCGTCTGATGCCATTGTGCTCGATTCTTCTCCAGCTCTTTCATATCATCAGACGATATTATACCATGAGGTGGTAAGATTCTCGCGCTCACAATGGCGGCGTCTCGGCTGATTCGCCAACTGTAGAGTACGGGGAGGTGGTAATTATGTAAGAAGCAAACACCTTCCTCCTTTTCTTACTTGTTTATTAGTTTGCCTTACCAGATTTCTCTTTTCCTTCTTCTCTGATTAATGAGACACACACAAACTGACACACACAAACTAACACAAACACACTCTGAGGCACGTGTTCCCCCTCTTACCAACTTAGCAGTGCTATTAGTAATGATTGAACCCTATCCAGTGGATGTAATATATTAGCAGGCAGATTATTCTGACGTTAAAACATGTTCCCTGCGCTGACAGCATCATCAATCACCCTCACACTGCTTGTGAAGACTCACACACTGGACATAATTGTTTCAGCATGGGGTTTGGGGGGAGGGGAGGGAGGAACGGTGGGGTGGGGGAGTGTGAGATTTAGAGTGAGCAATTTATATATGCATACAACCAACTGAAAACAGAGGACGATGCATTGGCGACCTAATGTTGATTGAGATAGGTCTAATTTGAGTCATTGCTCATAACAAATTATTTCCGATGGTTGTAGTGTGTGAGAGAGACTAAATGTGATTGTACTTATTATTTTCTTCAACTCGATATGCTTTAAAAACAGATCACTATGAATATAAGCAGCATTTATCAATATAGAGTTATTGAGAACCTGAAGTACATCTTTAGGAGTAGCAAAAAACAAACTCATAATGCTTTCTCTGGCTTAAGTATGTGTCTGCCCTATACAAGCGACTCAGTAGCAAACATCTCACCTTGGAGGCCAGCCCGGTCTCAGGATGCGAACTTGACCCAGTGCAGGTGGTGGGAGACAGAAGAACTCTGGCCAAGATAAAATCAACATTGGAAAATGTCTCTTGATGAACCTTTTTCTGAAATGAAAAACCTCCTTCAGTGACAGACTGCTGCATCCTAGATGTATAAAGGAGTGTCTTTCCTCCCAGCTACTGTTAGACTTTAACCACCATTACTTCCAAAAAAATTCAAAAAGTGTTTACATTCCTGCTGTTATTTGCAGGTTTTTTTTCTTGTAATCATTTTGTTTTTGTTTTTTTTCAGTGCACTTGTAGATTAGATTTTTTTTTCTTAATTCTCATACTCAGTTACACATTTCTTTAAATCTGAGAGTGGTACTTCTATTAACTGTGCATTATAATTTACCTATGTTGTAAATTTGATCTGACTGTAAAGTCTCTTATTGTTATTGTTTTGTTTTCGTCTTTTTGACTTTCACTTTACAGCTGGTACAACTGAAAGTCTCCACCGTGGACCAATTAAGGATATGTCTTTTCTATTCTGAACATTAGTATCGCAGTTCTTACCCAACTTTCACTTCTAAAAAAACACTTGAAAAGTTTGTTGAATTCAAAATCCACTGTTATATTTGTATTCAATGTAAAATATTTGTTAACTATTATACATTTTATTTATTTGTATTCAGTTAATTAAAGATCAACTAATGTATTTAAATATTATTAATCAATTGAATTAGTTAAATTAATTAGTCAGTTTTACCCTACAAACACAACATAATGAACTTAAAGCAGCTTATGTTGCTTGTTCAATTCTGTCATTAGCATTGCCTGTTAGCTAATGCAAATTATCAGATTAAATGAAAGCTATTATAATACATGGATTGAAGTTATATAGTCTTTTTTGTAGTTATCCTAACAGCTCAAAGCGCTTTAAACTGTAGCTACATTCACCCATTCGCACTCGCAAAGGCACAAGCATTCATACAATGGTAAAAAGATTGGTTGTCAACTTGGGGTTGAGTGCCTTGCCTAGGGGCACATCAATATGTGACAGGGGTTAGCCAGAATCAACCTATAACCGACTGATTAAAATCCAACTACTCTAACCACCGACCGACAGTTGTTATTGGGAAGTCATTCATGAAACTGTAGTCAGCAAGTGTCTTGTGATGCTTCTCAACTTCTACAATGCATGCATACGCATTCATAACACCGCACACACACTGATAAAAAAATCAGTAGCTTACCTGCCGTGCCCCTTCCTTCCTCATCCTTCTTACAGGCAATATGAGGGTGACGCATGTGCAGGATGCAGCGCTCAACTAATGTCTTTGGTTAAGTTCCAGTCATTGTTGGGTTCAATTTCTTAATAAAGTAGGTATCCTGGGTTAGAATAAAATCTTTCTTCAGATTACAATCTTTTACTTCTAAACTGTTTGATGATTTTATCAAGTAATATTCAGCGTTCCAAATATTCTGGTTTTTAGCATATATATATATATATATATATATATATACATATATATATATATTTATGTATGTATATATATATATGTTCAACTATAATATTAGAAGCAGATGACTCTGACAGCAAGAAGTGAAATAAACTTCCTGTGTTGCAACACTGGGCTGTTTAACTCGAAAACCTCCACTTCTGACTTGTGTGTTGATGTAACAAATACCACCCAGCATAACCTCAGCAATAACATCCGCCAACACCTACAACTTCTAAATGCTCAGAAAAAAATAAAAATAAATATCAACGAAAGGGAGTCTCCCAAACTCAGTGTTTCTCTGTCAAGCTTAACTGCACAGGAAATAAAACTTTACCCACAGTACCAGACACCTCACTGGCGGTGAGGATAGCACACATTAAAAATCACTCATGTTAAACTTGAAAATAATGCTCACCAAACAAGAACATACTGCGGTTTAATATATTTAATGAGGAAACTGCACGATGCTGCAAAAAATTACGTATAAGCTGAAGTTCTTGGGTTGTAATTTATATGCATAGATAGGGTCATAAAAGGTTTGAGCTAGACATTCATATTCTTACAGTATGATAAGCTTGGGTAAAAAATATTGCAGTCTCACTGTTTTATACAAAAATGTATGTCAATGTAATTATTATCTGATGCGGTTATAGTGATCATATCTTTAACGTCTATTAATTCATTCTATTTGGACTCTGATACATAGATTTAAGCAGAATAAACGATCCCTAAGTCTACCCACAGCTTTCAAGTGCCTGTTTTGTAAAACATACTTTTTACCAGTTCTGCTCTTTGTAGAGAAAAACAAGTATAAAAAGCAATTATTAGGTGATTAAAAGTGTCAGGCTATCTATGCAGGTAGAGAGCAGGCAGTTGAATGTTGAAAAAACTTTTAGTTTGACAACTGTAGTTTAAAGCAGAATTACCATAGTAAAAGTTGAGGGAGAAGGCTTGTTTAGTTTGCTAAATACACAGAAATATTATTGTATTTTGCAAGTATTTTTTAAACAACTGAATTTGTCTTTCTTGGGTAAATGTTGAGCCAGCTGAACAGCAGTGCACGGCCACAGGAAGGGACTATTCTGTTTTCTCATTCAAAGGACTTTAAACTGTAGGAACAATTTAATGAGAAATATTAGTGGTTTTGAAGTTGTATCTCTTTAAAAGCTTGGTTTAACTTGATATCTGTAGCCAACCTATGGGTAGGTCAGATTGACAGATTTAAAAGCTTGCACTTATGAGACATCCTGTAGTTTGCATTAAGGCTGGACCTTACCTGCTTGGAACGACAAAGGAAAAGCTACTAGATTTGTCCGTGAACCTTTTACCGACGATGCATAGATGTGCTCATGTGTTTTCTTTAGGCTTCACCAAATTTTTCTTCCACCGTGTCTCATCTTTATTCCCAGCATTTTCCCAGCCCTGCGGTTCAGTTCTGTCTCCACCTGAGCTGAACTTTTTCATCTCTAACCCGGAGTATCAGCATGCTGCTCGCATGAAGGTGGAAAGATGCGAGGCAGGCCACAGTCTGTGACGCAAACCTTTATGTTTCTGTTATCTGATAGAACTCATGCCATTCTATGCCTCTTCTTTTCCTTTTTTATGTGGTAGCAGAGACCTCTCTCCCTTCTTTCAGTAATGTGATCCAGTGATTAGTATTCTGCTCAGGCGACGGCATGGAAAGCAGAGTGGCTGCCGAGAGGTGTGTTGAATCACATCACTCATATTGCTCTACATGCGGGTGTGTGTGTGTGTGCGTTGTAAAGTGTGAGAGAAAGAGGATGAAATCAATCTTTTATCATTGACCGCCACTAAGTGTTGCACATGCAAGCGTCTCTCTGCTTGGTTTAAACACACATTTGCCATCTAAGTGAGCTGCTGTGCCACCATTTGTCAGTTTCATCCTACATGGCGTGTGTGAGAGTGTGTGTGTCTCTTACCTTTTGCGTGCACACACATACCCAAGGTCAACTGCACCTGATTGGTGTTCTCTGGTAATTTAAAGACAGCCCATTCACTTTGCACATGTGATGACGAAGAAGCAGTTATATTCAAACCATGATCTGCTTTTAAGACATTTTACATGTGTAGTTATATTTCTGATTGTGAAACGTTGAGCTGTGATCGTTTCCATGCAGTAAGTTTCAATGAAGGCAGAGAGATATTTGTCACAGAGTTACAACTTCATCAAAGCAAAAATAATAACTAGTGCCTACAACCAGGGTTTTAGCTTAAATGTATATCTTTTTATTATCTCTAATGGTTCATTATTTTGTTTTAATTTTAGTTTTATTTTCAGGTTCATATCATTTATTGTGTTTAAAAATAATTTATTGATGTGAAAGATCTTGATAATAATGGTAATTACTGCTGTCTGTTTCTGATGATATTGTAATCTATTATTTTACATTTTGTTGTTCCCTATTTAGGTTTTGTATGTCTTGTGTATGTGGTTCTAGATCACTACAACTTTGGTGCTTTTTGAAGATTTTAAAAACTTTTTTAGTTTACATTTAGCTTGATAAAAATTAACATATTTCTAGTGTGTAATCCACATGATTAGTTATCTTAGCTCATCATTTCCTTTAATCGATTGATAGATTTATCAATCTATCCTAGAGGACCAGTCCCAGTCTGGTCAGCGGCGAGCCTGAACTGATGAAGCCTCTTGGATAAGAGGTGAAACGTCTTCCAAGACAAATTACCAAGTCCAGTTGTGTTCAATTGAAATTTCCTTGAGATAACCATGACCTGGATGAATGAGAATATTCACAGGCTCATCCCTAAGTCTAGTCCTGGGCATTACTCTCCCTCCGCCAAACCCAGGAGGGCCCCACACTGGGCTCAAGCCCCCTTCATGCTTTGAGGAGTGATGAACCCTTCTTTTCACCTGAGGGGGTGGGGATTCCCCAGCTGGACGTAGCGCGTGGAAGGATCACGTTATTCCAGCCAGATCCTCCCCAATCTGTCAGGCGCCCTGGTCAGTCAGGAGGGGACAGTGTCCAGCCCAGAACTAGTGCATGTTTTTGTGGGAGTAGCTCACATTAGCTACTCAAGGGAACACGGGGAGAACATGCAAACTCCACACAGAAAGGCCCTTTCACCAACCCCACCCAGGGTGTGGGAGACGATGATATGGAGGAACAGACACACCCTCAGCACCCACAGCGTCCCCGGCGGGAATCAAACCCAGGAACTTCTAACTGTGAGGTGAGCTGCGCTACCAGCTGTGCCACCGTGCTCCCTATCCAGCTGTTTAAACTAGTTTCATAAGACCTGACTATATCTAAAGTGCCCTATAAGTAAAGTTTGATAGATAGATAGATAGATAGATAGATAGACAGACAGACAGACAGACAGACAGACAGATAGACAGATAGATAGATAGATAGATAGATAGATAGATAGATAGATAGATAGATAGATAGATAGATAGATAGATAGTGTAGCATTATTATCAGTTACTGTGCAATAAAATACAGAAACGGAAAAGAAAAGGTGTCACAATCAAGTAAAAAACAGCGTTAAATACAAATAAGCAAGAACTGCCAAACATCCTGACTGCTTAGTAAGAAATAATTTAATTTTAGGCTTACACTTTGCAATATTTTCAGAAAAACCAAGCTGGATTGGGTATGATTGGATGAACATTGAGCAAATATGCAAGATATTTAATATCTTGCAAAATATTAACCATGTTCCACCCCAGAAATGTTACAGTTTTACTTTAAATGTATAAATGTATGTATGTAAATTGTTTATGTCATATAAATAAATTGAGCTCTAACAGATACATTTTGGTCATAAGTAGGTTTAAAATACCTCAGTGTATTATTTTGATTTTCACAAAAGACAAAAATGTTGAATGAAATTATTGTGCAGAATATCTTAGCATTTTTGGGATCTCATTTATAAAGTTTGCACAAAAAGAACCAAAAAATGGCTAGTACGCCGTTGGTGGTGAGCCAGGTACTGCTGGAGCTTCTTCCTGTTCAAGTGAATGACTCAATGACTCCATGCTGTCTCATGAGATTCCTTAAATAGAAAACTTTAAACTTATTGGAATGTATGTATGATTGAACTGAAAATGACTTTTCATTTAAAATGCCTTGAAATTACATCTGATATGCACTAAATAAATAAATGAACTTGATTATTGGGAATCCTGTCCTGTTTATTGTTTAAGTGAACATCCAGGTACCTGATGAGAGTGCACTATTTTGACATTCACTGTTGAGAGTTTGTTGATCTGCACCTGTGGAAATCCACCACCAACTTCATGGTTTTCACCGTGTTTCACTGTAAGCAGAAAAAGGGGTCTGAAAATTGCATAAACCACCTTCTATGGCAAGTTTGGTATTTATAGAAAAAAACGTGTGCAACATTAAGCACACTAAGGCTGGGAATGTACTTACTTTTAATTACTCATACGCGTGTTTATCATGGCTGCCTCGTGTAGCTTGCGTATTTTTCAAGCGTCGTTCGTGTTTGTCCTCTGAAATTAACGCAACGCGCCCGTATGCGGCAATACAAGCGTTACCGCTAGGGGTATTGTGGAGCGCTATTTGATCAGCTGTACATGCGTGGAATCAACGGCGGCAAAAATGTAGGAAAACAAGCACGAATAGCGGTAAATATGGTTTTACATAGCTTCTACAACACTGCTGCCATCTTTTTTTTTTCAGATTCTGAAGATTATCCATCTGATTATCTCCTCTGTGGTCGCCATGTTTGTTTTGTCTCTATATTACAAATCTGCCACTCTACTCTGTACTCAGCCCTCTAGTGAAACTCTCCAGTAGTACGTCTCCAAGAAGCAGTCTGCTGCATCTATAGTCCTGACCAAAGGACCTTACTTCTGCACATTTTAGACATGGAGGACACTAGTTCCATTTATATGAACACAAGTAATCAGATCAAAATCCCAATTGGAATAAAAATGCTTCATATAAACACATCATTCAACTCACTATGATCCCTTTGGCCCATTCGGATCAAACTTTCATTGAGAAGGGTGGGTTATGTAGATAGGTAATCCGATCGCTGTGCATGTAAATCTTGATCCCGAATATGGGTTATTACTGCGCATGTCTGTTAAGTCATGCATGGATGTACAATACATTGGCTTAAAAAGTAAAGGGATTCAATTTATAATTTGATTGTGAGCATAACGATGAAGGCTTGTAGATATAAAACTGTGACCAGAAAAAATAAAAGCATGCTCTGAAGAACATTGTACTACTCCATTTTAAAGGTTTACAACGGAGTTCTGTTTCTTCTTCTATGGCTTATTCCAGTATTTTAGATAGTTTTGCGCACATCAAAATGATTTAGTCTGATCAAATGTTTAGTGGATGTCAACACTTTTTGTAATCGAATAGATTTGTTCAGGGCCCATGTACACAGTCAAGTTCTTATCCGAATCGTGATCGGATTAAAGACATTTTGCACATGAAAACGTAGCTGCTGACAGGCCAGCTGGTGAGACGGCAAAATGTTGTATTTAAGCCACATTTTTAGACTTGTAGAGCTTTGCACACAGCCAACAACCATGCACTTCTCTGAACTGAGAATTAAAATGAGAATCTGACCCAAAATATGTTGCATTAAAGAGTTAAGCCACAGTATGTTCATCTGTATGTGTTGCTGTTATGACATTCCGAGCATTGTAGAGCCCACGTGGTGATAAGACATGTTCACCAAATCATTTGTCATGTTGACAGGTAATTTTGGATCAGTTGATCAGGTTTATCTAAATCAAATAAAGCTGGCTGTGTTTATTCTTTCTGAAAGCGCTTTCATTGTTTGAAGTTATTTAATACACATAAAGAGCTATACACTGAATGTAAAACTGCAAACGTATATCAAACCTTCAGATTAAGCATTTACCAGCAGTAAAGATACACTATAGAAAGGATTTTGTATGACTTATTTTGATCTCCTTCCCATTGGCTTGGAGCTGAATGTGGGGCTCCATCTCCAGCCCATCAGATTGGGTGGTCATGACCTATGTAAATTTTTATTCAAATCGCCTCCGCAAGAGCTGGAGGACAGAGGGAAATCTGGGTTGTAAGGACGCAAATCTCTCCAAGCCTTTTAAATGTAGCAGTTTTGTTAAAAGTGTTCACTACAATTCTGCTGGATGTTACTTGAATGTTATCTGTTGGCAGAATACAATGTTCCTACTGCTAGTTTTTTATCACAGTGTCAAAATAATCCATCTGGAACCCAGAAAATGCCTTGGAGCCATTTAAAAAAAAATCTGCAAGCTGTCAGGTGAAAAAAAAAATATCTCGACTTTAGGCTGTATTTTTGAATGTAATATAACTATAACCCTAACATAATTTAGAGATTTGATATTAGGAAAAAATTGTATGATTAATAAAGTAAAACAAATACATTTAATTCCACTCAATTATGCTTATTTATATAGCACAATTCAAAACAGTTGTCATCTCAAGGCACTTTACAAGGAAAGTTATTTAAATTCAATCATGCATACCTGCCAATCAGATTAAAAACATATATATTTAAGTAAACTTAGCAGATTTCATTGAGTTGTTGATTTGCAGTTGCAGTTAAAAAAAGTATTAACTTTGAGTGTCGCAAAGTTTGTATACCGTTTTGACCCTTTTATTGTAATTAAAGGTTGCAGATAAGTGGCCATAAAATGCTGAACAAAACAATACAAATGTCCATTTGTCCCTGTTTGCATCATTAAAAACTTGAGATGATAAAACCAAATAAAGACTGTGAAAATCTATTATTGTACTGTGTATTACGGTGTGGTAATATTTCTAACTTTGTATATATTGTATCTGCAATGATGGCTTCAAAACCAATTGCCCATTGGGGACGATACATCTTATCTTATCTTAAACATTGTAATGGCGTGGTAGGATTTCCAATTAAACAAGGTTAACAGAAGTGCCCCAACCAATCTCCAAACCTCAATCCAATAGAAAATCCGTGGAGGGAGTTCAAAGTCTTTGTTTCCCAGCAACAGCTCCAAAACATCAAAGGTATAGAGAAGATTTCCATGGAGGAATGGGACAAAATACCAGCAACAGTGTGAGCAAATCTGGTGAATACCTATAGGAAATGTTGTCATTGACAACCAACGTCACATTACACAGTGTTAACCGGAACCTTTGTTATTGACCAAACACTTATTTTCTACACCATTATACAAATAAATTCGTTGAAAATTTTACAGTGTGATTTATGAGATTTTCTTTTTTTTCATTCTGTCTCTCACAGCTGAAGTGTAGCTATGCTGAAAATTACACACCTCTCTTATCTTTTTAAGGGGGGCAAGTTGCACATTTGGTGGCTGCCAAATATTTTTTCCTCACTGTATTAGAAATAACACAAATGAAAGCCCTTTTAGGCTCTTTTAAATCAAAGATTAAAACTCTACTATTCAGAGCTGCCTTTGAACCCTAAATTGTGCTTTCTGATCACTCTGATTCTCGTGGTTTGATTAATTATTCTTTTTTTTATTTCCTTTTTGACCGATTGTGTTTTATCTGTTTTTAATCTATATTGCATAAATTTGTTCCTTACATCATCTTTTCTTATTGATTGATTGTCTCTATCTGTTAAATGTTTCTGTTTTCTGTAATCATGTATTTGGTATCATTATCACTGAATCATGTAAAGCACCTTGAATTGCCTTGTGTTGAAAGTGTGCTATATAAATAAAATTGCCTTGCCTTGCCTTAAAAGTTGAAATGATATAATAATTCATATCTTTGAATTTACACTAAAGCTGTTTAAAACCGTGACCTGAAATCATAAAACGTTAACAAAATTAGTTTGTGGACTTGGTACTGTCCCTTTTTCCAGCTCAAAGCTCATGCTTGTTACTATAGAATCTGATGGATTTTATTTAGTTAAAAACAGCTCTGGAGACTTATCTGAATAAGCCAACAAGCTTCCTGTCGTTTTCAAATCAAATTATGTAATTCAGTTTTTAAACTGTGATAAAAAAAACATTTCCAGTTTTTGATTAAATTGAATCTTGTTCTGAATAACGAAGGATATGGTCTCATATCAAAATAGTTTTTTAGATAGCTTTTTATTTTCTTCTCTTTGTGCATAGTTACTTGAAGACATGAACTATTTGGTTTAATTAAAATAAATCATACATATCTTTAGTTAAATCAAATGGAAACTAATAAAAATTATGTCATACTGAGAGGTGCACTGTGGGAAAGAAAAGTAATCACTCTGAGCTGACTGAAGAGCAACAAGTTTTATTTTCTTCTGCTCAAACAAAGCAGAAACTTCCAAAATGTCACCCATCCCATTCTCTTCCACTCTCTTCCTGCCACACTTTGCAGTCCACTTATATATACACACCTTTAACCCCGCCTTGAGGTAACTGAACCAATCGCCTCAGCTTTTCAAAGGAAAAGAAAAACAGTTACATTTCCGGATCATTGACAATTTCCAGCAATGAAATATACATACAATTTACAACTAATTTATTCTATTCATTTCCTACCATTAATCAAACATTTTCTATAAATGAGCTGGGCTGGAGGCAAGATTCCTCCTTTGCTCCAACAAAAAGGCTGCCACAGAGGACACACCCTTATGGTAACTAACAAACAAACGCAGCATGTTCAAAATACATTCACAGTCCAGAGTAATGCATTTAAGAGGAACTTCTTAACATATTAGTAACAGGTATAAAGAAATCTGTTTAATTTTGATGTGAAAACCTCAGACAGCAAAGCCTTTGTTTTATTAAAAAGGCATAGAGGAACCAACCATGTAGTGATTAGAACAAAAACAGCTGCTGCAAACTCTCCTATAGTAACCTACCTAGTGCTGTTTCTGAAAGAAAAATGTAACAACGCTTAAACCAGCCCTTTAACTGATTATGTCACCGAGACACAGGAGCATGAATAAACAGTATTCCCAGTTTATGCTGTTTTAGTTGTCTTAAAAATGTCATAAAGGAAGTCATAAGCATATTAGGTTTGATTAAAGTTCTTATTGAGGAGATCTAAATCCATCTTCTGTGTTAATGCTTTGGGGAAAAAAAACTGTTGCTGGACTACTTAAGTCTCTAATTATTGTTTTGCAAACATGTAAATGGTAATTTACTTAGCATTAGCAGCTAATCAGCTAGCGCCTGCTGGAGGCAGAGGACCTTTTTTAAATGTTTCCTTTTAGGAAAAGCCTCCATTGTCCAGTAATAAACCCTAGAAAACAGCTAGATTTGAAGCTTGTTGCTCTTTGTTGGTGGAAATATCCCCGCTGTACATTCACTGCCTTCTGCTCAAATCTGAAATTGATGCTGCATTTGATGGACAATAAAAAAAAGGTTTTTAATAAAGCAGTAGTCGCAAATGGTTTTGAGAGTCATTTATGTCATTTAAGTGTTGAAATTATAACTTTTGCCACCATTAAAACAGGTAATTATTTCCTTCTCAATGGCAAATAACAAACAAATGTGAAAATCAGTGAGATTCGTTAGAAAGTGTGGTCAACGGTTTCAGAACTGGGAAGTGGAAAAGCAATAATCTGTAATTACAATTCTTTAGGGGGGAAAAAATGGTTGTGTTGAACATTTATCCTTAAATTGTGGACCTCTCCTCTATGATGGGATCTGCAGAATGTTTCAGAACATTTTCTTCCAGCCCTTACCAAAAAAGATTGTGTGCTGCCAGACTCCTATGTTAACAAAGGATAGAGAAAATATTAGAACAGTATAAATTTCCTGAAACACAAACACTGAAGAGGCACTTTCCATAAAAAAAAATATAACAAACTGTAATATCTGTACAAGGCATGCTTTACAGAAAGGTGAAGAGACTATGGGGAAGCAGTGAACAGGTACACAGAGAAGTGAAGGAGCGTGTGTGTGTATGAGTTGGGCATGTCTGCATGTGTGTGTGTAGCCGGCGGCTGAGAGAGACGTGTGTGCATGCATTAAAATCGGGGATTTTCTTGTCAGAGTAGCAGGGTTGGGGATTAGTTTAGGATCTGACTGAGATGTATGAGAGAAGGGCTGATGACTTTAGCCACATAAAGAGATGACTGGGCAAATGTGGGCACATACATCAATATCAGTGGCGTACGCAATATAGAGACGAAGGATAAAAAAATATATAAAACACACACGTACACACAGGCGCAGAGGAGACAACTGTGGAGGTTTTATTTCTTTATGCATCACCGCAGAGAAGGAAATTAATATCAGTGTATTGAAACCGTTCCTGTGGAGGATCTTTATGCTTCCCTTAACTCCAGATTCAAACGGCAAAATAGACGCAAGTGACACACACACATACACACACACACACACACCCTGGTGAAAGACAGGCTCTAAAATAACCTCTGTTCCAGCTGGTGGACTGCTGAGGCTCCTGCTGGGTTGTTTTAATGGGGAAAATTAGCCAAGCAGAAAGGTGGATCCTGTTTGTTATGCTCCACTGTCCCTCTTCCACGCAGCCGGCCAAGGAGGCATCCTCTGTTGTCCTCCCTCTCTCTCTCTCTCTCTCTCTCTCCTCTCTCTCTCTCTCACTCTCTCTCTCTCTCTCTCTCTCTCTCTCTCTCTCTCTCTCTGTGTCTCCCCAAGCTCTCCTGACACTGTGTATCTCCACCAGCTGCTGCTGCCTTCATACGTCCCGCTCCTCCTGCCTCCACCCTAAGCCGGGCACAAATATACACACACACACTTACACATATCAAAAGCCAAACTCGTCCCAAACACACCTTGGCTTGATGCATAAAACTTGCAGGAGGATTCATTCTTTGCCATTCTACGCCAGTCTTCTTATAAAACTAGCAAAAGGCCGAAAGCAAGGAGGTGATGAGGGAAAAGAGGAAATAAAAACGCAGCGCCAGACGAGAAGCGCGCCTGATGTGGGAATTCGAATAAACAGGCGGAGAAGGAGAGACAAGAGAGCGAGGATGTGAGCGTTGAGATGAGGATATGCAGAGGGGTGAAAAGCATCTTTGTTCTGGATGCCCTTGAGACAGCTGACATAGCTTCAATAAGACCTTCTTTCATAGCCAAGGAGACAGAGTCAGAGCAAGCGTGAGGGGTAGACAGGGAAGGAGAGAGTGAGGTTCAGTCCTTCTGCTGCAGTCGTTTGGTCACATTACAGATAGCAGGATGAGAGGCAGTCACTTTGTCTCAGAGGAAGCTCTTATTTTGCAAATAATTTCTCGTTCTCCTGTCAGTCTGTCCTTTAACTGCATTAGCATTATCATTGAAAGCAATGACATCACCGGCAGACACCCCACAGGTTAAAAAAGTGGTACAAAGATTAAAAAAATATGCAGAAAACAGACAAACAAACAAAACTGTAAGCAAAATAACAAAATCTGCCTTAGAGATGAAATATAAAACATGACTGTTTCGGTCACAGGTGAGAATTAGTCCTGGGAAATATAAAGCTTTGCATCTGTGATGAATATTTCAGTACATGCTTCATCTGAGCACAACCAGGACCTGAGAATAAATTGAAATGGATCATGTAAAATCCAATTTTTGTTTTATTAAAATCATCTCAAAATTGAGTTAAAACTTTTCGAACACAAACAATTCCTAAAGCTAGGTGTGGTTTGTATATGTATTTAGTCCCCCATGAGTCAATACTTTCGAAAACCACCTTTATTATCGGGTATTACACCTTCGCTGTGATTACCGCTATTTCAGGTATTTTTCTACCAGCTTTGCACAACCAGAAAATGATTTTTTTTCCACCATCTTTCATTGAAAAACTAGCAAAAGTTCAGTCACTTCGAATAGTTTTTTTTTATTTTATTCTTGAAACAGATTATTACATTTTTCAGGACTTTTCAGGGGGGCTTTTTATGGCTTCCTTTTCACTTATTGCTTTGCTCCTGCAACTGTTTTATAAAGGCCAGAATTGTTGAGTGTGTGACTGATAGACATTCTTACAGAAGATTGTCCCACCTGAGCAGTGGGGATATGCAGCTCCTCCAAAGTTTCAATGGGCCTTTTAGCTGCCTCTATAGGGAAATGAAGTAAGTAATGTGAAAATAGTTCTCATAGAACAAAACAGAGAGAAAAAATTATGTTAAGAGTAAAAAGAGTAAGCAGGTATCATAAAAATAGCAACGCCTAACCTCAAAAAGTTGAATTCAGATGAAGCACAGCATCACCAGTGTGTGTTAATGGCATTACTATCTCCTCTAAATGTCTGTGCGATGGCAGAATGCCTTTAGATGGGAGCCAAAACCTGAGGGTACAGGTGACATCACTTTGAAAGCTCTTGGAAATATGTGTTAGCAAACTTAAACATGTAAAGGTGCTGATATTGACTCTAAGGGTCTCAGTGTGTGATTATGGAAAATTAACTTCTCCGGCCAATCACTGACTTGCAGCTTCTCATATCCCCATTGAATATCTGCACAGGTTCTTCAGTTCACAATAAAAAAAACATTTTATTTATTTAAAACTATCAAGAAGATATTAATATTATTAACAGTGTTATATATTTTTTTCAACTAAAGTATGTGTTCATAGTTAGTAGAACAGCACAGCCTGACCCAGCTACATTAAACATGTGCAGATTAGACAGGATGTGTTAAAATTACAAGTAATATGTTTAATAATGCAAACAAATAGGTGATCAAGCTGATCAACTCCCTAAATATTAGTGTATCATTAATCATTTGTTAAAAAGCCCCTTTCTGTCCTAATTAAAGCCTGTATGCCATATAATGATGATTTACTGCAAAACGTTTGCCTGTAGATAACACTAGTAGTTCAGAATTATATGGAAAATATATTAAGCCTGAACCTTTTCATGATTTGTTGCTGATTAACCATAATGTGTACACTGGGAAGCAACTGCCATTATCACTGCGTCATTAGATACACATTTAATTACCTCCTCAAGATCAAAAAATATACAGTAAGCTCTTCCTCACTACTTCCTTCATTATTAATGTTTTATTTAAAGTACTATTTCACGTTTTTCATGTGTTTAAATTTACTATGCTAGGTAAATCATACGTTTTTGTTGCCACTAGTCAGACTTTATACACATGGCGAAAATCAGAGATTGTAGGATTGTAAACAGATATTGTATTTGCTGCTTTAGAACATATTTATTATAAATCCAATGTAGTTTATTTTCTTTTTAACATCAGAGACGTGTTCTTCTTAAAGTTCTCCTTCACTGATGTTTGTATGAATTTTTCAGTGTTCTCTGGTATGAAAGAGTGCCGTCTGAGTCGGTCTCTGTAAATAAAAAAAAAATGATTCCCAGTCTGTTTCAGTTTATGCATGTTCAGTGTGGGAGTGGGCGTGGAGACTTGACAAGATGTGGGGGTCTTTCTCATTAAGATTGATGACATGCAAGTGTCTGTACTCTGATTGGCTAACTGCAACATTGCTCTTACACTGTCTCTGTTTACTGAAATCAGTAACATGAGACAAAAATGGTGCAGGTATTTATGCTCAGACGGAGTTTACCACCCAGTTTAGGCAGCATTTCCAAACAAAAAAAACCCAACTCAGAAATGCTACTGGCGGCAGCAGGACTCCGGCACTGGAGCCACATGTCTTCAGGACGCCACACGGCGCAGGCAGACAGGTATTCAGTGCCACGGTCTCCCTCCTTGTTATGAGTTACTCCTTGATAATTTATTCTCCTCCACTGAACAAGTGTTGCCGCCGCTTCAAAGTGACTGATTGTAATGAAAGAAAACTGTTTTTCAAGATTTTCAGTGAAGAGGAACTTTAAAGAACCCAATGAACCACTGTAAATTGCTCATGTTTACATGTTAATTAACAAAATGAGCACATCTGATTGGTGGTGATATCATTCAGTTACGTTTTGGCAGCGTGTAGGAGCTCATCTGTATGCTTTAAATGTGCTATCTTGTGATACCTTTATGCAGAACATGTCTGTGATCATAAGTCACCATGTTATTAGCAGACAGGCTATAACAACGAACCGTGGATCATAAGATAAATGTTATTTTAAATACTGAGAGTTGGTTGTAATGTGGACATTAAATATTTAGGACTTGCTCATGGTTGGCAATGAAAAGAAAAATACTCCTTGAGAAGAAACTTCAAGTTATTCCAATTAAAGTTCACGTGATAAAGACAAAGTACAGTGGACCCCCTCTTATTCACGGTTCAGTATACAGGCATTCACTTATTTGGGGATTTTTCCGTGGGACATAACTCCAAATTATTAGCAGACAATCCGGCAATTCGCTATTTCTTTCCATAGAGAATAACTAAAACTAAAACTAAGAAAGTTTCCATTGTATGTATTAATGTATATTTAGGTTTATTTAGAGTTTTAACTCATATAATAAACAGTTGTAAGTGTTTTAGGAAGGGGTTCAAACATTTCTCAATTTCAGCTATTTGCCAGCAGTAATGGTCCCTTAACCCCCACAAATACAGAAGTCCACTGCAGTGGATTGTAAAACAGAAGATTCTCTTTTTTGTGATTTAATTGTAACATTATTATTACTTTTCTTTAAAGAACGTTGAGGTTTTTAAAAGAAATTTAATGAAATACCAGCATCAAAAAGGAAATTGTCCTTTTAGGAAGCATTACTGAGATACTTCTAGTTTTTACTACATTAGTGATCTCCCTGTTTGCCCACCTTTTGTCACATCCTGTATCACAGATACACATCAGCTTTTCACCCACACATACACACACACACACACACACGCACACACACACACACACACCCTTTGGAAATCTGAGAGTGTGTTGGTCTCTCTTCCTCTGTACCCAGAGTTCCTGGCCCCAGGGGGTGGAGAGTCTCTTCACCCGTCTCACACGTCCAACCCAAACACACAGGAACCCACACACACAATTGAATTCAAAAATCCACACATAAACACTCACACACACACACACACTGGCAGCAGACCACATCAGAGGGGGTCCATTCCTCCCCGAGTCCACAGGTCTCTAGATAAACATATTATTCTGGATGAAATGTTTCCCGTATTTGTTATTCTTTGCTCCGAGACTCCAGGTGGAATTGGTATAAAACCAAAAATCATATGTACAATTCTTTGAAAGAAAGGACAGACCGTGGGGAATGTTCCAAATGGGGGAAAGAGAATTCCCTTTCAGAGTGAGACCTTGTAACAACATTTGTGCAGATTTTTGCGATTGGCCCAGATTCTTCCTTTTACATCTCACAAAGGCCAGGCTGTGTTGCAGCGGAGCGGTCTTTTTCCCTTCGGATCTCGGCCCGTAGCACCACTCAGCATTCCGTCCCAAACCAGGAAGTGTTCCCGGCGGAGGGGTCCAGACGCTGGCACTGAATCCGATCCAGTTGGTTCAAGAGGCACTGACCCTCACAGGGATGCAGCAGTGTGTGTGAGCACTTTACTGTATGTAAGTTTGAATGGAGATAGAAGGTGACAGCTGAGCAACAGCTTCAAGCCACCGGGAAGCCTATATGAAAGAGTTTGGAGGCAGATGGTGATGATGGTGGTGTCTTGCTCACTTATGCAATTACATTAAAATTGCTGCCAGAGTTTCTAAGCTTAACCGGGCCCATGCTGGAGCCTGGAGGGAAGCAGTCAGAGAGGTGATGATGTGTGCTGAAAGATCACAGACTGCCCACCTGTAAGTCCAATGGATGGATGGATGGATGGATGGAGCAACAATTCCCCTATAATATTTCTCATCATTCCACCACACATGAACGATAAACTTTGGTGTATTTATTAGGAGGCTATTTTACAAGCCTACACAACGTAGCTATTAATTGTGGTGTGGAATGGAAATGATCCATGATTTTTATTCGTTTTATTTTTTATGTAGGGGTGTACCAATACCGATACTGGTATCGTAAATCGGGGCTGATACCGTTCTAATGTACTCACGTATTGGTATCGGTTAGTTAACCAGTATCACAAACTGATTCTTAAAACTGCAATCATTTCACAGAAAATTTTTATTTTTCACTTGAAATTTTCAGTTTGTGGTCATTTTTATCAGTAGTTTTTTTTTTTTATTATTCACCATCATTTTCAAGCAGAGAACAAAATACAACCTGCCTTCCAATTCATTGCATTTTTTGGTTTGGTAGAAGTATTGTCATTGGTACTTGGTATGGGCAAGAGCTTAGATCGAAGTGTCGGTTTGATAAAAGTGGTGTCGCTGCATCCCTCATTGTTTGCTAATAAGAATCTGAAAGGTGTGATTTGAACACATTAATAGCCAATCTATGATTTGAAAATTGAAAGAACATGATACAACTGCAAACCTACACTGACGGGGCATTGAAACAGCAGGTTTAATCTGAGAGCAGCCAATAGTTCAAGGCAACATCAGAGGAGGTGCAGAGAACCTCAGCTCAGGTAAAAGAATCTGTTCAAATTGAAAGTTAGCTATTGTTTGTGCGCTAAAGTAACCTGACGTTAACGGCAGAGTGGAAGGAAGAAAACTATTTTTTTTAAAGAAAGCCATATGAAGTCCTGTTCTTCGTTGCCAACAAGTCTTGTAGGACACAGCAAAGAAATTGAAGAAAATTATCCAGACAGATGAGACAAATATGAACTATTTTGGTATGCACGCAAAACATTGTTTGTGATAGAAAAATTATACTGCAATTCATTCTGGCCATACTGTCCCCATGGTGAAGTATGGGGGTGGCAGTATCATGTTCTGGGAAATGCTCCTCCTCAACAGAGACCGCGAACCGGCAACCCTGAGAAATTCACTAAACTAATCATAAACCACACAGACATGTGTAAATAAACCCAGAGCTACCAAGGATCGGTTTAAAGAAAAGCATATTGACAAAATATCAAAGTGAACTTATTCTAATTATGAATCTGTGGCAGGATTTAAAACGTGCTTTTAACAGATTCCCTTCATCTAATCTGAGCTTTGGCAATTCTGTAAAGACGAATCAGCTATAAAAAGACATAGCTCAAAGATTTGCAGCTCTAACAGCACTGAAAAGATAATTTCACACAGTAAACTATTGAGTCAGTGGGGGCTGAACACAAATGTGAGCTAAACTTTTCAAATTTTTATTTAAAAAAGATCTCAAAAACCTTACATCACTTTTTTTTTTTATCAAGCTCCACTTTGTGATGGTCAATCACATAAAATCCGAACATAATACATTAAAATATGTGATTTTAATAAGTCAATTGCAAAGTTCATCGTTTTTGCAAGCCACTGCATTTTCCAAGTTTGAACAGGGGGATGATGCTTTCTACTGTATTCACATTCATCACACAATCCAGTCACAAGTATGACGGAATCTGATGCTCTTCAATGATCTCTACCGCTGCTCCCTGCATACTAATCCCACAGTGGAGCTCCACGACAGGCTAAAACCTGCAGTAGGGACTTATTTGATTTCCTTGCGACGTCTTTATTTTCACATAAACCACACAGCCGGCCCACACCCACTACCCCACCCCCATCCACCCAAACTTTTCGCACGCCGTTGGGACGTGCGGTGTGGACAGAGTGTTCCCGCCGCAGCGCTTTTGATGTCTCTCTCAGACCCTGGAGACGTTCCTCATGCATAACCGCTGAGCGCGTTTCTGATCTGCCTGCCTCTGCTGCTGAGCCTGGAAAACGTACACAGAAACGCAGCCCCAAATTAGACGCAAACAAAACACAACTTATTTCGCTTCAAAGGAATAGCAGAACGAAAGTGTAGCGAAGCTTTAACGCTGATTGAGGCAACACTACATTTCATTGAGGCTGCTGCCTTTAACGTGTATATTGAATATAACACAACATAAGAAGCAATCTGCTCGTGTAATTCATCATCCTTACCAGGCATTAGGAAGATGTGATGTGATTGGAGGAAGGGAAGCAACGTTCATGGCTCAGTATTCTGCTGAGGACTTTCTAAAGTGTAGAGGGGGCACAGGGGTCATGAAGTGTGCGTGAGTACGTGTATGTGTGTGTGTGTGTCTGTGTATGAGCATTTTCGTGTGCTTTTCTGTGTGTGTGTGTGTGTGTGTGAGAGAGATGGCAGCATCACCAGTCCTCCAGGGCTCAGCAGGCTAATTAATAATGAATCCCAGAGAGTCTGTGTTTGAAATGCAGATGTGCAACTGCCAGCTCCGCCTGCTCCTTCAGAGGGACCTGTCGGGTCGTGTGTGTGCGAGTGTTTGTGTGTGTGCGCACGCACGCGTGGGTGGGTTTGTGCCCCACAAGGGGGGAAAGTACTGCGTGTTGGCTGGTTGTTCAGCAGTGGCAGAGAACTCGCTCGCATCCTGCACAAAACTCACGGGGGCCATTCATTAAACATCGACCACGTTTGACTTTTGAGTGAGACTTCCAGGAGGCAACCACGAGAGGAAAGCCGATTTCATCTGGGAAGTTTTTGGAAACAACTGTGGCCTCTTTTCTTTTTGGCTAGGCGGTGCCATCGGAGGCCTCAGCGACAAGCTCCTCTCCACTCTAAGCTCGGAAAAGAAGTGTGCTGGAGAGAACACGTAATGTTTCTCTACGTTTCCTCCTTCAGTGCTGCGTGAGCAGTTTGAAGTTTAACAGGTGGTAAACTTTTCTGTTGATTTCTGAGGAGTTGTAAACCCAACAGCGGCTCCTTTAATGAACCAGCAACAATGCACCAGCTTCTCCTGCAAACAGCACCTGTAACACAGTGAAACACACAGACATCAGCAGGGAATAGTCCGTACCACTCACGAGTTTACATTTTTACCACGTTAAAACAAAAAGAATTTTCTTCCAATGTTTGATTTGCCAAAAAGAGTTTGTTACCATGAGTATAAAACACAACACCTGAACATCTCTGACTGTAGGCCCGTGTGATGTGGCGCCTTAACCCTTTCTGTAAGCAATTACCAACATAGAATAATTTGATGCTGAAATTTGCACTACAATAGGAATTTTTCTACTCATCCTAGCACAGTTTTAATAACCCAAATCAGGGAGCGCACAAGCTTTATTTGACTGGGTCTCTAAACTGTATCATTAGTTTGCTTGTTTTTTTAATGCGATTTGATAAAATGCCTCATTTTCCTCAAGTAAAGCTATTAAGAAAAATCAGCAGCTTAATGGTTTATGTAAATCGTGAAAACTGCTTTTGCATTGTTTCTTTATACACTTTGTGTCAAGAAGTTGTTTTTTTTTACTTTTCTTTTTAATCCTGACTTTAGAAAGATGATAATATGTTCAAGCGTCGATTCTACTTGTCATGGTATATATGACAAACCATAACCATAATATAATATACTAGTATTGATTTAATTCAATTTTTTCCTTTTATATCAGTTATTTGCATTCCATTTTTTATTAGTTTTCATTTTTTGTTTCCTATTGTGTATTTTCTTTTTTATGTTTTCTTTCATGCTTTATTGTTTTGCTTTTTTTATTTTAAGATGCTTTATTTTGTTTCCTTTATTTATGTTGTTTTTGTGCTGTTTTGTTTTTCCATTTTTTCATTTAAATTTACATGTAATTTTTTGATTTGTGTTTCTTTTTTTGATTTATTTTTTAATTTTTTATTTGAATCTTGTTTTCTTTAAGTTGTGTTTTACTATATTTATTTTATCCTTCTGTTTAGCCCTGTTTATTTAATAAATAAAAAAATAAAAATAAAAACATGTTTCAAGGAACTTACAGAGGGTGAAAGTTCACCCTCTGTAAGTAAAGTTTCAAGTATTTGGTCTTCACCATGTAATACAGTTATTTAAACCTTGTGTCAAGTGTACAAACCACGTCACATAATCTAAAATGTCTTTATTGGACATTAATGAACACAAATTGTTACATTTTTGAAAAAAATAAGGAAACTCTAGATATACAAAAATTGGCCACAACTCCAGAATTGAAAGAGGGTGTACATTATTTATTATTATAAATGTCTGAAATTGGACATTTCTAAAATACAAACTATGTACATGCACACACAAGTCTCACCTCTATGAAGCATGCAGAGTCTGGTACTGCAGAATAAACAAACACACCCCACTCATATATAATACAGCTTCAGTACATTCACTCACTGTAGTGGCCAGATTATTTCTACCTCGTATAACCTCTTCTGGATACACAGTCAAAGATGCACACACGTGGAAAGGAGCAGATGGGACTTTTGTGTTTGACACTTTTTTTTTTTCCTTCAACACTTTAAATGATGTTTTAGAGTCAAGCTAATCACAAAAGCAAACAGCTTGTCACAGAAATGATGTGAGGCTGGGGTTTCTCCTGTCTGGACATGCTGGAGCTGTCCTGTATTAGCGACGTCATGGGTTAATGGGAGTATTGATTTTTCTGTCTGGCAGCCTGCAGAACAACTTAGTTTAGACTGAAAGATGACAAAGACACGTTTGTCTGTTTTTTAAAGAGAAGACAACCAAAACATCTATGTGTTAAGAAAAACTCACAAAGCCATTTCACACGCTGTGGGTCCAAAATAAAGAATAGCTATTATTATACCCTTTGTGTCCCACATATATGTAAATAAATAAATATGTGGCCTTGCACTGTTGGGAGCATGGGGCAGATTTTAGGCTCCTTGGGGGAAAGTTTCCAGAAAGGTCACGACACTGAAAGTGACAGGTCCCGCCCTGAGGCCCAAGGCGCTCTGAATAGCACACTAAAGCCTGATTTATCTGTGAGCTGCAGCACAGAGCTGGAAGCTGCATGGTGGAACATCAAAACCGAAAACCAAATGAAGCAGAAAATGCTCAGCCGAATTCAGATTAATATTTAGATTTTTATCAGACACAACTCATTTTTAATCGTTATTTAAAATGGAGGGGGGAAAAAACAACCAAAAAACAGTAACAGAACTAAACCACAGGGAAAACCTCTGTGCGACAAACCCCAAAAGTCTGAAATATAAACACAAACGAGCACTGGCTTGCTCTGGTTTGGCTTTATAAGTACATGTTTTTTTTAAGACATGGCTTAAACCTTTACATTTCCTAACAGAATATACAATACTTGCAGCCAGGTGACAATTTAATTTGACAAAACTTAAAAATTACAAAATAATTATAGAAAAACAATCTAAAACTCTAATTCATCTTCATCATGTTAATTGATGTATTAATTAAAAGACTGATAGCAGCATTGTGTCATACGATGCAAAAGAAAATGGGAATTAAATATCAGCCATTACACTTTCTTAATTTTTAGAAAATTATATTACCTATAAATTAATGTTTTAATCATTTTAATAACAAATCATTGCTGAAAAATGTGGCTCTGTTGGCTGTCATGTTATTCTCTATTCTTTGTATGAGTACTGTCCAGCAGTAACGGTGAGTCTGTTTATATTGGTTTTATTTGTAATTACTGCAACAATTTTAGCTAAGAACTGTTTCACTTGTAGTTGAAGACATTTCTGTGTTGGAGCTAGAATTTCAGTGTGAGTTCTGTTTTAGCTAGTTGTAGCGCTAAATGCTACTGTCAAACTAGAAAAAAAAAATGGAGGGTTTGTTTAAGGTTGTAGTAGCTATATTAGCCATATAAATATTTTTTAATTGAAGTGATGTATATTGAGTTTTGAATCTAGCTAGTGTTCGAAAACAGTTCAAATTTATCATCTATAAATTTTTATTATAAATAAACTGTGGATGTTGCTTTAATTAGCCGTTAGCCTATTTCAATGTGCAAAGTGTCCCGCAGAGAACAGTAAGGCTAATATGTTAATTTTAGTAATTAATAAATCAACTCCAAAACATTTGAGAGCTGCCATAATATGTATGTTTGACTAAGTTTATGTGTTGGAGCAATATGTCTATATTCAGCTTTAGCTAAGCTGGTGACAGGGCTAACCCTGAAGAACAAGCTAGCAAACTGGGCTCCTCAACTCTGAGGGCATCTTTACAAATAGAAACATTTGTAGGGGTCAAGGATATATGTATATATGAGATTATTACTAATCCAGTAACGCCTGGTAATCACAAACCATGGTAATAATTATGTTTTAAAGGACAGAGAAAACTTTTTTTTTTGGGGGGGGGGGGGTTGGGGGCTAAGTTATAGGTTATAGTTATAGTTAGTTATAGGCCTATTTAGTATTGATCAACTATTATTTTGTTGCATAAGAGTTATTGGTTGATATGAGATGTTTTATATTTTGCATTTCTCAATCAGTAAAACTGAATGGAAAAATACAGTGTTCTATATACAGTGTTTAAGTAAAAAATAAAAGTGACCCTTATAACTATCATTTAAGTTTTTATATTACAAATCTTGTTAAGAAAGCCATTTTCATGAAAGTAACTAACTATTTTGAATTTAATTTATTTAACCTTGGGTGTTGTTTTTGTTCGTTTTTTTTTGTTTTTATAAGCTTAGATAATTTATGCAGAGAAACATATAAGAATCTAAGTCAATAAAATGTATCCACATCAATATTGTTAAATGTACATGGGTTAATTTTAGCAATAAAATAGCATGTTTATTGCATTAACAGATCTAATCTCGCCCTTTATTTATATGAACACCCTTATAGTTTATTGCTGACTGATTCGTTTATTTTCTCGCCCTGCGACATAAACTTTAAACCGCCTGAGTAACGAGATAATCATTTAAAAATTCACCCACAGCCGCCAAACAAACACAAACAAAAAAACGTGATAAACAAGCACGAACAAGCGTCTCCACAAAGGCGAAATTAAAGAAATGATAGCTCATTAGTTTCAGTTGTTCGCCAGTAATGTGCACCTTGTATGGTGAGGAGGCTGCAAGTGTAGCGGGGCTGGCTCGGGTTATCTGTGAATGGGCCCTTTATTGGAGGCGCGGAGCGGGGATTTGCCTTTTATTCGCCTCGCTATGGAAACGCGCTCGGCGGCAGAAAAATGTCGTGGCGAATAAAAGGGAGTCGGCACAAGGAGCGTTTCTAGAGAAGCATCTGTTACACTTTGAAACTTAGACTATGGAGAGCGAAACAACCCCCCCGCTCTCTCTCTCTTTCTCTCTCTATTCCTCTCCCTCCAAGTCTTGCTCCTGCTTTATGCGCCACTGCAAACAAACGCAAGATTTATATTTGGGAATAGAGGACGCAGATATGTGATCCTTTCCATTCTCAATTCTTCTGCTTTCAAACGTCTGAATTAAACATTTAGATCAGATTCTTTAGCATGTATATTTGAATCTTTTTCTCAAAACTCAATTCGCTGAGGCGTGTCATTCATTATGAAGCGTATGAAAATTTGGAAAACCCGCTGCCACTGATTGTGGCGCAATTCACAACAAACGCCGCCACTTGATTTTTTCTTTTTCTTTTTTCCCCCCATAACGATTCAGACGAACCAACCCGGTTCACCAAATCTAGGCCAGTGGAACAACATCGCCTTTCACGTCAAATTTCCAGCCACGTTTAGCCGAAATTCAAAGAGAAGGCTATAAAGAATTAACGCACAGCTCCTCGCATGAATTAGACTGAAAACAAACACATCCATGCGATTCCTTTTCTTTGTTATACATATTTCTCACCCTCATACCGGTACAAGTTTACAGGCTGCGATATTCATCCTCTCCCTCCCGCTTGTCTGTCATTCCGAGGCCATGTCCTCCCTCCAGCGGCCCGATCTGCACTCCCACTCCGCTCGGTAGGCTCACCTGCTCCGGCCTCATCTCCCGTCTAAAACCCCGGTGTCCTCAGCGCAGCTTGTTCCTCCGCATGTCCTCTTCCCGGGCGCTCTTTAATGACTTTCTGGTGGCTGCTGCAGCCCTCTTTATTTCTTCTAAATGTATGAAAATGTATGCTAATTTAAATCAAGCTTAACCTGGGAGCTCGAGCAATATGTTTAATGGAATTTCAAACCAATAAGGGGGACCCTGACGCAGCCTTCTAAGCGCAAATACAATCACGCTGCTGTATTAGCTGGGAGATATGCAAAAGTGATGCATAATAACCGTGAGGGACTAAAGTAACTACAACTCACTGGAATCTTTTTTTGGTGATGACCGGTGAATGCAAGAACAGCAGCAGAAATAGTGCGCAAGCCTTTAAGATGCCACATTGTTCACAAAACGTTTCCTTTTACATATATATTTGTTCTGTGTATGTATTCTAGAATTGTGCTTCTGACTGAGCTGAAGGATGCCTTATCCGTGAAGGATTTTCATCAAAACAAAAATCTGAAAGGTGTGGCATGAATTTTGTGCTCAGCCTTTTAGATTCAGAGCTGCATGGTGGCTGCACAGTGGGCTCTAATTACAGCTGCAGGTTTTTTCGGGTAACGGGGCTTCGTTGCCCATTCTGCTTTGCAGCATAACTTGAGCTCAGTCATACTGGAAGCATATAGGTTTTGGATGTTTGACTGGTGCCTTCCAATAGATTAACATATTTTTAAACCATTCAATAGTAACTTTGACTGTACGTTTAAACCTGTTGGAACATGAATGTTAGCCATTGTATCTAGAGGTACCTAGATTTATCAGTCTTTTTTTCTCAAGGATAACCCTGTATTTGACTCCATGTATCTCCCCAACAGCCCTAACCACGATAACTTTTCCGAAAGAAGAAAAGCATCCCCAAAGCATGATACTGCCACCATCATGTTTCAAAGTGAGGATGGCGTTACCCAGGGTCTTTGTGATTACTATTTTACCTTGTCAGTTGACATTGACTGCTATGTCTAAAAAGACATGCAATACCCTTTCCATTTTTTTGCATAATGAGGAAAACAGTGCTCTCAAGTCTAAGTGTCTAACTTTTTAACCTAATCCTGCATTTCTCCACAACTTTCTCCCTAACCCGTATGCTGTGTTTCTTGTTCTATGTGATGCTGTTTGAAGACTTCACATCTGAGATGAAATTACACATTGAGATTGTTTGAAAAGTATGTGACATCCGCTGACAGCTGGTTGCGCTCGATTTTATGTAGAGGCATTAGAGTAAAAAGGGACTGAAAAGCACTCCACACTTTACAGGCATTAAAAAGAAAAACATACAAGAGGCTTTATTAGTCCTAAGATATATTCTGGAAGCTATACTTTACGCAAATTGCATTTGTTCCATATTCATGTGTTTTTTTTATCTCTTGCCAAAAAGATAAAGGATTAGACGTGACCTGTGCGTAAAAAATGCGTAAAAGCGAGGTCTTTCCACAAACACCTGATAATTTCTTTCCCCTGTTAAGTTAATAATTAGCAGTGAGAACTGCTCTTGGTTTGATTGTATCCCTCTAATTTAAGTGCTGGCACGTCTAAGAAATGCCGTTGCGCTTTAATCCCTTTCTTCGCACGCGTTCGAGGGTGACGGGAGCAGCAATAAAGGCGCGCGTAAATCAGTTGGAAACTTTAATTAATAAACAGGAACCGCGCTCCACGCTCCCATCACTCTACAACCAGACCCGGTGCTGTACGACAAGCTTCCGGTTCGACTACCTCTGTAGCCCTTTCCCGTTCAGAGCTCTGCTTCCAGAGGCGGAGGCTTGGCGATCTGCGGCCGTCATTGGTGGAGACGGTGTCGTCTGTCGGCGTGTGAGTGGTGGTGGGAGCTGTCAGTCAGTGCCAGGCTGCAGAGGGGCTCCAGAGAGAGGGAGATGTCAGAGGCTGAACTGCTGTTTCCCTTCAGTAGCATTAGTGGGGTTCAGCAGCCAGCATGGCCACAGCTGCCTCCAGCCCCTACACCCTGCTCAGCCCCAGCTCCATGATCCACGCGGATAGCCAGGCCATGCAGCCTGCAAGCCCCTACAGAGGACACCAGAAACTGCTCCAGAGCGACTACCTGCAGAGCGTCCAAAGCAACGGGCACACCCTCGGGCACCAGTGGGCAAGCAGCCTCTCGGAGAGCAGCCCCTGGTCAACTTCCATGGAGCAGCAGGACGTGAAGCCCGGCAGAGAGGACCTGCAGCTCGGCATCATCCATCACCGCTCCCCACACGTCGCGCATCACTCCCCGCACCACAACAACCACGGAAACCACCCGGGAGCCTGGGGGACCCCGGTGTCCCACAACTCTTCCATCACCAGCGCGCAGCAGATCAACATCTACTCCCAGACGGGCTTCACCGTCAACGGCATGCTGGACCACGGTGGCCTCACGCCTCCGGCCAACCAGCAGGGCCAAGGCATGCACCCGGGCCTCAGGGACACTCTCAGCCCCGAGCACAGCGACCTCGGCGGGCATCACTGCCACGACCACTCGGACGAGGAGACGCCGACCTCGGACGAGCTGGAGCACTTTGCCAAGCAGTTCAAGCAGAGGAGAATCAAGCTGGGCTTCACGCAGGCGGACGTGGGTCTGGCCCTGGGCACGCTGTACGGTAACGTCTTTTCCCAAACCACCATCTGCAGGTTCGAGGCCCTGCAGCTGAGCTTTAAAAACATGTGTAAACTAAAGCCGCTGCTGAACAAGTGGCTGGAGGAGGCGGACTCGTCCACGGGCAGCTCCAGCAGCATAGACAAGATCGCAGCTCAGGGGAGGAAGAGGAAGAAAAGGACGTCCATCGAGGTCAGCGTGAAGGGGGTCCTGGAGACGCACTTCCTCAAGTGTCCCAAGCCGTCTGCGCAGGAGATCACCTCGCTAGCGGACTCACTGCAGCTGGAGAAGGAGGTGGTGCGCGTTTGGTTCTGCAATCGGAGGCAAAAGGAGAAGAGAATGACGCCGCCCGGGGAGCCGCCGCCGCCGCACGAGGGACCTTACTCGCACAGCGGGAGCGCGGGGGACACGTCCTCGTGCCACGATCTCTGACCGCGCGAGGAGGAACCCCGGTTACAGACTCTGGAGCGAAGGGACGCACGCGCGTAGTGGAGTGGAGTGGAGAGGAGAGGAGAGGAGAGAGGGAGGGAGGGGGACCAGCTTCCAGCCTCAGCTGCGTGTCCCGGTACAGACTTCCACAGCTGCCTCCAGCACTGAATCCCAATAAGACAAACAGAGAAACCCGCTCAGCCTTCGTCCTTTTTCCGTCACGGGGGCATTATTAGATCACGTTTCAGATCCCTTTTGGAGCTCGCTTTGTTTTTCTCCATCACGGATATAAATACAAAAATGTGCCTAATCATATACCTGCCAGCGCCTTTGGTTTGTGTCACCATTTCCCATCAGCTCTATAATAATTGCTAACATGGGAACTGATTTCTTATTTTGACTTGTTGGGCCTTTTCCCACAAATGCCGTGTTTCGTTTGGATGATCAGTGGCGTCAAACAAAACAAAAAACAAAAATCACTTTTTGGTTAACTGATTTTTTTTTTTAAACAAAACTGTAATTATGTTTTTTTTTCATATTCAAACATTATGCCAGATGTAGTGTTTCTACAACATAAAAGCACTTGGAGGTTTTTCTTTCTGTCATTTCCACTTCTCCGTCATTCTCATCTATTTTTGAATTCGTTAATTTGTTGTTGGATTTTCTTTATGCCGACCATAGAAACTGTGTGGACTCTGAAAACAAACAGAGTCGGAAAAAATTCAAAAGATGTGGGAGGGAGGGAGAGGTTAACGACGCTGTACACCTGCCTATAATTTTACTGTACGATCAGTGTCCCCAAATTTTTTATAATCTCCAATACTCCTGTTATACTCGGCTCGGTATTTTTCTCCGATATTGTACAGTTTTATATATATATACCCTTTTCGAGTCATTAATTTAAGCAAAATTATGCTAGTTTATTCATGCACTTAATTAGCAATGTTTTGAGAGAGAGAGAGAGAGAAAAAAAAGCAAAGAAAGAAAAAAAAAACAGCCTATTTTCAGTAAGATGGAACAGTTTGGGCGCTTTTATTCCAAAATTTCGATGACAGCTCAAGTAATTATTTATTTTCAGTATAAAGCTTGTATTATGTTTTGAAATAAACAATGTATGTTGTAATAAACAATTTCCTGATACAATTGTTTACTGTCTAAAAGATAATTGGATGTCTAAGGAATTATTATCATTAATTATTATTATTATTATTATATGGGTTCTCCCTGTTCAAGGTTGTGTCTCAGCTCGTGACCCCATAACTCCTCCGGACAAGTAAAAAAATATAATCATCATTAGGCTATATATTTTAAGCTGTAACCGAATCGAATAATAGAGAGGAAAAGTTGCTTTACTCGTTAAATATTTTTGAACTTCTATTATTAACCGTTTTAAAATACACTTATTTGCTATTTCTAGGGAAAAAATCAGTAAGAAGTGGTTCCTTAATTTCCAGCTGCTTTGCATGCATTTCATTTGAAACTTCAAAGAAATATTCTTGTTATTAATAATTTGTTTTATTTATAGGCTACAATCAGTACGGGAGTATCTTCATTAAAAAAATTGTTTAAATACAAGTCTTGTCAAAGATGCTTAAAATATTATTAAAATTCTAATAATTGTTATTTGTATTATTGTTACTTTTTAATATGGAATAAAACCATTATTCTACAAAAATTACTTAAACTTATATTTATATAAATGTTCTAATATATTTGTGGGGGGGGGGAATAAAACAGTCAAGCAGGAACAAAAGTGAAAAAAGTATCAAATAACACAACAAAATTAAGGAAAACAATTCAGGGCGATATTCTTTTAAACTTTATGTTCATAAGTATAATTAGCTAAATACAGCCAGATATTTCTATTCACCAACATATACTTTGAACCTCCTCGGAGCCGTATAAAAAGGTATAACAACCCTTGGAGTGACGAGCAGCTGTAAAATTTTCCAGCGGTTGGACGGGACCTGGGTCACAGCTAAATCTCAGACGCTCCTCTCTTGCAGCTCCACTGAAATCTTATTGTCCGGGCCCTCTGCCCTCCTCAATCAGACATGCGTGATTTATCGCCCGGGCTGCTGGGCCTGACAGCAAAAAACACAATGACACACACACACACACACACACATACACACAATCAGAAGCAGATGAATCTCATTTCAAAGACTACAGCTGTGTATATAATTGGCTGTGCAAGGGCGAAACAGACAAAATCTACATAAATAGATAAATAAAGAAAGATGCTGGCTAAAAATAATTCCGGGATGGTGTTGGGAAGAAGTCGACCCGTGGATGCGGGACTGTTTAAATCATTCAGAAATAGATCCGGAGGGAGGGAAGGGGGGTGAAGGAAGGAAAGAAAGAGGGGGAGAGGAGGAGAGGAAAGGAAAGGAGGAAAGGCGGAAGGGTGCTAGGCCTTGCCTTGAAATGGAGAGCCTGACTGGAATACTAATGTGTCTGAATTTATGCATCTCCTCAGTCTGCAGCCCTGAGAGAGGGGGGTGGGGGAGACACAGAGAGAGGGTGTGAGGGTGGAGGTGAAAGAGGGCGTTTATGTAGAAGAAGAGAAAAGTAAAAGCATGGCTGATTGATTCCATCCATCTGTTTTAGTTTGAAATAATCCTGGATTTCTCAGGGTGGGAAGGAGGAGGAGACGAAGCAAAACAACGCGATCCCTGGAAGGGAGAGGAGGCAGAACCGAAGAAACAAGCAAAGCAAGCCAAGGTCCAGGGCAGCACTGCAGTATCCCTGAGCCTTTTCCATCTTCAACACAGCCTGGGTCGGAGAGAGAGAGAGAGAGAGAGAGAGAGAGAGAAAACACAGACACAAAACCTTCACCATAACCATCAAAACACGTTTTTTAAAAAGTAACCAGCCACTCTTCGTGAATTACTCACCAGTGGGGAGAAGAAAAAAAAATGATTGACTCAAGAGAGCCATGAGGAAAACAAGAGCAGGTGAAAGATGAAAGCACACTTCACAGGCATGAAATGATAACCTTCAGCTAATTATTTATTTCTTTTCAAAATGCTTCAAGTTGCATGACTCAACTCTGCTCTCTGGCAGATAATAGAGCCTGAATCAGATGTTGAGTGACTGATGATCAGACAGGACAGCAACAGCAGAGAGACAGGGGTAGCAGCAGGGATACTTACATGGGGGACGCTGACTCAAACCTGTTTTCATACATCTTATTTAAGCATATTGTTGCATATACATGTAGTCTAAATAGCAGCACTTCAACCAGTTCCAAAAAAATATTTTATTCCCGAAAACACCTGATCTGAGCTCTTAGAAATATAATAAGGCGTACCAATCTCAAGGATGGCAAATAGGACACTGATGTACTGTAATGTTTACAGTAAAACTGGTAAAGTAGGAGGTCAAAGAAAGGACAAACAGCATCCCATGTCTATTTAATTAGAAAGGAGAAAAACACAGAGCTGGAGTTTGTTTGCTGAAGAGCAGCAGCTCCAAAAAAGGCCAGGAGGGTCAGCTGGAAGGTTTCTAGAGTCCCAGATCCAGGTTCTACAAAACTGTGATCAACCATTCATAATTGCAGAGCAGAAATGCAATTTCATATCCAGTACTTTGTCGACTCTTTCCAAAAGCAATGACTGTTCGCCTCTTCTTATTTTATTCCATACGTCTCAAACCCAAAGTACAGGATCTTTCTTTGGTTTGGTCTCCTTCTATATTAGAATGAAAAATCATCTATTTTATTCTGTGGGTCTTACCAAAGTGAGAGCAGCAAAGAAACATTTAAAAGTATCAGTTTAAATAAATAACAGGTTGATAACAATATGCATTAAAAATAGTCAAACTAATTCGAAACAATTTGGTCATTTAATGGTCTCTAAAACAAATTGCCTTTGTATTAAGCTTCTACTGAACAATAGTCGTCCAGAGGCGTGAGCAAATTGGGTAGGATCCCCGGGCCAGCAGGGGGCACCAAACAGCTCTTTTCTCCTCGTAAATCTACAAAATCAGTGTTTTATTATTGGTCAATTTATTCTAAAATGAGAAAGTTCTTTAAATAAAAAAAAAATTTCTGAATGCTGAATTTAAACACATTTAAAAAACGTTTTAAATTCACGAGTATTTGATATTCCAAATGCTTGACAAATATAACAGCTGTTAGAAAGGAGGAATCTTCAGTTTGATTCTGTAAAGACAGATAATCAAGTTTTGCCATCTTGAAGCAAATGTTAGGGTTTTTTTCACTTTCAACTATAAGTAGGGGGACAAATTTGATATATAATTGCTGAAAAGTTGCATAGAAATATGAAACAGTATTATTACAAAGATTTCTAAGAGGCTAAGCTGTATTTCTTTCTTGTACAAAATTATTTATGCATTGGAGAATAAATCTTACATCATGTATTAAAAAACACAATATGTCTGAAGAAGCTCAGCTGCTACACATCAAATGCCATCAACTCTCCAAATACAACTCCAAAAATCAGAGTATTATCATTCATGCAGGAAGGCGAGACATTCCAAGAGTTGATGGGGAATAAATCCTTGTTTTTCCTCATTTAACTGGAGAAAATGTGACACTTGAACTAAAGCGAGAGTGACATATTTAATACAAATTACATGTTTAAATAATAACAACGCATAGTTATGGTAAAGCCTTTCACACTTGTTGCAAAACACACATGGTTTTCATACAACTTATGCTCTTTTCTTTCTTTCTTTCTCTTTCTTTCTTTCTTTCTTTCTGTTTTTGAAATCGTGCAGAGAATAGAATCAGCTTCATGGCGAATAAAATCAAATTTGGTAACTGACCTGAGGGCAGAGGAGCTGGTTTTTTTTGTTGTATTTATAATGCAGAGACAGCAGAGAATTGGCTCTGAATCAAGTGGCTCTGAAAATACAGGAGGAAAGGAAGCAGCGTGAATGAAGAGGGGAGGAGGAGGAGGTGTGAAGAAGAGAAGGCTGTGGAACAGGATTAATGGTGAAGCCCAGAAATCAATCTGATGTCCTCAGTTGGCATCTTTTGATGGGAGCCGAGCTCCTTTTAAGGTCAGAGGAATGCAGAAAAATCTAACTAAAACAAATAAAATAGGCAAAAATTGGTTTCCATGACTCATTGGATTTTTTTTTGAGATTTTATCACCTTATCAACTTCTGTATATATTGATAGGATTATCTTTGCTAGTTAAACTCAAAGTAATGTATTACTGTGAAGTGGAAGGAAAGGGATGAAGAGTTTTTAGGTGTTATTTATATACAAACCTCTAATAACTTTTACATTTGCCCATTTTATTATCGTTCAGCTCATCAGCTTGGATGGAAAGTGTATGAAAACATGAATTGTTCATTTCCCCCCCCAGAGTCTCAATTTGATTAAGGTGAAAACTTGGACTAGGACATTTTAACATGCCATCATTACGTTTTGATCTAAAGTATTCTACGAATGGGGTTGTTTTCCTGCTGGCAGCCTTCCATGCGTTCTCCTCCCGGATAAACCAGAGGTGGGTAGTAACTAGGCACATTTGAGTAACTTTTAGCACAAAAAAAGAATAAATGAAAAAAATAAATTAAATAAACTTTTAGGAGTAGTTTTACTGCACCATGCTTTTTTACTTGTGTTGTAATATTATAAAGCACCACTAACGTCACTGAATTAGGAACAAGATAACTGAACCAAAAATGTATGAGACACAAACCAACGGCTACGGTTTTAAGTGAGACTTCCTGTTTGTACACAGCTATCATTATTTTCATATGATTTTCCATCTGCTGAGCCCGTTGGGGGACACGTGAATATATACGGCAAACACCGTATATTTGTATACTGGAATTAAAGCTACCCTTTTAAAACATACATATACACTTTACCTATACAGCAAGTTTTTTTTCTAACGTTTTGCATTGAAAAATTTTGATTCAGAAAATTATTCCTCCTCTGTAATATTTCATGTCAGCCGCATTTCTTGAACGGCTGTTTTTTTTTACTATTACTTGAGTACAAATATGTTGAAGTGGTTGCACTCTTACTTGAGTTCAATTTCTGCATGCTGGACCCACATCTGGGAAAAAACCCATTCAGCCCCATCGACCTTCTCATCGACTCCCCTTTACCTGTTGAAGAAAAGTACTGTGCTGCCACCACGTTGCTTCACCATGTAGATGGTGTCTTCTCAGTAACATGTTTGTGCTGTTTTGTTTTCCATCTCTCATTGTGTTTGCATTGCTAATTCATTTTTTTGGGGGGAGATTATTCAAAAACATCAACTCGAGAATGAGTGGAGAAACCAAATATTACAGATGATATTTTTTATGTGGCTATGATCAATGAGAGAACTACATCATATTATTACAGGCAGTAGGCTGAGACCTGAGACTTCTTGTCTCTTCCCTTTCAGAAACAACGCATATTTTAGACTGCATATGGAGGAAATGTTGACAAATTACAAGAGAACCAGAGTTTGAGAAAGAGAAAAGTCAGAATTGGTGAGGCAATACATCTAAATTACCACAGCAGTAATGTATTTCAGGATGTCCAGTATTGGTCGGATCTGACTGAAGCAAGCGCTTCCAGGCTGGGCATCTCTGCAGCTCCTCCAGAGTTACCATGTGTCCCTGGGTTGTTTGTCCGACGCACGCCGTCACTGCAAAGCCTCTGTCTGTTCAGTTGGAGAATTATCGTCGATTTCAGACTGGAGAAACCTTTTGTAGTCCATGTAACTTTTTCTGAAACCAAGCCATTTTTTTTCCTCCATTTGGAGATGTAAGAACTAGGAACAATGAGCCTTAGTTCCTAGAACTATTTTAGCCACTACTCTGAGGCAGGGTCTTTTTGTGGTTCCACCTGAACTCATATGACGTAAGTGTTTGGTGAACTCATAAGTCACATCCCTTGCTAGATTTTTGGTTATTCCCCATCACCTCCCCCATTAAAAAAAGCTAAAATTAGAAAAAAAAATGAAACTATAAGAATGTAAAGTCAAACTAAACCTTTTAAAAATAGGCAGTTTTGTCACATCTGTCTCTACCAAGCTCCCTGACTTGTGTGAATGAAATCTGAAAAGGTGGCCTGGGAAAGGGTAGTTATGAGAACTCCATTCTAAGAGGATCGTCCTAAAAACGCAGTTCTTCGAATTGACCTTCTGTCTGTAAGCGGCTCATGTCTCAGTAGGTATGCGGCTCTCCCACATTCTATCCTTTCACACTCCTTTTCCAATCTAACGGTTTTAATTTTCCCATAACAATAACTTGGAACAAATGTTTGTAACACTTACCTTCCACTTCACTGTTACTTCCCCTCTGCAACACACAGTGTTTCTCATGCTTTTCGGCGCCACATAAAACTTGTAGATGTGTCAGAGGAGGAAGCCTTCCTCGGCAGTCTCGTCTCTTCTTCCTGTTGAGGCCGTGGCAGGCACGTCCTCGCAATCAGTTTAGCTGTTAAAAAACAAAAAAAAAACGACGCTGCGGCCGCCGTCGTGTGCACGCATCATGATTGCTCCATTAAGGAACCCAAAGTGACAACTACAGTTTGTTCTTCTGAGGCCGCATGTTCTGCTCTGATGTTAGGTGGACACACACGGCTGCACGCCCGCAAATTAAGAGGTCATATATCTAACTAGCGCGTTTAGAGGAGATCTGTCGCCCAGACTGCCAGCACGTCTGTTAACTAACCCCCCCAAACACACACACACACAGACACACTCAAAGAGAGGGAGACAGGGCTGTTTGTGGCTCAGAGTGAGTAAATCACTGTGTCTGATATCTTCATTTGAAACAGAGGGCTGATCACTGCTCGTCCTGCTTGTTCCACATTAACTCATTATCACACACGCTCACTCCATTAATTCCCCTGCTTTTATTAGCAACACACACTCACACAAACACACTCACACTGAGTGGACCGATGACAAGCGCTGCCTCTACCTCATCTGACAGCTAATGGCTTCATTAGGAGCCGTGTGTTAATTGGCTGACTTTGGGGAGAGGCTTGTTAATGAGGATAAATAGATTCACACCTGAGCTGGGCGCTATACCCGGCCTCAGCAGCAGTGTGGGAAACTGCTGAGCGATGAGCAAACCTGGCTCAGGTTTCGTTATACAGAGCTGGGCTTCGGCCTTCCTCCCAGACGGTGCACATGGTGGTGGAGTGATTTTTTGTTGTTGTTTTTTCCCTTTGCCAGGCAGACTTATTAGGCGAGTGCTTGATTAGCACCAGGAGGCCAAAACAAAGAGCAGTATGTCAAAGCAATTATCCCCACTGTTTACCTCTCGGCTCATGGGTTGACTGCGAAATGCATCTAATCCAGGGGAGGAAGAGGAGACAGCGGGCGGCGGGTGGAGGGGGGGGTGGTAACGGGACAACAGCTGCTCTCCAGGCCGGAGTGTGTGTCGGTGTGTTTGCACACTGATGGGAACAGTCCGTCAATCCATCTGCTCTCCTGCCCAACCACATCCCTGGCCTCTGCTGTCTGCTTGTGACAGCTCTGACACAAAGACACACATCGCTCCTTTATGGAGCTATTGTTTAGAGGGGCTCACACTCTCATGTGGGGGGGGTACTGGTCAGACAAAATGGAAGCAGGAGAGACTGATCATTTACATAAGGGTAGGAAACAGGCCCAACAAGGACTCACCATGAACTGGACAGCGACACCACCTAGTGGTGTATATAACTTTTACACCATATGTTTTACTTTGAAGGAGGAGGAGGAGGAGGAAACAAAAGGAGGAAAGGAGGCTGATTAGTTTGTGCTCACAATTATTGTATTACTCCTAAAAAAACCCAAAGACAATACAAAAAAACTACAAAGATATATTTGTATTTGTATGACAGATCTAAATTGTAACACTAAAGGTGTGACCCTTTGACCTCTAGCTGTCCATTGTTCATGTTGAAACATGGCTTTTAACATGTTTTACAATAATAAAAAAAATATTTTGGGGTTTTATCCTTTTGAAAATGTCTGTAGAAGCTTTATACAACAAAGTTTTCCCAGTTCTTCTGAACAAAACATTTTCAAGTTTCCAAACATATTCCGAATTGTACTTAGGTCTGGACTTGGACCGGACCATTCTTACACACAAACTTTATTTTTTTTTTTTTTTTAGTCATTGTTACTGAAAGGTGAACCTCCATCCTGAGTCTCAACTCTTTTCCATCCATCTTCCCTGTGGATGGTGTGTTTAGGGTGATCTAGTTCCAGCTTTCCACCTCCGTAGCCCAAAAAGTTTGCACATACGCCAAACGTTTTAATTTTGTTCTCCCATTTAGTTTTTCAACATGTTTTGTGGATCAACACATGGAGACACACACCAAACAGGCATTTTCATTGTAACTCCTCTAATGCTACTACAAGTAAATAAAATGTTCCAGTTGAAACGAAGCATAAAAAAACATGTTAAACATATATATATAAGTTCATGTTAAACATGTAGGCCCACCCACTTTGGACTAGGGTCCACCCAAATAAACTACTTTCTTAAAAGAAATTACATTTATCATTAACTTTTATTTTTGAGGAGTCACTTATAGTCAACATAGAATATTAAAAAATAAATAAAAATGGAGGTGCCATATCCATATTTGAAAGACTTCTCACTGGCTGTTTTGAATAATACGCACTATGAACTCTCCAGACAAGCTGTTAGATTGCTTTGTGTCACCACATCAAAGACTGTAAATTTTAAACTAACACTTTTACTCAAAATATTACATCTCATAGCTCAGTGTTCCAGACTAACCCATTAAAGTACAGTTTCGTGCATTAAATAGATTTTAATGTCACAATAAAGTTGTAAGTAAGCCCATTTTAAAAATGACAGTTCAGGGGGTATTTTCTTGAAACACTTTGCTACTACATTTCCCATAGTCCCCTGGGAAAAGCTCACCAACCACTGATCTCACAAGAGCTCAGATGATCCCGCCTATTTTAACTTCTATTTAGCAAAAATTGACATGATTCAGCAACATAATGAACAACTTCTAAATCGATTGTTATCTACAGCGAGACCTGCCAGAACATTATTCCTTAACAAAATCAAATAACCATTTAAAGCATTGGATATCTGACAGTGGTTACATTGCAGAGTTTCAACATCACCTGCTGACTGCAACTGATCTGGTGTGATTGTAATATAGGGAAACCAGCACATTGTCCAAACTGTGAGTGAAGCCCAATAAAACTATTTTTTTAATGTAAAAGACCTGAAGTGAGTTACCTGTGTTAGGTTACAGCTTTAATATGTTTTATTTAATCTGAATGCTTTGTTCTTACCGGTTCCTGATGTATACAGACACAAATCTGTTGAAGCAACGGTGGAACAGTGGAAATAACTTTATTTCAATAGTAATTTCATGGCCCACCCATTTTTATTTTATCTTTTTCCTGGGCCCACACAAAAAGCGATTTCTAACTACACCACTGGTCACAACTCACTGTTTGAGATTTAGACAAAGCTACTATGTGCCTGGAGCCAGAAGTGTGATATTTCACTCTTCCCATAAGCTTCAGTTGTCTCTGTTGCTAACTGTTAAAGGTGTTTAAAGCTGATAGTGCATGTTGGAGATGTTTCTCTGCTTTAACTTGACCGCTTTAGATGACTGCAGTTCAGCAATAGCCTGTTAATCCGCCATCAACTGAAATCAGGTGTGCTGAAGGAGGGATACATCGAAAACATGCAGACCCATGTACCTTGGGAGACTTCAAACACACTGGACCAAAGCCAGCAGAACACATGGCTCCACTAACTTACTGACCTGAAAGTTCAGAGCGGAGCAAAAGCATCCAAAACTCTGTGCTTCTCTTCTCTTCTTCCAGACTCAGATTTTCCATGTAAAACGGAGAATTTAGTAACATCTGTAGAGACCTTCGGTCCAACATCTTGTCACGAGGAATGCAACAGTTGTGCTTCATGTTCTGGATAAGTTCCGGTAGCTCTTGAAGAACTGATCATCTTTTGTTCCACCCACTCAACTAATTATTAATCTATACTATACTCCGAGTACCCAGATTCTTTTACGATAACCTCTTATGACTTATCCTTGTTGAGCATTTTGATACCGTGATGGAAAGCTGTCAAAAATCCATTCATTAATCTGATTACGTATGCCGTAATGTAACATTTTTGTACGCAGAAACATTACATTTGTTGAGGGGGTTTCACTTTTTTAATTGAAGTATTGATTTAAATACTTAAGTCAATGAAATTCAAGTTTTATTGTGATTAACTTCTATATTAGCAGCTAATTTTGTATATTTACTCTGGAACTATCCATACAGAAGTGTTTCACTTCAGAATATACTGAATCGCTTATTAAACTGGAGCTTTTGTCAAATCAGTCGATTGTCAGAAGATCTCGGCCTCATAATAAATCAGAACAGATGCATGTCCATATGATTTTTAATGTCAATATATACAGAACTTGAAAGAAAAAAAATAGAATTTTAAAAATCAAAAGGAAATAAATACAATATCATACAATTTCCACAATGTCTTTTTTAAGAGATATCAATGGAAATATATATTTTTTTAATTCAGCCTCTGGTTCGACGGGGTGCGTCCCGTCCCCCCCAGAGAAATCCCTCCACCTCCACCACATGCTCTTCATCTCTATCATAATACATATTTAGTATACATATATATTACATATACTTTCTACTATAATTATAATATCATATAACCTTCAAATTCTTGGTAATTTCATAAATCCATCAGCAGCTTATGTAATATTTATTGATACCTTGGTAGTATCGCAAACATGAGTCAAATGATGAGTCTTTAAAGGGAAATGAAACACAGGTTCTGTTCAAACATGCATTTATGTTCCCAAAAGTGCTGGTAAATGATTTTGATCCTGAGGGACTTCTTTTTTTAAATCTGCCACAAGCAGAAGCTTCTTAAATGTTTCTGTTGTTTTGAGTCTCATAGAGGAAACAGTCTTAATACATACCTCAGTCAATATCATCTTGCCACCACCCTTGACGTAATTCGTTACTTCATTTTGAAGAAAACAAGTTCAAGAGCGGAAAAGCAGGAACATGAGGTGGGGTGGGGGTGGGGGTGGGCGGGTGACGACTGAGGAGGACGATGGCAGAGTGATGATGAAGAGCAGTGGGGGTGGGAAGGGGGCACAGTTTGACGAAGCAGCTTTGAATCAGCCAATCACAGTGAAGGAGAACGTCAGCTGGTGTGTTTCCTCCTGTTGGAGGAGGAAAGGATGGAAGGCGAGGAGGTTGAGTGCATATGAAAGCTGTGGAAATAAATACAAGTCTGTCTCCCCAGCAGTTATGTGTGAGCGTACCCTATACCTCTTTGGCCGACTTCAAGGTAGTTTTTTTTTTTTACTTTATTGATTTTTTTTTTAATCTGTTCTGTGAGGATTTTTCTCAGTGGATGGGTCAAATAAAAATCGTTTAAAAACGGAGACGTTAGGTTCGGACTGGCCGAGTGTCTGCATGCTCCTGTGTTGTTGGCATGTTTTTGAGGTGGCGGAGGGAGGCCGAAACTGGAGGATGAGCGCTGTGTGTCTACATGTCTGTTGAGGTGAGTTTCTTCATGCTGCGTCTCTGGGCTAAACTGGAAGCTGCCACTGGCTCCAGCACCGGCTGACTCGTCTTCTGGCTCAGAGCTGAATACGTTGCAGCCATGGCTCCCTGGTAAGAAAAGCAAGACTATTTCAGCAAAAAAATAGAAGGAAATCCTACATAGGGCTCCAAAACATGTTCCACACAAGATCTCACAAGCCCATTTTTTTTAAAATAATAACATAAAATAATGACAAAAAATTTACATGACTTCATAGGTATGTTTAGTAGTGTTCAGCCTTTAAATATAAAACCAGGATGGAGACAAATCTCAAAGAACAAAGCTGTTTCTATGAAGTACTGGTTCAGAAGTTGAAATAAAAACGCCTGTCACACTTCACAACTGTGGGGTACAATTTGTGTTCGTCTAACCCTAACCCCTGTCCCGAGTTCGAATCCCGTCTTCGGAACATATATGGCAGGTCTTACCCCATCTCTCTCCCCCTTCCCACATGCTGTCCACTGTTTAATAAAGGCCACTAAAGCCACAAAATTATAAAAAACAAAAACAAAGGACAACTTAAAATCATACTAAAAAGGCAATACCTTATAACAGTTCCACCCTGACCACTGTGCCTTCAATGGTTAAACATAATGTTCTACAAAAAATATACTCTAAAAAATGATTCCCCTCTCCTGCGTCCATTACGATTACATTTACAGTATGCATATGAGGTGATGATACCGTTCACTAACATCCACTGACTTTTGGGAGAGCAAATAGCTACTTTCCATGCTGAGGAGTCGGTATGGAAAAAACCTTCGCTTTTTGGCGGTGTTAGTAGTTATTGCCCATTTATCATTATTGAGGTGTACTGCTCAAAGTATTGCATATGTATTACATCTTTTTTTTAAGTCCTAACTGCTCAACTTCCTCACCTTTCCCCGGTCTGAACAGCATGAATGTAACTTGGAGCTAGCTCTGATTGAATGTAAACTGCTGAGGAACTGAAGCGGTCTCTGAAAAGGGTTAATGAAACCAATCAGCTGAGGCGCTTACAGCAAAATTAACCGCACTACGAACTCACTTTGACGAGGTGCGGCGCATCGTGGCGCGTGAGCTGGAAGTGTGGTAGAGTGTCTCTGCACGTTATCCAGGAATGCTTCAGAACCTGCTCTGCCGTGTATCGCTGGTGAGGGTCTACGTGGAGCATGTGGGACAGCAGGTCCTGCGATAAAAGCAGCGTGTTCAGTCAGCGCCAAGAACAACACAACCTGTTCCGACAGAGCGGCCTTATTTACAGAACGGTTCGTCTTTCCTCCATTGACAGAAAGAGTTAATCATTTCAATTCATTAGAAGAGCCAGTTGTCCTCGTTTTAAAATCATCTCTGTATAGTTGAGTCCAGGACAGCTTTTGCACAATTCAAAGAGTTACACTAAATATAAAAATATATTAATATAAAAAATATATAATCCTGTATCAACATAAAACTTATACAGGAAACTGACAGAATAATATGTAAATACAGTGCAGAAACTAGATGAGTGTTTCGCTGGAGGGAATTAGATTGGTTCTGGTCAGTGTACCTTTGAGGTGTCCGATACAGTATCCCAGTTTCCACCCGTTAAAGAAAACTTTCCTGATCCTATCCGCAGAAGAATCTCCTCTGGTGTATCGTTAGGCCCGTTAGCGAATGGTGTGTACCTGAAAACCACAGTTAAAAACAGTATTAGCTTTCATGTTTTTCAAACGTGAAGGTCATTTTATACAGACTCATTTCACAAAGAAATGTAACACAATTGCTTTTTCCCCAGTACTTTTCAAGATTGAGGCTTTCAGTTGAAGAAAATCCAAAATTCTCAGAAATTTCTTGGAAAATGTGATTATCACATAACACAAACAAAAGGGATTTTTAACACACATTTTTTTTTTTTTTGCTCAAACAGTCATGAAGAAGACAGCTGATTTGTCAGTGCTCCAGAAGATGTCATTGGGGGATCTTCTATATGGACTATAAGCTGTGAAAAACGTCATTGCTAAAGGTTAGCCATTAGCTGAATCCAAACATGTTAAATGAAAAGTTGAGAAGAAGGAAAAAAAAATGCAGCAGAAAAAGCTGCGCAAATAAAGAGCAAACTTCAGTCTTAAGGACGGAGACTCACAAGATGAGCCACCACACACACATGCACAGGCTCGCTGCCTCTGCCATGTTGTGGCACCACCGAATCTCAGCACCATGTTACCTGGGCTGCACTGTTGCTCACTGGCTCAAAGTCTGCTTGTCCGTCTGGAAGAACAGTGGGGAGCCCCACAATCCAACTTGCTTGGCGTCTAATGTAAATTTCCCAAAGACAATGTTTAGAGCCATGTTTTTTCTTTTTCTTTTCTGCTGCTGCAAAATGTCCAGTGTTCACAGTGTCCACTGTATATCAGCAAATCTTAAAGCACTTGATGCCTCTCTCTGCTGACAAGGTTTACGGCAGTGCTGATTCTGTTACCCAGTACCAATACCTGCCTTAAACGCCACATTATGACCTGCAAAATGGAGAATCAGCCGATCACGGGCCAATTCCTTCCATACCATGTAACACCGATTGCAGCATTTCATGCAAAAGGAGCCCTGCACACACTTTATAGTGTATGTCCATGGTATTCAGGTGGATAGAATTTCTGTGCCAATAGCGCTTTAATTGCTCTAACAAAATTTGGGCTGTATCGAGTACTTTACCTACAAGAAATAATCAAATCAAACCTAAACTGTGATGAAAACGCTTTTTTTTTGACCGCTCTGTCATAGGAGCAGACCGTGGAACAGCTCGTTCCTCTTACCCTGCCAACATGGTATATAGTAGAACTCCAAGACTCCATATATCACAGGCGGCGTCATAGCCTTGTCGCATTAGTACCTTTAGAGAAAAACAATGTGAGATTTTAATATAATTCTGGTAAAACCCGGTTTAGTTGCACATCACCCTTAAATTCAAATCCCACGTTACAGCTCGCTCCACGCGTTTTTTTCCTCACCTCTGGTGCCACAAAGTTGGCCGTGTAACAGGGGGTTAACAGCAAACCGTTTCCTCCTCGAAGCTGCTTTGCAAACCCAAAATCACAGATCCTGATAGAATCGGGATTCCCAGAGTCGTCCATGTAGAGGATGTTGCTGGGCTTCAGGTCTCGATGCACCACCTGTGGAGAAGGCAGGATGGAGGAAGACGTCTTACACGATGGGTCAGAATATCCCGTCAGCTTATTGGTGCGAGTGGGAGGTGAAGCCCTGCCTCACCCCTTGGCAGTGGAGGTAGTCTACAGTCTTTGTGATGGTGTAGAGCACAGCGCTGGCCTCTCTTTCAGAGAAAAACTTCTGCCTGAGGATTCGATCCAGCAGCTCCCCTCCCTTCATCAGCTCCGTCACCAGATACACATATCTGCCCTCGTCGTACACCTACAGCAACCACACACCCGTCAAGTCGAGAGATCTTTTTGTGAAAACTGGTGGAAAGCTCGCAGATAATTGTTACCAACATCTTTCAGAGTGATGATGTTTGGGTGCTGTCCGTATCGCATCAGGATTTCGATCTCCTCAGAGGGGTCCCTCTTGCTTTTATCAATAATCTGTGAAAAAAAAACCCAAACAGAAGTCGTTAATTACAAGGCTAAAACAACTTCAAGCAAATCCAACTGAAAAGCACTGAAGTATTCCTGTAAACTAAATCTACACTGCCCTCTGCTGGTGGTCTGGTCTGTACAATTATAATCAACATAATTTGTTTTAACTAAAGAAAAAGGTTCCAACATTGTTCATCTGACATAACTGATTAACTTCATACTGAAAACTTGCTAAACTTGAATCAAAAAAAGAAAAAAAAAATTGATGCTACCTTTACAGCATAATCTGCTCCAGAAACCCTGTGTACACAGCGTTTACAGATTGAGTAAGAACCAACGCCGATGTCTTCTTGAAGCTCGTACAGATCAGAGAACTTCGTTGAGCCCCCGTGTACCTGCGGTAGACAGGAGTCAGAAGGTGGCACGGAATTATATATTCCTTAGCCTTCACATAACGAGGCAAGATTTGTCTGGAAGCAGCAAATATATAGCCTGGGTGCCAGCCAAGCTTAGTCCCGCCCACAACATTGTTTGGAAGTTCGGTCTGGCATTAATCCGTTGAGGAGCAATTATGCCTGAACAAGATCTGTTCGGCCCAATCAAATCGAGCTTATGATGATTGACAGGGGAACAAAAGTAACGTAATCAACCACGTCACTAAAGAGCACCTGGGTAAATTTGTTTACAACAATGATGGCTGCCGCTGGAGAACTGAGATGAGTAGATTCTGCCATCGAGTCTGTTCTAGAAGATGTCGACAGCACATTCATTTTAAAAGAGGAATTCTAAGAAAGGAACAGATAACGTCCGCTGGTCTGCAGAGCGACGTCACACACTTCCGTTGCTCTGATTGGTTATAGGCCTACCCAATTGAGTGCAGAGGCATTTTTTTCCTATTTCGGTTAAAACACGCCCCATAATCACAGCCCAATGGAGCAGTATCAGACTCACATTCTGATTAGAATTGAGTTTGGCTACATCAGGCTAACTCATAGAACTTTGTTTTTACTTTCGATTTAGACATAAGAAAATATGTTAAAAAAATATGAAAAAAAATACATCATGCAAAGTTCCTCATCTTCCTATCACTTTGTCTCAATTCATTCTAATGGTAGCAATGTTGCCTTGCAGAAGGCCCCGGTTCAAATCCCAGCGTGTCTTCATACATGTATTTTGCATGTTTTCCCTGTGCAGGCAAGGATTCTCTGGGTACTCTGGCTCCCTGTCAGTCCAAAACTGTGATTGTTGGATAAATTTGTCTCACTAAATTAGGGCTGTGTTGGGGAAAAAGAAAAAGAATGATTCCAATCAATTCTTATAAAATAAAATAAAAATTCAAGAATTTAACCAAATAGATTCACAAGTTTAATGTAAATCAATTTCTTTGATTTACATAGTTTTCCTTTTTTTTCTACAGCTAAAACAGGAATTACAAATCCAGAAAGTTTTTTTTAAGCTTAGTTCTCAAAGTAGGGATGCACCGATACAGATATCAGCCCCGATACTGCCTAATGTCCTGGTATCGGTTAAACTTAACCGATACCATGAACCGATACTCAAAATGGGGAACAACTGCAACAAATTCACCAAAAAAGATTAATTTTTCACTTGAAATTTTATTTTTGTGGTAATTTTATATTTTACATCTGTTATTTTGTCTCAGTTATGTTTAGTTTGTAAATTCTGGTGCCTTTAATCCCTGTGGCCAAGCAGCCAGGACACATGATCAATAGGAGCCATAGTGACAGGACCTCCACACTGTCACAAATAGTATCGGATCGGTATCGGGTATCGACAGATACACAAAATCCAGCCATCGTTATCGGGACTGAAAAAGTCGGATCGGTGCATCCCTATCTCAAGTCAAATCTTCTGTAAGTGTCATTATGTTTTCACGGTCCTGTTTGTCTCCTTGTTGCCATGTGATGGACTCGTGACTTGTCTGGGGTGTATATCGGCCCTCGCTGGATGATAGCTGCAGACGGGCACCAGCCCGACTCAATTTATCGTGGTTTTAATGCAATTGCAAGCCAAACTTTTAAGATTTTTTTAAGTGTTTTTTTATTCAAAGGAGAAAAAAGGGAACATAATTGATAATTTTCTACCCACTTTAGAATGGTGCTCAAGTAAACCGTTTTCCTAGCCAGTGTTTTCTGATTTCCTTGTGTGAAGGTGTGCGAATGGGCTGATGCAAACCTGAACTATGGGGAGTATGCTGAGCAACGGGGAGCTCTTGTTCTCATCCATAGGAGCTGGAGCAACAAAACTGAAGCCTTTGAAGAGTTGGTGGGCATTTGCACTGGGTGGGATGCCTGGAGAGTCTGAACATACAAACATCTTGTCACATAAAGAGACGGTCGGGGAAAATCCGGTTACAGTCGAAACTCGGACACCGTTTCCATGACTGCAGGAGCAGCTCCTCATTTTATCTCAGGATGTTTGTGTGTGTACCTTTAGGCGTTTTTGCAGTGAACTCGGGGTCAAAGCAGAAGGTGTCGTCTGGTTTACCAGCTGCAGGCTTGAATGGGGGCTGAAGTTCTCTTCTGAACAGTTTCTGGTTAAAAGACGCACACACAAAAAACACACACACACACAGATGAAACAAGTCAAAGATTAAACCACAGCACATGCTGGAGGGAGAGTGTGAACATGCGTTCAAGAGAAGAAGTCAAGTGTTCTCTTGCAGATTAACCCCCTCCAATCGCCTCTACAGCCAAGTCCAGCCAATAGCATCCCACCGGCTCTTAAACGCTCACACAGGGCTATTAGTGCATGCACAGTGAGAACTGGACTGCTGCCCAGACTCCCACACACACGAACCTAGTTGCTGTGGCCAGGACTGATGGCCACTAGTCATGAAGCCAAACGATTGGAAGGTGTGAAGCCTCAACAGAAGCTGTGTGCGCTCGTAGGTGTGGGATCGTAAGAACCGAGAGGGAGAAACATTTTGTGTGTGTGTGTGGTTGTGTGCGCTTACATTCCAGTCGATGGTGGAAAAGAAAGCGTGTCGTTTGATCTCCTCCACTCCATCGGGCCCGGCCCCTACAGACACAAATCATTTTGGTTCAGTTAACCTGCTGTGTTTGCTCCATTGTTGTCGGCAGACCAACCCCCCACCCCCCTGCATACCGTTTACCTGGATGCTAAAAGGTTAACAAGCTTTAGCCAAGAGCTTTGTGTAAGGCACACGTTGACAATCAGCGCCCTTACCGAGTCTATTAGCGGGGTTACGTTTAAACAGCATTCGCAGCAAACTCTGGGCTTCCAAACTTAGGAACTGTGGCATTCCCAACTTAGCTCTGAGTGGGAAGAGAAACACAGAGAAAGTGAACGTGGGCAACGACAGAAGCTCACAAGGTTTGCTACCTACAGACTCCGACTTGTGTAACATGTTCTGAATGTTCGAAGCATGACAAATGCCAGGGCTCACTTGAGAATCATGTTCATGGTCTCGTTCCGGTCTTTCCCTTGGAAAGGTAATGTCCCCGTTAGCATCTCAAACTGCAAAAAAAATAAATAAATAAAATAAAAAACTACATTAGATTAAAGCATGAACAGTATTCATACTCTTGAACTGTCTTACATCTGTCACATTAAAATTACAAATGAGATAAAAAAAGTAGCGAAAAAGGAAGCAGAAGCACTGCAGAGTCAGGTTGGCCTGAGAACATAAATGCTCAGGTCTTGCAGTACACTCCCAACTGGATAAGCCTAGTTTATACTTCTCCATCTACGTTGAAACAGAGTGATGCATCGACATTATCCGTCGATGCAACGACTCTCCATCACCTACTCAACGACGGACGGATAGAGCCGATTTTTCTAACCATCTGTCTCCGTCAATGGAGAGAGTATGCCTGTGATTGGTCAGAGATCCTGTCACCAGAACTGTGTTTGGGCACTGCATGCTTTATATTGAAAGGACAATTTATCTATTGGCATTTTGGTGCTTTTGAGCACAAGGTGGTGTAAAGAATTATAACTCTTGACTCTAGAGTATTCTACGATCTGCACTTCTAGTAAAAAGCTTTACAGCTTAACCAAAACATACTTTCTGTCATCCATTGCTCCTTGAGGGGGGAATATGTTAACAAGCTGAAGAAAATAAACTCTAGTTAACCAGAAACGACACTGCAATGCTAGGCAGACCTGCCAAGAAAAGTAGGAATGAACGATTTTGGAAAATAATCTAATTGCGATTTTTTTCCTTCAATATTGCGATTGCGATTTAATGTGCAATTATTTTTGTGGGGCTTTTGTCATGCATTTTTTAATTAAACAATCAAAAATATTGTGTATTATAAACAGATTTTTATACATAATTTATTCTATTCTATAAGATTATTTACTTATTTTAAGACAAAGGCAAATATTAACAACTTTATCTACTTTTAATCATCACACTCGATGGTCATCTGTGTCGTTCTGCAATCAAGGTTTTCTTCCTTTGGATCCCAGCTAATAATTCCCTCCGGCTGCAATGTTTTCCTCCGTGTTGTTATCCAGGAAGTTGGATACTTGAAGGAACAAGCTCTGATTTTTAATTCTCCATCGATCTAATGCACTTTCAGACTCTGGTATGGCTCCGTAGAGCGGTTTGATCTCAGGTCAGTTGTTTCAAAATACTCCGCTGTTTTCGGTGCACCTTTACCTTTCTGTCTGCATGTTTTATACAGCACAGGTAAAATGTGGCTAAAATGTGTGTGAGATTGAATCCTAGCTTATTCATAATGGTTAACAAAACATACTTATGGCTATAAAATCCGTTATAGCACGAATTATTTCAGTGTGCCGTTTTTTTGTGTTCGTAAGGAGCGATTCTTTCAAACAGCTCGGTCAGCGATCCCTGTCGCCTCAAAGTTTGTTTACTGGAAATTTAAACACTGGCGGCGGTCAGTTTAGCCGTGCAACTCTCATATACTGTGGTGTGATGTTTTTAGGTGTTGATAAAGGTTCATAGTGTAGCCTATACCAAGACGGGTTCTGCATAATACCTGGCGTTGCGCAGCATCAACGTTTTCATAGCAGATATAATTTCTCACAACTGATTTACTGTTCCTCTTTGGTACCAAATATTGTGTAGTGTTGGATTCTGTTAAGCTTTTGGTCATTTTATAACTGGTTAAAGTGCAGCGTTTCCTTCTCTCCCTGCGTTGTTTGCAAGTCACGTGACTTTAGCAGATATGTTTACATCAAGTGAAATCGCAGCCTTTGCGATTAGGAAATCGCATTTTACCAAATCGCGGTTTAATTGCATATGCAATTAATCGTTCAGCCCTAAAGAAAAGTTAGGTACTGTCCTGGTCGGGAATTGCTTCACAGCTCTGAATAACCAACAGAGAACTGCAAACGAAAAACTTCTATCAATATATCTGCGTCTGGGTGCAAACTTGCTGACAGAGAAGAATAAACTAGGCTTCGGTGTCTTAACTTTGACTGGGTCATTTTCAGTTCATAAATTAGCTTTGATCCAAACTATCCCTTAGTAGCTCTGGTTGGATGATTAGGTTTGTTGCTTTGAGGTCTATGGTTATGAAAATATACATCAAGAGGAGAGTTTACGCACCATAAGTACTCCCAAAGACCACCAGTCTGCACTCTGCGTGTGTCCTCTTCTGTTGACCACCTCAGGGGCCATATACTCCACCGTACCACAGAAGGAATAAGCCTTCTTATCAGCATCTACTGACTCTTTACTCAAGCCAAAGTCTGCGCACACACAAAAAAAAAAATGAAGAAAAAAAAACATCAAGAGGATGAAATCTGATTAGCTCTAGCATAATATTTATTGACAGGGACACTGTTGATGTAGTGCCTTTAAAAGCAAGAAGCTCCAACCAAAACATTTGATGAATCTTTTTTTCATTAAACCCAATCTTAAACAGCCCTTTCAAATAACAACTTTTCAGTTAACCTGTTTCATTACCTGTTAACTTTATATGTCCAGCTTCATCAAGTAAGATGCTGAAAGAAAGGATAGGAGAGAGTTCAGCTTCAAACATTCACTTTTCAGAAAACTTTTCAGAAACTAAATACTGATGGGCAGCACAGGGCCTTTTTTTTTAGTTCTGACTGATCAGAATACTACACTTCAACTCACATTGGTGTTAAAAAAGGGGCCAAAGAGAGGGGCCAATAAAAGCTCATTAAAATTAGGTATATCAATAATTCAAAGCTTTTAAGCCAGGTTTTCCAGACTAGATTAATTATACACCATACCTAAAAACTAGCAAGCAAATGTGTTAAATCATTGCAATTTACCTCCAGTCTAAGTAAAGTGAAACAAATACTGATATTTAAATGTCAAAGAGTTGAAGGGAAACCAGACTTTTTGGTAGTAATGATCAAGTGTGTAGCATAAATTAGGCAGGATACTTGAACATTCTTCTTAATAGCTCAATTAAATTGAGTCTCATTTAAAAAGCTCAATGTTAGCCTGCTTTATCCATGCCAAAACCAGTTATTATGCCCAAAATGATAGGGAAAAAATGGTTCAGGATCAGGATGAATCAAAGCACAATCTTAAGAACTGGAAGATGCTGAAACACCAGTATTACCAGTCTCATCTGTGCCACCATGAAAATGTCAACATGACTGACAATTGCAGCTGCCTACATGGACAAGCCAAATCCATAATGGAAACAAGATTTAAGATCACACAATACAAAGATTAAGCAGTTTGACTGCATTACCAGCCATAAAAAAAAGAAGGTACAGTCGAGCATGGTGATGAAAACATCATTCTTGGATGAACTGGGATGTACGTCTACTTCTGAAAGCCAGCAATACCGCCTTTGAGTCAGTAAATGCACAGGCCAGCAGTAAAGCCAGGGCTAAGCTGAAGAAGGGCTTCAAAAATGCCAAAGGCCACAACAAAGGGAAGGTAGAAGAACACTTCACCAAGTTCAACCAGCAACCTATGTGGCAAGGACTTTCACACAGTCATCCCCTCACAACTCATCAGTAAACTCACAGACCTAGGCATCAGTTCCCTCATGTGCAACTGGTTACTGGACTTCCTGACCATCCGGCCCCAACATGTCCGGCTGGGTAACCACTGCTGATCCACCATCACCATGAATACCGGTGTACCACAAGGCTGTGTGATGAGTCCCTCCCTCTACTCCCTCCTCACCCACAACTGCAGACCAATCAATGGTTCCAACACCATCATTACGTTTGCAGATGACACCACAGTGATGAGCCGCAAAAACATCTGATGATCTCCAAAACATGTTAAACAGAATGGACAAAGCAGGCCAACCTCATACATACTAGAGATATATAGAATATGCTTAAAAGCAAGTTACACGACAGGAAACAAATTTATTTAAAATAAACTCTCCTATTATCGACATAACTTAAATTTTTTATCCATGTGTAATTTTGATCTTATGTGGAAAGTCATTCAAAGCTGTGCATTAAAGCTGGGTAAAATGGCTTAGAAATTAAATCAGATTTTTTCATACCAATTTTAATTTAATCAGGGTTTTTTTCACCCTGCGTTTTCTTAAAAAGATAGGACAATTTTTTCCCCAAAAACATGCATTTACCTCAATCACCCCGACCGAAGCTGACCTGAATTCAAAACAAGCTGTAATGTAGCCTTGTTAAAATAACAGGGTAGGCCCTCGGCGGGGTGACCTCTCACTGAGCTATGGAAGTCCAAGTAGCGCATTGGTAAAAAAAAAAAAAAAAAAAAACCTTCGTCAACAAAACATTTAATTAATCGATCAAATAAATGTATTGCCCAGCCCTGTTGTGAAGCCATTGATTCACACTTTAAGATACATAGGTAAAAAATCAAAATAATAATCAATGAAGTTGTGTCAGACTGTTTTTCCAGTCTGGATAAACAACGGTTCAAATGTATCCTTTGAATTCCTAAATTGATTACATTTACGAATTTAAGTAAACTTCCTGTACTGTATATTCAGGACAGACTGTCATTGTTTAGAGTAAGCAAAAACAAAAACTCAGTTGATCAGGTTAATAACAAAGAAGCAAATTGAATATATATTACAAGAGACAACAATTCTAGACTGAAAGAGTCTGAATCTAAAACAACAGTTTTAAACAGTTTCAAGTAAAATCATCAATAACCTGAGACACAGAAAGACAAAATAACAGGCAGATTGAGTGGTTCAGTTGTTGGATATGTGTAAAGGTAGAGACTAAAAAGAAAGTCAGAATTAATTCATACTTCTCTGGCTTGAGATCTCTGTAAACTATTCCCAGGTTGTGCAGATGGTCGAGGGCCAGAGCCAGCTCTGCAAGGTAGAATTTCACATCTTCCTCTGTAAACATAACCTAATAAGAACTGGACAAATTTACTCTCTGAGCTCCAAGGAGAAATTCAGCAGCAAAGTAAAACAAGGACCAAAAAAAATAATCACACACACAAACTTATTATCAAGCAGCAGTTGTCACAAAACAGGGTTTCTTGTCACAACATCAACATTTCAAATGGGTTACAGGATTCAGCAAACAGTTGAATCGACAGCTTTGGTTTTAAGACATGCTCCCTGTCTGGAGAGCAGGAGGTGCTTTGTTTGAGGACTGAAAAGGCATCAGAAAACCGCCTTGCTGAGCTGCTTAGTGACGCACATTTGATATTAGCAACATGTCCAGAAAAAAAAGTTATAAAAAACACATATAGCATAGCATAAATATGCAATTGTTCAATTAAAGTAACTGTCATCTAAACTCACTTGGCTTTAAGAATGAGCCCTGAGGCATCTGCTGTCCTGATCTTCCAAAAACTTATAAATAAAAACATTTTTTTTTTTTTTACAATTCTTGCTTTTCTTTTCTCTCGGAAAGATTTCTTTAAAAAAAAAAAAAAAAGTAACAAATAATGAGCAAGGTTTATTTTAGATTTTTATAGATGAGCTTACCTCTTTGGATAAGCGAGTGAATACATCCCCTCCCCTGAGAAAGTCCAATATTAAATACAATTTCCCTTCTGTCTGAAAGGCTGCAGAGGTAAAAACAAAAAGCAAAAAAAAACAAATTGATTCCCTACTGAAGTGCTCAATAACTGAGTTACAACATCTAAATTAATCACATATTCTGAAGATACCTTGTAACTCAAGGTCATTGAACAAGAAAGTTTCAGTGGCTGTCAGTAGGATCATGGGAAAAACTAACCCTCGCAACTCTAGTTGGATGTATGTCAGAAAATATGAGCCAGGTGCTGCAGATAAAATGCATTCGATTGACAGACCATCACAAGTCATACTATCTGAATAAAAGCGAGAGGTTTGATGGTACGTGTGTCTTGCCAGAATGCAAAGTAGAAAGAAAAGCAGCAGTCATCTTGGAAATGCAATTATTGTTGGCAAACAATTTGGCAGGGTTTATAGGAGCGTTCCCCAAATGAGCTAAAAGTCAGGCGTTCTACAGAAAAAACGATCGTTGACAGCTAGAGAAGATTTCAGACACTCATCAGTCGGCCATGGACTTCACTATGAAATTACCCAAATAATGCTTTTGAAATGTTTTACAAATAAAATAGAAAAATTGTTTTGAATCAATCCTTTTTTTTAAATCAAATTGATTTAAAGTCCAAAAATGGATATAATTGTTTAATATGGTTTTCCCTTTTTACAGCTAAAATAGGAAGGAAAAGTCCAGGTGGCCATTTTAAGGCTTAAGTCTAAAAGGGTTAATTCGGTTTTACCTTTTTACGTCATTAAATTACAGGCATGTCATTAAGGTAACAACTCAAAAAAACTTTAATACAACTGATCCATACCAATATTGAATTGGAATGGATCGTTATAATCGAATTGGGATTCAGAATTCAATAAATTCTTGAAATTTAAATCAATACCTAGCCCCCCAACCAAATGTCGGAGAAAGCGCATTCTGACTGTTAAATCTTAAAGTTCATGACAACACAATTAAGATGAAACAATAATGGCCTGAAAATTTCCGAAGGGAAAACCTCTTCGGACTAAGGGGATAAAATACAAGAATGTGGCAGGAGGACATTGGTTGATGAATCGTAACATGCCACAGGGCTTCAGGAACAAAATGCATTTGAATAGAAAAAAAAAGCAGAGTAAAAGCCATTTGGCCAAAACGAGCCGGGTTATAATTGGGGGAAAAGCAAACAGAGCTCATCGGCCCAAATGAATCCAACCAGCCGTTGATTGTGATGATGGAGGAGTGATAAGCTCTGGGTGTTTCGCAATAATAGGACATGGTCACCTTCAGATCAAAGTTCCTGAAACAAACATGCAACCACGCATATCAGTCATCGTGTGAGTCTCTCAGACGAGATTGCAGGTGCTCACCGACATAACAGGTATAAAATCTGCAAGCGTGTGTTAATACGATCCGACCACACACCTAGAAGCAAACAGTGTGTGCTCCTCATTATCAGCATACAGTACAGAGCAAATGTTTGGACACGCCTTCTCATTCAATGAGTTTCCTTTCTTATCATATCTACATTGTAGCATGGAAAAACTATGAATGAACACATGATGTATGGAATTATTGTATGTACCCAAACAAAAAGGGTGAAATAACTGAATCCATGTGTTATATTTTAGATTTCTCAAAGTAGCCACCCTTTGCTCTGATTACTGCTTTGTAGTCACCAGAAATGGTTTTCCAACAGTCTTGAAGGAGTTCCAAGAGATGCTTAGTACTTGTTGGCCCTTTTGCCTTCACTCTGCGGTTCTGCTCACCCCAAATCATCTCCATTGGGTTCAGGTCCGGTGACTTTGGAGTCCAGGTTATTTCCAATTTTTTTGTAAAAGTACTCCATAATGCCATATGTGTTCATTCATAGTTTTGATGCCTTCGGTGAAAATCTATAATGTAAACAGTCATGAAAATACAGAAAACTGAATGAGAAGGTGTGTCCAAACTTTTGGTCTGTACTGTAAATGCATCAGTTTCCACTGATCCCACCTATTTTTTGGGGGGATAGATGAATGCAGCTGGATGAAAAACAGGTTGTGCCCTCTTTGCATTCACAGGCAGTGATGCTGCTGTTTTTTTGGGGGTAATTTATAGTTTTACTCCTAACACACTGTCATCCTTCCTTTAGACCCTTGTGGGTCAATGACTCCCCTCCTCAGGTGGGATGGAGGCTTAACTGGTGTGGATCGACCTTTCCCCTGATCGCAAGCTGTAAACAAAACAAAAAACATCGCTGCATATGGATCTGAAAAGGGCTACCTTGTATACAAATTTGAGTGCTAAGAATTATACGGTCAAATCTGACGCAGTGTGTTTGGCAGCTAAATTGGCTCATCAACAGGTAAAAATGTCCTAAGCACATTGGCAAATTTACAATATAATCACCTCCAGGTGTTCTTCAACCTGACTGAGAAGCTGTGGTGGCAGCTCATAAGACCATGCAGAAGCAAATGTCTGCAAAACTAACAAAAAATGCAAAGATGAGAAGACGTGGTTGATATTTCTGAAAAAATCCAACTCTTAATTGTTAAAGGTGCTTCTACCAGTTGGTAAACGATGAGGGTCAACTTAGTTTTTCCCATGACAGAGTTAACTTAACTTCACTCTAATAAGTGTGTAATTGTGTCTCTCTTACCATAGTGCAATTTCACTATGAAGGGATGATTAACTTCCACTAAAATGTCTCTTTCCATCTTAGTGCGAACTCGGTCCCTGACTGGAGAGGTGAATACAACACGCTTAGAAACTCCACACCAATAACTTTTGTGCCGGGGTGAACTAGAAACACTGCTTTACCTTTCAAAGATGCTTTTTTTAGTACTTTCATTGCATATAACTGTCCAGCATCTGGACCCACAATCTTTCGGACAAGAAATACCTGAAAGCGAAAGAGAAGACCCTTAGGAGGGACGCAAATGTAAGGTCTGATGGAAACACTCGAGTCATATACAGATTACTTTTCTTACCTTGCCAAAAGAGCCCTGACCGAGGACTTTAAGAAGTTCAAACTGAGACGGATCGGCTTTCTCACAGCCCTCTTTCACATGGTGGGTGATGGGAATCTCCTTATACGGCCCGTCTTCCTGCGCAAACAATACCAGGATGAAAAACGCGTGCGCCCGGCGAACTGTATGCCACTCATTCAAACACCCCTTACTTACACAGTGTGAGAAAGACTCTCCCTCCTCCATGGGCTCGTCCATGATCTGATGTCCATTGACCTGCGGCCAGATCAGCAGAAAAATAAATAAATAAAAAAATAAACAAAAAAATAAGCATCAGCAGTGGACGACTTCTCAAAGCTTGCTCATCCTTGTTTTTCGTTAAGCGAGAATATGACTGCAGCTCCTGCACGCCCACTTGCACGATGGAAGACTCAACAGCTGAAATGGATGAGTCACATGCGATACGGCTGCGCTCTGACTATTCAAAAACCGAGGCTCCCATTTGTTGTCAAACAGTATGGAGTCCATACTTTTAATCTCGCCCAGCTGTCTGGTTCTCATCCTGCCCCCATAAAGCCTCTCAGTATTAGCATTCTAGCTTAATCCCCAGCCGGTGCAAAAACAACACCTCTGACCAGCTATACTCAGCCTTCAGCTTCCAAGCAGTGCAGCTCCTGGTAATATTAATGAAATAAAAACAGCATTTTTATTTAGAAAAAGAAAGCATTACAATCTGCTTCCATCTACTCAGATTTTTACATGGGAGTCTGTTTTATGCCTATGACATATATATATAAAAAAAAATAGTATTAAATTTAACAACTCAAAAGCTGGATGGAAATCCAAACAAGAACCATCTACAGAATAATATCATCATCAACAACATTTCACCTCAGTGTAGAAGCTCAGCCTGCATTGTGTATTCAGTCCAGTGTGTTTGTGTGCACTGAATTCCACTAAGGCTCTGAAGAGGGAGAATGACTCATAGCACTACGCAAGCCCACTTAGTGGGCGGAGCCACCGACATACACTCGTGTGCTCATCCACAGAACAGAGGCCAACAAACCACGTTTCCAGGATCTCGCCGACACGCAACACCCCCCCCCCCCCCCCCCCCCCCCCCCCAACCCACACAACACACACACCCAACCCAAAACAATACAAACATCCAGATTATTAGAGGTTAAACACTTCCAACAAAGCACTGGACAGACTTCAAAAAAGGGAGATTGAAAAAAATACTAATACTAATAACTTGGTGCACCAGATAAGAGATAAACATCCAGGCCTGGCCAAAGCGTGTCATAATTCACACATACATATTTCACTCCCACCTTTGCTGTGGCTCATCGCGGCTTGCAAGTGATCGCAGCCTACACGCTCAGCACACCGAGGAGAGCCTTTTTCAGCCCCTTTTTCAAAAACAGTTTTTTTGGGGATAATCAAAAATAATGTCCCTTGATTCTTTGTTGCGTGCAACGATGCAATAATCACTGAACGACATGATGAGACTGCGAGAGATGAAAACTTTTAAAACTCAGCAGCTAGCCAATGATGGCTGCTGTACTGAAGGGTTTTGGACAAATGCCTTAAATACATTGTAATGATTTTGTAAAAATGTATTTTCTATATATATTTTTTTTAAACAACTATTATTTTTCCACGTCATAGTCCTTTATTTCCAAGATCTATGGACAAAGTTAGAATAGCTCCCTTATACAATCTATAATACTTGGATTTGAAAAAATCTGGTTTTGATTACAAAAACATAAATCAATAACCATAAAACAACCAGTTAATTTTTTTAAAGTTCAAACTATTTTTGAGGATTAAAAAGTAAGAAACAACATTTCCCCACAATATTCATCCAGATTTTAATGATCATAAAATTAAATCCCTGATTTTTCAAATCTGAAGTAATAACAGATGCATTCACACATGTTAATTCTGATGTTATTCTAAAAGATAACAGATTAGGAAAAAAAGTGTGCAGCAACTTATTTGTAGTGGTCTTGCAACCCCCCCAAAAAAGAAGAAAATAAATTCAGAGAATCTTAGGTCAAAACTGTGGAAGTGTTTTGTTTAGATTAATTTAATTATCACAACAAAATCTTGTCTATCCATATTTCTCCTGCTGATTAAGAGAAAGTTGGTCAATCTTTATTAATAAAGAGCAAACTCAACATTCCATGCCTTCGAAAGCTTTGAGATACTTTAAAGAAGCGGGCAAAAACCCCAACATGATTGAAAGTCTTTGACTCCACAACTGTAACAAGCAGAGGGTTATGGTTAAAGAAAGAATGGACAAGATTGCTTTAATCATTGTGTGGCTGCTTTAAACCTTTCACAGCGTCTAGATGGGAAGACCAACTCCAGAGATTGTGAGGGTTAGGATTGTGAAAAATGACTCTGCTGCACTTGGAAACATTTCTCTTCTTCAAAACTATCCAAACACACACTAAGACAAGCCAAGGTTGTGACAAGGCAAGGTTTTGGAAGTGTTTTTACATCTAATCACAGGAGTCAGGGAGATTAAATATATATAAGAATTTAGTAAAATTAGTATGTGTCATGAAATTTATCAGCTTGGAGGTGTTTAGAGTACAGTAAGTGAAGGGGGGGAAATGTTCCTTGGCTTATTAGGCTACTTTAAAGATATTAATAGAAACTCTGAAATCGTTTAAAACTTTGTTTTGACTTAAAAACTGCTCCTTCTTCTTAAAATAAAATACAGTACTAACAGATTGTTAACAGATGGAGCACCGACTTTTATTTTAAAGCACCGCTAAGTTTTGCCCATGACTTTAATTGTCCGGAACTGTTTCACATAATCTCGGTTTTATTTGACACTTATTAAAGTCCTGTTGACAACCCAACGCTAAAGTTGTGTAGCAGTCCGATTAAAAGCAGTACAGAAATGCTAACTTAAATAAAAGTGGATATATAATTTCTTTTATAAACGACGCTCTTAATTAGCATGTTACTAGCTAAAATGTGGAGTCTGATTAGAACTTGTTACAAAGTTTCAAGGCAACATAAAATTAGCCAACGAGCTAACATGTGCTAATGCTAAACGCGGTAAGCTAGCTATGAAGTAAACTCCTCCTGAGCTGTTAAGAGCTACAAATACGCCAAAAGAAGCTTCGCAATCAAGGGATAAAAAAGAAAACTGGCGAATGAGGCTCGAAATATCAGCGAAAATACAGACGGACTGCCGTGGAACAAACATGCGGCGTCTGTGCAACTAAAATAAATATAACCAGCTGTTAGCCTGTGCTAACGCGCTAGCATGCATCCCAGTGCGCTGCAAATCGTGACGCCAGTTCCAGAATAACGCCGCTAACTTAACGGGACGTCACAGCGCCAAAACAATTCCGACAAGATTGTTATGCAAAGCACGTATTTATCCACTCACCTCGCTGCTAACGCTGTTTACCTCCATCTTGTGCCAGGATTCCTCTCTCTAAGTCTAAGGCATCGTAATCAACCTAGAGCCCCTCTCCACGCTGCATGCCTCCCCCTCTCCGTGGACGTCCGAGCGGCTTGCTCTGCTTTGGTGTCCGGGTGCGTGGCTGCGGACCGCTATCGGGACGGGATACGAGGTCGACGCAGGGGGGGAGCGTTGGTGTTGCTGACAGGATCATAAACTCGCAGAGAGCACCGCTACCCTGTCATAGAGATGCGAATATGGCGGCTTCTGTGGCACCTGACAGTCGGTGAATGAGACTTTATTGACGTATTTTATGACGCAGCTCAGTTAAGGATTTCCCCCCGTCCAAAGCAGAGCCGCAGACCTCCAGACTGAAAAGGAGGGGAGAGTGGATGCGTTGCTGCTGCTGCGGGGAGGAGGGGGTATCTGGTACCGTGTCACACGCTGTGAATGACACGCACACATCCGGTGGACATACGAGGAGTTCAAGATTTCCCGACGTACATTTTGACAATCCAAGCTGTGTAACAAGCTGTTTGGTTTTTTTTTTCCCAAAACGTCCGCAGCATATAAGTTCGCCCATACCTAATTAAAGTGGAAAGTAAGAGGCTTTAAGGCTCATCCACTTTCTCTACAACCCTTCCACCCACAAGCAGTTGTGGTGAGACCGAGAGACACAGGACGAATACTACAGGGTTACATTACTAAACAAACGCCTGCCTCAGCTTTGATAATGATCATTTGGCAACTGATGCAGAGTAGACCCTGATACATTTGTGGACATAGCCCTGATTTGGATGTGAAATCACAAAATAGAACAACTCATCCCTTGATAATAGTAACCCATTCTATTCTATTTAGTAGCCTATTAAATGTTATTCACAAAAAAAAAAAAAATATGGAAAAAGGTAGCTGTCCCAACATGCTTTATACTTAAAGGCACAGTGTGTAATCTTCGGCCAGTAGGGGGCAGTGCATACCTAAATTATCACAAGCATGCGGTATCTGTGTCTTTGAGTAAGAAACTCAACAACGGAGGTCCAACTAGCGCTGTTTTCAAACGCTCAATTCCCTGAGAATTATCTATTTGCAGCAACATGACGAGCACATCAGTCTCTCATCGCTTGGAACTAGCGAAGAGGTAAAAAAAAATGGGGAGAAAAGAAATAGAAAAAAAGGGAAGAGAACGGTAGAAATAGAATAAAAGGAGGATAAAAAACCCTTGAAGTCAGCTTCCACACCTGCAGAAAGAGAGAGTGGAAAAAAAAGAAGAGCACAATTACACAAATACATCTACAAGAACATCAGTGTCACTAAAAAACTCACGGTGCCGATGAGTGGAAGCTGTATCAGTGGAAAACCTCCGCCCAAGACAGAGTGTATAAATACCTGATTCCAAATATCTATGAGAGTGCATGTTTATATAAGGTTTCTCCATATGAATGTTCAATAGAAGGTCTGAGGAGCCACAGATCTGACACCCAGAACACGGGAATCCCAGGAGGACTACCCCAGGAACAACCACCCCCCAGAGAAGAGCAGAGGCAATCCCCAGGGAAACCACCCAGCAGCCACAGCACAGAAGCCCCAGGGGGCTGCAGCAACAGGCGCACAGGGAGCGCTGGAGCAGAGCCAGCCGTGGATTCAGAGACCCAAGAGCACACCAGCCCCACAGCAGAGCCCCAACTGAGCCAGGGGGAAACCAGTCTCTGCGAAACAGCCACCAGGGGTAAACCGGCAAACCCCTTGATACGCTCAGTCCCAGGCACAGAGAGCGACCAGCACGTCGGCTGGCACGGGCCTCCGCCACCGGCAGGAGGTGGGACGGAGGGGAAACGGGCCCCAGATTTGGTGAGGTCCCCGAGATGATCCAGGAGAGGGGGGGGCACTTAAGAAAAAGTCACAGGGTCTCTGCCTCATGTGCACAGTTAAGACATAGCTTATCCTCATTGATAAATAGGGTGGGGGATCTGTGATGCTGTGGGCCTATCAGTCTTTTAAAGGGCTAAAATTGTATTGGAGTCAGCCCAAAAACTGAAAATGGGTTGTCACAAGCTTATTTAAATAGGATATTGATCCACAACATATGACTGAATCAACACAGAAATTTTTTCACCTCACAAGAAAAAGAAAATCAATCTTCCCCGATTGTCACGTATAAGAAACCTGTAGGTCAATGTACCAGGGGTAGCTATAAACCTCGTCTGGATCTATATTTAGGCACTATTCCGGAATTTAATTGAAATGTGTTGAATAGAGCTGAGAAGACTTTGAAATGAAAGGCAGAAATTTAGGATGAAATCTTCTACCATTTATTAATAAGGCAAATCTGATGCCACTTTAAGTAAACTGCAGTTTCAGTTTGATTAAACTGGCAATCTACAAAAGTCCTACATTCTTCTACAAAAAGTTAAGATTATCGAAGTGCAGTAGCTGTTTCTAGGTGCGTCTGTTAACATCGGCATAAGAAAAGGACCAACAGCGTTAGGTTAGAGGTCATTTATTGTTCTCCCTGGACTGGGCCAGAGCAAGGCGAATTATATGCAGTAAAAAAAAAAATCAAAAAGAAAGGCATCGTTCAGCCCAACAGTCATGGTGAAGCATCAGCCCACAGGCACTGTGCATGGAGTCCGGTTTACCACTATTTGCGTTAACTATCAGACTATACCGCCTCTCTCTGGAGTAAAACGTGTCTCTGAGTGGAGTGTTGAACGTCCGTACGATTGGAGACGGTCACTTTAGTACTTTCCCCGTTTCCTCCAGTGGCTCCTCTGATGCAGAGGGCTCGCTAGCTTCGGCTGCCGAGTTGTCTTTTTTTACGTCAACCAGCAGGAATTTTTCGTTAGCCTGAGCCAAGCCGTCCGTCTGGTTCTTGTGGTTGGGCGTTGGGTCGGTCTGGGCTCTGCTCTCCAAAGCCGCGTCCCTGTCCTGGTTTGAAGTCTGAGGTAGACTGGCCAAAAGCTCCTAAAAACACACACAACACATTTCAGGTTAGAAATGTGATACTCAAATGCATATTATTACTTTGTGAACATGAGTTTAAACGTACCTTCTGTCTCTCCAGGTCATTATCCCTCACAGCGCTGAGCAGGCTCTCTGTGAAGTTTACAAGCTCCTGATATTTCTGTTTTTGGTTCACTAGCTCGTTCTCTAGGAACTGCACTTCCTCATGCTGAAACAGAAAGATTCACAGTTCTTGTCACAGTTCCTTTAAACCCCCTTTTATTGAACCTTGACATATCCTCACTGGCATATAAAAACCCAGTTTAATTACTCTCAAAAGTGTTTGTTTTCCCCCCACCTTGAATTCCAGCAGGTTCTGCATTTGCTCCAGGTCTGAAACCATCAAGTCACCATCTTCATCAGCTTCTTCATCCTCATCGATTACTTCAATCTTCTATCAAAAAACACATATCGGATAAACTCAAGGAAATTTCAATCAAACGCAACTGGACTTGGTAATTTGTCTTGGAAGACGTTTCACCTCTTATCCAAGAGGCTTCATCAGTTCATGCTCGCTGCTGACCAGGCTGGGACTGGTCCAACTAACTGGTGTGGAGACTCAGCTATTTAACCTCTTGAACAAGAATCATTATGTCATTGGATCCTTTGTGCTCCATGTCTTAACGACGGTCGTTGGCGTGCCGCCTATTGGTGGAGGTTAGGTTTCGGCTTCATTAGTGCCCTATTGTGTTATAACGACAGTCGTTGGAGTCACAGTTGTTTCTGTTATTAGAGGCTAATTTGTTTGAGTCTTCTAGGGAGGGATGAAAGGGCAGCATTGTAAATTGGAGATAGGTGATGTCTCAGGCCTCCTCCTCTGTTTAGCGATGGTTTCTCTACTTTTACATAGATGGCTTCTTTTACTCCTCTTTCAAACCATCTGTCCTCTCTGTCTAATATCTGGACATTGCTGTCCTCAAAGGAGTGAGCTTTCTCCTTGAGATGTAAATGAACAGCAGAGTCCATGCCTGAGGAGTTAGCTCTCCTGTGTTGGGCCATGCGTTTGTACAGTGGTTGTTTGGTTTCACCAATGTAGAGGTCCTTGCATTCTTCATTGCATTGGATTGCATACACCAGGTTGCTTTTGTGTGTGTGTGGTGTTCTGTCCTTGGGATGTACTAGTCTCTGTCTGAGTGTGTTGCTGGGTTTGAAATACACAGGGATACTGTGTTTGTTAAAAATCCTCCTGAGTTTTTCAGAAATCCCAGACACATATGGAATGACTACATTGTTTCGTTTGTTTTCTTTTTCTTTTTCAACCACTTTGTTGGCTTTCCTTCTGGAATTAGCTGCAGTTTTCACAAAAGTCCAGCTGGGGTAACCACAAGTTGTGAGGGTGTCTCTCACGTGCTTGCGTTCTTCCCCTTGGGCCTGTGAGCTGGTGGGTATGTTATCAGCTCTGTGTTGCAGGGTCCTGATAACACTAAGCTTGTGTTCCAGTGGGTGGTGTGAGTCAAAAAGTAGGTATTGGTCTGTGTGTGTGGGTTTTCTGTATACCCCAATGTGGAGCCTTCTGTCCTTTCTCCTCTGGACGACACAATCTAAAAAGGGCAAACTATTGTCCTTGACATCTTCTCTGGTGAATTTGATGTTTCTGTCCACTGAGTTTATGTGTTCAGTAAAGGCTTGCACCTCTTTGGTTTTGATTTTAACCCATGTGTCATCTACGTATCTGAACCAGTGGCTAGGTGTTATTCCTTCAAAGGAGTTCAAAGCTCTGCACTCTACCTCCTCCATGTATAAATTTGCCACAATTGGAGAAACTGGTGAGCCCATGGCACAGCCGTGTTTCTGTCTATAAAACTTGCCATTGAACTGGAAATATGTGGTATTCAGGCACAATTCCAGGAGTTGGCAAATGTGTTCTGGTTTGAGTTTTGTTCTGTTTTGGAGGGAGTTGTCCTGTGTAAGTCGTTCTCTTACTGTGACCAAAGCCTCCATGGTAGGAATACAGGTGAACAATGAAGTCACGTCATAGGAAACCATTGTCTCATCTGGATCCATTTTTAGATTCCGGACTTTGTTCACAAAGTCTATGGAGTTTTGGATGTGGTGTGGGGTGTTGCCTACCAGAGGTGCCAGGATATTAGCTATGTGTTTGGCTATATTGTACGTGACAGAGTTTATACTGCTGACAATGGGCCTGAGCGGGGCCCCTTCTTTATGGATCTTGGGGAGTCCATATAGGCAAGGAATTGAGTCCTGGGGGTACAGCCGGTAGTATTGCGTTTTGTCAATCATGCCTTCTTTTTGCAGTTGTTGTAGACATTCTATCACCTTCTTTTTGTACCCACTCGTGGGGTCTCGTTTCAGAGTTTCATACGTGTTAGAGTCATTCAGTAGTGCAAAGATCTTGGTGTGGTAATCAGTTGTATTGAGCACAACTGTGCACCTACCTTTGTCTGCTGGAAGGATTGTGATGTTGTGCTCCTTGCTCAGTGCTGATACTGCTTTTCTCTCCTCAATGGTGAGGTTAGAGGGGGGGACCTTAGCCTCAGACAAAGCTGCCGACACTTTTAACCGAAGTTGTTCTGCCTCGGTTCCACTTAAGTTGTTTTTCTTTATAGCGGACTCTGTGGCTGTAATCCAGTCCACTATGGGTAACTTTTTTGGTGTCATGGCAAAGTTCAAACCCTTGGCTAGGACCTCTTTCTCCGGTTGGGTAAGTTCTCTGTCTGACAAGTTCTTTACCCACCTGTTTTGTGTTTCATTTTGTGTTGGGATGTCAGTTTTTTGCCTCCAAGTAAGTGTTTCAGTGTTTTTGTCGATGTTTCGAGATTGTAGGTTGTGGAATTTCCTGGTTTGTCTTACTTTGCTCTTGGTGTGTTGAGATAGTTGTGCTGTCTGGGTGAAGAAGGGGCCCCGCTCAGGCCCATTGTCAGCAGTATAAACTCTGTCACGTACAATATAGCCAAACACATAGCTAATATCCTGGCACCTCTGATAGGCAACACCCCACACCACATCCAAAACTCCATAGACTTTGTGAACAAAGTCCGGAATCTAAAAATGGATCCAGATGAGACAATGGTTTCCTATGACGTGACTTCATTGTTCACCTGTATTCCTACCATGGAGGCTTTGGTCACAGTAAGAGAACGACTTACACAGGACAACTCCCTCCAAAACAGAACAAAACTCAAACCAGAACACATTTGCCAACTCCTGGAATTGTGCCTGAATACCACATATTTCCAGTTCAATGGCAAGTTTTATAGACAGAAACACGGCTGTGCCATGGGCTCACCAGTTTCTCCAATTGTGGCAAATTTATACATGGAGGAGGTAGAGTGCAGAGCTTTGAACTCCTTTGAAGGAATAACACCTAGCCACTGGTTCAGATACGTAGATGACACATGGGTTAAAATCAAAACCAAAGAGGTGCAAGCCTTTACTGAACACATAAACTCAGTGGACAGAAACATCAAATTCACCAGAGAAGATGTCAAGGACAATAGTTTGCCCTTTTTAGATTGTGTCGTCCAGAGGAGAAAGGACAGAAGGCTCCACATTGGGGTATACAGAAAACCCACACACACAGACCAATACCTACTTTTTGACTCACACCACCCACTGGAACACAAGCTTAGTGTTATCAGGACCCTGCAACACAGAGCTGATAACATACCCACCAGCTCACAGGCCCAAGGGGAAGAACGCAAGCACGTGAGAGACACCCTCACAACTTGTGGTTACCCCAGCTGGACTTTTGTGAAAACTGCAGCTAATTCCAGAAGGAAAGCCAACAAAGTGGTTGAAAAAGAAAAAGAAAACAAACGAAACAATGTAGTCATTCCATATGTGTCTGGGATTTCTGAAAAACTCAGGAGGATTTTTAACAAACACAGTATCCCTGTGTATTTCAAACCCAGCAACACACTCAGACAGAGACTAGTACATCCCAAGGACAGAACACCACACACACACAAAAGCAACCTGGTGTATGCAATCCAATGCAATGAAGAATGCAAGGACCTCTACATTGGTGAAACCAAACAACCACTGTACAAACGCATGGCCCAACACAGGAGAGCTAACTCCTCAGGCATGGACTCTGCTGTTCATTTACATCTCAAGGAGAAAGCCCACTCCTTTGAGGACAGCAATGTCCAGATATTAGACAGAGAGGACAGATGGTTTGAAAGAGGAGTAAAAGAAGCCATCTATGTAAAAGTAGAGAAACCATCGCTAAACAGAGGAGGAGGCCTGAGACATCACCTATCTCCAATTTACAATGCTGCACTTTCATCCCTCCCTAGGAGACTCAAACAAATTAGCCTCTAATAACAGAAACAACTGTGACTCCAACGACTGTCGTTATAACACAATAGGGCACTAATGAAGCCGAAACCTAACCTCCACCAATAGGCGGCACGCCAACGACCGTCGTTAAGACATGGAGCACAAAGGATCCAATGACATAATGATTCTTGTTCAAGAGGTTAAATAGCTGAGTCTCCACACCAGTTAGTTGGACCAGTCCCAGCCTGGTCAGCAGCGAGCATGAACTGATGAAGCCTCTTGGATAAGAGGTGAAACGTCTTCCAAGACAAATTACCAAGTCCAGTTGCGTTTGATTGAAATTTCCTTGAGATAACCATGACCTGGATGAATGAGAATATTCACAAGCATATCGGATAAATGACGACCTCGTCAAGAAAAATGACAAGATGTATTGGATGAAAACTTTTGTGCCGTCCTTTGCAAGTGTTTTCAAACAGGCAGAAATGTTCCACTTTATTTCCATGTTACAGCTATAACGTGTATGTTCATTAACATGCACTGTCCCAAATAAATAAATGTGACAACCAGTTCCTGGAACACAGAGAAAACCACCCCTCTTGAAAAAAAAAAGAAAATCTAGCTAACACTTAGCTTAATAAATGTTCGTTCAAATCAAAGCTCTCGTCTTTGACTTTTTGAATAATCACTGTGTTTATAAAATCAAATAATTTGCAAACTATGAATACAAAAATAACATCAACATGAAAAATTACCTTGACCTCTAAAAAAGTACAATATGTATCCCGACCTTAGTGTCATATGTGTTTAAATCAAAAGACTAGTAGTGCAAACTGAGCAGATTAATAAGTCAAATGTTTGAGATCAAAATCAAACCACAGTGCCCTCTAATATAGCTGGTATAAGTGATATAACAATCAGCCATCGTCTCCTCTACATCTTCTACTATGATGGTGAGACTAAAAACTTTGAACTTTTGATCCCCAATACCTTAAAGGGATTTTTCACCCCTAAGTGAAATGTATCAAATTCCCCAGAGTTAGAAAATAAAGCATTTTGTAACCAGGTGACTCATTCTCCTGATCTGGCAGCAGTCTGTTTGCTTTAACTTAGCATAAACCAATGTAAGCCATCAGTTTCCCAAAAGCTTTACATTGGTTTTGGGAAATGGACTGCAAACGGACTGCTGCCAGATAAGGAGAATGACTGCGCTGGTTACAAAATGCTTTATTCTCACTTATCTAACTCTATAAATATGGCAAAAGACACATGTTTACTTAAAGGTGGAATATCACTTTAAGACTATCCTCACTCATTTTAAAGTCTGTAATCAAAAGCTCTAGGAGGAGCTTGTTCAAATACAACGTGTATGATTGGTCCAAAATAGCCAATGTCCTGTGGGGTTTGACGATGGCTCCAAGAGACATTTTTTTAGGTCCTGAGACACTAAATATCTATACTAAGTTCCATAATACACAGATTGGGACTGGTTGTTTTACTGGTTGTAGGGGCGTGATGTTGGAATTAAGCCAAGCCCACCGTACATTTGCATAAATATATTTTCAGGGTAGGAGTAATATCTAAACTATATTATATGGCAATACTGCCAATATTGAGCCATTTCTGTTGTAACCTGTGCGTAGTCCTTAAAATACGTAAATTTGACACACAACTGACCTGACACGCATGGAAAAATATTGAGTTTTCATATATATTTCGCGAAAAAGCCAATTCATTTGGCAGAAAAATGATGAGAAGCAGTACAGATTCAACAGGCCTTTGCACCACTTAGCTCCTTATTGTTATAAAATAAGAACATATGGAAAAAGTTTAAAGAGGTTGAATATATTGAAACTGAAGCTTTGATCATTTAATCTCTTGTTAATTTATCTACTGTGATGGATCCTATAAAATATATGATTATCATCCCCTCCCATGTTCTTTGTTAGAGTGCAAACTTTAAGAAATGGTTTTTAGTATCAAAGATTTATGAAATACCACATTATTGGCCAGAGGTGCAGGAGTGGATGTATATGTTTCATCATCTCCGTCTCTGTGGTGTGAATCGACAGTTCCGTCTGTATTTGAGAACACAAAGTCAACGCTTAGATGCAGAGTTTGCATACAGACGCGGAGTTCACGCGTGTTCACGAGTGCCGGCGGGCTCACCCTCAGACGTGCACATAGAGCCGCCGTCGTTCAAGTCGTCCACGAGTTCGGGTGTTCCAAGGTGATCCTCGTCGGGGCTCACGCCCGCCGGAGACTGACTTCCTGGAGACGGGCTGGCGAAGACGGCGGGCCCGCCTTTAGGAGGAGGGATTTCGATACCCATCAGACGGTACTTCCTCCGTCTGTTGCTGATCCAAGTCTGCATAAGAATACACAGGAAGCCACATGTGGGCGGAACTTATTTAAGAATATTTAAACTACTAAAAATGGGAGGGGGGTGGGGGGTGGGGGGTGGATGGATGCTTTTAGATGACGGGGCAGGAAAATAGAAAACAAGTCTGTTCCTGAAATCAAATGTATTTTTCTTTCTTACCCAGCCTTTAGGAATCCCTAAATTAAATGATTTGAAATTAGCCCTCTCTGTTTGATACATACTGCTGTTCCAACTATCCCCACCAGGAAAATCACTAGATGCTTAGATGTTTATACTCCCTGCATTCTCTCTGAAGGCCACTTTGCCTTTCTTCCACCAAACATCCTTGTGAGTGAGAAGGCACAGGGTTGGGAGTATGTGTGTGAGACCCAGGACAGACTGGCAATATTTAGCCTACGTGCGCTTCCACAGTGGCTCACCGCTTTACCGCATGACTTTTAGACAACTGTGCGCAAACAAGTTAGAAAAAGTCTGTGACCCAGAAAAGCAGTTTGTCCCAGTTTTGTTATGTCTATCAAGAATCCAGACGTCAAGGGGGCATCTATAGTCCTCTGGGTCTCTGTGGTACACACAGATTCATCTTAAATAGACTGTAGACCTAAGCTAAATAAATACAGGTGAAGTCAACTGCATTAAATCTCTTCATACTGAACAACAACCGGTCTGAAATGCCTTAGAAGACACGACAAATCCCTCTCAGACTCCAAGCAACCGTCTTTCTGTACAGACACAGCTGGAAGGGAATGGCTGAGCTCCATATTTCTTACAACATCAAGTGGCCTGGTGATGCCTCAGGTCTAAACTGACGAGGGACAGTCAGGAATATCTGGTTTCCCCAAAGTCTCGTTTAACCTGAAACACGAAGTTAACGTGCATGCGTCCTCCTACTCTCCTGTCAGGAGCGTTACCTTGACTATTTCAGTGTCTACGTTGAGCTGGTTGGCTGCAGCAGCGATCTTCTCTCGGCACACTGAGCCCAGACTGGTCATGCCACGGTCCCAGTAGCGCTTCAGCTGGATGAGATCGCCGTCACTGAACTGCGTCCGATCCTGTAGCTAAGGGCGTGAAGCAAACGCATTAATAATGGGTGAAAGAGAACTACATATTTTTATAAAAAACAGAATTTTGTTGCAGTCTTGAAAGGTCTGGAAAATGTAGAAATTCAAATAATTTAGTATGGAATTTTTTTTTATAAAAGTAGAAAAAGTGTTTGGGTAGAGTTTTGATAGAGATGCTACAAATGAAGGGGATTTCACATATAGTTCGATGTAAATTACATATTTTTTCCCCTTTGATTTCCCAGGTCACTTCATGTGAACATCTTAGCCATCAACATTTTTGTTTTTGACTTGCAGACAGAAAACCAGTCTTTCAGAAAAATAATTTCAGTGCCTCATAAAACTCATAAAAAAATCAAACAAATTTAAAGACCTGGTAAGGTATAACCAGGCATGGTTCAAACACCAAACAAAAGGACTGAAACTGCTTTCTTACTTTTCTACAAAATGAAAAAAAAGTTCACAAAATGTGTGTTAAACAATCTGTTAGTCTTTAAGTCTAAGAGGTATGAAATTAATTTATGATTTCTGAAATCTGCAGACAATAATAATAAGTTAAATGTGAATATTTTGTGCTTAAATTTCCAGAATGTCATGAATACTTTAAAAAGGCAAGAAAAAAAAGCATCAAAGAATCAGTCCTTAGTCCCAAGTGTTTGAAAAAGATGAAAATGCCTGAAGCCTGTAGAGTTCAGGTGTCAAATAAACGCTAGGAAGACAACAAGGTTGAACTTATAGAAGCAAGTGCTGCTGCCCAAGTCTGCAGGATGGCTTACAGTGATGTCAAACAACCCTCAGCTAGTTTTTTTTTTGGGGGGGGGGGTTAAAAGTTGTAGTTGAGCTGCTGATGTTCCAGGGAAGAAGTTAGACTGAGGGAGGATTAAACCCACCGCCATTTCAAACCATCAGCTCTTCTCCAAATTATAGTCATCATTAAAGGTAGAACAAGATTGGTTTGTTAGAAAGAGGTTTCAATCGCAGGCCTTCTCCCTTTAAAAACAACATGGCTGTCATCTTAATTTTTTTTTCTATGTTTTTTTTCCAACGCTGCATCTAAACAAACCAAAATTGTTCTGGAGTGGCGTCCGTTGGAACATTGAGACCGAAACCAGTAGAGGTCTGTGGCTATAATCCACAGCGTCAGATGTGGCAGATTTTTTAATATCAGAAAAAAAAGGGAGTAAAAGTGTTCTACAAACGATATGACCGATCCAAACAAATAAAGATGTCTCCCTCGTTGTTGCTGCCAAAAGTGGTCCAGAGAGTGAAAAGGTTTGTTTTTTCATCTGTATTTTTTCAATATGAAATGATACTATTCAAAGCCTATTGTAAGAAAAATAGTTCTTGTAGAGCCTTTTCACAATTTCTCACATTAAAACCACAAACCATATTTGTTTTACTGTGATTTAAAACAAAAGAGATATTAAGACAAGCTGTGCATACTTCCTTGCATTCTTTTCAGAATGTTTTAACAAAGAAAATCGGATCTGGCACACATTTCTATTCAGCTATGTGAGGGAAACAACAAACATCTGGTAGAGGGCACCCTGATCAAACGAGAAAAACAAACACACCATACACATTTGGAAACATGGTGGTGGCAGAATCTTGCTGTGGGGAAGCTTTTCTTGGGGACAGAGAAGTTGGTCAGAAATTACTGGAAGATGATTTGCGCAAAATGGGACAACCCTGGATGGATTATCTGGCAGTGGCTGCAAATGTTGTGAGATTTGTTCAGCAGATATTTGCACCTAACTTATTTTAAAGCATAAACCCTTGTTTAGAAACTCTCTAGTAGTCGATCCAGACTACTTACTGTTCTCTTCCTTGAGCTGTTGATTACCCAGGGGGCAGCAGACACACCAAGTGAAGCCTGTGTTAAAAAGCACACATTCAGCATTTTAAATCCTTCTGATGGTTAATGACAGCAGAAGCAGAACGTCTCCTACCTGGGAGCTGGGCTCGCCTCCGACTGAGGTCTGTACTGTGAGGGAGGAGCTGTCCTGAAGCAACGGGTGGGCGGGAGGCACCGCTGGTCTGGAGCCCGTCGGTGGGGGGGTGTGGCTCCCTTTGGCGACGGACGCTTCGACTCCCGTTGGGCTGTTCAGCGGCTGCTCCCTGTGGATGTGTGTCTGGGCAGCCATGTTGGCCAGCTCCTCCTCCCTCAGCCACTCGTCCTCTTCGTTTCCCGTTTCCATGGCAATGGAGAAGTTCTGACCAGCTTCCAGGGGCTGAGGTGGCGGTCTGTAGGTCTCCTGGCTTCGGGGAGCAGACGCTTGCCCGGACCTTGGTCTCTCCCTGTCCCGCTTTTCTGACAGGGTGAAGACTTGCTGAATACGAGGCGTTTGTTCTGAAGAGGGACCTGCACTTTGGGCCGGGAGGGAGGCTCGAGGCTTTTGTGGCACAGGCGGTTGAGGTTGGGGGTTGGAGTGAGGTCTGGGCTGAAGCTGAGTTTGCAACTGAGCAGAAGACGACCAAGGCCGGGTTTGTACCGTTCCGTACTGTCTAGTCCAGCTGTGGGGTACCAACCCTGAACCGGCACTTATCGCCCCCTCCCCAATGGATAAAGTGCCCTTCCTGATTGCAGTGTAGACTAAAGGACCTGAGACAGACGTCAGGGAAGGGAGAGTCTGAGAGGGGGTCAGTAACTTGGAGTGGATGGGTGAGGACGTGGACGTGCTCCTGCTCTGCAGAGCCTGGTTGATCAGCGACGAGGACGTGCGGATGGAGAGCTCAGACTCGGACTGAGACTGGGGGGCCGAGGGTCTCGATCGAGAGCGTTGTACAGGGTTCAGGGAGTAAATCCCAGTCAGTATCACGTCGTTATTATTGTTGTTGCTTCCGCTACTGAGAGGCGAGGAGGACGACGGAGAGGAAGATGCTGAAGAGAGAGCAGGGAAAGAGGAGGATGGAGGGAGGAGGTGCACACGGTTCTGGAGGTTTCGGGCGGCGGCTATGTCAACTGGAAACACCGCCCCCTTCGCGAGGCTGTGATTGGACAGCACACTCCCGGCCAGCGTGGGGCCGGAGAGCAACCCCGCAGCCATTCCGTGACTCGACAGGGAATGAGACGCGCTTCCGTTCTGCTCGACCTTGGAGGCCAGTTTTCGTCGTTTGTTGCCGACCCATGTCTGTGGGGAAAGAAAGCACAGTCCTCAGGAAAACCGATCCAACACTGTGAGACAACAAACATCCGACTCTACAAACTAGACTCAACAACAGCAACAGTTATGGCAGAGGGCTGTTCTTCCTTCTCGATCTATTGCAAGCACGTTTTACTGTCTTACCCGAACTACACTGAAGTCCAGCTTGGCCTCTTGAGCACACTGCAGTATCAGCTGGAAGCAGGCCTTGCTCTGATTGGTCATCCCGTTCTCATAGTAGCGTTCCAAGATCCTCTGCTGTTCAGACGTGAACACCGACCGAAGGTTCATCTGAGAGACAAGCACAAGAAGGGAGACTCCTCAGATAAGTCAGAAAAAAAGCTAGTCTCCTCAATCTTCTCTCTTATTCTCAAGATCAGCATGATGCTGCATTAGCATCTTGTTCACCAGAATCTGTAGAGGGTGAAGCCGTCACGAGACTATCTGGCCTAAATTCCGTGGAAGGGTTTAGGCTATGGGATATGGCCTCAAGTCTATATTGCTATATAATCTAAAGCATGTGCTATCAGGGCATCTATTGCAATATACTATTTTCTTTATATATATGTCCAAATGACTGCTTATAAGCATTCTCACGTTCCAGCCACATTGGAGCAGAACAACTTCTAAAAGGATTAGAATACATTGAAAGAAAGTGTATTGCTGAAAATGCATTAAAAAATGCTAATATTTTTTCCAAAAAAAGGAAACACAGCAATTCTCACAATATAAATAATTAAAAAGCTACATCTTATGAAAATAAAGTTCAAAACTGTAATTGTCTGCTTTCCTTGTTACTGCTTTATAAATGTAATATCACACAAAAGGAAACCTTCACATGTAACTATACAAAATTCTTCATAGCGCAACAGGTTACTTTTCCTAAAAGTAAAAAAAATGTTTTTTAAACTAGGCACAGCTTGATGACATCATCAAAATGCAGGTATGCGGTATGGCGGTATAGTCAAAATCTCTACCTTTGGCTAAATTAATATAATCTCTAACTTGTACCTTCAATATTACCCACTACTAGAAGGGTGCACACCCAACTGAATTCACCACCACCAACATTAAACATGCTGGTGACTGCATGTACAAAAACAAATAAGTTTAACGTTGGTATTGGCACAAATTTAGAGAAAGCATATGACGGGTTGCCAAGAGAGAAACTGTGGTTAGCATGAGGCAGTGTGAAGTGGCAAAGAAGTATAAAAGAGTGGTTCAGGACATGTGTGAGAGCTGTGAGACAGCAGTGATGTGTGCTGTAGGAGTGACAGAGGAGTTCAAGGTGGAGGTGGGACTCCATCAGGGATCGGTTCAGAGTCCCTTTTTGTTTGTTTTGGTGATTGATAGGCTGACAGATGAGGTTAGACAGGTTTCTCCATGGACTATGATGTTGGCCGAGGACATTGTGATCTGCAGTGAGAATAGGGGGAGGAGAAGCTAAAGAGATGTGGGTATGCATTGTAAAAGAGGAATGAATATTAGTCGCAGCAAGACAAAATACATGTGTGTAAATGAGAAAGACTCAAGTGGATCAATGAAGTTAGAGGGAGTGGATGTAAAGAAAGTAGCACTTTGCAATGGAGAGTGTGGAAAAGAAGTGAAGAAGTGTTTACAAGCTGGTTGGAATGGGCAGAGAAAAGTGTCAGGTATTATGTATGATAAAAGGGTTTCAGCTAGAATGAAGGGAAAGGTGTACAAGAAAGTAGTGAGACCAGTGTCGTTGAATGGTCTAGAGATGAGGAAAAGACAGGAAGCAGAACTGAAGGTTGCAAAACTCAAGATGTTGAGATTCTCTTCGCGAATGACAAAGATGGCTAGGATCAGGAATGAGTACATCAGAGGGACAGCTCATGTTAGATGTTTATGGGATAAAGTGATGGAGGCCAGACTGAGATGGTTTGGATATGTTCAGAGGAGAGATTACACCTATATTGGTAGAAGGATGCTGTGGATGGAGCCATCAGGCAGGAGACATAGCAGAAGTTGACCCCCTAAATATTGCAGTTATTTCAACCACAACAGAGACATTACCCAAAAGACTTGCAGTAAAAATTAAAGGGGTTTAAGGGAACTCTAGATAGTATTCACTTGTTGAAAGTGAGTGCTGCACAAAAAAACAAACAAAAAAACAACAATACATCATTTTCATTCTAATTCCAATTCATGGATTAATTTATGTTTTTTTTTTTTAACATATAATCCATGTCTTTTGGACCGGATGGAGAACATCAAATATGCCCAATTTTAAAGTTCTGTGACAGATGTATATATTTTTTTTTTTTGTGGATTCAGATCAGGACTTTGAGTAGGCCATTCACAAATATGCTTTGATTACTATATCCAGTTTCCGTATGTTGTAGCTTCACCCGTCTTTTCATTAACTCTGAAAAGTATCCCTACAGCATAATACCACCACCACTATGTTTTGACTTCTGTAGGAAACTGGCTACAGTGGAGTATATTTGGAGTGTAGTTAAAAAAGGGGGTTAGGAATGATTTAGGTTTTTGTTTTAATTAGTAAAAATATTTTTGAAAACATCCATACTTTAACTATTAAGGCACCACCCCCTGCCCCCTCCCAGAAATATGGAACTGCAGTACAGCGTTTCTCAACCCTGTTCCTCGAGGCACATTGCCCTGCATGTTCTAGTTTTTGTTTTGCTTTTCCTGCTTCAGCACACCTCATTTCAACTGATGGCTGATTATCAAATAATTCACTGAACTGCAATCATCTGAAACGGGCATGTTAAAGCAGGGAAACATCTAAAACACGCAGTGTGCCATGAGGTCCAGGGATTGGATGGCACGTGGTAGTCATCAATCAACAACATCAATCAAACCTCTTTTTTAATGCTTTGTTTCGTTCCTCGTTGACATACTCACAGTCTGCAGGCCACGTCTCTGTGGCCACGCATCCATATCACTACTAGAGGGGAACGAGGCAGCCATGCAGATCACAGCACCACCTCCATTTTTCGGTATGTTTTTTTAGAGCTGCTCTGTCATATTTGAAGCCATCTTGTCACGGTGTGTCTTCCCCACCTCTGCGTAAAAAGGCTGAGGAGAAAGCAAAGCAGACAAGCTTTAGTTCAAGCCAAAAAGAAATGGAATGCACACCACATACAGCCCATCCAAGCTAATGAACTAGGCAACAAACTGCAACAACGAAATAGCAAGAAAGCTGTTTTTGTGTTTTGTTACATATGCTTATGATTCTGCCCCAGTACAGATGGCTATCTATGGCTATTATGTGCTTATCTAAAAACCGTTGAAACTTGAAGGCTTGGATTCTACTATTTATTTATGTATATTTATGTTTACTCCTCATTTTTAACATACATTTTACACAACTTTGTTGCACTTAAATAATTATGCTATTTATACTGTATTTATTCTTTAAAGTGAAGTACTTCCTGTTTGCTGTTTCAGCTACACTCAGATGTATTAAAGACGCAACAGAAAACACTTATTCAGCATTTTAATTTGAAGTTCCTAAATCAGTTTTCAAAGAAGTATCCATCCCACATTGCGGGTGCAGATTTCGGATCTCAAACCACAAGAAGTGTTTAGATAATTATATCATGCCTAACTGATAGTTTAATATGGTCAAAATTTCAGTTTAATGCTTCTATTCTGATTTCTAAAATAACTAGCACAAGAGCTGATGTGAAACTGAAATCGGTGTAAAACATTAAACTGGAAATGTGAAAATAAATACATAAATGATTGTTCTTCACCAGTGTTGTTTTTAATAATTTTTTAACATGGTATTATTGGTTTTCTCTTTGAAATGTAGATTTTCTACACTACTCCAACAACACATGAATTTATTCATTTACTTTTTTACATATCTTTACCATGGCCGTTATTAACTACATATTACTTTGTAGCCATTTGCTTCATAAGCTATTTCCTGTTTGTATGAGTACACCATGCGGGCAAAATAAAACTTTAAGGACTTTTAAGCACAATTGGATTTTTTTTAACAGTAAATTAACAGGACATATGAGTGGAGGTAGAAGGGGGAGACATGCAGCTAATGAGACCGGGAATCGAACCCACACAACTGCGCAAGAGACTACATCTGAACATGGTGCATGTGTCCTAAAAACTGAGCAAGAAACCTCCGCCGCTCTGTTATATATCACCAAATGAAAAAACAAACAAACTTCAATTTCTAGTTAGAATCAAATAAAATAGTTTAATAGACAAAGTCAAATAACATCTTGTCACACAGCTCATTCATCTAATAAATCAGAATCAGAATAGGTTTTATTGCCATTGTTTGAGAACAAGTACACAAACTAGGAATTTTTCTCGGTAAACAGATATAATTTCCATATGTTGCACTTTTCCACGAATCGGTGTTAATCTTGATACGATGAAAAAGAAACATATAGCTTTAAGTAGACCCGTTTATTATGCAGAAAGTCGTCCATTTAGAAAGGCAAGCAGCTGGAAGACAACAGTGGCCCAGTGTTTCGCAGGGTTTGGTAAACACAAACTCTCATACGGGGGGGATGTTGTGCGACCAATAAGCACACAGCAGGTTTATTTTGGCAGGCGGACTACGCATGGCTACAGTCAATATGGAAGCGCAGCGGTGAGAATTAGCAAACAAATAGTGGGCACGTCAAACGACTCTGCCGTCAATGCGTCAGCCAGCGGCTTTAGAAACGTATTAACCACACATGAAACGCATGCCCGAACTCCACTACGCAGTGTTAGAAAGTAAACAAACCGGGTCAGAGCTGCTCCGCTGCGGCGGCTATGCAGGCCCAAAGCCACCCATAGAGGAGCCAGCCCACACTAGCTAGCCTTAGCTTAGCTTCCCCAATGGATAGCCGCAGCTAAAGTTTTCCTTCAAATCTGTGATTTCCCGATCCCGGATAGCTTCGCCTTGCTGTCCCCAGCTCCGGACAGGATACAAACAAAGGAGCTTTTTATGATAGCTTTCGGTTCAAAGTGAAATCACTTTCTCTCATACCATTTCTGATGTCAAAATCAGACGGGCGGTCCAAATCAGCAGATTTCTTCCCCGGTCCCCCTTTTTGCTAGACAATGAAATCAGAATGTCCCGATCATCAATTCTAATCATGATTGTGACGTATGCGCAGACAGGAGCCAATGAGCGCTGGAAATCAGGGCTGTGACAGGCGAAGAGGGGCTGAAAACTGAAAACTGAGCCCGCACGGCCCCGCCCATCATTGACTTTGTTCTGCGGGTTGCTGGAGGGGGAGGTCACACTGTACAGAAGCAGGCACTGGGAAATGGCCTGTTTCCTCTTCACACATGGAATGTTGAAGTGAAATCACATTAGTGGTGTTTTAGATAGGCTGCATATTTTCACTGCTTGAGCAGAGAGAGGAGTGGAAATGTGTGTGTTGTATATCCTGGTCGAACATTTCTGAAGGAATGTGTGCCCTTAAATTTGAATTTGTGTATACATCTGTTTTTAACATTGTAATTCAAACATGTATCCATATTCTTTTATTGTTTCCCGTGCTCTGTCACTCTTCTTATGTTTAATTTGCAATTTTGAGGCTCTGACACTAAATATTTCATTGCAACAATATAACTGAGTTGTTAAATAAAGCTGGACTATATTTATATTCATATTCTGTATATATATATACCATTGTATCACAGTATCACAGCACAGTATCACAGCAAGTATGCAAAATTGTGATGCAAAATTTATTTGGTTCAATTATTATTTTATGTTTTTTTCTACTTGACCAGACTTAAACAAATGTGTGCTCTCCACTGTTGCTATTGGAGAGAAGAAGGAGGAGTTTCCTGCAACAAAAATATCAAACTCCTTTGTACAGGAATCATGTTTCTGTGTATCTCTTGAAATTATTGTTCCTAATATTATTCAGTACAAATAAAGTGCACTGGAGAGAGCAGCAGACCTCCAACAAAGCAGCGAAGTGTCAACCCCCCACCCCACCTCAATTTTTTAAATCTAATTCTTTCTATCTAATTATTTTTAATCTAATAACTTCTGATTCTTTGACTATGAGAAGTTTTAGCAGCTGGCTTCACACTGATATTATTATTTTAGTATTATTTCACGGTAATGTCAGTTTTAAGATGACCCCAAAACTCTAATAATTTGTTTCTACTCCCATATATATATATATATATATATATATATATATATATATATATATATATATATATATATATATATAAACTTCAGAATAAGGTGAAAACAGCGTCCTGCAGCACAGCCAAAGCATGAACAGAATAGCTTAGATAAAACATTTTCATCTTTTAGATAGACTCAGTCAAAGTCCAGATAGAAGTCCAACTGAAAGTTAGTGGGAAATCTTGTAAATTGCTGTGAGTGTGTGCCGGCACTTTTATGTTCAATTCGACCCATTCAATTTTGTAACATTTATGTAGCAAAAAACAAAAAAACAAAAATTGAGGTATCAAAAACAAAAAAGAAGCTATGTCGGTTCTTTTTTTTCATTGAAATCTTTACATACGTTGTGTTTTATATGACATAGCAGTTTTTCGCTGGGAAAGACACTCAACTTGAACCCCGTAGTTCAAGTTACTTCTGGGGTCTTTCTGATCACCGTGCATCACCGTTCTCCACAGATAGACAAACTTCGGCCCACAGTCACATGTAGATGCACTTTTCTTCTCAGCGTGTGTTGCCCAGCAATGAACAGGCGACCAGCTCAGACTGCACCCCGCCTAAGGAAGACAGAAATCTTCAGCGACGATGGATATAATACATTCTGTAACTATATTATTTATTTATTCCGTTTAAGTGTTCTTTATCGAATTTTTTTCCATTACGTCACCTGTCTTCAAACCCCGCAGCAGGGGGCGCTGTTGCGCGCACTCCGGTGAGAGTGCCTGACAACCGATGCCGATAAGACCATCCACAGAGAGAGTGAACTTCTGTAGATGGAGGGAACCTGCTGACACCTCACCTTGTGATGTGAAACGTGCTGCTAACACAGAGAACTGTCACGGCGCATGGCCGGTGGTGTCTAAGTTAAACCAGCTGCCGTGGAGACTGTGTTAGGAATTGTGAGTTTGCAGCAAGATTTAGTAGATGATTGCCGGTTGCTTGCATAGAACCACTTTCTTCATGTATGCGTTATTGGGTAAAGGTGGTGGTGGGTGTGTTGATGGAGAGAAATCCTCTCTGTATGGTGTGCGTTGCACCATTCCATATTATGCGTGGTGCCCCTCGTGATGCTGCAGCGAGGCAGGCGGGAGGAGCAGAGGGGCGGGGAGGGGTCGCTCCATCTCCTCGCAGCCCCACCGAATCCACTTCTCACAGAGCGCGGGGCTGCTGGCGGGAATGCATGAGATACATACACACACACACACACACAAACACACACACACTCAGAGAGAGAGAGAAAGAGAGAGACTGTCCGTGCGTGTTTGTGTGTGCGTGCGGAGCGGATTGCACCACCACATCCCGCTCACTGTTTCTGCAGGCGAGCCGAGCTCCGATGGAGATAATAAACCCGCACTAAGGTGTTTCCCTTCCATCTGATCCAGCCACCGCTCCTTCCATCCAGATGTGACCGACAAGACGTTTTATGACGCCCGCATTCAGTTCCGCGCCGATCACCTCGGAGAGACTGTGACACCATGGCTCTGGTTATGGAACCTATCAGTAAATGGACACCAAAGCAAGTGCTGGACTGGATGAAAGGTAAGGCTGCACGCTCGTCATTGCACCACGCTGCTTGTGGTTAGAATGATGATGACGCTGCTGCTGCTGCTGCTGGTGGTGATGAGGAGGCCACAATCTGGGCACGAGTGTTCCCTCGCATTCAAAGACTGGAACGTGGAGTTTGAGTCACTGATTAAAGGCAAAGAACGACGAATTAAGAGGTGTGGAGTTGTAGCGGACGCTCGGCGCTGTGCCACCTCGCTCTGTTGAGAGATCACCTATTTGACAGTAAACCTACAGGCTGCTGCTGCTGCGTTTATCCTCATCATCATCAGCATACAGCAGCAGCGGCCACTCTCATCAATGAATGAGGAAGATGTGTCATCCTCACTCGCTGGCACATGCCCTCCAGCGCATATCTCCACGCGCCGTGAGAACAGTGTGCAGGAGTGTCAATGCGCGTACACACACACACACGCGCAATGTAGTTCTCGCGCACCGCGCTCCATCTCCGCTGGCCGCCGCACAGCTGGTTTCAGCACCACGGACAGCGCAATGCATACTCGCCTGCTTTGCAGCTCGCCTCGCTGCCGCGTAGATACGAAGGTGTGAATGAGTAATTAAATCTCTGTGTGTGTGTGTGTCTGTTGGTGAGCTTTTGACACACTTCGGTCATTCAACAGAGCTGTGAAAGAAACTGTGGCAGGCCCGCTGACAGACAGCGTTTAAGGAGGGGGCGTCCGCAATCCCGTTACTTGAGAGCATGACTTAATCACTACTTTGATTGATGACTCAGAGTCGAATCAATTTGTGAATGCGTTCCTTCAACATAGAGTGACCTATCCCAGTGTGTTTCCATGAGAACTGTTCTATTCTTATGAAGGTGAGGGACTGGATTCATTGTGGAAGCGTGCTGGTGAGCCTTTCTGAAGGATCCGTACCCCTTGTTCGTTTTCACATGTTGTTACACTACAATCACACGAATGAATGTATTTCAGATTTTAGGCACCCCTTTACTCCGATTAATGCAATGATACCACTTTTTTCAAACCGATATAATACCAATACTTGGATTTGAGTACATGCCAAAATAGAGTACCGATACTTCTATCTCACAAAAAAAAAAAATGAATTGGAAGACAGATTAGATTTTGTTTCTCTCATTGTTGCAACAAATAGTGGTGACTTAGACGAAAATATTAATACTTATGACCATAAAACCAGTATTTCGAGTGAAAAACATTTTCTGTGAAATTATTGAAACTCCTATACCTGTACATATACAGTACATAAGAACTTCTGCAGCATCATGCTGTGGGGATGCTTTTTCTTCATGTGAAGAAACATAAACTATTAAGGGCTGCACACATTTTGAGAATGGACTGAAAATTGAGATTCTGTTGCAAGACTTGAAACTGATATTCTTTATTAAATGTGACAAAAAAATAAGCTATTTCAAATAAAAAGGAACGTTTTTTCCTTATTCAGATGTGAAAAGCTAATAAAACACACCTAAAACTTATAGTTGTAATTTCATACACATGGGCCCTGTTTACTATTAAGGTGAATCCTAAAGGCAGTTGGTTGCGCTGTACTTTATGGGTATCAAAATTAAGGGTTGAAACGAATATTATTATTTAAAAACATTCTGAAAACCATGCACTAAAACTAACCAACTCGGACAACATACTTGCAAATGCAAATCTCATGCAAATTTTCTCTGGAATGGACAATTTTGATAAATATTATGATACAGTTTAAAATAAAAACAAACATTTTTGAAGTCAGTATCTGTATTCAATAAAAAAATAGTCAATAAACAACAACAAAAAACAAATTAAACAAAGAATAAAGCATTAATAATAACTAATGCGGTTTATTGTCAAATGTTTACACAACATTAAATTCCACTAATATTTACAGGACTTTTTTGGATAATTAAGTTTAAGTACAGTATTTATTTTTTATATGCTATGTTCTGTGGGACGTTTGTTTCGAAAACTTGACTTCTGCATTTTTAGTCAAAGAAGATTACCATGCTAGAACATGTTAAATTTGAAGAGAGAGCAGTTTTTCTCAAGTATGTAATTCATACAAACAACATGAAACATACTATTGATTTTACTTTTCTTTTTACATGATTGATACCGAGTTCCAATCACGCTTTACAAATTCCAACGAAAGTCAGGTTGAACTTTCAGTCATTCACACTTATTACCCCAGCATGTGAAATTATCAAGAAAGGTTGTTTTTCATAAGAAAAAAAAAAGAACAGCTTCCTTTTAGGGTGATATGGAAAACCACAGTGGTTACAAATGTGTTCTAGTTTATTGTAGTTTATTGTTACCTCTTATGGAGTCACATATTTGATCGTAAAGTTATGAGGAAATCACTAAAACTTCAGACTCCTCAGAAATACCATATCATTTTGAAAGGATTAAGCTGATTAAACTGGAATATTCTTCTTGTTACACATATAATACTCATAAAAATTCCCTTATTTATTAAAAGTGAGTGAATTCCACTTTTTGTTTCAAAACAGCATGCTTTGGTTTCAGATTCTCCAACATTTCGTTGTGTTCTTCTATGCCCTTAAACTATGATTGGTATTTTTGCATTTAGCTCTTTTTTTCTTTGGGACTCATGAACGTGGCAAGTATTACTCTGTATGCTTTAGTTTTGGCCTTTCAGCTGGAAACGCCTCACTGCTGCCATGTTGATCCAAGTAGTCTTGCAGTGATTTAGAGAGAGGTGAAATAGAGACCTTCGTTAGAAATCTGTAGCCATTTAAAAAATATATATATATATTTGACTCTGGAGATCAGATATATAGCACAGAGAAGCTGGTCTAGTTGATCCACTGGAACAAAGATGGCTAAAAAAGCTACCAGTCATTCTTTCAATATTATTGCAAAAAATACAACAATCATTAAAGGTTCCAGTCTAATTCTCAAGACATAAAACTCAGTACATTGCTTTTGAACACTGATACAATATCGTGACCTAAAATATCTATTAGCATTTCGATATTTTCTTAAATCCTTACCATTAACATTATTCATTAATAAGAAGCTGATTGATACATGGACTCTTGCATTTTAAAAAGGACTCATGTATTTGCAGCACATTATTAAATCCTGTTTTGCCAGGAGTATTCATAAACTGTAAATTATTGCTAAGCAGTCGGAGCAAACAGACTAATGACTCTCAAATAATCTTCGACGTTCAATTTCTTCAATGAACTTGCAAAAAACAAAACAATGTCCTGCAAAAATGTCACCATCCTTAAAGCTTTTGACACTTTCTCACATCAAAACTGGAACGTGGAAGAAATTTTATGAGAGAGTAGTGCATTTCCCAAGGAAAAAGTAGGGGGGAAGTTGTGAAACAAGTTTAAGCAGTGCTCTGCTCTAAACATAATCAGAACACGAGCAGTATGGCAACACTACAAACCTACTGAGAAATGTAGTCTTCCAACTAAACTTACAGGCCAGGGGAAAGAAACGATTAATCAGAGAAGCAGCTAATGGTAACTTTGGTGAAGGTACAGAGATCCACAGCTCAGATCTTAGGATCTGTTAAAAATGATAATTGTTAGACAGCCACGAGTTTATATTTGCCACAGGTTACGTATTGGGTTTATTAAATATGTGTAAGGTGTTCTAGTCAGATGAGACCCAAATTGAGCATCCAAAAACTGAAATCGGGCAGCTGCCAGAACACACCATCTCTACTTTGATGACCGCATCAGGGAATGCTTTGCTTCAGGAGGGACAGGGACGCTGGTCGGAGTTAATTAGAAGATGATTGAAGCTAAACACAGGACAATCCTGCAAGAAAACCAGTTAGAGGCTGCAATTGACTTGATATTGGAGCAGAGGTTTCCCTTCTGGCATTCTAAGCATACAGCCCGCGACTGAAGCTAATTGGGTTTTAGAGCCACGCGAGTTTATGTGTTAAAATGTCCCAAAGTCCACCCTTAAATCCAACCAAGAATCTGTGGGAAGACCTCATTTTCATGAGAGGCTTTCCATCCAATCTGATTAGGCTGGAACAATATTACAAAGCTGAATGGGCTAAAATTGCCATCTTCAGTGACCAGATGTGAAAAGCTTGTAGAAACATAACCCAAAACACAGCCAGCTGTAAGTGCAATGAACTGAGGTTCTCTTACTCTCTCACATTCTAAAAATGTTTCAACTTGAGATAGTTGTGTACAGAATCCTTCACCAGCACAACCAATAAAAATAGCACAAAAAACAAACCCCAAAAAACAGTTGTGCTTCTTGGGAGACAGGAGCTCCTTTACCTTGTCAGCCAATTCTTGTCATATAAAAGCACGTTAGACAGGGAGATGTGATCATCTGTAGTCTTTCAGAGAAAACCTGACACTGCTGGATGGCACGCAGACAAAGCAGGCGGTACTATATATTTCCCCAATGCTGAAAAGAGGACTTTGCTCCAGCAGCAAAAATGCCGGTGAGGGTTCACAGAAAGATGACTCATCAGCATTTGTTATGATCTGAACACCCACACTACAGGAGTTTCCTATAAGAGCATGCGTGTGCGAGGGGGTATGTATCTGCTGAGGTGTGTGCGTGTGCGTGCAATCGGTGACACAATTGATGCGCCGAGCACGGTGCGCGCAGATCTTTGCCCGAGCATGCGAGGCAGTGCAGATAAATGGGCCGCTCGTCTTCCCTTCATAAGATCAGCCCGCTACGCTGAGGCGCTGGCTATCAGAGGCCTGCCGATGCAGACCACACTGACAGGAAAATGAATAAGGCTGGTCACTTTTCCTGCAGTAATCTCTCTTCCTGTCTGTGCCTGTCGATGTATCGGAGCAGTCTAAAAATAATGGTGAGATGTCACACTTCACTCTGTGGAGAGGGCTGTGAATAACTGAGACCATGTGCAAATTTCATCAACTTATCCAAAAGATTTCTTTTATTTCATTCCAAAAGTATTCATACCCCAGGAATCTTTTCAGTTATTCATATCACAACCATGATCTTCATTGAATTTTATTGGAATTTTAAGAGACAGATAAGCAATTGTATCACTGAACCAAAATGATACATTCATAAAAAAGACCTCTGCTGAGTAATCTGTGAAGGCCTGAGAGCGCTTATGTAAAAAATAGTTTTAAAAAAAAACAAGGAGCACAGCAGAAAGGTCAGGGAAAGCACTTTGGGGAACTTTAAAACAGGGTTAGGTTAAAATACACAATCCCAAGCTTTGCATATCTGACAGAGCACTGTTCATCCATCATCTGAAAACAGGCAGAGAAGAAAAGGAGCATGATACAATTGCAAATGTACCAAAAAATGCCTAATCCATCCAGACATTTCTTCAAGGGGAAGCGTTAATCGGTAAAGCATCCAAAAGGCCCTACGGTAACTCTGGGGAAGCTGCAGAGCTCAGATGCAAGAATTTATTGACAGAAGAAAAATTAGGGGTGTGCTCCATGAGTGTGGACTTTATGGAAGAGATACAAAAAAGAAAGAAATTGCTGAAAAGAATGCCATGTCTGCTGTTTGCCACAAGACATGTAGAAAACATTTGTAGAAAAAATAAAAAAAATAAAGCCTGGACCTGATCCAAAACATGGCATCCCAGTGGTGAAATATGGGGATAAATACAGGGCAATCCTGGAACTGATTAGAGGCTGCAAAAAGACCTGAGACTGGAAAGGTTCCAGCAACCATCAATGTTCAGCCAGAGCTAGGATGGAATGGTTTCGATCAAAGCATACTAGTGTGTGCGAAGGGCCTGATCAAAGTCCAGCCATAAATTTAGAAGCGAACCTGAGAAGATTTGAAAATCGGTGTTCACAGACGAACTTTATACAAGCTAACTGTTTTACAAACTAACCATTCTACAACAGAACAAAAGGTCAAAAACGTCCATCTTTCGATGAGAAAAGCTGATCGACACATGCCCCGAAAAACCTGCGGCTGTAACTACACCAAAAATAAAGTTCTACAAAGTTGATCCCGCTTTTATAACCATGTACAATTTTTTATTTTCACCTCACAACTATCCATTTTGTATTTGAGTATCTATATCGTATAATCCCTTCAAATTAAATTGGAGTTTGCGGTTGCAATGGACAGAATGTAAAAGTGAAAACTTTTGGAAGGGTTTGTATTTAAAGGACCCAGGACGAGCCGTCGGAATAAAAGAGAGGTGAGCATGAAGCTTTCTGAGCAAACAAGGTGAACTGCATAAAACAGAGCAGGGCTAAAAAGAAGAAGCTGCGGAAAAGATGTGGCTCACAGTCCAGGGCGGCACAGTAAGGGGGGTGAGGGGCGCCCTGGATAACATCCTTCTACTGCTTATTTGATTATCCTGTCAATATGGAGTGAGTACTTAAAAAAGTACTTTCAACTTCTGTAGAAGAAATATTTCCTCTCCAAACGTGGCTCCTTACTGTGCCGCTTGATTTTGTCTCCTGCTGACATGGTAAGGAAGACACATTCCCCCCCGCTCCACGTCCCGACTCTTACTGTGCGCCTGCTGTAGTTTCAGCTGCATTAAAGATTAAACAATGCTCCTTATTATGAGAGAAACACACCCACCGAGCATGCTCTCGCCCACTTTTCCCCAAATGCACCAAAGGAAATTCACAGACGCAAGCACTGCACACGGATGCGCTTGTATGAGAACGCACGTGTTTGCTGAAATAGCGCGCTACGTACGTACGTACGTACGCACAGACACCAAGATGCGTACGCACGGACACAACTCATGAGAAGCCACTTTAAATGGGGAATCCGTAGTCATGGAAACCTGATCCGATCGCGTTTGAGTCAGAGCACATGTCACGAGATGAGGTGGCCGAATACACACAGATACGCATACGGATATAAGCGCATGCACTCATCTTCTTTTGCTCCTTTTTTATGGCCTGAGGCAGAAGAGGAGGGAGGACAGAGCAGGGACCCTGATTCAGGAGCTTGGAGATGCAGAGCGAGACGAAAGAAAAAGCAGAGGATAATAAGACGAGAGAAGGAAATGAGGGAGCATGCAAAGGAGAAGGGGTGGGCATGACACACACACAGAGAGGAGAGGGGACGGCAGAGCAGTGTAGGGGATGGGAAATGCTGCGGGCATCACATCAAAGCTCCCTCTCCATCCGGCGACTCGGACAGAGGGGCCTGTGTGATTGGGGGGAGGGGGGCTACATTTGCCATTCTGGGGCTCATGTCGCACCTGTTGTTTCAGGAATGTTTTGAATGTTCTTCCATTCATCACCACCGGGGAGAAATTGTTCTCTCTATCTCAAATATGATGCAGGAGAGGAAGATGATAAAAAGATCAAATTAGCACGAGGATTAAAATACCAGACCTTTAGTGATTATTTCTGCCTGTGTCCCGGTGAAATCATTTTATTTTAAACAAAAATCATTGCAAACGATTCATTTACTGCTTCAGGCTGTTTCTTCCAACATCTCATTTAGCAATGTAATCTGACAGTAGTAAATTGAATTGGATTATAAATGGCCTGGATTAGAATAAATTGGATTATAATTGGGTGGAATTGGACTATATTTAATTAGAGTTTAATTCCGCTTGTTTATCTTGTTTGAAAAGTGTCAGAAGATGACCTTTTTGCGTGAGTTTGGCGCTGTGCAAATAAGAAATTAAACCCAGAAATTAAATACCTTCAGTTCATCAGTAGAGCAGATTTTGATAATATTCCCCGTTAATGACAAAACAAAAAGTTACCGGTTTAATATTCAAATCGGTCTTGGTTATTTTAACAGCAATAATTACTGTAGCAGTTACAGTGCCAGCCACAATTACTCACACCCTTCTAAAAAAGGATAAAAAGCATTAAAATAAAATGGTCTGTTTATATCAGTAGCATCATCCCTTTTGCTGATTAAATCAACCTTTAGGTAGAGTCAGAGGGAATGATACATATATTTATATAAAAATGTCCTCCCTCTAAAATAAATGTGACTGAAGTCTTTTTTTTATTTGTACTTTACCTTCCTAAACTGCTCAATTGGGTATAATTATTAATTTGTCTGTTTACACGTCCTTTCAGATTTTCCAGAGTTATTTTTTTAGTGTTTGTTCTTCTGCTCTTAAATCAATGGTTTTCAATAGAACCCAGGTCTGAGAATGAAGGTGCTCATGAAATAAGGTCCATCTTGAGCCTGGTCAATCTAATGTTTTGAATCCTCACCCATCTCACTTGCGCTTAGTTATCTTTCCGTTCTCAGCTCAGTGATCAAAATGTCCGATTTGCTGTAAAACTTTGAACTGTGATCCCTCTGCATTAGTGGGGATTAGTGACTACGGTCTTCAGCGAATAGCTAAAATCCTTGAATACTTAGATCACATTCAAAATTGCTTATAAAGTCTTATTTTAGCAGTTGAAAATAAAATATAACCTAGTATACATTGATACACACACTTCCACAAATGCTAAGATCCAGTCTTCCTTTACTCCACTCTTATGGGTGCAATGCCAGTTAGCATCAATCAAAATGAATGGTTGTTCTCGATTGGGTACATTGCAAATGCCAGCCAATAGCGTGTCAAGTTTCACTGCGCCTAGGGATTTCAGCTTCCAAAGATTTTAGACATACGCAGAGATCCTATGGGAGACATGGGTGACATGTCCCCCCCAAAAATCATTGAAATCAGATATATTTTTAATGATATAGCATTGTCTAAGAAAAAAAAAAAAGTACAACACAAACGAAACAAATTACAAATGCAAAACAATCCATTTGTTGAAAGATTATGATCTCCCCTCTGCCCCATTCCTCAAATTTGTACAGTCCACACGGGCTGTTTTCCAAAGGGAGGAGCTGCCGGCTGCGCTGCTGCTTCTAGTTGGTTTCAGTAGCAACAGTAACAAACCGAGCAAGGTGTAAAACCGCAAAGTCATTTTGTCTCGCCGCTCGTTCTATAAGATCAAATATATCAGTTAGATGTGGTCAGGTAAAACATTGCCATCCAATGCTGGACAATATCTTGAGATTTTGAAAAATATCCATACAATTCAAAAAGAGATATTGTGCACATCAATATGGATAATGCCCTGTTAGCATTAGTTAGCGTTAGCATTTGACCTGTTCTTGTATAGCGGGGGTAAATATGGGTCCCTGTCCATTGACATTTGCACATTTTACCTGTGAAAATGAAAACACAGCGATAAATTCCATATATTCTTCTTCTCACCAACCGCAGCACCTCTTATGCACCTCCTCCACAGGGAAGTTCAGCTGCTTGGTTTTAGATTTAAAGTTTTAGCTGAGCAATAGACATAAGTTAAATGATGAGAATAATTTGAAAGAGCGATTACAACAGAAGGTTTTTTTGTTTTTTTCTTAAAACAGCTGCATCAGCACCAGGGCTCACCAGTGCCAATATGTTCTGTATTTGACATGTTTTTGAAATATGATTTATTATCGTTATTATTATTATCATATGCATCCCAGTTCAGCATAGAGTTTTTCGTGTTTCACCAAGTTGTGGCTTTCTCAGATTTCTCACTGTGTTGCTGCTGTTCAGAGCAGGTAATTTAGTGTCAGAACACAGAATAAAATCAGAAGTTTTCACTTTATGTTCCCTGGTCGCTCCAAGGTTATTCTACTAGACTATACAGATAACTTTTCATATGTATTTTTATATTGATGACAAATTGTGGATTTTCAAAAGCTCCTAAATCATGGGACTTAGTCACTTTATGTTTGGTCTTGTTTTGTTTCATTTTTTGATTACTTAGTGATTGATCTCTCTCAATATTGTACAAAGATTACAGAAATATGTATGACCTTTATCTTTCCACATCTTTCATTGCCTAATCTATACAGTTGTTGCTCTGCTAATAAAAGTAGCAATGTTTAAAGTGAGACATGTTTGTTGTTGGATTATTCTTGAAAGTATTTAATTAATAGTTTTGGAACTTTATTTTGAGTTTAAGCTTTTTTAAAGGTAGCTACTTTGATGGACTGTAGGTGACGTTAAGGCTGCAAAGAAATGCTGTTAGATGTGGTTAAATAGGTGTACCAATGCTAATTTCCACCGAATACCACTGTTGATAAAGTTGTTTTTACATAGAAAAACCCGTATAAAGGTAGATTATGGACTAATACAGAACAATGCTTGATGTACAATTATATAACATACCATAACATCATTTAACATACTGAAAGCTCTCAAAGGAGCAGGAGAAAGCAATTTTTTTCCATGGGATTTCCAACCCTGATGTTAGATATGCTCAGTGGAAAAATTTGGGAATACTCCAATTTTCTATGAATAATTTGGAGTTACCATCCACAGAAAAATCCAAGAATACTAAGGCAAAAATAGGTGGGGGTCCACTGCAAGTTTTCTGAATAGAATTCATCTGATATTTCTGATACTTCTGATATTTCAAAGATTTCATGTAGCCCAGCAAACAGCATTCCCTGAGCCTTCTGAAGAGAAACATGGCAACAACAGGCCAAAACTAAACTCAACAGTAGGTATGAAGTGCTTTCCCACATATTTATTCTTTGTTTCATGCCAAACCCACCAGCAGAGGAGAGCGTGTTGCTGAAGAGCTCTTTCTCTTCTGACCAAAGCATGTCCTTTCAGGTAAAGTCCCTGTAGAATTTAGCTAACTTTTTTTTATTTGTGAGTTTGTGATGAGAGAAATACAGAAATAGCTCCTGGTTGGCGTGTGTCTATAATGTCTTTGTTGCAGTTTTCTAACTCAACTCAAATGTGTTTATGAAGCACATTTTAAAATAACTCATGTTGACCCAAGTTGCTGTAGAGGAAGCTGGAAAGTCTTAAAATACATAAGCAAAACATTAATAAAGAATAAAGCTGGTGATGAGTGTTACAGAAAGGGTTTTGAGATTTAGAGATTTTTTTTTTTTACTGCTTTACCAACCTGCTCACCTGTGCCAGGGTAAATATGGATTCTTGTCCAGCCAAGTGGCAAGTCACAAATAAGGATTGGACCTCGGTGTCACTTCATATTTGTTACCCATGGAAACAGAAAGTGATTACTTACTGATTAGTGGTTAGAAGTTGAAAATTTGAAAACTTATCAGAGATACACATAATTGTACTATATTTGATTTTGTCATTGAAAGGCTTAATTTTAATTCTGGATTTCTTTGTGTGTATGAGAGATTATGTTACTACGATAAACAACAAACTTATTAAAATCTGTCTAAAGCTATGGAAAGATTAGTCAGGAACAAATGACTGATTTTATATCACATAACAAGGTGTAATTTGCATTTCAGACAGGTTTTAGGAAACCTCACACTACAGACACTTGTAACCTCAACGTCCCCCATTTTAGAGACCTTGTCATGTTGGACCCAAAAGGAACAGATTTACTCACAAAAGTCTGGATGGACATCAATGTGGGATACCTCTCAAGAAACTTTAAAGTCTGTGCTACAACGGCATCTAAACATTTTTTTATGCCCACCAAATGTAACAAAACAACAACTAAACAAAATATAATCATAAGTATTCGCACCCCCACTGGTGTGAACGCTATTTCACCACAATTTTCTCTCTAATGTGACTAAAATTGTAACATTTCACTCACTCCACCAACCAAAGTGCAGCTACAGCCAAGCTAATCATTTCAGAGTGATATAAGACAAATAAACAACAGTGATAAACAGCACTTTCCCAAACAGCAATCAAAAAATCTTTCTTGCCTGTGATGTTTTGCCTCAAAATGTGAATATTTTCAATATTTATTGTCATATAGTGATACTTCTTCCTGTTGCATTACATCGGAAGTAGTCTGAACAGGAAAAGGATGCACTGTGACTGTCAGAAGAGGTCAATAAGTCCAAGATAAACTTGGGACCAGATCTATCCCTGCAAATTTTTTTGCAGAGTCTCATTTGCTGAATGTGCTGTCAGGTCCTTGTAAATAGTTTGAATCGACCACAACGTAGTTCCTTTCGCTTTATGTTCTCACTGCTTGTATTTTTTTTATAAAAGTTCTTTGTATATGGTTGTTTTTCACATATCAACCGTTTGTTACAAATAAATCTGGTCCATTTGGATTTAAAATTCAGTGGCTTCCAGGTTCTTGAAATGGGGAAATCTATTTGGCAATAAAAATCAAAATGTTCAAAAACTGTTAAAAACTGTTCTATTTTAATGCATTGAATATATTTAGTCACAAAATAATTATTAATATAGTACTCAACATGGCAAAAGGCAAACGGCACATATTGGTACAATTTGTGCCAAATTCGGCCATTTTCAAGACCTCGACTGAAGTTTCTGTATAGAAACCTCTCTGACATAGTAATTCCTCAGTTTACGAGAATTAATGTTTGGTAGATAATGTTAAGAAGTTTACCTATGATTTCACTAATGTTTGAAGAGACACGTGAATTGTTTCAAATAGTTATTCATGTCAAAACTCATTTAATTACAGGTATGTTATTTTCAAACAAATCTCTGAAAAAAGGGGCTTGGTGTCCAAAATTACCTAACCAATCTGATCAGGAGAGAGTTTAATAAAGGGACATTTTGTGGTGTGATCAAGTTGGACCTAAAGAAAGCATTCAACCAGGTAGATCATGAAATCTAAATTACTAAGATGAAAACTATGTTTAATAACACGTCACACAAACAGATCAGCTCTAATCTTGATTCCTAATGGTTGCATAGTCAGACAAATTAGTGGCAGAGGAGATGCTTAGGAATGATTTTCATGGGGCAAACGATTGGTTAGTTGGTTGCAAAGAGGCTGTCCCGTCACTCGGGTTGGATTGAACTATTGTTTTTGGGAGAAAAGCTGGATCTGCTGAATCGCCAAGTTTTACAAATAACATTTAGAGTGCATACTTCAAAGTTACATACCAGAGTTACATACATACCTCAGTAATAATTTAAAATGGTACTAAATGGACTAACAAAAGTAAATGAAAGAATTTGTTTAGGATAGCAGCTTTGACTACTGGCCTTTTGTAGATACATGTAAAAAAATATTTGCGGTCAACTTCAAACAGCATATACCAACGCTTGGATTCTGACCATCTAAATAAATTACATTGGTTAACAGTAGAAAAACACATAGTCTGTCTCAAAGCCCTTTTAAAACAGCTACCTATAGTATTTAAGAAATTGATTTTCATTTGTAAGTCAAATTTACCAGAATTCATTGGAATGCATAAAGGGTTTTCTGTGCTTTACAAGTTTATTAGCCCTATGAGTATGTATTGTTTCTTGTACAGCGTGTTTTAAAGTACTAATGTAACTCGTATCTGTAATCTCACCAGTTTAATTTAATTTAATGTAACGTTTTTTTTTACCTATCTTTACCAGTCCTGCCAATAAATGTGGCCAGCTCTGTATGTATGTGCACAATACATATTGCAGCAGTACAGATAGCTGTAAACACAGACTGTTTTAAGGAAAGGCTGGAGAATAACAGCTAACGTTTTTTTATTGCAGCACAGTATTTGGATACTTGACAGCACCCACTTCAGCTTCTCTCTGGCCTTTCATATTGTTAGACTTGAGCTCTAGCTGCCTCTGAACTCCTGGCTCTTTTTCAGCTTGACCCTGTTTTCCTTCCCCCTCAGAGTTTGCATACTTTGGAAGCGAACATTCACATAAATATTCTGCCATGATCTGTTGAATATTTCACATTAGGCATATTTTTAGAGATAGTCGTGCCTTTTATTTCACACTTGGAGAAGCTCTCAGGCATTCTGGAGTCACAGATGAGATCACGGGGTGTGTATTTTTTTGTTTTCTATTACCGATTTACCAAAGCACAATAAATGTGGAATATGGTTTGATTTTAAGTTGATGTTTGTTTTCAGCTAAAACAAACCTGTTCTCTCCATGCTGAATCTTACACAAGAGCTTCTTTATTCTGTGCTGCTCAACAAGCTTCCAATCAGTGTCTTGAAGGTTTATTCAGGTAAAATTCTGTTTATGGGTGCAGCCTCCTTCATGATCTTCAGCCTTGCATCAGTGCAAGATTTTAAGATGCATCATAAGCTAGTTCCTTGCCTCTTCTTGGAGGGCTTTCACACTCTGGTTGCCTGGTAACCATTGTGTTTCTGATTGGAGGAGTCGATTTATTTCACCCAGAAAATGAAATAGAGAGAAAGAATAAATCAGAGGAAATTGCACAAAATGTTGATGAAGCTGTCAAGAAGAGATGCTCGCTCAAGACTTGCAACAATTGGACTCAGAGATGGTCAGGATCAAGGAGGTATGGAGAGTTTTTAGTTCTGGTGTTTTGGGAATAAAACATAAAACTATGTTTCTATCTTTGTGACTGAATCAAGTTAACAGAACTTTTTTTTTTTTCATACTTAAAAATATCCAAGCTTTTGAAAGCTACAACCCAGAAAGGAAGAATTCTGGGTCCACTCATCCATTTATTGAAGCTATTTTTAGGATCAGACCGTATTTGGGAGATACACGATTTTCAATTTAAAATGTAATAGAACCAATATGTCACAACTCATGGTTTGAAAAGATTTAAAACATATCGATATGTGACTGGAGTCATAATCTTTTGGATTTCACCCTTCCCACTAAGCCTCAGTTGTGTCTGTCACCTTAGTGATGCCTATTCCCGGGGCCTCGGTGTATAATTTTCACCCTGTGTGAATCCTCAGCCCTGGTCCTCAAGGCCCACTGCCCTGCATGTTTTATATGTTTCCCTGCTTTAACACACCTTATGCAAATGATTGAAGTTCAACAAAAGCCTGTTAATCACCCATCTATTTAAGTCAACCAAGATTTTTCTTTAAACAAGGCATTGTGCACTGGTTTGGAGAATAGGCACACTAAATTTAAAGACACATGCAGCCAATTTTAGGGGGGATTTTATCTTTTGTGCTTTTCATTTTACACTGAAAAAATAACTGCTTAAAATATATCAGTAACGGCAAAAATGTTCATAACATCCATGTCCATGAGAAATATGGAAACCATGTTACTAACATTTCACTTAGCTATTTCCAATCATTGTGATGTTGGAGGCAGAAGGTTTGACTCTTAAAAAAGACAAAAAAAACTACATGAAAGCATTGTTACAAGACCATGTTTAAAGGGCAGAGATATGGACCCTCAGATAATGCAATGCAGTAAAAAAGTCAGAAATTCAAACTGTTATAAAAGTAAGTACCCATCACATCTGTTATGATGGCACTATGTGCAGTTTATGGCTGTTTATTAAATGTTTCTGCTATAATATAAGAGATAATTTCCCAGTCAATATATTTCCCAAAGGACACATTTTTTCAGTGATAGAGACACCTAAGATTTCGCGTGTGCTTGTGCGCACTGGTCTCGGTGTGTTCTTTACATCTGGAGCCTGAACTCTGCAGATGAACCCAGATCAGCTGTTTATCCCGCAGGAACTGTGAAGATGAGACTCTCTGGCTCATCTGATTTGCTGGCAGCTGTGTGTCACACACACACACATACAAATATGTTTTTCTAGCATATATCTACTGTATCTTACATAAGAACACATCATAAGTTGGGAAAGAAGAGGCAACAGTCAATGGTGAGCACAAAGATTATCGTGGGATCCTTGTGTGCTCTGCAGAAGAGGGATATGGCTACAGGAGGAGAAGTGACAGTTAACCTTTTTTGCTTTTTTTATTCAAAACTTGTTTAAAAAATAACATTACGCTGCAGAGGTTTTAGAAACTGTGTGCACATACTTTCAAAAGCATCAATAATTTTTGTTGTCAGATTGCATCATTCTAAGGCATGCTAGAATAGGGTTTTTAAAGAAGGAGAGGTTGCAGCTCACTATAAGTTAGTTATAATCAAAAAGCTGCTTGATGCCATTTTTTTTTGCTTTGTTCACATTAAAATATCTAATAAAGTCAAATGGCAGCAATTTACGTGAGATTTTGTATAGTGTGCAATGTTTATCAAGCCTTAGGTGACATGACATTCTGATTGTGTATTAACCTTGAATTAAATAGTAGGGTTTAGCTGCATTAGTGAGTACATTTACATGCACATCTAAATCGAGCTTTTGGCAGTAATCGGACTAATAGCTTAGCCAGAGCGAGAGTCATGTGGCTGAAGAAAAGCCAGTCAGTCATTTTTTTTTTTTTTTGCAATTTCACAAAAAGATAGAGAATCAGTTTGCAGTGAGGAGACATATTTGACTAGATTCACCTTAGAAATGTTTTGAGGATTTATAGTGGATTCCAAACTGTAATTCTAGGAGAAAATAAAACTGTTGTCATTCAAATAATGTATTCCAAGGATAAAGAGCTGGAGTTCATTGCAGAGAGAGAGTTGTGTCGACCTGTGACCCATGTAATCTATGACTATGGGACCTGGAAAGCGTTTTCATGGAATTTTCCTTTACAGAGGCCATTTTAATTTTTTTCAGTTTTTCCATTATGAAGCAAGGCCAGTACGTCTGCAGTAACCCCTCCCACCACAGCAGCATCTACCAACCCTGACCTCCACAGCCAGTGAGGGAGAGATACTCACATTGACAGCAATGAAACTATAATCGATGATTCTGTCATAGCAACTAGTGTTTATAACCTTTACAGTGTCCATGCGAAGGCCACAGAAAGTTAAAAGTGAATCAAACCTCTGTGTGCTATAGTCTTTGAAGTGAGAAGTACAACCTGATGTTTGGCAACAAACTTGGGAGGATTACACAGCATTTACACCGTACACTTGAATTCTAACTATATGAAAGCCAGAGGAAGCATGAAATGATCAGATATATTTATTAAATAAAACCTGAGGGCCAAAATAGTTTTTTTTTTTTATTATTTGTGACTTAAAAGAGAAATGTTTAAACCCCTCAAGGTACTTTTTTCACAATTCTTGAGTGTTTTGAGTTTTGGTTTACATCAGTGTTTGTATTTGGATTATTTCTTAATTTCTTTGTTAACTCTAGATCTTGTCTCATTGGTTCATCCCTTCTTATTTCATTTCCTTGTTCAGCCTTATATTATTGTTCTCTGAGCATGTTTTCCTTAGATTAGTCATTATTCCACCATCCTCAGCCTGCGTGCTTTGCTTCCTGCCCTCCCACTTTCACACCTGTTTCTCATCCAATGTTCGAGCCCCTCATTGTTTCTGTCATTCATTGCTAGATTCTTCCGTTGTTTTTCATTTGTATGCCCCTTAGATTTTGCCAATGTCGTTTCTGTCCCTCCGTTTCTGTAAGTTTCATTGTTGTTTGAATTTATCTCTTTATGAAATAGTCTCATTTTTCTTCAAGAAGATCTCTGTCCTTGAGTCCTTTTCAAACTCAAAACATACTTTTCTAGAAAATAAATGTATACATTCTATCACTACTTTTAAGACTTAAAATGGCAAGTATATTACAGCAAAAGGTATTAAAAGTGTGTGCCGAAGACTATTTGAAATTGATGTTATTGATTATACAAATTCTCTGGTAAACACCCCCCTGGTTGCTTTAGTCACCAGTTCTATTAATAACCTTTATGGACAGGATTTCTCTGAGACCATGTTTCCTAGTCAGAAAATGGCAGAGTGCCTTCTATGGGTCGGAGATGAGGTCCTACTCCAAGTGCAGGAGAATCAGTAGCTCAGGTTCTGTTTCACAAATGAGGGACACATGGAGCGGGAGAATTGCGGGCAGACTGGTGTGGTGTCTGCAGTGATGAGAAAGATGTACCAGTCTGTTGTAATGAAGAAAAAGCTGATCTGAAAGGTTAAGCGCTAGATTTACCCGTCGATTTTTGTTTCGTACTCTCATCTATGGTCGCGAGTTCTGAGTAGTGACCAAAAGAATGAGATTGTGGATCCAAGCAAAAGGAATGAGTTTTCTCTGCAGGGTGTCTGAACTATATCTTAGATATAGGGGTGAGAAGGCCATCCAGGAGGCGCTCAGAGTAGAGCCGCTGATCCTCCACATCGAGAGGAGCCAGTTGAGTTACAGCAGCTCAGGCATCTGGATAAGATGTGCTGGTTGCATCCCTGGTGTGGGAAGGAGACCCAGAAGAAGAGCCAGGACAGGCTGGATGGTCTATGTCCCTCAACCAGCCCCAAGTAGCTGGGAAAAGGGAAATCTGCGCTTCTCTTCTTAGACTGTAGCTTGACACTGACATTAGGACGAGCATGGATGGATGGATGGATGGATGGATGGATGGAAGGAAGGATTACTGATTCATAAAACTGAAAATATTTCAGCCAGTTTGACATGTGTGGTTGTTTCCCTCCACAATCATGTGCTCAAAGGTTTTTGCTAATGAAACAGTGCTACCTCCTATCCAAATCCTTTTATTGGAGTAAAGCAGTTGAAATGCACAGTTGTGCAGGATGGCCACAAAATCCTGCATTGGTTCCTGCCAAATGTTTGCGGTGAGCTGCACCTTTAAAGCACATGTAATGGCTGAAAATATGAAAATCTCCAAAAAATAAGAGGAAACTGAGTCCGTAAAGGTATTCTAATTCAAGATGTCTAGCCAGAACATGGAGAGACAGAATTTAATCTGTAATTCCCAACCGTTCTAACTAACACATTAAATAGCATTTAGTTAGCAGTTTTATCTTTCCAGCACATCTTCTTCAATCTTCTAGTTCAGCGCCTGAAGGACCAGTTAATGCCAGTCTGAGAGTGAAGCATGAAGCAGTGCCTCCAGGCTAGAACGGCCAGTAGATATCTTGCTGCTCTGACGTCTGTCATCTCATCATGCTAGAATAATAAACGTGTTCTCTCACTTCTCCTCCTGCTTTAGATGCAGTCACAAAGATAAAGAATATTTCATTAAACAGTAATTATATCGGAACATTTCATTAGACATTTTATGAAAAAAAACATGGTTTGTATATGAAATAGTCTTTTCTGAGACTCTAATTAGACTTCATATCTAGCATTTATTGTTAATCAATGCATGAATGCAGTTTACATCTGTATCATTCTAGTCATTTTTTGTCTATTGCAAGCAGGTCTAGAAGAGAATCATAGAGATCCATTTTCCCGACAATGTTCTCCAGTTTATTGCACTTTATATCCCAAGGCATTATCAAGATGGATTGGGATTTTTCCTGGGAAACACTTGGGAAACTTCTTGAGGGTAGAGATGGAAAGAATATCCAAAACATTTACTGATTTAGGAGTAGCACTACTTCAAGATATTTTTACTCAATCAAAGTAAAGAGTAGCTGTCCGAGAAATTAGTTAAGTGTAACATTTGCTAAAAAAATACTACTCGAGTTCTGAGTAGCATCTGATCGAATATTTTTTTAAATATCATTAGAAAGCCAAAAATATAAAGTAATGGATAAATTCAGGTATTTTAAAGAATTAAGTAAAAAATGCAGTAAATAACATAATTACAAAATAAATTTAAGCAAAAGAAAAACTTTGTCATGTATAATTTATTCAATATAATACCAACAATTACAATTGACAATGTAAATATATATCTCATAACATCATAAGAAGTATTTGCAATGACAATTTACAAAGTTTACTGTATTTCACATGACCTTAAAATAAAACGAGCTCAACAGAAAGATCAGAAAACCATAGCTTTTGTAAAAACAGATGGACTTCTTTAACTGTAGGTGTGTGGCTCTGTCTAGTGCCTCTTCACTTTATGTAAAACATGCTTGTTTTTCATAAAGTGAAGTTGCTTTCAGTGGGCAGGGCATCCATAATTTTTTATTCAAGTAAGAGAAGCAATACTTCAAAATAAGTCTCCATTGGTGTTTTGACATATTTATTATGATGGTACATGAAGCCCCCTTGGGCAGTCTCTCTATCTTAACATGATGTGTCTGCCTGCCTGTGTCAGCTTCCAGAGCTTTTCTATCAGAAGATGTTTGGCCTGATGCACAGACACGTCAATAATAAAATTAGTCCTTCAGTAACCCAGAATAGGTGAAATTTCATTAAGTATTTTCAAACTTCAGTCTGTTTATTGAGTCTCAAATGTTATGGCATATTTCCCAGACTCCTTTACTAGTAATAACTAATAACTAAATGGAACTAAACTTGACATAATTTTCCCATAACAGGCATCCAGAAATATTATTCAAGTAAGAGTAGAAATGCTTCCAAAGATTTTATTACTTAAATAAAAGTAAAGAGTAATGTGTAGAGAAATAACTCTTAAAAGTACATTTTATCCAACAAGTTACTTAAGTAACAGAGGAAATGTAACAGAGGAAATGTAACTAATAAGTACCCAACCATGCTTGAGGGCGAGCTGTGCTGAAAGCATTCTGATCAGAACACAGAACCCAAAGTTTTTCCAGTTTTTGCCCCCTCAATAGGGACACACAGCCTCAAACAGTAAACCCTTTCAAGACCATGAAGGTAATGAAAATGTTCACACATTTGGGGTGGTGATGCTGAAGATGGAATACATTTTTACTTGGAAATATACTGTATATATATGAAAAATCTAACTTTACGTGCTTGTAGTGTTGTACATGGTCTGATGTAAACTAGCTGACACATGCAGCCACCTGATTTCACAGCAGTAATTGTGCAGACTTCTGTGTAAACTTGGCATCATTGCATCTCTCCATGGGGAAACCTTGCATTGTTTTCTCTGAAACAGACAGTAACAATAGGGACAACAGGGTTTTCCCCCATGGGAATGTATGCCCTTAAATACATTTTACTCTTGTTACATTTCAGAACCTTTTACAAATGTGTTAGATTTAAAATGGCTCTGCTGCTGTAACAAGATTGCTTCGGAATGTCTCTTGAGTCGACAGAAGGCTTATATTTGGTCTCTCATGTCCCCTGGTGAGACGCCTTGTGCTCTTGATATTTCTTTTAATTGTACCAAGAGTGTGTGTGTGTGTGGTGGTTGTATTAAGGTGGTAGCACACTTCCTGCTCTCTGTAAGCGTTGCTTCCCTTGGGCATCAGTGTTTTCCTCACAGCTTCACTGGGCTTTAACGACAGTAAAATCAGCAGATGTAATTGTTTTGGTAAGGGCGGTTGGGGTTTGACGGTTGTATTTGTGTGTGTGTGTTTGTGCAGGGAGGAGCTACTTATGTAGCTGCTATGCATGAGTGTGTGCATGGATTGATGTCCTTTGGTGTGTGTTTCGCTCTGTCTTTGCTCATTTTGGAGAAGGCTTGTTCATGAGGTCTTTGGGGAGATGTGCTTTCTGCTGACTTTGTTGGGTTCTGAGCCAGAAGCTCTTGCTAATCTATAGTGTCCCACTCCCACCCACCCGGCTGGCTGTGTGCAGAGGAAGGACCTATTGCATATTAGCATAACAAAATACAGATTACACACTTTAAATCACACAACTTTCAAATTAAATTAAAGCCATATGGGCTACACTGCAGTATGCAACCCTTTTTTCTTGGGCGTGGCCTGATATAATCTCTGTAAAATTACAGATTAGAGATATAGTAGCAATTAATTTTCCTGGCTAGCAGGGCAGCATGGCTAAACATGCACTAAGCATTATGAATTATTTGATTTACATCAAAGTACATCTATGTGTTAGATGGTTGAGTCAAAGTCCAGATCTTAATCCAACAGAAAACCAGTGGCAAGACTTGAAATTTATACTGTCCATCCAATAGAACAAATCTTGATTTATTTTGTAAAGAATGGGCAAAAAACTCAGACTCTAGATATTTAACAGGACGAGTGAAGTACCCCAAAATATGCGGCAGGTTTCAGAATTTGACATGTATAGGTGGGGGAGTCATTTAAAATGTGCTTATCTTTAATTATTTGCATTAAATACAAATAATAAGTTAAAATATCCTTCAGGGGTTTTATTCGCTTAACCAGTGGTGCTAGAATAATTCATATTTTTTTTCAGATTTATTTGCTCATAATCAGATACAGAAAAATATACTTTTTTTTCTTGGTGATTTTTAATAGGATGCAAGTAAAGCATTGAGAAGACAGCTGCCTTTAGGCTGGTGTTTATCTGTGCCTGGAGTTAATTAAATGGTGTGGACAACTGCTCCCTTACTTCAAACCAGATTGCCTCCTGTTGGACCATTCAGTCAGCAATATGACATTTATCTCTAAAGGCATTTTCACAAATTACATTTTCTTATCATATTTTCCCCTTTTAGTCCTTGAGCAGAGAGCCCTTTGAACCAGTCATCAGACCAAAGGTTTTGTTATTTTCTGCCAACGGCTTACTCACTGTAAAAGAAGGTGCACACAAAAATCTCTTAATGTGCATTTGTGTGTTCTCTCCTCAGGTCTGGATGATTGCCTCCAGCAGTACGTGAAGAGCTTTGAGCGGGAGCATATAGGAGGGGAGCAGCTGTTGCACATCACCCACCAGGAGCTGGAAGAGCTTGGTGTCACCAGAATAGGACACCAGGAGCTCATCCTGGAAGCTGTGGACCTCCTCTGTGCTCTGGTCAGTCAGTCAGCCTCTGTACTATTTTGTTTTATTCTGAAAATACATAGTTTTTTGGGATTTGTTAGCAAAATACAATATTTTTAAATGGCAGACAAAATATAAGTAGAGAATTATAAGCAGAATGTAAACTTTGTCTTATATTTAGGAATGTGGCAGATGAGTTCACAGTAAAGTTACTGCCCTGGGTGGAACAGAGTTTGATTGATTAGGGTATCTTGTATCATTGGGCAGAGTAACTTGGTGAAGAAAGCAATGTCACCTTAACAGGTTCCTGGTTGTAGTGCATTTCTGTTGTTTTGCTTTATGAACCAAGTGGGTATGTTAGCATGCATGGTTGTGCGGGTGTGTATTAGCTGCATCATCGACTATCTCAACAGGCTAATCAATAAAACACTCTTTATAACATTAAAATGGCCTGTATTTGTATGGTGCGGGTTTTTTTTCTCGGTCAGAGGGCTACAAAGTACTTTACACTTCATTCAGTCACCCGTTCACACACTGGTGATAGCAAGCTACATTGTAGCCACAGCTGAGTTGAGGGACACTGGGTGGGTGAAGTTTCACACCCAAAGACACAAAGGCACAATACAAACAGAGCAGGGGCTCAAACCGCAAAACCCCTGCTAAAGCCAACTTTATACTCCTCTGTCAGCAAGTTTGCACCCAGACGCAGGCGTATTGTAACAGGCATTTTCCTTTATACTTCTCCTTTGGTGTGTCAGTGTTGCAAATTGATTCCCCACCAGGACACCAAGGGGTGCTAACTTTTTCTGGTGGGTCTGCCTACCCTCACAGTGTCGTCTCTGGTCAACTAGAGTATATTTACTTGGGCTTGTAAACACATTTCCACTCAATGAGCAATGGGAGACAGAAAGTAAGTCTTGATTGAACTGGCAAGCTTTTTACTAGAAGTGCAGCTCATATAATAGTCTAAAAATGTATGTAAACTGATTCAGCACTGTTTTCTTGGTCTCTATACCTCCTAATGTTCAAAATCGCCAAGAAAATAACATATTAATCATCAAATCATCTAGTGCCCAAATCATGATGGATATATGATGTGTCCCTTCATAAAAACACCAAATTATTTGCCGTTTCTCCTGATAATTAGAAGAAAAAAAAAAAACTAAAAATATGTATATATATATATATATATATATATATATATATATATATATATATATAATTCCAGCTAATATCAGGCGCCATTTCGGGTTGCCAAATACTTTTGTGAACAACTACCCGGAGCAGCCAAGCTGCTGTGTCTGAGCCCTGTAGATTTTATTATCCTTCTCAGAAGAAGAGCGATCTTACAAGATCTAAAACCAGAGATACTTTAGGTAAAACCAAAACAGATGGACACAAAGAAAAACTTTCATGGCTTCAAAACGCACGCAGAAATGGCAACGTTTCTCGTGGATAGGTAAGATAGCTTGCTAACGGCTAACGTTAGCTGTCGGTTGAACACCTTTGCTATACTTTTGTTCATTATATTACTTTTATCCTAGATATAAGAGCACTGATTATGACCTCCACAGCGAGTAAAATCCTGCTCTGTCCAGTATAGCAGGCTCACTTTAACTGCTGCGGTGAGTGGCCATTATAAAAACTGTTCTAGCTAGCTTTCTGTATTGACATAGGTCTCCTACCATACAGTAGCTCAGTCAAATGCGCACGCTCTGAAATCTGGTGGATGTCTATGTAAATTCCTAATTTTACACGGTGTCTCCTCTACTCTCCTAGGGGAGAGTAGAGGAGACACCCTCTCAGCCTCCGAAATAAGATGCCTAGAACAAAGGTACAAAAACTTTTTGTTGCCTTTGACCCATATTTTGTTATATTTATTTTTCATTTAGTATTTTGATTTAAAATATTTTTATATAAAATAAACTTATTAGTAGAAAATAGTCCTTACCCTCTAAGATTCGTCGCTGGACCTGATGGTGGCTGGTCATTTGCACGGCTTCAAATTAAGTTTTGTTGTTGCAACTACAACCTCGACACACTAGATGATGCTTTGGTGCCCATGTTCCATATTAAACCTTTTAAGAAATGTGTAAATATGAAAAATGCACAAAGTAAGCAATCATCTTCAAATGCATAATTAACTATTCTCAGAATACAAATTCAAGTGTTTACTTTATCGTTTTCTTCTGCTGGTTTTTTAAATGTCAGCCATTTGTCCAGTATTCTGATTTGCTAGTTGTGATTGGTGGATTTTAACCCAGCAAAATGCAGTATCTCCAGAGAACACCCTGCATTAAAGGTCCTGTTTGTGATTGGCCGGTGGTGGGATTCTTTTAACATATAACTGAAGTTGCGATGAGATAGACTTCAGGCAGTAAAAAACAGAGTCGGGTCCAAACAGAGAGCAGTTGTTATTGTTCGTCCATATAGATATGTGCTCTCAGATCAGTCTAACTCTGCGCTCAAGTTAGTGGCACAAATATTAAACCATACATGTTGAGCCGATCAATAATGCATATTTTACAAACAGCCCTTGCATCAATGGATAATGATGTTGCGTCAATCTGTTCTGAGGTAGACAGAGAAGTATAACATAGGCTTTACAGGACAATCTCCTACCACCTAAGCTACAGACGCCCCAGTACATTTGCCGGACTAATCAGAGGTTTACAGATGAAACGAAAGGAGACTCTGAGACTCTGTTTGCGCCTTTCTAGCTCTAAAATCTACTAACTGATCATACTTGTTTGTGGGGCTTGTTGATGAATATACAAAGATCTAATATTTAAACTGCCTTTGATTGTTTGTTCAAACTGATATCTATTCTTCCACTTTGAGTTGATTTACTACAATGTGGTTGGTTCATAGTTTTGACCCAGCATACTGCATCAGGTTTTCAAACCAAGAAATGGGTTAATGAACAAATAATTTTTTTTGTCATAAAAATTGCATTAATTGTCCTCATAACCCATAACCTCATAACCAATAACCAATAACTTGGACTACCAAGTAAGTTATATTTGGCTTAAATAAATAATTTTTATGTTCAGTTCACATCTGCATTAAAAATTATCCATACTGTATTGATTCCATCCATCCATTATCTATAGTGATATCCTATGCAGGGTTGCTGGGGGCTGATGCCTATCTCAGCAGTCATCTGGCAAGAGGCGGGGTACTCCCTGGACAGGTTTCTAGTCCATCGCAGAGGAACACAAAGACACACAGGACAAACAAGCATACACACACACAATCATACATAAAGGCAATTTAGAAATTAACCTAACAGTCATGTATTTGGACTGTGGGAGGAAGCTGGAGGACCAGGAAGGAAGCCATGCATATCCAGAGAGAACATGCCAACTCCATGCAGAAAGACCCTGCTGCCGTCATTTTGTTCGATATCTATCTGGGCTTGTTGCCCTATATAACATTGTCATAGATGAAAAATGTTTTAATCAGTACTTTGTATTTATATTATTTTACAGACAGACAGATGGACACTATTTATCCCCAAAAAGGTAAAATTTGCAAAGCCTATAAATGATTAGCATTAACCAAGAAGATACTTTCAAGAAGGAAATTGGCTTAAAACCAATAAGCTTACCAAAAATCTGTCATGGCAATTACTCTATGTAAATAGATATTTCTAGAAGTACAGATATAATACAATATTCCTAAATTAGGTTGGCTGCCAGCTGGACAAGTGGTTCTGTGAGGGACCGAGCTGGTCAGGAACAAGGGACACAGGTGGCTTCAAAGAGAACGGGTTTTATTTACCCACAGAAATGTCCAAACAATTAGAACTCCTAAAAGAGGTCAAATGAACAAACAAAACCAAAGTCAAATTGGTAACTTAACTAAAGTAACTTCAAACTGCACAAACAAAGTAACTGAACACAAAACCAAACTGACCTGCCCCAAACAGGAAACAAAGGGAAATTAAATACTGGCTGATCAGACCAATTAACACAAGAGGGAATAAACACATACTAACAAATAAGCTAACAAAAGAAAATTAAACCAATTAGCCTTTTAGTTACTTGAAAATAAATGGAAAAGTAACCTAAATAAGTAAAGAAACTATTCAGGAAACCTATCTAGAAAACAAATACAAATTAATGATCTCCCCCCTGAGGGAGCTGCTGTGAACCAGTCCATGGCATTTCCTGTCCACATCACTGTGCTGGCTCTTGCAGGCTTCTGCTCATGTCTGCCCTCTAGCTCTCATTTGGATTTCCCCAAGCACCGGTAACCCAAGAAAAGGAAAGGTTAAAGAAAGCAAAACAAACAAAAGTCGAATACAAATACCTATGTGTGTTAACAAATATTACAAATTTCAACAAAGTTTAAATTATGTAAAGAAAATGATAAACTAAACATAACTGAAATGTTGGTGCATGGGGGTTACCGACTTGTAGCTGTGTGGCTGTAGGTTCAGCCATCACAGGTTCATTGGCTGGCCTACTCAATATTGCTTAGTCACATTTACTGTTTCTACAAATGAATTAACCATTATTCTTTGATAACCAGTTTTTCCACTTTTAAGCTGTTATTGTTCGGTCGCAAAGCTTTGGGATTCATTGTTTTATGTAGAATCTATAGTATTCGTATTTTTGCAGTCCTTTAAATCGTTTATGTATTTTTGTAGCATTTATTTTCCATTTTTAATCAAAATATGTGTGTAGAATTTACAAAGAAGAACCTTTTTAAGAAAATACATTATCATGGATAGATGCCAGCAGTTGCTATTTTTTTCCCAGCATCAGTTACTGGTAATTGCATACAGAACATTTAAAAATGTAACTAAATAGTCCTCCATTACTTGAGTCTTGCTTGCACTGCCTCGGTCAATGCTGGCTGTATGTGCAGTGGCTCTGCTCAGGATTAGCGAATTAGGGAGAATTAGGTGCTACTCTCCCAGAATGGGGAAAAAGAGGAAGCAGAGGAGAGGTGAGAGGGAGAGAGAGTGGGAGAATATGTAGAAAGAGCATGCAGGATGCACCTTATCTCACAAGCACATATGGCTGGATTAGTTGGAGCTATTCAAAAGTGTGGAAGAGGGCCTGTGAGTGCGTGTGTGCTAATCAGCACCTCTACTCATTCAAATCTTTCAGCATGGGATTGAGTCTTCCAGAGTACCATTCACTATATGGCCTAAGAATGGACACACTCGGATGCATACTCAGACACACACACACATATATATATATATATATATAGCGGAGCTATCCACCGACCACTACCTGGTGGTGAGTCAGCTCCGGTGGTGGGGGAGGACGCCGGACAGACCTGGCAGGCCAAACGTGTTGTGAGGGTCTGCTGGGAACGTCTGGCAGAGTCTCCTGTCAGAAGGATTTTCAACTCTCACCTCCGGCAGAACTTCGAACACGTCCCGGGGGAGACGGGGGACATTGAGTCTGAGTGGGCCATGTGCCGTGCATCCATTGTCGAAGCGGTTGACCGTACTTGTAGCCGTAAGGTAGTCGGTGCCTGTCGCGGCGGCAATCCTCGAACCCGCTGGTGGACACCGGCGGTGAGGGATGCTGTCAAGCTGAAGAAGGAGTCCTCTGGGACCTTTTTGGCCTGTGGGACTCCGGAAGCAGCTGATAGGTACCGGCAGGCCAAGCGGAGTGCGGCTCGGATGGTCGCTGAGGCAAAATCTCGGACGTGGGAGGAGTTTGGAGAGACCATGCAGAATTACTTCCGTGTGGCTTCGAAGCGATTCTGGTCCACCATCCGGTGTCTCGGGGGGTGGAAGTGGTCTGCCACCAACACTGTTTTTACAGTGGGGGCGGTGTGCTGCTGACCTCGATACGGGACGTTTTGGGTCGGTGGATGGAATACTTCGAAGATCTCCTCAATTCCACCGACACGCCTTCCTGTTTGGAAGCAGATACTGGGGACGGGCTCTCCAATCTCGGATGCTGAGGTCGCCGAGGTTGTTAAAAAGCTCCCCGGTGGCAAGGCACCAGGCGTGGATGAGATCCGACCGGAGTTCCTCAAGGCTCTGGATGCTGTAGGGTTGTGTTGGTTAACGCGGCTCGGCAGTATTGTGTGGACATCGGGGGCAGTTCCCTTGGATTGGCCGACCGGGGTGGTGGTCCCCCTGTTTAAAACGGGGGACCACAGAGTTTGTTCCAACTATAGGGGGATCACACTTCTGAGCCTCCCTGGTAAGGTCTATTCGGGGGTTCTGGAGAGGAGGGTCCGACGGATAGTCGAACCTCGGATTCAGGAGGAACAATGCGGTTTTCGTCCTGGCCGTGGAACACTGGATCTGCTCTACACCCTCAGCAGGGTCCTGGAGGGTTCGAGGGAGTTCACCCAACCGGTCTTCATGTGTTCTGTGGACTTGGAGAAGGCGTTCGACCGTGTCCCTCGGGGAGTCCTGTGGGGGGTACTCCGGGAGTATGGGGTACCAGGCCCTTTGATATGGGCTGTTAGGTCCCTGTATGACCTGTGTCAGAGTTTGGTTCGCATTGCCGGCAGTAAGTCGGACTCGTTCCCGGTGAGAGTTGGACTCCGCCAAGGTTGCCCTCTGTCACCGATCCTGTTCATAACATTTATGGACAGGATTTTTAGGCGCAGCGAAGGTGTTGAGGGGACCCGTTTTGGTGACCTCAGGATCGGGTCTCTGCTTTTCGCAGATGATGTGGTCTTGTTGGCTTCATCTGAACGGGATCTACAGCTCTCCCTGCAGCGGTTCGCAGCCGAGTGTGAAGCGGCTGGGATGAGGATCAGCACCTCCAAATCCGAGACCATGGTCTTGAGCCGGAAAATTTTTCAAGCCCGAATGACATCCCGATGTCATTCCTGTAGATCCTGCTGTGGATCAGGGAATCAATGTACCGTTTGCTCTTAGCGTACAGCTTGATGTCATCCACGTAGAGGAGGAGGCTTATCGTAGCTCCATTCTTGACGCGGTATCAATAGCCAGTCTTGTTGATTATTTGGCTTAGGGGGTTCAGACCTATGCAGAACAGCAGTGGGGACAGAGCATCACCTTGGTATATGCCACATTTGATGGACACTTGTGCAAATGGCTTGCCATCGGCCACAAGGGTGGTTCTCCACAACCTCATCGAGCTTGCAATGAATGCTCTAACAGTCCTGTTGATTTTGTACAGCTTCAAGCATTCATTGCTCCATGTGTGTGGCATCGTAGGTTTGCTTGTAATCAATCCAGGCAGTGCACAGGTTGGTCTTTCGGGATTTGCAGTCTTGGGCATTTGTTCTGAGCTGGTGTTTAGCACCTCGGGTATCTCTACCAATGCCCTTCTGTGCTTTGCACATGTATTGATCCATATATATAAACTGCAAACTCCAACCACAGCAATCGCTTAGTGATCCCTCATACTGAGCAAGCATTTAGCGACAGTAGAGAGGAAAAACTCCCCTTTAAAAGTAAGAAACCTCCAGCACAACCTGGCTCAGTACAAGTGGCCATATGTCACGACCATCTGGGGGTTTGAGAAGACAGAGAAGAGACACAAAAAAAATCAAAAGGAACTGATGTAAGTGTACGTTCTATATCAAAGAGGACAACAGGAGGTTGACAACAGGAAATGGATGATACTTGGTCACTGGGAGCATCATCCAAATTGATTCTCCACATCCAACAGGGCATTGAAGCAGGTGGAGCTTCTATGAAGAGCAAAGCACTGAGAGAAAACAAGGTTAATGTTCAAAATAACAGCAAAAAATACATCTGATGCGAAGTACAAGAGAAAAGTAAAAGAGTGAGGAAAAATGGTTAGTCTGTCCTCCAACAGTCAAAGCCTATAGCAGCATAACTACAGAGATAGCTCAGGATAACCTAAGCCATTCTAACTATAAGCTTTATCAAAAAGGAAGGTTTTAAACCTAGACTTAAAAATAGATTGGGTGTCTGCATCACAGACTAAAACTTGGAGCTGGTTCAACAGGAGAGGAGCCTGATAACTAAAAGATCTGCCTCCCATTCTACTTTTTAAAATCCTAGAAACTACCAGTAGACCTGCAGTCTGACCGCTGCTTTCCACCGGACTTGTAAGCACTGTGCAATTTATTTCTAAACATCACTCCTGGACATGATGTTTCTAATTTTAGCAATATTCCCGAGATGAAAGAAAGAAATCTTCGAAACCTGTTTAATATGGGACTTAGAAGTCAGGTCTTGGTCAAAAATTACACCAATGTTATTTACACTATTACCGGATGCTAATTTCATTCAATCAGATGAAGTGATTGATTTAGCACTTTCCTTTTTAAAACTTCAGGTCCAAAGACAACAATTTTTGTCTTGTTTGAATTTATCATCCTTATAAATATGAAGTTAAATTTTTTTATCTAAAAACATTTTTTTTTAACTCTTTACATGACAGTTTTTGATGTCACGACTGTGCTCAATTTAACTTTTAACCATTATAAAGAAACAAACAAAAAAAATGGTTCCATCAAAAATTCTCCCAAAATATCAAACTTATTTAAATGTATCGATTCTCATAATTAACTGCTGGTGGAGTACATTTTATGACTATTTTTTGTTTATGTTGCTTTCATTTCTGCTATATTTAATGATATATCCTGCTACTGAGACAAAAAAGACAGAAACATAGTCTGATGGAGAAAATCCATGTAACCCAGTTAGATATATCCTGGTGTAATCAAAAATACTTCCAAAAAAGTTGAATGTTTCCATGGATATGGCATTCAAAACTTTGGCCTAAATTGACAATTGAAATATATGATCAAACAGTATCCTCAAATGTTTCCAAGTGTACAGTGTATGGGATAACCTTGGTAGTTATTTAGGCTTAAAATATATTTTTATTTATTTATTATTATTTATGGTAAAAAAAAAGTTTATGCATATAATTAACTGTGCAACGTGCTATTTGTCTGATATCATACCCTTCATTTTCACAGAAACACAGTGTTAAACATGTGATGTGAATACAAATGCACACCATAGGTTTTGTTTGTAGAATCATTTCTAGAAAACATTTTGTTTTTTCATACATTTCACATGTATGGGTTATGAATTCCAATTGTAGTTTCAATGTGTTAAAATGTGAAAAGTTTTTAGCGGTCTGTATACTTTTGCAGGTGGAAAATCAATTAAAGATAACTCACTCTTAGGTTTGTGTAACTTAATGTCAAGCTGGGACTTAAAATTCACAAGGTAACACAAAATCCTGATTTTGCCTGTAATTGGACAGAGTTCTCAGATGTTTTTTCATGGAAAATGCATTTAATCCTTGTGTTAATAATTGAGGTCTATGAGAACATACTTCTGTTTGACTCATGGATGGAGCCACTGGGCAGTGTTTTCAAATCATTTTTTTAAAGACAGGTTTTCTAACAGATCAATTTTAGCTAATTTGAACCACTGTATGATGATATTAATATGCTTTATGCCTTATTTCAGCCTTCCAGATGTCAATAGATGTTTTTTGAAATAAATGGAAAAAATAGAAGGGTTCCAATGGTTTGTCATGAAAATTTCAGCTTGAGTCGATATAGAAAGGTCCACAAATTTAAAATTCTGCACAAACCAAAAAATGGATCAGGTTTTATCAAGTATTAAACAAAGTTCTATAGCAGTCATGCAAAATTAATATTTTCCTAATCAGCAGATGGTTACTGTAGTAGGTATTTGAAGGAGAAGGATTATATGACGTTTGATTGTGACTCAATGCATGAGCAAACGGCCACTCCATAAATGGTTGCTGTGGCAACTACACTGACATGAGTAAGGATGGTAGGGGCGCTGTGGGTGTTGGTAGTAGAGGGTGTTATAATGGCATCATCCTCTTACAGTATTGATTCGCACACATATCCATGCAGCTTTTAAATGATTCCTTCTGTATCAACACGCAGGCAGATGGTGTGCGCCGCCTCGCTCTAGCCGTTTCAACTCAGCGCTCCGTCCGCTGGAGGCAGCCGCACACGGATTTAGATCAAGTCATGTGACAGCCTAATTAGAGCTGTACAAACATGTACGCTCGGAGTGCATGTATACATCGCTGTTCGCACAGAATGTAGAAAATCACACAGAGTACAGTGTGACTCTGACCCAGTTTAAGTGAAATGCATCGCTGGGTGCTCTCTGTCTTTCTCTCTCCCTCTTTTCTTCATGTCTTCTGGTGCCTCAGATGCCTAATTTCTCTCTGTGTGTCTCTTTCTCTCCTTTGCTGCTGCTGCTATCATAGCACTCTTCTCCTTTATAGCCACTGTGGTCGTGACTGTGTCGACTAGATCTAGAGGCGGTGGAGGAATAGATACATCTCGCAACAACTGCAAATCTGAATTTCTAAATGTGTATATGTGTTTGTGTGTGAAGCCTTTTTGTCAGCAGGAATAAGGCTCTGTCAGACAGGACATGATTCGGGGTGCCTTGGGACATGGATCACAATGTGTCTGTGTGTTTATTTAAAAGGGTCACAGTGCAGTAATGGGCTACTCCAGCAGCTTGGTGTTCCTGTGTAAATGGAAGGCAGTGTATTTCTAGAATGTGCTATGCTGTTATACAGCGCAGATGAGGCACGTTCAAAATAAAAGGGTCAACATAAGTGAAATTGCTCAATTGTTGTCTAGGTTTGCCATTAAAGCATTAGGATATGCCAGCACAAAGCATCAAGCTGGAAGGGGAAGTGTTGGGTCACTTTTAGAATGTCCAAACACAAACTCCCCATCTTCCATGTTCTTAGGTTCTTTAACTTTGTTGTAACTCCTGAAAAAAAAAAAAAAGATTTTACTGTCAGGCTATATCACATGACTCTTGCATTGGGCATAAAAAAGGAAAAACGAAACGTTTGAACCATTTATTCCTGAAAAGGAGACAGCAGCAGATTTACCTTGCCAAGTTGTTCATTCAAGTCACGGTCTTGGTTTTCCCTGCATACTCCAGGTTCATCTGTGTCAGGGTTGGGCACTATCCCCTCACAACGCAATAAAGATAGCAAAAAGAAGATATGTTTAGCTTGATAACTGAACTCATGGGTATGAAGACTCCCTGTCTTTTAAAGATGTTGGCTATTCCTTGCAGGATTTAGATCAATAATGACATAGGGCCTGATTTATCAAAATTCTACATAAGGAGTGCAATATTGTGTGACTGGCAATAAAAAAATGTTTTGTGTATTGCCTATCATCTGCAGGTGATCTGCTAAGATTGCATGTATAATTCATAACAGGCCCCAGAGCAGTATTAAAAGGAAGACTTTGTGCTCGCTACGGTGTGCCAGCTGATCTACCCATTGCGCTGCGCCACAGCTAAAGTGAGGAGCAATAGGCACTATAGATTTCTGATCAATCTTTGGCAAAAAGGGGGAAAAACACATACATGTAACGTTAGGACTGTTAGGGAGTTAATTACTATTAGGCTGGAATGTCTGTGGATCATATTTCTTGTTTGTCATTAATAAACTTAATGAGTGCGGTATACATATACCACCATCTGCTCCATGCAGACAGCATATCTCCAAGTCTGACTGATTAAAGCTGCATCATGTCCAGAAGATATTTGCTGAGATGTCCGTATTCTACCATTGTTGTTGAAATGCAGAGCACTTTATCACGGCCTCTATTAAATGTCAAGTTGTAGGAAGCAAAAAAATATTATCTTGAAAATATGTAATCTGAAATGCATTATTTATAAGCCTGTGAATGCATTATGTTTTTAAAATGTCATAAATGTGGCTAAATATCATTGTGGTACTGTACATGTTTATTAAACTTTCTTAATTAACAACTCAAGTGGATACTAATGAGGATCTCTAAGGATCACAACTTACCGTGTGCTTAGCGGCCGGTGAGTTGTGATGCGTCTTTTGGGGAAAAGTTATCTACATAACTGTCAGGTTTATGTCCTTTAGAGTGTTAATTACTACTTGATTAGAATGTGTGTGAATAATAATTTTTGTTTGTCAGCAATAAATGTATGTTAAATGTGGTGATGCAAAGTTAAGACTTGCCTTTCAGAGGTGGTAAAAATACATGCTAAAATAGTTTACACAAAAAATTGGATGCTTAGTAAGTTACATTGCCCCTGGAAATCCTACTTATTTGCATGTTCTCCTCCCAATATGTTGCATCTTTTGACAGAAACGCCCAGATTGCATGTTCAATTGGGCAAACACGCTTTCATCTTGCTATAGGTTTAAGAGGCCCAATAATTGTTAATTAAATTCACTTTTATTTATATAGCGCAAATTCACAACAAATGTCATCTCAACGCACTTTACAAAAAAAGTAATTTCAATACAATTATGCAAACATTCCAATCAGTTAAAAGTTTTCTATGTAAGGAATCCCAGCAGATTGTGATGAGTCATCGATGTGAGGTTGTGCCCGGATCATGCAGACTCCAACCACAGGAAGTCCTCAGCAATCCATCATACTGAGTAAGCATGTAGCGATGGAGAGAAAGCATGGAGAGGAAAAACTTACCTTTAACAGGAAGAAACCTCCAGCAGAACCTGGCTCAGTACAAGCGGTCATCTGCCACGACCGTCTGGGGCTCTGAGAAGACAAGGAAGAGACAGCATGGAGGATGCTCGGTCAGTTTGAGCATCATCTGGACCAATGTTCCCCATCCATCAGGGCACTTTATAGTTGAGCAGGATACCAGACCATGTGGAGCTTATATGGGGAGAAAACAACTGAAAGATAACTTGGTTAACATTCGCAATAACAGAAGAAAAAATATATCTATGTTAGCAGAAAAAATATATCTATGTTAATAAATCAACTGCAGCCTGTTTTGCAACACTGTGCAATTTGCACTGGTTTTCTACCAAGTGCAAACTGTTGATAAATCAGGCCCATACTGTGCTACTGATAGTGATTGACTGTGACTCACCTGTTCATGTATTTTAAAACACACCTCAAACACAGCACTGCGTTTTGAGAAAAAATCTGAACAAATCCGCAGCAATGTTGGGATAACAGAAGGCCTCCATAAATCTGACGCATCCTTTGATATAAGTTCCAGATCCCAGGGGGTACCATGTTCATCTAAGCAAATGATAAGAAGTATGAAAATGCTGGAAATGTCCAGGTATCATACCGACAGATTCCGTCTCAAGATCTTTTGGTTCAAACTCTCTCAAACCCAGAACAAAAATTAAAAGACCGTATGAAGATGATTGAGCACTAGGTCAAATGAAGTGTGCATGAACTCAAAGCTAAAAGCTAAAAAGGGAATACATTTTTTTATGTTTCCATCCATCCATTTTCTGAACCGCTTAATCCTCAAGGGGTCGCGGGGGGGCTGGTGCCTATCTCCAGCTTTCAACAGGCGAGAGGTGGGGTACACCCTGGACAGGCCGCCAGTCCATCACAGGGCCACATAGAGACAGACAGGACAAACAACCATGCAGGCACACCTAGGAACAATTTTAGAGTGACCACCTGACAGTCATGTTTTTGGACTGTGGGAGGAAGGCTGAGTACCTGGCGGGAACCCACACAAGCATGGGGAGAACATGCAAACTCCATGCAGAAAGACCCTGGGCGGGATACAAACCCACAACCTTCTTACTGCAAGGCAACAGTGCTAACCACTGCGGCACTTTTTATAATGTTTGCGTAGTGAAAAAATATTGTGTTAATCCCACCTTGATCTTTTTAGGCTCCTTACAGTCAGTTTGACTTATCTATAGTCTCAAAATATTTTATTATCTCATGTTAAATTTATCTTTTAGTATCCCAAAAAATGTGCAGTAACTAACCAGCCGATGTTGAATCTTCAACCAAATCAAAAATTTTTTGTTGTTATAAACAATATGTCAATAAATAATTAATCTGTTTTTCTTCCAGAACTATGGCTTAGAAACAGAGAACCTCAGAACACTGTCCCACAAGCTAAACGCTTCAGCAAAAAACCTCCAGAACTTCATCCTGGGCCGACGGAGGGGTGGTCATTATGATGGACGAGCCTCCAGAAGGTTGCCCAATGATTTCCTTACATCAGTGGTGGATTTAATTGGTGCTGCCAAGAACCTGCTTGCATGGCTCGATAGGTGAGGATTTTGTTATCCTTCAGTTACCGTATTTATATCATAAAATTACCACAACAAGGAAGGAGGTTTCTGTTTGGCAGATTGTATCTTTGTTGTACCAATGCTCCTTGGCAATAAATCTTACAATCACTGAAACAACAGTTTTTTGTCCCTTAAAGTGAAGCCATTTGTAAGAAGAATGTATTTCAGGGTGGCAATCAGCAGCATTGGGATAAACTCAACCTCAATAACCTAGCAAGTCATCCTCTACAACCCTCATCCAATTTACTTTTGTTGGTCTCTTTGACACGAACAGCAAACCCAAGATGATTCCATGAGTGTTTAATGGGGTAGAGGTCAGGACTTCAAGCTTGGTATTAAAGCCCCTCCACTGACAAGTTCTAGAGGTAGTCTCTGAAAAAGCTGACTCTGTCATAGCAACCAGTGAAATCTTAAGGGAAAGAGTTTGGTATGTAAGAATGGAGAGATGGTATTACCACAGCTTTCAGAATCACAGCTATGCATCTTAGTATATAGGTTACCTTTCTATGATGACAAGGGTTTGTTTCAGTTGAGCAGACTGCCCAATACCATATCACTGCATACACCAAAGAGCAATTCTGGATCTGAAAGGTTTTTCACCAGTTCAAGTACCACACTCAGTTTGGCTCAGCTTAAAAATGTACAGACAAAGCCTAAATGTGTTTTCCTTATAAGCATGCCACCAGTTGTATAGGAAGCAAGTATTCCATCTGTATACAACTTATTGCCAAAAAGCCCTGTTACAACAAATAAAGAAATTCAACCAAACACAAATTCCTTTGTTTTTTTACAAGCATATACTAATTTTATATCAAACATTACATTGGCCAGAAAATGAAATTTACAGAATGTATAACAAATTGTATGTGCATACAACAAAATGGAGAGGTTAGGGTCTCAAATGATGTAAAAATCATGCTCTATTGACCTTTTGGGAATATATTTGTTTAAATTAGTCATATTCTAAGAAAGCAGGAGCCTTAGATACAAAATTTCAGAATCTTATTTTCAAGTACTGACTGCATGAAAAATCACTAAAAGCACATTTCTACTCAACAGAAACAAAGATCCCTTTAAGTATCTCTGCACAGTCGTTACAAGTAAAATAATGGTCAGATCTTTGGTTGTTAACAATGAAAACGAAAAACAACATAGAAATTGCTGATCAAGTGTAGTTCACTTAAGAAAAGAAAGAAGTTAGAGCTGGAATTTGAATACAACCATGGCTATTTAATTGATAGATCCTACTTGCAACCCATTCAGCTGTCTGTAAACGTCCTTAATTTTAAAGTTATTTATCTCTTTATTTTGTATCAGAATCTCTCATCTTAACTGACCCAAATCTATCCATAAAGACATCTTTTGAGACAACCTTTATAGCAGTGGGGGGCCTTGCACTTCACCCCTAGGCCTTAAGAGACATCCTATATAGTCCAAATAAATTGATACAGCTCATAATACCATCAATATGACACCAAAGCTCGAGAATCCATCACACACAGGCTGGCCAAGTGACACCCATTTAAAATCCCAATCAAGAGTAGGAAACTAAGATCACGGATATAATCAAATCTAATACAAAAAAAGCTGAGTTTAAAATATTAGTCAACATAGTTTTAACAATTCCACCAAATTATAAACTAAGAATTCAATCGAGTAAATATCAAGCAGGGGGCGGGGTCTAACCCTAGACAGGTCACCAGTCCATTGCAGGGCAACAAACATGTTAAAAATACAAATAACATGCTTGCACTAACCATCATGGATCTTCTCCACATTGCCTGCTTATCTGAAAATATAATCCGTCCTTCTTTCTTGTCCTGTCGGGTTAAATTTCTTAGAAAGTCAGTCTTGAAAATGGCGTGGCAACTATATCATTCTACCAAATCTATCCCTTCTTCTCCTTCAGCCATTGTTGGTTTAAAAAACTGCCAGTAGCTCTCTGTAGCATACAAATCTCACACTCATGGGTACTTATCCAATCACAAGACACGTACAGTACATAACAACTTCAGTGTGACAACTTCTAGCAGGCCTTGCTGTCGCAAACTCGAGAGCTGATTGGCTATTGCATGTAGAGGACAAAGAAGTGAAGGAAGATGGTCTTCTCAGACACACAGAATATCATCTCAGTGCTACACAGAGCTGTCTACACGGTGCAGACCCGATCGCTATGGCGCAATGCTCTCTTTTCATATCTGCGTTCCCACTACTGTCGTGGTGTCATATGGCAGGGATAAGGATGTGTAAAAACAAACAAACAAAAAAAACAAAAAAACGGACCAGACCATGACAGTTTTTCTTCAACAGACAAAGGGAAGCTGGTTAGACCATACCATACAAGCTTTATTTATAAAGCACTTTTAAAACCAATATAGGGGCCGAGCAAAGTGCTGTACAACATCAATTTTAAAACACAGGATAAAAAAATACAAAAGGAGAACTGCAATTGGGAGGGCAATCTACTGTACATGCATACCGAGAATGCACCCCAAACAACAGAGCAAAAGTAACTGCCAGTGATTAAAAATAAGTTTTCAACCTACTATCAAAAGCAGACATGTTCGGCGCCAACCTAACCAGTGAATGAAGCTGGTACAAACCCATTTTCATTTTGGGCCACATTAAGACGATGAATAATCTAAAAGGGCTGGTTTTAGCAGAAACTGCTGATAAAATTATCTTTAACAAACTTCTAAAATATTAAATATCTTTCTCAATAAGTACTTTTGTAAAGTTTGATAAGTACTTCTTAAAATTAAATAATACTGAACATATTTTCAAAATAATGTAATTTAGGACTATTCAAATAAACACTGATTTGAGTGATAAAATAGTTTTTATGTGCACATAAATAGACCTTAAAGCTTCTATTTATATGGTCTTTTAGAGTTTAGAGGGCAACATAAATGGTTATGGTGGCTCGGATTTGGTCCCCGGGCCTTGAATTTGACATGTGTGGTCTAGGGCTACATAATGGCACTAAAGGCTCGTTCCCCTCAAGTTTTACAATGGACTCTGAGTACCCGCAAAAGATGGAGTTCAGTCGACCTCACAGAGAGGCCGGGGGTATAATAACTGATAAGCTTAGTGAGATAGGTTGGGGCCAAACCATGGAGTGCTTTAAAATAAAAATAAAAATCTTAAATTGGATGCAAAACTGTAAAGGTCATCCAGTAAAGGTCAGGTAGGACTGAGGTAATATGATCCCTTCTATCAGCGCCAGTCAAAAGTCTAGCAGCAGCAAAGTTAGAGTTGATTGGAAAGTTGTTGGAGCTAAATGCAAGCCAGTCATGAAAGAAAGCCCTTTTGGAGGCTCAAAAAGACTTGAGACTGGGTTAAATTTCACATTACCAGTATGGACAACGACCCTAAACACACAGCTAGAGTTTTAGTCAAAGCCACTGGAGCTGGTAAATTCTAGACTGTCAGTCCTTTTATCAAAACTGAGATAGAATAGAATAGAATAGAATAGGCTCCACATCATCTTTACACACACATACAAAAAGGGCAAAAGAAATAAGACCACTTATAGCTCGACTAAAATCACACACATTGATACTTAAAAGACAATTTTATAAACTTAATTATTTTATAGAAATTAAGCTTTTAAAATTGTAGCTAGTTTAATTCACCTAAAACCCAGTTACTCCTCACTTTTATACCTGCAACTATGGCTGGATATTCCCTTCATCAAAACGTTGTTCTAGACATTATATATTATTTTGTGAGATGAGGGCGAACACCCCAGCTACCACCAAAGTAAAGCTGAACATGTTTTTCCTGTGCAGATGGTGTATTTGCCTGTAACCTCTTTTTTGTTTGTTTCAGGTCTCCATTCGCCAGTGTGACAGAGTATTCATTACTGAAGAACAATATTGTGCAGTTGTGCTTAGAGCTGACCACCATTGTGCAACAGGTGCTTTCACACCCTATCCAAACACCAGACTTCCTTACTTTTCCATGCATAATAAAATAGGTAGTCATGCAAATTTAAAAAAAAATAGGTATTCGAGCATTATAATGCTAGTTAGAGTCTGTAGCAGGCTTTTAGGTGTTAACCATGAACTATAAGAATAATAGATATCATCTTTCTCAGCCAATGCTCACTGTGCCCCTAAACAGGTCTTGATGGAGACAGAAACAGGCTCTATTACTTCCTGACCTCTGTGTGCCCTCTCCCCCATGGTAATTTAGTATGCTGCACCTCTTTAAAAAATGAAAAAAATGTGTAATGTAGCTGTTGTGTGCAAACACTTTGGCTCTGTAGCCATCTCATTATTTGGACAAAAAACTGTCTTCTCTCTTGGACCTTGGCCGTGCCCTCACAGTAAGAGCCTGCTCAGTCCATGTATCGGTGTGTTTGTACTTGCGCCCAGAGTGAATCCTGCTCCTGAGCAGATAACACCCAATCCCCTATTACAAGGGCCAAAGGAGATCGAACAGAAAGGGGCCACCATAGGTCCGCAATAGGCAAAATGAGCCTGCGGCTGCCAAGGCCATGGGGAGAGAAACAAAAGTGGCAGCAAGGTCTGCATCAACGCATCAAACAGATGTGTTTACCACCTACTGTACACATCTGGTGGATTCACTGAGATGCTTCCCAGAATTACACAAATGCAGAAAATATGTTGGCACCTCTGGTAATGATGTGTAAAAACCTTAAAGTACAATAATCTCTTTTTGTGGCAGCATAATATCTCTGTAAAATGGTTTACATGGTTTATTTGCAACCACTGTCAGTTATTTAGTGGGAGGACTTAAAATATACACATTTTTATAACAGTTTAAATCATTGTTTTCTTTTTGAAGTTAAAAAGAAACAATTTTTGGCATTTATAATCAGTAATTTACTTTTTCTTTAATGAGACAAATGCCTGTTTCTTCTATTCGAGCCATTTTCCTGGCTGTTCTCGAATTTTTCTCACAGATGCAGAAAGGAAAGGCCGGAATCTTGGGGTCACTAAATGTCCCTAGCAACCCTTAGACACTATCTACACACCAAATGGAACTATGGGAATGCTGTCAGAGCAGCATTTTATTTCCTACTATCACAAATGTTAACATGTGGAGTTTGCTAATCCCTTCTGGGTTTACTCTCTACTGTGATTTAAACTGGATCTATAAGCTTTGGTTTGAGAAAACTACAAGTGAGTTTTAAGCAACAAAAATAGCTGATGGGTTTTGTGTGAAGAAGGAATGAAAATTGATAAAGCACCTCATTCACACTGTTAGCTTCAGTGGAGGATTTGTGAAGTTGTGAGCGTTTCACATTAAAAGGGCCTTGGAAACTTCTAAGAGTGCAGGGCATAAGCTCTATAAAAAACTGAGAGATTTCAAATAAGTCAGTAAGTCACAAATGGTTCATCATTGGGTCTTTACAAAATTTGTCCAAATCAATCCATGAAGCATTCACTGGAAACAATTTGTATAGTGCTTTTTCAGCCAGAAGGCCACCAAGTGCTTTACACTACATTCAGTAATTTAACCATTCAAGCACACTACATTTTAGCCACTACTACACTGAAGCCACAGCTGCCCTGAGACGCACTGACAGAAACAAAGCTGCTGGTCACAGGCGCCACCGGGCGCTCTGACAACCACCAGCAGGCAATGCGGGTCAAGTGTCTTACCCAAGGACACAAAAAACGAGACAGACAGAGCTGGCAACTCACTGATTGTGGAACAAATTCAAATCACCTGAACCACTGTCGCCATTGGCTCAGATGGTCAAACAAAATCAAAGTTCTTTCATGGCCATCTCAAGTCCAGTAGAAGACCTGCAGGGTGCGCTAAAAAGATGGAAGCAAGCATTCTTACGCACAAATCTATGCAAAGGAACTGCGTAGTAACAATTTTGTGCATTGTTTAGTATTTACCATCTTGTACTTGTGAGTAGAAATGTTTCTAAATATAAGAGCAGCTTTGATCATGCATGTGTTCAGAATCTAGTGGTAAAACAGGGGAACCACAACACTGAAACTATTTTACTTTGTCGGAGAAGGAACTCATGTTGACATCTGTCTGTCCTTTACAAAAAAAATAACTGAAACAATAGATGGGACATTTGAAAATAAAAAAAAAAATCAGATATTATTAGAAATTTGCCTAGGAATAGATGATTACATTTTTTTGTGTGATCATACATGGTCAGAGGTCTTCACCCCGATCTCGGTTGTCACTGACATTTCTTTTTCGCTCTCTTGGCCATTATTTTTGGGAAGCTAGCAAGGATTTAAGGTTTGCTAAATGATGTTGTTTGACCAAAATATGGTCAATGGAGTGCATTTCTGTATGCAAATAATTGTGAACGGGCACGAGTCAAGCACCTAGGTACACATCTGTGGGATTTATTAACAGTTGATTGTGGAGGAACATGTGTAAGACTGACAAACGCACATTTGATAAATCCAAATTTGTAATATTCGTACAACCATTCTAAATTTCATGGTAGGATAGGATAGCATTGCATAAACATTTCATTAATGAATGTCCAGTTTTCTTAAGCACATGAACAGAACATTCTCTCTTTCTGCTTTAACCTTAGAAAATGTTACAGAGGATACAAACTGCTGTCCTATAAGCAAACAAGGGTTATCCAAATTACTGAGAACATAAACGATAATTTTGTTAATGAAGTCAAATCATTTTTTCCTCTCTTAATAAATGTATGTATAAATGTCAAAGGTGGTTTGTTCCTACATTTTTCTGTAAGATATTACTTCTATATTAAAATGTTTTTCCACATCTTTATCAAGAGTGCCAACAGTTGTATCCATGTCTTTAATGATGTTTATTTAGTATATGTTTTTTTTGTATTACACTATTTCTTACATGGGCCATTTATGCATTTTATTTTGACCAAAGTGCAAAGATCATAAACTCGGTCTCTATTTTCCTGAATGATATTGAATATCTGGAGCAGGGAGATATTAGAGCTTTTGTCTGGATGTTTCTTTCTATTTCAATAATTGTTTGTCCTTCTCCGCTTTTGTCGCCTAACAGGACTGCACTGTGTATGAGACGGAAAATAAGATCCTTCATGTGGTAAGTGTTTGCCAAAAGAATGGTTTCCAGACGTGTATATTTTGTTGATACTCATATGGATGTGCTGCATGCCGCCCGAGGGTGCAGAGTGTATTTTTAGAGCATTTCAAAGAGACATTCAATAAATGCTCCAAGTGCTTCGCCATTTCCAAACATTTAGTGTCAATCGATTCCACGCAGAATCTCTGATTGTTATAAGCAGAGAAGGCATTTTAATTGATTCGGCACTTGGAACAAAACAGTTTCATTAAAACTGTCACATTTGAGCACACTTTGACTGAAATCAATTTGATGCTTGTCAGTGCTGTTTCATTTTTGGTCAAAAACGTGTGTCTGGTGAAGTGCAAACAGGCCTTGGGACATTTGAAAGCTCTTTTGCAGGCCCCTGTGTGTGTATGTGTGTGTGTGTGTGTGTGTGTGTGTTAGTGTGTGTGTGTGCATCTATGTGCATTGGGGAATTGTCTGAATCCACGTGTGAAACAGAGTGAGCAGCTAGTGTCTGATCTGGGCTGACAGTTGGATCGGGACGCTTCCTGCCGCCATTCAAGGTCAGGTGGAGAGAGCGGAGCAAAAAGTGTGCTGAGTAAAAAAAAACCTGTATGGCTAAGCATTTAACAGCAGAGGAAATATACAAATGTGTTTATGCGTTCTTGAAATCTCTACAACAATTCTAGTTCAACACCACTGTATTTGAATTGTAAACCTCGCTCATTCTGTGATGCCCCCTTTTTAAGAGGAAGATTCTTAAAGTATGAGTGTGTAGTTTTTGCAGTAAATCTTTGAAAATAGTCATTAAAATATTGTGTAATAATAATTACGTAAACCACATTAATTGCAAGATATTAGCGATATTGTAAAATATGACTTTAAAAATCCGTTTTAAAATACATAGGCGCGGGTCCCTTTTTTCAGGGGAAAGCCATATTAGATGACGTCTTTACTTTTACAAGAGCCCGGACGGCAAAGCGCACAGAACAAGCCCGCTATTAAAACATTGATTTCCCCTCAAAATGCACAAAACGTTTTGCCATAAATACATTTTTACCTCTTCACTAGTTCCAAGCGATGAAAGAGAGACTGATGTGCTCGTCATGTTGCTGCAAATAGATCATTCTCAGGGAATTGAACGTTTGAAAATAGCACCTGTTGGACCTCCGTTGTTGAGTTTCTTACCCGAAGACACAGATACCGCATGCTTGTGATAATTTAGGAATGCACTGCCCCCTACTGGCCGAAAATTACACACTGTGCCTTTAAGCCTTGTTTCTACTGAGCAGAACAGTGCAGCTTGGTCTGGTCTCCTATTCTGTAGTCCGCCATATTGCGTTATCCTAGTGCAGCGTGACTCATGACGCAATAAAACATAATAAATAAGTCAAGACAGCAGCTCGTGCTTGGTTTTTGGTTCTTTCTTTATACAAACCTTCCTGCAGTGTGTGCCAGTGGGATCCATGCAGCGAACAGAAACAGTTTCTGTTTGCAGTGAGGTGAGATTAAACAACAGCACTGGTGTTTATGTCTCGTGTCGCAGTCATAGATGTTTTTCATTCCCTCCATCAAAGGATTGTGTTGTGTGTTGCCAGATAGTAGCTGTACCCTAACTGTACCGGACCATTGTCTGATGGACCTACAAGTGTAAGAGGGTCATCAATAGACCGGTACATGCCTGCTGTAGGGTCATTCCTGGCTATCGGTGACTATTCATCGTCCTTCTTTTTTTTATAGTATATTTTTCATGTTTTCACAAATATTTCAGGTAAAGACATGTCTAACCTTAAGGCATTTATATTGAGAGAGCTTAAGCATTTAAATAATTACATTTATGGATGGATTTCTGAGGTATGGACTGTGAAAGTGTTCCACCCAGTTAGGGACACATTAATATGTACTTCCAAGATTTAAAAATGTAAATATTTAACAATACTTATTTTTTTAAACATCTTAAATGTCCCTTATACCAACACATTAGTGTATTTTCTGTTTGAATAATAATGAAATAAAAACATGTTGATTAGAATGTAGGTTAGATGCTCAGGATCATCCGAATTTTGTACCTAATTTACTCAAAAGGGTTAATAATGGCAAATTTGCTACAAAATCAGATGTATGCTGTTAATCCCCATCACCTCTACAAATTAACATAAACACTTGCAAAATATTTCATACAGCAAGTCTGTATTTTCTTTAAGTGACTAACTGGGTGGAAAGATAACTAACAGGGTGGAAAAGATCCTAACAGGGTGGAAATATCAACAGTTACACAGTGAGTTTCAACAGACTTTATTATTATTACATATTATTATTATTATTATTATTAATAATAATAATAATAATATGTATTACATATTTAACATAACATTTAACACATTCTTTCATGAAAAAACAATCCATAGATTGAGCCTCCTAGGGTAGAATCTTTCAGACCCTAATAAAATTGTTGATAAACAACTAACGGTTAAAAATGTTATGTGTATATATGCAATTCTTTACATTTTTAGATTTTCCACCCTGTTAGGTTTCTATGCCTAACAGGGTGGAACCTAACAGGGTGGAATTTCCACACTTACATAGGCCACAGCTCTGTGTAGCAGCCATCTTTAGCCATCTAACTCTAGACACAAAAACTATTTCAATATATATATCAAACACACTTACTATTATTTCAAAATGTTGCTTACTTTCTCTAAAATCTAGCATAACAGGGTGGAATGTTAAGAGTAAGATATTCAAATTACCATATTAAAACAAACTAGAAAATTTCAGGAAATTTAGAGAAGGGACGGCCACGGTGTGCATGCTAAACAACAGCTAGCATGCTAATGCTAATATTAGCTAACATGTTGGCATTACTATAAACCCATTCAGTACCAAAATATAGTCAAAAAGCTCAAATTAGCTAAAATGCTAACAACAGCTAGCATGCTAATGCTAACTAGCATGCTAAGGCTAGCTAACATGTTGGCATTACTATAAACCCAATCAGTACCAAAATATAGTCAAAAAGCTAAAATTAGCTAAAATGCTAACAACAGCTAGCATGCTAATGCTAACTAGCATGCTAATGCTAGCTAACATGTTGGCATTACTATAATCCCATTCAGTACAAAAATATAGTCAAAAAGCTAAAATTAGCTAAAATGCTAACAAGAGCTAGCATGCTAATGCTAACTAGCATGCTAATGCTAGCTAACATGTTGGCATTACTATAATCCCATTCAGTACAAAAATATAGTCAAAAAGCTAAAATTAGCTAAAATGCTAACAACAGCTAGCATGCTAATGCTAACTAGCATGCTAATGCTAGCTAACATGTTGGCATTAGTATTAGTAGGATTAGTATGAAAATATACTGGAAAAGCTGAAATCAACTAAAATGCATACAAGTGCAATGTAGTACTGTGTATAACATAGGGATTTTGGTTCCAGCTTTCAAACAAGAAAACAAAATTTTTTGCTCCCACTGAGATTTGAACCCACTACCTCTTGCATTGTATTCCTGTTCCTTAACAGTTACACTACAACATCAGTTAAACATCAATGAGTTTTAGGCAATATAATCTGTTGTCTCGTCTCCCAGTTCAGCTTTCAGCAAAGAAAAAATATTTGCTGCTCGCTCCTGGATTCGAACCCAGTACCTCTGGGATGCCAACCCTCTTCCTTAACCATTACACTATCACATCAGTACATACAGCATTGAGTTTTAGGCCATATGTTCTGTTGTCTCGTCTCCATGTTCAGAGTGTTAAACAGCTGCGAACGAACCTTTCCCATTCGAAAACTATAGAAGCTATCTGTAAAATTCTTGGAGTTTTAGCGAGATTTATCCTTTGTGTTAAATTATTTCAAAGCACAACTCTCTATCTTATTCACAGATGAAATGGTACAGGCAGACAGGGGGACTGAGAAAGACAGAGACATGGTCAGAAAGACAAAGACAGATGGACTGACACATGGACTTGTTTGTAGTACTTCTCTCTATAGTACTGCATAGCATAACCTGTGTTTAAGTGGGGTTTAATAGGCCTTCAATGTATATAGACTGTGGAATGAACTTTAGTGAACTCTGATCAAAGGTGCTCCGTTTCCCCAGCAACAAGTGTGAGTGAAAACTGCAGCAGCTGCAGACACTTTAGAATGATTAACAGCTTAGATTTAGACTTTTTCATAAAAAAGTGCGCCGAACAAATCGTTCCCATTCGAAAACCGTACAAGGTATCGGAAAAATTCTTGAAGTGTGAGCGAGATTTATCATTTCTCTTCGTTCATGCCAAAGCAGAAGTCTCTACCTTATTCACAGTCCGAGAGGGAACGAGAGAAAAATGACTAAGAACATCTCTCTGGCTGAGATAATCCTGACCAGCCACAATGATAAATTATAGGAGAAAAGCCCTAAAACTGGGTTCCACTTTGAGCGATCTAGAGCTCGCTGAGAGAAAACCGTGCGACATAGGGAAATTTTGAAATGATCCTGAGAATCACAAAGGGCGGCTCTATTTCATGACCGAAAATCATGTCACTAGTGCGAAATATGTGGCCGTGACGTCGAGTTAAATTTTTATGAGGACCTTCCAAAAGTTCATCACTCCACACTCTGCTTAACGAGCTGCTCCACTCTAAAAATGTCGATTTGGGGCAAACTTTGGGTCGAACAAAGTCAAATTGTGACAAAACCGTAACAGCTATCGACATGCGGTCTTCAATGCTGAACACAGCACGGACGTGGCTATAATCTGAATTTTTAATGGATTTTTTAGGTTATTGTATGGCTACACAGTAAATCTTCAAAAATAGTGGATTTTCATGATTTTTGGCCGTTTTTCCATTCATTTCCTATGGGGATTTTGGGCATTTTTTGGCGTGGTTTTTCGCTTATTACGTCGCCATGGTAACTCCAATCGCCACTAAAAGTAATAGCTAACATCACGCGATCGAGCCGGTCGTTTTGATGTATATATTGTGGGGGTGCACGCTACGGTACGACCCGCATTAACGGTGGCGGAAGAATAATAAATATTAAGAGTCCGTTTAGGAGTGTAGAATAATAAGGGACTGCCCATGCAATTGCATGGAGGCAGTGCAATACATTGCTTTGCAATGGATTTGCACTGCCTCCATGCATTGCATTGGGCCGTCCCTTAATAAAAAGAAGGCAGGTGGTGCTTACCTCTTTGTTCTTCAAAATTCCCGCCTAGAAATTGATCACACTTCCTGAAAGTGGGATTATGGGAAATGATGGGATTATTCTGACAGAGGTCAAAAACACCGAACTAACAGAGTGGAACACGGTTTTGAGGACATTCCATAAATCATTAAGAAATAAATAATTATTTTTTTTTATTATTTACTTGTATCCATACACATATAGATTCTTACTTTCTTTATACAATCATAAAGTTGAATATATATTTATTTTTACTTTAATCACAAATATGTTTAACAGAAACTGAAAATTTGCTTTGAGGACATGGGGAAAATAAGATGATTAAAAGAAAAGTTATTATATTTTTCATGAATTTTTTGTGTTGATTCAGTTCAAAAGACTTCAAACTATGAAAAAAAAAGTTATATTATAGATGTTTTATGTATTTTAAACAATATATTGATGTTTATATCCTGGGGACAGAAAAGTTACCAATATTCAGGAATGACCCTGTATGGGTCTCTTTTACAACAAAACAGACCAAAAGACGGACTGGACTGCACCTAGCCATCACGCTCTGCTTATTGGAAAAGAGTCTCATGTATTTTCATTCAAGTATTACAGCTATTATATTTCTGATTTGTTACATATCTAATAACATGTGAAAATGACAGGCACATGTAAACATTCAAACAAAGGGTTTTTGGATAAAAATGCCACATTACTGACTTAGTGATGTGTGGCAGGCTTAAGAGCAAATTATTATATTTTTCATCAATTGCAGAAAAGTGTTAAATGAGTTAGAGCATTCAAAAGACTCAACTGGTAACATTGAAAATCCACAAAAACATGCAAGATGTTTTGTTTATAAAAAGAAATAAACAAACAGGAATTTTGATTAAATGTGTTTGTCTAAATTTCTAAAAAATAAATCTGACCTTATCTGTTTTGCACCAGGTATGATTACCTGAATGACTATCAATATTTTTATTGAATTTCTCAATTAATGTCTTTATACATTTTTCTGTTATGCCATGCAGATTTTGGGAAAGCCCGAACGAAAAATGTTTTGTTAGAAGCTAAAGGAAGGCCCACCTCAGACAAGGCTTCCTTGCTTGACATCATAGAAAACATAGAAAACGGACTCATTTACTGCAGTTCAGTAAAGCGGAATGGGAAAAAGTTTCAAGAAAATTTATTCTGGTGTCTGGTTTAATCTCAAGCTACAAATAATGACATTTCTTTCTTACCTCTGCATAACTGAGAACTGAGTTTATACAATTTGTCTTCCCAGATTCATAACCTGAATCAGGGAACACTACTTGTCTAGAACCAATAAAATCCACTTGATCGTTTGAAAAAAGATGTATGTTGTATCTCTGTAAATAGCAATGCTAAAAGAAATATTTCTCAGGTTTGAAACAGAATTTTCTCTCAATCTTTTAAACCTAGAGCAAAGAAAAACAAATGAAGGGGGAAAAACATAGGATAAAAGGGAAAACCACCACAACCAATCCACTTTTATTCATATAGCACATTTAAAAAATAGCATTAGAGCCGACTAAAGTGCTTTACACTATATGAGCCATTAGTGTCATTTTGTTAAGAAAAATCCTAAGCAGAAACTACACTGAAACACATGGGGGAAAAAATGGCAAAGCTATATTTTGTATTTATTATCTTTTTTACTTTCCTTAACATTTTTGTCCTAACTTTATTATGATAGACTCTTTAGATACTGTGACTAAAGAGCCATAAATATGCCTAGGGCTGCACGTTCTGACCTGTTTTTTAAGCACAAATGCCCCTTTTCCATTAGGGCCAGGTTAGACCCGAACGGGTTGGGTCAACACAGCCTAGAACGGGAAGGTTGTGTTTTCATTACCATCTCAGAAGAAAGGTAGTAGGCGAGGACATGGGCTTGCTTGTATTAAAAGCTCCAGCAAAAATCTGTCACAAAGTCATCATGAAAACACAGATTATCTCTAAAGTTAAAAGACTTTCAAATCTCCTAACATCTCAGTCATCAATCCATACATCTCTTCATCTCCTCATCTGTGTTTTTCATGCCAGCACTGATATAACCAGCGATCATTCAGTCTGTGGAGAGTCCAACTCTACAGCATTCCAGCCCGATCTAGCCAACTCTTGCTCCTGCTCTCTGATTACCGTGGAGATCTTCTGCTTCTCTACTGTTACCAGCCTTCTTCCTCCCAGACACTGCTGGCTCGCCGCGGCTTCTCTACCCTGTCACAGCCCAAATACACCTGCTCTACTGCTACCCAACCAAAGCCTGCTCCAACTGGCACGTGGAAGCTGATAACAGCTTCTTGGCAGGCTGATACAAATCACCCGTTTACAGTTTTCCGGCATCCCAAATGCCGAATCTGAAGCTGGTAACTCGCCCGCTCTCTTCCCCCAGCAATGTTTTGAACTCACTGGAAATCCACGCTTCACCATTCTGAGACATCACTTCAAATAACAAACACCAGTCTAATCAGCGGCTACCATTGCTCGGTAGGAGTGAGAGGGATATCATATTACTGGACCAATCAGTCCATAGGTGGGAGTGTTGGATCGCTTTGGCACGCTTTGGACCAAAGCAGAGGCAGTCCGAAGAAAGGATTAGGCTCGGACCGGACGCAGGAAACTGAAAACTACCAGAACCATTCCAAACCTACCTGTTCGTACCATTCCAGCCCAAGTAGAAAAGGGGCATTGATGTCTTACCTTCAGTATTAAAGTCTTTTGGCCTCATCACCTAGTATAAATTAATATAATTTGGGCCTGGAGTGCGATGCAACAAACCTAGTAGGGGCCAAAACTTCTACTGTCTTTTATCAACTCAAATAACAAATATTTGCATTGGCTTATACTAACAGCTTGCTTTAGACCATTATCCACACAGAAATCTGATTATTACACAGGAATTACTGACTGGAAGGAGTTCGCCACCAATAATCTTCCTGTGTGAAGCGGACCGAAAACAAAGCTGGGGAAGCATCTAAATCAACAAAAATAACAACAACAAAAATTATAATTCAGTAATAATAATATCAGTTTACCTCATATTGCTCATTATTGTTTTTTTTTTTAAACTATGATTCACTTTAAAAGTAGATGGTTTCTTCTCAGAAACACGTTGTGTGTCTTACACAGTAAGATAACTGATTCAACAATGCCTCCTGCTTCCATTTCCCAGTTATATAGTATTCAGCTTTTACAAAAATTAACTGTCTTATGCAACGCAGTTCTAGAACTGCTGGAACTTTTCAGAGATTCAAGTAGTTTAAAGTTGGTATAGGTCCGCTTGGGTCTTGGTCCTTGGTATTTACTCGAGTCTCTGGAAACAAATAATCTGGATTTGTTGACTAAATTAAAAAAGTAAGGTTTTAGGTAAGCTATTACCTGCCTAAAATCTTTTAACCATCCCAATGGAATGCCAATGAGATTTGGTCTTTTTAGGCTCAGTAACCACACCAATAAGCTTATTATATTTATGCACTAAAGTACTGCAGCAACACTCTCACCAATACAGTTTGTATAAAACTGTGTGGGACTTATTTAAAGAGATATTCATTTTCATAACTCCCAGCTGTCACTTTGTCACTTATGGGATTATTTTTATTATTACTACTGTACAGAAATTCATTAAGATAATAATACTAAAACAGAAATTGCTTTACATGGGTATATTTATTGGTGGAATTCTGTAGTGAACTGCATTCAGACATAAATTACAGCATGTTTTATACCCAGCATGGGTTTCATATTAGTGACTATGATGCAGTTGTATGTTAGTTTGCTTCATTTCAATAATGCAGGACTCGCTGCTTCACTCCTCTCCACTAGACTACAGCCTGCAGAAATCAGATGGACAGGATATGTGTGTGTGTTCTGGAAAAATACCATGAATGTGTGTGCGTGTGTGTGTGTGTGTGTGTGTGCGCGCGTTTGTGTCTGTTAGCCAACGTATCTGATGGACCATGAAGTGTGTATGGGTGTTTTTATGTGCATGCATGCATAAGGATGAGAGGAATTACGTAACACTGTCCTAGTTGTGTGTTCTCTCTTTCCCTTTTTTTCTCCCCTTTTCTCCTAGACTCTGCCTCCCACCCCTCATGTCTTTATGTCTCTCTCTTTCACTTTCAGTCGTAGCTTCTCCATCTTTCTTTCGGTATCTGAGTATGTATTTATTCAGTACGTGTGTGCCTGTGTGTGTTTGCAGTGGTAACATTCAGGTGCAGACAATGAATTATGCAATTGCATTTGCCGCAAGTTAGAAAGCTCATCTATACGTCATGTAAAAAAGAAAATACAGCAGACTAATAAAATTAATATTTTTTTAGAATTCAGTTCTGGAGTCTGAGGTGGCCATAGAAGAAAGCTGTGTGTATGTTGGCCATGTGTTCTCAATCATTCGAACACAGAAAGACACAATTAAGATCAGTTTTGATCTTCATTTAGGTAATCCTTGCTTCAAAGAGTTACTGATATCACATATAACCAAGGTCCCTACTTCACATTAGATCATCTCCTCCTTTCTGTTAGCCAATCTGAGCCTATTTAAACAAAACACAAGGTTCCAGTCAAAGCCGAATTAGAGCTGAACAAAGTCTTCATATTTCCGTTTGTGATGGCCGGACTGAGTAGACTTTTGTCTGGCATCGCTCCAAAAAAGCTGGCTGATACCATTTAATATTTATGTAGACTGATCCACATCCAGCCAAATGTCCAGTGGGTAAAAGAAATAGGCCTCTGTGACACGTCTTAATCATAAGGCAGGTGAAAAGAATGTGACGGCTTAATATAGAGAATAAAATCAGTTTTATTTGGAATGTCACTGTACATGTACATATGTACATGTACAGTGACATTCCCATAAAATCTTATCAACTTTGAAAGTCTGGATGTAAAAAAATATTGAGAGGCTGATATATCATTATTTTTATTTTGTCACAATAATGTATTAACAATAAAAAGCAATGTATCCTTTTTTAATTTATTGTTTAGAATTTGAATGGAATAATTAACGATAAAATAAATTTTTGCAGTAAAATTAAAAGTATGACTGGTAGTTGGTGTCTGTTTTCAGCTCTGTTTCAGTGAATCAATTACATCTTGCAATAAAGCAGAATGCTGTGACAGCTTTTCTACAGTTGAGTTTTAAAAATCACAATATATAGTCTTACTCATAGTATCGCAACATATTGTAGTTCCTCTTGCATTCTTATATGTGTGAAATAAGTAACAACGAGCCTGGATAACCTATAAGGCCAGATTGCTGGGATAAATGTCTACAAAAGCGCTGCAGTCACTCAGTTGAAATTCAAAGGCAGAAATGTTCCTGCTGATAAATTAACGTTCATGTTAGGCAGACAAAAAGCCAGAAAAATGGTCCATCTTTGCCTAGAACAAAGGCAAGGAACAGCTGCACCACTCAGCGGGCATGTTTGCCCAGACTTGCCCAGACGGAGCAGAAGGAACCAGGAATCAGATCCGCAGCGCAATCTGCAATCGTTTCTTCAAATGAGTGACAGCAACAAATAAAAAGTGAGCTCTGTAAATTTCACATAATATCATCTGGTGGTGATGCATTCTTCTGTCTGTGAGGGCATCTTGTGGGCATGCCCGTGGACAGGCTGTGACAGGAAACAGTTTGTGTGATGGAGTGATGGAACTAGTGATGTGGAACAGTCTGAGAAAATGATGTCTGTTTCACCTCCTGCAGCTAGGTCACAGCATCCCCCGTGGGCCAAAACCAATCTCAATAATTTACTGTCTTTCTCCTTTGGTGTCTCTCTGCCTGTTTGTTTGCGGTTATTCTTTTCACCTCCAACTTTGTCTTCAGTGTAAGACCCTAGCGGGGATTTGTGACCACATCATCTCTCTGTCGTCGGACTCTCTGGTATCTCAGTCGGCACATCTGGAGGTGGTCCACCTCACCAGCATCATGCCCAGCGAAGGCCTGGTGAGGACACATTCGAAAATTCACATACAAAAAAAAAAGTGCTGTCTTGAAGCTGCAATAACTTTATTTGAACTAACTGGTGTTAATGATGCAGATGAGGCAGTTTGTGCTCATGATTCTAGTCTATCTATTCTAGTTTAAAAAACCTAGTTAAGTATTTTTGCTATTTAGCTTCCGTTGTCATGTAGAAAATGTTTAGTTTATTTAAATCTTTTGGATTATCAAATCAAAAGATATTATTATCTAAGAATCTAAAAGTTGTGAGTAATTACCATACTTACACAGGGATATCTTTTTTCACATGCCAGTGTACCCAATTGAACTTATTTGACATGTAATTAATGTAGCACACCAAAGTAATAGGGTTGTAGTAGTGCACAAAAACATTGGTTCGTATCTCAGTTTTTAAGGAAATAAAGTTTGCTTTTGCATTACCTCCAAAAGAAAGACACATGTATAAATTATTATTGTTTTTATTTATTTAACGGTGGATAAAGGTTTTTAACATTTTCTCTCAATAATTTAATTTGATCCTTTTTTATAGTTTTTTAAATGGTTGCCAGTACGAAATCAATAATTTTACACCAATAAAAGCATTAGAAAATAGGCAATGTCAAGACATTTAATCAAAAAATATAATTCAAGTCCTTTGTATGTTTTTATTTTATTTTGATAAGTGGACATTTCAGTGTATGAGTTTTACTTGAATGCACCATAGAAGTCCACCTGTTAGAATTTTTTTTGTTGAAAATAGTTCTTGTTGGATGGACTTCTTCTGACACAGCAATAGTGTATGGTAACATGTCTGCTGTTTTAAAGGCCACATTGTGTTTAGGGTTAGATCAAGGTGTCAGGCAGGTGGATTTGTCTTTTAGGGTATTTTTCTCCACACCAGAAGTTTTTTTTTTTTGAGTTAGTTAAGTCATTGTAGACTTTTCTATAAAAAAATTTTACCATTGAAAAGTACTGAGACGAAGCTTTGGTTTGGTCCACCTTTCTTCCACCATCTGCACTGTTCAGACCAATGCGTGTCTATCAGAGGGAACATCAAAATAGTAAGGATTAAATAGCAGACTTCAGTGATAGCCGACATTCCTTATTCCTCTCTGCTTAGTTTTGCTTTTAAAGTTGGAATGGAACATAGAAATCTGCTGCAGAATTCTGTTGCAACCCTCAGGTAGATGATACAAAATATTTGGTAGTAAAGAAATCAGAAATGGCTATAGAATACAAGCCAAATGTAACAAATATATTGTGGGATTTAAGTGTTGCGTTTATATTTTTGTTCAGTGTACTGCCAAAATAACATTCTTGCATTTAGCCTTTTCAACTGAAGTGTCAGAAAACTGAAAAGAAAAAAAGTCAACAGTCTAAAACTTTAGAAATGTGAACTGAAGTTAATGAAACTAAAGAATTCTCTAAACAAATCATGAAAACTATAGACCCAAGGGGGTATTCTACGAAGCGAGCTCTAGAAATCGAGGCTCATGTGAAATATCCTGGCTTGAATTAGCTTAACAGGTCACTCCAGGCTTTTTCGGTTCTATGAATGAAGCTCAGGTGAATTCAATCCTATTCAATGCTATTTCAAGCAAGGCTTAACAGTCCAAGCTCATGCGCGTCAACACTACTTTAAAAGCAGGCCCTGTCAATCGATGCTAGAGAAGTGAGAATAGAAGGAAAGGAAAAGGCTGTGTTCTTCTCCGGGTCTGAGAACAACTTGTTAATGCAGCCTTTGAGCGACACAATTACATCATAACCAATAAGGGCAACACCAGCTGCAAAGGATAACCCTAACTATAAACACCTATACACGTTTATCAGGCTGCATTGTATTATAGTGTGAATTAGGTGATGTTCCTTAAGGACGGTTTAGAGTGTGACACTGAGGGCTAAAAAGCGCTTCTAACTGTAAACTTCTAAATTCATTTTCATAAATCATTTCTTTTTGGGCAGGGCAAGATAATCCTGAGTCTGTTATGAGTTAATAAAACCAGAATATAACACATGACAGAAAATAGCTGAAAGGTTGAATGTGCAAAAAAATGATTTAAGAAAGGATATAAATATCTATCCATCCATCCATCCATTTTCTGAACCACTTAGTCCTCCAGGGGCCGCAGGGGGGGGCTGGTGCCTATCTCCAGCTGTCAACGGGCGAGATGCGGGGTACACCCTGGAAGGGTCGCCAGTCGGATATAAAATATTTATCAACAAAATAAAAACATCAAAGTGTTTAAAATGTGAAGTTACATTAATGCAGTATTTAAATATATATATATATATGCAGTTTTTTTAGTTTTTTTTTTATCCTGTTTCAAGGTACTATAAGGTATTTTTACACATTTAGACAGGAAAGTATGATGATTGGTTTGGCTCCATATTAGACAAAAAGTGATTTATTTGTAATTATTAATAGCTTGGTGACAGGAGCGACATTGGAACAAAAAGCTTCTGGTAGCAAGTAAAAGGTAAATACACCAATGTTCTTCAAAATGGTAAAAGTAGATGCATTTTATTAAATAAATGATAAAATAACAAGAGCTACATTTTAAAAGACAAAACCTACATTTTGCTGCATAATTTAACCACCGAAAAGATAACTGCAGCTACTGCAAATGATTCAACAACTTAATATCGGAGGGTGGGTGTGGTGAGGGAGAGAACAGCAACAGAATAACAGCTCCGCAGTTTGACATCACCTGGATCATCAATTCATTTAATCAAGCTAAAGAAAAAAAGCCTTACAGTTAGCCTGTCATGGAGCAAGCTCATCCAAGAGCATAAGTTGCCATATTGAGTGAGCGGGGGTTCAGGTTAGTCTCATTTGTGGAACCAAATCTGGGGAAATTAAGCCAGGATTATCAAACTAAGCCAGGCTTTTGGAGTTAGCTCCCTTCGTGAAATACCCCTAAGATCAAACAGATAGGCCAGCAAAGAACAATGAAAACCAGTGAGCTTGTATGCTGAGGGAAGAGTGGAGAATGACAATGAATGCAGGTGAGGTAATCAGTTAATCAGAGGATAACGAACAGCTGTAGAAGAGAGCAAACAGGCAGGCTGTGATACGATGAATAATGGCACCAATGAAGCTCAACTAGACACAAAGAAATTACAAACCAAGACAAAAAAGACCAACAATGATCGAAGAGAAAAAAAAATCAAAATCAACAAAGAAAATGAGAAAAGAATAAACTAAGAATCAAACAAATACTAAGGAATCGACTAGCCCAGCTAACCTCTAATAGCAATAACAAACAACTAATATGGTGAAACACCTGTGGGTTGTGGCATACATAGTTATTATTGTTATTCCAGGTATTGAGGCTATTCTCTGGGTCCACTTGCGATGTTACACAAGCTTAGTGACAAACTGCTGCTGGAAACACCAGATCATTGTTTATTATGCCTAAAAAAATGGAATGTTTTAGAAGCAGATATCTTGAAATATGGATTTTTTTTGTTTGGAAATGTTCAGCAATTGATTCATGTTCAATGAGTAAATTCGAGCATGTTTGAAATTGACTTTTTCCAAAATGGTATAAAGATGGATAAGTACCTAACGCGTGAGAGTTGTGCTTGATATTGTTCCAAGTAAACTGTAGTACTGTAGTACTCTCTACTCTCAGCCATCTCAACATGTTATTAATAATTCTATTGCTGTCAGTCTCTCAGGAATTAATGCATCAAAAAGCAAATATGATTCTGTAAATCCCTGCATGGGACAAGGAAAGCTTCTGTAAATTACAACCGGAGAGCATAACTTAAAACTTAGCTTGTGAACAAGATCCAGAAACATGGCAATGAATAAGTCCAGTTCAAAAATGGGTTCAGATTTTTAACTCACTGAAACATTTGGTTCTTCAAATAAAAACATTCAGCAGAGATATATTTATGAAATCTTGTCAAAACCTCAAGGATCCAATTTTTATGTTCTTTTTTTTAAAATAAGCAACAGTGCAGATGTTTTAGAAGGCCACGGTGGACTTTTATTTCTACAAACTACCTCTCCACACATGTTGTGACAAAGTCTCTCACTAACCAACTTCATGTTTTAGCTTTGGTTATTGGACAAAATGTTATATTTTTCCAAACATATTCTCCTTCTTTTATTTTTCTCTGTTTTTGTTTGCACTTGCTTTTCAGGGGATGTATATCAAGTCAACATACGATGGACTTCATGTTATTACTGGAACCACAGAAAACGTATGTATTATTTTATTAGATTTGCCTGTTGAATCATAAAAAAATACACTGACATATTTTCTCAGAATAATATAGCACTGAATTGGTATCAACTACATTCTCTTTTTTTCCTCCAATTTCTGCATGTGCAGTCACCTGCAGATCAGTGTAAGAAGATTCACGCTGGAGACGAGGTGATCCAAGTGAATCACCAGACAGTGGTGAGTCAAAATGCTGCTCTTATTTTAGTGAAGTCTATTAAGATTGGCTGTCTAAAAAAACACAAGCATCACCTTTAGAAACTGAAAAATGTGGCCATTCTTCTTAGGAAAATAGCTAAATTTAAAGTCGGACAAAGAGCATCTGTGGTTATTCATTTTCAAGTCTTGCCACAGATCTCAACATAATTTAGCTCTACTCCTTGACTGGACTTTTTCAACACATTAATCTGCTTTATGCTTGTTTTGTTTAGTTTTTTATGCTTCAAAACATTTTTCTTCCAGTTGTATATAGCTCTATCTATCTTAAAAATTAACTCTAAAAAACATAAAGGCTCTTTTTAAACTAAGGTATTCCCATACCACGGTGTTGCCACCGACTTGTTTTACTGTAATATCTTCAGGGTTATATGTCATGCACGGTTTTCCACCTCCTTACACGTAGGCCATTGCTGTCTTCCCTAAATGGCTTTTGGCGATCTGTAAACTTGACATTTTTATTGCTTTCTTTCAACAAATGCTTTCTCCACATAAAAGCCAGATTTGTGGAGCATATAACCAGTAGGTGTTGAAGACAACAGATTTTCCCACCTGAGCTGTGGATCTCTGCAGTTTCTCCAAAGTTACCTTGGATCTCTTGGCAGCTTCTCTGGTATATTTTATTGCTTGTCGTGTCATTTTAGGATGACGGCCATGTCTTGATAGGTTTGCAGCTGTGGCATACTCTTTCTATTTTTGGATGGGTTGAACAATTGTCTGTGAGAACCATTCAACTCAGCTTGGATGTTGTTTTAATACTTCTTCAATTCCCGTCTGGTGGGTTCAGTGGTCTTCTTGATCGAGTTTGGTCTCTTTACTTTACTTTAGTAGGCTAGTTAGCTGACCACATTTTTTTTGCTCTACCACATAAAATCCAAATCAAATAAGTTGACAATCATGGTCGTAGTATGAAAAGCGTTTGCAAAGGTTGAAAGGAGGTGTGTACTTTTGCAAAGGCACTGCACAACCTGTAGTTTCACTGTCTGAATCACATAAGTTGCAAGGAAGCAGTGAAATGGGCAGCCATTTTAAAGAGACCAGAGCATTAGTCATGACGTCCACAAATAATTTGTTCCGTTGTTAATCTGAGATTTCTGAAGGGAGAAAAAGGGTTGTATCTGCCTGCTATAGATGACTCAAGGCTGTATCCCCCCCTGTATCTCTTCGCATGTCTCTATCCATGATGTTCTTGCAAAAGTATGCATGCAGGTTCTGCGCAGCAGCATTTGATTGACGTGTGATGAAGGTACGCGTTATCTCCCCTCCTCTCTTCCTCAGGGTGACAGTGCAGATCGCACCCTGCCAGGCTCACAGCTTCAACCCTTTATTACTCCCTCAGCTTGGCCCTCATCGCTCTGATCCTTCACTCTGGAGGAGGAGATAAGCAGGGGGAAGCGGTGGACGGTGTGTGTAGGGGGGGGGGGGGGTGAAACAGGGTTGCAACAGAGCTGGGAGAGCGGTGCAAAATGGGAGAATGAGGAAGTAAAGAGGGAGTTAGTTAGAAAGGGAAAAAAGACAAAAATGAAAGGATGAAAGAGGAAGGAGTAGAGCAGAGCAAAGATATCGGGTTCAAACTGGGCTCATTGGGAGGAGAAAGAAATAAACAGAAAACACAACATCATGGTTGATGAGTTTATCTAGCCAGGTTTCAAATTAAATATGAGATTAGGGTGAATATTGAATTAACAAATTCCATTACATTATAGGGTGATTATTTAGGCCTATCCCATATATTAAACAAACAACACTGCCGCCATGTTTAAGCATGAGCATTGTTTAGACTTCACAGCAGGACCCGCAGCATTCAGAGCGGCGAAGTTAAATTTGGGATTTGCTCAAATAGCACACTAGTTGTTTGAAAAGGCAACGTAATTATGTGGAGGTAATAGCATCTGGGAAAATAATGAAGACCCCTGGGATTTTAAAAATCTTACCAGCAGCAGATCATGCTAGTTTTACTTAGGTAGGTGTCCTCCTGTTTGTCTTTGCAGTCTGCTTATTTGCATATGAGAACAGCTCCACATGGCTTGTTCAGACTGCCCTTAGATTCAACTGTTAGTCTAGGCTTTATTATTACTAGATCAAACATTGTTTGGAAAGGTTAGCAAGTGAAATTTTACCTTACTTTAACTTAATATGCACTCCCTATTTAGAATAGCTAGGTCGTTATAAAAAATGCTAATAATTATTTTTTTAAATATATAAAAAAAAACACCACTTTAGATTTATAGTGGTTTTCTCCACATGTAATGCTTCTTCCTTCCTCCTGAAAGAAGGATACAAAGCTTGCTAAACTCACATCCATTTTTCTTCTTCTTCAGTTGTAGTCCACTGCGTGTTTTCACTCAAACAGAATCAGAAAATGACTTTAATCGGTCCATTGACTCTTATTCATATTTTTAGCAGTAGGGTACCCATGGACTGAATGTAGAGGGGCTCGAATCAGACTCCCATAGTGACTGGAATCAGTCAGTGGAACATCATAAATCATCCAAAAGTTGATGCCAAAGGCATATCAAACGAGCACCGTTCCTGAGATGCCGCCATCTTTGTTATTTTATTGTTGCAGCTCTGCCACCTTTGTAAAAAGAAGGAAAAATAAAATATAAGCTCTGCTATAAAGGTGCAAGGCCCGCCCAATGTCTCTCTACAAACAGATGTACTTTTCCACTAGGATTGGCTCAGCCAAGACCCAAATAGTGTGGTTTTGTTTTCATTACTACCTGAGGAACGTTGCAGTTGGCGAGAACATGGGCATAAAAAAGTTCCAGTAAAAATCCCAGTTTTCAGATGTTACAGATGCCAATGCTGGAGCCCTTATCTAGCCCACTCTCACTCACTTTGCTCACCGGCCTTTCAACATAAATCTCGTCCATTTCTTCATAGCATTTCCAGTGCTTGCAGTCTACCCCACTCAATCTCTTGTAGTCTTTCACAGCGAGGTATTCGCACTTTTATTACTTGAGTTTACCCCAGCAACCTTTTAAACTTGGTGGAAGCCATGCTTCGCCATTCTCTGTGACATTGATCAGTGGCTACCACTATTGGGTACGAGTGAGGATGACATCACTTTACCGGACCATCAGTCTATAGGTGGGAATGTTGGGTCGCCTCGGCATGGTTTGGACCAAGGCAGAGGTAGTCTGAAAGAAAGTATTGGTTTGGCCTAGACAAAGGTAGTTGAAATGCGCTAAATAGTAACGGACCCCACCAGGTCGGACCGAGCCGACCCTAGTCGAGAAGGGGCAATAGAGCACTGTGAATGGCCCAGCCTAAACTTAGCCGGGCCAATGGTAGATTTGCTGAGGCTACACTGGAGCAAAACCTGTTACTGCATTAATTCTCTCACATGTAGGAAGTTACTGCTACTGCTACGGTTTGTCTAGATTTCCAGGCTATACATTTGTGGAAAGAAAAGCCCCAGTATGAGTATTGCTTCTTCTTTTGTTTCCTGGCATTGTATTAACCATCATCAAGGATGTCACCCTTGATGATGGTCAGTTGATTAAGTGCTGCCATTAGTGGCATCTGGCTGCTCCTATCAGTTTTAGATCCTGTGAAAACAACAAGGGTGTCATTTTTTTTCTCCAATTACAGTTTTGAAAGTAATTGAAACTTGCTGTATATCCTATTTTTTCATTGGCTTTGCTCAGCATTGAGACTAAAAACCTGGAACCATAGAAAGAAAGCGCTTCAGCATGTTAATACATCAGTGGCAGCAAAAAGGGGGCAGGTATGAAGATTTACCACTGTTTGACAGACTTAAGCAACTTGCTTTGCCCTCTGCTTCCGATCAGTATGTTAAGATTTTCTGCAGTAATCTTTTTTTGTGACTCAATGCTTAACGGATGGATATTGAAGTGGATGAAAGCCAGTGCGATTAGATGACACCCATTTCCCTTACACTTGGCAGGGAACCACCAATAAAAAGCCTGGGTTTTAAGATTCACATCACGAAGTAGAGTATTGGAGTGTCAACCAACTGCAGTTTTTTTTGGTTCAAATAGGACAAAAAATAAAGAACAACAAACCGGCCACAACACATGTTGTCCTTTTTATGCCGGGAAAACACCAGAGCAGATACCTCTGTGCGCAGGGCCGTATTTGCATTTGTGCATTAGTGTATGTGTATGTCTGTGTGTGTGCGGGCACAGTGGCCTCTGCAGACTCTGCCAGTAACTGAGACCAATGTTGCCAATCAATGACCTGATGAGCGCTGTGAGCTCTGGAGACGGCCTGGCCTGAGCCACAAGAAAACTCTGTAGTCAGCATTTCTCTTCTGCTCCTTTAAAAACTCTTTCTGTCTTGGAATTTATACTGAGTAAGCTACAATTTATTTCAATATGGCAGTCTTTGAATCACTGGTCCATTATTTTCCAGCCACACGTTCCCGTATTTTTTATCATGATGCTCTTTGAGATTTTTAAAATATTCCTTCATAGAAGTTAGGGTCTAAGATCTAACAAAATTAATCTTTGATTTGTTTTACTTAAATGCATCTTTAATGTGTAGACATGTTTAAGTTGACTCATCTAATAAACTGATCACTATATGTTGTGTTTAATATTTTTTGCTGTGGTTTTGGAAGCTTTTACACTTAAAAAGTAACCTTTTAATTTTACCAACATACTGTATTCCCTCTAACTGGAAGTGAGATTAATCTTGTGATAAGACCCAGCAAGAATCCCAATTTCAGGTAAAAAGAAAAAGGATCTTTGGAAGGATTTTAAGATTAGGGTGATGGAATAAAGATCTTCCAACCCCAAAGACTTGGAGCTCATCACGAAAGATAAACTGACAAATTACCAGTGAAACCATGCAAAAGTCTCATAAGCAATTCTCAAGGATTTTATTGCTGCTATCCTAATTAAAAAAAAAAACATTTGAGAATCACATGCTATTTTTTTAATCTAAGTATGAATAAAAAAGGTCCTTGACACTTAATCTTCAATCTCCAATAGGAAACAATTTTCCTGGTTGAATGAAAATAATTGTAAATCTAAATCTGCCAGGTGTATGAATAATTTCCGTTTTAATTGTCTATGTCTTCCTTAGGTGGGATGGCAGCTAAAGAACCTGGTGAATGCTCTGAGAGAAGACCCGTGTGGAGTCATTCTCACGCTGAAGAAAAGGCCCCAGAACACCCTGAGCTCCACACCAGCTCTGCTCAGAAACGTACGCTGGAAACCCCTGGGCCTGCAGGTAAACAGCAACCCGACAGGTTCACGCCTTGCCTTGATTTCTCCTTCATTAATCAAACTTTGTTTAGCTATATTTCTTTTTTATTTTTCATTCTTTTCAAAAGGACTCTCTTACACTTCCATTCTTGCATCGACTCTCCTGTTGATTCCGTCGGGTTGCTAAACAAGAAGATTTTGAAACAGATATTGCTCAAAACGTACTAAATTAATCTAATGGTAGCGTCTTGCAACAGTGCTCATACTCCTTGAACTTTACTGGGAATAATCTCCCATTAAATGAGACTGACTTCCTGGTCACTGGTAAAAAAAAAACAACCTCCTCCTTACCTCATGATACATTTACAACCAATGGGACAGTATATTAATGGTGGTTTAGTTTTTCCTTCACATAATGTTAATGTAAGAAGACCGTAATCCTCCAGCTTGGTGTCATGTTGGGGTGACTATGGCTCAGTGGTGGAGTAGTTGGCTTGCAATTGGAGGGTCACATGTCAATGTGCCTCTGGGCAAGGCACTTAACCCCACAAATTCTACATCGTCCTACCGAGCCATGTTGGCTATCGGTGTATGAATGTGAGTGTGAATGGGTGAATGTGGCTGCATTGTAAAGCGCTTTGAGTGGTCAGTATGACTAGAAAAGCGCTATATGAGTTCAGTCCATTTACCATTTATCTGACTAGAGCACCATTTTCCAAATGTTTGTCACATAGCTTGTAGGAAACAGGATGAGTTCTTACATCTTGCCAGCCTTCCATAAATGGGCGGACAACTAATAGCTGTCCTGTCAGCAGATTCTCTCACCTAAGATCTAGATCTCTTGTGTTTCTGAATGTGAACCGTTGCACCTGACTTTATTTAGAAGGATTAGCGTAAGGGGGGTTTGCAAAACCCACTCAGATTTTTGTAAGCCATGTTTTCCCTTTTTTCAGCCTCACAATTGGGCACTACTTTGGGTTGGTATATACATGTAGCTACTCTTTGGTTAGGAAATAAAAAAATATATGATAAAGTTCAAAGCATGGATACTTCATAAGCCCTGTATGCTTGTAGATATATACTTGGTTACTTAAAGGTCTATCTTCCCTCCCAGTCGTTCATGGTTTTTGACACTTAGGGTTTGAGTTCCAATTTTTGCTCCCAAAGAAATTTTCCTTTCAAATGAATCTAACACTGCCTTCATGCTCTGTGAAGCGCCGACTGTCTTGTCGGCCTCCTGTCTTGTCGGCCTCCTGTGTTTCCGCGGCTGCTATTTTTAACTTTGCATCAGGCCAGTTCATTTACATGCTACTTCCACAGTTTGATCTCTGTTCATCAAAGCACATCTGCTCTTTTTCCTCTCTTTCTGTTTCTTTCTGTTAACTCTCGCTTTCATTCTCTCTTCCAGTGTGATTTATCTCTGTTCTTCCTACATGTGAGAGAATTAATGCAGCATTGCATGTGCATTCATGTGAAGAGTTTTCTTAAATTTACCCGTCAAGTTAGTGTTGCACGCCATTTTGAACAAGCTAGTTCTTGTTTCCATTTTGTTTTTATTTTTGTTATCATTGACTCAGTTCCTTTCGGTGCTAATTGTTGTATTTGCTGTGTGGGAGAACAGAGAATGGGGGTAATGGCTCCCCGACAGACCGCTATGACGCAAACGCGCCGTGAGCGTCCAGATCGGAGCTCAGAGACATCTGCGTGAGAAGAAAGGAAAGGAGTGTTTTAGATTTTGTTCTCTCTCAGAAAGACTGGAGCTTTTAATAATTCATAAGCAACAACATGCAGCTCCACTGGCTCTGAAACAAGAGCTACTACTCAGCAAATACTAGAGATAATTCACTGAATCCAAAATATCTAGCAAAACAGCTTGTTTTCTGAGCATATGTGTGTGTATGTGTGTTCATGACAGCAGGGGTGGATGCAGACTGACTAACATGGCCACGTTCATCCTTGGCTTCATGTGTGTTTAGGCGTGTCCCTGTTCCCACTTTGTGCATGTACAGTATGCAAAAGGATGTTTTCAATTTTTTACCCCCAGCCCTGATCTGTCCTTTGAGAGATGAAGGAACTGGGTCACCACTGTCTGTATGCTTGTTTCGTTGGATTCTCCCTATGCTCGCACGCTCCCAAAACAAACACATGTGCACTATAAGCCCAGTTCTGGAGAGCGGCTTGCACGTCTGGGAAATTTCAGCTGAAAATGTGGCAACCGTTCAGATGGATTAAGCCTAAATCTGCAAAGGAAACAATTTATCTCTTCACATTATCATGTGAATTTAGCTCAAAGCCCTTTTGCTGGAATCAGTTTTTTATGTTTTATTTTTTTTGCAGCAAATAGTGTGTGCGTGCATTAGTATGTTGGTAGGATGGCTAGAAAAGCAATTTAATAATCCATGATAATTACAGCGATGCTTTGTTTTTAATGATTTAAGTAAGGATGCCGAGGATCACTGTGATGATGCACATTAAATGCACGACTGCCTGCCACAAAACCTACATGCTCAGAGTCATTTCGTGTTATTGAAAGTCTTATCAGCATCCACATCACACCACACTAAATCGATCATTCATATGGCCCCCATTGTGTGTGATCCAGCTTTCTCAAATCCCTCAAAGGCTCATAAATCGTCACTGTGGGTAAACACCTGTTATTTTAGGCAACACGTTTCAGCGCCGAATGCATTAGCGGTTATTGCACTTTGATAATTGCTGCAAAACAGTCTTCTGGCCTATTTTGGGGCGCCTGACTAATGTTTAAATGCTGTAACTTGAACATCCATGACAGTACTTCAGAGATGAAACCCTGTTTGTCATATATTCCTTAAAGTAGATGAAAATAAAATTAAGTGAAACATTTTTGGCAGTGAAGATCTGCACAGCAGTAATCCCCGCAATGATGAGTGATGCATTTATGGATCCCATTTAGATTAGTGAAGCCCTAGTGATAAAACTTGCTATGGCAACAGTGCTTATTTTGTCACACTTAAACGCTGCAGCTTATCAAACGAGTTTTATTATCAGACAAAGAAAACCGAAGTAACTACCAAAAAAAAAAATATACTGATTTGAAATTCTGATTTTAATTATTAATGGAAGAAGCATTTTAATTCAATATTAACCCTGTTAGTATATAACTGCCCTGTCGTTAATTTATTAAGTTCACCAGCCACATACAGCTCAAATTACTGCCTGATTTGAATAATCCAGAAATCACTTAGAGGACAACCTGACTGACAACTGGAGTAGGCAAATGTATCTAAAAAAATAAACAGAAAGAAATTCAAGAACAGAAGCGATTGACACCTTTCATTTTGGTACACTTACAGAGCCTTATCTAAGGTTTGGGATTCCAGTGAAGCATAGTGAGAGACCTTATCCACGAATGAAAAAGCAAAAAAAAACAAAAAAAAAACGGGGGAACCGTGGCAATAGTGGCTGGATCGCAACATTACTCCAAGAGGGCATTCATAAGAATTTATATGGACCAATGAGACTACTTTTCAGAAGTTGTCTCTCTTGTTACATGTGGACAATGTTTTAGAAAAAAGAACTTCTTGATGACTGCCAAGCTTTGCTGCTTTAGGACCTGAATCACCTAAACTAATTAATATAATTATAGATTCTGCGCTGCACCAAAAAATCCTGATTGAGGATAGAAAAGAAAAAGCTGTGGACTAGCCGAGTCAAAGTCCAATCTTCACCAAAGGCCCAACCCATTTAGAGCGAGACTACTTTTAACATAAGGCCAGGTTAGTTTGGATAGCTTCAATAAATGGAATCATGGCTTGAGAACGTCTTTTTGTATCTACTCTGGGTATATTTGTCCAATATTAAAATTGTTTAAATATCTAAAACATGTGCCACATGGTGGTGTGCTTAGCTCTGTTGCCTTTCAGCAACAAGGTCCTTGGTCTTGGGGGTCTTTGTCTGCCTGTGAGTGTGTCGGTACTCCGCACCTAACCGGAAAAGTGCGTTTTTAAGTACATTCATAGACATACCTAACCTGTAGTGAGCAGTAGTTCCCTCAGATCCTCTTCTCTCAAGAGTAACTTTCTTCTTTCTGACTTCTATATACAACAGTAATAGAGCTAGTTGAAACAAGTGAGCTAAAAGCGCTTGGACAATTGATAATGGCAACACTGCTCTGAGGGCATAAAGGCTGTTTCTGAGTGCAAACACAGGTCGCATGAGTGATGTTGGAGCATTTCTTTGTTGCAGACAGTGACGCCGCAATACCTAAAACTCCTGTTTCATCTATCCACATGTAAACGCTTAAAACAGAGAAAACACTGATATTTTTTGGAATTTATCGTTTTTTGGTGCATTTTCGTGTGGATGACACTCCGAACCTTAGAAAAATATCTCTGTTTTTTGAGATACCCGGCTACACCTGGATAGGAAATAAATATCCATTTACCTCTGGATATAAGTACCATCGCATTTAGATACATCCATGGATGGATAGATGGATGGACCTGAAACATTTAAGTGTGATTAAAAATAAGAAACAAAACATATGTAAGCTGACTGAGACCTTTTCACATCACTAAATAATGTTTAATATCTTCTTGTCTTTAAACAGTCGAAGGTTTAACTGGTTTAGATTATTACATTATATATCATAAAGAGTTCCTATGCGTTTCAGTGCATCCATATGTGTGTGTAAATGTGGTAACATTGGAAAGAGAGGATTGAGCAGTCAATTTTTAGGTAGCTAAAAGTGGGCACAGCAGGGGGGGGGAGCTTAAGTGCTGTTTGAACAGACTGGAAGTTCACCTGCTGTGGTAGTCTCATCTGGCTGTAGCTTTCCCCGGGCCCCCTCTATTCTCTTTCCCATGCAGAGACTAGTGGGTTGTAATCAGTAAATTACTGTTTTCTCCAGTCACCACACTGCAAAGCTCCCTCAGTGCTCTCTGTATCGCACGACTCTCAGTTTTTCTTGCCCTGTTTTAACCCCCCTCCTCAAACCCCCCAACCCTCTAACTTTGGTCTCTCTCCATCTCGTCTTCATTATTTTTTTTGCCAAAGTCGTCTTACTGTAAGCTGCCTTCAGTAGAGGAAGACTGCGCGGGTGAAGGAGGAAAAAAAGGAGGCCTGGAGATAGAGGTTGTGAAGGGGAGTGGAGCGAGACAGAGAGAGTGGAAAGTATGGAATATGAAATGAATTTGATTAATGCAGTGCTGATGAAATAATGAGACAGTGGGCTTCTTTAATGAGAGCACTGCCTGCTCACCATCACTCTGTTTTTTTGTGTTTGTTTTTTTCTGTGCCTATTTACCCATTCTGTCCACATCTTCTCCCTCAAACGATGCCAGATCCTCAGACATGGAGCATGAACTCCTCTTCCTTCGGGTGAAATTGACGACGTGAGCTGAGCATTTGTTGCAGCAGCTGCTCCGAATGAGAACAAATAAAAATCGAAATTTGTTCCTGTGGCAGCATAGGCGAGGTATCCTTTCCCCACAAAGACACCGATGACAAATAAATCTAAGTGTCCTTGAGGCAAGCAGCGACAGGAGACAACAATAACCCTCCTGCATCCTCTCCTTGCTTTGTAGTTCACAATGGTGGTGGCGATGGTGGTGGGGGCTCGAAAAAGGGGGGAGGAAATTAAAACAGGAAAAATGAGCGAAGTATAGGAGAACAGGGGTTGTCATGGGAACAGACATGGAGAACCCTCTGAGAGTGAAGAGACTTCAGAGAAAATGACAGAAAAGTGAAGCGATTAAACGGGCTACACAGACAGGTTTAAATAAACATCATGCAAACACGGCCACTCGGTACGTGCTCGTTGAGGGGAGCTCGCTGCAAATTCAATGACCTAAGGGAATCAGCTGGGTTTCTTTAGACAGAAAACCTTTTACTGATTAGAATAATAAACTGAACCTGACAGCCTCTGCTTTACAACCAGGGTCAAACTTGAGTAATAATAAGAATATGTCTTTATGATCGTATTCAGTTAAGAACATATTTCTGCATAGACACATAGAGCTGAATACATAACAGTGGTTAATGTACTGTATGTGCAGGCAACATTTCATCAAATTAGATTCAAAAGCTTCCATGTATATTTTCAGGATAGTATATGATAGACCATCAAAAAGTAGTGCAGAAGTATAAAATGGTAGTTCAAAGATAAATGGCTTTCATTTTTTTCTACTAATAATAATCTAAGTGTTTTTCCATCTTGTGATTGAAGATTTTGTCCAATCTTCTTTTCAAAATAGCTCAGGCTCAGTCATATGGGGTGGACTTTTTGAAGAAGAAGAAAGGAACTTTTGGGGGGCTTTTACAGATTCTCAAAATAATTTAGGTCTTGCCTTGGAATGCGCCACTCAAACACATATGCATGCATTGATCTAAACCCTTTCCTTGTTGCTCTACCAGAAAGCGTAGGGCCATGTCCTTGTCGAGGTGTATATCTGTTCCAGTCTTGAGTCTTTTACAAAATCAAACAGTTTTTCCTTCAGGATTTCCCTTTATTAAGCTCCTAGCATCTCCCAATCAATTCTGGCACGCCTCTCTATCCCTGGCTATTAAAGGCATGCCAAATGTATGATGCTTCCACCACATTTCTGCTTGGGGATGGTGTGTACAAACACACAAAACCTTCTATATTAGTTTTATGTGGTAAAAAAAGTTTTTCTTATTTAGGCCTAAAAGTTAGATTGTTGGTCTCATCTGACCAGAGCACTGTGTGCTTTTGTTCGTCCACTACACGATGTATGGGAAACTGCAAACCGGTCTATTTGAAATTTCTTCAATAACAGTTTTCTTCTTTCTACTTGCTATAAATGCTGGATTTTTGGAGTGTAGTACTGTTACTTTTCATAATGACATACTCCCAGATTTGAATTTCTGCTGCTTCTCCAGAGTTTTAATGGACCATTTGGCTCCTTCTATGGTTCGTGTTTTGCTTGCAAATCCATGTCTTGGTAGGACTTCAATTTTCTTTGAGATGTTTGGATATCGGTGTACATCCTAACCCTGCTTTAAACTTCTCCACATTTTATATCCCTAATTTTATTGCAGGGTTCTCTGGTCTTCATGATGCTGTTTGTTCAGTAAAATAGTCTTTAACAAACCTCTGAGGCCTTCACTGAACACACTGTACTTATACATTTGATTAAATCACACACTTGTGGATGCAACTTGCTACTTCTTAATTATGTAACCTCTGAACTGGTTTGGTTTTATTGTTGAGTACAGGGGTAAAGGGAGCTCAGTGAAATTTCTTCCTTAAAACATTGTATCATTCTCTTTTCATTTCACAGTAATTCCCTTTCTTGTTTTCGTCTATCAAATAAAATCCCAATAAAATCCACTGAAGCTTCTGGTTGTAATGTAACTAAATGTGAAAAGTGTTATGAAATACTTTTGTTAGCGCTGTATCACTAATGTTCTCCATACAGAAAAGATGCTAAAAAGTATTTTTCTTTGTGTAGCCTATCCCCACCAGCCCCACCAGCACGTCCCCCACACCCGGTGGAACTCTGGGCATGTCCAAAATGGATGCCCCCAGCATGCAGGACGTCTACATCCTCTCTCCTGTCTCTGGACTCTACAGCACCAGGTCGGGTCACGCGTAGAATGGTTGTGATGACGGCCATTATCTTGATTATTTTGATGCTGCTGATGACAGGGGTGATGCTGCTGATGACATTGATAATGACAGGTCCGCTCTCCGCAGGGAAGAGATGAGCCTCATGTCGTGTGATGACATTGGTCGCTACAGCGTAAGCTCCCAGTCCGGGTCCAAGGGTTCAGAGGCCATCAGCTACTACCTGGACCAGGACAGCGGTCAGTTCTTCTCTCTGCTTGAGTCGGATGGACCATCTGGGCCTGACTACGACCGAGGTCGCAATACCGGTGTGCGGAGGCGGGACAAAACCCCAACGCATGGTAAGAAAGACTACAAGAGCCTAAAATGAAATAGAGCTAGAACAGCTCTGGTCCTGCCCCTGATCAGCCAACTGCATGTTCGCTACCACCGTTTTTTCCCATATTTTCTTTTCACCATTTCTCCTCCTCACTTGCCTCGTCGCTGTGCTTGCTTGTGTCTTCCTCTGGCATACACACAACACAGACAAAGTCACATGCCCTAAATAGCAAGTCTTGAAACACTCCAGCTCCCTGTGTCGACCTTTTTCCCTTGATACTCTCCAAAGCAAGCTGTAATGCACCTGTCTGCCATTGCGTCAAGGGACTATAATACCATATGATGTGCAAGACAAGGGTCACAAAACTAAACAAGCAGCCCAGTTCCTTCATAAATAAACACATGGCCATACGGTAAGCCCCATCAAATTGCAGATGAGTTCTGATGCTCACAAATGTCTGACCAGAACCCTGAATAATAACGTGGTTCAGATCCAGCTAGAAAATATTATGTGATGAAAGATGTAAAAGGAAAACACATCTCACTATTCATTAGGGAAAGTCACTGTCCGCAGATAAGCATAAAAAAACAACAGTATTACTGATGAGAAGTTTGCATATCAAAGTCCTGGCCAACTTCTGACCAAATATTAGTCCGTTCTTTGTTTCTAATTATTAGAAATCTTTTAGCTTGGTTTGCGTCTGGGCACAGGACCTTGCTTTTAAAGCGGACATGTCATGCTTCTAAATTCTTCCTTTTTACATCAATTTAATTTAGTTGTGGTGTATATACAGTGCCATTGCCGTTCCTAATTCTGAATTCCTCATTTTTGTAGCTCTACAAGAACACCTTTTTTACCCCGGTTCAGAGAAGTCTGAGGGTAACTTGTTTTGGTGTGGCCTCTTTAAATGCAAGTGAGGCGCTTTATACTCTGCCCCCTTGAAGGTCACATAACCTTCCACTCAAACTCATTCATTCATTTTTGTAGTTTGATAGAGATACGACAATCTACCGATGCAGAAACTTTATATTAACACATTTTTTAAAGATTTTGGAAGAGTTGTGGGTCCAGACATACATTTTTATTTGTATAATAACATCCTCTAACAATATATAAGACAAGTGTTCAATGGCCCAAAACCTCATAGAAAAAGTTGTTTAGCAATGCATCAGAAACACCATCACTAAAACAACTATATTGTTTAACTTCAATGCTTTTCTTGTAATACAACAAGAAATTAGACTAAATAATGACATTCATGTGTTTTAAGCAAGTAGACAACATGAAAATACAAAAGCAAACATTAGCAATTTCACAGTAAAAGATGCTGTAGTCTTTTTAATAATACCGCTGACAACACTTTTACACAATTAAATAAACGTTACCATAATAATGAGATGAAGACTTCTTCAGCTCTATTCAGTTTATTTATACAGTGCTGATTCATAACAGATGTTCCAAACAAGTCCCAAAGGTTGTTACCAAGTGTGTTTCTGCTAGCATTAAGCTAAAAATCATGGAAAGTGCTAGGATCATGAAGACCAAGACAAAAAAACTGAAGAAAAAAAAAATGTTTATGTGATAGTACTTATAAAATACTTATGTTATCACAGAACTAAAATACTGACCACATAGTGCTATTGTAAGCAGAAGGTCTGATGCTAATGAAATCAAAACAATAGCCAAGAGACAAAAAATAAAACTATAAAATACAATTTGCCAAAAAAAAGTGCGTCATTTGAAGCTTACCACTTTGCTTTGTCCGTCATTTCTAAAGTCAGAAGGAACTGACTGGGGGCAGGAGATTTACGGCTTGTAATAAGGCATCATCTGCCCCGAAACGCCTTCATTTAACCAATGTTTTGTTATTAAACGTTAGCAAAATTAACGTTTCTCTCCGAGATCAGAACATCTCGGAAGTGCTTTTTATTTCTGTTCCGGGATGATTTTGAGGCAAAAATGCAACAACACTATTGTGCAATTAAAGTTCCTCAATTCCAGTTGTAGTCTGGCTAGGGCTTCCACTCTGTGCTCTACGGCGGTCGGTTTGACAGAACTTGCTACTGCAGACGTCAACATGGTTGACAGCTGTAATGGCGGCAGATGCCACATCATTGAAATCCCACATTAGTGCAAATTGGAATTGGTTACATTAAAAGCCTGTAAAAAATCCCGGATGCTAATACCTTAGCACCTCCGAAACGTTCTGGACTCACAGGGAAATATCGCTCACTATTCATAACAAAATATGGTTAAATGAAGGCGTTTTGGGGCAGATAATGCCTAATTACAGGCTGCAAACTCCTGCCCCCTTTAACTCACTGCAAATGGAGATACGCTGTTTGCGACTTGAAATGAATTCCTCCTGAACAGCTCTGAGCAGCCCCAAACTTATCTGGCTGATTAAATGAATGTAGTATTTGCTAAAAATAAGGTCTATGTTGAAAAAAACCCAACAACTTTTGCTTTAAGATGAACTTTTTAGGAGACTGCCGAAGTGGTGAATTTAAGAACTACAGTGTTGTTACCTCCAAAAGGGATACTCCTTTTCTGCCCTAGAGGTTAAAATGCTTTCTAGCACTCACAAATCAACGTAATTTTGAAGAACCTTTTTTAAAATGGCTTGGAATAAATGTAGGACATTCAACTGTAAAAACATTACGAGGATTTGTTCAGAAATAGGCCCAATATAATACAAAATAAAAGAAACAAATTCCCCAAAATAATAATAGGGCTTCTGATGAAGCACGTGTTGCAAGTTGTCGTTGCCCTTCATGAGTCCTGCCCCACTTGCACACACCCTCTCTTTGTCTCACCTGTCCACCCCTCCAGCTGTCTCCCACGCTGTCTCTCAGTCAGACTCTCTGATTGCTGATTGGTGCTTCCAGGTGATCTCAGACCTGTTTCCATGCCCCCTGAATATAACTGGATGGCCGAAGCCAAGGAACCCTGCATGGGCAAGAGAGGGAGCAGAGGTATACACGAACACACACAAATATAAATGCAATAACACACACAAACGCAAGTGGAAGAAAGACACAACCACTTTACACTCCTAATGCTGTCGGGTCAACGTGGTACCACGCTTCTCTCCATGTTCAGCTCGATGCATCTCAGCTCATCGTCTGGTTTATCCATGGTTGTGTAAAGATACATATCAAACCTGGTATGTATCTCAAAGAACCATTAGACATAAATGCAAGGAAAATTGCATTTATACATGCTCTTTGGATGAGAGAATGTGACCAATTCTAACCAGCCTCACTATTTGGTGGTGAGGCTTGATCTGTATTCAACTGAGGATCCTCAGCTCAACCGTCAGAAAGTCTTTGAATAATATTAAGGTCCTAATGTATTAGGTTGGCCTTTCGTCTTCTTTTCTTCTTTAGCTCTTTGTGTTTGTTTTAAAGAAATAGTGACAGTAAACAAATTAGTTGAAAAGTTTTATCTTACTGGTGCAGAATCACAGCTTGTCTCACAGATGAGATTTAGCAATAGAGCCATTCGTATCAACTTGATCACTACAAACAGATTATAGATGTATGTCCCCAACTGTGATTCCATATCAGCTGTTCCTGCTCTGAGGCACTTGTATCCCTTTCTGTTGGGTTTTTATCTGTAAGGGCCTATTCAGGCTCAGTGGTTCTTACTCCATGCCTCTCCCATGACTCCAAGATGCTATCTCCCCCCTCTGAGAATTTTTCTCCCTCTCATCTATTATTTTGACCCAGGCCGTCGACTGATGTCCATGCAAATCCTTGTCCCTTGAATTCCCCCAGATTCGGACAACTCGTTGCTGCGGTATCTCAGTGACGACAAGATCCTGGTGATTGAGGAGGAGCCAGAGGGCCCGGGCAGAGAGAGCCGTCGGGATTCAACCAGACGCTCCCGCCGCAAGAGCCGTAATCCCAGCAGCCCTAGCTTTCCAATCAGCCCATCCATGCTGTCCTCCACCCTACGACTTGACCAACCACCTGAACCTCTGCCTGTATGTACAAATATTTATGAAATCTTGAAGTACTGCAGACTGGCTTGAAAAATTATTTTCTCCACCTACAATTTTAAAGTATTTATTGCATTTTTATTTTTTCTGCATTTCGTGTGCTAGACCAAAACAAAGCAGCATATATTGGAAATTTGAGGGAACGCAATTGATGTTTTCCATTAAAATTATTTTCAGGTCTTATTCAGTATGTGCTTCATAGGAAAAACCTTTTTGCAATATAACTTCAGGTTTTGGGAGTATGTCTCTGCCAGATTTGCCCAACTAAAGACTAAACCAAAGGTTGTTTTTTTTCCTGTTCTCCTTTGTAAGGGTGTATTCAGATCTACACTGTTTGGTCCGCTTTATACGGACCAGAGTTTGTTTGGAACGCTGGTCCGGACCTTTTATGCAGGTGTGAATACACAAAAACGAATACTCCTTTTTTAGGTGGTCTCGGTCCGGTTCCAAATGGACAGAGGTTCGCTTTCCTTCAGGTCTGAATAAAAACAGTCTCGATCCGAACCAACTCCACAATATATAAAACACGCCTTTTTGTCATATCATTCATATTCTTTAACCCACGCGTTTGACTCGCAGCGCCACAAATCGATATCCCGTATGCTGTAGTGAATGTTATTAATTCCTCATCTTCCATCTTCTATTTAATAATGCTGCTGTCAACATATCGGGGGTCACAGCGCGCAGAACGCATTTTTTCCTTCTGTTTACTGGACGCATTTGATGTTCAAAAATTTCAAACAGAGCATCGCAAAACTTGCATTGAATAAGTGGTTGTGACACGCAATTGTCCAGAGATCATGACACAGACAGGACAGTTTTGTCTGAATAAACAGCTGAACAGTAGATAAACAGGACAGGACATTAGCTTCAGCCTGAAGACTCCTGCACTTAGGCTACTAATTATTGCTTAGTCATTGTCCCAACCTTGTCTCTGATCGTAACCACGCACCAGTTCACCCAACCGCGTCATCACACATCTTGAAAACTCCACTCCAGTCCGCCTGCTCCGTCTCTCTGCGACTTCATTCTGCCGCAGCTCTCGCTGCCGGATTAGCCCCGGCGTTAACTCCTCCAGCAGCTCTGCTACAGTTCTTCTCGGGTCACATCCGTGGCCTTGACAACGCCTTATCATCTTGCTCCCGCTCTCTTCCGCATCTGGAACACCGAAGCATCTCTTTGCCCTCACATCCATTCCTGCAGCTCTGATATCCTTACCTCCTTTTCCGGGTCTTTGCAAAATCCGCCAACGCCATCGCTGTCCAATACCAGCACAGATTGTCACACACGTGGATGTGTTTGCAAAATATAGTCCACGTACAAAAATCAACATTCAGAATACAAACCGCATCAAAGAAAAAAAAAATGTGTTTGCCTTTGGCCCGGACCAAACAACCGGACTAAATGACTTTTCTGGTCTGAATACAACCTAAAATGTATTAGGAGTAGTCAGATTGGGTGGAGAGCTACTTGAACATCTGTTTCAGTTCTCAATGGGATTTAGTTATGGACTTTGACTAGGTCATTGTAACATGTACATTTTGTTTGATCCAAACCTGTGGTCTTTCAACTTTCTGCCACATATCCCATAATCACCAACTTAAACTTACTTGCAGGCCAGTTTTTTTGTGTTAAAGTTGAAAAACAATGTTCTATATTTTTTATTTGCATTTTAGGGAAACAAAATGGTCTGATTTTGAATCCATAAATCATTATAGATCCAAAGAATAAAAATGGGGTCTCTCGTGTTTGAATGAATAAAAATGAATACATCCAAGTCTGTATTTTTTGTAAATGTTACTTGAGGTTTATCGTTCTACTTTCAAGAAAAAAAGAAAACAACGTTTAAAAAAAACAGTTTGTGTTGTATTTTATGGATATTTTAATTTCTCAATCAAAATCAAACCACAAAATCTTCAACAAGTGTTTATTTGCAACTGCCTTGGACAACTGACCAAATTTATACAATTTTTGAAATGCCATTAGGGATCAAACAAAACATTTCAGTGGTCATAAAGGCGAAACTTTGGACACCCCAATCTAAACACAGCGTTTTCAGAATTCTCCGCTCTGGAAGCCGTTTCCGAAAGGTTGCGTTTTCTCGACCCCTGACATGAAATTCTTGTATAAACGTGTGGCTGAATAGCAGAGAAAAACCTTTGTTTTGCTGAAAAACGTTGAACATTAAACTGCCCCATAGTCTAACCTCTGATTCACACTGGACGCAGAAATGATGATGCCCAGTGTCTGTACGGCTACCACACGGACTGCAATTCAAAACAGCTGTGGTTTGTGTATGGAACGTCTCAGAAGGTTTGCTCCAGCAAAAGCACCAAATGTCGGCTTTTCGCACGATGACAACTACGTAAATAGAGGAACGTGTAAACAAAAACACAGCTACTGAGAAGGTACACTCATCTGCTCGTCCTGGTTTTATTTTGAAATGTACCGTATTAACTTGGCTGGCTCATATCTCACTTCCTGTCTGGCTCATCGATTTCTTTAACTTAATAAAAAATTGAATCAGGTGTCTGGGAAAAACAGACTTGATCTGAAAAGTTTACAATGCTCTGCATCCACCCCCGCACCGCAGCCGGTGTGAATGCTCTGATTGGAATCCATGTTTTTTCATCCATGCACCAGCTGTAAGTGAATATTGGAATCATCACGGGGTTGGAGCAGGTCCCGCCTTTCCCAACGCTGATTAGATAAAAGTTCTCTCATATGACTGGCTATAGGGCTCGACGATAATTCCATAGCAGTGTATATCGATGTATAGTCGTGTGGTGCTATTAAAAAAGGGGTTGATAAAAAAAGTTTGATAGAAAAAAAAAGTTTCCCCTCATTTTTTGATTATAGCCTATCAGGAAGCTTAATACAACAATCATCACTTACTCCAAACAAATCATTAACAATGACCCATGCAACTCTGTCAGCCACCCCTCTCTCCTTTCAAACCACAAAAAGGATCAAATGATTTGAGCTGCAACAGAATGTATTGATAGTCCATAAGCGAACCATCGCCGTAACTTTGCCACGGTCAGATGTCATAGCAAGGGAGCAGAGGAGGATGTTGTTCTGGATAAATGTTAGTGGCTCAGGTAAAGGTTGCGTCCTGTTTTGAACCGATCCTCGATGCACTAAAACACTAAACGTAGCAATAATAAACGAAATACATACTGTAAATACTGTATAATACTACGATCAACTGTCTTAAGCAGGACTCCCCTCCTCCGGCTCGCTGTGCTGCAAATCTGTTACAGAGAGGGACAGGAAATTTACCAGGTCACGCTGCTAAAAACATCTGCGACTTTTAAGATGTCACCTTGGTTCTTCTCCCAGTCCTCACAAGTGAAAAATTTGACCCCTGTTGTGTTAAAAAACACAACAGGGGTCAGATAGACCACCTGGCTTCAGCTCTCGGTGACTGGGCTGCAGTGTTCTGGGCTCTATCCACACTCTGATGACTAGCTGGTTAGCTTTAGCCAACACCTGAACCAAAGCTGAAGAGCTGAAGTGAATTTGAATAAGCTTTATTGATTAAGTAAGCCAAAAGTTTCAGCCATTAATATTAAAAGTGTATATTAAAGTGTCATAAGATGTTTTAAAGATTGAAAAGCATTAAGATAAGCCTTTAATTTAAATTACTAACATAATTTTAAAAATATGAATCATATAAAGGTTAATACTATTACTTTTCTTTGTACTTACTGATGTTACTCAAGTCTCTTGATTTGTTTCTGTGTCTTACAAATTTAGTTATGATAAGAAAGAAGTGTTTGATAAAATAATTAACTGAATTCTTAGTTAAACTTAGTTCATTGAAGAATAACAAAATGACCGGGGAGGCGCTTAAAATATATGTTTTACATTTTGGGATATTTATCCATAATTATCAATATCGATCAATATGACTATTCCTTTATCGATATGCTCTTTTTCTATATCGTCCAGCCCTAACTGGTTATTTCTTTTTGGGGCTAGTTCTACCCTTTTTCGCCTCTGATTGGCTAGAAAGCCTCTCAAATGACTGCAAAACGTCACTGCAAAATATTGGGGGGGGAAACTATAAGCTGGTTTGTTTGAGGCTTTTTTGAATTAGTCCTTCCACCAACAGAAGGAAGTCAATATAACACTGTGATACGTGTGTGCTGCGTATTTATATTTCAGGGTTACATTTCTGATGATTTATAATTCTAATTGATAATGTAGTCGCTTTTGCTCACTGGTAGCATTTCACACTCTTGTTTGGGTTAAGGGTTCGAATCCAGCCTGGTGCACCTTTCCCACACAATTATATCTGTCTTGTACTGAAAATGTTGAATACATGCCAGTTGCTTTGGTTTTTGCATTTCAGTACAAGAAATGAAGAAGATTAGCGATGCAAAATACTTCCTGTTTTATAATTATTGTTTACCAAAGAAGAGAAGTGAATTTTTATAATCTGCTCTTTAATAGTTGGAGGAATTTCTTGGTTCAGGCTCCACTAAGCACAGAGAGAAACCTACCATATCAAACTTAAAGAGACAAGTATTATTGATTGTATTTATTCCCAAGACAGCTCACATCTCTTCCTCAGTCCTATTGCACAGGCCACTCGCTCTTGTTCTATCCAAATTATGAACTTGTGTAATTACTGCAGAGAGCTTCAGATATCAGTAACTGTTGTTCAGCCTTTGGGATACAGTGTAATGTGATACATTTATGCTGCAGAAGCTTAAAAGCTGGAAGACCTGGTAGATAGCAGTGGGAAACCCAGTTATATAACACTGTATGGAAAATATTGTCACTGCACCCCTGTGGTGACTGAAGAATAAGGCAACATACACTAGAAAGATTATGCTTCAATGTGCTTTAAAATGATCCATAAATTAAAAAAAAAATATTTGTTTGTTTGAATGTGAGACTATAAGTGAAATCAAAGCTCTTTTAGAGCTTGGATCTGAGTCCATTATTCATTTTGCAGTGCAGCACAGCTGATCGCCACAGGAAGTTAGAAAAAGAATAAAATTACTTTACAAATCTAAAAATGGTCTGCTTCAAAGGTGAAACAGTACTAATGATAGATGTGTCAGGAATAGTTTTTACTGATTTTAGTCATGTTGTTATCAGTTTGTCAGAGTTAATGTACATTTTCTGTTTGTTTTTTTCTAATTGGGCAGTAGATAACTTTTATACTACTACCTATAATGCAAAATCACATTATTACATTATTATTATTACAATACAAACTCAATGAAATCAACACCACTACAACACAGAAGTGACTACTTTTTTATCAGCCTGATAGAGACTTCAAAAGACATGCAGCCATGAAGGCACATAAGATGGTTCTAAAAAGTATTGACTCGCAAACCAGTGGGGCTGAATGTTAAGCCTAATCAAATAACTTTCCGATTTTTTATTTTTTGTAAATCATTTGAATATTCTGTATCTGACATAAAATCTTCCACTCCCTCTGTCCAGTCGGGTTCTAACCTGAGTTGTCCACCAGAGCCTGAGGGTTCTGCGCAGTATTTTAGCTTTTCTTAAGACTAGTTCGAGAAACGTAGAGATTGTTCCTGGAATCTGCTCCAGCCATTCCTCCAGCTTTGGGGTCACAGGTCAAAGGGAACAGTCGCCTAATGTCAGCACTGCCACTGTGACTCAACACAGTCTGTTGTTTTCTCTTAGAGCCTGTTGTTTTTTGGGTTTTTTTTGCTCTTCATGTCACTGTTATTACCTAAAGGATAGGTCATTGTGTTTGCAGATTAACACACACCTCTTGGTTTGTGAAAATATGTGTTAGTCAGCTAGAGGAGACAAAGGAGAGTGACAGAGATAAGTGTTACTTCATGGCTGCCAGCATCACGGATGAGGAAAGGGACAGTGACATTGAGGCACGCCCCTTCAAAGCTTTCATCTTCTCTGTCACGTACATGCTAGCACAGGCACACAGAGACAGAAACACACAAACACACACACACACACACACACACACCAGCACACAGGAGTGCATTTGTATGCACGGTATGCTTCCCTCAGCTCATCCTAATATCCCTATCTCCTCTGACACATCGGAGTCTAAACAGGAGTTTATCCTGAACATACACACACACACACACACACACACACACACACACATAGACAAAGATCTGTATCCCTGTGAGTAGGTGTATGACTCAGCATCAACTAGACCAATTAGAAGCGCGACTGGCAGACTGTGCTTTAAACACGCAGCATGCAAACCGACACACATGCACCGCGTGCTAACGGCTAAGCTCTCACCACCCCTTTCTAACAATCTCAGCGGCCTGTTTTTCATGGCTTTGACTCATAACCGTTCGCCAGCACATGGGGTGTGTCTTTTTTATCTAACAAGCATATGCTACCTTAACAACCTGGTTTCGTCCATGTTTTTGTTCCCCATCATTCTTGTTATTTTGGTTTGTTGTTTTTTTTTCTCCATCAATGCTAAGCAGACAGGCTTTACAGAAACCATACAGTACTCAGCCCAAACAAGCCGTCCAGGATAATGCCAAGTGTGCACTGATTCAAAGTTCTGTGTGTTTCAAAGTTTTGCGAAAGTGGCTAGATTAGTAGATAATGGTCCCCTGGACATACTGACTAAGCCGCCTCACTTTCTAATCAGAAATGATCCCAATCATCTCTTCTCACCTTTTGCTTACGATGCCCAGTTCCCCCAAGAGCTCTGGCTCATCCTCATTGAGTCCAGATTAATTCATCTAAAAAAGGCTATTTTGTGTCCTCAGCTTAGGAAAAACAGTGTAGCTTGGAGCGAAAAAGAATTAAATGATTGAGAAATTCAGCAGATTTTGCAAAAAGGATTTTTTTAAGGGTTCACAAATGATTAGGTTTGTGGTGTTAGTGAATAATTCTTGTAACACTAGGCTTCAGTAAATTATAGTCATCAAGAAATCAAGCCTGTAATCAGGCTAAAAACAGTCTGCGTTGTAATGGAGCTGTTTCCGATTTGGGATTATGTGGCCACTGTGTCTGTGAGAATGTAAATAAATACTGAAGGAAATCTCATTCTCTTTCTTCTTTTGAATAGAAAAAAAAAATCCTGCTTCAAAATGTCTGTCAAATCTACCACTGATTTGAGGTGGTGTGTGCAGTTTTGGCTTTTTTTGTGGAAGTGTTCAAGAGAAGTGGGAGGAAATATCTTTTTATGTCAAAAAATGAATCTATTATAAAAAGTTCATAGATTCCTTTGCTGTACTCTGTGTCTTGAATTACACCGACAAGTTTTGTGACAGATTCTCAGCTGGATTTAGGTCTCAACTTTGACTGGGATGTTTTAGACCGGGAGTATGTTTTGATCTTAGTCGTTTCATCATAGCTCTTGAGGTTTGGTGTCCTTCTAGAATTGTGAACCTTCACCCCAGTCACGTCTTTTTCAGGCTTTAACTGGTTTTCTTACAGTTGGACTGCCCCAGATTTAACCGCCCCATATCTACCCATCAGCTTTGACCAGCTTCCCTGTCCCTGCTGAAAAACAGCATCATCGAATCATGATGCTGTGAGGGAACGGTGTGTTCAGTTATGTACAACGCTAGATCTCTGCTACATGCAGCATTTTTAATGCTGGTTAAAAAAACTTACTTTGGGTCTCTTCTGACCAGAGACCTTCAACATGTTTTCTCTGTTCTCTGACCCTAAACAGTACCATGGTTCTGTTCTTTCCACTCTTCCATAACAACCATTTTGTAGGGTACCCAGCTATTTTATGTTTAGAAACCACAAAAAAAATGCTTTATTCATTTCAGGGAGTAAAATAAGTTAGTCCAACAAACCAAGGAAGTTGCAAGCTTCAACTGATTTTTTTGAGTGGTCAGTATAAAGAATGAGTAGTTGAGAGCAAACTTTAAAAAAAAAGGAAAATAGCTGCAAGGCATTATTGATTAAACTCAATAAACAAGCTGTGTTGAGTCCATCTACACCAAGAGGCTAAATCAAAGTTGAACTACTGAGTTAGGCAAACTTAAAACTACTTTTTAAACTCATCCACAAAGTTAAATTGAGCCAATTTGTGAAAACAAGTTTGCTCCACTTTTTTCAAATATGTTTGAATCGCTTTTTCTTTTTTTTTTTCTCTTTTTCTCTATTATCTTTCTCACATTTGTACCACCAAATCTCTTTATCACCTTTTTTCCTTTTTCTCTCTCACACACACACAGACTTTTATCATGGCATATTCATGTTTTTCCATCATACTTTCATTCTGTACACACCTGTATGGTGCATTATTTGCCTCGCTTTATCTCTGCTTCTGGTTTTTTTCTATCTGGCAACCCCATGGACAAACCAAAATTACACCTATATTCATCCTTGGCGATAGTACATGTCTAAGGTTTATCTTAGCTCTATGAATCCTGTAAAATTTATAACATGGAATATTCGCGGCGCTAGCTCCAGACATAAAACGACTAAGATTTTCAACCATCTTACAAGATTGAAGGCAGATGTCGTCTTACTACAGGAGACTCATAAATCAAGTTCAACAGCTAATGATTTAAAAACACCAGAGTATCCTAATATATTTTCTTCATGCTATAACTCTAGACAACGAGGAGTAGCAATATTAATAAATAGAAATACTAATTTTAAAGTAATAGACACAGCTACAGATCCAGAAGGTAGATTTATAATATTAAAACTATTTATAAATAACCAAAAGTTATGTATAGTTAGTATATATGGTCCAAATGTTGACGACCCCTCATTCTTTCATACTTTCTTCTCGGTTCTGGCTAATCACATGGATTGCTCACTTGTTCTTGGGGGAGATTTCAACTTTGGACTAAATGAAGAAATAGACAGGCTCAGTACAGCAGGGACTCAGCGCAGATGGCAATCAGTAGATATAGTTAAACAGTACATGAGCGATTATGGACTCTGCGATGCATGGCGATCGCTTCATCCCAACGACAGAAAATACACTTTTTACTCAAACGTACATCATTCTTATTCTAGATTGGACTATTTGTTAGTCAGCAGCTCACTGTTGAATGACATTTCAGACACTGAGATACATCCTATAGTGATCAGCGATCACGCTCCTGTTTCTTTAAATTTAGCAAATAAAATTGCAACCCTTCAATATAAAAATTGGAGATTTAATACATCATTACTTAAGGATAAAGAATTTATTAAATATATTGAAAAAGAATGGGCTTCATACATGGAATTTAATGATCTCCCTGGTATGTCGCCATCCACTCTATGGGAAGCAGGGAAAGCTGTGATTAGAGGTAAAATAATTTCATTCTCATCAAATAAAAAGAGAACAGAAAATAAACATGTTCAGGAATTAGAAGAAACTATTAAATCATTAGAACCTTCCCTGGATAAAGAGAGCTTAAGTAAAATAAGGAAAGCAAAATTAGAGTTAAATGAAATTATTAATAAAAGGACGCAGTTCTTAATCCAAAGACTTAGAATAGAAAACTTTGAACATAGTAATAAATCAGGTAGCTTCTTAGCTAATCAGTTAAAAATAAATAAAGAAAAAACAACTATATCTGCAATCAAAGACAAAACTGGGAATATAATATATGACCCTGAAAAAATAAACAACACTTTCAAAGAATTTTATGAGACGTTATACACACCAGAGATAAACCCTTCAAATAATGATATTGTACAATTTCTGGATAAAATAACTCTTCCTAAACTTTCAGACAGTCAAGCAAAGGCCCTGGATTCACCGCTAACAGTGTCTGAACTCCAGGAGGCCCTCCAATCTATGCCTAATAATAAAGCTCCAGGTCCAGATGGATTTCCAGCAGAGTTCTATAAAGAATTCTGGAATATTCTGGCACCAACATTTTACAAAATGTTACAGGAAACAAAGGAAAATGGTCGAATACCACCAAACATGAATTCTGCCTACATCAATCTTCTATTAAAACCAGGAAAAGACCCTATGTCTCCTACCAGTTATCGTCCCATTTCTCTTATCAATGTGGATCTGAAAATAATTTGCAAAGCTCTTGCAAGAAGGATAGAGAAAATAACACCTCTAATAATCCACCCTGATCAAACAGGTTTTATAAAAGGTAGGCTCTCTTCCACAAATTCACGTAGATTAATAGATTTAATAGATTATTCCCACTGTAAAAACGTCCAAACCAATATATTATCTTTAGATGCAGAAAAAGCATTTGATAGAGTTAACTGGAAATTTTTATTTGCAGCCTTAAATAAATTCGGATTCAGTAATTCTTTTGTAAACTGGTTAAAAATATTATACAGCTCACCAACAGCATGTATTAGGACCAATAATCAAACATCATCAAGGTTCTTTCTTCAGAGAGGTACCAGGCAGGGATGTCCACTTTCTCCCTCCCTCTTTGCTATTTTTATTGAACCATTAGCAGCAGCAATCAGGCAAAATAATAATGTTAAAGGTATACAATGCAACAAAATAGAACATAAAATCAGTTTATACGCAGATGATGTACTACTTTTTCTACAGCATTCACAAACTTCCTTGTATCAGGTAATTGAGTTAATAAAATCTTACTCAAGAGTTTCAGACTATTCCATAAATTGGTTAAAATCTACAGTCCTTCCAATCAACTGTTCTTACCAGAGTCCTGTTGCTTTACAGCTCCGGTCGGGAAATATTACATATCTAGGTATCCATATCTCACCAAGACTGGCAGACTTATCTAAGCTAAACTACGTCCCACTTTTAAAAAAAGTGGAAGATGATCTGGCAAGATGGAAATCCCTTCCAATATCACTTATTGGAAGGGTAGCTACAATAAAAATGATGGTTTTGCCTAGAATCAATTATTTATTCTCAATGATCCCAAGCAAACCATCACCTGATTGGTTTAGATCTCTGGACTCTTCTGTTTCTAAATTCCTTTGGAAAGATAAACCCCCACGTATCAGCTTAAAAACACTACAGAAGTCCAAAGATAAAGGAGGTCTAGACCTACCAAACTTTCGTCATTATTTCTTAGCCAACAGACTCCAATACACATCAAGATGGGTAAAACACAGTTATATCGATGAGTGCTGGGTAGATGTAGAACAGACACTATGCAATAAGATAAAACTTTCAGATCTACCTTTTGTTAGCTCAAATATAAAACAAAATGAATGTTTCAAAAGTATAAATATCAGCTCCTCTCTGACAGCTTGGTGGGAATTTCTTAAAATGACAAAGACCTCACTAGTCCCATGCAGGCGTACACCCATCTGGAATAACCCGGATATCTTACAAAAAAAATGCATGATTAACTTTCCAGGCTGGAGTTGTAAAGGAATTGAATACCTGGAGCATATATTTGATGGAACAGACTTTATCCAATTTAATACATTGGTTACACAATTCGGAATTAACAAGAATAAATTCTTAGAATACCAACAAATTAAATCAATTATAAAAAATAAATTTAGGCTCAATACAGTTGATTTACAAATTCCAGGAAAAGTTTTAGACTTCCTTAATCTTAACCCTCCCAAACTGCTATCTAAAATATACAAAACATTAAATAGAATAGATGAATCAATAGCCCTTCCTATTTCAAAATGGGAGATGGACTTGTCCATCTCAATAGACCAAAACCTCTGGTCTCAAATTTCATTAAGAACCTTTAAATTTCTTAAGAATCCTAATCTACGATTAATACAATATAAAATCCTTCATAGAGTGCATTATACAGGGCAACGGATGTTCAAGATGGGTTATACGCCGTCTGATACCTGTTTACAATGTACAAGCAATCTACCAGACAATTATATTCATGCTCTTTGGTTCTGCCCACCTGTTAAGAAATATTGGTACCAGATATGTGAAGATCTATCAAAGTGTCTGAAATGTAATATCACACCTGCTCCCACAGTTTGCTTGCTGGGAAATATAGATGAAGTTACCATGGATACAAAGTCTATGCAATTATTTTACATCGCCTTATGCATCGCTAAGAAAAATATCCTCTTGAACTGGAAAAATAAAAATACTCTGAATATTAATCAATATAGAGATCTCCTTCTGGATTACATTGGTCTAGAAACGGCATCTGCCTCCACATCTGATCAATCTTTCTGGTCACCCTTGATCAGTTCCATCACCTAGTGGGGTCGGGCCCTTGATTCCGTTCTGTGGGACACGGTTGCCGATGTGGAGCTTAAGGGTTGGTGGTGACTGCGGGGAGGTCCTTGGGGGTGGGTCCGCTTGCGGTTCGGCGATAGGTGCCGAGACCCTCGCCTGGGGTGGGACTTTGGGGGCTTTGTGTGGTGACTCCTAGTGGCTGCATGCGGCGCCTTAGAGGGGTCGTGCTGGCGGACACGGGTTACTGGCCTGGTGCTGTGCTGCTCTGGGGGGGTCTGGGCTGGGCCTGGGGCTCGGGGTTCTGGGGCGGCGTGCCCCCCGGCTGGGGCCCTGGCTGGGGCTTGGCCGGGGGGGGGCGCTGCCGTCGGTGCCGGCTGGGGGGGGGCTGTGGTCGGCCGGTGGTTGGCGGGCGCTGCTGCCCTTTCCATCTCCCCGGGCTGGTTCCTGTCGCTTGCTCCCCGGTGGCCGCTTGCCGCGTCCGGGCGTCGGCGAGAGGCCGTGGCGGGTGGCCGGCGTCTCCGGGCCCGATCGGCTATATTGACACTGGACATGGCTCCTGGGTCTTGGTCTTAGCCCTCGCGGGGGTGCTGGGGTGGGGGGCTCTGGCCGGTGTTGGTCGGCCTCCACGGTGACTGACCAGTTGGTGGGGTGTGGGCTGGTGGGTGGACGTGCTGGGTTCTGTTGCCACCCGGCCATCGGGCGGTAGTAGCAAGGCTGGAGGATGTCGGCCTGGGGATTGGCCGCCCGGGACTTCGGTCTGCTCACGGGCCTGGCGCGGCATGTCCGGGGTACCCGAGTCGGTGGTGCGCCGGGTTCCGGCCTCGGCCCGGGGGTCCTCGGACGCTGGCGGTGCCTGGGGCGTCTCTTATTGGCGGGGAGGCTTTTTACCATCTAGCACAGGCGCTCTTTTTAACGGGGTGCGCTTGGGACGGGAGGGGGGAGGGCGTTGAGGGTGAGGGGGGGCTAAACTCAACCTGGGTGTCTAGTGACATGTGTTTTGTTAGCAGTGTGAATGTTGGGAAGGATTTAGGTATGCCCCTGGCATGGGGGCTGGTGGATTGCCGGGGCCCCCATGGGGCTCGGCGGTACCGCTGCCGTGGGCCCCGACTGGACGTGCTGGGGCCTCCCACCCCTGGTGGATCGGGCCGAACGGGGGTGCCTATTGGAGTCAGCAGGGGAGCTGGCTCCCTGGGGTTGGCAATGGTCACCCCAGTTATTTTCTCCCCATCCCCATGCCTCTGTCCACCTGCTCCTTCATTCTACCATTCACAAGGCCTTGGGACGTGGGCACGTCACTGGGGTGCGGGATGGAGCTTCCGTCTTCGCTACCCGGTGGCGGCCTGGGTCCCGATTTTATTGAGCAACTTAGACACTACACTTGCAACATTTACAGGGAACGCACATGTAGGGACCTGGCGGTGTGGCGCCACAGGCGAGGCCCCCACAACGGGGGGGCCTCGCCTGTGGTGCCGGCACCCACTGGTTAAACGCATCTAGACACTGAGGGCCCGGGGGGGGAGATGGGGGTACCCGGCAGTATTCCCATGTCCCCCCCCTCTGTTTTAAGTGCACATTAGAACAACACGCAACAACACCACATTGAGCTGGGGGAGAGAGGCTGGGGGGTCTTTCCACACCCCTGTTCGTTGGACCATCAGGGGTCGGAGCCCGGATAGAACATCACGCCGTCTGGTCGGGGTCCTGGGCTGGTAGGCTGCTCTTGCCGGTGTGGGGGCCTTGGCGGTCTGCTTGTCCCCGTCCTGGTGGGCAAAGGGGTCTGTCTCCTGGGTGCAGGGGCAGGGTTCTCTATTGGGGCGTCTGTCCCTGGGCCTGGGAGTATGGAGTATAGTGTACGTATGGGGGGTATGAATGAGTGTATAGCGTCCTTTTTTCGTATGTCCTGTATTTGTAAGAATGTGTACGCATGAGAGGGAGGGTACGTATGAGTGTCTCTGTCTGTCTATGTCTACCTGTCAGGTTGGGTGTTTGGCTGCTCTCTGGCCTGATGCATCTTCTTCCCTCCCCGTCACTCCCCGTCGGTGATGGTTGCTCCTGCCCGCTGGTTGATGATGACTCTCGATGCATGGGGCTGGGGGTCCCGGTTGCGGCCCGGCTCGGTCCTGGTGCATGTCGGGCGGGTCCTGGGTGGTCCGGTGTGTCGGGCGGCCGCTGTTTCGGGCCGATGTCCTCCTTGGATTGACTGGGGCACCTCTTATGGGGGTGCCGGGGTTGTAGAATAGGTTGGTGCCGTCCGGTGGATCGGTGGGGACCGTGCCTGGCGCCCAGTCCTCCTGCCGGTTCCAGGACTTCTGCTGGCTGGTCTGTTCACCTGGTGGGGCTGTCCGGCATTGGCTGGGCCCCTGATCTTGGCGCCCCACGTGGGGCGGGATCTGGACCCTGGAGCTGGAAGATCTGGATGTCCAGGTGCCGGCTGGGCGCGGCCTGGGGAGGGCGTACATCCGCTGTGGCTCTTGCTGTGGCTCCCTGGCGTGTGGATGTGTGGAGGCGGGCCGGGTTGTTGGCGGTGGGTATTGGTCCGGGGTGGCGGCGGCGTGTGTTGTCCGTCGGTTGGCTGCGGGTCCTCCTTGCCTGCGGCGGCGGGGGGGCCCTTGTCGGCTGGTCCCTGGTTGGGGCCCCGCTGGGGGGCGGGGTGCCCCTGGTCCCCGTGGCCTCCGGTTCCTGATCCGGGCCCGCCCTGGCGTAGCCGGTTACCGGCGGAGCCCGTGGGCTCGTCACTGCGATCTCTCGGGCCCCAGCATTGCGGCTGGTGGGTGCTCCCCTGGGGCTTCCATCTGTTCCTCTCTTGGTGGGTGATCGACCCTGCGCTGATCCGCCTGTGGACTCTGTACTCTGTGGGACCCTGGATGCATACATCTCTTGCCTCCTCCATGTCTGTGCCGATTCCTGTAGGACGGATTGACGGTTCCTTACACCAGCTATCAATCACTTGCATGGGGAAACCTTATTCAGACCTGCATGCTCGCACACACATAGGTGTGGGGACATAGGTGAGGACGGACATATCTTAAGCTGAGGTTATCATCATTAGTTAGTTGTTCACAGGAGCTTACCAGAAACATTTGTATTATGTTCATTAATCAATGCTTGTGTGTAGTGAATGTATAATTCTTTGTTTATTCTACTAGATCCGAACTATTGGTTTGGTTCTGTACAGTTTGTTGTTTTTGTTTTGTATTACTGTTTCTCTGCCGTCCGGCAGAGGTGAAGGACTGGGATGTTTTCTTGTGTTCTTTGTTTGCCTCCCTGTCTTGTGTCGTCGGTTCGCGCCTCTGTTGTTCCGGTTTCTTTTCTTCACCTTCTTCCTTTCTCCCTTCTTGTCTCAGTTTAATGTCCATGACGTCAGGAAATTGAACCCACAGTAATCACTAATAAAGATTTTTCATACATATAAATCAAGTGGCGTACTACAGCGAAGCTGTAATACTCTGCTTGGGAAAGTAAAACTGTTGGGCTTGTACTTGGTACTCAGACACCAATTCTGAGTAGCATACTGCTAGACAGGACACGTAAAAAAAAAAATATATATATATGTTTTCAAGTTAACAACATAAGTTGTGTCACCTCAAAGACATGAGTAGACCTGGATAACTATCTTCAGTTTGTTGAATTTAAGATTACGTTTTGATTTACCTTCTTTGTTTATGTAAAAAGCCCTTAGTTGATTTTACTCAAGATAGCTTTGCCTCCGGTTGATGTACTTTTTAAAGTTCAGTCAAGTTTTCTAGTTTTTGTAGTGTAATAGTTGTGTTTTCAACATATTGTCCTGTTTTCCATCTGGGATAGAGAAACCACCAGTATTGCTAAGTCTTGTAGAATAGGTATTTGTCTTGGCCTTGCCTCAGTGTTGGACATGCTTGAATCTTTTTTTCCTAAGACTTTTCAAGACTACAGCATCATCTGCCTTTTTTTTCTGTAACTTAAATTATTTGATGTTATAATGTCTGTACAATAAACACAAAGAAATAAAATGAAATGATGTCACTGATTTATCTCTCCACCCATCACCTCTTCTCACACTATCTCCAATTGCTGCTATGTCAGATCGCATTTAGATCTAGGTATGCTTCCTTCAGAGTTGTCTGGCTTGTCTGTTTCGATTCCCATTTTGTCAGATTTATAAGATAAATGGAATTTAGCTGAGGCACTTTTTAAATACAAGTTTGGGTTCACTTAACTGAAATACTTTGGTGCACGAGGACAACAAGCTGGTCTTAAGCTCTGTGTTAGATTAGTTTGCTAAAGCTTGGTTTATGCTTGATGCATGTACATTCTGTGCGGAAATGAGACGTACGGAACCGGCCGAGACGCCTTTTAGCAGCGTTTATACTTTTTGCGGCTTGTCCCTGCTGAGAACCAATAATCTTGAAGACTGTAGGGGGTGGCATAGGGCTCTACAGCATGCATACAACACTACACTATAGTCGAACTAGTAATCACTGCTTACAAAATGGCGACACCAGTGAGCTTGAACAAAGCAGAAGTTTTTGCTGTTTACTTAAGAAAAAAGACAAAAAAGGAGACTGTCCAATTAAAACAGTTGATCACAGTGATCTCTATTGGCCGAATCATAAAGTTGTCTATATTTACGAACCTCCGGCAATAGTAGCTCTTGCCAGTCCGCCATGTTTTTCCACGCGGGACCGTCCGGGTTGTAACAAAATTTCCTAGGTGCGCGGTGCGTAAATTTGGGTCTACGCGGTGGCCGCACGGAGAGGCATGGTAGCTTAAATGACATTATTTGGCAGTCAAGCATAAACCATGCTTAATGAGCTGCTAAAGACAGATTCAACTATATTCAGTTACAGCAATAATCTAAAAAATGGTCTCGTAGTATGGAGACAAAATTTATGGAGAGAAAATAGACTCACAAGACATGTGTTTGCATAATACCTGATTGGTAACTCGTGTAGGCCTGTCTGTGTGTAACTCCAGGTACTTGCAAGTGTTTGGTAAAATGTACACCCAAACCTAAAAAAAATTATGAGTGAAAAATCCATTTATACATGCACAATTTCAAATTATACTTACTGAAAAAGAACTACAAATTTAAAAAACACTCCTATGTATACAAATCATCAAGTACATATGCACCAATCGCCTGATACAAACAGACAAAACCACATTTACGCACAGATCAGAGTTACAACTGCAGGAAGGGTTTTGTGACTCATTTCACGTCTTGAGATTTGTGTGCACATGATGTGTTTAAATGCTGGTAGCAGCATTCTACATCTGAGTATTCTTATTGCTTTCCCTCTAAACGATATGCCACTGTGCATTAACACATTAAAAAGAAGCAGGGAAAAAACTTCTAAATCATCCAATTACACTCAGGACTAAACACAAGTATTAATGAATGCATCACGTCAAACTTACGGTCTTATGAACGCAGACGCCGTCAGTTGTCCGGCTGCTGTCTCTGAGCCGATGCAGCCATCTATTCAAGTTGAGCAATTTTATTACATTTGAATAATATGAATACCAATCAAACTTCTTAAAATTAATTAATCGTCTTGTGGCACAAAGTTCTGGCCATACATGTATATTTAAATAATTTTATAATTTAAAAAAAGTTTCATTCTCTGTTTTCAGAGATAAAAGGTCCTGATATTTTTTTTCTCTTCAGCAGCAGGTTTAGAGGGAAAGCAAAGAATACTCACATGACCCAGTATTCTACCAGCATTTACACGCATCATGTGCGTAGGGCTGCAACTAACGATTATTTTCATAATCGATTAATCTGTTGATTATTTTTACGATTAATCGATTAACCGCTTTAATTAATATTTATATTTGGCTATTACTTTCACCTACATAAGTTATTATGAACACAAACAGGCTTACACAAGTTACAAATCAGGTATTATGCACACACAGATCTTGTAAGTCTATTTTCTCTACATATTGTCTGATCTTGGTCTTAAGTTAATTTTAGCTTTTCTGATCTTTACTTCAATACTTGTAAAGGTCAACCAAATGTCTAAAAAACAGCAATTGTAATTTATACCTCTTAGTAAAAATTCAAGTCAGCAATGAGAGGTCCGACTGACAGATTTCAGAGTAGGGTCAGTCTCCTCCTACCTACCTGTCTGTCTGGTCTGTCTGTGTGAAAACAGAGAAGTAAATCATTTTTGTAATCAGGCGTGTGTGTCGTTGCAACACTGAGTGCAGCTTCTGTCAAAGATTGTCCAATGTAATATTATGACAGAATCTTTCCATTTTACCATCAATTTCTTTTTCATTTTTAGCTGAGTCACAGAAGTATACACTTTAACATTTGAGTAGAATGCACTACACCTGGTCGATATTTGAGTTTGGAACATCCACATAAACAACATGCATACATACATAAATCAGAAATTTCATTTTTTTATATCTAATCAGTTCAAACAGATAAAAAAAAAGATCTGCCAAAATACAGTGTGCATTTCCGGTTGCTGAACACAAAATATTAGTAGCGAAGAAAGGTGAAGATTTTTATCAAGGTTTGTAAATGGGGGCTTTTTAACAGTTTTCCCTTTCCTTCTCTCTCCTGCAGCGAGGTGCAGACACATTGCGAGCAGATACAACAGACAGGTAACTTTCAACATTTGCTTGTGATTGGTGAACTGTGTTGCCACCAGGTATTTGCGGGTAAATTAAATCTTATCAATCCTTCTGTAGGTACTCGGGCACAGGGAGTTCTGGAGCTGCCTCCATGAGGAAGGTAGGAGAAGCTAATGTTGCTCTTTTTTGTTCCGCGTGTAAACCAGTACGTCTGAGCCTGGATAGAATCGAATAACACAATTTTCTCAAGTGCATTTTCAATTTAATTTTCCCCAGTTTATTAAACCATCACAGTGTTAAATTACATCAACAATTTCCATAGCAACCCCATCCGTTGTTGCATGAAGATCAATTTTGTATAAATAATAGCCAAACACTCAGCCATGCATAAACAGAGGACATTTCTAAGAATAAACCTATTCAGGACTGTAAGGATTAAATCAAATAGAGCAATCAGATGGGGTAAATAGATTTTCATATTTAGACTGTTCTGACTCAGGAGTTGTTTTAGTCACTAGTCCAAATCTTTTCTCCAAAGCATCATGACTCTTTCTGGTCCGTTTTAAACAGAAATCAACAGGCCTGTTCTGAGCAAGATTCATAACAGTCTCGCAGAAATAAGAAAAAGTAGAAAAAAATAGTCAATGAAACACATTTTTTACCACTTTCAGTTTATTGTTTATTATTAGAAGGCAGGTTCCAGATAATAAATCTTACACCTGATTCCAACCGAATGCAAAATGGGTGTGGCCCATACGGACAGTATCCGTTTTGCACTAGATGCAAATCAGATGGCACTTATTCCTCAAAGAAATTTGAAGTATATTCCAGATTAACCTTAATAGCAAGGGAGACACCTTCCATTACCTTTATATAAATTGTAAGAGGTAAGCCATACTCTTATTGGAATTTTACATTTTCTACGCATTCTTCTCAAATAAACTGTTATAATCCATATTGTATGGTGTACACATGCTCGTCTAGTTACTTACAAGTTTGTTTATCAGTCAAGCAGTAAACCACAGCATTGCCCAAAGAAAGGGGTGTCTTTTTAGGCTTCGAAGACAGTTATTTCAATCTCAGATTTTCGTAACTGTCAGATTCAAATAAATAAATTATTGAATCTTTAACCAGGAAAAAAACAAAATTATTCCTCAAATTAACTATGCTCTTCTTTATTAAACAATGCTGAAGCCAAATTGGAAAATATGGTAAAAGCTAAATGCGCCCCTAGCTACGGATCTGTAAAGCCCTGTAATTAAAAGGTTTTATATCTAGTATGAAATAATAATAATAATAATAATAATAATAATAATAATAATAATAATAATAATAATAATAATAATAATAGTAAAAAAAAATTTGAGCATTGATAATTTCCCCCAAAACTACATCAGTTTGTTTAGTAACATATTTTTATGCATTTTATTATATTGATCATCAAAACAAATTTTATCCAATTTATTTCTTTTTAGATTAAAAACTGAATCACCATTACACGCCTTACCACATCCACTCTGCATGTTAAAATCTAAACTCATAACAATTTGCCTGCTGTTCTGTTTACATACCACATGATGAGAATTTCATCTGCAGAACACAGATGTACCTAAAGATGCACCGATCATTGCCTGAAGAATTGTGCAGCTCTTATATCCTTTACTAAAATACTTATTTGTCCTTGGCAGTCATGCTGTAATTCAGACCACTGATGTCTGAAAATGCTTTGTCTAGCTGTTTGTCTCTGCTTGAGTAATCAGTTGATTTCTCTTTCAATGAATATACAAATTATGTTGTCAGTTTAGCAAAGACATAAAAAGGAAAAGAAAAAGCCCACCGATCACAAAAAAAGTATTACTAACAGATACCCTATGCAAATGTAAGTGGATTTTGAAGGTTGAACTTCAATTTCAAGGTTTTGCTTAAATTTCTAATAGTTTATAATTGTTAACGGTTCGCTTTTGGTGGAAAGCAGGTTGAGGGTTGGAAAAAAAGGAGCCATTTAGAGTAAAATGGAAATCTAAAAGCACAGAGAAAGTATAATTAGCCCAAAAAAGTAATGTAGATGGTAACATTAACGGGGAGAATAAATTAACTGCTTCTAAATGTGAACTAGCTGTCTTTACTTTTGCATTTCCATTACGCATCAAACTTGATAACATCTTTTTATCTCTCCTCTTCCTTTTAGTCTTTCCATTACACATCTTTAAGAACGAAAACCAAAAAGAGAAGTAAAGGTAGGTACATTATTGTGTTTTCTCCTTTATTTGGTCATTTATAATAACATACAATTACACTTTTTATTAGTGAAGGCTGCATGAGAGTTGGACAAATGTTTCGGCCTAAAACTGTCTCTCTGTTATGAGTCACTATAAGCAGAATGCAAGGCTTGAAATAATTTCAAAAGGACATTGGCTCTGACAGTGTCAGTTTTTATAAATATATATATATATTTGGAAAGTCCTGATGTACTTTACTTGATGAAAATAGATGAAAGACAAACACACACATAGCGACAAAAGGGACTGTGTATTCTTGCTCCCATTTTGTTCTCTATTTGACTCCCTGTAATTAATGATTTGCTTTTTTGGGTAGTCTCAATTTGTCACTGTCTCAGGTGTAATGTGCTCCAAATATTATAAAGGGTTCCATATGGGCTGCAAATCCACTTTCACGGCTGACACGGTTTTGCCTCCTGACCTTCTCCCAGGTTCCCTCACCAGTGCCAGTCGAAGGAGAATCTCCTGTAAGGACTTGGGCCATGGTGACTGTGAGGGCTGGCTCTGGAAAAAGAAAGACGCTAAAGGCTATTTCACCCAAAAATGGCGGAAGTACTGGTTTATACTCAAAGAATCTTGCCTTTACTGGTACACCAACCAAAATGTAAGCAATTTCATTCAGAAGTCATTTAGTTTATCAAGTCTTAATTATTATTATTTATTTATTTTTTATTACAGTACCTAATCAATAACCTATCTACTTGGAAATCGAGCTACAGACCTCCGAATTTACTGCCATCCCTGATTAAAGCAGTGTAAAAAAAAAGCCTTCTGATTAATATAAATTTTAATGCATTATTATAATAACATTACACTGGAAACTTGTGAAAAATTCAAGCTTCAACTTGAGTGAAATTATTTGGCATTCAACATTATGTAAAGGAATCTTACAAAATCCCTTTATGTTTTACTTTACTTTTTAAGTTGAATGCAATGTCTAAATATGTTGTCATGCAATCCATGATTTCCTTCTTCACCGGGGGTATGAAAGTAATGTGACTATTCTGGGTGACAGCCCATTTTTGTTTTTCCACCGTGCACAATCAGAAGGGTGGCAGGAGAGGTGAAAAAACCGAGCGTCATCTTGGGACTGCAGAGTCTCTTACAGCCATCAGATGTCAATTACATACCAGGGGCTTAGAAGGCATGCAAGGACAACAATCTTTTCTGTTGTTACATCAAAAGCACAAACATGTAAAGTTTGCTCGTGTTTAACTGGAACCATATGCTTTAGTCAGGTTAATATTGAGCTTTTTGTCAGTCTCCCAGGTGGTTTTGGTGAGACACAAAGAAGGAATATTTGGACATTTCTAATTCCCAAGATGCTTTCTTCATTGTTAAGAACCTTTCTGTGAACAATGAATAAACTGTGGCTCACATGATTTTGAAAAACATTTCTCAGCATGGCAGTTTTTCCTCACCTAAAAGGAAAGTTTGTTCTTTTTAACCTACACCCTATTTTTAGCAAATATTACATTCATTTACTCACCCAGACACGTTTGGAGCTACTTGAAGCCGTTCAGGAGGAGTATATATTGAGTTATGAATAGTTAGTGATATTCCCCTGTGAGTTCAGAATGTGTCAGATGTGCTAAGGTAGAAGCTTCTGGTGATTTCAAAAGCTTTTTATACAAAAGATTCCAATTTAAACTAACCTGGGATTTCAATGACGTTGAAGCCGTCCGTCATTGCAGCTATAGTCTCCGTAGGTTGCGAAAAGGGAGCCTGTGGAAGCTGAAGTTGGTCCAACCGGTCATTCAGTTAGTTCCATTTGGAAAAACGTAAACGCAAACCACGTTGATGTCTGCAGTAGCAAGTTCTGTCTAGTAGACCGCTATAGAGCACATAGTGAAAACCCTGCAGGCTACAACTGGGATGAAGCGCAACAGTGACATCACTGTAATCCCGCGATAGTGTAGTTGTATTGTAGCCTCTAAATCATCCCGGAACAGAAATAATCAGCACTCCGTTCTGATCTCTGAGGGAAGTCCTGCTAACATTTAATAAAAAAATATGGTTAAACTAAGGCATTTTGGGGAAGATAATGCCTTATTACAGGCGGCGAACTCCTGCCCCCATCGACTCCCTTTATATGGATATACTCCGATTGCAACTCCATATAAACTCCTCCTGAACGGCTCCAAGTGGCTCCAAACTTGTCTGGGGGAGTAAATGAACGTCATTTTTGCCAAAACTAAGGTCCTTTAAGTTCCACTTGACTTAACTATGTGAACTATGTTTTACCTGAATTTGTTGACTGATTAAGAATTTAGTTGAAGGCTTTTTAAACACCTTTACCAGGGTTGCCTTTGAGTAGGGAGGGTCCTTTGTTTAATGTATGGACTATGATTAATTATGTCTATTTCACGTATACTGGTTTTCTGATAATACAATTTGTTATATTTACTTCCAAAACTATTTCAGCTTTGCAAGAAGATTCCATGCAAAATTGATTAAAGTTTGTTTTAATGTAACTTTTGCATTGCCAAAATGGTACAAATATAAACAGTTAAAGAGAGTAAACAGCCCATATTTTTATGTCATGTGTGTCTAGATAACTGTCCATGCCAATGTAAACAACAGATCTTGTTTTCATACACTTCGCTACACCAATCCTATACTCTGTAAAATTGGAATATCACTGTGCCTGACATTTTGTTCTCCGTGTCGATTATGTACCACCCCTCTCCATCTGTCTCCGCCTGCAGGATGAGAAGGCTGAGGGCTTCATCAGCCTCCCCGAGTTCAGAATAGACAGAGCCATAGAGTGCAGGCGGAAATTGTGAGTCTCCCTCACATGTCGCCAGAATTACTAATCAAGCACATTTGCTCTCACCCACACAACGTGAACGCACACAAACGCGCCTTGCATACAGACACAAAAAAAAAAAAGAAAGAAAGAAAGGGGAAAAAAAAGCTAATCAGTCTCCTTCTCTTTGGCTGACTGCAGCGCCTTCAAAGCCTGTCACCCCAAAATCAAGAGCTTCTTCTTCGCCACAGATTGTCTGGAGGAGATGAACAGGTGAGGTTCCTCGCTGTGTATCTGTAAGAGCCTCCATGCTGACGTCAACAGCAGTCAGAGATCAGGGATGTCACGTGTTAATAAATATTTTAGCCAAGTAAAAACAAGCTTACATGGGCCAGCGGCCCACCGACACCACATAGTGCATGAATAAGAAATTGTCCCGTTCTTCTGTTGATAAATGTAGAGCTGGTTAATGTGTGTGAGCGTGCGAGTGTGTGTATGAGTCACGTGTTTGCATATGACAGGGAGATCGTAATGATATTTGCAGGAGTGCCATCTGATGAGTTCTAATTATCCACACCTCTCCTCTATGACATGCGGAGATAATTGGAGGATAGTAATTAACCAGCTATATTTGACTTCTGTACAGCATTTGTTGGTTCATGTGTGTGCCACTTTGGTTGCAGGCACTTTGTGTGTGAGAAGATGTGAAACAAATGAAGGTTGTTTAAATGTCTTTATGGTTTCTTTTTTTATTATACTTACAGTAAAACTAAATATAGACTTTATTCTGGAGCTAAAACGCAAGCAATGTGCCTAATTTTGATAAATTTCCTGAAGACGTCAGGACCCTCTTAAGGGGTGATAGGCGTTGTGAGGGACAAAGCTGCGAGGGATGATGATGAAGGGGTAAAAAATGTGTGCTTGAGAGAAACGATCTCTTTCAAGCATGTATGATACAACCAATCAGGTTCTTGGAGTTCCAATTCTTCTTCTCTAAAAAAAAATTATTCCACAAAATAACACTTGGAGTGAAATACTCTTTTAAATTAAGATGAAGCATTGATTTGATATGAGCTTCTTGTAATATTAGTTTTATTAAACTATTTAGATTCTTTCATAATTTGTTTATTCCAATGACTGAGCAATTTAGAAGTTTTAACGATAAACCGGACTTGCAGAGCATGTTAAATAATTATAAGTGCTGGTTTTCTGGTTGTAAAGTGAGGAAATGAGAAGAACGTTGGTTGGCGAATGAATCTGCAAAAGTTTTTTGCAATCTTACTCTCAGGTATAGAGTGATGGGATACGGAGTGAAGAAAATGGATGATTATGGCCTAAAGAGGGTGGGACTTTCATTATTTAATTTTTTTTACACTTTCCTTTTGAATTTATTGTAAAGGTTTTGCAAATATCTGAGGAGGAGACAAACAGCTTATGTAAGGTCTGGGTTTACTAAATGATAGTGGGTTCATTTAACGATATTTCTATTAACAAATTAACTTCCTCTGATTCAGCAAAAACACAAACATTCTTCATTTTTCCCCCTTTTCTTCTGCAGTCTTTTTCCATTTTTTTATCTTTATTTTTCCCATCTCTTCTTATTTCTCACAGGTGGATGAACCGCCTGGGGTTAGCTGCTATTGGCTACACACCTGATGATAAGGTGCCACGCCCTGATGAAGGTGAAATGTGTTCCCCACTGTAGAAATGAATCACTCTTGTTCTTCCTTCTTGTGAATTCACCTGCGTGTGTGTGTGTGTGTGTGTGTGTTAATCTTCACAGACTACTGGAGTGAGAGCGATCAAGACGAGGTTGATGGATCGATGACACTCAAACAAGAGGGGCCCTCATCTCTCTGTGATACTTACCACCGCACACCATCTGTAAGTAATGCAGACTCTCATTCAGGCCCACTCAACATTCTCTCTGCAGCGTTTCATTCTGATGGAATATTTTATTCTTAAAAGCCCCACAGTTTTCAGAGCTGCACAGACCAGAGCTCTCAGCATTAATAAAACATCAGAGTGGGAGACTATCTGGTTCTTTAAGCAGCCACTATCATAGTCATGCTTTATCCAACTGCCAGAATGTGCACCCTCTGTGACCTCTTGGTGGCAGTAAATCACGCTGCTCATGACATCTTTGCTTCTTGTCAGTGGAGGTTCAAGACTTGTAGTAATAAAGGTAGAAGAATAAAGGCCACATGACCATCCGGATTGTATGTCGTCACAGCCATGTTGTGGGTGGTATTTCTGTTATGACACAATTCTCCAAAACAGATTGTCCAAAGCCTTTATGTCAACCTACGTGACTGTTTACACCACTTTGGTTCTGAGGTATTAGCTTGTCATTAAAAAACTCAATGTTACAAAGCTTTATATACCTTTGTACATAGGTGGAATCAGATATTTCATGCATTGTATAAAAAGAAACGTAGCACGTTTTCTCCACTGTATGATATTAAGTCAGGCTAAACTTGCCAGGATAATAAAAAAAAAGGTCTTTACATTATTTTTGTGCTATTTTCTTTAAATTCAGAAGTTTACATACGGTGCATTTATTATCCTTTTTTTAATTTAAGAAAGCGAAAATGACAATGTATTGTTTTTATCGAATCTACTATGAGCCTGGTTATACAATTTCAGATTTTTCTAAGAATATGCATGTGAACTTCTGAATCTAAACTAAGTTTTAAATAATGTTTCAAAATAGAATAAATTAAAATGAAATAGAAAAGTTTCATCTTATTTTGTGTGTCGTTTTACTTAATGCATGCAAATCCCTAGATTCTCCAATTAAATTTAAAAATATTGAGCATTTTAAGCAAACTGTTTCATAGTGCTAGGCAAGGAAACTTTTATTTGTATAGTTAGCATTCAACAAAAAGGTAATTCAAAGGCCTTTACGTAATTTGGTGGTAAAGAAACAAACCATATGATAAAAGTAAAAAGAGCAATTAAGAATAAGATATGAAACGCAAAACAGAGAAAGTAAAAAGCAGCAACACAGTAATTGAGCATAAAGGTTGTTTATCTCAAAGGCAGCTCTAAACAGATGAGGTTTTAGTTTTGATTTAAGCAGCTTAGTGTTTCAGCAGCTTTGCAGTATGTTTCAGATAAGGGGGGCATAGAAACTGAAAGATGCTTCTCCATGTCTTGTTCTGATTCTAGGGGTGATTAGAAGACAAGAGTTGGAGGACCTGAGTGGTCTGCGGGGTGGTCATAGTGACAATAGGTCTTCAACATATTTTGGAGCTAGGTCACTTAATGATTTATAAACTAGCAGGAGTATTTTGAAGTCTATTCTCTGAGCTACAGGGAGCCAGCGTAAGGAGTTTAGAACTGGGGTGATGTGCTCTGTACTTTCCTGGTTCTTGTGAGGATGTGAGCAGCAGCGTTCTGGAGCCACTGCAGCTTTCTGATTGACTTTTTAGGTAGACCTGTGAGGACACGGTTGCAGTAATCGTGTCAACTAAAGGTAAATGCATGAATGGGTTTTTGAGGTCCTGTTGCAACATCATTCCTTTAATCCTAGAAATGTTCTTCAGGTGATAGAAGGCTGACTTTGTTATTCCCTTTATGTGGCTTTGGAGGTTCTGGTCTGAGTCAATTTTTACACCTAGATTTTGGGCCTGATCAGTAGGTTCTATTTTTATCAACTGAAGCTGTGTGCTGAATCTTGTTTGTTCCTCTTTAGCTCCAAAAATAATTATTTCAGTTTTTGTATCTGTTCATTCTGTTCAAATCTATTGATTTGTTCAATTTGTTCATTTAGGGTCTGGATGGTCTCCAAGTCACATTGTGACATAGTTATGGTAACTAACTGTATTGGATGTTATAATTTGGGTTACTGGAGCATGTAGATATTAAACAGAAGAGGCCCCAGGGTTGGAGCCCTGGGGGTCCCACATGTGATTTCTGTTTGTTCTAATGAGAATTTGGCTACTGACACAAATAATTTCCTGTTCTTCAGGTAGGACTCAAACCAGTCAGTTAGTATCTTGGTCTTATCCTGATGATTTATTTTTAAGTGATATTTAATCACTCTATGAACATTTTGGTTACTAACTTACCACCCACAGTAATGGTGGATGTCCTAACATATCAATTGTTCTGGCTAACTAACGGATGTGGCATCTACTCTTCTAAACAGCTTATATTGCTCCACCATGATTATCCAAAGTAAACCATTCAGTGGCTGTGTCAAAGTTTTTTTTCTTTCATTTCATTGCTTTTTTTGCTCTCATATTTTGCTGTATTTCTTCTTTTTCTTCCTCTTACCTCTCCATCCTTGCATGCCTCTTCCTTTTTGCTTTGTTTGTCTCTTTTCTCTGTTTGTCTGTGCTCACACACATCACCGGCTTTGTAACATCTTTGTCCCCCTACTCGCCCCATCACACCTGGCCACTCAGGCCAACCTCCTGCAAAGTTACGACCAGATGCCCCGCTCATTGAGTTCCATGAGCCTCTTGCGGTCCACTCCATCTCCACTCCCAAAAAGTGCCTCCACCTCCCCGATTCCTCCACAGATGGTCTCTTCCACCTCCCCTCTCCCTCTCCAGGTTAATTCTTCCAGCCCTTTCCCAGAGTCCAAACACGGTCGACATTTCTCGAGCGAGTCTACGCACTCTCACTCCTCGGCTGAGGACCAACGTGGAGATGGCTTGGGCATGGGCACGGGCAGCACGAGCACCCACTCGTCCGGTTGCCGCTCCTCCCACCGTGAGCGCCGCTCCTGGCAGGACCTCATCGAAACCCCACTGACCAGTGCCGGGCTGCACTTTCTGCAGACAGCGCCAGGGGAGAGTGATTACGGTGGGCTGATGGGGGGAATGGCAGGAGAGGTGGGGTACTACGGAGGGCTTGGCAGGCAGGGAATGTCCCCAGAGAGACGCCGGCAAGCAACGCTGCCCGTACGGAGACACCATGCAGCAGAGAGGGACAGGGAACGAGACGGCCCTTTCCCTCTGGAGCGAGGGCCGTACACACACAGCCACACACACCGACGCTCCCACAAGCAGCGGAGCCAGAGTCTACCCAGGAACAGAGACCCAATCCTAGGGAAACTTTTACACAGTGCGGCTCATATGGAGGAAAGGAGCGAAGATGATGAGGCAGAGGGGTCAGCTGCAGACATGCTGGAGGCAGAGGATGGTAAGAACATGTTCAAGATTCATGTTGAATCATTCACATATTGAAACTGGAAGTATGTGCCAGGTTTAGAAAATGTAAACGTGTTAAATTAAAGGAAATTATTCTAAACTGCGGTGCTTTGCAAACATACCCCTTGAACCATTTGAGATTTTCTTACCCCTGTGGAACCAGTTTTCTCTGCAAATAGAGCAGCAATGTGTCTATGAGTTGTACACATCTGGAGGAAGACATTTTGGTAGATTTGCCTTTGTAAAATAGCTCAAGCTCAGTAAAATTCTAATGCATGAATGTACCTTTATCAAAACTCTTCAATATTAGTTCTAACTATTGTGTTTAGGGTGGTTCTGCTGCTGGAAGTTGAACATATTACCCAGTATCAAATCTTTTACAGCTTCTAACAGGTTTACATCAAGGGATGTCCTTCATTTTGCTCCTCCTATCCTCCCAACCAATCTGATCAGCTTCCTTGTCAAAAAGGATTCCCACAGCATGATCCTCCCACCATCATGTTTCACTATTGTAACAATGTGTTTATGATGCTGTGCACTGTTAGCTTTCCACTGTACATAGCATTTGGCATGTAGGTTAACAATTCCGTTTTGATCATATCTTTCCATAGACTCTTCTTTCACATGGTTCCTGTCTACTGTTTGTAGCAAACTATAAACCAGACTTTTGATGACTGTTTTTTTAACAGCTTTCTTTCTTGTTGCCATTCTTCAGTAAAGACTGGATTTGTTGGTTGCACAGCAAATGGTTGTCGTTTCGACAGCTTCTCCCTCCTGAGCTGGGAATTTTAGCAGCTCCTCTAAAGTTACGTCAGTGCTCTTGGCTGCTTCTCATTTTTATACTCTCATAGACTTACTTATCAATTTTGGTAAACTGTCATGTTCTGGTTGCTTAGCTGTCCATTTTTGGATAAAGGGTTGTTTATAGCCTTAAAACGAATGGGGAATTGGGGGTGGGATTTAATAAGTTATCTTCTTCCCACTCCCTTTCAGGTGGAAATGGATCGTTTTATTCGTATGCTGTATGTTTTTTGTTTTTGTTTTTTTGTTGCCATTGTCTTCCCGAAATGAATAAATAAATAATAAAAAATAATAATAATAAAAAAGCTAATTAATATTAGTTTTGCTTATACAATAGAATAGAATAGAATAGAATAGAATAGAATAGAATAGAATAGAATACGTGTCTGCCACCCAGAGGCTACAGAAATGTACTTGGACAGGGCTCAGTGCCATCCTTTGACACACATGCAGACACAATATAAAAATACAAAAAAAATATATATATATACAATTATAAACAGCTCGGTAAAAGTCAAGTGGTTGGTCATTGTTAGAAAGCTATTTAACTGTTAAAACATAGCGTTTTCAATCATCTTGCAGGTGAATAGAAGATTAAAGTTTGGTCTGTAGTTTTGCATTATCATGTTTTGTCGAGGTTGTTGTCCAGGCTGTCTGTTTAGAAGTTGCGTAAAGGAAAGAAAGTCGCCATGTAAGACTACAGACTAAACTGGACAGTTTAATATCTCTATTACCATAATGCAAGTTGCTGAAGAAACACTTTCTGAGATATTAAGCTGACAGATGTGGAAAGAAAAGTGTTAAGGTAGGATCATTTTTAAATAAGTGTTCCACTAATAAAGATTGGTATGACTGTAAATATCTTTGAAATATTTTCTACACGAAGGCAGTGGTGTGTTTGATTATCAGATCAAGCCAATAGCTTGACAGTTTCATCATAACTGCATAATTTTACTTAAAACACATACAGTATTTGAGGACATTTATAAAAGTTCAGCTGTTTGGTTTATAACATAGAAAGAACTCTGGGGCCGCCCACCATATGACACACCCCCTCACTTGAGATGCTCTGGTTTGTTGCAATGGAGAAGCAACACTGTACCGTGTTGCGCCAAGTAGCGAGAAGTACAGTACGACACGGAAAAAAGTTACTCGTGTAGAAACACCTTATATCTGCTTCACTGTCCCACAAAATTAACGTGGTGCTATTTCAACCATTTTAATGTTATCCCTGTCAGATGAAAATCTGATATTTGTTGAGATCTTTGAACATTTAGTTTATATGTAGGTTCTTTGTGGGTTTTGCAACACGTTTTATGCTTGGCTTTATTCTTTACTTTACTTACTTTCCAAACTGAAATAAGGAGTAACATTCGGCAAAAACATCATGAAATGAGTCCCCAGCTTTAGGTAGATGCATGATAATTTTCAAAGCTTAGTAAATGGCTATGATAGCAAAAAGCTATTTTTTTGCTATGAAGAGTTTATTGGGTAACTCTAGTTTAAAAAAATTATCTGTTAAAAAATAATTAGAACTGTGATAAACAATGCTTAATAAGCACCTTTGTTAATTGTGCCAGTACACCAAAGTGAATAGGATGGTAAAGGATAATGTAAAAAAAAATCTATAAGGCTTTCTGTTAGAATACTAGTAATCATTAGCAGCTACATACATACCAATGGGTGTTTTGGGAGGTATGCCAAATAAGCTATGAAATCTCTACAAGTTTTTGTCATTAACAATCTCAGTCAAGCTAAAAGTTCAATGTTGTTCTCATCGGATCAGAGAATCTTATTTCTCATAGCCTGGGAATCCTTTATGTGTTTTTTGGCAAAATTTATGCAAGGTTGTTGGTGTTAATTTTAAGATTCATTTGTGGAGAAAACCAGCCACTGCTCATCGCCTGCCCAATACAATCCTTAAAGTGAAACATGGTGGTGGGAGCATCATGTTTTGGGAGTGTTTTTCAGTTGCAGGGACAGGACAACCGCTTGCAATTAAAGGAAAAATGAATGAAGCCAAGTAATGAGATACCCTGGAATAAAACCTCTTCCAGAGTACTGAGGACCAAGGACTGGGCCGAAGGTTCATCTTTCAACAGGACAGTAACCCTAATCACATAGCTAAAATGACAAAGGAGTGACTTCAGAACAACTCTGTGACCGTTCTTGACTGGCCCAGGCAGAGCCCTGACCTAAACTCAATTGTGGGTCTCTGGATAGACCTGAAAATGGCTTTCCGCCAAAGTTCAACATCCAACCTGACAGAACTGGAGACGACCTGCAAGTAAAGAATGATAGAGGATCCCAAAATCCAGAAGCTAAAACTGTTGTTGCATCCTTTCTAAGAAGACTCATGGCTGTGCTAGCTCAAAAGGTGCTTCTACTCAATACTGAGAAAAGCATCTGAAGCAAAGCAGGATCAGCTTCTAAAATGCAGTGTAACAACTTTTAGTTTTGTGTGGTCAGCCGCTGTGAGTGAAACATTAGAGATACAGCATGATGTATGGATGCTCTACTAGCCTGGTAGGTAATACATGTTTGCTCCGGGGTTATTTGGGCATGATGATGCGATACAGTGCTGGGAAAACTGTTTGAGGCTTTACCAACTGACACGCTGTTAGTTCGATGTTTTGTTGTTTGGCTGGCGAGCTAGTAAAACCATCAATACACTTCTTCAGATGCGCTCGGCTCGGTCTTCCTAATAGCCAGCATTTCCCATGTCGCAATGCAAAGAGAAAAAAAAAACACTGTTTTTATATGTGTTTATACGTTTTTTTGGTTCACTGTGTAGTTTCAGCACATTTCGTTGTGCGTTACCGCTTCATTAAAGTGCTCATTATTCAGTTAAAGGGATGCTTTCGGCTAACTCATGAGCGGAAGTAGCTCTGTAGATCTTCACATTTTTTCGTCATGACGATGTGACACAGTGCTATATTGTACCAAGATGTTTATCCCTATCAGAAATTGTATCCCCTGACGCGGAGCGCGCACTCACTCACTGAAGCGGTGTCTGCTTTCCTTTGCTGTTTGATTGTTTACCAACTCACACGCTGTTAGTTTGATGTTTTGTTGTTTTAGCTGGTGAGTTTCTAAAACCGTCTGTACACTTGCTCATATGCGCTCCATATTTGGTTTTTTACGAGAGTGACATAATGCCACAAGCCATGAGAGGCTGACACAGGGCAAATGTCTGCAAAGTTATGGAGTGTGTCTTTAAGAATAGATCAAATTTGATTAATCAATTAAAATATGAAATTCTCTAATGGATACACTAGCATTTAGTTAAATCAGTAAAGAAAATTAAAACTGGGTGTAAAACGTTTGAATCGTCTTGTAGTTCCATTGTCAACTAAAGTATTGACGTGTTTAATTTGGTGTCTTCATTCTTACACCAATCATTTCCTGTCAGTGGTCTACCTCTCACTTCCTGCCCTCTGCCTGTTCCAGACCTGCGAGATTTTAGAATGGACAGCAGAGAAAGGAGGGTGTCGGAGGGAAGAGAACGACGGATTTCAGACGGACGCGAGCCTGAACCTCTGGATGGGCTGGAGCAACTTTACCGAGCACTGGAGCAAGCCAACGTGACAGCCCTGGGAGACCCCAAACCCTGTAGCAAACAAGAGCTTCGACGCTGTTTCACCCAGAGAGTCAGGGACCCCCTGCTCAACGATCGGCTGCACCGGGTCCGAGCCCTTCGCAGCACTTTGAAGGTACCATTTCTGCATCAGTCACACAGGATTGTTCTAAAAGGCTGATTTGAAATGTCTTAATGTCAGATCTTTGGTATCCCTTCGCTCCTTCAGGCCAAAGAGTCAGAGCTGGCAGTGATCTGCGCCCTCCTCGAGGACCCCACCCTGTGCTCCCAGACCTTCAGAGAGTGGAAGCAGTGGCACAGCGAACTCTACGCAGACATCTGCCAGCTAAGCCCCGGCACCAACGGCCAGGACGACCTCTCCCCGATGGGGGCGCCTCTCATGACCCACACACACTCCTTTATCGAGACACACGTGTGAGGCTGAGGCGACAGATGAACCCACTCTCAACCGCTCACTCGACGACGAACAGGCAGAGAGCTTTCCATTCTCCGAACACGACTCTGAGCACACACTCACACACAAACACGGGAACAGACATTGTACGATGTGTAAATATCACAGAGGAGGAACAGTCTGAGAGTTGCGTGGATGAACTTTTGATAATCATGAGGACCCTCCCCCACACAGGGTGCCTATTGCATGCGTGAACAGAAAGCATTAATCTTCCTTTGTCTATGGAACTCACATAAAGTCCACATGCTTGTTGAGCGAACGGGAAAAAAGGAGACTTTGAGCCCATTTTTCTTTCTTTGTGTTTTGTTAGTTTTTGTTGATGTTAGAGGATGGGGGGAGCTATGTAGCAGCAATACAGACGAGAAACCTTTTCACCACAGCACTGTACTTTTCTACTGATGAACTTTGCACCCAGAGCCACCAGTTCTCCCCCTTTCTCTAAATTTGATTTACTTCTCATTGCATATCTCATTGATTTACAGGGAAATCACTGTTATTTCAGGCTAATCTTGTGGGAAAAGTGAGGCAGGAGCTTCAGTGTTAAGACTGTGAGAGGTAGTCGTCGTTTTTAGCTTTTTTCTCTGGGAACCCATGAAATTAAGCATCAAGCAACAACTGTGTCGGCCACAAGCACGCTCCTTTAAACTGTGAAGTGTTCAGACGTCCTGCAGAATGAGGCTCCTCTGTTCCAATGCAATCTTCTTTGCAGCCTCTGATTTATTTTCTTTCCCCTCTCTAGTAGTTCTCAAAGACTTGTGCAAATGTGTATACTGATGTAAATGTTTGAGTTCCACTACCACTGTGATACGCTTCTAGAGGTAGAGAGAAGTTGGCGTGTTTCTATTAGGGTGGGTGCAAGACTACTTTATCTTTCTTTGTTTTGTTTGGGGTTTTTTGCCTTTGTTTTTTCACTGAATGCAAGAGCAAAGGAGTTCTCTTTTCAAAGAAGTCACTCACTACAAAGAATGCACTTTCTATATCTCTGCATCCCATCAGCTGCATCACAGGGTCTACGTCTCATCGGCCTCCCTCCCATTGCTGTTCAGATATCAGGTAAAAGCATTTGCCGTCTCATTTTCTAAAGATTTGTGTACAGTCTACAGATATATTTAAACATAGGAAAATATATAAATATATTTACGTTTTGTGTCATAGATATAATGTAAAGTAAGATGTGTTCTATGCCAAGGTTTTTGCAGTGCCCCCCTCCCCCCTTCGCACTGTAGATGCAGGATGCTCTGCAGCGGTTCTCCTGGTCCGACTCACAGCTAACCCTTCTCTTAGTGATGTGTTGCATGAGGAAAGGTCTGGGATTGGTTAGAATGGGCAGGGTAAAATAATGTGGATTTTTTTTTCATCTTGTAGCGCATGATACATGCAAAACTGTTTTTTTTTATAACATATATTTTCAAATTCTAAAGTCTTCTTTTTTAGTTGCAAACAGTTTAAAGACACACACTGTACAACATCTGGGGGGTGATAATCTTTGTTGCTGCTCAGTTTTTTTTAAGTAATGCAGATGTTGATTTAGTATTCAAACAGTACGTTTCAGTCTGCTATTTTGGTTCATTTATAGCGTCTTCTGAAAGTACTCACACCCCTTAAACTTATTCACACCTTTTTGTGATAATTCTAGAAACTTCAGTGTATTTTACTGTATTAGGACTTCATGTGACATACCAATGTGTGTGAAATCTGGAAATGGGGCTTGCATTTGTGTTAGAATGGTCTTTTGGGATATATCTCTTCTGGATCTTGAGACAAATGGTTTGGCCTCTTCTTCTTTGCAAGATAGGAGAAATGAAGGAAGTCTTGAATAAAAATTAGCTGTAAGATCCGTTTTTCTAAGATGGATTTAGGACTGAACTTGATTCTGCTCTCACCACAACCACATTTCAGAATTGAGAATGGTGCATGTGCAAGGTCATGTGAAGTGTTAGTTATGTACCACTCATAGTATCGGGCATGGTAAGCCAAAAAATTTCATATTGGTCTCATCTGAAGAGAAAAGCTTCTTCCATTTGTTTGTTTTATTTCCCATATGGTTAACTTTGGATTTTTTTCCCCAGCAAAGGTATTTTTCTACCATTCTTCCATAAAGGCTGGGTTTATTAATTGCCTGACTAATAATTGAATCCCTGGAGTTCCTCCATTGTTACCATGAGACTCTTGGTTGCTTCCTTGACTAATGCTCTCCTCTGCTCACCTGTCAGTTTATGTGGACAGCCATGCCTTAGTAGGTTTTAATTTCCGCTCTACTATTTTTATTTTGGTTGTTAGATTGAACAGTCCTCTGTGGGATGTTCCAAACATATGATTTTATCGTATAACTAACCCTGGTGTAAACTTATCCAGCACATTATTTCTGCCATGCCTGCTGTGTTCCGTGGTCTTTATGAGGCGTTTTGTTCAATCATTTTATCCAATAAACCTCTGAGTCTAGATTGCATTTTTTTAAAGTGGGGGGTTTAATGCAATGTGTGTCACACTTTTTAAAATGTTATTTGGAATATATTTTCATACCATTGAAAATTTTTCTTAAATTTGTCATAAATAGTAATGTCAAATATGTGTACAAATACAGCATAGAAAGGTTCATGGGGGTGTGATTACTTTTGCAAGGCCCTTTAAACAGAATGAAGGAATTGAAAAAGGTTGTTAGGTTTCAGGCTGTAGAGACGTTAGTGTGGTTACCTTTTAATCTGTGGCTGATACTGGTTGGTCAAAGACTACTACCCTAAAATGGTATGCATGAATCAGTTCAGTCAGTCCATTTCATCTGCAACAGGCCAAGGACTCAATGGTGCCCCCCAGTGTCCAACGCTCTGAACAACGTGTAGCATCTGCTGCATCCAGCACTATTTTATGTCCTGATCTTCATTTTTGTTTTCTGTTGGTCTTTAGATTGTTCATTGTGTAATACTGAGGTTAAATATGAAACACATCCACAGCTCATGTTTTCCAATAGTTGATTTCAAGAGTGCCACAAAGAAACTTAACGATGCAAGCACTTTCCCCGTGCCTCCCAAATCCTCTCTTTGACAGCAAAGGTCTCACCACACCAGTGTTGCCACACACATCTGCAGCTGTCGAGGAGCTACGACGCGGTTCCATGCTCTTCGATTAGTCGGGTGAAGTGCAGGTCTTCTCTCTCCAGCTCCTGCTCCCGTGAGCTGGAGACATACTGTAGATTAAGGAGTTCTGAGAGTATTTAATTTGTAGACACTGACTGTGTTATCCCTCCCAGATCTTTTGTGTGTGTGTGTGTGTGCGTTTGCGTGTGTGTGTTGAGTGTGTGTGTAGACCTGCAGAAACAGGCTGAAAAGGGAGATTCCACTGTGTGTTCTTTCAGGGGTGTACACCTCATGGTACATTGCACAGGTGTGTAAGATGTAAGTTGCACTGCGACATAAAAAAAGGAACATATTGCTCTTTTTCAAGGATAATACTAGCTTACTGTTATTCTGTACATTAAACTGACTAAAGATGATATTGAAAAGAAAGAAAATGACATTTATTCTTCCTAAAGTAGCCTTTTTTGATTTCATATATATGAAAGTATATAAATATATATAAATATATATATATTACAAAAAAAAACAGATTGTAAACCTAAGTTGTTAAACTTTGACTTCAATAAACTGAATCCTCTGCACTATGAGCTGTTCTTTCTTTTTGTGTCTAATATATATATATATATATATATATATATATATATATATATATATATATATATCACTTGCATATTAGTAATGCACAAAGATATATCTTACATGTTTATTCTTATTATTATTATTACATGTTATTTTAGATGATTGTGCTTTCTTCATAACAAAAACAAATGCACTGGTACAGAAACAGAGCCCTATCAAAAAACTAAAAAATAATGCTACGGACTATATGCACTCATTTGTTTGTTGGGGGCTTCTTTGTATGGATTACTGTATCAATGCGTGATAGGATGGAGGCGATCAGGCATGGACTCTGCTGAGGTGTTAAGGAAGCCCAGGATCTTTTAACAGCAGCCTTCAACTCGTCTGCATTGTCGCCTCAGGAATCTCTTATCCTGTACTTGACAATACCCTATTGATTCCCTACGGGATTTTTATTAGGTAAGTTTGCCAATCAGTCAATCACAGTGATGTCATTGGTCAGTAAAGAATCAGAATCAGCTTTAATGGCCAAGTATGACACATACAAGGAATTTAACTCCGGCAACTTTTCTCTACAGTACAGAACTTAAATAAGTGAAATAAAAAAGGAAATAAAAATAAATACAAATAAATAATAAAGGATAATATATACACCAAACCGGGGTTATTGTACAGTGAGTATATACAGCAGTGCAGAGTTTTAGTTTATTGTTCATGTGAATGGACTCACATTCTGTGACTACTCAGAGTTCATCAGAGAGACAGCCTGGGGGAAGAAACTGTTCTTATGTCGGGTGGTTTTGGCGTACAGCGCTCTGTAAGGCCGGCCAGAGGGGAGGAGCCTAAACAGGTTGTGGCCAGGGTGTGAGGGGTCAGTGGTGATTTTTCTGGCCCGCTTCCTGACCCTGGCCCGGAATAGGTCCTGAATGGAGGGAAGATCAGTACCTATGATCCTCTCTGAGGACCTGACTGTTCTCTGCAGTCTGTCCTTGTCTTGCCTGGTGGCGGATCCGAACCAGACAGAGATGGATGAGGTCAGGACAGACTGGACTATTGCTGTGTAGAATATGGTCAGCAGTTCCTGAGGCAGGTTGAACTTTCTGAGCTGACGCAGAAAGTACAGCCTTTGCTGGGCCTTCTTCCTTATAGAGTCAATGTGGGAGGTCCACTTCAGGTCCCGTGTGATGGTGGATCCTAGGAACCTGAAAGACTCCACTATGGGGACTGGCCTGTTGGTGATTATGAGAGGAGATGTTGATGGGGGTCTCTTCCTGAAGTCCACTGTCATCTCCACAGTTTTGAGCGGGTTTAGCTCCAGGTGGTTCTGACTGCACCAGAGGACCAGCTGTTCCACCTCCCTTCTGTATGCAGACTCGTCGCCGTCACGGATGAGTCCAATGACGGTGGTGTCATCTGCAAACTTCAGGAGTTTCACAGAAGGGTCTCTTGACGTGCAATCAGTGGTGTAAAGGGAGAAAAGCAGTGGGGAGAGAACACATCCCTGGGGGGCGCCGATGCTGAGGGACCGGGAGCTGGATGTGAAGTTACCCAGTTTCACCTGCTGCCTCCTGTCAGTCAGGAAACTGGTAATCCACTGACAGGTGGAGGGAGGCACGGTGAGCTGGGACAGTTTTTGGTGGAGGAGCTCTGGGACGATGGTGTTAAACGCAGAGCTGAAGTCCACAAACAGGACCCGAGCGTAGGTACCTGCAGAGTCCAGGTGGTGCAGGATGTAGTGGAGAGCCATGTTGACTGCGTCATCCACTGACCTGTTTGCTCTATAGGCGAACTGAAGGGGGGTCCAGCAGGTATTGTTACTTGTGGCAGTATGAGCAAGAGCCAGTAGGGCTTGCCACGTCCCCTGGCTGGTCTAGAGGTTATAACGGACTAACATATGTTTAGATGGTGAAAGATGAGACAAGCCTACATTTATTTTCTGCCATATTTAAGCTTTCTTTTAAACAGACTGGTCCTTAAAGGTGAAGCACTGTTTTTTGCAACCTGGACCTTATTTGTAGCAAGGAATACTTTCACATACCCCAACAACTTTGGTACAACTGGAAGTCGTTCGGGAGATGTTTTACTCTATTCCCGATCAGTATATATCCAATGAAAGTGGCAGAAAATGCCTTATTTAGACGCAGCGCTTTGGGCTCCTCAACAACTCCCATTATATAAACATAGGGCCTATGCTGATCCCAAATGGAGCTAAATATCTCTCAAAGGACTTCAGTTCACACCAAAATTGTCTGGGTGAGTAAATGAATGTATTGCATGCTACAAATAAGATCCAGGTTGGAAAAAAACAAATGAAAAAAACTTCCCCTTTAACTCCAGAACAGCTCAAGGCAGCAATATCTAAGCAAAATGTACTGTACAAACCTACAATTATTATACCTAACAAGCACGTAGAGATTTAGATTACTACAAGACCGTCACAAAGGGACATGGAGACCTTCACAAACAGATGGGTTGTATCGTACTAAAGTGGCCCAGTCACTGCTAATTGATGATTAACCAATAATAAATGCAGAGGGTGATCCTAAAACAATACATTGGATATGACTTCACATAAAATAAAAAATAAAATAAAATAAAAATATTTTGGGGATGTAACAAAGCTGAAAAAAAAAACAAAAAAACATATCCATACAGTTTGTCAGCAGAGGCATCAGGTGCTTAAATATTAAATTAATAAATTTAATATTTAACTTATTTAACTTATTTAACTTATTTAAATAAATTACTGAAATAAATTACATTTCTGGTGATATTCTGAAGTTCAAGATTACCCACTAAAGCTGCAGGTGCAACCTTAGTCCATGAGGTGGCAGTAGCTGACCGTTTTAAAACAGCATAGGTTCTACTGGGACGAAGAAGAGGGAGGAGAGTTGTCATGGCGGCCAAGGTGAAAGTTTAACACGTTTTATTTGGAGGTTTTTCATAGTTTGACTGGGTACTTTCAATGAATGCAGGTCTCATTTGCTTTACTTATCCTGCGCGAGCTTTGAGTTTGCATTTTAAGTGACTGCCACCTTCCAGCTGTTAGTGCTGGGCTAAAACTCCGATGCTAAGTGAGCTTCGCTGGATAAGTCTCAGTTTAAGCGGATGATGTTCTATCATTAGCTCCCCCTCGGAGATCCGTGACAGCTGCTAAACCTCGATATTTGTCTCTGTCGACTTTATAGCCCCATTAAGCATACACCTAATAACATTATCTAGTATAGCACTTTAAATAGGTGGAGAGCTAGTGCTATCTGGCAAAAAAAACCTATTGTTTGTGTTGCCACTGTTTCGCGTCAGGGCTTCTACCAACACAGTTTATTTACTGTTTATATCAGATTGTCAATGGACTGAAATTAGCTTAAAGTAACCAGAAAATAGACGTACCAACGTATTCAGGGTGCAAATTAATCAATTAAACGCTATTTAACTATATGTTGAACTTTATGGGTGGAGTTTGACCTGTAAATTTATGCGGTTTTGTTTAACGGAGACTTTTAAAAATGACCTTTGTATGTTTCCGTTTTCACCTCACGGACTTGTTTAAATGCATTGCACGTAATTCTTTTTAGGGATTAAAAGCAGAGTGATCGCACACTTGTGGAAAACTTTTTTTTTCTAATGTGTTAAAGCCGCTATAAGTGAGCTTTAAGTTATAAGTTTAAATTAAATTTGCTCGTTTGGGAATCAAAACAAAAAATTTTACAATCAAAATTACTATAAGCGGCTGCTATTTATATACGCATACAGCGACACATCTATCTATCTATCTATCTATCTATCTATCTATCTATCTATCTAGCTATCTATCTATCTATCTAGCTATCTAGCTATCTAAAGCTTTTGCCGTTGTAAAAGTTGCCATCTTCATTACTTTCAACTACATGCGATGTATAAAAGTGTTTGCCCCTTTTTTGATCTCCGTTTTTAATGTTAGCGTAAATGTTTCAGATCAAACATATCTTCATATTAGTCAAAGATGGCACAAGTAAACAGAGCATGCATTATTCATTTTTAAGGGACAGATCATTAGCCTACATGATTGCCCCCTTAACCTTAGCAGCAGCTTCAACTGCATTTAAGCATTTGCAGTAACAGCACTAGTCATTGTTGCCAACTCATCTCTGCAGAATTGTTGTTGTTAAGCCACACTAAAGTGTTTTCCAGCATTAACCTCTTTGTCAAGGATTCAGGTGAGGACTTTGACTAGGCCACTTTAAAGCCTTCCTTTTCATTGAGCCAATCAGAGTTGGAGTTGCTGGTGTGTTGTCAAACGTTGTCCTGCTGCAGAGCCCAGGTTGGTTTCAGCTTGAGGTTGCCAACATTCTTCATAGTTGTTCTCCTTCAGGATTTTTTGGTCGATGGCAGAATTCATTCTTCCATTTATCACAGCAAGCCTTCCAGGTCCTGAAGCAGCAGAACAGCCCCAGACCATCACACTACCACCAAATTTTTTTCTTGTTTTATTGGTATGATATTTTTTTTCGGAAATGTGGTTTTACTTTACACCAAATGTAATGTTACACACACCTTTCAAAAAGTTGCGCTTTTGTCTCGTCAGTCCAAAAAAGAATTTCCCAGAAGTCTTGGGGATCGTCGAGGTGTTTTCTGGCTACATTGAGACGTGACTTAATGTTCTTTCTGCTCAGCAGTGTTTTTCGGGTTGGAACGCTGACATGCAGGCCATTTCTGTCCAGTCTCTATCACTTTATCACACATGGCCATCATGTCGGGTTGGGTCTTTTTCTCCCTTAACAATGAAAAACGTTATCTTATGACAGCGTTTTGTATTTACCTATGTTGTGTTTGAGTAATATTCGAATTTGTTTGATGATCTGAAACACTAGTTTTATGAACATGGGGGGGGGGGGGGGATCGGGAAGGGGGCAAGCACTTTTTTACACCACTGTAACTGTTGGCAGTCTATGGCAACGGGTGGGGGGGGCAGCACTGTGTTGAACTGTCGAACACTTCCTCTGGCATCTCATTGAAAACACTTCTAACGGCGTGAACAGTATAATAGGGAATTATAGCCCGTTTGAAAATGTAACTCTTTGCAACTTTTTTTTTACCTTAATGCAGCCAACAGACATATTGTTGATTTGAAAGGTATGGTACCACTATAAATGTTTGCAAAGAGACAGTTTAAAAATATAATTTGAGACCCTCAAGATAAAAGAATTAGGTGTTGCTAAATCATGTGGATTCTTTGGAAGTAAAGGCGCTTTTAAGAAATCTCAAGCTCTTATCCCTCGCAACATCTTTGAAGCCTTTTTTCCCCTCTTCACGTAAAACCTTACTTTCAATTTTGCTTTGTCACAAACATTAGACAGCAGAAAGGGGGGGGGGGGGGGGGAAATACAGCAGATCTTTCATACCTTGGCTGACCTAAAAAAAGAAAAACACCTCCAGAGGGGAAATTGGCCCGCTGTATAAGGGACGTGCCAGTTGATCAAAGTTTGCGGTTTGTTTTGATGTTTTCATCTTTTCATTTTTACATCAAGAGACGTTTCGAAGGAGCAACCTTAAATTCAAAGCGTGGAGGTTTTTTTTGTTTTTGTTTTTTTACCGGCTCCCGGTTTTTCTTGAGGAATTTCAAAACACATCTGTCCAACTGCATACACAGTTTTGTGTAAAACTGATTCTTCGATTACTATTTGATTGCTGAATTTTTTTTTTGGGGTCGTTAGTAAAAGCTTTACAGAGATAAAATCAGCCACACATCCTTAAATAAGTAATGTCTAATATGGTGTAGAAATTGTGACCAGTGCACCTCTTGTTCATCTTTTCCTGAGTTAAATTGAATCCCACAGAGCATGAGCAAAATGTTTATACAGTAGCTCGCTGCTGATTGGAGAAAATGTGTCTGCCCCTCTGTCACGGCAGCCCCCCGATCTCCCCCCCTTCCTATTCCACTGAGACACCACATGAGTCGCCTGTCTGTCAGTGATTTCCTCTTTGTTGCAACTGTTGCCGCATTAAGCTGTGAAGTACTGTATCTGGAAATGTTGTCTTTTATTTGTTTTCTTTCCGTTTCCCTCTCCAGGTGGTGATGGTGGCCGTCCCGACTGTGCTGGGAATAGCTTCCATCCGCGTATACACTGTGAAGGAAGCACCCACAAACGGGCTGGTTTCTCGAGACAGGGTAAGGCTGTCCCGTAGCATCAGCACAGGTGGCGTCACAGATTCTTTGTCCTAACTCACCCTGACCATGCGGCTCTCTCTCTCTTTCTCTCTCTCCAGCTGAACGTCTACACCCCGCTGTCCGGGGCTGATCCCCCTAAGTTTGCTCCAGAGAGTCCAGGACTTATCGAGAGAGGGTTAACTACAAGCAGAGAGAGCGTTTTGCCGCTGGTCCAGGCTGTGAAGGTATTTCGGTTTTGCTGTTTTTCTCCATAGCAGATCTTAGTAACAAACTTGTGCAGCTCTGTGAGTGCCTACACATTTCTCTTAGATGGAAAGACTTAAGTGTTAGATAAAGCTCAGATAGAAGGGAGGCTGTTATCTTGCACCTGCAGCCTCGGTTCTCTCGCCTTGATTTTTTGTTTTCTTTTTTTGTTCCTTTTGCTTGCGGTTAGAGCTCCATCCCACAATGCTGCAAATGCTAAGTGCAAGTACGAGGTTTGCAGAGCACATCAGGAGTTTGACAGGAAACACTTTTTTTCCCCCCTTTTCAGTTCATGTCTGTAGTGCAGTTTGATTCCGTGAAAGAACAGAATAAAAAAAACTAAAACACTGACTAATATCTGTTATTTTCAGCGCTGTTTTCTTGATAACCTTTTCGTACTATTTTCTGCTCTGTTCTTTTTTCCCAAACAGGGGGCCTGTCTCTCTGTAAAACGGAGAAGTGTTAATCTTTACCATGCAGGAGAGGGTAAGTTTATAGGAGGTCCATTTTACCACATCTCATATCCTTTCTAGCAAAACATCTCAGCATGTACTCATGTGTTGGTGTGCTGAAGTAAGTGTTTGTAAATAAAAACTTGCCATTTCAACTCTAAAACACATTAAAGTGTTATTCATTGATTAAATATTTCTTTCTTTTGTAAGTGACCGGGATAATTCCCTTTGAGGTGTCCATTATCAGAAAATAATGGACGGTTCACCACAGACTGTGGTTCCGACTCTGGATCCAGATTAACGTCTGGACGGAAGTTGCAGCCACATCTCCACAGAAAGCCACTGATAAAATCAAGGCCCTGTTTTCTTTCGATGTCCTTTTCCTTTCCTCTAAGTAATTTGTCAAGAGTTTGTTGATTCTGAGTGTGCTTTAATTGTCAAACTGCTGCAGAAACACAAATATCAGCAGCCGACATTTTTACTCCCATAAACGGAGAGCGTTGTGTGTGACATTTTCTATTTTTTTCCACATGCGGGTCACTTTAGGGGCCATGAGCCATTCACACTGGAGCGTGTTTGCTGTTGCATTTCAGTCATAGTTTGAAAAACCACATCCAAAAAAATCATATTTAATCCAAGACATGCAGTGTGAACGTAGCCAGACACACCTTAAAATCCACCAAACAGGTCATAGCAGCAAACTAGAGCTGAACCTAAAGAATCTAGTCATGAAGGAGTTCACTGCAGTAGCCATTGAAAGTTGCGATTTAAATTTGCATAAGCAACCTGACATTTTTGTTGTATTTGTTCATAGCAACCAGTTGCATGTTTGTATATTTTGTCAGCGAACCTCTAATTTCCAGTATCCTTGAATCATTCAAGCGGTGCTCCTTCTCGAATCATTTATGTACAAATGGATGTTTGTGTTCTAACATCGCTTTGTGGAACTCTCTTTTTGGTTTGAAGACAGAAGTTTGAAGACTTTTGCTAGTTTAACACATGACTAAATTGTTTGAGTAGTACAGGTGTATCACAGTGTTTTTTCTCTGCTTTCCTGTCTTGTAGATGTTTATTACTACTTGATCGACCCTCCTCCAGGTTTTCTTCCCCGATTCGGCACCATCACAATGGCTGGCCTGCTGGGCATGTTCTTGGCACGGAAAGGTAACGTAGTCTCCTGTTTCTATACCACATGTATCGAAAGTTGTTGAGAATGGTTATTTTATCAGTTGTTAATTCTTATGTGGTCAGGGTTTCTACATAGTCTTAAAAAGCTTCCAAAATTTTCCATGTCTGGATCTACTTTTAGCCCTAAGATTCTTTGTGAATACGGCCCCAAATTTTTTTTATTAGGTTTTTTCCAAAAATGCAATATTTACTGTATTTCATCTTTAGCTTGGTGCATTTAAACCTGAGTTTAAACCAAACACTTCAATGATTTTATGTGCTGCCTCACTCAGAACCAACAGAGGCCAATTGAACTGCTTTACCAACTATGTGTTTTGAGATACCTATGAAGCCATGGGTGTCACAATCTAAATTTTTTTTTATCGAAATCGAATGGAAATTACGTCACAACTTTGCACATCGAAATTTAAAAGACGATCGCGATCACCTCTTCCAATGTTTACCTACTGTAGCTTCACTAGCGTCCCACTCGGACTCCGTAGCAACAGTTAGCAGGCAATCGTCTATTTATTCCGATTTTTTCATCACAAAGAACCACACATTGCATTTTCCCTATACAACTCACAATAACACCTAATAATATTATTAACCGGCCGCTGTATCACAATAAGAGCTTCCCCTGCGAACACAGCACACCTCTACAGAGTGTATTAGCTAATGCTAGCAAGGAGCTATTAGCTAAGCTACAGTTAAACCATGGATGAAGAAAGAAGCGGCAGGACCGGAGCTAAAGCACCGTTTATTCTAAACCAGTCACCAGTGAAGACATTTTGAGTTCCCAGTGACATAAGTCGACATTCTCATTGTAAAAAAGAGGACCACTGCTTGGTGCACATTACCTCGTTTCTCTGAGCCAGCCAGAGCTGAGAGTTGTTGCGCTGCAGTAACTAAAAAGAGTCACTACATGGCAGCTACCCTCTGTTACTAATAATTTCTGTTATTTATTTAATCAAGATTTTTACGCTTATAAGTGTAACAGTTTATTGTATATACAATAAAATTGTTAATAAATTATTTCAATTTGACCATTAAGCCCATTTGAACAAGTGTACTTACGATTTACAAGCCCGCCAGCCAAGGCAACAAAACATCAAACTAACAGCGTATCAGTTAACCATCATACACTTTTCCTGGCATTCCACCTGGACATTTTAGAGGACGGACCATCAGAAACATGATGGTGTCTTCAGACATGCAGCTGGAGAAATTTACTCAGTGGGTTTAGGGGCAAGTGTTTGGAAACAGTTTGGCTTTAATGAGAAGGAGAACAGAAAAGGCCTGGACAAGAATTACACCACATACAAGTTGTGAAATGTTATTTTTTTACCTGAAAATCTTACCATTTTTTCTTCCAGAGGTTTTTGTACTATTAGAGAATTTTACCTTTCTAATTACTTTACTACATAAAATATTTTTCACTTTAGATGTGAAAGGTGCTGTTTTATGTTTGTTATTATTATGCTTCTATTGCCAACACGCATGACCTTGATATGAATATGAAACATTTTGGACATGTGTGGGTTTTATTTGTGGTTTCACATAACTAAAAGATAGGTCATTTGTTCGGAAACTTCAATTTAGGGTTGTCATAAACGATTATTTTTTTTAACGACTTGTCACAATTAGTTTTGCTGATTAGTCAACTAATCGGATCACATGTACATTGTAGCTTATCCTAACATCATCATCACATCACCCTTTGTTGCAGCAAAATGTGATCTTCTTTCCTAAGTCCAGTGTTATGGGAATATTACGGTAATATTACTTTCAAGCTTGCCAGCATCAATGCCGCAATATTCCTGCAAAGCCTTGCGGCCATGGCGCATTCATAGCTCTATAGGGAATATTACCCCAATATGCCGGCACGGGGTGTCTTATGAAAATGCCACTCTGTGACAGATGTTAAACAGTCATCATGCGTCAGCCTAAACTGGACACTCAGAAATACAACTGTTACTGCAGTGAGAGGTGATGCTTCAAAGTGTCAGCTTGGGGGGAGCTGAATACAAATGTACACCCAAGCTTTTAAAATGACATAATCTGACACAGTGAAGCGGTATGGTTTCCAATACAAGATACTTTGAAATAAACCTCATCTAGTATTAACAGAGTAACCCACTGTTTAACCCCACGTTACGATCCCCAGTCTGATTTCACATCTCAATATCATTGCAGTAACACTACATATTAGAAGCGAACCCAGTCCCTGATGTTTTACACGTTAGCATTGTTTTTTTGTTTTTGTTTTTTTTACTAAACCGTTTGTTCTTTTTCCTTTTAGTTTGTCCTGCAGAAAGTTATTTCTGTAATAGAGATGTTTAAATGCATTTCTGACTATAATGAACTTTCCATCCTTGAAAGGTCTCCAACATACTGGCTGGTTTCAGACAGGATGTGAGGAGAAAGGCTGTAAAAAAACAAACAAAACAAAAAAACGCAGAAATGTTCTGGGTTGAACTAAGTCATAAAGAATCACATGTGTAAAAGTTTTCGTTGAAACCAGCAGTTTAACTCATCTGATTGCTCTTTGTGTGTCATGCAAAACCTTTTCAGGCTCTCGTTTCAAGAGGTTGGTTGTTCCTTTGGTCCTCATGAGTGCTGGGGCCTCAGTCTGCTACCCAGCTCAAGCAGTGTCGGTGCTTAAGGTAACACCTGAGTTTCTTCAGTGCTCAGATCTTGTTGGTGCCATTTTCAGATGCAATGCCTCTGCTGTCCTATCTCTGTAGGTGACAGGACAGAAGATGTATGCTGCAGGGCAGTGGAGCAGCGCTGCAGCGTCGTCGCTGCTCACTACAAAGGAACCCGTTGCCAAAGAGACTGTTGCTTCACAGCCGCAGGTTCTGAATTTCTGATATTTTTTTTTTAGTACTGCATCAGAAAGCCTAAAACAGAGAGTATATTAAATGGGTTTTATTTTTTGTGACTTAACTTGAAACTCTTGTTCAGCCTTCATAAGTACGATCACTTCCCACTAGTTGGGTTCCCTATGTGATCTGAAAATCCCCTGTGAGTCATAATCAGCGGCTCTTCATATTCTTTTTCCTGGCTTTTACTTTTCGCTGTTTGTTTTTGGAATCTGCTCTTTGTGTTTTTACTTCAGTTATTTTTTTCTATTATCGAATAAAAAGTCTAATTTACTGTGAGCTCATCCAATACTAGCCCATCCCATAAGACCTCCAAATGTCCATTTTTTTCCTATCTTTTCTTGTTTACAGATGTTACAAACTAGGTATGTCCATTGGCAAGAATCTGGTGAAAGGAAATATATCCCAATTTACAGGGTACAATACTATACATTGGCATATGTTGCGATACTATGAGTTAGACTATTTTGGCTAAGCTCTCTGTTCAGCACGACAGACCGGTACAACGGCCGCATAACTGCTGACGCCCTACCAATCCGGCTATCGAACTCCCGCTCCATTTTTTCTCATTCATACACAAAACCCCCAGATAGGGGGAAGGACCTTGTCCAGAACCCAAATAAGGTACTCCACTAGGGATGTACCAATCTCAAGATTGGACCGGGCCGATATTTTCACAATTTTCAGTAATTGGGGATTGGCTGCATTAGCTGACGAGTTGCTCAGATTTTTATGAAAGTACCTCCTAGTTACATTTAGCAGTGATTGCACAATAATTCAAACCTCAGTAGTGGTGCAAACAAGTACTCTTAATTACAACAACTCAGCATAGCAGATTAAACACAGATTTTTTATGGGTAAACTTCAACAAATGTGCTTTACCATACTTTAAAAGGTGGGAGAGAAAAAATCACGCTGACCTGCACCTGTGGTTCAAATAGCGTTAGAAAGGTATGGCTGAGATTATGTAATATTTTGATTTCATGGTATTTATAACAATTATGGTAATGCTTATTAATGAAATTAGTTTACTTGCTGAAAATATCTTTCAGTGTTATAAATTTCAATACTAAAGGCAAAATACCGGATTGGGGCTCGAAATGGGATCGGATTTTAGGTTAAAACGGATCGGGATCTGAGGCCCAAAGTACTGATCGCGACATCCCTAAACCCTACCTTTTTCCATCTCAAGAACATGGTCTTGGATTTGGAGGTACTGATTCTCTTCCCGGCCACTTCACGTTTGGCTGCGAATCGCTCCAGTTAAGCCTGTGGCCAACAAATCGGATTCATTTAACCACAAAAAATAGTCACAAGTAGTGCTTCCATTAAAATTCTAAGAAATAAAATTCGATAAATTGCTGCTGAATATTGATACAATATGGTGACATAAAATATCTTGATGTGTAGGCACATCGATATTTTCTTAGATACCTATTAAATCCCTATCATAATCCTATTATAAAACATTACCTTGAAAACATTAACACCCAAAACTTTTTCTTTTACACAGATTATTTTAACAGTATTACCGTAATCAATGATGTATGTTCAGTTTTATACTGCAGGTGCATTGACTTCAAGTCACGTTAAAATAAAGAGCACAATAGACAACAAGGAGCATCCTCTTCATGAGATTGTCATAAAACAGCGTTTTCAGTCAGAGGCTTCTTCAGAACTGCTGTATAGCCAAAATGCTCAGCCTGATCAAATCTCTCATTTTTAAGAGTCTCCTGGATGGCTTTTGAACAAACTCCGAGCATGTCTTAGACAAAGCTGGAGGTGCTCTTCTAGACGAACGTCTGCTCTGGCGCTAACGTGGTTTTATGCGCACCTTTTGGTCATCGGGAACCTTTTCTCTAGGCCTGTAAGATAAGTTCCAAAAAATATAAACTCTTTATTTTTTCGTTCCTCCTAATTTCAGCCTTCTTCAGAACCAGAACAACAGTCTGTTCTGACATCAGACTCCTCGGCCAAGAAATCAGATATTCTGGAGACAGAAGGGGAATCAGCCGAGTCCTTTCCTATTTCTGACGAACCGGTTGTCAACGTCACGACAGAAGAAGAGTCACCAGTAGCCCCTACAGGAATATCTCCAACAGAGACAGGCATGGGTTTTATAGGTATTGATCACTGTCTCCTCCTGTGTCCGTTTCCTTCTGTTTGTTACACTCAGCCACACAAGAGTCTCTCCTGGTAATGGTGATGCGTTTCCTCCCTCTCCGTCTGTGTTCTTCATCAGATTCTGAGCCAGTCCAAACAGAGCCCTCTCGCCCCTCTGAAGAAGCGGCCCCAGTTGAGAGCGAGGAGGCCTCCGATGGAAAAACAGCCTCAGACGATGTTTCGTTTGACGGGACGCCAGCCGATTCAGCGAGCTCGGAACTGGAGAGCGCCCAGGACGAGTCTGCAGCAGCCATTTCTGCAGACGAGTCAGAACCTTCTTCTGAAGGACACTTGCCAACAGGTTAGGAAGACCTAAACGGTTTCTGAAAATAACTTAACATTTCACTAGTTTTAATAACCCAAACACGAACATTTTATGTATAAACTCTTTTAAAATTAACTGTTCATTAAGTGTGCTGCAAACAACCAATTCTTGCATTCTACATCCTGCACAGAATCAGTCACTGAACCTGAGTCAGCTGACGAACGATCACTTCCTGCTGTCGAGGAGACGCCAACCTTAACCCCCGTCACACTGCCACCTCCTCAACAGCCTGCAGAAGAAAACAGAAAAGGTATTTGTAGCATCCGTTATTTTGCAGAAACGCCTAATAAAGTTTTTCACATGATATTATTTTACATTAACAGACTTCATTGTTTAGAAGGGGATTTTTATGATTGCAGACAAAAACAAAATGATTGTGCAGTGGAAGGAAAAATGACATGAGTTTTCAATAAAACAAAATAAAGTAAATAAAAAATCTAAAAGGTCTCCAAAAGGTCTCCCATGCATGTGCATTCAGCCCCATGATTAACAATTTGTAGAAACACCTTTTACTTTGATTGCTTCGACATATTGTCGGCTGGATTGAGAACATCTCTGGACATCATTGTTCAAGTCTTGTCATAGTTTCTCGCTTGGTTGCACGTCTGGACTTTGACTTGGTCTTTTCAGACACGTGAATATGCTTTAATCAAAGCCTTTATATTGTACCTCTGGCTGTATGTGTAGGGTTGTTGCCCTGCTGAAAGGTAAAACTTCTGCACTCGTCTCAAGTCTTTCTCAGCCTTTCAACAGATTTTAAAGTAAGAACCTAACGGTTGTCCTGTAGCCAGATTTTTTTCCACCTGAGTTATGGTTTTCTGTAGATCCTTCATAGTTGCCATGTACCTCCTGGCTGCTTCCCTCGTTAATTTCTTTCTGTTAACTAATGAGCTGAAATCCGAAGGCCCTGACCTTTATTTTGACCTGTGAGAGTAAAGTGGGTTGAATATAAATGCGTGCCAGACTTTTCAGGTGTTTAATTGTAAAGACTTTGACAGCAGTGTGTCCACTCAACAATTATGCTCTACTATGTGTCAGCCTCTTGCATAAAATTCCAATAAAATGTATTGAAGTGAAGCAGTTCAAGGGTCTGGAATACCTTTGTGAGCTACCGTCTTCCTCTTTCTAAGAATTACCTCAACCTTTTTCATTACAGAAATCATTACGTTCTCTTTTATGACACATGCTTTCTTTTACTGGATAAAACAAGTAATCACAGCTTTTCCTCATGTGTTTTATTTTGAAATTCAGATATTATCCAAACGTATTTCATGTCCAAAACTCAGAAGTGCATTAAAACATAAATGCCTAATTAAAAACCTCATTGTATTCATTAGGACAATCATGCGCCCAATTCCTTTGAATTTTGCATTTATTTTCATTATTTTACCTGTGTGGCTGAAAAAAAAAATCTGATAGTTACAAAATACTATTTTCCATTTGCTTTCAACTGTTACTGACACATTATGTGCATCTGAGTGTTCATAACAATCAACCCCAATGTTGGTAACTCTGTTTGCTGAGTCATGTATTTATGGGAGATAAGCCTGCAGGATGCTGCGGCTTCTCTCTTCTATCTTTAGCTCTTCTCAGATTTGTCACAAATTTCAGTTTTCTCTCACATAATGGTTCACCCGTATTAATGTTCTTGTGAGTGAGATTACCCGTCATTTCCCATGTTTCCCTCCAGAGGGCTCTGGTTTCAAGCCAGACCCCACTCTCATGGACTTCGGCCAGTCCAGCTCTGAAGATGAAGACCTGTACAGCACACGCAGCTGAGAGAGCCGCAGGATGAACCTCGTCCCTTCGCTGCCGACTCACATCTCATCCCACTAAAAAGGACTCTGCAAAGTTAGCACTCTAAGAAAGATTTTGATCAACATTTTCATTTTTGTCTGCCCACATTTCCACAGAACACATCCAAGTAAGTCTGAATCGGCGCTGCATTCTAATGAATTGCGGTACATACAAAAAATAAAAATGGAAAAAACCCCACCCACAATGACATACGAAACTGCAGGATGTGGAACAGTCTCTGTTTTGCGTCAATTTTAAATGTTTCTGGCTTTCATGTTGAGTTTTCCACCATCAAATTTGCATACTGCTGTTATTTATTGTAATCTAGTTTGACCAAACTATTACCTATTCATCTAGGTTGTTGATAATTTAAATATTCTTCTCATACGTGCTGATAATGTCTACAAGGAGGACCTCTGGTTGCTTCATTTTGTTAGATCAGTGGTTAAGGAACTCTGAATAAATCTTTATTTTTTTGTGAACTCATATTGGGTCGTGTCATGTTTTGAATTCATTACAATTCATCAATCCAAAGTAGGCATAACCATGTGGAATTGCACAGGATTTGTTGTCCACTTAACAAAGTTTCTACTTTCTTTTACAAAGTTACCTTCTAAATTCTCTGATCATTCATGGAAACCAGCAGAAACCTTGATGGAGCCCTAAACATACCGCAGTTGTGTTTATGATATTGATTTATGATGAGGGGATTTTTTTTTCTCCTATCATGGATCCGTTCATGAACATGGTCAAATTCTGATGTCTGGACAACTTGTGGTGGCTATATTGTGTAGCATTTTATTTTGGTGTTTTACTACTTATGTATTTTTGCAGATATGTTACATATCCAGTTGTTTGCAAAAACCTTCATAATCTTTGTATATTTCCACTTTTTGTAATCTTACAGATGCATTTTTTCAATGTATTTTATTACGATTTATACTAACAAATCTAGTAAGGAAAAAGTTTAAAAACATTTTAATAAATAAAAATCTGAAGTGTGTCCAACTACCCTAGTTTTGTTCAGATGCCACTAAATAAATTCTAGGGCAAAAATGACTTTAGAAAGGCATATTTTTACTGTCCAACCAAGGGGAAATTCAGCTCTAACAGCAGCAAAAGAAACACAAAACACACAAAAAAAAGTATAAAAACAGAATGAAGAATAATATATGTATATTAAGGACAAAATTCCAAAACCAAAGAACTTTCAAGTTATTAAAAATAAAACGGGCAACTGAGTAGTATAATAGAAAATATATATATTTACACAAAGTACATGTGTAATTGCACTGGTTATTGTCTAAAAGCTGCAGGAAAGAAGGACCTACAAAATCACCTGAGAGTCCATTTACATTGACCCTAATCTGAGTGTGAATACACTAATTAGCGTCCAGTTTCCTTTAGCAGGTCAGAGTTGATGGGAAGGAGGATGGAAAGAAATATGAGGCAACCCTGGAAGAAACCTTTTTATAGATGGCAATTGTTTTTAGAATGGGGTCGAAGTTCATCTTCCAGCAGCTTAACAAACATAAACATATAGCAATAGTACAGCATTTATATAAAAATAGCCCAAATGACTTGCAGCTTAAACTGCAACAAAAGTTACAGCAGCGAATGTTGTTTCAAGTGGTCTGAATACAAATGCAGAGCCTCATTTTTCAGATTTGTATTTGTAATAGAAAAAAGAAATGTTTTTTTTTCCTTTCACTTCAGTTATCTTTACTTTGTGGATGTATTGTCTGTCAGATTTATCACCCAGTAAAATACACTGATGTTTGGGGTTGTAAAACTGACAAAATATGAAAAAGGTCAAGATTTAAAATCCTTTTAGGTTCAATAAAAACAGGTCAAACTCCTTTTTGTGTTGCTCTAAATACATATTCAGCTTTGGTTTTCTCTACAAAACAAGATCATCATCACTTTTAATCGTTTCATGCATGTTAATCTAAGACATTACTATGACCACTATGCTGACATTAGTAGTTAGTTAGTTATGCTAACGTTGTCAAAATTGGATGTCATTGCAGAGCCTGAAAGTGGCTTTTGCTTATAGTTGTGTTTTGCGGTGTACTCATTGCATGGATCAAGCCAGAGGCCGACTCATATAAACATAATATTGGTGATTACGGGACAATATAACCCCAAATTTCCACAGATACTGTAATTTGCTAAAATCGAAAGGCTTAAAGTATTAACTGATGATTGCATTGAAAACTCAAAGAAAGGGTCTGGATGAGAGAAGTGGGGATATTTTGTTTCCTTTGGTAAATAACTAAAAAAACCACCTGTTCTTAATTCAAGCGGACATCCAGTACATAGAGTACAGAGTGTCTGTTCAAGTCTTAATGGCTCCTTCACTGCTCTCCAGAGGAACCAGTGCAGGACTACTGGACCTCATAAAATCTAGTTCATCCAACGCCATGACCCTTGGGATTCAGTGCATGACTGTGTGTGAAAGCTAGTGTGTGGGTAAATGGGACCCCCCCCCCCCCCCCCCCAAACATTAAGAAATAGTCACTGCTATAGAGGCACAGTTTTGGGAGTAACTTTTTTTTGTTGCATCAAAGCCCGGGGGGGTGGGGGGGTTAAAGCAATTGTTGGATGGTGTAATCGTTCTTTTTTTTTTTTTTTTTTTTTTTAGATAAACAATACCAAATGTTCTAAATAAGAAAAGCTGTGTAGCTTTGGCTAAACCACATGGAATATATTGTGTTTGTTGAAAATAGAACTCAGGACTGGGAATGCTGGAAAGTGAAATGTTTTCTCGTTCTTCTCACAGCGTGTCATGAAGAACACAGATCATGTTGCAATAAACTGTGGCCTAAAAGTCGAAGGTCTCACACCCCCTATCCCCAACATGTGAAGCTAACTTTAGCCTCTTCTCACCTCTCTCAAGGGTCCCGTCCACTTACTGGGCCCGCTTGTTGAAGTGCCCCACACAGATGGCGGCTGCAGTCTTATTCTCAGAGCTAACATTAGAACTAGGCTCTGTCATGTAGGCCACTCTTCTTTTATTTTTATTTTTTTTTCCGATTTTTCACAAGCAGAGAGGAAGCACGGGGTTAGCGAACCCCTGACCTCTCACTCTTCGATCCCAAGAGCTGGATTTTCCGCACAGGACGTTTTGGGATGGTTTTGGTTTTAATGCTGATTATCTTCTCAGGGTCCCCTTCACCATCAAATAAACATAACACATTTATCAGCCACAAATATAAACACAACAGCTATGCAAGCCATTTAAGGGTGTTTGTTGATATGGTATATGATTGTTTAGGCACAGCTTCCTCTCACTTGAACCGGTTAAACATAGATTTTAATGAACATGGTTCACCCTTTTTTTTCACATGCAAAAAAGGAAATAGCTCTGTAACTTATCTTCCTTTTCGCCACTTTACCGCCACAAAGCTAAATGTATTTGCTTATGATTTTATGTGACAAACCAGCAGATAGAATTAATCTGAGTAATTAAAATAACAGCGGAAAGCCTCAGATGCACCGTTACTGGTATCGGGTTTCAGGCCGATACTGTTCAAATGTACAAGTACTTGTACTTATTACAGTTAACCACTATCATGAACCAATACTTAAAATATGGATACACTGCAATTGTTTCACAGAAAATTTTCTTTTTTCAGTTTAGTGTTGTGGTTATTTGTAGTAATATTTTGATGTTTTTATCTAATTCACCATCATTTGTTGTAACTAGCAGCGATGAAAATAAAATCAGTCTTCCAGTTCATCGCATTTTTTTGTGCGCTAGAAGTATCAGCATTGGTACACAGTATCGGCATGTACTCAGATCCAATAATCAGTATTGTATCGGTTTGAAAAAAAGCAGTATCACTGCATCCTTAATAGATTAATGTACTGTAGATAGAAGCATATTGCTGTGATAAAATGGCATAGTTAAAAGTCCAGACCTAAATCCAATTAGGATTTATTTTTCTTTTTTTTAGACGTCCCCATTCTCAATCCAATCTAGCTCAAATCGAGACACTTTGCACGAATAAACAAATATTTCAGCGTCTATGCCGACAAACTTGCAGCTGTAATTGCAGGGAAAGATGGTTCCTCAAAGTATTCATTTTGCCGGCTGACTCGACTCAGTCATGCAACAGTTGACATTTGTCTGCATCTTTGTGTTACTCCCAGTCACACAGAATCCCAATAAAACACATCTAAGTTATTGGCGGTGAGCTGGTTCTCAAAAACAGACTGAAAACCATGATTATTATTTTCCAATTAGTCAAGAATAAACGCTAAAGCATCGCAGACTTCTGGTGTATTGGCCTAGAAACTTTGATGGCTTCTCAACATCAAATGTTAAACCTTTTTTTCTGAAATGAGTGCTTAAAAAAAAAGAAAAGAAAAGAAAAAAAAAGATGGGCATACAATGAAGAATTACATTTTTATTACAAAAACTGCAACAAAAAAAACATAGCTGGGAGTTTGATACCCAGTTAGGCTTGTGCTGTAACTTGTTGGGATTGGGCGAGGGGTGTTGATGCTCCCTGCTCTGTTGCTCTCGTTATCTGCATCCTGTGCCGGCTCTCCCCGTCTCTAAATCCATGTGTTTGGGTCATCAGCCAAACGCACATAAACACTCTCTCCCACACACTCTCTAACTGTAAATCTCTCAGCCTTGTAATTTGCCTTTCTTGAGATTAGCTGCAGGCATGTGTTAGATGACTTATTGTAAAGGAAGATGCCAAGTGCTCTACAAGCAGGTTTAATTGATCTAGTCTGTTGACTGCAATGTAAGTGACATTGCCATTCAAAATTTTGTCACGTGTGGAAGGAGTCGTTCTAAAACAAAATGTGTGATGGGTGTGTAGGTGTTTGACAGATCGAGATGACCTAACTTCTAACTAGTAGTGGTTAGAAGCGGTGGAAGTGAAATGAAAAAAAGAGGAAAAAAAAGACACTCTTGTAACAAAAACTAAAAAATAAAAGAAGCTCGGTCTTGCCTGTGTTGGATTATTTCTAGAGTTAGTTGAAATATACACCCATGACACAGATAGATTGAGGGATTGATTTGGATTTTCGAAATAAATTTAAATACATACCCTTAACAGACTAATATATTTTGGATTATTAATAAAATATAATTGAAATACCCAATGAGCCAAACCAGATATCATTAGGGTTAGCAATGTGTACCTTTAAAATCAAGTTTACATATACTTTTCAAAATAAAAGCTCACAATATAATAGGTTACTTTTCAAATCACTATTACAGCAAACCCCATTAGCATGTTTTAGGACATTTCTTTCAAGCTGTGTATGACTTATGTGTACTTCATTTATAAGGTTTGTGTGATTGTTGGTTAATTGTATAGGAAATGTATAATAGTGGCATCTCAAACTAAAGCCTGAAAAGTTAATTTCTTTTGACCCACTTATTTATTGGAGCTTCCCTTATCCAGCAGTCAATGGGTGAAAGGCAGGTTTTAACAGAAAACCCAAAACCCCCCAAAAAAACTAACTGTAGAAACAGCTATTTACTGACGGGTATAAATCACACTACAGCATAATTTTAAAGTTGCAACTCAACTTTACGTGATTTTTTTGACTGTGGGAAGAGACCAGAGCTCCCAGAAAGAGTGAATTGAGAACATTCAAAATAATAAAATACAAAAAAAGAGAACATGCAAACTCCATTCTAAATGGCCCCAGATTAGAATTTGAATCTAGGACCTTCCTAATAAAACAGTGCAGGCAACCGCACTACCATGAGGAGCCTCTTTAAAATTGAAGCCTTTATATTTCATAGAGCAGATCATTGCATTGTACATTAGATATTAGGCTGGAACTCCAAAATACAATTTGTCAATACTTTTTAAAACAAACCCTTGAAACAGCCGATTATTACAGAACTAAATGCCACAGTATTATAGAACTAAACAAGGGATAATAAAATTATGTTGGCTATTTTTTTTACATGCAAAATTATTCCAAGATTGTTTTGTAAATTTCTGATGGACCTGAAACAATCAAGATGAAGGGATTAGGTTTTGCTTCAAAAATAAAGCTTACAGATTGCCTTCCATATAAATGAATAACCAATGAAAAGCTTGGGGGCTAGAATGTGTAGAAATATGACTGAAAAGCCATGTTGGGTCACTGTAAGAATTACTTTATCATTTAGAAGGCAAAGTTTAAAGACAGTGTTAGACAAAACCCTCTAACAGATAGGCACCATCCGTACTGCCAAAGGATTCTTTAAGTGAAGGTTGTTGCTCAGTGCTGCAAACATGAGTGTTCTGAGTTCATCTGTTCAAGTATGCAAAGATAATGTAAGATCTGCTGCAGAGAATGTAGCAAAGATCTGCGCTAATAAGCTCTGAGTATTTTACCATTCAGGTAATTAGATAAGACATATTTTATCTCTTGAGAAATTTCACTTATAGGAATATAGCGTTATTAAGATGAAAACTGCATCTTTGAATACCTCAGGTCAGCTTTTCCATCTCAGAGAGATACCGTAGAGCACAGGCATAGTTGGGTTTTCTTTTTTTTCTCATTAGTCTGTTATCTGCTATTTCTGTTGGCCTGCAAGCCACCATAAATTTCTGTTTTTAGTCGCTGCATGTCATGACCAAAGGCCTTTGGCCTCTGTCAGTCTCTGTGTGTTTATGTTAGCATTCATGTGCCTGTTTCTCGAAGATGCGATTAGAGCTGGGAATCGGTGGTCACGGCAGACTGAAGTTAAAGAGAAACATTTGAATCAGGGTGTCAGGGAAATGCATATTATGTTTTAGTGAGATTCCTTGCTTAGTCCTTACAGTGATACAAGTGTCAGAGCAACTGCACATACCATGCAGGCCAGGGGGGGAAGAAAATATAGTTTTATTGAGTTGTTTTTGGTTTGGAAAGCATGACATTTCAATTTCAAGTGCTCTGCGGAACACCGTGCATTCCTGATTTCTCACATCCTGCAAGAATTCAAAAACTGAACTCCTCATTGTCTGCCTTCAGAATCCGCAGTTCTCACGTCCATTCTTCATCCTTGCTGTCAATTTTCCGGCGGCTATTAGTTTAGGTATGTCACGTCCTGACAGATGCTCAATGGACCACGCTACACACGTGTGACACATTTGAGCACACAGCTTCTATGAATGCATGTCAGGATGATATTAAGTACAGCCAAGCAGCGAGCCATAGGTGCGGAGACGCATGCTCACATGTGAGTGCTGGGAGGAATGCATGCTTACACCGTTGATCAAAGGAAGTGTGATGCAATCAGTCTCGGAGCTGTGAATGCATCCCTCGTCAGCTTTCTCTAGAGACTTTAATGAAAACCCACTGGAGGGAGTCTCCACTCTTCTCTTTGCCTTCTCATCTTCTCGTTCACTCCCTGTGTTCTCAGTGTGTCCTCCTCCTCATTCATCTCCCAGGATGTGCTTCCCTGCCTTCTCCCTTTGTCCCAATAGCTGTCCTAACTTCCGCTGAGACAGAGTAAATATTTCCCATGGCTTATCAGACCACTGAGAGACAGAATCCTACACAATTTGTGAGGCTCTTTTAATTAAACCAGCACCTGCGTTTGATCAGGCTAAAGGTCCTGACAGGTATTATCAGGCCTTTGATTTTGACATGGTGAAACACACAACCATTCACTGTGCTTGTGTGTCTCCATCCACTGTTGCAACTATTAAACCAGTGCACATCTTGACTTGATTTTCCTAAGTTTGGCTTGCTCTAGTTGAGGCTCCAGGAGAGGGGGGAAACATTAAATAGCAAAAAGGGTAACTTTTCTTCTCCGTAATAACTGAAGTGTGACGTGCAGGAACTTTCCTGTTGTGCAATCATCAAGAGGCTCATGGGGGCTATAAGACCCCCTTCCCCATTTGGTTTCTCAGAGTCTAAAATCTGCTCCCTCTGCTCACGCCCAGACACAGACTGAGAGGAATGATACAGTCCAGCGCAACGCAGAAGCAGAATTCTCTGAGAGGGGTCAAGTAACATTTGTCAACATATGGACTTTAGGCAAAAGAAGCACTGAAAACTACTTGGCTTTTTCTGCTGGATGCTTGGTCTTTTCAGGTAACACATTACTCGTTTTACCAGGACAGAATTCATAATATATTGTATAAAGATTTGTCTGATTTTTAGAGCAGGCATTGGAAAATCTATATAATCTTGTTTCTATCACTTATTCAGCTGTCTCACCATAAATACCAGTTAAAATTTTCATTAGTAAAAAGTACTTTTCCAAAAGATTTTTTCTTCAAATTGTAATTGCTGCCTTTAAGCTTTTCATTAATTATTAGTTTCACCCCTGGTGTATTCCACTTTAATAGTTTCCATTTCGGGGATTTTTATTATTTCTGTAAACCTATTAAATCTTAAATTAAGCTGTCTCTTGTTTTATTTGAAGTCGTGAATGTTTGATGAATTCAGTCATTAACACAATAAAGCTGTTTCTCAGGAATCCGTTAGGCAGCTAGATTAATACAACCTTTTCCAAGATATTTTATAACTGTTTAACTTAAAGCATTGTGTAATGAATTTCGTCTGTAATTCTTTATCAAGTGGGACAGCTAATGAACGACGGCGCCAACTAAAGATTACAGTGTAGGCAAATTTGACCATCCTTAAAAGGCAGCCATAGTCTGAAAAATCTCCTGCTTTGTGTTATTTCCAGCTGACCTTGGGAATCTGAAAGAAGCTGAAGTCAAGTATTTTGACCCAAAGGAACATCTAATTCCATAATGGCAGTCCCAAGTGGCCTCTTCTTTTTCAACCTCACATCCTCCGCCTTTCCAGCGCCAGAGGTCTATGTGAACACCTCGTCGGTTCCTTCTGCTCCCCTCTGCAAAGACTGGTCTCCCCTGCCCATGACAACAGTGATCCCCACTATCTACAGCGTCATCTGTGTGCTTGGTATACTGGGCAACGCCTTGGCGGTGTACGTGTTGGCTTGTGACAATGCCTTTACAAGAACAGTGGCTAACACCTTCATGCTGAACCTATGTGTCTCCGACCTGCTGTTCCTGTTGTCTCTTCCACTATGGGCCGTCTATTACTTCAGGGGCTACAGCTGGCCCTTTGGCCGTGTGGCCTGCAAAATCTGTGGAGCCCTCCATAACCTCAACCTCTATGCATCTATCTTCTTCATCACATGCATGAGCATAGACCGTTACCTGGCCATTGTCCATCCTCTCCGCTCACAGAGGTCACGAGATTATGATCGTACCCGGATCATGTGCATCCTGGTATGGGTCCTGGCATTTGCTTGCTCAGCCCCTAACTTGGCTTTGAGAGACACCTACCATGTTGAAGACCTCGGGGTAGAGGCTTGTGTAATCATATATCCAGACGATAACTGGTTTCTGACCCTGACCTGGATGAAGGTCATTCTGGCATTCCTGCTGCCACTGCTTGGCATCTCTTGTTGCTACTGGGCCATTGGTAAACATTTGTTGGCGTACAGAGTGTCGGGGAGAATGCAAAATTCCCAACCTTCTCGAAGTCATTGTAAATTAGAGCGTTCACCAACTCCTACTGTGTACCCAAACTCATGCACAGCTGGACCAATGATGGCCCAGGGGGTAGAGAGGATTCTATGGACAGTAGCTGCTGTGGTAATGGCTTTCTTTCTCTGTTGGTTTCCCTTTCATTGCGTGACCTTCTTGGATCTTTTGAAAGAAAACGGATGGCTGAACAGCTGCTGGCTAAACTGGACCATCCACAACCTGACCCCACTCACCCTCTGCCTTGGATTCTCTAACTCTGCCATCAATCCTGTGCTCTACTGCTTCGTCGGTAACCATTTCCGGGGCCGTCTTGGGGTTCTCTGCAAAGACCTGTGCGCTTGTTTGAAGGCCCGTGGAGAACAGCATAGTCAGAAAAGAGGTTCTTTCAGCACCAGGCTGAGCTCCTTCTCCAGGAAGCTCAGTGACCTTAAGGATCTGGTGATTGTGGATACCTCAGATACCCTGTAACAGACCTTGCCCATCCAGCACTGGGAAATATTCTTCTCTCCACTGGCTTTATAATTCCAAAGTACTGATAGGAGATGAAATTATCAGGCTTGGTTCATGATGGTAAGTTTCTGGGCAGCTCTAGACTTATGTAAAATAAGCCATTTTATTTCAGGCAAGATCTTTCTAAGAGATGTGACATAAAAGGAAACACACATTGTAACAGATTTAAATGGCTCTTCTCATTAAACAGATGTTCAACGGATAAAGTGGGAGATTAAAGATAAAGATTACCAATTTTAAATTCTTTAAGAATTATTAAAAACACGACAGGTGAAAAGCTAAAGTTGGTGAACTTCTCATTTCACCAATCACTTTTGTATTAACTTTGATAATCTTATGTTTATTCCATACACTGTGACAGTATATAAAGATCAAATAACTCAAACAATATCCGAGTGCTTTAATACATCCTAATATGAGTAATAAAGCTGCACTACAAATACTCTGCTGCGATAGACTGGCGACCTGTCCAGGGTGTACCCCGCCTACCCAGGGTGTTCCCATTGACAGCTGGAGATAGGCACCAGCCCCTCCACGACCCCTTGAGGATAAGCGGTTTAGAAAAGGGATGGATGGCGACAAATACTCTGAAATATTTCAGGCTAAGCTAGGATCCTTAGGGGGATTCTTTGTGTAGTGTAGTTTGTGATTTTTTTTTTATTTATTTTTTTTTTCGTCCCGCTTGCAGTCTGGATGCATACATAATTGAATTAGTTTCTAAATAAGTAATAATACTTAACACGTAAGTTACTGAAAATAAATTACGATTTTTGATCAACAAAAAGTAAATTTAGATTTAGCAACAATGGCTAGTTAGAATAACAACAGCTATTAGTCTCAAAGTCACATGTCCCTGTTAAAATACATCTTTTGAGACTGAAAGAAAGAGATAGAAATAAAATACATCAGGATAATCCATTTCAAAACTTTTCCTCGCTTTCATTGTTCATCTGAAAAACAAGCAAATCTACTTTGGGAGAAATGTGAAACCAAAAGGGATAAAGACCTAGTTTGTTATGTGGTGCACATCACTAAGCTAATACTTTGTTGAAGCACATTCTGTTTTCATTTCAGTATCCAGTCTCTGTTGGTTGGAGTCTTATGAACATCTCTTAATTTGACTATTTCATATTTTCACTATCTGCAATAGTTGTCCAAATATATCAGATTTTGAAGATATTCATCTGTCTTTGCAGATTTTTTGTCAAATTTAATTCTGAACTTGGAGTTGTTCGTTATTTCTTCCACATTAACAAAAACATTAGTTTAATCTGAGGAGAAGTAAGAACAAAGCCTAATGCTCCTATCATCCCTGTTTTTCTGTATATGTTGCTAATTTGGCTGTACTCAGTGCTGTTTTTGAACCATATCCACATTTTTGTAAATGTGGCTCAATATATCCAGTTGTGTTCCTTCAGACCATAACACAATGTCCCGTTTAAATTTTTTCCAGGCCTGATATTTGTCTTTGGAAAAGTTCTTGTGTCTTCCATCATTAGTTTAATCATCTGGAGAATGCAGCAGATATATTCTACAACATAACTGGTTCTTGTTGGAAATGTATTCTGCACCATGGGTGTTATTGTTGGCCTCTTAGCATGATCCATGTCTCACTCTCTACAATTAATGCTTCAATATCAAGGCTGCCAATCCACTTAGGATAGCTGAACTTTATTTCAGGTTCACCAGATCCTTCATAATTGATAGCATGTGTGAACTCCAGGAGACTAGACATGAATATTGATTCAATTTCTGTATTTAGATTCAACAAAGTATTGGATTAAGAGTGTGCACATTCGTGGGTGAGGTTATCACATCTTTTAGATATTTTTGTTGATTTATTAAAGAACATTATTTCACTCTAAACTGGGAAAGGAGTTGGCAAATATTTTATCAATGTCTTTAAAAACGGGCATTTTAACAAGAGCATGTCCACTTTTGAATGCAACTCTATAAATGTAACAGTTTTTTTTCATGCTTTTTGATTTCTACACTTTCTTTCATCGCAATGTGTTATACGTTAAGTTAAAAAAAAGAACAAAAAACAGATTAAATAACAAAAAATATGTTTGAGTTAAATGTGAATGAGTGGTTGCGATGGGTTCTTTTCTTATGTGTGTATCTATGCTAAGGCCAAAATAAGATGCTGCTAGATTTTACTAGCATTTTACCTGGCATTCCAGTACATCGTGCAGTGTTGTTTTTGGACATTGAGATGCCTCCTGTGTATTCACCACAAATAATATTATTGTATTGCTTATTATAGACAGTTTATGTAACAAATAAAGACAACAAGTATTCATCAAATCAACTTTTTGTGCAGTTTTCCATGTTTCAGAAAAATGTGTCTAATCATTATAGGTATCGTGTGTCCATGTGATCGAGTAAAATCAGATATATTCAGGGATTTTGAACATTTCTTTTTTTTTTAGTTTCATTTTCTCACAGTTGTGGCTTCTACCAAATGACAACTCTGGAAGTACTGCACTTTACAATTAGACACTCAGGTTCAATTTCCCTCTTTGCTAAGAGTGCTCCACTTGTTTTCACTATCTATAACAATATGTAAAAAAAGATTATATTTAATCTCAAACCAGTGCCTTGATGATTCATTCCAGTCGAGCCTATTTAGGGTGTTGAAGGTTCTGCTGTTAGCTGGTTATTTTTTTTTATTTTTAAGAATGCATTCTGCACTAATGAACACCGAATGAGCCGGATTAGTTTATTTTCTCAACACGTCTAATTGGAAACAAATATAATTGTTTGCCATTTTTTAAGACATGGGTGTGTAGGATTTCCTTATTCTGACACTAGGTGGTGCTAAAATGCTGCAAAAGCAGCAACTGAGGTGACAAAAACAGATCGTGGAAATGGGGCTGAAATACCACCGCTCATGATCTATCTTTGTGAAGCAGGGGAAGATGCTTCTGAGTCTGACACAGATCATGAGTCATGTAGTTCACAGCTTTGAATACATATAAACATATTAACTCAACAAGTGAGGCAAAACAGAACCAGCATCTCAACTGAACACCAACAGCAGATGTTAAATCTTAATAAAGGGGAACTATTTTTTGAAGGAAAAAACAAAAACTACAGCAGATTTGTAATGTAACACATCAGAAGTTTTACGATTGACAGGACAGATTGCAAGATGGGCTTGTTGTGCACACAGCTTCATTAGCTGATTCATCTTTGTGTGACAGAGCAGCTGGGTGTTTCCAAAAACACATGTTTAACAAAAGGCGAATCAGTGAGAAGTTTTTATGAGCGTGCAAATCTGGGATTAGGAGATGCCTGCTGAGAAAACCTGAAACTCTCTCAAACTGTAGGTAGAACACTTTGTCTACTTTTATTGGTCATTTGATTTATTATAAGTGTGTAGGCACAAAAAGTAATCTGTTTTTGTCAGTATCAACACACACTCTTAGAATGTCTCTAGCCCCTCACAAAGCAGAGATACAGAAAGATGCTCTGTTGCACTGATGTCAGAAGCTAGGTTAAATTTACCAATGATGCAAACGTCTCTTTGCATTTTACAACAGCAAATATGATCTTATGACATTCAATAGCAAAGAAAAGTTTCTTGATAAAATAGCTCAAATGGAGTCAGTGGATAGAGAGTGCATAGATACATGAGAACAGACACTTTTCAAGTCTCACCTCTGATTCTCAGAAACATGTAAGTCTGGATATTGACTAGATGATTTAATCACATCGATTTGCTCTAAAAAACAAAGCTCTGGTTGTATTTTAGCATTGCTGCCCTGTATACAGGTAAACGTCCTCATCAGTCTTCATTTTTCTGCAGCTTCTACCAGGTCTTCTCCCAGAATATTTAGCTCCGTCCATCTTCCCATCAGCTCTGACCGGCTTTCTCTGGCCTTGCCAAATAAAAGCTTTCTCATAGCGTGATGCTGTTGCCTGATGTGTTAAGAACAATGTGCAATGAAATACTCACGCCCACTTGTCAGATTTTTATTCAGAAACAAATAAATGAAAACCACGCTTTTTGTTTCACTTAAGAGCCATGCAACCATTGGCCCATCACATTGAAAACTTATGAAACACGATCGTGGTGAGGTTAAAAAAAAATGATTTAGGAATACTTTTGTAAGGCAGTGTGTGGCTTAAAAATCCATATTAATCCACTAGTTTGATAGTTTCTTTTGTTGTTTTTTTCTATTATTTTTTTCTACTATTTTTCTGTTTTCCTTGAAATCTGCAACCAGGAGCAAACTGGTGCAGCTGATGAAACTTGCCCATGATGAATATAACCATGGGCCCTTTCCTTGTGTGTAACCCAGAAGTTTTGTTCTTGTAGATGTATCCCATTACACTATGAATTATAAGTATACATTTTATAGAAGAATACATCTTCAATTTGCAGTTAATTAGTATCCTGCAAAATAATACTTGACATGAAATGCATGTTTGGTCAACGATTTCTGATTGCTTTTGGAGGTATAATTCAGTGTTATTTCCCTAAAACATAAAGCTACACAAGGATAGATATAATAAGACTGCTGTTCCCTACAAAACAACACATCCCAGAATATTATTTTTACTAATGTATTTACAAAATTCTCTTCTTCAAACTGATTGTACATCTTTATTCATGGAAACAGAACAACAATTGTTAATCAAACAGGGATGGAAACAGTTTGATATGCATAATTCATTTTCTTCTGTGAAATGAGAATTTTTGACTTTGCACATCCCTCTCTTCTGCTTCTTATTGTCGTGGAAATGTTCCGTTAAGTACCTTTGAAGTTATTTCCTGTTATATACAATCGTTTCCTGAGAGAAATGCAAACCCACATTTTAGGCGTGCGCGCACTAGGGTGCGACTCTCAAAAGTCAGAGGAAGGCTGTGAGCTCTAAATCTGGAAGGTTAGAGGTTACACAGAGTGGCTGTCAGTTTTGGAAGGTAAAGAGGAAAAAAGAAGATCTTAAAAAAGGTCCCTGGCTGAAGCAAGGATTCCCTCAGCAGGCATTTGAGAAGAAAGGCTGGGGAAAGCTGCTGCAACTGTACAGCTCTCAGTGTAGAAGACAAAAAAAAAGGTTTGCCCTGCAGTCAGAAACCAGAGACAAAGAGAACAGCACTGGCACTGAGTGACGAAGCAAAAAGCACAGTTGAGGGAAGGCAGTGATGGAGAACTTGGAGGTCTACCACGGACCCATCGGCAAGGAGGAGGGTGAGAGACGGCTGGGCCAGGACGGGAGAGACGGATGTTATTTAGTACGTGACAGCGACTCTGTGCCGGGCGTCTTCTGCCTGTGTGTATTGTGAGTATATTGCCTCGAACATTTCTCTTTGTTCTACATTAAAGATGTTACTGAACCCTCATAATCATTTCCTCTGCAGTTATAGAAGATTACTGACCCTCTCAAATTGAGGGACACACATTAAACCAGATGCAAAGTTAAATAGACCAAACAATTTATGTCATGTGTTATTAAGAGCTAAATTAAGTAAATCCCACTGGAGAACGTATTTCATTAAAAAATGAAAGATGGAAAAAGTGTGTCTGTGTTTGTGTTCAGGTGCAAAGGATTCGTCTACACATACAGAATCCACAGGGATGAAGCAGGCTCATGGGCTGCAGAAGTGAGACATCTTTTCTTCTCCGTCTTTTTCTCATTCTTTTGTTGTTAAATTTCTGCTTTTATCCCAACATTTTTCACACTAGAAATACTCGAGCAGCAGAGCAGCTGCATGTCTGCCTCGCCGTGGTTGCTGTTTATTGGGTTAGAAGTTGTTTTTGTGTCAGAGTAATTCAACAAGCTGCGGATCTGAGGGAAAACATGTTTTCTTTCTCGGTTTCCTCCCCCCTTTTGCTTCTTTCTCTATAAATATATATTTTTGAGATGTGACAGCGCTGAGAAATAGGCACATTTCTTTTCCTTCAGCAATAGCACCCTGCGAGCAGGTCCCCCCCACCCCCACCAACCCTCAACCCCACATCTCAAAATCTTAAAGATGCCACTTGCGTCGGTACACGCTCCAGGGGTGTAAAACGTGGAACTGCGTTCGACGGTGTTTCTGATGGGATGTCTAACGGAGCACTGAGTGTTGGCAAACACCCTGAAATGGGGACGTATGGAGACATCTGAGGGCCCCGTTTCACTGCGAAAACTGAGATAGATGCTGCCTTTAGGAGTGTGTTTTCGCTGACAGTATCACCCCATGCTGGACTCGAATAACAAGAATTTCACTGCGAGCTCAGTAAAACTTTACATTATTCGTGCACGGCGGGGGGTTGGCGCACTGGAAATGAGACAGGGGCTTGGGCAAGTGCTCTACACCTTTGATTATAAGTTTTTTTTTTAAGATGCATTCAAAGGACGTGTTTTTCCTCAGCTCTTACAGCATGATGAATGGCAGCAAACGACAGCACATAATGCACTTTTAAAGGCTTTCCTGAACAAAGTTACAATGGTTTTGAAAGTGCGATCGTTCTGCGATATTAAACGTTAAAATGACAACTGACAAATAGATGTGTAAGATATCGTTTGCGGATAATGCAAGGCTCCCTGAGAGATGCTTGGAAAGAGGCTGAAACCAGACGATGAAACTGCAAACAAATAGTGCGACCATCGGTGAAGGAACCGCGAGGGGGGGTTTCGATGTCAACCCCCGTAAATCTGTTGACCACCCTTGGCCGAGCAGTCTTACAGACATAATATTTCTTATGATTAATTCAGAAGAAGATAACAAAATGTAAAATGAGTTGGAATAAGGGATGGGGACATGTATCATATCATTTGTTAAACATACTACATCATAATAAGAATGCAGATTCATGACAAAATTCCAATTAATAGCATTTGAAAACCTCCAAAACTGTCTCTATTGTCAGAATTGTTACTTTACACATTATCTCCACTGTTAGTTCAATGAGAGTATCAATACATATCAGTACAATTCAAGGATATGAATAAATGCAGTTACTGCGTGTAGTTCAGTGAATAAAAAGTAAATTGTGTCCTGAAGAAAGCTATTTTAAGGTTAGTATTATTGCTGCGATAAACGGCAAAGAGTTGCCTAAAAAAAGAGTGAAAAGAAGTTAAAAAAGCTGTTTTTTATTAACATAATTTGTATTGTCACAATAATTTCCTAAAAACCTTGTGATAAAAATATTATATCCCCCAGTCCTACATCGCAAATAAATACACAGAGTTGGATGTTTATTTAAAAAAAACATGACAACTAGAGCAGAAGACACATTGCAGTAAGCATATTTAGTTATTTATTTATTTGATTAGCATTAAAATAAATCAAATATATAACGGTATGATGAGCAACACTTTAAAATAGGCTACTCACTCATGGTTTTTCTGAGGAGGTCATTAGGTTTACTACGCGTCCCTGAACACAAGTTAATTTAAAAAAACAAAAGGATATTTGTTGGGTTTTTATTAAGTCTACAAGTAAAGCCCTTTGGGTCATGGGACGCTTAAAGGATCTTAAATGTCACACATAAAATCCAAAAAAATAAAGCTTTTCATTTACTGAGAAAATCTAACAGAATTCCCAGGGGATCTGAATGTTTACAAAGACAAGCACATCTTAAATTTACCAAGCTTTCAGTTTTAGCTTTCAATTCCCTTGAGCTCATCTTCTACGTATACCTACTCTTTGAAAGCTATTTATGCTGCATTTATGTTTTTTTATTATCTCAACTGCAGTGTTTTATTTATTAATATGGCGTTTTAATACTTAACATAGACTCTTTCAAGATCAGTGGCTTGGATTATGCAACGGACAGGATTCCCATTTCCTCTGTGCAGTGAACTTTTCTCTGCCTCCACCTTCAGTCTGTCTTTCATAGTGTGAATCTGTAGGAGTCCTTTTCCCCCTCCATCATTGAGCGATAAATTCTATTTTTACCCCTCCTCTGTTTCAGACAACTGCTGGTGTGCCGAAGCGGTATTTCCGGCACATCAAGAACTTGATAGCAGTCTTCCAGAAGCGGGGACAGGGGATTGCCATGCCTCTGCTCTACCCTGTCACGGCTCAGAGACGGGCGCAGACCCACACGGAGCAGCAGACGCCCGGTAATGGCCTGTCGCCGACGCTCGGCAGCCACAGCCCTTATCTGCAGCATCTGTCGACACCCGTCGCTCAGGAGCAGAAAAACAGGAGCAAGAAGGAGGTGGCGCAAGCTTTTGGCTAGAGGGCAAAACCCAAGCACGCAAACATGCACCTAATTTTGAACATCTTTGCATGATTCTGTTCAAGTAGCCTACTCTCCAAACTTTAAAAAAAGTATATGTCATTTCTTTCTGTCAGTATTTTCTGCATATGCTGCACATGTAGGCGCTCAATGTGAAATATGCGAACTGCCGACACATTAATATCCATTACTGCGTACATAAGTTGACAACAAATATTGTGCTTCGTTCTCCTAATGCAATAGAGCTCAGTGAGTGGCAAAGGAAATAAACGATTTTGTCTGAAAGAGGCTCTCTTAAATAAGGTCATGCTTACACAGCCTAGCCTCAGACTGACACATAATGTGAAGGGAAAAAAATTAAATTTGACATATCGAAGTACCGATTTCCACAGAGAGAATGCTGACTGCAGGAGGGAGTGGGGTGGTGGTGTTGGTGTTGGGGGGACTCGGTCACTTTTCTGACTGACATCTGGAAAAAAATATGAGAGGGGGACACACAGGAAGAGGTGAGAAAACAGTGAGAGCATCCTTTCAGCCCAGACTATTCTTCAGTGCAGCGGTCTCCTAGCAACCAAAAGACCCTCCATCGAATTTCTTAAATTATTATTTTATTTTATTTTTCACCACAGCAGAGATGAGCTTGGACAGTATCTAGCGAGAGCATATGTTTTAGAAGGGAAAAGGCCTATCACATTTGATCAACAACGTGCTACTCAGAAATGTATATGTCACCTGCTCGCAGTAAGAACATATGCATTGTGTGTCTGCGCCGCCGTCCGCAGCCCGGGAGAGAAACGCGACAATTAAATGCTGGGCAGATGGCGAAGTGACTGCAGGAGGGAGACGAGTGGGGAAAAGGGAGGTGGATTAGTGATAGCTTGCTTTTTTTTTTTTTCTTTTTTTTTTAAAGGAAAAACAAACTTTTTTGTGACTTTCGCTTTTCATTTTTTTATTACTTTTTCTTCAGCGGAGGGAGGCTTGGAAGTGGTTTGCAGCGTATAGCCTGATTGGCATTTCCTAATGAGAGGAGACAAGCTGTAGCGAACAGCACAGCCAACTTCAGGTCCTGCCCCTTCTTGCTCTCACCACCCACTCGCTGAGCCTCAGCTGTCATATCTTTCTCTTTCTGTGTGCTTTTTCTCCTCCTCTTCCTTCTTCCTCGCCTCTGACGGACGCAGGTTTCTCGTGCATATCTCGGTCTGAGCCATAATGATGGGTGATAATGACAGCACAGATTTGAAAGTTACAACTTCCCAGAAACAAGAACAAAGGACTGAGGCCCGGCTAAATGTGCGTAGGGTGAGAAGTCGCGGCAAAGGGAAGAAGACCATGGAGGCACAAAGAGAAAAAAAAAAAGTAACAGTTCCTGCACTGTAAAAAGCTATTTAGTCTTTAAAATTTGAAATGTGTGAACCTAACATTCATCATCACTCGCTACTTAAAAAAAAAAAAGTTATCCAGGACATTTTTAATACAATTTAAAGCCACTAGCTAGACTTTTCAGTAAAATCAAACTTTAGACAGTGTGTGTTTTGTAGAGCAACAAACCAGTCAATTTTCAATTTGTTACACTGATTTGTTTTAAGGTATTTGTTTTAAGGAATTATTGCATAAACAAATTAGTAACTAGAGATGCAACTGCACTTTTTTTTTCAACGATACAACACCAATAGCTAGATCTGAGTTCTTGCCGATACCGAATACCAACGCTGATACTAATAGCACACAAAGAATTGCAAAGAATTGGAAGAAAAGCTGTATTTTCTTCTCTGCTTGTTACAACAAATGATGGTGAATTAGATAAAAAGAATAGCATGTTAAATAAAAAATGACCACAAAACTAAAACTTGAAGTGAAAAAGAAATATGTTCTGTGAAATATTGTAGAGTATATTAGAACAGTATCGGCCATTATACCCCATACCAGTATCGGTATCGGTGCATCCTTACTAATGACATCACCTAGGGCATAAAGGAACTCATCAGAGTTCCTCCGATTGCATCCACTTACATTTATGTTATTTCCTTTTTATTCAGCTGGTTTAGATGAATTTATTTCTGTTTACTTGTATTATGTCTGCAGTTTCTACTGTCAGCTGACCTGCTCGAATCCTGTGTACTTGTTTTGTTATCAGCCCAAATATGTATTACGCTTTTTTTGTGAACTCATGCAGTGGAATTCATATTTCATTATGTTTTGTTTTTTTTGCTGTCGGTGTAACCCTACTAGTGAACAGCAGTACACCACTGGAGAATATGGAGCCCCGTAGAGGACAACACAAATTGACTTTTTCTTATTACGCTCCCTCGCGAAAAGTTTGCATTTCCTCGCAATTGGTTTTGCATTTCCTTGCAAATTTTATGTATTTAAAAGTCAGTTTATGCGGTACCTTGAATACAGAAAATCTTCCTGCTTCAATTTAAGATTTTTTGTAAGGCTTTTACATGTATGTTAATATTTTGTTTGTGACAGATAACTGACGTTTTGTTTCATTTTCATGGGAATATAAACACACCACTTAGATATGTGGAAAATGACAAATGCAAAAGCGATCAAACATCAGTCATCCAAAGAATTTGGACTGTTTGAGTTATTTTCTCGGGTTAATACCACCATCTACTGAAAATTTTGGTTTTGAAGCCTTTTTTGTGTTGGTAGTGTGACTGGTAAATAAAGGATGTGTTTTCAGTCCTGTCCTCTATTAGTTATTCGTCCACTGAAAGACATACATTTGATCACCCGGTTAATAGATTGATTTTCAACCAGTTTTGTGCACCAAACAAATACAAATGTATAAATACGTGATTTTAAAGAGAACTCAAGAAAGAATACACTATTAGAAAAATAATTTCAATGGGTTTTTAATATTAGCTGCATATTAGTTTGTCAGTGTAACATTTTAGGGGCGTTTCCACCATCGGAACAGAGGAGTATTTTTACCGAACCTTCAAGGTATACGCTGTTTGCCACTACACAGGGCCAGCCTGACAATGCCGTTCTCAGGGCCATTTCAGGACCCAACCAAGTACCAGTCTTAGGGCATGTACTCGGAAATGGCCAGGTAGTTGCTTGGGAGGAGCTGTAGTTAACTAATGCGAACTGGTTGAAACTCAGAGGGAAAAGAGCAGAGGTCGCTAAACGACTGGCTTTGTAAAATTGGAAGAGTTGCTGGCAAAGCAGTTTGTAACAACATAGCAAACAGAAAAGCAGCAACCATCCCTGCTTCATCTGTTTTACCCTGTCAGATAAACATCCAGTAATATTACCTTAAATTTCCAGTGGTGGAAATGCGCCTTTTGATTAGAATTCAGCTATCTTGTTTGATTGAAAGTTATTCCCATTCATCATAAGATATGTTTGTTGGGCTGTAATATGAATGAATACATTCCTTTTGTAAAAGTTAAGAACTGTCATAAGAACTTCATCAAGAATTTTGAGCTTCTCAACCTTAACCTGGAACGCACATTAGTATTGGCACATTGTGGCACATCAAATGATGGTATTAACCTGTATTTGACGTGTCATGCCAAAGTGTGCAGAAAAAGAACACACTTGTTAGTATCTGAGCCAAATGCAGTTATCTATTTGCGCCAGCAGGTGGCATATCCAACAATAAAGCCGCATTCACACCCAGCCAGCCACCAAAACGCTCAAACGGACGAAAGTTGATGCTTTCAAATTAAAACCCAGCTGCTTGAACACTTTGTGGTCGGCGCCTGCGCAACACGTCAGTTGGTCATCAGGTAGGGTGACCGCCGGTCCCGCGTAGTCCTATAATTTTATTATTATAATTTATTTAAAGTGAACAAATTGTAGTGAAAAATAAATACAATTAAATAGCTAAAGTAAATAGGAAGTGGAAGTGCATCTTTCAATTCACTGAATGTTAAAAATATTATGAATCTTTATTTTGGAAAAAAAATACACATTAGTTGATTATTCATGAGCATACATCAGCAATTGCACATCTTTAGGGGAATATGGCATTATTAATATACCATGTAAGGCTGTATGTGCTAAAAATGGGTAAACCACTATCAGTGAGTCTGCCCGTCTGGTGGGGGCACCGCCGCGCCAGGCAGTGTCCCACATTGTCCCTCAGAAACATACCCCTTGTCCCCCCTTGGGCTTATTAGCAGGTGGTCAACCTATCAGCAGGCGATGTCTGTTGCTTCTCTGTTATTTCTGCACTTTCCCTCTCTCTGCTCCGTTCTTCCTTGCTTCTTTCTCTTTTCTGCTCTACCTGAGATACGTGTTCCTCAACGTCTTCCACTGCTTTTTGCTGATTTCGTCTAAATATACATATGGGAAACTAGTAGTGCGTGTTTAGTACTGTACTTGCCCTAACCGGGTTTGGCTAGCACTAACATAAGTTCAAATAAAAATTAAAAGAATATATTTACCTGCTTACCTGGCCCTCTATTATCCTTTGACATCTGCAATAGGTAGCGCCAGCATCTCGTCATCCGTCTCCCCGCGTCATGAGCAGCTACCGCCCCCCCCTCGTTGTAGTAGTTTCAGCCGGCATCTTTGGCTGCGCCAAACTTCATGCAGCAGCTATGTGCACGCCTTGACGGTCCGTCGGAGCAGCAGTTGCGTGGACGCGCCCATGCCCGCTGTGCGACTTGCTGCGTGCCAGCTTGCAGCAGCTTGATGCCCACTTGCTGCGTAGGTACCATAGACTTTGCATGGAATCTAGTTGCCCTGCTGCCTGGATGCGCTGACTGGTGTGAACACGGTTTAAGAAGCATAAATAAAATGTTTTCTACACTAAAATTAATTTATAATACTCGAAAATGTTCACTATGTGAATCTTTTAAGCAGCAGAAAATATGACCTTATTTCTATGTAAATCTTTAATTAAACTTATGAGAAATGACTCACAGAACAACATATTGTTCCCATCATCCTGATAATAGCCAGATTATTTTTCTGTATAATTTCCAGCTTCAAAGAAGAATATGTATTAGTATTAGAGGGGTTGGTCTGCTTCTTTTAAAACTTGTGTGGACAACTTGCTGTCCACTGTCAAACTATATTATTATTTACCCTTTGAATTGATCCTTCAAAGCTTTTTGGTTTGAAATGTACATTAAGAAAGATGTTGGATGGATATATTTTAGTTCTCCTGTTGATTGTGCCAATGTTTTGTCTTTTTATTTCTTTAATAAAATAGAAATGTACAAAATGTTTCATGTCATTTATCATTGATGTAAAACAGAATTATTAGAACCTAAAAACTGTATCTAAGTAATTAAGGTAATTAGGGGGAAATATAAAAGATTAGTTAGAATATCGTTAAGTAGATTTCCAAAAACTGGTTGGTATTTATTTTGCTCTCTTTTGGTTATTAAAATAAAGTTGAGCCCTGGTATTAGCAAGTTTGCGGAACCAAGCTATCAAAAATGGCTAAAATCCACCGATTTTTGGGACCCACTCTAAAAATGGTTATAACTATTTCAATACTTCAAACACCAAATATACTGTAATATGTGTTAAATTGCTCAGTGGAAACTATTCTAGCACTACCAGAGTAACTAATGCCTACAATCTTCTTTATTCTCACACTAAGAGTAAGAATATGAATAAGTAAGAATAAGAAAACTAATATTTTAAATTTTTTATTTTTTGCCAAGAAAAAAGGTAAGCCTACTCGTTTTTGCCAAGTAGCATTGCAACTAGGTTTTTCAGATTTCCAAGCTGCATTTTCTTTTGTAAATGTTATAAAAACGATGGAAAAGTCTGTGAATAGTGGAATTAGAGGATGCTGAATTGCAGATAGACGACGGTCCACTGTGCATCATTTCTATCTGGAAATGTTGATTAAATTAATGTAAAAGAAAGTTTTCAAACAGAAACAGTTTTTTTCCCTAGTGTAATATGAAATCTCAGGGAACAATCTGGTAATTCACACATAACTTTAATCAGCATTGTAACCCAATAAAGTTAGCTTTTCTTTAGCGAGAATAATTACTATAGCCATGTATAATTCTTTGCAAAAAATGTAACAGATCTTCTATTGATTAACAATACCGACACTTATGAACAACATAATTTTCAGTTGAGCACTTTTTTTCAGTGTGAAAGCACTGGCTATGTACATTCTTGATTTTAGTATACACACTCATACAAACTACAGTTGGAGCACACCAGAGGTGGAAACCACAAGAGGTTTCTTCTCTAAAGGGGAGTGCCAGAGTCAACAAGGCCTCTCTTACACAAAATGTAAACGGTAGTATATCCGAGGTAAACCATGGGGGGGAACTCAAATGGCAACCGGGGAGCTCATGATTTGAGTCATGAAGAGGATTGTTCACTTCCATAATTGTAGTTCAGTGGTTTTTAAACACGGTCCCAAATGATTGAACAGTGTTGAAAGAGTAAATGGCAGATTGTCAGTCCATCAGTCAGTCAGTCTGACGGTCAGTCAGGATACAAAAAGCAAAGCCACAGCCAAACCACACCGCTTGTGCCACTGTTAGAAATCGGAGAAACTGGACGATAATAATAAAATACCATCATTTTGTCACAATTAAAGGCATTTGGAAGTCCCCCCCCCCCCATTCTCTCTTCTTGTTCTCCGTAGTTATCGTCTTCTTTTTTCAGTAAAGTATAGAAACAGTAGAACAAATCAGAGCAGAGTAGAAACAGGCAGTCTTTGGTGGGATGGGGGGCTCTTTATGTGTCTCTGTTACCTGCCCCCCACCTCGCTTAGTGTCATAAAGTGGATGTTGGCGGGGCAGTCGGACAGCTCCGGCTGCTGCTCTATAGGCAGGGAGTAGTAGCCGTCGTAACCCTGAACGCGTCCGCCGGACAGCAGCTGCTGCTTCTCCGCTTCGCTCCACGACCTGCTCCCTACATCCCCCAAATCCCATCTCTTCCTCTCCTTCTCCCAAGCCCCTTCCACCGCCCTCTTCCTCGCCTCCTCTCTCACCCGTGCCCTCTCCTCCTCCTCCGTTCCGCCGTATCGCACGCAAAGGCACAGCGCCCCCTGCTGGAGAGTGATGTCCGCAAAGCGGCGAGTCCTGCCGTTCACCGTGGCGCTCATTTGGGACACGCTCACGTTCACTCCGCTCTCCAGGATGCGTCCCCCGACACCGAGTCCCAAGGCGAGGTCCTCCTCGATTGGACGGGACTGGAGGAAGTGGTGCGTGTCGCAGCCATGCACGGTGAAGCTCAGCCCAGTGAGGTGGACGGCGCCGTTCAGAATGGCTGCCACCCGCCGGCTGTCCTCGCTGGCCACCCCGATGACTTCTGCGCTCACCCGACCGTGTGACACTGCAAATCGGATGTTGGGGCCAAGAATGAAGGGTCGCGAGCCGAAAGGGGGGGGACGTGACGGCCTGTGGCAGGCTGAACCAACTGGCTCTGAGACCAGAGGTAACCTCTCCAGGGAGATGAAGCTCCTCAGCTGTCTCTTCAGTTCGCACTGGATTCCCAACACCATCTGGGAAAAAAGAAAATATATGACATTTTTTTATTATACAGCTGGGATTGTTGTGCTTATTTATGATTGGGGTTTTTTAAGCTGCCTTATCATTCAAAGACACTGCCAATTACAACTTTACTGATAATGGGGCATGTATATGACCCTGCAAATGGTTTAATTCTGGAATGGTTGAAAAACAGTCAAAAAAAAAAATAATACTTTACAAAAACTTAAAACTAAGTGTTTGTATTCAAAAAGAGAGGATCAGCCTAGAAGCGGAAAACACAACCCAAAAGAAATCAGAGCATGAACTAATAATTCCAATCTGCATCTACTTAAAAGAGAATGTCTTGTTATTGACTTTAGCGTGATTTAGTCTGTTATTGTCAATTAGAAAAATAACTCTTAGACCAGAATATGACACACAATTAGCAGGCAATTAGTTTCTCTGTGCATCTGTGGAGGACCTTGGCCTCCTCTTACAAGCTGCCCTAAAATGGTAAATGGATTAGACTGATGAGTAATTATGGGAGAAAATGAATAGGGAACATGAATGCTTGGCATATGAAAAAACAACTTGCAAGATTTCATTTATTTGTTGCTCAGCACATAGGATTGCTTATTGCTGTTTTTTTAAATATTAAAAGTCTGTTTTATGTGAGTTTTGTAACATAAGGAAAGCTTAATCTGTAAAGTCCATCACTTGAGCTTGCAAAGTCAACAAACCTGCAACCACTATTGGCCACTATTGGCAAATCAATTGAACTGAGGTCTTTTCTTTAACTCTGCCAATCCAACGCAGTGAAACATATTTTAAAAATGGTAAATGGAGTGAACTTGGTGGTGCTTCTCCAATCATACTAATCACTTTTAACTGCTTAAAAATATCTTGTTAAATTACTCTGAAGTTCCAATAGTAGAAACACAGATATTACTACCCTGATATGCAACTTGTATTACCTCACATTGATATGCTACAGGGAGAAGATGGAATCAACCTTACAACTTGCCAGTTGCAAGACAACTACTCTACCCTTGAGCTAGTTGGCCAACAGACTTAAATATTTTATTCTCAGTTAAGGCCAAGAAGTGTTTTTTTGTATTGTTTTATTGAATTAGAGTAGCTCTTTTATTTTTTTTGTGTGGTGTCTCCAATGGATTGTGGGTTATCTTCAAACACCGTGAAAGCCAGGGCACTCTTCCTTGATATAGTATACATCTTTAGTCTGCAGACATTTTCATTTACACTGTGAAGTCTTGCTTCTCCTTGAGAGTAATACTTGGCCTCTTTGCTAGATACTTGACGCTTTCACTGCTCTATTTGGAGAAGCTGTATTTCAAAAAAGCTATATTGAACTGTGCTACTCCAAAAAAAAAAATTATTTAATGGGCTGTATTGTGCTGCATACATATATTACTGCAGAAAATAATTAATATTTGGACAGGTTTTTCACATGCAGCGTCTGGGAATATTGTCCAACTTAATGGAATGATCAATGATGGTAAATAAAGAGAAAACAAGTTCAGTTGTTTCTCAAGAATGGAAACTGAAATGGAATCATAGCTTTCAGAATGATTCTGACCCTGAGCATACTTCGAAACTCTAGTACTTTAGGTGGGGCACACTGAAAAGGACTAGAACAAGCTGGACAAAGCTCAGATCTCACTCTGAGGTTGAGCGTGTAATTTAACAACCATGTAGCTCCTACTGGAACAATCCATCTCGAATAATTCAGTGCAGTTACACCTTAGCATATGGGCAAAAATCTCAGTGGCGATTGTAGATGTTATTGTGGCAAAAATGGAGTCTGGAAAGTATTGATTCTAGGTTTTCATGAAAAAGTATTGAGAAAAGAAGCCTTAGCGAATTAATGCTTTTCTCAAGGTCCTGAGTAAAGCATATAAAGAGGGTGGATTAAATATTAAGCATTCAAACAGATAGTTTGTTGATAATCATTTGTAAATGTGCTAATGTTCTGCTTTGAAACCAACAACTTATTTCAAGCATGATCGCTTAGAGAATGTGTCCCCGGGCAGGGCCAGAGCTGGTCCCACTCTATTCCAAGTTTTAATTGCCTCCTCCGCAGCTCATGGAAAGTTGTGCTATGTTAAATAAATAAAAAATAAGGCCAGCATCTTCTATGTTTTGGAGATAATTAATAAATGCAAAGCAAGCATACATAACAGAATATTGGCCTATGGTAGGGCATAATTTGTTGAGATTTAGAGTGAGTTTTTTTCTCTCTGTCTTTTCTTTATTTTAACTTCTAATGTACTTTATATATAATTTTGTTTTATTTTATTTTGGTCATTTTTGTTGTTTGTAAGAAAGCTTGGATATAGGTCATACAGCCTAAATCTAAATGGGAAGCATTTCTGCTTTAAAGTGTATATATAGAAACATCTAGCTGACGAGACGCTGGGTTCATAAGAATGAGACATGAGAATGAGACAGGATTTTAGCAATATTTTTATTAGACCTATTTCACAATTAAAGAGAAGATCTTAAAGACCTCAATGCTGTATATTAAGCAATATAGGAATCAGGGGTCAATACTTCAATCTTTATCAGTCAGTCCAGTGTTTTGCTAGTGTAATTCTAATTGATCCCAAATCTAATAATACAGAAAATGTTTAGTGTTTAGCCATACTAGCTGCAAATTTATAAGAGAGTTTAGGTCTTTTCTGTTGTTCTTGTTAATGAATTTAAATTGATTATTAAATATCTATGGGAATATAATGACATCAGCTTGGAATAAAAGAAATATAGCCTTTGAAAAATATAAAGACAATATGTAACTGAAATTCTCAATTTGGGAATCTGAAATTAATTTAGTGAAAAAATGTGAAATAAAAATTGAAAGGGATTTTTTTGTTAAATGGAACTCAAAATATATGCATAAAAACAATTAACTCACAATCAAATTTTCAAACTTTCATCATTTTTGTCAACAGCAATCTTTTTTCCAGTGTTGCTCATTCAGCTGCTATTAATTTCATGTCAGAGCCGCATGTAGCCTACTAGCTTTCAGCTGTAATTGAATCGGCCGTTTTCTACCTGTTCTCTAACCCAGAAAATAAATGTCACTTGCAGTTCTTTTATATATCTTTAATTCTAAAATGCCCACATACTACAGCAAAATCCACTGCTATAACTTTCTGTAGTGTTTAAATTGAGAGCAGGTTTAAATGGATCACTATTTGCTTCTTGTGTTTAGGTTTTGAAGCCATGGTCTAGTGGTTTCAGATGTAATCCTGATGTCATGATTTCAAAACCACCTGTCACCTCTGCTTTATTTGTAATAATTTATTTTTTGCCTTGTACACTAGTGCACTTTTGTTTATTTTCCTCGTATTTTTATACTGAGATAATAAATTATATTAAGTAAAGCAGACTCATGGGTTCAATTCCGCCTGAAAACTTAGTATTTTTAGGTTGTTAATAATTTTTCTTTGACAAGGTGTCCTGATCCCTTAGTTGGCTTCACAAGTTTTTAGCTTTATGAGGTCCATGAGCATTATCAGAAATCTTCTTTGTGCATAAGTGTGCTTAACTTAATATAATAGCATTATCTCCGTACAAAAATATGAGAAAAATAAAAGTGCACTTTCAAACCTATGACGTCAGGATTACAAGGAAATATATCTGAAACTACTAGGCCACCATAACAGTGTGTCAACCAAAGCTGCATTTTGTGTATCTAAACCTAAAGAATGAAAGCAAACAATAATTATTTTAAAAGTAATCTCAAGTTAAACATTACAGAACGTTATAGCAGTGTATTTAGTGCTGTAGTATGTGAATATTTTAGAATTAAAAATATATAAAAGACCTACAAATGACATTTGTTTGCTGGGTTAGAGAATTGGTAGAAAATGGCCCGACTCACTTACAGCAAGCACCAGCGGCTCTGGAGCCCCATCCCTCATGCGCGTGTACAATATGAAATCCTGAAAGAAGCTGCAGTGAAAAAAAGATGATTTGCACTGAAAAATTACAGAGCCCGGCAGGGTTCAGGTACAGAAATAATTTTTGAGGGGTAAGAATCCGTACTCTCGATTTAATAAACTGAGCAAACCTATTATTAAACTGTGAGCGAGGATTCATAATCCCTTCCCCGGGTTTATTAAACCATGTGCACGGATTCATAAACCATGTGTGACAATGTGGGAGATCCTTTCCAACTGATATGCTGCCCTCGGTAACTGACACTTAACCAGTCTGCCAAAGGAGCATCTTAACACCCATTTCTTGCACCTGGGTGTTTGCAGACCAAATCCTTTCTTTGGAACATACTTTATTCAAAAATACTTTATTGATCTCAGAGGAAAATTGTGTATATTGTTTTGGGTTCCTGCAGGAAAGTAGGCTATAAACGCAGGTGTCATATTTTTTTTTATAAATAATAGTTTTGTAGCCACCAATGAAGCCTGTGCAGGGTCCATGCACAACAAATGCAATATTTGAAGACAAACCAGTCACAAAATGTGTTGCAACGCTGAAAAATTGCCTAGAAATGGGCTGTAAATCATAAAGTGTATGCCCACCTTGCCCCCTGGAATACAGGCACAGTAATGCGCTATCTACACAGATGCTTGGAGCAGGTGGCGCAACATAAACACTATGTGTTAACCAGTTACGGTGCTTTCACACCGCCACTTGAAACGAAAGTAATGCTTGAAAAGTTAACGGAGCCAATACAGACAACACACCGCAGAGACTCTGACGGATTCAACCATAGACTTTACATGTAATCAACTGATGCTGACGTTTGGTGTGAACACACCATTTCTTGTTGATACAGTGCCCACTTTGAATGCAAGTCTCTATTGGAAAAAAAATGAATCTCGACAAAGAATAATTTGTCGAGACATTCACACATAAAGAAACTGTATAAGATGGTGGAATATCAGTTTGGATACTGATTAGATGGGAGCAGGAGTGGATTTTAAAGTGGATTTTAGACCTGCACTGTTAAAAAATTCCACATCAGGTTTTTAAGGGGTGGGGACAAAACTATTATTTATAAATAATGCCAGGGAAATGTCAACGGTTTAAACAATGCTCATGTTTATAGTCTAATTTTCTGCAGGAATCCCAAAAAATGGATGTGTGGCAAAGTGCAAACTGACGGCCTGAGAGACATTCAAACGACTGCAAACCGAATGCCAATCCTGCATGTTAACCAGTCTGCCAAAGCAGCAATTGGCGTTTTGGAAACAACAAGGGTGCATTATCAAATGGACAGGACCCCCCACACGGTCACACAGCTTAATAAACTGAGAAAACGGATTACGAATCCATTCGCAAGATTTAATAAACCAAGGGAACTGATTAGTAATCCGTGCGCATGGTTTAATAAACCTAAAAAAATTATATCTGCAACTGACCCCTGCTGGGCTCCCTAAAAAATAAAGATGAAACTGTGAAAACTTGATTGTGAGTTAATTGTGAGTTTGAGTTTCATAAAAAAAAAAAAATCACTTTTAATTTTTATTTCACTTTCAAACAGAAAATTTCACTACGTTTATTTCAGATTCAGAATTAAGATTTTCAGTTACAATTATATTTTTCAATGCCAAACTTTATTTTCAGTGCCAATATTTCTTTTCAGTTTCATTTTAAACTGAAATCCTCCTGATTCCATAATTGTCAATTTGGATTATTTTAATGTCATGTGTAACCTATATATTTGTAGAATGAAGAACAGTGTAACCCTGAAACCTAAGTACATAATGAAAAAATAATGAGTTTAATTAAGTCATTATTTGTACTTGTGAATAAACCCAGCTGATTTGTTACTGTTCAAAATTTGAAGAAGTCTGCAGACATTATTTTAGAGCTGGTGGGACAGTGTTAGTCTAAGGTACTAATTCTCCTTTTTTTGTTGAACTAAAAGTTCTTGGACTTATTATTAGAAAGACAGGTTGGTGGTTGGATACCTGCATTATAACCCTCTGAATCATAGAATAAAAGAAAGGTTTCATATTTTTTTTCTTGACTTTTTTTTCTCTCCAAACAATACACCAGGCAGTTAATAAAGTAATCTACACAAAGTCAGGCCTTTGATGTTGTGCAGGCAGGAATTTTTTTACCTTGCTAGAATCCCAGTCCTGTGTCCTTGTCTGAGTCTTCATCAGTTCATATGTTTGTTCCATTCTGTTCACTTCAGGCTTTGGGAAACCCGGGACAACATTATGAAGCTGGAAGCCAAACAGCTGCAGCCACCTGCCAATGTCTAGACACACATACACACACGCACGCACACACACACAGAAAGAGAAAATTGCATTCAGGGAAAAAGTTCAAATGTGCTGTGTACACTGTGAAGCAAACAAAAAGTCATAAGGCCTGTTAAAGCAACACCTTGCACAGGAAATCACACAATCTAGGAGCATAATACGAGGCAGAGATGAGTCGCCCAGACACGTACTGATTCCTTCTGCTATAAACAATCCTGCTGCAGGAAAACGTGACAGGCCGAATGAATGTTCCATTAACCAGAAGGACAAACGCCTCCACCTACATCCTGTATTCATCTTCTGCTCTCTCATTTCATCTCTTTGCCTCACCTGAGCTTCTTTCTCGTCTCTTGGGGCAATAGTGTTGTGTTGACAGTCAGAGCGAAAAAAACACAGAAGACCGTGTTAAAAAACAGTGTTATCAGAGGCGCAACTATCCTTTGCAGTTGCCGGCATATTCTATCTGTCACATCTCCTTTCTCTGACACACAGTTCACCTGTGGTTAGTTGTGTGCCCCATTCACTCACTCTAAATGGCAGATGTTTCGCCTATAAAAGCAGGTGTGAGAGTAGGTGTCATCCAGAGACATATATCTGCCTGTGTCTCCAACTATCTGTCTGTTAGGGACCGGTTTGGGTCTAGTAAGAAGAAGAAAGAGTGTAAATGTTACTATGTTTGTATCTCACCTGTTGTAAACTGGGTCACCTCCTCCACTCTCCCAACTGGGCAGTTACTGTTGAAGGCATACAGGTTAAAAGGCTTAGGCTCCCTGCTCAGCTCCCCCCACAGCTCATGGTTCGGTGACGTCCACCGGCCGGCGAGGGTATCGTAGTCCCGTCGGCCGAGGTGGACAAGTCTTGTGAACGGATCGTACAAGCCTCCATGGAAGCCGATGGTGAGCTGGAACTCAGGATTGGTGTCCTGGTAAACCTCCCCATAGGGGGTGTAGAGAATCTCTTTGATCAGCCGACCCTTGCTGGAGAACACCGCCCTTGGACTTCCCACGCTGTCGCAGGCAACATAATACTCCTCCCCGCTGCTGAGCTCCATCGCGATAAGATGGCCCTGAAGGTCGTAGTAAAGTGACGTGATGAGGTTGCTGCTGTGGTTGTACAGGTGGCTCACCCTGGTTGGGTGCGACAGATCGGCATAAAAGAACTGCAGCTGCTCGCCCTCGCTGTTCTTAGTGGCCACACGCCGACCCAGGCCGTCATAGCGATACCAGACCGTACGCTCTGTCGCCCGGTTGAAGACCCGGGTCAGCAAACCGTTGGAGTTGTAATCGAACAGGTCGTTGGCTCGTTGGCGAAGGAAGCCATCATCATCCATGCTGTACTGTAGTTCCCCAAGGTGCGTGATCCGATCCCTCTGGTCATATCGAAGCGGTGTTAACCTTGAACAAACAAGATCAATCTCTTCACACTATGCCTTGCAACATCCCTGAAACTATTTCACATCTTGTCCTTTTAAAACCACAAAACCTTTACTTTATATACATTTTATGTGTTGGACAAAGATGGCATGCCATATAATTGAGAAAGAAACTTCAACAGGCTACATGGCGGATACATGGGCTCAACATGTTTTACAAATAAAATCTAAAAATGAGTGTACAACAAGCTCTTCTGTTAAATCGTCATTGGGAAACAATAGTGATTAAACAGCATCATAAAGATCAAGGAACACAGCAGCAGGTCAGGGACAAAGATGTGAAAATCTAACAGGTTTAGATTATTAAATATTATTGCAAGCTTTCACAGTCTCACTGAGCACGGTTTATTCCATCTTCTGAAAAAAAACAAAAAAACTGCAAGCCTACCAAGACTTAACTCATCCCCAAATCTGACAGGGCAGCTAAGAGGCTTTTGGTAACTCTGGAGGAGAATACATTTTTTTGTTAAGCATGCTGCAAATCTCTCGATTTACCTGCTTATCTACGTTCCTACCCTCATCTATGGTCAAGAATGCTGGGTGGTGACGAAAGAACGAGTTCGCGGATACAGGCGGCTGAAATGAGTTTCCTCTGTAGGGTGGCTGGGCTCTCCCTTAGAGATAGGGTGAGAAGCTTGGTCATCCGGAGGGGGCTCAGAGTAGAGCCGCCGCTCCTCCACATCGAGAGGAGCCAGTTGAGGTGGCTCGGGCATCAGGTCCGGATGCCTCCTGGACGCCTCCCTGGTGAGGTGTTCTGGACACGTCCCACCAGGAGGAGGCCCAGAGGAAGACCCCGGACTCGCTGGACGGATTATGTCTCCCAGCTGGCCTGGGAACGCCTCGGGATTCCTCCCGAGGAGATGGCCCAAGTGGGCGGGGAGAGGGAAGTCTGGGTCTCTTTGCTTAGGATACTGCCCCCGCGACCCGACCCCGGATAAGCGGAAGATGATGGATGGATGGATGGATGGAAATGTGTGTAGGCTAATAATGGTGACTGAAAACAATTTACCAAATAAATAACCTAATAGAGCCACATTTACTGTTATTCACAACTATTTTCACAACTGTAACCATGCTGTGGTTCAAGCATTTCCCTGTCATTTTTAAACATAGCTATGTGCAAAATGAGGAATCTCATATTTTTATGTATTTGGGGGGGGGGGTTCTCAATGTCAGTTTTCTCGCTATGACTAGCAGGTTTGATTGTTTGCATGGAGAGGAGGGCTGAAACAGCCATTTAAAACAGGCAGCCTTGCAAGAGCGGGAGCCGCCAGATCACTACATGAACAATATGTAATTGTGTAATCCATTTTTTGCTGTTAAATTACAAAATTCAATCACCCTTTCCCATACCGTGGTTTACAGCACCGCAGCTCTCTGTGTAGACTTCTTCTGCTGGGCTGAACAGGCAGTCTGTTGATAAGTTTGAGCACTGCTGCCACCTAGTGACTGGAGGCTTAATCATTGTTAAAGTATAAATAAAAGCCTCAGCTACGGAGAAGCACAAGGGGTGGGGGTGGGTTTCGGTTGGATGCTCTCTGGCGCCCCCCTGGCTACTCCCCCCCTCACAGGGGGGTGGGCCCCACCATTTAAGAAGCACTGATTTAAATATTTAATAATGTGGGTAGCAAATGATGAAACATCTACATATAAAGTACAGCAGGTAAGCAACTTGTTAGACGTTGATTTACCTTGAACTTGTTCCATGACTGAGGAGGTTTATGTTCCCATTGAGGTCATAACCGTAGCGCCACTGAGGGCGCTCATTAACCGAGGCACTTTGCAGTTGACTGTCTGCATCGTACTCATAAGTGTAACGAGTCACGTTGCTGTCCACTCCAACCCTGATGTCGCATGTGGTTATGCGCCCCGCCGCGTCGTATTGAATGGTCATCCAGTAGGCAATGGATTTAAGGATCTCATATTGGACCTCGACAACCTGACCATAGGAATTGAACACCTTGGTATGCTTCATCAAATGGGTGGTGATGACCTAAAAGACATAAAAAACACAAACAGGACCACAGTTTAATAAAAATATTGATCACAATTAAAGGCTCTCCATTGTTTCTACAAGATCCCATAGTTTTGTCCAACAGCCCTGTGTTATGAATCCTAGATTTTCCAACATTATGATGGGATGCAGTAAGATGATTTTTCTTCTTCAAAACCATTTAGCATTTGGATTTAGGAACAAAACACACCCTTAGCCTTTAATGAATATGCACACACACCTACATAATTTAGCTTTAAAAGCTTATGGTTAGGTCTTTGGCTTTTTATGAGGTTGGTTTATTAATTTAGTTTATTAATTTACTCTGGAATTGGGCTGGTTAGGCATGTCTAATATACTGATCATCTCTTTGATGTCTGGTATCTTTAATTATCAATTATATACTCTACATGTAATTACTGACATAAATTAAACATATTTCTATCTTATGCTTAAGCATGTATTTCTAGCCTTTTGGTTTGTGCTTGTGTCTTATACCCCAGCTGGTGGAAACAGATGGAGTTTCTTCTTGCATCCGTTTCAGTTAGACAGCTCTTTATTGTAAGACAGTTTACACTCTCTAAGTTTACCCAATGCCTCACTATGGCTCACAATCCATGTGTGGGAACTGAGTCGAAGTGAAAATCAACCACAAGTTACAGATTTTTTCATCAAAACGTGTTTTTTTAGGAGGCGGCTTCTATTACTTTCCTGAATTGGACTGTGCAATATTGTTACCTGGTTCACTTCATATTTTCCCTTTTTTTCATTCTACAACTACAACCTTAAATGTATTGTATAAATCCATGTCATAGATCATCACAAAGTGCTCCATAAGTGTGATATGGAAAATGAGACATGATTTTACAGTTTCTTTGAGACTTTAACTGGACATAATTATGCTTTGATCTACACCTTTCCATTTTAGCTCTAGTTGTATGTTTAAGGTCATTGCCTGGTTGAAAGGTGAACCTCCACCCTTAAATATTTTATAGCCTCTAAAAGGTAGTCATCCCAGACTGCCCATCGACTCAGACCACCTTCCAGCTGGGTGCTGCCACAACCATTATGTTTTTTGGTTGTGACTGCGTGTTCATGGTGATGTGCATTATTCGTTTTCTGCCACATGGTGTTCTTGATGTGGACTAAAAACTAGAGCCACAGATCCTCCCACCCTAAGTTGTAGATCTCTGTGGCTCTTCCAGTTACGATAAGCCTCTGTGTAACTTCTCTGGTTAAAATGTCCTGTTCTGTCACTTGAAGTTAACAGCCATGTCTTGATAGAATGTGTCATGCTCTTACCTTTTAGCTGGTTGATTGAACCGAACTATATGAGATGTTAAAAGTTTAGAATGTTGTTTTAGAAATTAAACCCAAGCTAAACTCTGACCTGTATAGTGTGTCATTTTTCCAGATTAGGGGACTATGATTTTTAATTACATGACTTCTGAATGTAATTTTTTCAAGCACTTTGTCTTAGTCTACTACATAAAATCCTAATAAAATAAACTAAAACTGACTAGTGACTAGTGAATCTTGAACAGCACCATAAATCAGTCAATAGTGATATACCTGGTTAAGATCATAGAAGATGACGCTGAACTTGCCAAACTGCTCCACCCGTCCAGATACATCGACGTAACGGTACAAATCGATAGGCAAAGGGGTCTCATTGATGACAGCCTGCATGCTAGTGACTCTGAAGTTGTTGTAGCTGTAATCAAATCTGGCATTGACCAAGCCTTCCTCGCTGAAGCGGAAGATTTGCCGACTTGTCAGGGGGCCTATGAAGGGGAGAGAAGTTCAGTTTTTATTTATTTATTTGTTAAAATCCATAACTAGCAAATGACAGAAAGAAACCGATCACATGCATCTGCATGGAGAGCATTCAGAACTAATCCTCACACTATCTGTTCAAGCCTGTTGAATTAATTTAAATCAAAAGCTAATTCAGCGTCATTAACAGACACAGTTCAAACCATTCAATCTTAACTATCTCCACATCACTATGGTATTTCCAGTGGTGACCTTTAATATGAGGAGATAATGAAATCTAAAGACAATAGCCCTGATGAGCCAATGAGCTTCTTAATGTCAGCACATCAACATTAACAACACCATCCTTCACCTCTGCTGCTAGTTGCCCCAACCCATCCTGCATTTGAGGTGGTGGTAGTGGTGGTGAGGGGCAGGCCTGTTGATGAAACGCCATTATGCAGCTATTCGAGATGACTCCAATTGCAGTTAAAATGACTAAGTGTCTCACTTTAGAGGCCGCTGCATAGCTGGATCAGCGTTAAGTCTTCTATTTTTATTTTCCCAGGAATGTTGATTCGAAACCTCTGCTAATAGGAAAACGGCAGAGAGCGAAGTGTGTCTGTTCGTCTCTCTTCTCTAGCTGTCACTTCTCAGAGTTGTCACTTTTTCCTCTTTTTTTTAGTTCTTTTACTCCCTTTGCCTGCTTTTCTAAATCACTGCCTATCTTTTTTTTCAACTTTTTGGGTTCCTTACTCTTTCTTGTCTCCTCTCAAGGGACAATTACCAATATCTCTTCCCCCTCTAAGACTCCTTTTGTTCTGCTGAAATGAGATCAGTTAAAGGAAAGGTGAGAGTCTATTCACAGGGAGGGCAGAGTGATAAACACACACACACACACATAGACACACAGACACAGCTGCAAATTAATGTCACCTGATCATGGCTCACCATTTACAAAGGCATGGGAAATGAACCAGCAGGAGAGATGAGAGCGTTCTCAATGACCCTGGACAGAGTGTGTAACTTAAAGGAATTGCTGAGCTGTTGTAACAATGGTATATAGCTGCAGCGACAGCTGAAAGCTCCTAATGACAGTCCGGATACAAGCTAATGGTTACTGCTGTGCTTTTCTAATTTTACAAGTCAGAAACAAAATCTTTATAGCCTTGACAAAGATTTTTCAGTTTGCTTGTGAACATCAACATCCATAGCAATTCACAGTCAATTACTTTGTCACGTTTGTGTATGTTTAAATGTATTCTGCTTTAATTATCTTTTAAAAAGTCGCACTGGTTTGCAGAGGTGTGAAAGAGGCAATGCAGCTCAAAGGGCTTGGGGTTGGTCTCGTATTCAAGGCTGTGGTAGACCACAGTCTCTTCCACTTGAACGCGCTCGGCCAATTCAGGCTTTTAGCCTTGGCTGCATCAGTCTCAGATGAAATAGCACTGTCTGACTCAAAGCCAGACTAGAGAGTAAGAGATCAGAGGTGAATTCTGGCTTCCCCCTCTCAGTGCATATGTCATTTTAGTTATAAAAGGATTTGTCGAAATTTTTGATATTATACAAACATAAGCGTAGTAAAAAGAAAATCAGTTTTGAAATTATAGTTATATTTATTAAGCAAAAAAAGCCAACTTAAAGGGTTCAGTTGCCACTGAGGCTGTTGACGGGTTGGGACAACTGGCCCATGGTAAAGAGAGGACCTAGAATTGAACCCTTAAACCAATTGAGTTATCATTTATAAAAATATGATAAATAATGGTTTTTAAATTTCCATTGGTGATATTTTTCATAAATAGTTTAGCTTTTTGGTCATGCTTTGTTGGACTAACATTACTATGTGGTGCCTAAGCCACAAGTCAGTTTTGAAATTATAGTTATATTTATTAAGCAAAAAAAGCCAACTTAAAGGGTTCAGTTGCCACTGAGGCTGTTGACGGGTTGGGACAACTGGCCCATGGTAAAGAGAGGACCTAGAATTGAACCCTTAAACCAATTGAGTTATCATTTATAAAAATATGATAAATAATGGTTTTTAAATTTCCATTGGTGATATTTTTTATAAATAGTTTAGCTTTTTGGTCATGCTTTGTTGGACTAACATTACTATGTGGTGCCTAAGCCACACCAATCTACTTCCCATCCATGTGTCCCTTCCTGTTAAAAAAATGAACCAATAAAATGTAAATGTATCGTTAAAAGGTATTTTCTGATACCGTTTGAAATGTTCTACGGATTTAAAGTACAGTATGATATCCATGAATCTTAAAGACATATTTCGGTTCAGAGAATGCACTGATTTTCCATAGGTGGAAAAAGTTATTTTCGTTTGTTTTGTGAAAAGACATGGTGAACTACAACTTAAGAAGAAGAACAATGGCCTGTAAGTTAAGGAAGCTTTGCCTACTTCCTCCAGGATGAAGGAAGGAGCATTTAACATGGACAAAACCACTACAAATCAGGCCATGTGGAAAGTAGCAGCTATCCCAGAGGAAAAAAAAATTTGTTTGAGTGATAGCCAGCTTGTGGGAAAAGGTCTACAAAGTCTCTGTCAGTGTTTCAAGAGCTAGCTAATGTTAGCTAGCTTGACATAATATATTCAACTTCTGATTTATAACCATTTAAATTAATTTTTTTGTACACACAAATCACAAATAAAATGACAAACACACTCAAAATGCACTTCTTTAGTTATTATTTAAATTGAGGTACAACATGTACCATGTACCATGTGTGAGTCAGGGTATAAAGCAAAGCGGACCAGAAAATAACTTTTATTACACCACTGACTTTCGTTCATTTTTGCCTGGCCAGGGGACCCTTGAGCCAACAGGGAGGGGAGGAGACTTAGGCTAGAAAAGGTTACTGAACTTAATCTGAGTTGCTGTGAAGGTTAACCAATTGGTTATCAAGGTTTATTTAATGAGGAATCTGTTCTAAACTGGAAACCTAAAATAAATCTAAAGCCTGGAGAAGATAGGAAGGAAGAAAAGGAGTGAGGAGAGTAAAGGAGAAGATGGAATGAGACAAAATACAGTATCAACTATGTCTTTCAATGGTAAATATGACTAATGAGTAAAAATGAGTATTACAGTATGCCTTGGGATTGGGCCAGTTTCAGATTATTTTGTACCACGATCAGGCAAAGCTATCATTCGGCATGGTCACCATGCCTATTAAATCCTGAATAAACTGTGATGAACTACTTTTTTTAAAAGATGAGTTCAGTTTCTGGCCAGATCACTGCCAGACCTGTAGAATCAAGAAATCACTTAACCACAATATTTCCAGCATCATGAAGCAAGTTATATGACCTCAAAGGCTACCCATCCATCCATCCATCCATCTCCTCGAAGGGTCACGGGGGGACTGATGCCAATGGTGTGCACATATATGCTCGAGCATCTGCCCTTTGCCCTCAGAGTGAGAAAGTACCATTATTTTCCAGCTATATATATGTTTTTATTTCTATATACACTACAGGACTTCTATATGTGGCTCGCCACTTTAACCTGATCAGTGACAGCAACCCTATATACGCACACCCTACCTAAAAACACAAACATGACGTGTGGACGTGGCGTCACCCCCGTGTTTTTCCCATCATTTGGACAACTGCGAAGCGGCAGATTAAAGCAGAATTACGTGCCTGTAGCTGCAGACTATAGAGGGAGCCCCACCTGCCACAATCCAGATAAATGTAACATTAATCGACTGCATAATTTGTCCGAAAGGATAAGATACTAAGCTGGTTCGTCTCTGCCAAGTACCCGCTCTGTTTATCCTATATCTAACTGAGCCTAACTTAGCCCGCCATCCAAAGTGGCTACTTTGACACCCAAAGTAGCCACTGTGTCAAGAAAATGTGTAATTAGTGTGAGACATGAAACCATCTGTTAGTTATTGTACGTAAATATAACTTCAGACTGCAAGCAGTGAGCATGAGGGTACACTGTCACAGAGACGTGATGTAGGCTTACTTATTTACATTTTCACCCATTAGTTTAGCGTGCATAGCGCCCAGAGAAAATACAGTTGGCTAGGCGCTCATCACCTAGGGGAGACCAGGCACGGTTGTAACACTTTTTGAATTTTTTTCAATAAATCAAAATCCATTTACAATGGAATGGCCTATTTGCTATATCATAAACATCAATGTGTCAACTTCTGAAAAAAGGTATGTAAGTAGTTTTATGAAATATGTACAGGTTGCAAAATTTAATTAAATGCAGTCATTCCACTGTTACAACTGTCCCAATGCACAGGGACGCTCTAAAATTGCAAATGCAAGAAAATATTTTAATGGGCAGAACACAGACCAATTAAAGCAACTTAGTCAAGCAATAAACATTGAGAATACTATAAACTCTCAAAACTGATTTAATGTAAAACCTTCTCTGAAGTTATTCAAAATAAGATAAGATCCCGCAGCAATAACAAGATAAAACAATACAGATATAGTAAATATAGGTAATGCAATCATTATTATTATCAACGTATTTAAATAAATTTGCAGTTATGTTATAGCTTATATGTTTTTCTTTCAGCAGCGCGAAATTCTAGACAGTTGCTAATGTGAAAACATTGGTTGACAGTGACTGTCAGCTAGTCCTTACGGTTCCATAAGGTGCCCCTTTTTGCACGCTGAGCACCTGCTGCTCAAAAAGTCTGACAGACAAGACAAACAACCATGCATGCAGACTGACACATAATGACAATTTACAGAGACAAAATAACCTAAAAGTCATGTTTTTGGACTGTGGGGGAGGACAGAGTATCTGGAGGGAGGCCTAGCATGCACAGGGAGAACTTGCAGAAGAATCCTGGGCCAGGATTTGAAACCAGGGCAATGTTGCTGCAAGGCAACAGTGCTACTACCCATGGCACAGAAGCTACATAACATGCCCCTATGTAAAGAAATTCAAGAATAGGTGATAAATAAAGTCAGTGACATTTATCGGCATGGATAAATGACCTATGAAGCTATTTCTTTGACTATGGGACTCCACCCAACCATAGTGAGTCATTATGTACAAAGAGAGAAAACATTATATAGTGGTGAATTTTCCCATGATAGTCTACTTTTTGTATTTACTCAGCTGAGCTTTGTCTGAAACATATAAATGCAACATACAAGTAATGGAAAAAATCTGTAATACGACAAAACATATGTAAATATGTACCTGTCTGTCTGTATCGTATGGAGCTTATGAAGCCATCATGGGTAAGATGAACGGTCTTGACAGTGCCAGAAGCTTCATCGTAAGTGAAGGTCACCAGGGTGGAGTCATAAACCACCTCCGAGAGCCTTGCTGCTGGTGTATACCTTTACAGAAAAAAAGGAAAAAAAACAAGTATCATACCCAAGCACAGCACAATGTATTTTATTTTCAATTTTACTAAACAAGGCCAACATCCCTTGGGGCTTTTGAGGAGGAGGATCCATCATTCTTCAATATTTCATCAGAAACAGAGCATTTATTGCAGAAGTCATGATGCTGAGGTCTTGGAAATAGTACCATTCATAACAGTGTTCTCATGCAGTCAATGAGTATTGGGAATATACAAATTGAGACCATTTCTTGAAAATGATCGGCAGTGTCTGGCACAGTAAGGTGCTTGCAAGTGATCATAGGAAAAATTGACCTTAAATCAATCTCTTTTGGTACTTCTTCAGTGTCATTAGTAAGGACAGCAGGTTGCTTGTTCTACTTTTTAAGATTAGCCTTTAAGTATAGCACTCCCACTGAGGCAATCACTTTTATGTTTTTTACACAACCAGTGATTGTGCCAGCAGGCATCAGGCTGGACTGTTTCAGGAGAATAAAAGCCCAGATGTTGAGTTAACGTCTTCGCTGCAAAAATCTATGCATACCTGTAGATGACGCTGCGTCCTGTCCCCAAGTACTGAGTCCTCCTCAGGCGTCCGTCCAGGGTGTAGTCCTGGATGAATGAGGCCTGGCTCTCAGGAGGGGTGTATATGTTCCTGTAGTAGCCGATGGAGAGCAGCGACTGCAGGGTGTGTTTCACCATGCTGGGCATTGTGACGGCAACCAGGCGGTCTGTTTTGTCATAATCAAAGATGTAGCGCCGCTGGCTATGCAGGAGCAGCATAATAGACTGTAGGATTACACAGAGGAAGAGAGTAAAGTAGCTTCTCAGTGGTTTCTTGGGGATTTGTTGAAGTATTCTTTCATTTTATTTTTTACTTTGAACCTCTTCTGCTGGATTAACCTTTATTTTTATTATTTTAAAAGTCATGGAAGCCTGGAGTTACTGTACATTACAACCACAAGCTTTACTGTATGTTATTGAGATGTATGTATTAATATTTAATACTCATCATTTATGTAATACTGAATTAGAACAAAAAAAAACTAATTTTGACATTTTTGCAAAGAATTAAAATCTGAAAAGATTTGCATGCTTTGTATAACCCTCCCATTTGAGATTGTGTTTTATTTAGCTCCATATGTTCCCATCAACTCTGACTAGCTTCCCTGTCTTTGCTGGAGATAAATATTTTATGGTTGGGATTGATTTAATTAGTGTTCCAGCACACATAGCATTTTATAATCTAAGCTAAGATGTTAAAATTTTGGTCTCATCCAACGAGAGCACCTTCTTCCACATGCTTGATCTGTCCCAGGTGGGACTTGGGGCTAAATCTAAAGGTTTTGTTCACTGAAAAATCGTGTAATGTGTAAGTGTTCCTTTCTAAATACGATCTGTTACTCTGGGTTGCATATAAATTCTACATGTGAACAGTTTCTTTAACTCCCATTGGCTGGATTAGGCACAGAAAGGAGGTAAACTGGACCAAAAGCGAATCAGAAAAAGCTGGTCCTTTCTATGTCACAGAGAAAATTCTTATTCTAGATGTCGCCCACCTTGACTTGCAACCGCCCCACCGGAAGGCCGTATTGATTTTGCTGCCAGGAGAGAGCAGAGCACGATTCGGCTAGTAGAAGCTAACTGTTAGCAACTCCACAACATGGAAGACCACGTTTGGGCTTGTGCTGTTTGTGGAAATAATACATCATTGTTGCATCATTTTCCTCAAGAAAGAGAGCCGTGAAATAAACATTCTGTTTTCCTGACTCTTCTGTAAGTGCCAGTTTTGTAAAAATTCCCTACTTGCTGTTTTCCTATCAACATGTTCCCCGACCTCAGCTGTGAAGCGCAGCAGCTCCCCCAGAGTTACATTGGGTCTTTTGACTGCTTCACTGATTATTTACGGATTTCCTTGCACAGTCTGTAAATACAGGCAAATTGCCACGTCTTGATAGTTTTTCAGTTGTCCAAAACGCTTTCAATTTTCAGACGATGGATGGATAAGTGCTCTCTAAGATGTTCAAATACTGGAATACCTGTTATATATCAAACTATGCTTGAAGCTTTACCACAAGTGTACACCTTACTGTCTTTTGCGTAAATTGAGGTTAATTTACACACAGTGTTTAAATAAACATTTTGGTCAGTGCATTCCAAAAGTACTTACATTTTCTAGCCCTACAATACAAGCAGCCATCAGTTTCAGCTAAAATGTAAACTCTGCGTTTAACTCACCTAGAAACTATATCAGTTTTTTTTAACCATCACGCATGAATCCATTTCATTTAATGCATTTTGTTTTACATCAGCCCATCTGTCAAAGCAGAGAAGAGTTTACTGTAAAAGCCTCTTTCAGAAAGCTGTAGTATTCTTTTCACAACTCTGCAAAAAAAAAAAAAATCCTGTCAATCTACTCAAAACCACCTTGAATTCTGTTATGTGTCACAAAGACTATTGTTAGCGATTTTCCTGCTTTCAAAACTTGTAGCATTGTAGTAATCCAGATATAAAATGAGAGCAGATCATCAAGATTTGATACAAGAATACAGATGAAATACGGAGGGATCTAAAATAATAACTTGACAGGGGGGCTTTGAAGCAGGAAGACATGGTTGTGGGATAGTTCTGTAGACCAGTTTACATGCTTTCAATTTCCAACTTTTGTTTCCCACAACTGAAGTGGTTTTCATCTTGTAATCTTTGGTTTCAGTTTCGGGTGACTGTAACAACAATTGGCAGGTAATAGGTACCAGACAAGGTTAAGTTGCATAAAAGGCCTCCTTAAAAAAACTCAGCTGACAGAAATAGAAGGTAATGCTTCATTCTTTAAAATCTCTAAGATTATATACGTTTCCTCACTCTGTCTGCATATGTGTAGCTCCAGATCTTGCCGTTGACCCAGGCTCTGGACACCACCCGGTCATTCTCATACTCCATCCGTTCAGACCACTCTCCTCGGTGGATGGCCGACAGAAGCCCCCCGGCAGAGTAGCTGATGTTCACCTCGGTGTATTTACTGCTGGGAGACCACACGACGGGCCGGCCGAGTGAGTCATACTGGATGTGGAGGGTGAACTTCCTATGGTCATCGTAGATCTTCCCCACTCGGGTGCTCTGATCAAAATCTATGGAGAGCAGGTTCCTGTTGTGAGCCTAAAAAAAAATCAAATCAAAATGAACAGAACAAAACTTTTCAATTTAGCAGCTTTATAATCATCATAACCTCTGAATGAGGCAGTAGGCCTACATATATATATATATATATATATATATAATATTATAATATATATATATATATATATATATATATATATATATATAAATATATATATATATAAATAAATAAGAAACATGTCTGAGATAAGCAAAGATTTCATTAGCTCAATTAAATTAATTAGGACATTTTTAATAAATCCAGACTGCATAATAATAATAATAATAATAATAATAATAATAATAATAATAATAATAATAATAATAATAATAATAATTAGCCTTGTGAATAAGTAGAAAAAGACCAGAGACTTGCAAATTAATTAGTAGATATAAGATAAGATGCCACTTTCTCATAAAATATTGTGCAATGTTCTTTCTGCCGTGAAATGTGGGGAGGCATTGTTTTTGATGGATGCGTTTGGGAAACCAGGACCGAGTCATTTAACCTATACTGGCCCACACCCACTGGCTTCAGACTCACTCAGAACACCCAACACGTTGTGCAACATTAATTCAAAGTGCTGTGAGTACTACAGAACAGAACAGAACAGAGCAGAAATAAGGGACAATCCCTGGCTTGAAACGGAAATTACATCTCTAACAAAGATTTACAAGTGCTGCTGAGTAAATTAGGAAAACATCAAGAAGCTATATTTTCAGTAATTTAGTTCAATAAGTGAAAATTAAATTCAGTCTCTTGTGGAAAAAAATAATTGCCAAAAACTGTAAAGTAAAAAAGAAAAAAAAAGAAAAACAACTCTCATGAGGTTTATTAATGTATCCTGTGCAGAATATGAGAGTTTACAGATGATGCACTCTTAATCAAGTCAGGGCAAAGCTCTGACAGAGGGCTGACAAACCATTAGTTTCAAAGGAAGGGTAAAAGTCATAACATTTATTTTATATAACCAAAAAGGGATATATTTAAATTTCTTTTTGTTTATTTACTTGTGTCTAGAGCTAATGGAAATACGATAAAAAAAAAAAGAAGATTGTCAACACGGCAATGCTAGCCTACTGAAAAGTATGTCCATGTACTGTATAGTAGATACGCTCAATGCGTCGGCAGAGTTTCTTCTGCAATCACCAACTTCATGCCTGTCCCCAGAGCGAAGCGAGAAGAGCTCATAAACCTTTTAGTGGCTTTAAACCTGGTCCAACAGAGTGGATCAACACCAGCAGATGACATGGCTTCACACCGAACCTCAAGCAACCTGGGTTCTATGCCTTTCTAATCTTACTTCAGAATATGGTAACTTGATTTCCAAATAAAATACCAAATTTGATTTAATCTGATAAATTGGCATTTTTTTTCTATTTAATCAGATTCAAATTTCAATATTTAAGGGGTGGCTTACAAGAGGGAATGTTATCGTGGTACGACATGTCATGAAGTGGTCTGTGTGTGGAGGCTCTTCAACCACTTACTCCAATACTATCAAGGCTGTGGTAAACCATGTTTATTTTACACCTTTTTTTCCTACCAGACATTTTCCTTTCACTCATTTTTTCCATTGATACAGCTTTAAAATAGATACAACTGTGAACCTCCAGCTTCTCTAGTAAAGATCTGGATTCTCGTCCTTATGGAGGGTGTCAGTGACTGTGTGTTTGACAACTTTGAAGTCAACCAACTTTCTCACTTTATTGCGTAGGCCATAACATAATATTTATTCATTAAAAACATTTTTATTCCGTGGGGCAACTGTGGCTCACTAGGTAGAGTAGTTGGCTTGTAATTGGAGAGCTGTAAGTTTGATTCCAGTTTCTTCCTGTCAAATGTCAATGTGCCCCTGGGCAAGGCACTGTATCCCAAGTTGCCGACCGATCGGTGTATCCGTGTTTGAATGTGTGCACATTTGTGAGTAAAGTTCTTTCAATGGTCAGCATGAATAGAAAAAGTGCAATTTAAGTTCAGTTCATTTACCATACTTCATGGTTATATGTGATATTCAACTCTCTTGGAAAAACTACATTTTTCATTTAAAGGGGTTATAAGACAATCAGCAAAATGGTCAGAAATAAATGCTTGAACTATATTACTCTGTCTGTAATGGATCTATATAATACAGAGCTTCACATTTTGAATTCAACTGCCAAAATAGTTAAAATTTTCCGGAACCCCGGAATTTATCCTAATGCTCCTTTAAGAATACTTAATCCCTGCTGCCAAGGTAATGGTTGTTGTGAAGGACAAATTGTTGGTTTTACCCTGAGCCTGCGTTCATAAGTACTGTAGTTGGCCTTGCTCTGCTCCTTCCTCTGCCTCCACTCGATCAGGCTGGGGCCGTGGTCTCCAGGAAGGCTGATGTTGCAACGACTGGCTGTTGGGCTGACTCCTCCCCCGGCGCCTCCCGGTAGGAGGGGCTCCGTGCTCAGCGACAGCTCCATCCCGCTCGCCAGCAACACCAGAAACGAGCCGTCGGAGCTGACTCTGTATGAGTTTTGAGCGTGATCTGAAGGTGTCAGGGTTGGGGTTGGGTGGGAGTACATGCATTTTCCACGGGTGGGTCACACATTCGCAGAGACAAACCACACATGCACACAAGGGAGACAAACATGCAGCAACACGTAGAAAAAAGAAGTGTGAAAAAAAACCCATCAGTAGCTGAAAAAGCGGCCTTGAGAGAAATCTTTTAGATACAGTCACAGAATGCAGGATGTCTGACTCTCTGTATGTGTGCTTTTTGTTTAAATTGATTGCTTAAATCACTCTGCCGAGTGCTTAGCACTTCACTGTTTGAGCCACAGCAGCTTTAGAAAAATCTAATCTATTCAAAGAGAGAGGGGAAGAGAGAAAAGAGGCAGATGGACAGATAATGAGAGACAGAGAGTAATGAAAAGAGGCAACAGAAGGGGGAGGGGGGGTGAAAGCAAGTGGTTCTCTGCCACAGTAGTTCTAAAAGTTTCTCAGAAACTCTTTGCTCATTGTTATATTGTTTTGAGTTGTATTTTACTATGACCTCACACGTGTCAATGCCACATTGGGTCACATCTTCACCAACACTGAAAAATAATCATAAAACTCCTCTTAAGTCATAAACTGTAATGCAGCTGATAAACTAAATAGTTCTATCTATTCCCACCACCACTATAATAAAAATTCTCCTCCTGTCCATATGGTTACAGTTGCCTTCGAGGCAGGCGAAGACACACAGCTTAGGTGGAGGAAGTAAAAGGACCGTCTATAATGAAGGGTCATTTCAACGTTTCCCCCTGCAGCTCCGTCACGTTTTGTCGCACCGTGCACAAGTCCATGAGTGACTGAGCGTGTGTGTGTGTGAGCGATTGAATCTACGAGCACACCCCGTCTCTGCAGTGCCGCTGTCATTGTGACAACCGCTAGAAAGCAATTAAAGGGCTGACATGAGAAGAAACTGCTCCCATGAGTGGCTCCTCCACTCCACTCTCATTTTTGCCTCTTCTCATCTCTGCCCTCTTTTTCCATCTCCACCGCCAGCCCCAACCGTTGTTAAGACATTTCACGAGTCAGTCGGAATCTGTCTCTCTCCTTCATCATCAATGGAAAAGAATGAATTAATTAATACCTCTTTCTTCTCATTCCAACCTCTTCTGGTGAAGCAAGGAGGTCAGATTGAGATGGAAGTTTCTATATAGAGGAGGAAGTGGATGTTTTAAAACAGCAGAAAGAATCCAGCACAAACCCAGTGCTGTACTGATGAAGAGGAGGCTTCTGAAATGATCTAATCATCATGTCGCACTTTGCTTCGGCTGCGTGTAAAATTATTCCCACCCGTTGAAGCTATTTAACATTTTATCACGTTATAGCCGCAATCTTCAGTGCATTTCATCAGGACATAATATGACCAACCAACACAAAGTCTTCCAATAATCTATTCAGCCCCTCTGAGAGAACATTTCAAAAAAGCAATTTTTCAATGTAGTTTTCTATCGTTTAAAAAAATTTTAGCTAATTTTTCTCCTAGCACACTACCTCAGGATCAGTCGGACCTGACGGGGGAAATCGGTTTTGAAGCTTTCCACGGGGTCTTGAAAACAGCTAAAGAGAAGCCTTCCCACAGCATGACGCTGACACCATCACGCTTCACCAATAGGGGGGGCGGGGGGGGGGGGGGGGGTTGTATGTTGGTCTATTGCCAGACTATTTTCCAGGTGGGCAAAAAAGTTTATTTGTGGTGCCTCACCTTCTGTTGTCTCCACTACATGGTTTCCCGTTGCCAGTCTTCAATAAAGACCAAATGTGTAAAAGTCATGAGTGATAGTTTCCTGCCGAACTTTATTTCATCACAGCCTAAATCTTTGTTTAGTAATTAGGTTACTTCTGGAGGCATTTGGTGGGTAGTGCACCTTATTTAGGGCAATCAGAGGAAAGGGTTCATTTCTCAGATTTTTTCTTTTCCTTTTTCTTTCTTTTTTTTGGGTCATACGCAATTTGAAAACCATATTTCCTTTTCCTTTCACTTCTCACTGCACCACTTTGTGTTAGCTCATATAAACTGAACGTTTGTGGTTGAAAAGTGAATGTAAAGATCTTCTAAATTTAAGAGCTCTAATAGTTTAAATATCATTACGGCTCAAAGCTTTCCTCTCTACAGGTTGGTGTGCTCCCCCAAAATGACTCAGAAACATTATCATTACTCATCTGTGGTGAACTTAAAGAGTTCAGACGCGCTGCGTGTTTTTCTTTGTGTCAATCTATTGAGCAGGACAGTTTTCATGTGCTTGGTTTTTCAACTTTGCTCCATCTAAATTTCTCTGGGATCCGAGTAATTCTATGAAGAAAAATAAAAACAGTAAAAATAACAGAGTGAACATCTGGCTTCACCTTGCTTGAACGTGTAGATGGTGTCACTGGCAGACAGGTTGGTGCTGGTGACAAAGTTTTCTCGGTTGGAAGCCTCAACTTCCACTCGAGACCAGCGCTCTAGGTTGCCATGGAAACCGCTCACCTCACCCGTGGGTAAGGTGATGTTGGTCACACGCCCCTCGTTGCTGTACCTTGGAAAATAAACACAAAACGGATAAGCAAGCACACACACACACATACACACACACACACAGAAATGCAGATAAGCGTCATTCTCAGCCTGTCATACAAAAACTCCCAGAGACAGACATGCATGCTCACTAGCCCCTCTGTTTTCCCCCTTTTTTTATTGGCACAGAGTAGGTGTCAACTGTGATTTATAAGGGTAATTACCCAGCTGTGGAGTTTGAGACAGAGACTGAGATGGCAGTTGTGAATAATTCACACACATGTGGTTTAGTGTGTGCACAGTATGTACATTACAAAGCAAAACTAAGATGTTTCCCAACCAAGTAAATTTCCAAAAATTGCCCCCCCCAAAAAAAGGGCCCCTTAAAGCTTTCTAAAGAACAGGTGATGCTCAAGTAACCACTAGATGGCACTCACATTCCACAACGTTCCTGTGAACTCTGCCAGAGTGGTACACATGCAAACACGTTTAGATTCGAAGCAAGAAAGCACAGATAAGAAAAAGGAAATGAGGGAAAGAGGTAAAGTGCAAGCTCACTCATAAACAGTAGTCCAGCTGTTCTCGTCACTCTTGGTCGACAGCAAGCCGGTGTTGCCGTGGTAAGAGATGTGGGCCAAGTCGTGGCCCTGAGCTGAAACCTTCCTCAGCATCCCGCTGTTGCTAAGGGACAGCCAGTACACCTGTCCACCTGGGAGCGCCAGCCACAGGGGAACCCCGTGAGCATCCCGCCTCACCTGCAGGCCCCGCCTGTCGCGACTCGTCACTCCTGAAAGCTGGCCATCCGTCCCATAGGAAAAATTGTACAGGTAGTGGCCCGTAATGAGGTGTTTGGTGTACATGTGGGAGCCATTCTGTCACAGAAAGGACAAAGGGAGATAAGTTCACCCCTTTTTAGTAAGCTTCTTGACTAACATCTTTTACTCTTAATACAAGCAAGTCACTTGAATTAACAGAGTCACCATAAAAACTATTGAGTAACTTGAAAAAAAAAAAACAGTAATGAGAAGAAAATACTAAACTTAACTACCAAGTTTGAGTTTGTATGGGTTCAAATAGCAGAACATTTCAATTACAAAAGGTGTTTTAGATTCAGCTGTGGTGCTTATTACAAAGTTTGATGTGCATTACCTAAATATGTGGTAATCATAAAATCAGATTTTCTCTGTCTTACTGTTTTAAAAGGTAAATAGACTGAATTGTAAAATGACTGAACTTATGTAGCGTTTTTTTCTAGTCATGCTGACCACTCAATACACTTTACACTGGGTAAAAGTAAATAAATAAAATAAATAGCGCACTAAGTAGAAGTATTGATTTAACAATCTTTTCTTTACAATGTGCTTCCACTGAGTTGCTCTTGTAGTCTTTTAAATTAAGAAAAATAAGCCAGGTCCAAAAATGTTCAACAGAAACATGGTGAAAGCTGTGAGGAGGCCATTAAAAGGCATGATCGCTGTTTGGCTATGATGGACTGGCGACCTATCCAGGGTGTACCCCACCTCTCGCCCAATGGGGATAGGCACCAACCCTTCCGTGACCCTTTGATGATAGATGGATGGATGGATCTCTGTTTAGGATCACTGACCAGTTGGAATAATTTTGGCGCACTTGTATTCAGCCCCTTTCACTGTGGTATCTTCTTTGCAAAATAGCTCAAACTCAGTCAGACAGATGGATAGCATCTGTAAACAATTTCCAAGGACTGGAAGGAAAATTAGACATGGTTTTCCAAACTTTGTGAAAATGTTGTACACAACCAGTACAATTGCAGCTAAGCCCTTCTTCTGTCTCTCTCAGATCTGAATATTTTTGAATATCTTTTGAAAAATAGCTCAAGCTCAGTCAGGTTCAAAGAAGAGTGTCTGTAAATAGCGATTTTTTAAGCCTTGACACAAACTTTTTGGTGTATGTAGATCTGGAGTTTGACTGGAACTCTAAAAACCTTTCCACCATAGCTCTACTTGTAGGTTTACAGTTGTTCTGCTGGTAGAAGGTGAATCTCTGGCTCAGCTAAAGTCTTTTGCAGCCTATTTTACCCTATATTTACACTGCGAAAAGGCTACAAGTAAAAACATTTTAAATACAAGATTGTTTTTGCTTGTAATGAGCTAAAAATTCAAGAGGGACCCAACTGCAGTTACAAAGACCGATAAGGGCGCCGCCATATATCCAATCCATGTCGGAAGTCCCAAGCACCAACCGCCATAAAAACAAGTAGAAGAATAAAAAGAAGTCTCAAGAAGTGGTTTCTTTTTCATGTAATGTATTCATTGCTTACCAAATGTTTTTGTTTTTTTTGCCCGATAACTTTATTTACTACAGCCAGTGGGGTTAATTATAAAAACACATGCAAAGATTCACAAATAACGATGTTTTGACAGCATTGTTTTTTTATTTATGGACTGTGACATTAATTTATGTATAAATCTACTTTGGCAAGGTTCCTTTTTCTCATCTCTGATTAGCTAGCCCAGTTGATATAGTACTAATTCTAACATTCAACGAGCATTGCCTGATTCCTAATTCTAATATTCGAGGACCAGTGCCTAAACCTAAAGACTGCCACACACGAGAGCAATCTGCTGAGCTAACAGTCATTCGAGGCCGTTTGCTCAGCAGATAGCTCGCTGTGTGCAGCTAATTTTTGGTTAGTGCGTGTAGATTTTATGTAGATTTTGTAATTTTTGGTTGGTGCATGTAGATTTTAGAGGTCCACGCTTTTAAAGGCGATTTTTCTGCCTCATGAGGCGAGAAACTCGCCGTGTGCGGTCTCTGTGAGCTGTCTGCTGAGCTAAAATATTCAAGCGACCAATCAAAACGCGGTCTCTGATCACATGATTCCATGATGGTAGCCCCCGTCCCTTACCTCAGAAAAAGGAATGACACGAAGACGGAGATGGATGTGGAGGAAATGCTGCTACTCATTTTGTTGATGAAGCGTTGTCGCATCAAATAAACAGGTATAGTCTTTATCTTCTAAAATGTAATCTTCTCACACAGCGAGCTATCTGCTGACCAAACGGCCTTGAATGTCTGTTAGCATAGCAGATTGCTCTCGTGTGCGCCAGGCTTAATGTGATCCATCTATTTGCTTCAACATTTAGTAGCAGTTATATCCATAAAAAAATAACATCAACTTAGTGATCAATTCACTTCAGCTTCAGACTTGCGATATGGATTGGAAAGATGGTGGCGTCTTTTCGGTAATCGTAACTTCAGGAAGGTACTCTTGAAAAATTCTGCCAATAGAACAAGTGAAAATTTTCTTGAAAAGATGTCTTGAGAGAATAGATTTTAAAAAATAAGCAAAATATATCCATAAACAAGGGATTTTTACTTTCTTGAAAATCGTTTTTTACAGTGAACCACCATCCATCTATCGATCAACTCTGATCAGTTTCCCCTTCACTAGAGGAGGAAAACATCCCCTTACCTACCACATTTTGGGCCTCTAAAACTCCAGTTTCGTCATAAAGTGGTGTTTTAGTTATGTTTGACAGTGGTATCTGGTGACGAAACAACTGAACTCCTCTCTCACAGGGTTCCCGTAGCTCTGGAGTTGGCTGCTCGTCTTGAAATCGGAAGGGTTTAAGTGTGAGCCCCGGTTTCGAATGTCTTGGTTGTTGTGTTCTTGGGCAAGACTCCTTACCCGTTACCTACTACTACTGGTGGTCAGAGGTTCAGTGCCTCCCAGGGCAACTTTGTCTAAAATGTAGCTTGACTGAATGTAGCGTAAAGCGCTTTGGGGTCCGTAGGAATATAAGTAAAGCACTATACAAATACAGGCCATTTACCATTCAATCTGGGTCTCAGTCTGTCAGTTTAGATACACAAACCTCTGAGGACTTCACAAAATAACTGAATTTATTGGGCAACTTGGGGTTAAGTGCCTTGCCCAGGGCAACATTGACATGTGACAGGCAGAAGCACAAATCGATCTTCCAATTACAAGCCAACTACTAAGCCTAGCGTGCTACAGTCGCCCCGAATAAGACTGAATTACTTAAGTAATGTGAATATGTTTGCATGTAATTGTATCCATCCTGTGCCTGTAAAACTTTACTGTATAAAATGTATCTATTGTGTATTACTGTAAATACATAATAGGTGGGCTGTTTGTAGGAAAATAAATCAATTCAAACTTGCAAATGTGTGTAAATGTATGTATTGTTTCATGTTGTTTACATTTTCGAACAGAAGTAAACACCTCCACACCTGAACCCAACACAGCATATTCATATTGTGACCTTTCCACTAACACACAGTTCTTGAGCCTCCAGGTAATGTTTAATGCAGCTGAGCTTTGTTTACAGAGACGGGCCTCAGCACTGCCTACCTGGCTAAAGAGATAGAGCTCCTGGTCCTGCGGCGAGCTGATCTCCACCAGTCCAGCTGGGCTGGGCTGAGGCTGGTTGGGGCTGACGGCCCTGATCCGGATGTTGCCAAGATCGGCAATATACAGAGTGCCATTGGGGGCCACGGCCAGGGAGGAAGGTGCTTTGAGACGAGCGTCACGGGCGTAGCCTCCATCACCTGATAAGATGAACAAAAGTTAATTATTTCTGTCAGGTTAAACCAAAAGGATCTTTGGCTCTAAACACAGGATATTCGCCTGAGAGACACAAGTCCCAAGCAGCAGACACAGCTGTGTAATAACATGAAGACCTCATGGTGATGCTTAGGCGCTTATCAGTTTGGCTCAGGAGTCAGACTTGTTGGGATGCAGTTGATTCCCAAAGCAGCGGGAATGATGACCACCTTGATAGTGGCCTCAGAGTTATCAGACAGTGTTATACGGTGACTGATGCATTCAGGCATCTTTTGGTAGCGCAATGGGATAACAGGCTCGGGTGAGGGTCTTCAGATGCTGTCAGGAGAGGGGCAGGGGCCTCTGATGGCTCTGTATAGACAGCAGGGTTGCGGTTTATCTCCTGACAGCATACACATTACTTGTGTTTGTGTGTGTGTGTGCGCGTGTGTGAGAAAGTGAACGTCTGCATCCTTTTGTATCTCGCGCTTGTGGACGGGTGCGCGTTCAAAGACACCGCGCGGGTGTTTACGGCGAAGGGGATGGAAACGGAAAGCTTCTGAAGAGAGTAATCATCTGTTAACAGCAAGACATGATTGAAAATATGCAAAGTACAATCCAAGAAATAGGGATGGTTACAGCCCATTGGCTTGTGGCGTGGCAGAGACACTTCCCTCCATTCTGAATAGAAAAGAGACAGATTTTTATGAGGGGAATTAAATGATAAAATCACATCCTCTGACACTTACAATGAAAGCATGGCCTAACCGTCAAAGGAACATCTGCTTATTTGTTGGGCCCTTTCCTCCTTTCCTTTTATCAGGATTTTTTTTAGGTGCGCTTTGATGACATACCAACCGGTTTAAACATTCATCATCTAAAAGGGAACTTTTTCTTCCACCAGCTGTAATTTGAATGGATTTGAAAGGTTTCTCTCAAAGCTTGTTTCTCCTGAAACTTAGCTGCAGGTTTTGGCAGAAAGGAGAATAATCCTTGTGAATACAAAAATATTTCATTTACTTTCTGCATCCAGGTACTCTCTTAGTCAAATGACATTCTCTGTTGTGACATTATGGCTTCTTCTCTCTCTCCTATATGTAGTCATCATTTACATGAAGCTCATTATTATGTATTTTTAGTATTTTTCAAGAGAGAAAGTCAAAGCAGCCCCTCCCAGAGATTCGGATTCCCACTGAGTTTAATAATTTAGGCAGACTGAAAGTAAGAGAGGGGATACATTGCAGGAGACAGACAAGTGGAAGACACATTCTCAAGCACTGGTAATACATTTATTAGACAGCTGGGAACAAAAGGCTAAAAGATTTACTCACTAGATAGCAAGCTATACTTACAATTTCAAATATTGTTAGCCTTTAAGATTGTCCACTTTTTGTTTTCACTTATTCTGCAGACCAGGAAAGATATGATCGCAATTGATTTCTGAATGCTGTTTTCCTTTTTTCCCCCCTCTAGGACTGTAATCCTATTAGAAATAATCTAATACTCTTACATTACCTAATCTTTCACTCATGTAAGTGTGTGTCTGTGCGCGTTTATGTGTGTCTGTGTGATAACCCACCAGAGAAGCAGTCACAGTTGGGGTCTATCTTACAATCGCAGTCTGTGGGGGCCCCAGAGATGATCGATATCTCCCCGTTGGTAGAAACCTGTGGGTTTCACAAAAACCAATGAGGCCCACATGATCACAATATTTTGCATGTCACTCTGGTGAAGAAAACATGTAAAAACAAGCAACATTTGTCACATTGAAACTTTTTAGACAACACAAAAAGAGAATAATGGAATAAAATGACACAAATAATCCCATAAATAACAATGAAAGGGACTATTTTGGTTAAATCTACTGACTGTTTATTTAAAAAAACAAGCATACAGTGCCTTGCAATCATATTCATAACCCTTTATTGTTTTCATCTCTACAACCATAAAACTCAATGTATTTTTTTAAATGGGTCAACAGAAAGTAGAACATATTTTTTTTACGTGTGCCGCTGTTGTGACCATGCCCCTCTCTCTATGATAGCCCATAAATAAAACTAATTACAACTAATTAACTTCAGAAGTCACTATACTAGCACACATAGTCTACCTGTGTGCAGTTCATTCTCAGTGTAAATACAGCTTTTTTGTTAAAAAAAATGTAAAGACATTGTGTAATTTTGCTTCTACTTTATAACAACATAAAATTCCTCCAACATATATAGAGATTTATAGCAGTAACAATGCAAGATGTCAAAAAGTGGGGGTAAAATACTTTTACAAGGCACTGTAGATGATAGGAGGGGTTGGTTGTAGATATGTTTTTATTTTATTTTTTTTAAATAAGAAAAAAAAAATCAGTGCATCACTACATGAGCTCAGTGCTTGGTTCATTACTATATTTACAAATGCAACATTAAATTGTACAAATAACCCCCCCATTGTGCTGGATAAAAGAACTGTAAGTGCATGTGTTATAATTATAATTAATAATTATAATTATAATTGTAGTAATTGACAAGTTTATTTTAGATTGCTGCTGTGTTAACTATTACACCTTGTTTTTGGCATGAGAAAAACAACAAAAACAAAATGATAATGCCCAGTTTTGGAGATAAAAATAGTTGTAGAGACTATGGCAAAATATGAATTTCGTCACCTCAGATGGAGAGCAACATGTCATCTGTTATCACCAGGTCACTTAGATATAGCTACATTAATGCACAAGGTTTCGGTAAAAAACAAACAAAAAAACAACCCCATGCTTAGAAAGACATCAGCAATAACCTTAGTGAAGCAATTATTACTGTGTTAAATCAAGGCTACATATGCCAAACCAATTGAAATCATCGTTCTGCTGTGAGAAAGATTACTCATAAGTGGAAATTTATTAACCCGCTCATCTGTCGAGACAGGAGTTCCAGTAAGATCCCACTGAATCAAAATGGTGGGACATAAAAATAAAAGCCAAAATCCCATACCAAATAAGTCTCAAAACACTAATTTAATGTTACAATTCATCACAGCACAGTTAGAAAAAGGCAAAACCAGTATGACACATCTGAAAGGAAAATCCTGGAAAAATCCTCTTCTCTTAAAAGAGAACATGGCGGTCCAGATTTAGCAAAAATGTGCATCTGAGCAAACGAGGAAAAAACAACAGTATTGGAACAATGCCCCTTGGACAGCTGGGACTACAGTAGAGATGTTTGGCCATAAAACACAGCAGCACGCCTGCTAATAAACAAAAAAACATGTTTAAGCAGAGCTAACCGGCTGCACGCCTTCAGCTTAATAATTAATTCTCAAATAAGAGCAGAATTAAACTTTCCTACTACCTTCTGCTTGGACATCGAATGTGAATATTTCCAGTTTGTACTAATGAAGCATCTCTTCTTAACACATTTAAACTATGAATGGAAAGATATGGAGTCATTCCCCTGAAGGACGGAAGACGACTATAAGTCCTGCAGGATTCTCCTGTTAAACTGCTCTAATCTGTTTAGTTTTTTCGTCTCAGCAGGATGGATGCAAAAACTTAGAACACACATGTTTTTCAGAGGTCCTGCAGGATACAAAACAAGACCTTTGATTTAAACTGATGATGATAAAGTTCATAAAGATGCAATGAAAGCTTCATCCTTCAACTGAGACTGTTTCGGTGAGAGCAAGCTTGCAATTTGTGCCTAACCCGAAAACAAATACAGCCACATTGAAGCTAATTTTGTAGCGTAATGATTGCAGTTTTAATGCCTCCAGTATGCATATTAAATAACTTAACTGCCTGTATAAACGACTGAAAAACAGAAAAAAAAAAACTTAGCATGTATTGATTATGCATGTGCAGTGCTTGATGTTTTGGCCAACTGCCCTGGGTCCATGTGATGGGCAGACGTGTCTGAACCACGAAACATCCCATACGGCGCCAAACACTCACTGCAGCCAAGGCACGCTCACATTTAATAGCCTTATTAAACTGCAACAAAACACTTACTGCTAAACAGTACAAGATGCAGCTGCTGTCAGCTATTTACCATGAAATAACGCATTTAATTTGACTGTCATTCTTCATCCTGCGTGAAATATATTGTCATGTGTACCTGTGTGTGTTCACTGCATCTCATAAATGACACAGTGATCTGTTTTTAATTTAACGTCTCTTGGATTACACACCATTTGCATCAGCCAGACAAGTTTTTTTTTGTTTTTTTTTGGCGTGTTAAATGAACACCAGGAACCAGTTCCAAAATGCTGCACAAACAGACATCATCAACGCAAGCTAAAAACACTTCTTAGTTAATTTCATTTCACCACTTAGCGTGGTTTGAAAGCGTCACCTAATCGGCTACTCACACTCCTTGCTAAGTAAGTATATGCGCACACTTAAACGTTTTAATTTTACCAGATGGATTTTTTTAGTTCTGACTTTTCGTGTCAGTGTGAGGAAACCTTTTGGATGCAGGCAAAAAAAAACAACAACAAAAAATACAACAACAAACATATTTGAAAAAGAAAATCCTTTTCAGTGTCCTACCAATATAGCTGGTCGCTCTCCATCAAAAAGGCATCTAAGACATTTTATGATCCTGTCTGCCTTCACACGGACCCAGCATGGTGCTGCAGGCCACAAAGGCACTATTGATTGAGTGCAGCAGGCAGTATTTCGAGGTGTTCAAGCCAAAATGCTACAGTCCTGTAGTATCCTGCTGCTAGCTCATGGACACAAAACTTTTATTTTAAATGAAAACCACCCATTGGGTTTATTTTTTATTGGTTTGAGGTGAATCAAGAGTTATATAAGCCTAAAACCTGAGTGAAAGATTCTAAACACCGCCTTGCTGACAAGCATCTGCAATACAAACAGCCTGTCAGCAAAGGGTGAATTACTGTCAAAAGACCTGATGGATTACTAATATTAACTTCATATGAGCTGTTCTTTTTCTAGACATTTTTGCAAAAGGGTTTTTGGTTTCTCCTGCAGTTTGTGGCGGTGTAGAATTAAATAATATAGACAGTGTAGACCTAGATAAATCATTTTGACATCAAGAATCTGTAGCAGATCAATATATATATTGCTACACCCTGGTATTGTAATAATTTTAATCTCAATATACCACAGGACACCTCTTACCTTGCACTATCCTCATGCATGTGCGTAATAAAATGTAATTTGAAAATGCACATAAATCCAACCATTAAAATTAAGGAACATTTAAAATAATCATGTATGATAAAATTCCTGGTGCCACCATTACTCCCAACCCAAACGACTCCTATAAAAGAAACATAACTGAAGCATTTTAACATTATGCTTTACTTTTGAAACTTTATCATAGGTCCTATGGACTTAAAGTTAACAATGCATAGCTCTTGTTTCCTTAGGGTATCAAACTAATGACATACAGATGACCATTTTCTCAATAGAGAAGAAAGCACAGGTCATATAGGTAAGATATTTGTTGATTTTTATTTGGTATTAAATTAATAGAACTACATAGTAACTGTCTGAAACTTTCTCAAAACTACTGAGCTAAACTACAAAGCTTTGGATAGGCTAGATAGATGAGGACCCATATTTAGCTTGTCACCATGCACAGGAAGATAGACGGTAAGAGAGAAACTAATCTTGAAAGTTCAGTGTTAGACGTAAGTAGCAAAGCCTTGCATCTTCAAAACATCAAGTCTCCATAACAAGAATTAGACCCCGTCAACACATCATTGAGATAATTTAGAAGCAATACATGTGAAATCCCTTTCTGTCCTACTATCAAGGGAGAAAACATGTGTTTCAAAATTTCTATTGTGACTTTACATGGAACTGCATTTTTTTGTCAGATAATACTTAGATTGGTTCTTTGAGCAACATGCAATCCAAGTGGGTTCAGTGTAAAACGACAACTAAAAAGGGGATAAACACTTCAAGCCCATTTTTTCTCTTCCAAACACGTATATATCAAGTGTGTTACATCATGGACCCTTGAGGATGGGACCTTTTAAATAAATACCCCACAGTATCTACAAGTAAGCTGAGACTGAGTGTTTCAGCCAAATAGCGATTTAAAATATGTGGCTAAATCAAGACAGAAATGATTCACCAGACACAGTGTGTTTCCCCATTTTCATATTTGTCTCCAAATTTAAATCTAATAGATGGAAGTGTTATTGTTGTTGTTCTAGAAAAGAAACAAAACAGCTTTGTATGAAATGTTATCAGGAACTGTGCCAACATTTTGTTTTGTGGCAACAGGGATTTTGTTAAAAACGCTAATTTTTTTCACTGTGGAAATTTACCCCACAGAATAAATGTACTCAAGATATTATTTTTTTTCAGTCTGAGATAATGCTAATGCAATGTGAGATCAATGAACTTCAAGGCATACTTTTTATAAATCTTTACCCAAGAAGATCTTGTGTGTTATATACCTACATATACAAACACGCAAAAACATATGGTAAACTGGTAAATGACCTGAAGAGAGCTGGAACCACAATAATAATGTTACTATTAGCAACACACTACGTCATCATTAATTAAAACTGTGCTGCGCTCGAAAGGTCCCCCTGTTTAATGATAATAATCATGGATTGCATTTATATGGCGCTTTTCAAGACACTTAAAGTGCTTTACAATTCCAATATTCATTCACATTCACACACACTGGTGGAAGCTGGTGGAAGCATGCTACAATTGTAGCCACAGCTGCTCTTGGGCAGACTGACAGAAGCGAGGCTGTCAAATCACGCCCTCGACCCCGCTGACCAACAACAGTAGGAGGTACTTGAAGTGTGTTGCCCAAGGACACAAGGACTGAGAGGAAGAGATGAATCTGGGGCTCGAACTGGGAACCCTCTGGTTACAAGGCAAACTCTGAACGTCTGAGCCACAGTCATCCCAAGCCAGCTAGCTGTATTTAAGCCAGTATATGTCTAGGCCCCTCTAGAGCCCATCTGGATGATCCAGAGGAGAATTGGGAGAATGTCATGTGGTGAGACCAAAATTAAACTTTTTGCTATAATAGCTGATTCACCATGTTTGAAAGAGGAAGACTGATGAGTTGTATCCCATGAACACAATACCCCCTAGGGACAGGAGGACTGATTAAATAAATAATGAATATGGCAGGGTAACATGATAATTTGGACAAAACATTCCTTCAATAATTGAGAGCATTGAAGATGAAATGTGGCTGGACAGGGATCTGAGGAGGAAGTGCAAAGTCTGTGTCACACAGCGCATTTTACCTAGGGTCGAAACACCAGCTGCAGTGTGTGCAAACCTTGTGAAGACCTACAGGAAACGTTATTGCCAGTCAAAGTTGCATTATAAAGTTTTGAGGTTAACTTTTTTTTGGACCAAATACTTACTTATCATCTTTACCACTTTACTGTACGACTAAAATTCTTTAAAAACCATGCATTGTGATTTCCTGGATTTTCACATACATTTTGTATCTCACAGTTTAAGTTTATCTATACTTAAAATCTCAGACCTCTCTTATCTTTTTAAGAGGGAAATCTTGCACAATCGGTGGCTGACACAAAATGTTTCCCCCACTTTGTGTGTATATATATATATATATATATATATATATATATATATATATATATATATAGACAGATAAATACCTGTTGGATGCGGTTGATCCGCCTTTCATCTGTCTCTGCGATAAACAGGGTCCCCAGATGCGAGAGGGCAATGGCCTTGGCGGCCTCCAGGGTTGCACGTATGGCTGCCCGGCTTACCAGGTGGTGGTCGATGCCAGGGACCTGGCAGTGAATGGGACGCCCCGCCACTATCCGCACCTGAAGGCTCTCTGACACCTATAGAAAACACATGGTCATTTCTTATCCGTGCAATACAGAAGCAGAAACTTGATAAACTACTTTCAAAGATATGTATATATATATATATATATATATATATATATATATATATATATATAACAGAATTTATTGAAACGGTGCATGACACATTAACAAGCAATATCCTGCTGCAGCTGCTGACTTTTATAAGATAAAAAGCTGTGTTCATTAACTTTGCAGAATGAGTTCAATGACATTTTCAAATAAACAACCCCGGCGGCGACCTGTGATGGCATCCTTTGCTTTTATTTATCTTGATAGACTCACTCCATCTAAGTGGATCTCAAGGGACAGCTGATGAATTTATAAACTGTTTTGCAGTTTTTAAATGCACTTCACAGTGTGAGTGTTATAAAACTGACTGAATGAGACAAATGTCTTGTGGGCATTGTTTCTCTACCTGCAGGACGATGTTGTTGTCCAGGATGTAGAGGGAGTTGTCCAGTGGGTTGATGGCGAGATCTGTTGGCCACTCCAAACGCACCTGTGAAGTCAGACACACACACACACACACCAAAACACACAAGGGTATCCATCATCACGCTGTGCACTTCTGTCAAAAGTGAGAAAGCTTATACAAACCTTTAACGGCAACTGCACATAAGAGTCAGTTACAGGTAGTACAAATAATATCTCCTTAATAACATAGTATTAGGCCTCCTGACCTTCCCTGCTCATGCAAAGGTCAGCGTCGGGCAGGGAGCCTTCCCTGTGTTTATTCAAGTCTCACATTGGCTCGCTTCGGCTGCCTTCCAAATGTCAACCAATAACCATGATCGCCGCCTGCTCAAATAGCACACCGTGTCTGCTAAAACCGTGGGGGTCAAAGCCAGACAAAGCCTACACCATCTCACAAACGCCCACGTCACTGTCCGTCTCCAACAGCACAAACAAACTGCGAGAGTGGACCGCACTGAAGCTGCCGGTGCTCCGTGTGGCACGGGTGGGGAATCAGGTGATTGATGACTCTCAGGACGGATTGGTAAATAAATGGATCATGTTAAATTGCCACTGACATGTCCAATTATAGGCTCTGTCAAATGAGAGTGGGAAGAAGGCTCGCTCCGAAATCCCATTTTAAGAGGTGAAGAGATTCATCAAGTGGGATTCAGCGTGTCCCTTACCATGGACAGCATGCATCAAATCCCTCCTGCTCACAGTAGTGAACTATAGCTGTGATGATGGGTAACCTCCTCTAGAAAGTATTGTGACTCGTACATTGAGTTGGGCCAGCGGTTGTGAAACTCAGATTGGGCTTTTATCCTATTTTAAACCAATTAGAAAAAATTCAAGAGAACAGATTGTTTTTATAAAAAAAAAAAAAAAAAAACATCTGAAAGGATATTTTTATCAGTGAAAGTTTTGTGAAGGGTGCTCGACAGGGCTACATATTAACACTTATTTTCTATTCTACAAAAAATCCAACATATAGCAGTCTCCAAACTGAGAAATGAAGGTGTTGCTTTTTTGATTAGGAAAGTTTTGTAAATTTTTACTAAGTAATTGATCTGTGCCGCTCTAGACTCTGAGCCGATTACTAGTGTAAAATAATGAACAAAATATACCAGTGCTGTTATTCTCTCAATGAATGAAAAGCAAGAATGTCAAAAATATTAATATCATAAACAACATTAATATTTTTATAGTAATATCAAAGTAACCAATAGGTTTAATTTTTGCAGCCAAAGAAAAAAAGTTTTCTTGTTAATATGTGTTGTAATCCCATGAAACTGCAATGTGTGTGTTTTTTCGCAGGAACATCAGACAGCGATAATCTAAAACCAGCGTATTTCTCTTATGAATTTGTAATCATAGTCTCCTAATTCACCTCTTCTTGATGGCCGTACATTTTTAGAAAGAGAGTAAACTACAGGCATGCCAGTAAAACAGCTAACGTTCTGTCTTTAAAGCCCCACAGTTTTTATGTATTACAGGATGATTTCTAAATCTGTCTTACTAAAATAAAAAAAAAAAGGAAAAAACTCTGATGATATAAGATGTCATCATTGCATTTCCACAAATGCCTCAGTATCAGTGGTATCATGTATATGGTGGGGCAAAAAAAATATTTGGCAGCCACTGACTGTGCAGGTTGTCTCACTTAAAACTAGGAGAGAGGTCTGTAATTTTTTTTATTATAGGTATAGTTCAGCCCTGAGAGACATAATGTACTAAATCACATTATATTATTTTTAAAGAAGTTATTTGCATAATGGTGCAGAACATAAGTATTTAGCACCTACTAATAAGCTAGAATTCTGGCGCTCACAGACATGTTATTTCTTCTTTAAGAAGCTTTACTATCCTACACTTTGTAACCGGTATTAAAGGCACTAGGGCTTCATGATTTTGAGAGAAAAGCTAATTGTGGTTTCTCTGACAAATATTGCGATTGCGATGCGATTTTCGATTTTTGCGTTCAATACTTTTAAGTGCATAAAACTGAAATTATTAATAAAATATGTTGTTACTTTTACGACAAAAAGGATTAAATAAACTACACACATAGTGATTGAGGTAATTAGATTGTTTGATGCTTCGTGATTATTAAATACCTGAAACTAAATATCAAAGAATAAGAAGACATAATGGAAATGAACATAATCACTTGGTCATTTGTTTTTAAATTTAACAATCTTAAACACTGAAACATAGAAAATTAGTTCTTATTAGATTTAGATTTACAATTAGAAAAAAATTCTGTTTTCCACTGCCATTTACTAAACATGAAACAATTATATTGCACACATTTTAAAATAAATAAAAATAACAATTTTAAAATAACACCTTATTCAGCCTTTTGAAAGATAAGGGAGTGCAAAATCAGAAACGGTTTGAATGCTTGGTGGCTTACTTTTTCCATGGCTAGTCGTGGCTTTATCTTCATCCACACTTTTTGTGCATGCATCATATTGCTGTCAGTGGTGATTTTTTTAGATGCTGGTATAGATTGGTAGTGTTTCTTCTGGTTCTGGCCACGGAACGTTGACATACTTTCGATTTACCAATCTTTTGCTCCACGTTGTTCGCAAATCCAAAATATGTCCTAACAGCTAAAGTACCACCCTTCTTGTTAACCACGTGCTCCCCAGCTTCCTCTCCTGTCATCGAAGAAGTGCCTTCGGCCATTTCTGTGCTGTTACAAGCTTTTCTATTGGCACAATTCGAGCTACATGTTGTGTGTTAGCTGCTTTGATGCTGACAGAACGCTACAACTTTGTTTCCATTGCCATTTCTGATTGGCCAGCAAGCCAGGAACACGAGATTCGACCATTTTGATTGGCTAATGGGTTTGTCACTCAAATGTCAGGGGCGGGGAAAAAAACCTCAGCCTCCTGAGGTTATTGCGGGAGTTAAAACCTCAATATCGATGCGGTAAAGGTTAATCGTGCAGCCCTAAAAGGCACCTCTTTGAACTTGTCATCTGTATAAAAGACACCTGTCCACACCCTCAAACAGTCGGTCATTAATCTCCACCATGGCCAAGACAAGAAAGATGTCTAAGGAAACCAGGGACAAGATCGTACACCTGCACGAGACTGGAAGGAGTCCATGTACAATAGGCAATCAGCTTTGTCTTCTTTAACCTGGGGCTCCATTCAATATCTCAAATCATTGGATACACATGATCTTGTGAACGGGGAGAAAAAAGTCCAGAACTATATTGGGAAAACTGGTCAATGACCTGTAGAGAGCAGGGACCATAGTACCAAATGCTATTATTGGTAACACATAACGTCTTAATGGATTAAAACCCTGCCATGCTTCAAGGTTAAGCCAGCACATGTTCAGGCCATTCTAAAGTTTGCCAGAGACCATCTGGATGAAACAGAGCAGGATTGGGAGAATGTCATGCAGTCAGATGAGACCAAAGTACAACTCTTTGGTATAAATGCCACTTGCCGTGTTTGGAGAGGAAATAATGTTGAGTTGCATCACAAGAACACCATACCTACTAGGAAGCATGGGGGTGGAGACATTATGCTTTTGGCTGCTTTCCTGCAAAGGGGCTAGGACAACTGACCTGTATTAAGAAAAGGACGAATGGGGCCATTTATTGTGAGATTTGGGCAAAAAATTCATTCCAACTGAAGGCATTGAAAATGAAACGTGACTGGATCTTCCAGCATGGCAATAATCCGAAACAAATCCCCTGGGCAAAAATGCTATGTAAAAAGCATTTCAAGGTTCTTAACTGTCCTAGCCAGTCTCCAGTTCTCAATACAATAGAGAATTTTCCGAGGGAGCTGAAAGTCTTAATAATCAGGGACAGCCCCAAAACATCTCAGTTCTGGAGAAGATCTGCATGGAAGAATGGGTAAATATACCAGCTGGTGTGAGCAAACCTGGTCAAGACCTAAAGGAAACATTTGACCTTTCTCATTGCCAGCCAAGGTTACATTACAAAGTATTTAAATTAACTTTTGTCATTGACCAAATACTTATTTTCCGCACCACTATAAACATTAATTCTTTTAAAATCATACAACAGCTCTTCTTTTTACATTCTATTTCCCAAAGTTGAAGTTTACCTATGATGAAAATGAAAGACCTTCATCTTTTTAAGTGGGACTCCTTTCATAATCGGTGGCTGCCAAACACTTTTTTGCCCCAATGTAAGTCATCATTTTTTGTCCAGCAGCCTTGCCTCTGTCAGTGCACCCCAGGGCAGCTATGGCTAAAATCTAGCAGTTTCCCACCATCAGCAAGCGTATGCATGCGTGAATGGGTGAATGACTGAATGGAAAGTAGCGCACTTTGTGGTACTCTGACTGAAAATGTGCTATAGAAATGCACACCATTTAGCATTTTGGATGGCTATGACAGTTAGAACAAATATCTGATTTAGAATGCAATGCTCTTGAAACATTATAAGCAATTTTCCACTATCTGAACTTCAGGGTAATGTAAATGGATGTTAAATATTATTTACATTTAAGAAGTACTCATTGAATGCAGAGATAAATATTCATTAATATCTTAACGGTTTTTTAATGTGTAGTTTTATTAACACATTCTGAGACAGCCACCCCACTAAAGACATTTATGATCTTGGTGTGGTCCAAAATGAAAATGAGTTTGGCACCCTTGTTCCTAAATATATGTTGGTGTCAACCTTGCTTCTTTGCTGAAGGGTGATCTGAAGAGCATATTTATGAAACCAGGACTCTGGGTTATTTTTGAAGTTGTGCGAAGAGGAACAATCAATGATTCCTCTCGCTTGTGTCCTCCAACCTTGTGGAATAGTTTAGTTGAAAACTAAATGTTGTGCTACTGGCAAAAAAGGGAGTTCTACAAAGAAATGTCAACAGGGAATTATTGCTTAGCTTATATTTTTTTCTGCACTGAATAGATGTGATCAAATTAAACATGGGATATTTCAAAAAAATGTTCCATCCGAGATTACGATGCAGTAATTTATTCAAGCCTTTTTACACATCGTCCCTGGGGGCACCTACAAATTTGTCATCATCTGTGTACAGTACACAGGCCCTATGCTGCTCATTTACCATTTCGGCAGCAATGTTTGTCTTGTCAGGGCGATAGGAGTTTCCGTCAATACCGGCTGAGGTCACAGCGCAAGAACAGAGCCAACTCAGATGGAGGACAGATGCGATCAGACCAGTGACGAACAAACATAGGAACTGAAACGTAGCCGGGGCACTAAGACATGAAATAGCACTTTGGGGACTTCATTTAGCTTCAACACGCATATTCACACAGACATACACAGGCACTATGTGGGGGCAGATATCCCTCCACAGAGCCAGCAGCTCATCTATTATTCATCCCCTGGCCTAATAGGCCTGATATTAGTTAGCAGTGTATTCTCAGGGATGGCAGATCGAAACTCTGCAGCAGCTGTCTTTGGGTTTAGACACATTGTACTTCTCACTCAGAAACACAAGTTTTGTAAAGTAGGTTGAAAAAATAATCAGTGGCTGCAAAAGAACAACAAACTTTGTGATCCATTGCTATTTTGATATAATGATTTTAATTAGCTGACACAGATGACATTCAGGAGACAAATTCTTCCACAAATTATTTAGACGATCTTTCAGAGCCAAATGAGTCTCCGGATCTCTCTGCAAGTCATTGAAATTCTGCGGAGTTATTAGCTTACCTGGCTGATATCCATGCGTGCATCACAGCTTAGCGGCTGCGTCGACATCAGCCCGTTTGAGCCTATCACAGTGGAGAGCAGACCCCGCTCATTAATCTTCTGAATGGTGGTGCCATCCACGAAGTAGACAACTCCTCTCTTATCCACAGCAATACCTGCGTGGGCGAGACAAAGACAGGATGAACCTCTGGAGATGATTGGGGGGCAAAAAAAAACAAAAAAACAAACGGGAGTAGAAGCAAGAGACTCGAAGAGGAGAGTTGAGTGAAGCAAAGAGGAGAGCGAAGAGGACTTCCAACTCGGTTAGTCATTCAGCTCGGCAAGCGGCTGTCTTATCATAGGTTCTGCACCACAGAAATGTAATTATATTTCCATTCCAGAGCCCACTAAAGGGATTAGAACAATGCAACTGGAGGAAGAAGTTATTTGTCACATTAGATGTGAGCGGGGTGCCGCAGTGAACTTTTGACATTTGACGCCTGTGCAAATGTGCATTATAAATGGGCATCCACTCTTCAAACACACGCACACAAAGATGTCTGCATGTGTGCGTATGTTTACCTTTATTTGCACATCCCCTTATGGACATAAGCTTTGCAAGTGTGCATTGCTATGAGAAGCATATACTTGAACTCTCCTTGCAGAGGAGCATGGCAGTATGTGGAGAGCAAAGAAAGAGGAAAAGAAGTAAATCCAGGTATTAAAGGTCAGGGCAGGCTATGAATCATCTGTTATGGATGAGGAGTGACCTTCATTCCCGCCTCATCTCCATGCAGAGAATAGCCCTTTGACTCAACTCCTCCGCAATAATATTCCACGACTCAACCCTCACCTCTTCTATATCGCAAGCAGCCAATTCCCCGGGATTGCTTTCACTTAGCATCTGTGACAATAAGCCATATTTTAGAATTCCTTCCTTCCATCTCAAGCTCAATCACTTCATTTATAAACACATTTTGTTTATGGCTCATCATTAGGTCATGTCAGATTTATGCGTAGATTTCTTTGTCTCAAGCATGCCTCAAAGGGCTTTATGGCGACAAAACCTATAAAAGAAAATCAATCAATGTAAATAAAGTGCAGCCTGAAACCAAAACAATTACATGCTACAGGGAGGCATGATGGAAGGTTAAAAACAGATTCAAGCAGAAATCCATTAGCTGCTTAATTGAGCAATTATTTATTTGTTTTGCCTTCATACTGAATTAATTTGATGACTGGCCAAAACATGTTGGCAAATTTGGCCTGGTGACACATCCAGCAGACAGTTAATTCATTTATTATGCTTCACTTAATACATTTATATTCAGAATCCCCCGTCAAAACAGTAAAACAGCATCTTATGAAACCAAATAAAAAGGAAACAATGTTAAAATGCAGTGGCGGGCCATGCTTTTCACCCCTAGGCATTCAGTGACATCCTATATAGTCCAACCTAAATTAATACACATAATAATACCATCAATGCGACACCACAGCTTGAGAATCTATACAGAATCACACATACAGCACAAGCTGGCCAAGGGACATGCAATTTCCAGAGCATTTAAAACCAAAAAGCTAAGATTCCCAATTAAGAGTAGGAAACTAAGATAACGGATACTGTCAGATCTCAAGAATAAAAAAAACGATTAAAAAATACTAGTCAGCATAGCTTTAATAACTCCACCAAAGTATATTAGAGCCTAACATTGTAGCCATTTAATAAAAGATAATTAAGAGGCGATAACAAAACCAAGAATTCAAACCAGCGGTCATCAGGCAGTAGGCCGGGTACACACTAGAAAGGTCACCAGTCCATCACAGGGAAACAAACATATAAAACATACAAATAAAACCCTTGGTCTCACTAACATGGAGCTTCTCCACATCACCTGCTTATCTGAAAATAAAAACCATCCTAAATAGCTCTGTTGTACTGTTTATATGGCTAGGTCCATGATAAGTCCTGTTGGGCTGAATTTCTTGAAAAGTCAGTCTTGAAAATGGCGTTGAAAGTATATCTACTACCAAATATATCCATTCTTCTCCATCAGCCATCATGGGTTTAAAAAATACCCCACCGGTAGTTCTCCGTAGCTAACCTAGCTGACAAATCAATATCGAACTGGATCAGATTGAATTGGATCGAATCAGACTGGATTGTGATAATCAGTTCTAACTCATGAGAATCAAAACCGATTCTTGAAATTTTAATCGTTACCCAGCCCTACTCTCATGGGTGCTTAACCAATCAAAGGACACATACGTAAATGCACAGAACACAATTTTTTTCCTTCTTTACAATCAGGTACCACTTTCTAAACTGATCTCAATATAAACCAAATAAACTACCATTTGTATGTGTAACTTGAAACGAACGGGAAATGGTTGTGAGCAAACACTTTAAAAATACGCTCAAAAGGTACAATTTCTAGTGAGCACAGGTCGGTTCTAGGCACTTCCTTGCATGCCGCATGTGATCTGGGTGAAGCTCTCAGCTTTATAGTAAAGGTCCACTTTATGATGTCACATATAGGGCCATGTTTTTAATGTTATAAATCAGTGCCTACCCATGCAAAGACAAAATATCAGTATGCAGAACCTTTTTTTTGTGATTTTCCTTATATTTTTCTAGTCCTAGCAATTTTTTTCCCTTTTTTATCCACACAAAATCGTTTTGTGTCCTTATTTTGCACAAGCAGCAGTCATTTTTGCTCTTTTTGCAGGTCATACAAGTGTCTCATCCTCCTGGCTATAAAATAAACTTACTTCTCAAAAAGATTTTCCTCAACAAGTACACCAAAATGCACAGAAAAACACACACATTCAGTAGACAAAAGTGTGCACAAAACCACACACACCGCTAACACCGCTTGACTGCAAACGTCCTCGCACTTAGCAACCCTGGGCCGACCCTGCGAGTCATAAATTGTACAGGTGAAGTGGCGCTGCAGACGGGAGGTGGGCAGGGGGGAGGGCCAGGGTCACTGTGTTTCCTCCAGAGGCCAGAAGGTGAACTGCAGAGCTCTCCCTGCTGGCCCCTTCATCATTCCTCTGACACAGACAGATTACACCGCCCAAACAGCATCACCCTCCCCTCAAACAGCACCTTTCCTCTTCTTTGCCAGCTTCCCTCTGCTCTCCATCATACCTAACTTGATCTTCTCCTACTCTTTTTTTTTTTTTTCCTGGTGACTTCTTCTCATTACATTGCTTTTTTCACCTTTATTGCTCTGCTCCCTGTATCTTCTGACTTCTAATCAAATCAATGACCTTCAACTATTCAACTACGTGTGGACTCAACTCTAATTTTTGCACCTGCTTTTTTCCTCCTTTATGTTCAACCTGCGCTCCTCTCAACCTTGCTGTTACCCCTCTTGTCACCTGGTATTATGCAGGAGGTGAGTCTTAATCCACAGTACGCTCTTAGCCTACTTAAGCCTTAAACTCAGTATCCCCCAAATAGGTATGTTTCTTTCTCTTTCCATTCATTCCTTCTCCTCGAGCTCCTATCCTAAACCCGTCCCTGATCTTAGAGCTCATAAATCCTGCACAAGGACATGGTGAGGCAGACAGGACTCTCTCTTAATACTGATATCCCACTCTCTCCCCGAGCTGTCCCTGAATATCTTCTCGCCCACTTCCATTGACTTCTTGCCTAAATTCCCTTCATCCTACCCTTCTCCTCCTCATTGTTTGCAGTTTTTGTGACATCCTTAGTTTCAGCATGCCATCTGTTTACACCACAATGGCACTGAATGGCTGCCAATCTATTTAGAACAATAAATACAGGACCAGACTGACTTATTCATCGTTGCACAGCCGCAACAATGAAGAGAGATCACTATTACTGCTTTGTGTAGGGATTTACAGCAGTTTGTATTGCTTAAGAGTGTTCCACAATGTTTATCGAAAAGGCGGTAGATTAGTCCACATTCTCCTTGTCAGGGGCTGGATTCCCTGCTGCTGCGAATAAAGATGTGTGTTGCATTAGGGGAATTTACAGCCTCTTTCTTTATCCAAAGGATACTCGGAAGACATCGGAGGATTAACTGTTTTTCCCTGAGCGAACCAGACTCTCAGATGTTCATGTTTAGTCAGACATACAAGGAGTGGAGTAATTGAGATAAATCTGAACTCCAGAGAGCGATGGGCATTCGGCTGGTTTCAGAGCTAGACTTTAGCCTTAGAAGTGAATTAGACATTGGTAAGCTGACCTTGGAGAAATTGAGACAAGTGAACGAAAGATGACACAGCAAAATATCTTAGGAACAAATGCCAAAAAGGTTTGGGAAAGAGGAGAAAAAAAGGTGCTGATAAGACAGAAACATGATGAGGAGTTGTGTAAATGAACTATTACAGGCCCATCCTTCTCCGTCAAAGGGATCTCTTCGCTCTGTGTCCCTGTCAAAAGAATATCAGTCGTAATGACCCCCTTTGGCATTGCAATCCAATCCAATCTGATTAATGCCTTGAAGAGAGATCCCAGAGAATGTCTTGTTGTCTTGATTACGGATATTTAAAGACAAAGAGCCACAAGGGAGTTCCTGTGCAGAGAGGTGAGGAAAGGTGGAGGGTAGGAAACAGAACGAGGTGAAAAACACTAATTATAACTTAAGTAATGGATTTGTGTCGTCTCACTTAGCAGGAAGAGTAGACAGCCCTGAGCACTGACTGTTAACACCTAAAGATCAAGACTGTAGGAAGTCAACTGTTTGGTATTACTATCACCTTTCAAACAGTGACAGAAAAACTGTCAACTTAGCTACTGCTATATATTCAGCATAAAAGAGACTGCAATCCCCACGAATTGTTGAAATATCAATCTGAAAATACCAAATCATTATATATATATATATATATATAATATATATATAATAAAACAAAAAAAGACTCACTGGGATGTGCATTTTTAAGCTTCATCTGCTTATTACTTTTCAAAAAAGGACCTTCACATGTTTTCTTATTAACTCTAGAGTCCTATGAAATTAATTTGATTCTTAAAAAAAAAAAAATCTGTTTTATTTTAAAATGTTCACGTTTTCCATTTTTATTTTTTCTGAATTCAACTTTTTCCATTCGGACCATATCTATTAACCCAAAAAGTTTCTACTTATAGTGATTGAAAACTAATGACTAACTAAATAACTGAAGATATCCATATTTACTGTTATTCACAACTATTTTCACAAGTCTAACAGTGCTGTGGATCAAGCAATTCCCTGTCATTTTTAAATAACTAAAAATACTCTCATATTTTCCCCATTTTATGAAGTAAATTCTCTCGCCACCAATACATGTCTTATAAAGAGACCTGAAAATTGTAAATCCTTGTGGTCAATTCCATAATAATCAGAGTCTTTGTTCAATGTCTTTTCTATTCCTTCCCAGACTCAACTGAAATAAATACATATCATGTGATTGTTTTTGTGTTTAGCTCCTATGTTCCTGCAGCGCTACGATTGCATTGCTTGCCCCCCCCCTATGGATGAAGAGCTTGCTTCTTATTCCTTATATCTAGCGTGATCCTTCACCATCAGTGATTGTGACTGTGAGCTCCTAGAAATTATAGAAGTGTTGTTCACAGTGTTGCAAACTGTCTCCAATAGAAAGTAGCTGAAATTGACCCAGAAAGTTGCTAGATGTTACTAGATGTCATCACATACAAAATTGTTGATTAATAACGTCATCACTGTGACGAGATAAGAACTGGTATGTGGCTTTAACATTCAAAAAAATTAGTCTAATGTGAAAAACAGAACAAAACAGAAATACATAGTTTAGGATTTGGTCATACAGGTTTTAAACAGGGGAAAAATGCTACAGTGATTTTTGCCTCCAAGAAGAGACTGTAGAACATAATATATTATTTTGCTTCAACTATACTGTTGAGAGGAGGGAATTTGTATAACATTTACAAGATAGTAAATTGTAAAAGGACATCCAAAACCTATTAAACAAAATTTCTAGTTTTGAAGAAAAAACTGAATTGTTGTGCTATCCTAAGAAGCCTGAAGGAGCATGGGGCAGGATGAAAAAAACAAAACTCACTAGCGACGCGGCCGGGGACGAGCACAAACTCTTAGAGAAAAAGAAACACAGTTACGTACTGCTAGACCACTGCATATATGCGTATTAAGAAAAAAAAGCACCATGTTGAGCGAAAAAGTACGTAAAACCTTCCTTTGGTCCAGGTAGGAAGAAATGCCTCCACAGACTTTGTGGGCTCACGTAGATTTCCCAGGGGAAGAGACATTCCAATGGGGAACCGAATCAGATGCAGCGTAAGTGAATAATAGCATTAGCTGCTAAAATAGTATCCTTACTTACACATTGGGCTGTAGGTCCAATATGACATAATTCTAATAGACCCGGAGCTCGGTTGGTTAAATATCTGTCTCTAAACCTAGAGTGGTACACAGCAGCTGTTGTGTTATTACAGAGAATACTACTGCATGTTAGGTCTCTCGATTCATCACTGAGGTCATTTCATTATCTTCTGGTCATCGTTAAAGCATGAATAAAAGCCCTTTTTGAAAATTCTGTTTTAGGGTCGACTAACATACATACGGCCAGGGGCGTCGCACCTGTGGGGGATGTGGGTGTTTTAACACCCACACTTTTCCCGGTGAGGGGTTTAAACCCCCTCATTTTGGTGTGTGTTTGTATTAAAGTTGGTGCTTATTTCCACCCCAGGTGCACAGATGTGTCTGGTGTTTTAATACCAAATTCACTATTTCACTTCAAATATTTTTATTAGAATTTGAGGATGTGGCCAGGAATGGGGAAGTTGGAGATGAAGGAAAGGGCAGACAAGAAGCAGGCAGACAAGAGAAACAGAGTGAAGGAGAGGTAAGAGAGGAAAAGGACGAAGATGAAATTCGTAAGAGGAGCAGAGAGTTCAACCCCATCTGTTACTGGCCACCAGTCATTGTATTTCTCGGTTTTATTGTTAACACAAAAAAAAACACATCCATCCTCCACACTTCTGAAAAGCTTGCTACACCCCATGCATACTCCTCTATATGTAGAGGGTCAGAAGGTTTTATCTTTACCTTGCACACTTGTTGGCATCAAAATTCTGGCTAGATATTTGTCCTCTTCAAGACAAAATATTTTTCTCTTTTTTTTTGGGCACAGATGTAAGTGTTTTATACCCATTGTCAAACACAGTTTTGATATGTGTTTAAGATTGTTCTTCTGATAGGATAGCAGACAATGTCCAAGTTCCTACCAGCTAGTTGTTCATTAAAGAGTGAAGCTGAAGAAATTGTTGGTAATAGTTCTCCTTTTTTAATCCATCCAACTTGTGCAAGGCACCTGTACTGACAGCAAATACACAAATCTCACATGATGATGCAACCGTCATGCTTGATATTTGGAATATGTTCCTAGGTTTGAAAGTCTCACCTTGACTAATTGTGGCCAAATAGCTGAATGTTGATCCCTTTTATCCATAAACCTTTAAGAGATTTGGTTTGTCAATTTGGACAGCTGCAAATATTAGTCGTGCTTGTGGGAGCAGCACTTCTTTCCTGATCAGCACCCTCTCAGTATACGGTCCTATTCAGAAAATGTTAATGTAATTCATTTATTTACTTGTTTCAGTTACTCAGATTACTAACTACTGCAATGGACTGGCGACCTGTCCAGGGTGTACCCCGCATCTTGCCAGATAACTGCTGGAGAGAGGCACCAGCTCCCCCAACACAACCCCGCAAAGGAAGGACAGTACAGATGACAGATGAATGGATGGATTTTACTCTAACTGAAAGACATTATGTAGTATAATCACACACAGACTGATCTTTTCAAGCCTTTTTTTCTGTTAATTATGAGCATGAATGAAAAAACAACATTTTATATTAGGGTATTAAATTAGATCACTAAAAAACATTTTAGTTCAAAAATGTTGGCTAAATGAACAGTATATTTAATGCTCTCTAAAAGCTTAAATAAATAATAACACACAATTTTATTCCATCACATCCAACACCTTTTGGAATGGAGATAGCAGTGAGACTGACTATCAAATGTATGTGCCACCACTGTTGACGAGAAGAGGGGAAAAATATCTATAAAAACTCAAAAGGGATTTGTTGACAGCTACCAAATGCATGTTGTTGTTTTTTTTGCAATTTGCTGAGAGACATTTATTCAAGTCTTTGTTGGGGTGTATGGATATGTTTTAGCCTTTATATGTAATTCTGACCCAAAGAGAAAAAACAAAAACATAATAAATTCCAAATTATGCACAAAGTGCTTGTTTTAAAGAAAAATAAAAACTTATTGAAGTTGTTTGTTGTGTGCAAGGTTCATATGCATCATTAAAGGACATTGTACCTATCATAAGTGTATTTAAACCTCTGAATGGTGCTGTATTCTGCTGAAAATAAAATAATTACAAAAGAAGAAAACAAGAACAAAACGAAGATACGTTTCTGCCTGGAAACCTCCATACGCCCACACAACAAGCAAACACCTAAGGTAAGTCATTCAGTCTAACCCTCCTGTGTCCCCAGGGCCAGTGGGCGATAATGATACACGCTGACGTATTATTACAGCATCTAAATGATCCCAGCAGTTGCTGATTATTACCAATGGCAATTCTGCACTAAAATACTGTGTGACTGACAAGTGAATGTAGACAGATGGACTGTTTCACCTGCACAACTGACCGCAGAGAGCCACTCTGGCCATAAATAAAGTCAAACATATTAGCTGGGGAGAGCCTGGAGGGTTCACTGACTGCTACAGTCCAGGCCTAAGTGAGGCTGACTAACACACTGTTTCAGTCTTTTTCCTGCTCATATGGTGTACTGTTCACTTACATCATCTCCTTCTGACAATGTTTAGGTACGTAAATGTGTGAATCTGCGACGGAGCGCACGCACATCAACTTGCGCAAACCCAAGAGTTTACCGGCGAATAGGCGCATGCAGGCATGCATGGAATGAGGCAACTTGGCAAAAACAATAAGCCCTAGCAGTTAATCACATTGTGCCCATATGCAAATACGGGAAGGATAAATCAGAGCCGTTTGCAGATGAGACATTCTCACACCCACCCACGTGCACACATGTACGCACAAATTCTGTGAAACCTGTGAGGTCGCCTGTGGGCACGGACAGGGGGGGGGGGATAAACCCACTCACTCAGTCTGGGAGCAAAACAATACTGTGCACCACACAGACTCGGTGTGCCAACAGAATGCCTGAATCAACACCTTCACTGAACATTATATATATATATATATATATATATATATATATATATATATATATATATATATATATAATCCCGAGCAATAGGTTTGTGCAGCAATCAATCACTTACCGATTGTCTGTGATGTATGATATGCAATTCTACTACTGGCACTTGCTGTCTTATAATAGATGTGTGTTGTCCGATCATTTTTATTTTTACCTAATCAAACTCATATCACCAATAAATAGAAAACCTAACAAGTTTTCACAGTATTTCTGCCACGAGAAACATAAATGTGTAGACAGAAATAATTCATGCGTCCTGCAATTAATTATTCATTTAAGCCCCACCGAACACAGTGCATTTGTAATTAGGCCTGATTCAGACACTGTGGCTCATCTAATTACCAACCAGTATAAGTTTGTTAACATATTAACCCCCATTAATTAATTATTGATAGCAGCTTTTCTTTCTTTTGTGGCTTCTATAGTTTCTTTTTGCACATGTATGGTAAGGCAATACTAAAAGAAGATTTTGTAACAGTTGCATGATAAATTCTGAGCAGTAGACATTTTTTTTCTTTTTAGAAAGTATGCGATTTGCCAGTAATTGCCATGTTTGATAGTGAGGAAGGATCCAAAGCAATCACAGAGGCGGCAGACAAACTCAATTATAGAACCTACTGAAAAGCTTTGGGCTGGAAAGCTCTGTGAAAGGCTGAGAGGGTTTGGATCACTGCAGAGCTACAGCGTCTACAGATTAGGTTGCACTGTTAAGAACATCACACAAATGCACGGAGGTCTATCAAAAGAGGCCTTTTTTTTCCTTTATCCAAACCTCATCACAATAACAAACGAGGTGCTTTACCAGGAAAGTAGAGTAAATGGGATCTGATTGGAGGAAACAAATGCTTTCAAGACTGAAAGAGGAAAGAGAGCAAGAAAAAATCCAACTGCATTGTAATTAGGTGCTGCTTTCACTCCTCCTATAATTTCCAAAATAATTTCACCATGAGGGAGCTCCAATATGTTCACCACTGATTTTTGGATTTGGATAACTTAATAAAAGAATAAAGAATTGTACACTTGAGGTGCAGCGACTGAAACTTGTGCCCAAATATCACTACCATTGTTTTCTTATCCCCATAAGACCAGCAGCTCCTATTCTCCCAGAGGGAACATATGTGTGGCTGAACTCAACCAGCTACCATTTAGTTGATTTATCTTCAGCGTGTTTAAAATACATTTAAAAAAAAAATCAAAAAGAATAGAGGCACGTCAGACCTGGGGGATTTTAAGCCTAATCTTTCTTGAGTGGTGACTCATGGTTTGTGTTCTTATTTTGAATAAGCAGTAGCGGTTTCTCATGAAACTTGCTGGATTAGTAAATATTGAAAGTCCCTTGGAAATCTCAGGGTCAGGGTGAGGTTCTATATATTCTTTTGGGTGAAAAAAAACAAAAAAATATGTAATGCTAACCAAATTGTGATACGGCATATTTTTCTTGCTATATGTAGTTGGAAACCTTAGCTCTTTTGTAATTTTTTAGGGAAACCAGCTGGACACTCAAAAGTGCAATCTATTTTTGATCAATGATGCAGACTACTTAGGCCTATCAGGCTGCGCCAAACACAAAACTCTTCAGTGTGGATCAATGTTAGATATGTTTCCTATTTTCAGGACTACAAAAGTGTTTTAAAGGTCCTATGTAATGCAAACGTAACTCTTTGGAGCTTTTAACCATGTTGCAATGCTATTATTTTCTGGTTGAATTCACACATTTCTCAGTAATCCTCCTGTATCCTGCTCTCAGAGTAGCTACTCCGCTCTTTCTCTTGGTAAACGACTGGTTTAGGATCTTGTTACGTGTATTTTGTAAGAGTCCAACTTTGAAGTGTAACACTTGTTTGGCGCCGCCCCTGCAGAGTAAACATACACCGTTTTTTCAGAGGCATGAGCAGCAAGAGGCAGGAGCAACACCCTAAGCACCTTAAGCAAAATTATTATTTATTATGTATATCTGGGTGTGTTGGTACAGGAATTTATTCAACATTCCTAATTAACAGTCCAATCGCTAGACATGCCTGGAATTTGTATCCAGGAACCCCCTTCTAACTTGGCATATAATGTTTGTCTGTGACCGTCACTTCAACGATGGCTGCTTCCGAACCTTGGCTAGTACCGAAGTGGATTATTAGAGAGATTAACTCTTGTAAAATATACAATTCCCATCTAAAAAATACCTGATGGAGGGGCCAGAACTGGAAGTAAATCCAAAAGCTAGCTAAATGCTAATGTATGTTAGCCATTTATGAAGCTGTCTCGCTTATGACAAATTTTAAATGCATTGTGAAGTAACTTAATCAACTCACTGCTGCAATTATTATATTTTCACTACTGCTAATGTTGCATCTCAGAATTATTCTTAAGTTCAAAGAAAAAAATATTTAGGTTTTATAAATAAAGAGTAACTAAACCCCAAAACATTTTTTTTGCCTATAAACTATATATATGGGTCTTTACCGTATCAGTTCCCTCCCCCCAACTCTTCCCACCTCCCCGCTCATGCTCCACACTTGGCCATCACCCCTATGTGCCTCCTGGCCTTGCCCACTTTGGTAGAATTTTTAAAATGTTGCCTGGGGGTGGGATAATGCTTTTTCATGGGGTTCAGTTACACTTTAAGTTATCCTGGAAATGCTATTTGTCACCTCCACACTAGCTATCTAATTTCTTCCCCGACTGTTGTTATGCTAATTGTGCGTAAGTGAGAGGGGCTAGTAACTCAGGCTATGTCCACACTAAGGCCGTTTTCACATGTGTGGCCGTACCAGAAAACGGCCAGAGAAAATGCTAATTTTTTCTGTTCACATGGCACGGATCTCTGACCATATTGGGATCCAGTCTTTTACTACAAATAAACAGCAGGTGGCGGTATACAAATAAGTCTTAGTTCTCCAACAAACAAGGGAGTGAGAAGTACCGACGTCATAAAACGAGCGACAGCCTAGAATGTAAACAAACTGGTCTACTGGTCAGCTGCTACCTGAAGCCATCTACAGGGTGAGTGTTGTAGTAAACCCGCCGTTTTGTAACCTGCTGTGTTGCTGTGGGATGCTTGAATCGCGTTGTTTTGGTATTTGTATGGTCGCGAGGTGATTCTGTAATTTCGGCCAGCGGTGTCGTCATTTCCGCATGGAGCGCGTCTATTGTCTTGAGTACAGCCAGAGTACGGGTTGTGTTCACATGATACGTGGCCGCTCGTACCTGGACTCGGATACTACCTCCAAGGCAGGTCTCTCTGGCCGTATTCTGGCATGGTACAGTCTGTGTTCACATGGTACGAAATAAGTGGATTTTGACCAAATACCGTACCCGAGTACGGACTCCCGTACCATGTGAAAGCGCCCTAAGCCGATAAGGTTATACGGGGAGTTAGACGCCTAATGTTATCCACTCAACACGAGCATTTACGCCCCGTTTAAGGTCCGTTTAAGGTCCCATGATTGCGCAATACAGACCTGTGCAAATACTGGGCATGCGCGAAAAGACGAAGGGAGTATAATCTATGTGACGCCAGCGCCTACATAATATATACAAGAAGCTCTACAGCACAGTACATTTCTGCTTGTCCCGTTAACCGAAGAGAACAATAGCTGCTCAGAAGAAGAGAGAGTTTTTGGTGTGGACAGACGACGAGATCGATTTATTACTCTCCGCTGTTGTTTTTGTCTGTAGTGTCGTATTGTTATTTACACAGCAATCATTGACGCCACTTCCTTTCATTATCCGGGGAAGCTGTCCACACTAGGTCGTTTAGCCGTTGAATTAAGATTTACACGGCTCTCTTACCCGGCTAATAGTTATCCGGCCACAGACCTTAAACTGCGCCGGGTTAGTGTGGACGATAGGGGGGTGTAGACTAAATAATTATACGTTTAAGGCATTACCCGGCTTAGTGTGGACGTGGCCACAGTGAGTTTACATGCAGCAAGTGAAAGTCTAATTATTACCTTAGCCCAACTGAAATCAGACTTTTGAAATACATGTATACACCTTGGTCTGGCTTAAATCAAACCGAAGTGGAGTTTCAGAAATTCAACTAAACTACCCAGATAATGTAATTGGGAATCTGACTTCTATGAAACCAACCCCCTGCCCAACCCGTACTCGCGCAACCCCCTTGGGAAGTTAGGAGAAACAGAAGTGCAACTCAGCAACAACACAGTAGTATTATAAGAAAATATGCTGGCTAAGACAAATGTAAGCAACAGATAGTGTTGAAACCAGTATTAGAGAGACTTATCAATGCATTTGTCTCCAGCAGGTTAGACTACTGTAACGGCCTGCTCTCTTGCCTCTCTAAACAAACTGTTAAGACAGCTGCAGTACATCCAGAACGCTGTTGCTCGAGTCCTGACAAGAACCAGGAAATAAGACCATATTAGTCCAGTGCACTGGCTTCCTGTCGCTCAGAGAATAGAATTTAAAACAGCTCTGCTTGTGTACAAGTCTTTTCATGGTTTGGCACCAAAGTACATCTCTGACATGTTAGAGACATATGAACCATCTCGGGCCCTGAGAACTTCAGGGAGGGGTCTCCTGGTGGTTCCCACAGTCAACAGTAAACACGTTGCGGCTGCATTTGCGTTTCAGGCAGCTAAAATATGGAACAGTCTTCATGAGAATGTGAGACAAGCCTCAACTCTAACAATGTTTAAATCTAGGCTGAAAACAGTTATTTTTACCCGTGCATATGACAATTGATAATATTTTATCTGCACTCTTGCTTTTTATTATAATAAATTATTTTTTAAGTTGATGTTTTTTTTCTGTTTATCTGTTTTCTTAATATATGCAACTGTGAAGCACTTTGAATTGCCTTGTGTATGAATTATGCTCTACAAATAAAGTTGCCTTGCCTTGCCTTGCCTTGCCAGATCAGTGCATGTTTGGACTGACAAAGAGACGGTGCATTGTGATTGTGAATAATATTCACAAGTGAAGCAGATGGACTCAAAGCATGATATTATCATGCTTTGACTCCATCTGCTTCACTCCCACCAGCCTCTGTTTACTGCCCGAGTGCTGCTTGAAGCTAACCACTATATGGCTAACACATAGGGGTGATTGTCGCTATCGATTGTTGGGGATTTGAACATACTTCATTTAATAATCCGCTCTTCTTAGTGACGTGTAAACTGGGACTCGGCTCTCAACATGGGGCAACCCCTTAGTCTGATTATTCCAAAAATCTCTATATAGATGTGCATGTAAAGGTACTGACTGTGACATACCTACTTTGTGTCTGTCATATATAGCGGCTCTTACCCATTCTGCTTTGCTGAAGCCTGGGCGGGGCTCGAAGCTATGTCATGAAATGGGTGGCACACACAAGGGAAGAGGTGGGATTTTAATGAAACTGAGTATCTTACATGTGGCTTGAGGAAAAACTCCAAAATATAAGTTATATTTGAAAAAAAATTAATAGTACATAACACCAAAGAAACCGTTTTTATCATATATGTGCCTAGCCCAGACAATAAAAGGTTTAAAACGGCATGATACAGATTCTTTAAGTGAAGTTAAAAAAGGTACGAACATGTAAGAAGCTATTTAAGCTGCATTTTCAATGGCTTGTTATGTTAATTAAAGCTGCAGGATAAAATAAGAGGGACATATATTTACTGGATAACAATGAAGCCTTCCAAGAGTACAGAAAAGTTGCTCTATTATGTGCTCTAGTGGTTTAAATCTCCATGATAGACTATAGTGGATTTGCAAATGCTGGCAACCTTTTAGAAATCTCAAAGTAAAGAGTCCACTTTTTCGAGGAATACCCACGGAGACTACTGGCTTTGTAATGCTAACTGCACCAATCACTACCATAGCCTGCTAAAGACCATTTATAATGTCAACTCCTCACTAACTTTAGCTTTGATCCAATATAGTACAAAGCCCCTGTTTTACAGCAACACATAACTCTCTCTCTCTCTCTCTCTCTCTCTCTCTATATATATATATATATATATATATATATATATATATATATGTAAATTGGGGTGTAGTCAAGTGCGCAAATATTTTAGAAAAAATGTAAAGTGAAAGTAGTTATTAAACGAACATTACATACATTCTGATAAGGTCTAGTAGTTTTAATTAGGAATAAACATTGAGTTCTACTATCTCAAATGAGAGATATACTGTATCTCTTATGGTTTTTAAAGTGAAATACCAATAGGCATACATTTTTTTCTGGTGGGTAGAAATAAATAAATTAAAAAAACAAAACAAAAACAACATTGATTAATGCAATTTTGAAACCAGTGTTGTTTGAAGTCGAAATATTGAAGCAAACCATTTTTTTGGTTTATCGGTTGCCGTGTGACCAATACAAATTTGCATGTGTGTTCAAGTATTAGACTTTCGTATGTAAACACAGTTTTTTTTTTCTCAATGAGCAGCAAAGCTTCCGTCCTGCTGTCAGTCTGCCAGGCGATGTTGACAAGCCAGCTGACAGCAGTGGCCATCCCAACCAGTTAATGGAACACACATGTCACATTTACCATGATCACACCGACGCTGTCAGTCTGACATGCCTTTAACAAGGCACCCAAAACTAACTGTCTGTCCCTGCATAGTGGGAAGCAGAGTAGGTTTAGAGACCTTCTTGCTGTCAATCAACACCAAGCATGTGCCAGCACACAAACTTGTACAAATGTCGCAGTTTCGACGCACAGACTCAGCCCCTGGCCTTGAGCCTGCATCTGTTATTGACTCTGGGCTTCATTGCACACACAGTCAGCTTCGGTAATCTCTCTGAAGCCACTCCGCACACTGATACTACAAACAAGGCAGCTCTCAGTCTTTGCAGTATTCTTCCAAACATGCTACTTTAATTGCATATATTCAAAATGTCTCTACAGAGCCTTTGTGGTTTTTAGCAAACCATAACTTTTGTTTTTCAAGAAGTAGTCCTCAGGATGGTTCCCTCTAGTTTAAGGAGCATGGACCGAATTACTGGTAGCCCTACAAAGACCTTGCATCCATGTCCTGTTTCAAATTCATTACAATAGGAACTACTACCCTGCAAGAAGTTCTATTCACATTGGTTTATGACAAACTAAATCAAATGGAATGCTACCAGGGGAATTACTAGGCTGGTTACAAAATGCTATTTTTTTTCACTTATCTAACTCTGCGTAATATGGTAACAGATATGGTTTTACCTAGGGGTGGAGTATCCCTTTAAAGCCTGTCTGTAGTTTTTCTGGCAGAGGGACATTTTATTAATCCCACTAACAAGGCCCTTCCCAGTATATCCCTCCCTCCCACTTTCTCTAGTCCTAAGTGAACAACTGTGCATGTGCATTACCTGTGTTGTCACAGCAGGTCAAAGAGGAAAGCAGCAAGTGCAATCAAGCGCTACTCTGTTGTATTTTGTTACCGACATTTCAGAGGTGAGCAACTTCCTTATGACTGACGTTCGAATAGGGCTGGACGATAAAGTAGTATATATCGATGGATAGACATGTGGTAAAAAATAAGGGGGTCGATAAAAAAATTAGATAGAATAAAAAAGTTTCCCCAATTTTTTTCATTATAGCCTATGTTGGAACTAATTACCTTAACCTATCAGGTAGCTTAATCATTAACGACTCATTAACGCTGACCCACGCAGCTCTGTCAGCCACCCTCTTTCCTTTAAACCACACAAAGGATGTAATGATTTGAGCTGAAACAGAATGTATATATGGTCCCTAAGCGAACCATCGGTGTAACTTCGCCGTGGTCAGATGTCACAGCAAGGGAGCAGCGGAGGAAGTTGTTCTGGAGGTTTCGTCACGTTCTGAACCGATCCTCGACGCACTAGAACGTAGAAATAAAAAAAACTATGATCAGCTGTCTTAAGCAGGACTCCCCACTACCGACTCGCTGCGAATCTGTTACAGAGAGACACAGGAAACTTACCCAGGTGCTAACAACACCTGTGGCTTTTAAAATGTTCCCTCGGTTCTGCTCCTGGTCCTCAGAAGCAGAAAACGCTTTAAAAAACACGGCAGGGTTGGATAGACCTGCCGGTGTTAGCTTTCTACGCTCTGGCAACTGGAAACAGGAGCGGCTAAACATCTGAACATCTATTGAAAGATCTGAGGATTGCACTGTGTTGAAATCTCTTCAACATTTTGACCGGTTTGCTCAGAAAGAGTAGGATAAAGCACCTGTTGGAAATGACAGACCTATCATTGTGAGGTACAGAGATTGACTGGTGGCAGTGATTGCTGCAAAAGCGTTCCCACAAGTATTAATTAGGGTTACCGTAGTTTTTCCCTCCAAAGTCTAATTTGTGTTCAGATTTGGAAAACCAAAAAAACCAAAAAAACAAAAGTGGATACTATTAATATTTTGTCACTGGCACATTATGTCAGAGAAAGTAAGTATGTAAGAAATTTTTTTGTGTGTCTGTTTCAGTGATGCAGGTAACACAATACTTAGTAGTGGGTTACTCCTAATATGACCACTTTTTCAATGACGACTAATCTAATGCGTTACTATTTCCATACTGGTAATCAGATTAAAGTTACTTGTTCAAGCCACTGTGCGTTCCTATTTTTGTAATTTTCTTAAGCAAAAATATATATTTGGTACATGGCGGCAAAAGCATTAGGAAAACAAGCAACAATAGTGGTAAATATGGTTTCACATACCTTCAACCACAGACATGTATAAACACTAGATGACGGCAGCAGGATTCGGCAGTGTAGCTAAACAACGGCCATCTTGCTGCAGTCAACTGACGAACCCCGGTCTATGGCAGCAGATGGAAGGTGAGTGATCAGCTTACATAAAAATATTTATAACTCGGTAAAACATTAACGGATTTACGAGCGGTTTGCTTTATTACAAACGTTACTATACACAGGCTTGATAGAGAATAATTGTACGTGTTGAAATTACCGCATTTGATATTAAAAAGTAACTTGATTATGAACTATGAAATATTTGCATGTTATGAAGGCTGATCCGGTTGAATTAAAATACTTATAACACGATGACTGCAGTAAGATGGCCGCCGTGTTCCTAAGTCGCTGTCCAATGCCAAACAGCGCGGGTAAGGCATCTAGTGTATATACATGTCTATGTCTTCAACAACTCTGTCGCAACTCGAAACAGCTGATTATCTCCTTTACGGTCTCCATGTTTGTTTTCACCTGAGCCTGTGAGTCTGAGTTTTGTACTGTATAACTGCCCCCTACTGGAACTCTCCTGTAGTACATGCCCAAGACACATGTTCTTCACAGTTACTGGTGTCAATGTGAGGTTAAAAACCAAGTATATTCTGGCCTTAGCCTATTGTTAAAATGTATTTCCAATAAAGTGAGTATTGGTAAGACTGGTTATTGTTTCTATGTTAAGGCAGTGGGAAGTGGCAACTGGCAGCTGCTGAAAGTAACTAATAAAGTAACTTGTAATCTAACTGGGTTACTTTTAAAATAAAGTAATCAGTAGTCAGTAATCATATTACTTTTTCAAAGTAACTGTAGCAACACTGTTTGTTGCAGGGAGGTACTAACAAATGTGCCCAGAGGAAACCCAGATGTTCCTTTTGCTTCTAACACTTCCGAGCTCATTCTTTGGAATCCCAAGACATTCTAAAGCTAGGAGTTCTCTCTCTCTCTCTCTCTCTCTCTCTCTCTCTCTCTCTCTCTCTCTCTCTCTCTCTCTCTCTCTCTCTCTCTCTTCTCAACTTCCAAAGAAAGTTGGTCAAAAGGTTTCTTCCTCATGCGTTTTGAAGCTCTAATGTAACCTCTTTAACCTAGATGATCAGCGTTTCTGGGCTTAGCCTCCTGCTGGCCCCACAAGTATCTCTGAGGGTGAGCTCAACCTCCCTATTAAGGATAACCATTTAGCCACTTATACCCAGCTTCTAGGCTGCATTCATAAGCAGACTGGAATGGATGAAAAAAAAAGTGTCAGGTGTTGTATGTGATGAAAGGGTTTCAGCATGAACAAAAGGAACGGTGTACAAGTGTTAAAGAATACATTAAATTAGTTGGTGTGAGGCTAAAGGTTGCAAGAATAGGATTCAAACATAGGTGAAGGAATGGAGGTTTGCGAAGGCTACTACATAATTAGTAGAATTACATGAACAACTTGCTTATTATCTGTGAAATCAATAAATGCATTCCCCTGTCCTGCTCACATTAGATTCAAGTGCAAACGTGAAACACGGAGCATTATATCTCTATGTCCCTAAACAGAAACCATATTTAAATATGCCACATGACCATGGAGGGTCAACAACAGTTAATGGAGTTAATATTCTAAATTTCAAACTTAAAGGAATAGTTAGTTAAAATATACTTTAGTGAGAAATATTAATGAAACAGGACAGTGATCGGGATCCACAGAATTTGAAAGTAAAGGAGTACAAATTTTATACACTGTACCTTTAAATGAAGGAATAATGTTCTTTTAACCTTATAAATGTTTGACTGCTGCTAATGATAGAAATTCACATATCAAAAGGAGAAGAAGCTTTTTCGAGCAGCAGAAGTGAGTCGATTTATTCATCTAGCGCCAACAGGCCTACTGCTGGACTGGACTGTTATTTTATACTCGCAATTCAGATGGTGGCCACCTGAGACCCAGAGAAAGGAAGCAGTCACCTTGCTTCTTGCACTGGTGTCCTCACAGCCCGCTTTTTGATGGGGTTCCCACCATGTCTCCTTCCCTGTGGTGAGAGGAGATGAAGCGTCTGGGCCCATCCTCCTTGTGCCAGTCACTCCACTCTTACCCTGATTACATTTCTGCGGTAAGAATCCTCTTTTCAGTGGTGCTGTATGTGCTGAGAAAATGGCCTCACTCTTGAGGAAAAGGCCAGTAATGAGGGTCTCTCTGTTGGGAGGCACTGAGGCACTGTGTTTTTTATGTGCTGAAAACAACTGTATGCTTAAAGAGCTTAAGAGAAGATAGTTTGGAGTCTTTAATCTAAAAGCCATCGATGTCACACAATTTTTTTCCTCTCACACTCTCTCTCTTATATTAGGGGTGGCAATTTAATGGGTTATTTGCGATTAATTAATTACAGAAGAATTAGAGTGCAAAAAAATTAACGCATTACAATTAATGTGGAACGTTTGTTTGAGCATGATTTCCTGATATGCAGATTAAAATGATGCACGCGTGGGAGCTAGGCAGGTGGGGTGACGATCTACTTTTAAATGCTCTCCAGGGGTTCCAAGGGGTTTTAATCGTTTATCAGGGGATCATATTCAACCTGACTGGTGCAATGTTTGCAGAACAACAGCCCTCCATGATCCGTCCTCCACGATCACCTGGTACGCCAAGGCATGTTGCTGCTCTTTACATGAGTCAAAGTCAAAGCACAAGCTTTACGTATGAACCACATAAAATAAACCGTCTTGCTGCAACAAACGAGTGGAAGAGGCCATCATTCCTTTAGCTGGCATGTGTGTGTCTGTGTGTGACAAAAAGCTCCAAAGCCCGCAGGTCACATGGACACAGAACTTTAATAATGCTGTGCAGAGTGATATAAATTGATATAAATTGTTATAAATTGACTTAGGAAGATGAATTTTGAAAATGAATCACTGAGTTTACAGTTATTAATGTCTTTTTGAGACTGTTGCTTTTTTACTTTTATTATACTAAATCGAAAAAAAAACTCTCAGAATATTATTTCAGATTTTTGTTCCATTTTTTTAAATTAAAAAGTAAAATCATTGGTACTGATAAAATTTCTAATTCAGGAGAGTAATCATTTTTACTAATTTTTTAAGGTATTCTTTCTAACCACAAAGAATGCACGCTATCAAATGATAAAATCAAAATTCTACGTTGGGTGAAGTGTCCACTGAAAAAGCCAAGTGTCCTTTAAAAAACCAAACACGGTCACCCTAAATTAAGAATCATTTTCGCCATAATTTTTTAAAGACAACATTCTGAAAATATACTTAAAATGACACTTCAGGTTTAGATCTGTTCAGTTTTGGCCAAAGATATGTATATTTAGTCTTTTACTACTCTTTCGAATTGACCTTCATTAATCTGCATTTTTTAAAATACCTTAAGATAACAGTATTCACATCTGTGAATTTTAAATTGACTATCTATCTATCTATCTATCTATCTATCTATCTATCTATCTATCTATCTATCTATCTATCTAGATATCTATCTATCTATCTATCTATCTATCTATCTATCTATCTATCTATCTATCTATCTATCTATCTATCTATCTATCTATCTATCTATAAAAAAGGATAACATATGACTATAGATCAACTTATCACAGTTTTAAGGGATAAAAAAAATATGGGTGCCTATTTGCTGTTTAAATCACATTCTATTTCAAAAGGACGTTATTTAACCACCTGAGTCTTAAAAAAAAAAAAAAATCAGTATACTGCTTGAACAAAACTGAAATATATTAACAACTAAATGCGCAATATTAATTATACTTCAAATGTAATGGACAAGCAATTCATATGCATTGCCATGTAGAAGTAAAAGCAGCAGGTGGAATATGTTTCCATAAATAAGTTATAGTGTAGTAGTTGCAAGAGCCTCACAGAACAAGCTGAAGAGAAGAACTGGCAATTCTTTATTCTTTAAATCAGCCCAATGCCTCAGAACTTCAGCACTTTTACTTTTAATTTTTATTTCTTTTTGTGTGAAAAAACCTCGGGAATAAGAAATAAATTCTACCCTTGTCATATCTTTAGACAATACATAATAATTAGAGGTCAAGAACCTAAAATAAAATGTTCCACACGTAAATAATCTTTGTAAAAATCTACTCAGACCAATCCTGTAAGAGAAGAAAATAATTTAAAGGAGGATGTGTTCTTTAGAACCACAAGTAGTTTTTTTAAGAAAGAGGGTACAAAAGACGGAACGAAAGTGGCAATCAGCTAGTTCAGACAGCTGATTTGCCTTTGTTCCACAATCCATAGATATCTCTGTATCAAAAGCGAAGACTTCATCTCCTTCATCAAAACAATCTGCAACTCCTTTATATTCAGCTAGACTGCTCAAAGATGTTTCTTTAATAAAAGCTTTCAAACGGAATCTGATCAATCTATCTGTTTGACCAAATTTTACATCAAAACTTATAAAGTTGATGAAAACCGTACATATTTTAGCCAATAACCCAATAATTGCACATGGCCAAATGAGAATCAGTCAACATTAGCAACAGTCTTCTCAGCTCTTCAGATAGTCATCTCTAAACTGTGCTTCACACCATCCATCTGGGATGGTGCCTATCTCCAGCTGTCAGCAGGTGAGAGGCAGGGTACAAGACAGACAGGACAAACAATCATGCACGCACACACCGAAGGACAATTTAGAGTGATCAATTAACCTGACAGTCAAGTTTTTGGACTGTGGGAGGAAGCCGGAGTACCCAGAGGGAACCCACGCATGCACGGGGACAATATGCAGAAAGGCCCTGGGCTGGGATACAAACCCACAATCTTCTTGCTGCAAGGCAACAGTGCTAACCACTGCAACACCGTTCAGCCCTGCTTTAACAAAAAAATCAGGGGAAATTATTGAATTGTTAAGCATCGGAAAGAGTATATTACTTTTGTAAATCCATTTCCATCTTGTCCCATCAAAACCCTTAAAAAAGTCAATTGATCAAAGGTCTCTAAGGACTTTCAAGTGGTCAGATAATTCATAGGCAAATTATGCAAGGGGGATCTTTGTCATCATAGACAGAGCATCAGCAAGAGGACTCGCTAGCTCATATGTTTGTGAGCCCGTCTCCACAAATTTATAATTGCAGACCAACTATTTATTCCCACGATACATTTGCACAAAAAAAAAACAGCAGATAAAGAAATCAGCAACACTATGACACTGAGGCTGAATTTTAGGAATCACAGTGATGGGACACCTGCAATTTATCCCATTTAAATTATGTATCTTTAAAGAAGCAAAATGACCAAAGAAAGGAATTAGAGGATTGTCATTTTCAATTGTTTGTTTTCTTCTTCTCTTCTGAGTAGACAGTGTAAAAAAAAAACAGAGTAATGTTACCATCAAACTCTATTTAAACCACATTTCAACCACAACAAACTAAACCACAAAGAAATGAGACAGGAGTCAATGGCATTTTTTGGCGATGCTGACAAGTTTTATCAATAAGAGTTGCACTGAAACATGCAGAATCTGGCAGGTGACTTCAGGTTCCTTTAAGCTACATCAAGAACAAACAAAAATATGCAAACCTTTTGGCTAGGACTAGGTTAGCAGTAAGTATACAAAAAATGGTGGTTGATATATGTCAGTGCAAGTCCAGATGTAGCTGACTTTAGTGTTTTTTTGCTATTTATTTGGCTCTCTGAATTTTCCCCTGCAGCTGTATTTTCTAAATTCATTCTGGGAGAAACTGAGTCCCCAGTAGAACTTCACGGTGTGGCTGCTCAGTGATGCATGTCTGTTTCACAAACCACCGCCGCTCTTCTAATCATCATGGATGCTGCAGTGAGAAAACAAGCTGCAGCAGAAATAGTATGACCCAATGGCGTCTCTCTGCTTTGTATTACCATAAAAGTATGCTGCTGTTTGCCTTGCTGTGTGATTAATTCATGTGTGTATCATTAATGCAGGAATGTCCAGGGGCAAAGACAAAAGCTTGGTCAAAGTGAACCAAAACACAGAAGCAGGCTGTTAAAAACTACACACGGATGAGAGTGTGCACACATGAGCTGAATGTTGGAGCAAAAAACAAAGTGTGACTTATCTGATGCCCTTGTTTTGTAAAGCACTGTTCTGTTTAAGCCAACAGAAATTGTGATAGTTGACCCTCAGAGAGGGTAGGCAGCCACAGGGTGAGTTTAATATGCAAATGAGGTGTGGGACTGCATCATGCCACAGGATTTAAACATGGAACACAGATTTATCTGACTCTCTTTAACCATGTTATCAGCCCTCTTCTTCTCCATTTTAGTTTATAATACAGTACATCATGTATTTTATTATTTTTTATTCTTGGTTCCACTCGCTTTCTCCCTTATTTCTTCATGTCTTCTGTTCTCCATCAGCGTAATCTGCTCTCCTCCTTTTTCCATTTTGTCAGATGCAGCAATCAGTCTGTAGGAAATGCTTTTGGAGCCAGAGGGAGAATAACAATGGCACAGTTGCTTCAAAGTTAAAACAGAGAGCAGCTGCTATGAAAGAAGCAATCCTGGGAGATTCTGATCACCTCAGTATAGCGGCAGCTGAATACAGTTTGGGAAGCAGCAGCTTTTTGGACATTATTATAACTGTGCTTGCAAAATGCACTAACATTGCTGAGTCTTGTAGGTGTTTGCTGTGGTTTATGTTTGTCAGCTGCACTTTCATTTAGATCTCCTACCTGCTAAGACCAATACCTTTTTAAATATAGCTTATAAGTGATAATGTGTGTGGACGTATGTGAAATTAGCAATAATGCTTCTTTCCATTATGTCTCTGGTGCATAAATACCAACCATAGACAGACAGGTTTATTTTGAACAGCTTTATTGTTGTATGACACTCCTAAAACCATCTGATAATTTTACAGTAGACAGCCTTCAACAGAAACTTCACTATGATGCACAACTGTCTGGACCATGATAAATGTGAGGTGCAATATGCAGGGTATGAATGCAAAAAAAAGAGGTTGGACAGTTCTAAATTATGTAAAATTTGTGCAATTTTAGGTCACACTACAGGAGAATAAGCAGTAGCAGAGCTGACTGGATACCATACATACTGCTTGGTGCACAAAAACTAGCACTACAGGAATCCAATAAATAGTTCTCAAAATCATTTAGCTTTGCTACTTTAAATTGGTATTTAGTTAAATTGCTATTTGTTTGTCGTATAATTCTCCAAGTCATTTTGTTTAGTAAATTAATAGCAACTATTATAATAACTCAGGAATTACATGTTATATGAAGACCTGAGCATCAAAGGTAAAAAATACAAAACATTAGTATTGAAAGAAACAGCACATTTTCTAGAATGGTTGTAATGTTGGTAGAGTTTGAAAAAGCTAAAAATGGATACTTATAAAATATAAAGTGGCTGACTGTTTTGATTTGTAGAAGATAAAAACCATCTTCAAAGAGTGAGAAAGGTAAAACACAGTTGCACCAATATACTGAACTACCACTGTCCATGAGGTTCGTTGGGAAAACAAAATGGTTTAGCTGTGAACATTTAAAACATTTAAATAAATCCACAATAACGATGTATTTTTCCAAATTCAATACTATATCCTTGTTTCAATGACTAGTGTCAAGATTGATTAAAGCCTCCGAGTAGAGATTTTCCATAAATGGACACATTTGCATCAGGTGTGGTCCCAGGCATAGGTGTAGTTCAGATGGATAACCCTAAAAACTTTAATTATTAGTTAGATTTCCTAACATGTTAGAAATATTGTGATGTCAAAAGAATTGTCCAAAAAGTTACAAAAGAGATCATTGCTTTGCACAAACAAGAAAACCAATGCACAAAGACAGCAAAGGCCCCGATGGGTCTTAGTGATATACTTGAAAGCAAAGTTGTGCCAAGGAGAAGGTCATTAAAAGGAGACTGGATTGGTCATCAAAAGCTACATGGACTTAATTGAAGAAACAAACATGGAATTAAAACAAAAAAATTGTTCTTTGATGTGTCTAAAAAAAAAAAAGTTGGTTTTGAACAATTTTCAGTTTATTATGTAATAGGAGGGCCCTGCAATGGACTGGTGACCTGTCCAGGGTTGACCCCGCCTCTCACCCACTGAAAGCTGGAAATAGGCACCGGTATCCCCCCTCCCCACAACCCTTTGAGGATAAGCGGTATAGATATTGGATGGATGTAATAGAATAGGTTTAATTTAATCCAGCTGTCCGTGCAGTATGCAGGTCCACCTTTGATTTCTTATTGATCTGTGTAAGGACTTTTTGATCTATACATAAGAAGTTTGATTTTTTTCCAGATGAAACAAGCTTTGATACCCGCCCTTGCATGCTGCCACATTTCAGCCCGTCACTGAAAATGAAATCAACAGCCAGAGTGTGGAGGTATTCATTCACCAAAGCTGCTTATACATCAACCAGCCAAGATAGATACAGGACAGTACGGAATATGGCTTGCCTGGCGTGAAACTGGTAGCTGAGCAGTGATGTGCAAGAGATGTGAAGCCTATTTACCCCTGGCTGTGGCTTTTTTGAAAACTTAAAAAAAAATGTAAACACCCAGGCTGTTTAACATGCTAACAACCGCAACCAGTTAAAACCTCACAGCTTCGTTCGGAAAACCGGCCCCGCTATCTCAACACCAACAACGAGCCTTGCAGCTGTGGGTGAGAAGGACACGAATATGTCAATCTATGCACGAAAGACAGAGAAAGAAAGACAGAGTGAAAGAAAGCATAAGAGAGGAGAAAAGAGGTGTAGAGAGGCCGGCAGGGCAAGAGGGAGAAATGTGGTGGCAGTATGTCAGCTCCTGATAAGGGCATTAGCCTGCCCCCTGTGGGTCAGAGGAAGAGTCTGTACAGTCACACACACACACACACAAATGTGCATTCCTCTCTCTGTGGATGTCAGCTTTGGTGACTGGTGACTTGTCAGCACACACCAGATAAAACCTGCACAGGGGCAACCACCAACAACTAATCCGTCCGTCACCAAACTTACTTGAGCTTGTCTGTCCAAAAACATGAAACAGACACAAACCATTAACGAACAAATGTATTGAAAAAAAAAAGAAAAAAAAAAGACATGCTGTGATCAGAAAGAGTCTATAGATGAGAGCCAAGCCTGGGGGGAGTCCTGCGAGGCTGAAACCTCTTTCATGTCAGACATGGGATCCATCCTAAATGGAGCGAGGCCTTTTATTTACTAAGCTAATTTAGTGCAGAACACAGCAAAGAGCCAACTCCAAACAATGCCCCAGATCTGGTATTCAGAAGCAGTGTTTGAAGGACACAAGATAATCCGTGCAGTTTACATAACAACAGTGCAAAAAAAAAAAAAAAAAAAAATGTTATGAATTACAGTTAAAGCACGTTTTGTTTGATATAGCTTGAAAGTGTCACATAGACGATGGGTCGCATGGGTGAATCGACGATATACGATGGGCGAAAAGGAGGATGGGTGAAAAACTAGTTCTAACGAGTTAAGAAATAAAAGGATGACACAATTTGAAGCTTGGAGCTCACAAGAGAACTCAAGACAAGATCAGTGGAGGAGGAATCACAGAAGGAGGACTTCAAAAAAAAGAATCAGACGGTTTTTCTCTGTGAAGTCTACCACTCATTACCATTGGTAAGAGGGTGCGTGGACGAAGAGGAGGAGTAGGAGGAGGGTGAGCTGTGCGAGACATATGACAAAAAAACTGGGAACTACAGGTACAAGTCTCTATGGATTTTCTAAGCGTTGGTTACTGGGAATACAATAGCCACAGCTGAGAGTCTGTCCACCACAGTGACTAAGAGTATGAAACACCTTTCCAGAAGTGAACAGTCAAGAGTTTTCTATTAATGAAAGACCCAGAGATACAGCATTTTCAAAGGCAGTGAGGTTTTGGCTCTGGGACTGATACTTATGTAGCCATATGTCAAATCCAAGCAGGTATTAACTTCTATCTCTTGCCTTCGTTGTGTCTTTTTATTATTGTATTTATAAATTTATTTCAATAAACCAGATAAATTTATGGATTATTCTCTTATCCTGACTGCTTTATACCAACACAACTTCTAGAATTTTGCTCAGTCTTGGTGTGGCCTTAAACTTTGGACAAAATGTTCACTATCAGCCTTAAGGTTTAAATTCTGTTAAGTTTTTGCCGACAATAACAAAATATACCAATGCCTTAACTGTAATACTTCTGTCACATTGTTAAAATGATGCTATAGTACATTAAAACGACCCTCCAAAATCACCATCCTATGCATTGAATACCCTGCTCACAATTTCATCATCAGATAAGCCAGGATACCATTCCTTTTTTGGACACATTGAACCATTCTGCCACGGAAAAGCTGTAGCCCTCACAGGTCGTGTAAAACCCACAGATGCGCCGTTGCTGCAGAAATAAGGCCACTGTGACTTACCTGCTCTTATAATACTCGGATGGCTCACTTAGCTGGGGGGAATTCTTCAAACTGAAAATGAAACTTATGACATCCCTTACTTAATTCAGCTAATAATTATCTGACCACCTGGGGGCACTAATAGAGCAGTGAAGTAGAATTCTTTGGTGGTCATAAAAAAGGTAACATTCCTATTCATAAAGGAAAAGGTGATCTTTAAAAAAAGCTGCAAAGTGCATTGCATTATAGGGAACCAGTGTGAAAACATCTTAAATGTGTGTATTCTTCCTGGTCCCACCTTCCGTCATGCATTAGTAAGAGGTAAGGTGACCTAAAGATTTCCTTACAGCTTTTTGTTTCTGCAAATATGCTGTTTAAAATGACGTATGACTGTTATTATTGTTATAAAAATAGCAAAAACACCCAGCCTTTGAACTCTGTTTTGTACAGTGGCTAGATATTGGGGTGTCATTTTTACAGTCTAACGGGGAAGGTTCCTTTTACTCAATCTTATAAAGTAATTTTTATTTTTGACTTTTGTCTTGTGCACCAACTGATCATCTGACAGTTGGCGTTTTGCTGTAGTGTATATGTGCGGCATATGTGCATGTGAAACAGTGAGCTAAACTTCTGAACTTCATTTGTAAATTATACCCATGAGTCTGACCAAAATTAAAACACAAATATAATTTCCATTTTAAAATCAAGCAATATAGCAAATCTGATCAATTGTGTCCAATGATTCCATCACTGGACCTCATTCTCAGAAGAGTATCTGAAATAATTGTTCAATTGTTTTGCCTGATGACACAATATCACACACAGAACATGTGGGTTAAGGTTTAGAAGGGAATTAGTAGTATTAACACATTGAGATATACCAGACACAGAAAAACAATGTTAACTCCAGACACTAATTAACGATTTAGCATGGAAAACAACCTAAGGTTTGTGTATAACTAACATCAGTAGGGTATAGTTTTTTTATGAGTTCCCATCAAATTGTCACGGTAGGGTACATGCAATCAGATAAGAAATATTTAAATACAAGCAATCACTATTCCCATCTAGAGGAGGATATGCCTGTTAAATCATTGCTTTGAGGCACAACAGAAAATATGCACTTGAAGAACCAATTCCCATCACTTAAGCACTTACTATTTTTAATAAAAAAAAAATAAAAAAAATGTTTTCTGGTGGTTTAAACTGCATGCTTTGTCTACATTATTTCAAGTTATGTTTTTTTAAATCATTAGAGTAATGGAGCATTCACTTTTTATTTCCACTTAGGGAACAGTTATTCATTTGATCTTTGTATTTTGTTCCAACAAAATTTTGCCAAAATTAAGTAAATCAAACATATTTAGTGCATTGAATTTCAGTTTAAAGGTTATAAATCTTTTTTCTGTCAAAAATACATTCAGGTGTTCGATAGTACAAACAAAATAAGTAAGACAAAAGACATCCCCTTACTTTACATTATGATAGAAATAACACATATAATGACCTGGAAACAAATATCATACTGCTGAAAAGCCTGTTTAATTCTTCTTAAGAAGTGCCACAGTTTTAAGGAAAATACATGTGTGAGTTGAACAGCAGAGTTTAGTATATAGATTGTGACAAACAAAAACATTCTGCCATAGACTGGATGTTATTTAATGGACTGGATTATTAAAGTTTGAAAAAACAACAAAAAAACAACAAAAAACAAGGCTTACCAAATAAACTTTGGCATTTAAAAAAACAATAATTGTTAAGCTGATTTGGGAGAATCATAGACAAACAATTCAAGTTAAAAATAACGATTTTCTTTGTAATTATTGCTCAGTTTTCACATCTTAAGTATTGGTTCATGGTATTTTTTATAAAACCAATACCTATACGAGTACATTAGAAAGGTATCGGCTATGATACCGGATACTAGTATTGGTATCGGTGCATCCCTAGTCTTAATGCATTGGAGATCAAAAGTTGTTTTTGCTGCATTAAAGCAGGTGGGCATGGCTAAGAGCCTAAATTGTATATTTTGACAAAGACAAAGATGTAATAACATCCAGACACAAGGTCATAGCTAAACATAATGGATATAAGTCCAGCCTCTAACATATATTTATGCTAATATTTAGTGCGTGTGGCCATATTCCTCACACTACCATCTAGAAGCATGAAAACAATCATCATCCAGCCATGCTTTTACCTTGCATTATAATAATTGGTACAGACATGTCCCTTCCATCTACGGTCCAACCACAAAGAAAGTCCATTGCTTTAGATTAAAACCACCATATATATATTTTTTTCAAGGCATATGAATGTATACTTTGTGCTTGAACTATTAAAATGTGCAGTTATAAAAGTTAGGTTGGGAATCTCACACACAGGCAGATTTAAGCTACTCTCAGACAGTTGTGGTCCCTGAAAGCAAAGGTCTATGAAGATGGATGTTGTTTTGCAAGTCAGAAAAAAGGGAAAAGCTTGTTACACAGAAATAACTGTATATTTCTCATAACCTCAACACTAAATATAAAACCTGAAAATGAAAAGCAACAGCACAGACACCTTGAGCACAAAACATGTGAGTTTGTGTCATTCATGATGTCACAAATTCCTTAGACCGCCTCAAACACCAGCTTTGATGGTCTTTAAAAATGCTTACACAACACGATTTAACGCTGCAAGGCAAGCAAAGAAAGAAGACACCAAAAAAAGCCACTGTCCCAGCTTCAATGTTTGGTAAGCTCTGACTCTTCTAGATGCCCTCATGAGAATCTGGAAATATTTCCTTGCATTGCTCTTCTAAACCTTTGCATGTAGAAAAATAAATATGACTTATCATCAGGGGCGTTATTGCAGTGGCTTGTTTCACCAAATAGCGCAAAACAAGGCTAACAGAGATGTAGTAGGAAAACACAAAGGACAGAGTGCTGGAATCGACTGCTGTCAGGGAATTATAAAAGGGTGGAACAATTAACCAGATGATATTGACACTCCAGGCTTAATGTCTGAAATATGTGCATTCATTTAATAAGCTCATCCAGTGCATTGAGTGGAGAGAATAAGAGCTGAATCTAAGTACTTATCTGTGCATGAAAGTCTTTTTACATGTATTTTTTTTTATTATAATTTTATCTTAGTTACGGCAAGTGCTTTTTCTTCTTTCCATAAGCCCAAAGAAGCACTGCCTATCTATTAGTCGAGCTATAATTGTCAGGATTACATTCTCCTTACTAAAGGAACGTGCTAAAAATAAACATGTTCTCACGCACAATTCTCTGCAATTCTGCAGGTGACTCCAAATTACAGGACAAAAATCCATCTGCACTGTAATACGTGCTAATACTGGTCAGTTTAAATGGTTTTGGTTAAAGAAAAAGTGTTTCTCAAGAAGGTTTTAGGTGAAATGCAAGTGAAATAGGTGTGGGGAAGTTGTTTCAGCCCCCCCCCATCATATCCATGCTAAGAACAGCATGGATATGATGCAGCTAATTGCAGGCATGGTATTGAACTAGCAAATGTTTTTTATTTTTTTTATTTACCTTAAGTCTATGTGCATAAGTTAAATAACAATAAAGACATTTTTAGGGATACCATTATTATACAGTAACTGTAATAAAAACAGCATATTATCTTAGGAGCAGTAGGAATATTTTAATGCTTTTAGGGGACTATGTGAGTAAGTCAGGCCAAACGCGTAACTGCAGCATGAATAGTAAACTCGTGAGCTCACTCACTCACGAACAACAGCTGAGTCAGTCCCATCCTGGACAATTTACAGACAACTGACGTAAGAAATGTTACTGTTGTGTAAGTTCAGTTGGGGTCTAGGCTGGTAGTTTTTCTGGTGCTAAAGCTTCTATCTTCTTATGCTCAGCTGAATCCATCCTTTAAAAGTTACCCCTCCCTTTGCGACTGTTTATGATGGAGATAGCAAACGCCACTCAGTGTGAGCGTGCATGATGTTATTACGCATTAGATTGCCCTTGGAAAGCATTCGGGAAATCTGCTTGTTCGACTCGAGCACTCGTTATTCAATTTAATTTACAGGCATATAGAGGCAACTGTGGTGAAAAGGCCAGGGCTCATTCTACTGACCAGGGCAATGCATGCATAAACATGTACAAACATGTATCAGGAAGAAATGATACATTTTTATACATTTATTTGTTGTTAAACTTCAGTATAGTCCCTTGAAAGAAAAATACATTTGATCATGTCACACATTTTATTACAAATACTTTGATAGTGCGAACTGTGGTATTTTCTCTTTCAGCACAATGAGAAATATCATACCAACCAGTTCCTGGAAAACAGCAATAATGCAGCTCTGTTATACATTTTTCATTTTTAAGTGTGGAGGATTTATAACTTCAGATCTCTCGCAAGTGAACCATGCCAATCATTATGGATTTCTGTTCTCACTGCTAAAGCTCCCACTGGCATCAAAGAAATTAACTGTTAATTGAACCGCTCCTCCAAAGTATATGAATATTCCAGTGAGACAAACCAAAGAAGGAGAGAGATTGGTCATTACTTTTCTTAGTTTACTTGTTCAAGATTTCCTTATTTTTTTTTCTTTTAAGCAGATACTGTAGCACAGAAATGCTTACCAACTGAACGTTTCCATGACTTCAAAAGTTGGGAAGCGATCGGATGTTTGAGGCATTCGGAAATGCACAGTAAACCTAATAAAAATGAAAATAAACTAACAAAAAGCAAGTAAAATCATTTTATTTCAGTTTTTAGATAAATAGGAATAATCAGAGGGATGCCTCTAAACATTCTAACAGTGAAAAACAAGTGAAATTCTGTGTTTTCTTGAAAGTTGTCTCCATGCATGGATTCTTCTACTAAAGGTGCTTGGTGGCTTTTCCTAAATATTGCTAAACTAATGTCACTAAATAACAGCATTAGTTCAAAAATAATAATCGGCCCTCCCAAAAAATGTAATATAGTCCAGTGAAAACTTATTTGGTCCATGGTGTTTTTTTAAATTTCCAAATCCAGTGACAGTTTTAAAAGGAAATATATGGAGCCTGGTAGGGCTGAGAAGTACCAGTATGGGGATATGAAATATTGACACATTTTTGTTGGATTAGTTTTAGGGTCAATATTAATATACAGAGAGAGACTGATTAATAAAAATATAATATTTATCCAATCTCTTTCAACTTTCATTGTTTCCTGTTTTAAGGTTAACAGCTGAGACACAAAGGTTACCTTGTTCTGCTGAACGGCGCCATCTCTGTTGGGATCGAAAAAAACTCTTATGGAATTGGAAAGCCCTTGATACTCGTTATTGTTTAACTGAAGCTGCTTAAAATGCTAGAGCACAGGATATTTTTTTTTCTTGAGACAACAGGGACAGGAACAGATTAATAGAATTCATCCAAGAGGACAGATGGATGGATTTTGTTTTTAAAATGAACATCAGGGCTTTTGATGCAGGGATTTTACTGTAGTGTTAAAGCTCATTAAGTGTTTTTGTTTTTCCCTCTTTGTTTTCATAAACACACACTTTGTGCATGTGTTGAAGACTTGTCTTTTTTTCAATTAGTTTGATTCCATCATTTGTATATTTTTATACATCTTTGTATGTTTTTCAGTGCTGTTTGCTTTAGGTGGAAGTGTATATTCATATTTCTATACTAAAAGCTTTGGCCCAACTGTGATAGGCATAGACTGCTGAATAATTCAGTCTGGCACACCAACATCAGCTGTTTTCCCATAAAAAAGAAAAAGAGCTTTCAACTGATGTAAGCCCAATTTACAGCCTTCTCCTATACTTCATAGCCGAGAAGAATACCTGAGGGTAAAAATAAATAAATGAAAGACACACATTTTTAAGTATTAAACAATGGTATAAATGATCAGTTCAGCCTTGTTTTGATGGGATGAACAAAGAAAAACATTGAATGAATCCAGATTCTGTATAGTGTGAGAATCTGCTTTTCTTCAACCTATTTTTATTTATTTTTTTGTACAGCTGGTATTACTGTAAACTGAAATCCACAAACCTGGAGAAAATTATTGGCACTCCTGGTCAAGATATGTTAAACCCTTAAAAGTATTTTATTTTTCAGCAACATAATATCAAACAGAGAAGTTTTGATCGATTCCAATATTAATTTCCAGATTTTTTTAAGCAGGGAAAATGTCACGATATGAAAAGAAACTGTGACTCCTAACCTTCACTTAAAAATAGATAAGATAAATGCATAATCTATACGGTAAATATCAGAAATAGAATAGAATAGAATAGAATAGAATAGAATAGAATAGAATAGAATAATCCTTTAATAGTCCCACCAGGGGAAATTCGGTCGTAAACAGCAGCCAAAGAAACAACAAATATACAACATATTTAACAGAACAGAAAAATATATACAAAAAAATACAATAATAGACAGAATATGTACATCAACACAGAATAAGAATATAGCCTTTAGTCTTACCATCACAAACACATACATGTGGAGATTGCTGATCTCTTCTAAGGCTTTAATTCTATCCGTGTTCTTTGGTCAGAAAAAAAAAAAAAAGTAATGTTGAGCTGGAACTAAAAACTGCCCAGAAGGCTCTTTCATTAAAGATGAGTATGAGAGAAAAAACAATGCAGCTTGTTTGAGAAATGGTGGACATTTTTTTGAAGGAGATTATGTAAATTCATTCTCATTAATGGTTCCCCTTACAATTTGAACTTGTTTAAGAGTAAAGAAAATCTTTTGCTGGGTGAAACCTAACAATACATTCATACATACTCTCCCTGTTTTACCTGAATGTGGTTAGAAAGTAAAGATCTACACTTTCACAAGAGACTTACATCAAGATTGATGCCGTTTTCCCTGCTGACAACATCTGCTGGTTGAGACAGGCAGCTGTGTCAATCCACCAGCTCCACTGAAACTTGTCAATGAGTTCCATCTCTGCCAAGTTTACAGCAAAGCTTTAGATTTTGCTTCCGCTGTGTAGCAGCATCAAAGATGTTGTTGTTTGTGTGCTTTCAAGGTCTGGTAATGGCATGAAAATGATCCTGGTGGACACATCATCTAGCTAGATAACTTCATGTAGAAACATGGATCTTGTTCGGTTGAAAAGAGTGTGTCAACCTAAATAACAGTCTCATGTGAAAGAGTTGACATTAAGAATTTGCTAACATAACATTGTATAATATATATTTAGGAACAATTTCAGCTTTAGTTCTTTCATCAAAAATCAGATAAAACGGGGTCCTAAAACAATACTTAAGTGCATTATTTAAATATTTTAAAAATTTTGATGGATTTAACCAGAAAACAGAAAATGACTAGTCATTGGGTTTTTTGGCAGTATAATGATCCTAAACATATAGCCAAGCCTACACCAAACAGCTCACCAGACACTACATTTACCTTGTTTTTCCCCGTTTGGCCATCTGCCCCAGAATTAAGTCCTACAGGAAAGCTCCGGATGATAAAGATAGATTGTGTAATGAAAAATGGCCATAGATCACTTTCTCTTTATACCCAAACAGTATTGATAGCAACTGTTCCAAATATTCTGCCTAGTGTGTTTTTTTTTTACCCCAAAAATAATTCAACTCAAACTAACTACTGCTGTATAATTAACACCCTGATGTTAATTAGGTGGGCTTTTATGAAAACGTGCAGGAGGATCTATATTTTGCTCCATCATTCTTATAATACTTACTTATGTGCTAAAGATAGAAAAAGCACAACTCAAATCTCCACTTTCAAACACATCCGCACAATGAAGCTCTTGTATAAAGTCAGGTTTCACTCTATCCTGACCACATTAAGAAACCACCAATACATCAGGAGCAATTTCAGGATCAATATCCTACCCGAGGACATTAAGTCGCCCACAACTACAGTGTAGAAAACCATAAGATCCAACACTATCAAAAGTCTTCTATTTACACCTGATTATCGTCCAACATGACTGGAGTGCAGCAGAAAAAAAAAACAAAAACAGGGTATAATTAGGCTGAGAATGAAATCACCTGTGTGTGTGTGTGTGTGGACAACTTTGAGGGAAACAGAAAGACACTGTGCTACTGTGAGCGGTGAAGACAAACAAAATGAAACGAGGGCACACTGCCAAGCCTAAATAATGTTCTCCAGACATATTATTTCCATAATTCCAGTAATTTCTGCTTTGTGACAAGCAAATGCACCACATAAAAGATAGTTCCCTTACTTTTAGGGCTTCTTCTTGAGTGTGTTGTGGGCTGCGTAAGTAACACAGCAGACCTTCTTTTGAGGGAAACGGTGTGAGTTATTACAGAAAGGAAAAACACAGGTGCAGTGGGCATTAGTGATGGCCTTATTCCACTGAAGTGTTACGGACTGACAGTAAATCAGCGTGAAAAACCCAAAAGAACTGCAAGTAGAACACATCAATGGACTGCAGTCATCTCTATTAGTTTTATTATTCACACCTGTGCCTTTCATACTGTGTTGTAGCACAGCATCGACGCAACCTAGTTAGTTGGGTTTTTTTTCTGAGAAAAAATAAATAATTCAACTGTTAATTTTAATGGTAGTTACAGCAGGGAAATTAAATAATTACTCATAAAGGTAACTTTGACTGTCTGTAATAATCACTAAAATTAGATGAAAAGGGAGTGAAAAAATGTAGTTGAGGTAAAATCAATTTCTGTTTTTAAAATGCTGATAGCAGGGTAGAGAAAAGGGCACAAACAGCATGAACCCATCAATCTCTTCTAGCTAGCTGCGAACGTGATAGGGTGTTTTTGTGGTAGCACGCAGTCGGAAGCTCGAACCAATTAAGTATTATTTTAATCCCCCAGGATGGCTCATTTCTCCCCCCACCCTTATTATTCCTCTTGCAGGGCTATCGCTGCTTTACAAATTCAACATGTAGCAAAGCTTGGAATTATTGGCGAATTAAGTCAAAATATAAATTCAAAATCACACCTGGCTGGAATGCTTGGGGAGTGTTTATCATTCCAAAAACATTTCTGCAATAGTAACCAGACACAAACGATAAATGGTTTAATATGAAGATCAAATTTAATCAGTCTGAGACGGTATGTCTCAGACAGGCAACATTAAGCGTTCCAAAAATCCCTGTAGAAACATATCAGCTAACTTGCATTGCTTTGCCAATGTATTCACACCACTTGGGTATATTCCACCAATTTTTTTGTTGTTGTTGGAACCACAAATATGTATATGTATATAAAAAAGTGCCATCTTTTCTTCACAAGCTTTCAATTGAAGCTTTGGTTGTGTACTGTATGCTTTTGGGTTGTTGTCCTGCTGGACAAGCTCTGCCCCAGTCTCAAGTCTTTAGCTGCTTCTACTTTTTGTTCCAAGCATTAGTTTTTTTTTTTCCAGCATTACTGTATTCAGTTCCGTCCATATTTCAATCAACTCTGACGTGCTCCCTTGCCCTCTTAGGAAAAGCGTCTTCACATGATTCTACCAACGCCATGTTACACTGTAGGGACAGCATGCTGATGGGGTTAGTTTTCTGCCCCACACAGCCCTTTGTATGCAAGCCATATACATTCTATTTTGGTTTCATCTTGACCATTTAAATGTGTTAAAGATGACTTAGCCACCTTAAAGACATGCCTGTGAGAATCCTCCATTGAAAAGCTCCATTGACAAAAACTTATTTTAATAAAAGGATATATTGAAAACAAGCCATCACTATGAATTAGTGCACTAATGCGAGAACAAAATAAGAAAGAAATTGTAGAAAGAATGTTGTAAGATATCTAAACAGACCACATACACTTTAAAGGGGAATTCAGTTTTTTTCAACCTGGACCTTATTTTTAGCAATATTTATGTTTTTTTCACTCATCTTGAGAAGTTTGGAGCCAGTTTAACCCATTCAGCAGTATTAATACATCCAGTCTTGATCATCTTGTAATAGGGTTTATTCTCCCCCAAATGATGTAATTTTACCAGGTTTACAATTTCCTTGGACTTACAAACGCCTGGGGGGTTAACAATAAAACAATAACAAAAGGCTGACAATGTCCCGTGGCAGCATCTGCACCTGGCGAATCTGCCACGGTAAAACACAGACTGGCAGTCCTGCCGCAGCGTAATTGCAGTGTATTACGTCCAAATCGACCTGGGACAAAATACAGAAGCACTTCTAAGGGGTTCGGAAGTCCAAAGAGAATATAAACATGGTGAAATTAAGGCATTTGAGGCAGATTGTGAAAGTTTGTGGCAGATTGTGGCAATGAGTGAAAAAACACAACATTTGCTGAAAATAAGGTCCAGGTTGAAAATAAAAACATAATTACCCTGTAAGCACCGTTAGGGCATTCATAACTTGCCTTCGTGGACATTCTCAGCTAGGGGTGGAGCTGAACATATATTATTATTATTATTTTATAATATTTGTATTCAGGGGCGTGAAAAATTTCAGTGTGATGCTAACCAGGAAATGAGTCACTGGAGATAAAAAGTTTGCCTGAACTTCTCAAACTCTTACACTGTGTGATCATGAGGGTCAGGGCAGACACCGCTGTCTCTATGATGGTGCGCAGACAATAACTAACAAACACTGACAACATAACTGAAAGGATATCTTAGGAACACGGCTACATTTGGAACGCAAACTAGAACAATGTACAACGGACAACTTCTATAATTAACAAAAACACATTACCCATAAGTCTTTGCACCGTACAACCGTTCCCCAAACGTTCTTTTTTTTAAAGGTTTTGTGACCATGGTGACCTTTCCCGTTACATGCTCATTGCTGTATTTATGAAAAAAGATCAACCAATATTACATATCCATAATTATTAAAACAGATAACATAAATTAGACGTGTAACACAAAAATGGAATTTTATGCCTATTTTTAATTTTACTTGAATACAAATACAATTCAAATACCCCCTCAGCATAAGGCCCTGTCATAGAACATGCTCCCAAAGCTTCAAGATGTCATGTATTCTCATAAACTACACTGCATTCTTGCACATGCCTGCTTTGTTCCCAATATAAAATTATAAAGTTATGACACACATTTCTATCAACAGATTTTCTCATCTGAGCTGGAAATCTCTGGTGCTCCTCCAGAATAACCATGCTATTTGGCTACTTCTGTGATTAGGGCTCTAGCCATAAGTAATTTTTGGTGGATAACCATAATTACAATAATTTTCAAGGCAATTGGTGGCACTCTAACGTATTTAGTTGCATCATAGGAAAGGGGGAAGAGCAAAAGTGTACTACACTTTTTAGATTTATGTATGAAATATTTGACAGACAACATATCAATTTCTTTCCACTTCAAAATCGTGGAATACATTGCCTATAACATAAAATAATTTTTTTTTGGAGTTTGTGTTGTAACATTGTTTTAGACCAAAATAGAAAGCAAAGCATCGTTTTATATGAAGTTATTTGATATCAAAGCAATTAAAAGTTACGAACAAATCAAAAAACCCGATGAATGCAAAAGTGACAAAAACATGATAAACTATCCCATGTTCAGCCTGTTACATCTGTCCTGCTTCAAAATGTATTTACGCTGAACAAGTGTTTCAGCCTGTTAATCTAAAAAAACATCTAAGTTAATGTGAAGAAAATCAGCAGACTTTGAGGATTTTCCAAATTTAATAAGCTCTCAGTTAATCTTCCTCGAGAAAACAAAACTTGTCATAATTATATGGGTCAGTTTTCCATGTAAAGCCAGATCTTTTTGATGATTTTCTGGGGTTGCATCAAACAAATCCATCATGTGAAAATAGCACAAAAAATATCTTATTCTAAAAGCACTTCTGAGGTTGAGTGCAGCTTCCCTTAGTGTCCACAGGGGACTAGAGACCAAAGTCACCCAGACAACTAAAATTGGTAAATACTTGAGACCCCCTGCAAAACGTTTTAATGCCTCAAACAACAAATATACCTTAATATGTATTAATACATACAGAAGAAACAATTTTGTACTGCCACAGGAACAAACATCTATGGGGGTGTCAGCACCAACGACAATGAATGCTGCTCTTGCATCGGCTGCATTACAAACGCCAGCTATTAGCCTGTCAAGTAGCCTTGCACCATGATCTTTAAGCTTTCAAAGCTGTATTTTCTGTCTGATATCTTAGATATTAAGCTCTATAAAAAAAATATATGAATAGGTGGATTTATCACAAGTAATTTGAAATCTCATTTAACAGAAACATCTTCAAACAATGAACCATAAAAAGGTGAGACTCCACTGTACTCTCCCCATTGCCACATTTCATTCTTGTACTTTTTTCATTTATTTTTTTTTATTTTAATTCCACCTAAAATGTCTTGTCTTTGTGAGCTTTAATTTCCATCCACCAAAAAAGCTATAATGTACTGTAAAATACTGAATTACTGTTCATTTCCAAGGGAGAAACACAAAGCATTTGTGCTTAGGGCATCCAAATGGCTAGCTCCGCCCCTGGATGAATGCCTAATGACATTAAGAGCTTTGTTCAAGACAAAGGGTGTGAAACTCAAAGAAATGCAAGCATCAAGCACTTCCTCACTACATAAAAAATACAGTAACCCACAGAATGTCATGATACAATAGGGACTCATGAAAGTCAAATCTCAACAATGCCATACATACTGACTCGTCTTTATGATCAACCTGGACTGATGTATGAGGAAATAAACACTATGTGCACAGCCATCCAAAGATAATTCAAAGAGTCATGATCAGATAAGTGCCTGGAACACACCTTGATCACTACTTTTCAATATCTGCACCTTCAGGACTAACAGCTTTGAAGCAACTCAGATAGTTCCAAGGTCATAAACATCCATTTTTATGAGATCATTGCTGCAGATTCTAACAGTATTGTATCGATGTTGCACTTAGCCCAAAATAGAGGGGTTAGGAGGGGTGAAATACACACAAACCACTCAAAACGTTTCGTAATGAGTTGCTACAGGACGTCCATACCGACCTTCACTGAATTAGCCAATGCGTCGCCCTACAACTAAGTGTACCCGATATTACCAAATGCTAATCTTTGATTACAAATCCATGAGAGTATCCTGAAGGGACAATAAATGTGACTGATACTCATGGCAGTGTGCAGAGACTGCAAGGAGACAGAGGGAGCGAGTGCTTAGGCTGCACTGAGCGTATTATCCTTACCTCGAGGGTTGTTGAGCGCAGCTTCAGTGGCCTTTCTGCCCTCCCCACAGTGGCTCTGGTCGAATGGCAGGCATTGCTCTCCCGTCCCTGCCACTACTTCAAGGTTGCGTGCTGGATCCTTGGGCTGCACAAGGTTCCTCACTCTGTAAACCCTGCGGCTGCTTGTGTCAGACACGTAGAGGACCTCCCCCACCGGGTCCATGGCCAGATAATATTTATGTGCAGGGCTTGTGCTTGAAAGAGAAGGCAGATAAAGTAAGATGTCAATGAGCTGAAACTGGTTAGATTTTAAGATGTATATATATATATATTCTTTACAGAAACATTAAACAGGCATTTATGATAGAAACTAGAACAGTTTGTCAAAGTATATATTTCTACACAAGAATGTTCATAGAAGTTACTTGGACGCAATCAGGTTATCTTAGAAAATAGCATTAATATAAGACTGAAAGGGCTGGAATGAGATTAGTGTAATCTTATTTACATAGTGCAGGGGGCAACTGTAAGCAGGAATTTAATTTTTAGGATTGTGCTATGATTAAAGATCATTATTTTCTAATAAAAAATTTAGTAGTCTATATTTGCAGGATTTATGGTGATTTGAATGAGAAAGCCTTTATAATTATCTATGCAATCATAGGAAAAACTCAAAGTGGAGAGCGTCGTCATTCCAAGGTGGTGCCAGAGTCCAAAAAGTAATGTGATGTGATCTGTATGTCACACACACGACACTGGGAGGAAGCCAGACTACCCGGAGAGAACCCACTCATGCACAGAGTGGACATTTAACCTACTTGTAGAAAGACCCATACTTTAACCCAGGACTTTATTGCTAGAAGGCAACAGATTTAACAAGAGCATCACCATGCAATCTATGGAGAATTTCTTTAACTTTTGTAGCCTTGTAGGCGACTTCCCATTTGCAGCACCGCTTTAGAATCTGTTACGCAGTTACGCTGCTCAGTGGCAGAGCAGAGCTGGGCCAAGCTGAGGATACAGCCCTGCACCTTTTAACCAAGATTAAAAAAAACAATAATAATTTAGGTGCAGTGATACATGTTCACAAACACTAAGACAGAAGAGAAGCTGAATCTAAATATCTGGAGCAGATGATTATTGTGATCAAAATAAAAAGTTTCACATTTTTACAATAGAAAAAGAAATCAGCTCCTATATCCTAGAAACTATAAAACCTGGATTTATATAAAAAAAATAGTATTACTGTTGATAAATAAAATTAATCATGTCCCCTTCAGAGATCTGTAATAGGAAAAACATTGGGAATTGTAAGCTGCCAGTATTTTACATCAGCTCCTGTTCAGGTAGTGTCTGTATTCTGTGTTTTGTTGTAGCTCTTTTTACTTCTACATAATCGGGTTTATTCCCTAAGGCTAACAGTTTCCCTCTTTGCTGTGAGGAGTCTCTTATTTTAACAGTGATTTTAAGTTGAGATCAAACACACAGCAGGTCTCCTGAAAATGGTCAAATGTACAGTTTTTACAAATCAGTTTTGGTTCTTTATTTTGCTGCCACAACCTGCAGAACACTCTTAAGTGCCAATATGAATGAAATCAATGTGCTCTGTACTGATTCGTTCTGATTCAGGGTAGTCTGGGCAATAAAGCAGTTCTAAGGGCAACTAAATATTCACCATGTCTCTCATTTGTGATGGTGCTCTATTCTTAGAAGGCTTGATTGTTTTCTTTTATAAACTACTGCAACACAGTGCATTTTCCCCTGACTCACACAATCTATGAAATGATGAATGTACTTAGTCACAATTATAATCCAACTCTCTTTTGTTCTTTTCTGTCCATTCAAACAGCCCTTTTACTCAATCTAGTTTCAGGTGTGTACATAACACCAAATACAGGGAAATTGCCCTCAATTGTAAAACAAGCCTCTTCTGCAACAGTAAATTATTCTCGCTATACCAAGACAACAGGAACCTGAATGTAACAAAGAACAGTCTTGTTTAAACTGTTTTTTGTTTTGTTTGTTTTTTCAAACCAAGTGGTCCACTTGTCACATGGTATTTCTGGCTTAGGCTGACATAAGCCTTTCACACTGATGTGCTTGTTTGTATTAATCTTTTTTTATACTGAACTAACACCTGCCTCATAAAAAACAAATAGATATGTTTTGTTTTTTTGACGGACCTTCCAAACTTGCGAATCCTGCTGTATATCGCACTAATTGGATGCTATTTAGACAGAAATGTCACTAAGAAATTGAGAATTGTTTAAAGGAGTTGAAATAATGCTTGAAGTTGTTTTGCCGCAAACAAAGATATGTTCAAAAGAACTGAAGGCTGGTGCGCCTGTAATGAACACTAATGATGAGCATAGTTCCTAATTTTAGAGGAGCGAGGCAAGCCTGGAATCAAAAATCATGTACGGAATGTGTGAATGTGTTGTGTCCATGTCCTAATTTAACCACATTGAAGTTTGTTTAGGTGCTTGTTTGGTGTGCATCAAGAAGATGTGACAGTACTCATATTTAAATGTTCTGCATTTACATAACTAATGCTGTCACATCTAAACGCTTTTTTTCCCCCCAAGCTATTTTAAAAGATATTTGCAGAAAGGGTATTCAGCTCAAGATATGTTGGCATCTCAACAGCATGTTTATATTAGACATAATGCCACTATGGTTTAAGATATTTAAAATGAGATGTCAGAGAACCTGCATGACTTGCAGTTCCTCTGGCTGTATGGAGCGTAGAGCGGGCCACTGCAGCAATACCTTCCCCCCATACATTACTGCTCACGACCGAAACCTTTTTTTTAATTAGCTTATTTCTAAAGAAATTAATGGCTCAGTGTGTATAACTGCATGGTTGGGGTCATGTATTTTACTTATTTGCTTCTGCTAAATGCTTTGTGCATTTCAGGGTTTACTTTTATGATGTTTTCATGCAGAAAAGACATCCACTCTTTGTTTAATTGGCAATTTAGAATCTTATCTTAACTGGAAATGTATAGAAACATTTGGTGGATATACCACAAGTTATCACTAACTTAGTGACTAATGTCTTTTTTATATATTATCAATTACATTTATTAAGCAATCATATTTATTATTGTAAATCTAATATACATTTAACATGGCTAAATCTATGGTGTAAAGTAATGATAATGATAATGAACATTTTTGAAACATTTTTACACTATTTGTTTTTAAATGAAAGCAACAAAAATTGTATGCAATATCATAAAAAGATGGTCTTTTTCTAAGAATTGTTGAAGTGTATACATACTCCTTAGATTCAATTCATTTTGGTAAATCAAACGGTCATACACAAGATTTAATTAAAACAAACTTTCATTCTCAACATTTGTAAAAGGCTTTTAGCAACCATAAATTTTGTCATGTTTGGTTATAAGAAATAATACCAACACATGTAAAAAGAATTCCTAAGAAAAACTGATTCCTCATTTTAGGGTTGCTAGTAAGATTAATATTTTAATCCAGAAAGCTTTTAAATAATTCACAAAGAACAGTAGATTTCAATACCGATTGTCAATGTGTTAAATTCTGAATCTCTTCTATAAAGTAGGAGGATTACACATTTGTCAAGAGACAGTTATGGTAGCCAAAGTTATTGATTGTTGACATTTTTTTAATGGGAAAGTACCTTTTACGTCTAAAGGTGTTGCCCTCAGGAGAAACAACAAATTCTGATTTATTAATTTCTCTAGCAGTCATTGGATAAGAGTTAGGGTACACACTCTGGCTAGATCACCAGATAATATAGAGACAGACAGGTCAAACTGCCATGCCCAATCACTGACATCTAATATCAATTACCTTAACATGTATGTTTGTTGGATGAAGCTGTGGTACTCAGGGGGAACACACACATACACAGGAAAACTGATCCTATACAGAAAGACCTGAGGCTGGGATTCAAACAGCTTGGTCTTTCCCAAAATAAATAGGGGAGTTTCTCTTTGTCATATTTATATTATGGTCCCAAAATGTTTCTGACTCAAATTACTGAGCAGCTAAAGTTTCTCTGCAAGAACTGACAGTCTGTTTGCATTAGACAGAGACCTCACCAGATCAAACCAGCTGTTTTTATAGTCCATTTACTAAGGATTAGTCAGAACACAGAGGATTAGGAACTGCACATGAGAAGATCTACAGTGGTACCGATACAACTTGATTCACACCAAAGTAAGGCATTTTGAAAATTGTATTTTGCTGCAGTGGTTCTGAAAACTTACCAGTCGCAATTGGTTCCACACCTTACTTTAACTTCTTTGGAAAGATTTATTGCAGCCTTAAACAAGACCATGAAATCAGTTATCTTATGGCTTTCAGGAGACTGAAAAGTCCTGATAAATTTCAGATTTTAATAAAGTAATCAGTATCGAACATTACATTTCAATGAATTAATTTTCCCTTTCAAGATTAGTAAGTATACTAATGTCATGTTTTTTGTGTGGTTGAAATAGGGCCAAACTGTAGACAGGAACTAGAGAATAGACATAGAAAATTTTTTAAAAAAGTAAGGTCTTGAACAAGGTAAAGAGGACAGGGAGTATGGAGAGGGTAACGGTCAGTGCAACAGAAGAGTCCGGCAAAAGAACAATGAATTGAGATTAAATCCTGAGGCAGAGTTGGAAATGACAAAGGAAGCAGAAAAACTAATCAGAGGTGATGTGGAGCAACTATGGACAAAATGGAAGGAAGAAACAGAGAGACAAAACTAATGAACACATCAGGAGCTGAACTAAGACTCAAAGGATCCACAAACCAAAAGGGGAGAGACCTGACAATTTAAGTGAAATAAATGCAAATGTACAAGGAAGAGAACTTATAAAGGAACTAAAAAAACTAAACACAAAGGAATAAAAAGATATGTGACAACACCCTTGTATTAGTAACAAACAAAGAAAACTGAACAGTACATGGCCATATCAACATAAATACAAAATGATAAAAAGATGAACACAAATAAAAAACAAAACAAAATCATATTTCATGATGCTTGATTCATTTTTAGGTTTTACTGTTGCCTTCATCTGTTTGTTTTTTTCTTAGGTAGCAATTATTAACCATTGCCTGATTAATAAGAATGAGACATTTCTCTATAAATATGGACCCATACGCCTAGTAGATATAACTATATACCTTGGATGACTGGCAAATTGTTTACACTGAGGTCATTTGGGTGGTTTCATTTGAGTTAAGATTTTACATGAATTACACTTATTTACACGTCAGGCACAGACGAGGAGCTGCGTGTGTAGGCACCTATATGCAGATCATAGGTTAGATAACAAATTTGAAATCTATGCATGTGTAATTCTTACCATAAGCTACATCCTCACCCGTTTTCTTTTATATCGAACACCACCAAGACCACTGGTGCATTATTAAAATATGGCATATTTCATCACTCATATTTTATGCATGCATGTATACCAGACAGCGCTTCTGCTTTTCATGTTAGGCGATGTAGATTGTATTTGACGGCTTTAACTGTTATTTTAATCAATTTCCGGGGGTGTATTCGCAGAGATATAACAAACAAAGCAGTGACACAAAAAGAAAGGTAGAGCAATACCACAGAGGGGGAATGATGTGAAACTCAGACAGCTACTGCAGCTAAACTTGACCTAAGCTGGATGACTCATGTGGATATGTTATTATTTTTGCAAAAAAGCTGGAGTGATGGGTTATTGAGTTGAGTTTTCAGATGTGATGCATGTTGATTTTACCTTTTTTTTTTTATCGGGCCTAACGCCTGTGTTCGTGTTCTGTGAACATAATTTATCCTTAAAGTGACTGCGAGCTGCACTGTACTTGTGCACAATGAATCCCAACAATGTCAGTATTCAGCTGCAAATGGAGAACTTGACTCGCTGATGTACGATGGCTGCGGTTTGGTAATTAGAAAACCTTTGATATCACAAGGCTATTGTGTTTGACTATTGAGACCTGAACACAATAGTATTTTGTACTCTGAGATCCAATGTCAGTTGGGGTCTGGTAAAAGGCTTTCTGCTAATTAAACCTGAAGACATCCCAACAAAGTGTATTTTTTTTATTCTTTGCCTTTTTCCCTGTGGCCATTCAATAAAAAAAACAGTTCAATGGAACCTTAAAATGTCAGGAAACAAATTATGTTGCCGTGTTTTTGCATCTTTAATATTTTTCTCATTTAAACCAACACACCTTTGTGTTGTGGCTAATAGGTTTCTAAAATGTTCCTGTAATTCCAACCACATTTGAACCTTTGCTATTTCAAAAAACAAACAAAAAAAAAACATCCATTTGATAATGGCCTCCAACATCCAGCCACATTTAAAACAAGAAAAAAAGAAAACAGAGTGCTGTCAGTCATCGAATCCATTAAGTGCATAACAGTTTACAGAGTTCAGCTCTGAACTGCACATCCATAATTTAAGCGGGATCCTCGGAGAGTTCCTCGCTGACTTTCTGAAAGAGCCACAGCTCCGCACTGGTTAGGACATTTCCTGGGCCTCTTGAAGCTACCAAAAGCATTTGCATAGTGCATAATACTGACTGCAAATCTTTTCCCTGGCATTTTCCCTCTGTTCCATCACTGTTTCTGAATGTGTTCATCCTTTGTAGGAAAAGCGAAGAACAACAGGCACATCAGAGGCAGTCCCCCTCCAGCCCTTCCTGGTTCCTTCCACATCTGAGGTGATCAACCGAGGCTATATTTTGTCTTTTTGAATCAGCCATTTGGCTTCTCAGACATTAATCAGCGTCCCTCCTTGATCAAACTCATAAAGGGAAAAAATTCATGTCAGTTTTGAGATGAGTACTTCCTATATTTTCCCATCAGAAAGCACCTTGTTTTGAAGCCCATTTTTAGCTGATAGGCACTTTGCTGGAAAGAATGCATGGTGAAAAGCTTTGAAAGTTGAAGAGAAATGAATTATTAATATATCTGACTTTGGTAGAACAATGGAAGAGAATAAAGAAGAAACACTAACATACAGCTAACAGTGAAAAGCAACGATGGAGAAAAAGAAGGAAGCAGAAACTAAAAGCGAAACCTCCAGAGGGTGGAAGAAAGAGTCTCCAAAGTGCCCTAAGAAGAATCCAGCTCATGCTAACTGAACCAGGGAGTCCCAATCTTATTTTCGCATTTATCACCACATATAACAGATCTTCAATTGCCCGACAAGAGTTTCTAAACTTGCTGCATTTTTTTAGCAATTTATTCAGATAGCCATTTTTTTAACCCATTTATGCAGACAATGTACCTTCAAAGTGCTTAGCAAAGCAATCCTTTTGTTTCCTTCAGTTTGAATGTCATTCATATCCATTCCCAATTTTTTAGCTGTCTGATGCTTTTGTGCGGTCCCTTATGACTAAACTGTTTGCAACAGATATTGACTCCTTGATCCATCTAATCACTTTGGATAAAACATTGTTTTGTCCATTCTGTGTTAATTAAACAAGTTATCTGTTGGGTTTTGCTTTTCTTCCTCTTTCAGTGTGACTTCTAAACTGCACTGCTTTTGTTGCCGTGCCTTGCAAAGGTTTTCATACCCTTATAACCTAGAACTACAATTTGACAGGTCACAACTCACGTTTGTGTCTTATTGGGATTTTATCTGACAGACCAACACAGAGTGGCCAATATGTATTTAAAAGTGGAAAGATTTTCTGTAACAAATACAATCTGAATGTGAGTTTGTGCCCAGCCATCTTAGTGTAGTGCCCCTGTAGAAAATGTTTTAAATAATTCTCAAAGTGGTAAATAAGGTCCTCCTGTGTCTTATTCAAACATAATATGAAGACCAAAGAATACAGCAGCATTTCATGGTTAACGTTCTAAACCTTAAGTCTGAGGTTAGGTTATGAAACAAGATAGAGTGTAGGAGTGTCCCCAAAGGTTTGACACAACTGGAACCCCATCAACACATGGCCGTCCACTTAAACTGATCTTGAAGACAGGGTCCGAGGTAATTCTGGAGGAGCTGTAGAGATCTTCTGCTCAGGAGGGAGACGTTTATTGAAATAATACCTACCAGCTGTGTACCCTGCAAATTAAGCCCTTATGACAAGCCCCTAATGGCAACAATAACGTGATGGTTGAAAGAAATCATGTTGAAAAATGTACTCTGTTCAGAAGAACCCCCCAAAAAATGTTAAATACCTAAAAAAACAATATATAGGGCTCTAATATTTGTTTTTTTCTTAGGTTTCAAAGATACTGTTCCTGTTAAATGGTTTATTTTCTGCTTATATTTTTCTAGAGGGTTTTGGGAAAAAAGAACATACAGCCTGATAAATGAATTATTGCTTTTGGCAGAAAGATAACACTATGCATAAACTTAAACCTGGGGTGGGGTGGGGGATGACCGAGGATTTACACAGTCGAATCAGAATTGTCGAATCTTTCTATAGTCGACCGGAAATCGACTGATCTATGGGACTTATGGGTAATGTGTTCATGTTAATTGTAGAATTTCTACATATTACATTCTAATTTATGTTCCAAATATAGTTATGTTCTTTAGTTATCCTTTGAGTTATGTTGTTGTCAGAGTTTGGTTGTGTTTGTCCGTGCAGCATCTTAGAGATAGTAGTTTACGGGAGTTATATGTCTGCCTCGAGTGATTACTCAGTGGTCTCTGCCTGCCCATACTGAAGTTGCATATACACTGTCCCCTATAAGGTGTGCAGTGTGAAGGACAGAAGAATAAAAATGTAAGAACTCTATCCTGTGACTTCACAGCTTTGTGTGGTACTGTTGTTAATTAAAGTCCTCCATTTTTACATTTAGATTTGCAGATTTAAGGCACGTAAACATGCAGCTATTTAAAAAACAAAAAAACAAGGATTGTCCTCTGCTCCTTTAACAAAAAATCTCCATCCACACATAAATGGATAAGTGTGTTTTTCAGCATATTCATGGACATGGCAAAACTGTAGAGGGCAGTAGTTCTCCCAAATCCTATCCGTTCAGAGTAACTTTCTATCCTCCAACTTCAGCATGCAACAGTAATGGAGCTTGTAAAAGCAAGCAAGCAAAACACGCTTTGACAATTGATAATTCCAACACAGCTCTGAGGGCATGAATGCTGGTTGCACAAGTGATGTTGGAGCATTTTTTGTCGCAGATAGTGATGTTACGGCCCTTAAAACTCTGTTTTCATTCAGAAAAGGGAGAAAACGCAGATCTCCACTTTGACCAGAGTTTTTAAAAAGATTCTTATTTTGTGCCAAAAATCTGCGTTCACGTGTGGATGACAGGCCAAACCGTAGAACAATATGTCATGATGAGAATTTTGGTTGGAGCTCGACTGAATTGTAACAACCTTTCTTTTTTAAAGCCTTGAGATGACATGATTTGTGAAGTAATTGAATCAAATGGTTATAATTGCATTGGGCTACATTACATTTTTTTTACAGAACAACCAAAAAAATAAAAATAAATAAATAAATAAATAAATAAATAAATAATAATAATGATAAAGTAAATACATAAATAAATAAAAAAATGATTACATTTAGCCACCGGAATTGCAGACTGTGATAGAACCAAAATAAAAACATTGATCAACCTTTACCTCAATATTAATAAATGCGATAAAAACGCTTTTTTTTTCTCCCCCTCTTCCTGCTGTGTTTATCAATGAAACTCTCACCAGTTTGGACCCGGAAGTAACCCATTACTATGTCAAACCCAAAAAACTTATTTTGGTGTGTGATACACTGTTTCAGGCTTCAAAACAGCACATCTGGTGGTCACAGTTAGAGTCAGAGTCGGCAAAAGAACCCCAGAGATCATCAAAAAGATTCAGCCTGTTTTTCAGAGGGTATGTTTGAAACTATAAATGCCGAGTATCTTCCAAAATTTGTTCGAACATAAAAAATGTTGGTGCTTTTTCTTGCTATATATGCAATAATTCCCAGTTGATTTTGTGTTACTGAGCTAATTTGTCTATCCAATTCTGTACCAAATAGGCATCTTACTGTTGATTTATCCAAGGGTCTTTTAATTACTGCAAAAACTCAATTAGTTGTTTGCAATCCCAAAACATATGAAGTAAAGACCCTGTTTGTGTTTTACATGGATTACATTTTGGACATAACTTAAGGAACATTCTACTCAGTCGTAAAGGAGTTAAGTATACTCTGTGCATGAATTTATAGGTCTGCTCTGTTATTTTATTGCATGACATTTTTAAAAATATATTTTTACAGATTTTATTCCATTGCTGTTCGTTAAAATCTACATTCAAATCCTTCTGCTATACATTTCTCAACATTACAAAAGAGGAACCCTGGTATTCTGTAAAACATTTATAGATTTTAGATATGGCTCCTTTTGAGGAGATAGGATTAAGGATCATATCCTCCAATTCTGACACATCCTTGGCCAGTCGGTTATGTTTAATCAGTGTGGTAATATAATGCCGTATTTGTAAGTTTTAGTTTGTGCTGACCTGCCGCTTAAAATAAAATATTCAGTTATTCTGCAAAAAAAAAATATATATATATATATATCTTTAACGGGCATGGATACTTTTACAAGGCACTGCTCTTTCATGTGTTGTGGTTAAATCCTTTTCCTTTTTTCAAAACAACTTCTTACTTCCTCTATTTACTTGAACCGCTTCACATTCTTTCCAATTAAAACTCTCGCAACTGCAGCAGTTTCCCACTGAGGTGGATGTACCCCCCAGCTGAGAAACAATGACCAAGGCTTTGTGGTTTAAAATTATAGTCTTATTTACATATTTACATTTTTACAGTGTATACAGACATATGTATACACCGCCCCATAAAAACACAACCATAAACATTTGCTTTTGCTACCATATTTACATGGCCTGTAACTTTAGCATGTTGCAAATGCAGTTTCTTAAAAAAGAACTCTGATTTGAAATTGGATAAACCATCTCGCCCACAAAACACCCAGAAGCACACGCACACACACACGCACACACATGTTGGGTTTCTATGTCTTGTGGGGACTTCTCATTGACATAATGTTTTCTGTAGCGCCTTACCCTAACCTTAACCATCAAAAATTAATGCCTAACCCTGACCCTTACCCCAACCTAACCATAACCTAAGTGTAACCCTGACACTAAAACCAAATTTTAAGCCTCAAAAATTGCTTCAAACTTGTGGGGACCGGGATTTTGGTCCCCACAAGGGAGGTCGGTCCCCACTTGGATAGTAAACTTCCAATTTTTGGTCCCCACAAAGATAGTAATACCAGGTCCACACCTACACACACACACACACACACACACACACACACACACACGATTGGCTCAGTATATTGGCTTAGTGTAACCCAAGATAGCTGAGGTCATCCACACACACACAGAACCCCTATTACATCTGTCTAATCTTCTGTCAAACATGGCACAGAGCTCATACCACCATCAAGCTCGGGGCCAGGGATGATGCTGAAGCCATTCCCAGACTTGTGCTTTTATTTCGGCTCAGGGAGAAAACGAACCAATGCATCCCCCAAACAGACTTTTAGTAATCCTCTAAAAAAGAAATACTTGACATTTTGGCTGATTTCCAGTGTAGAAATGTAATATTGCCTAGCGGAATTTTAAATGTGGACTTGAGAGATCCGTCTGCAAAAGAGGAGCATATGTGTGAATGATGGTCGGCTTGCATTTGCTTCAGAGAAAGTCAGGTCAATGCAATTTGCAGGAAACAGACCCATCTGAAGAGCAAATAGTCGTTTTATAACAGCTCCTGTCTTTTCTCTTGATACAGGACATCTGTTTGTGCTTGATCGTACAGGTATACAGATAGAAAGCTAATGAGGAGTTCTCACCTGTGTCTGGTGTCCCGGTTCCTGATAATAAGCAATGACAGGGAGTATAAAAAAGAAAAGAAGAAAAGAGAACATCATTATCATGATACTAAAAACAAGATATGAGAGCAATACACAGTTTATACAAGTTAATGATTGAGTTTCAGAGATCAAATACTTGAAATATGAAGACACTCAAGGCTTAGTATTAGGAACTAAACCTCATAATTTAGAAGTAACATTCTTTGTTTGCAGATGCAACATTCTTTGTTTTTTAGGACTGACCAAAAACTATTTTGGAAATAATGATTACTGAGATAGACAAACTCCAGAAGTGGCTTCATGGGTTATTACCAAATTGGAAAAAAAAAGAAAATGAACAATATTTAAAAACCAAAAAAAGGGGATGTGATTACCATTAATTTTAAATTATGCACTTAGTTAACAGTGTTACCTGCCCTCTTACAGATGTTTGCTGTTTTTGCTGTTCTGTCATGATTACATCTTTGAAATGATTTCAAATTAGTTTGAAATAATTTCCACCCCAAAAAACTCAGTAAAAAGTGACCAGCCATTCCCCGGCTTAATTACTGCCAGATTTGTAGAATCTGAATATTTGCTGAATAAAACCAGCAAACCATCCTCAAATCTAAAGAAATTGAAGAACAGAAGAGCGACAGAGCAACTGACATTTATCAGTCTGGAAAAGGTTTAAAAGCCCATTCTAGGGCTTTGGGGATTCAGTGAGCTACACTGAAAACCATTATCCACAAATAGAGGGAAAAAATGAAACAATGGGAAACCTGCCTAGGAGGGTCTTGCCAAAAGAAATTACTCCAAGAATGTATTGACAGCAGGTCAACAAAGGAACCAGAACAACAAAGCTCTGCAGGTTTCACATGTCTCAGTTAAGGTCAGAGATCATAATTCATCCATAAGAGAAAGTCTGCAAAAAAACGAAATCCATAGGAAAGCACCAAAGTGAAAACCACCTTAGATCAAAATAACACAAATGTTGTTCTGATATTTGCCAAAAAGATATTTTGATTGTCCTTATTACTTATAGAAAAACATCTGGTGAACTGACGAGACAAAAGCAGAATCTATTTAAACATGTGTCTCATGTTAAATCTATCGATAAACAAAGCGGGATGAGGATCCTAACAAAGCACGTGATGGAAATAGCTCCAAGGGTAAAAATAATAAGTTATTCCCTGTTATCAGGTTCAGGGGGGATTTACTTTTTTTAAGGGCCAAGCTGGTTTATGATAAGTTTTTTTTCTTCCTCTTAATAAATTAAATCTCTCTCTCTCTCTCTCTCTCTCTCTCTCTCTCTCTCTCTCTCTCTCCCTCTCTCTCTCTCTCTCTCTCTCTCTCTCTCTATATATATATATATATATATATATAGATAGATAGATAGATAGATAGATAGATATTAAAGCATACTGAACTGAAATTATGAAAAAAAAATCAGACTCTCAGTTGTCTCATAACTCGGGATTAGGTTTGATTCAGATGCCTGTATTCTTTCACATTAAATATTAAGTTAAACAGGAAGCTTTTTGGCATTTCCTCCTAGGGGATGGGGAAGTATCAGATAGAGACTCCATGAGTAGAAGCAGAAATATTAGTTAGAGGTACGATAATGACAGCAAATGAGAGAGTTAAGTTACATAAGGAGAGCACACTACAGGACAAATGACTTTGCAATCCCATTGAGATTTTACGCTTGAGAAAATACAGAAATGGAGAATGTAGTGCCTGCAGCACAGTAGGAGATATCATCATAATCCAGAGAAAAAAAACGAGTCTTTGTTTCACATAAAAGCTGCTCTCACATCCTAAAGAGGTAGATTAGGGGCTGTAGTGTTTGAACCTCACATTTTCTGCCTTTGCTTAAAAGACCAACTTCTGAGCATTCCACTGAGATCAAACAGATCGTGGTGCCGATGCCAGCCAGAGCTAATGCAAAGCTTACCCTTATCAGCTGAGCTCATTTTTTTGAAAATAAACATAGACACATAAGAATTCACAAGTTCTCAACTCTCACTTGAGTTCCAGTATGGTCCTCGTGTATCCATCTGGATGGACCCTCCGGATGAAGTTGAAGTCTCCAATATAGAGCGAGCCATCCGGCCCGCTGGCCAACGCCACAGGGGCAAACAGCATCATGTCTCGAGCGGCCCCACTGCAGCTTGGACCGCAGGGGACGCTGCGATAGAAACCGTTCCCCATGATAGTGCTGATGACTGGGGGCTGCTGGGATAGGAAGAGGTTTTCTCCATTCCCCTTATGAAGGATTCCTAGGGAAAGAGACATGCAATAAATCTTTAAAAGCCCTCAGATATATAGCCTAAGCAGGGGGTGCTGAAATCCCTTTTTTTTTTGCAGAAGTTTAACAAAACAAATACACATTCACCTTTTTGTACTGTTTAAATATCTATTACTGTACTGTCCTATTCTTACAGTTTTGTTTTGTGTTTCTTTAAGATTATAACATCCAATATAGTCTATTTTATCCTGACAATTTAAGGTGTATGCATGTATGGTCTCAGGATGATATGCCAGCACAAAACAAAGAAACTTTTTTTTAATACCAAATTGAAGAGTGCACGTACCACTTCGAATGTTGAGGGCATGGTGTTTATCCAAAGACCATCCTCCAAGATTAGAGGGCACCAGTTCAAATCCATGCATCAGAGCTGTCCTCCTCTCCCAGTGGATGACTCCAGGACATGACTCATACTCATAACCCACTGACACTGGAAGGAAAACACATGAAGAGGACTTCAGCTTCGTGCAATTACCAGGTCTCAACTAGAAATGGTGCTATTACAAGCATCAATGTACTCCACGGTTTTTAAAAGTTAGGTTGGTCATATTGCCGCTCCTTCTCCACCCATTGCTGCCACTGCTGTTTTATTATCTAAACGAAACATGGAGTGATTTTCCATTAGGTACAAGAAAAATAAATTTGGGTGATTTTCCATTAGGTACAAGAAAAATACATTTTCAGCTTGGAAACCTTTTTGGTCATTTGGTAAGTATTGTGTAGAAATAAAGGAAGCCGATATGCACCTCTTATAAACATTATGGTTGTCTTCAATCTGCAGATTAGCTGGACAGGCTAACAGCAAGGCGTTAAGTGAAGAGTCATCAGCAGGTTGTCTACCTGGGCACAAGTTCCTACTAATTGATCACCTAGTATCAGCTTTTTCTAGTTTTTCTAGCATGAGTTCCATTTTCTATTCAAATATTATTACATGATCTTTATCTAGCTTTACAAACAGACAGACATACAGAAGCCATTGCAAGGGGCGCAGTATGAATGTAGGAAATTTACATTCTGATATGATGGACACATTTTTGACAGAAACGCAGAGCATGAAAGATGAAACCGAATAAGTTTATAAAGTACTTCCTTAAAAGCTAAAGCGTGGAAAATATGAAGCATATCTTGCCTTTAGTTTTGTTACACCAAAAACCTTCAAATGCACAACTAAGCTCAAAGTTTTATAGGTAGTGGCAAAGTGTGAAAAACCGCACACAACTGCTGAGGATTATGCACTTCCCTGCACAATTTTGTCATAATCATTTTCTTACAAACCAAAGGGGGGCCCAGCAGAAATAATTTGGGAACCATGGGCATAGACAATACCTTAATTTCCCTATTTTCACCACAAGACTTCAAAAACACTTGAAAACCATGTTTTGCACACTTTGCGTGTCTTTTTGAAAGCTGAATTGTATTGAGCAAAGAGTTAGATGAAAGGCGTTGCAGCGAGACCTCATCAGTGTAAGTTTTTGGGAGAGATCAGTGAGAAGAGTAGGCGTAATCATGAGTCTGTCTTCATAAGGAAGCCCTAGAATTAGCTGCCTGGCCTCTTAGATGTAATGATACACTGTGTGGCTTCCCTCTACAACTATCAACAGCTCTTTATTTCTTCTTTTTTTTTACTTGGCAGGGGGAACTGTGGAGCACCAGCAATTTACCGCTTAAAATATGTAAAAAGCCAGCAGGTGACCAAACTGTAAGAGACCTCAAGACATGTAAACACCAAACATTTATGTCGCTCTCTAACCCACAATATCACACTCAATACAGTCGAAAATAAATCTCTGAATAGAGAGGTATGGCAGAGTGTAAGAAAAAAAAAAAAAATAAAAATGGCAAACTGTCAATTATTTCCAAATGCCCTCATGCATTTATTAAATAAAATGAAATAAAACATTTTCAAATCGTACTTTAAGGTAATATACTGTATATTTGTCTCACGTATTCCCAAAGTTCTAGATGGGGTTAACAAGAGTGAGCTTTTGGAGAAACTAATACAATTAAAAATGATAACTGTGAAACATATTTTGACGGATACAATATGAAAAAGCACAACAGATTGTCTACTAATACTGTTTACCACGTCAGTGCACCTCTGTCGAACCAACCTTAGTGGAGGAACAACACATAAGTAGAGCCTCTTCCATTGTTATTTGAGGTTCAAATCCTAAAGGTGAAAGAACCATTGGGTTGTCTGCCACATATAGAGCCTTCTTTTTCTTCTTTTTTATATACTTTTTTTTTGATTAGTTTACACATTTAGCTAATTTATCAGTTAAAAAACATAATAATAAGAGCATTCTCATTAGAATGTATTGTTCCCCTTGTCTTTAAACTTAGCGCAAACACAGATTACATTTGACGTGCTTCTTACAGATACTCTACTTACATATTTATCGAGATATAATACTACAGTTAATTATTCGTAAATATAAAATTAGCTGCAAAATGATAGTTACACTTTTTGCTTTATAAGGTACAAACAGAGACTGCAACAGGGCTTTGTCTGAGTTTTTTTTAAATTGAATTCAGTGATGTTCTTTGGAATAAAAAAAATCATAACAAATAAGAAGCTCTGTGGAGGTTTATGTTTTGTTATGATTTTTTTTTTTTATCAGGTTCGGTTTTTCATTATTTTGTACTTTGTTGTTCTGCTTTGGCAGGTTGATAAAATCATATTGGATTTTCTCGTGTATCGCTTTTGTTTTATTTCGTTGTCAGTTCCATGTCTTGTTTCACTTGGTCTTGTTTTCTGCTCTTCCACACTCCTGGTCTGATACACTAATTAGCATACACACAACATTTTAGGATGTGTTCGGTTTTGTCCACTTGGTAACTACGCAGGGAGTCATTTTGGTAATAGTGTTTAATGTTTCAACTGTAGTCTTTTTTTTTTTTTCGTGGCTAAATGCTATTGATATGTTTTCGGTATTACCATATACTGTAAGTAATATAAAGGGGGTTCACCTAAACAAGATTAAAGATCAGGTGTACAAAACTTATATCAATAATTTACAATAATGAAGCCTTTTATAAAAAATTGTATGGAACAATGTTCTCTGGACAGATGAGACCCAAGTAGAGACATTTGACTATATTGCTCTGCACTATAGTCATATTAATGCCAAACAATGTTAATCTGGCCTCTATTTTTAATAAACACAAGTTGTCGGCATCCAACCAAACAAAACAATGATTTTTTGTTGGAAACATTCAATTGGTAAAGGGCCAAACTAGAGTCCATAGCTAACTTAATGAAAAACAATCCTCGTGGTCACTTTAAGAGGGAGATAGATTCTCACAGTCTGATAAATTTAGAGAACTTTCGCCAGTAGAGTTCTACATATTGCCAATTCAAGATGAAACATGCTGTCAAACCAAATAAAAAAATAAAAAAAATCTTCATCAAAGTATTAGTTTAAGGTTCTACACACTTATGCAACCACTTTATTCCACCTTTTTATGTGTATCTTTTACATTTCTCCCCCAAACATATCTTTCTGTTGTATCACATGTGGGAAGATAAATAATTTATATTAGTTTCAATATGTATATAGCAAAATATTTGACATTTTCTTAGGGATGTTTTCAGAGCCACTGTAAATTAATTAAGTAAATTAAATCTGAACAACATACAGGAGTACAACAGAAGGAAATGTAAAGTTCGGGATAAAAACAACTGACTGCCTTATAGATTCTTTATTCATTACTGTAATACACATAGTATAATTAGTGAGTTAGTGAAGACTTAGAGGCCAATATTATTCACTTGTATAAATCCACTGTTTTGTCGTTTTCTTCAGTTTGATATTGCATTTAATTACTGAATTATTCTGTTCTTTAAAAGAAATCTGTTCTGCGTTAATGAAATGTCTGCTTTCACTCTGCCTTTATTAGGTGATGTAAAGATGTCGAAAGCCAGGTTAAATGAAATCCTAGGACAAAGACTTCCAGGAACGCTGAGCATCGATGCAACTTTTTTTCAGTGATGTGTGAGGACAAAAATTAAACTTAAATTTAGTGCTTTGCTTTTGGCAGGGTAAAATGCTTTTAAATGTCTTGATGGGCAAATATATTTTTGCAGCTGGCCTGAAATCTTATTCCGCAGAAAATCTGGGTGGTTATGTTTATAAGCCTGATGTGTCCTGTGCGATAAAACATCTAGCTTGTCATGTTCGTTTTTCCAGCATGCCTCTCTGAGATGCACTTGGAAATCAGGAGCTTTGAATTATACATAGTACTAATTAAATCATTAGGGACCCTCTGGGTGTTTTGGAGGTGGGAGTCTTCATCATGGAAGTGATCTTTGAATAGATTAATGAGGGTAAAAAAAAGTGTTATTCCATTATTGGTCTATATTCAATGCTTTATTTTTAATAAAACGGTGGGTGTCCCCTACTCTGCACAATCATTTTAGATTGATATCAGACACACTAAATGAAAATAATGATATGCTTCAGGGGAACGAAGGCTTGACATATCTGATCTTCAAGTCGCAGAGGGACACTTGTCGCTGTCAATCAACGTTGGCACTGATCTCTCTTAACTTGCCTTACTGTAGACCTGCAGGCATCTGAGCTGATTGGAGCTCAAGGGAAAAACTGAGGGCAGAGTCAGCATAAAGGCAAGTTCACATGCTGGAATACTCAAGTAGAGGTGCTTGGATTATGCACAGAGCTCAGGAGATTCTCTTACGTTGAGAGAAAGTCTCAGAAGACACCCAACTCCAACTTAAATCTCCACTCAGAGTGTACAATCGATTAGATGATTGGAGGCGAGAGAATAATGGGTCATTGGGAACTCTCAGAGAGAGAATAAAAGCGGAAACCTTATCCTGCTGGACAAAAGTTCTTCAGCCAGGAACTTTTTTTAAGGATAATTCAGCAGGTCCATATGTTTCCATTTTGAGCTACATTTTAACACGGTTTATAAAGGACTGAAAGAGAACATAGAAGGTTGAGTAATGTGTAGCTGGCCTTAACCGATTTTAGTTCATTATTTCAACTAGGGATGCAACAATACCTCTTTTTTCAAACCAATATGATATTTATACTTGGACCTGAGTACTTACTGATACAGTACCAATTCTGATACTTTTATCACACAAAAATAATGCAATGTATAGTAAGACAGGTTTTATTTTGTGCTCTAATTGTTACAACAAATTACGTTGAACTAGATAAAAAAAATATATATATATATCCATTAATGACCACAAAAATTCAATTTCAAGTAAAAACACAAGCATTTTCTGTGAAATTATTGCATACATTTTAAGTATAGATTCATGCCCCTGGTTAACTAACCTATACCTATATGAGTACATTAGAACAATGTCGGCCCCGATACACGATATCAGTATCGGCATCAGTGCATCACTTATTCAAACGCTTCAAAATCTAGTATAATTCGTGGGCATTGAATTGACCTTGAATGAGTATAACCTTGTGAGAGAAAGACCAAGGAAAAGATTCTTTTTTTAAATCAAATACAATCAAACTGAAATAAATAACAATACAGAATAAAACTTTCACGACAAAACAGGCAAACCAATCTCAAAGGAGAAGACTGTATTTTGAACACAAAAAAAAAACAGAAAAAAATAAAGCTCTACAACCCGATATTACTGCAGCTATATTACAAGAAACCGTCCAGCACACACAGACTCACTCTTACAAACAATACATGTGCACACTGTAGTCCATAAATGCACATTCAATATCTCACAGGTGAAAGCTTTCATTCTCCGCTGCTGAGGCCTCAGGCAATGTGTTCACCCCAGCAAACAGAGCATGATCTCCTTTCTCTCTTGTTCTCTCTGGCAATCTGCAGGTACAGCTGTGTAGATACACATGCAGTTGGCTGTGTTCATGTGTTTGTGTCTACGTCTGTGTCGCTGTACCAACAAAGCACGGGGAAGTAACATAGAGACCGGGGGGGGGGGGTCGGGAAGAGGACAACATAGAGAAAACAACAGAGGGCAGAGGAAAACAAGGCCAAGTCGTAAAACACAAGATCAGAAAGACGGGAGGAAATTAAAAAAAGAGGGATGACAAGAGTTCAAGATCGGACAGGAATGGAGGAAACACTATACAAGGAGAGAAGGACAAGGGGTGTAAGCAGATGGAGTAAAGAGGGCAAAGTTGTTTAGCAAAGCAGAATGAGTAAAAAAACAAAGATCAGACAGAGGTGAAGCAGATGAAATGCTGCCCTAACAGATAAGAAGAAGATGGGCTGGATCAGGAGGGAGGACAGGAGGCCCTGAGATGGAACAGATATGATCTCTCCAAAGGGACCCTACACTCGAGTGGACAAAGCCTCTGTTAAGCCTGATGTCAATGCCTATGGAAAATTGTTGCTTTGAGCCACACTATTACAATATTCACAGACACAGAAGTTGGACGCACAACCCCTTGATAAGCATTGTTGTTCCTGAACACGAATTTCAATGAAAGATGGTTCATGAACTTGTTCATATTTTTTGTGAACGTGAACTGAACTCACTGTATCTTGGTCTGAAATCACCCATTGTGCGTATATGTGAACGGCGCGCTCTCGCAGTTCAGTCTTTTTCAAGTGGTGCCAGGTTTCCATTGAGTTTTCCTGACAAAAGCTTGGCTAAAGCCATGGTGGTTAAAATGGGGGAGACGCAGATCTGGCAACATTAATCATCGAGTCGCACCGATTATGCGTGTGTGTCAAATTGCGAAGTATGCAGGCAAATTCCAGTAATTGCAGCAGCAGCAGCGATTAGGCATCAGGAGTAAAGCGACATCTTTATGACCACCTAAAATGCTTTTTTGAAAAGGTTAGTACTGATCTAGGTGGGAAAGATCTTGCATTTCTTCGTGTAAACTCTCAAGAAGCTATGTCACACATCAACAACTTCAACAGCAAACTTGAATACTGACATAAAGCACCCGGCTAGCCTTTCAAGGTATGTGTAAGTCAGGAAAAAACAGCAACAACAACAAATTCCAAAGGCATGGCTACAGTGTAACAAAACAGATCCTCTACCACCCAAAACCAGATAACTGCTTACAGTAGCAGAAGCTCTGCTGTCTTCATCTCCCAGCCACAGCTGGACTAGCTGGCATTTCAATATATTGTCTGAGACCTGCCCCATTTATAAAATTAAGGAATGCAATCTTACTTACACATTTGGGCTAATTGTTGCAAATTATTATCCAAGTTCTATAACTTTTCGTTGGGTAAATAAGTCAGAAAATACATTCATATATATTGAAAAGAGACAACATTGAAAGTTAATTAATGTTTAAATGTTTTGCACTTTGAATATTACACTATGAGGAAGAGCCTTAGTTTCCAACCCCTACCTCAGATTGTTCAATAATTCCTTGATTAAATAATTAAATAAACAGTCAAACCTTCCTCATGTTTTTGAGAACATACTGTAGTGGGTACAAGTGTGGATTGAATGGGTGGCAGCATTTGGGAAATGCCAGTACTCTGAGGGAAATAGCTCACTGAAACATTTGGGGATTTTGTTTATTATTTTTTAAAATTATAAACCAGTCGTTTTTTGGAAATGTGAACTTGGTTTCAACATGTGAATTATGAACTATGAACTGAACTAGTTCATTTTAAAATATGTGAACTGAACTTTGAACTAGTTATTTTAGAAATTGAACTTCCCCAACACTGTTGATATGTGCTTAGGTGTCAACTTTAAAATAAATAGTTTTATTCTGCTTGCAATTATATTACAAGACGTTGCAGAGGACACAGGGAATCAGCAGACACAGTTGGTGCCTTTTTCTGCAAACTCCTATTCTTATAGTGTGGTGTGGAAGCATTCAAAACTCTTTTGCATTTTATTTTACATTACAAAGTAGTGTTATGGAAAGGGACATATGGATTTATTTCCTTATTTCAAGAAAATAAATCTCACGAGCGCATTTTGCATCTACATTTAGCCTTTGTCACTCTGATATCCTAAAGTAAAGTTCAGTGGAAACAACTGCATTCAGAAGTATATAGGACAGAATAATCATCTTGAATGAGCAACCTTGGGTCAAATGACAACAAAGTTGCCCTTATTATCCACATGCAATATGCCATGTAAAGTAGAAACTAGCCACCTTACAAATTATTTTACTGCTAAAACATGGTCGCGAAAGCATCATGATGTGGGGATGCTTTTTTTTCAGGCAAGATGGGCAACCTGGACAATGTTAATGGGAAAATGAATGCAGGTAAATAAGGACCAAAAAAAGAGTATGCACTCTACTTTTACAAATGTGACAAAGGCAAAGCTAAAGACTTACAGCAGTGTTTGAAGCAAAAGGTGTTTCCTCCAAAATAAAAAAAATCCCAATTACAGTTTGTGGCTGTAATGTAAACAAAAATAAATAAACATATATTGTATATATATATATATATATATATATATATATATATATATATATATATATATATATATATAATTATTTAATTATGTTAAAGATTTTAATAGATTTTTTTTCAATACAGAGCAAAAGTTATTTTTAGTTACAAAAGGTTGCAGAGGACATAGTGAGAGGACTGAGATAGTATTTGCCATCACTAAAACCTCTCTGTTTCTATATTTATGTTCAGCGTATGCACCAACAGAAATAGGTGTCTAGCATGACTAGCATCCTTCCTGCCACTGCAGATAATATGTCAACATCCAGTCCCTCCACAAAATGAATTTAAGCCTTGTTCCTATCTTTCCATTCCTCTTTCTGAGCACATCGCTGGCCCTGATGAAGGGTGCTGAATGCAGCGGTGCAGAGTCTAAACGTATTTTTCCCCTTTTTTCGCGCAATTCAATATCCTTTAAGAATTACACTCAACGCTTTTTAAATCACTAATAAAGGGACTGAACCAAATACTGTAATCAGTGTGTTATTTTCCCCCGATGCAAAATTCTCTGTTTGTTAGCAAGGGGTTGCAATTGGCTGATTATTCCCTGAATGGTCAATCACATTCACAATGACATCCGATCAAGCTTTCATGCAAACCATGGAGCTAAAAAAAGGCCATTGCAACTCTAAAGGTTTGCAGGGATGTAGAGCAAAAGGGAAATCCTGCTGACCGTATTAATCAATCATACAAACTTTACACCTAAAACAAGAAGAAAGCTCTTATTTTGGGTGTAAATCAACATTTATTGTACTTACTTGTTTTAATAAGCAAACCTAAAATTATTCAGATAAATTCTCTCTTATAGCAGTAAGGGTGTGTGTTGTGGTGCTGGACCTACATCTCAGTGCACAAAAGCCATATGACATTTGTCAAGAGATTGCGACAAAAAGGATGAAATTGTAGTTATGTTCCTGCATAGTTCTTGATAAAAGAAGGAAGAAAGAAAACACAGAATCTTAAGGTCACATAAATAGAAAAAGAAATACTATGTTGCCAGCTCTGTTTTAGTAACAAAAATATTTTAAGCTGTCTGTGTACCCTTCTTTATGCGCATATAGATTGTATTGATGATCCAATGACACGTCAGGAAAACACATAAACGTGATCTGAACTAATATAATCAAACCACCTCTAATAAGTTTGTAAGACACTCGGAAAACAGCTATTCATATTTGATTTTGAATTGAGATAAGATACAACGTCATATCTCCATTTTTTTTCTATTCACATTTTTTTGCAAAAAATCAACACTACTGATCACCCTTCTGAGCTATCTGGGGTTTCATCAAAACACTTCCGCTAAAGAAGTATCAAAACGTAGCATGCATCTTTGACCACACACTGTAAATTTAGATTGTTTTTAGTTCCGCAAACGTTCTATTCCTGGAGATAGAAGGTTTCTGTCTGACAGCAGTGATATCTTTAGGCCTAAAGTGAGCTCTCGAGACATTTCCCCCTTGCTAATGTCCCTCATTGTGCATGGTGGCAATAAGGGCAAGAAGTCTACGGGAGAAGTCACATTGATTAGGTATAAAATGATGAGCTAGTTATGCATATGGGGATGAAAATATGGTCCGTTACAACAGATAAGCTCCAGTACATGGCTGAAAGAGTTAATACTAGTAGATAATAGAATGTTGTCAGAATACACTGTGCATTAGTGTCTGTTACATAAAGGTATGCATAGTTGCAAACCTGTCATGGTGCCCATAAACAACCCAGTCCACCATGTAAAAGCACCACCAGTGGCTATATGGGTGTCATAACTGGAAACAATGGAAAAAGGTGAAGTCTGATGAATCGTTTCATTCATGTATGACATATAAGTCACGTCTATGGCGGTCTCACTTCTAAAATTATAATTAAAGATCTGCTGCTAACATCGTGGTGCCAGATATCCCTGCACAGGTTCAGCAGTAAGGTGTACTGTTTGCTTGGAAAAGGGTTGTTTTCACAGCAGAAAAGGGAATTTACACAATATGTTCATAACGTAATGCAGTATTAGCGTAGTCTCTTGTCGCTATTTCTCATTATATGAATGTCAGGTGTGGTGTGGCTTTTTAGAATGGCATGTTAGTCCTTCCTGCTTTGAAGAGTGGCTAAAAAGGGGGTCTTTGAGGTGTTTTTGTGTTTATAGACAAGACAAATTTTACATATATAGATTTTTTACAAGTGTTGCCAATAAATCTGCAAGATGCCATTTTTTCTTTATGTATTATAATATCTTATTAGTTTGTGCACTTTCCTCAAACCATTCTCTTTATATTCCTAACATTAATAGTCTTTGAGTGGCTGTTTGTTTTATTCAGAAGGTGAATGGAAAACGAGAAGGTGTAAAAGTTACTGAGCAAATTTAAAAGGTCTACCGACCCCATGTGGGTTTTCTTTCCTTACATATAGAAAGCACATTTATAAAGAGCACATTCTCTTCATTGCGTATTCCACCTACCAGTTGAATGAGTGAGCCCCCAGACTTCCTGGCCATAGACATCGGTCTTGTTCCAAACCAGCTTGTGAACCAGACCTGGCCCTGCGGGGTACCACCGCTGGTACAGCCGTCCTTGGACAGACGTGCGGACGTGCACCTTGGACAGACCACCCAGAGGGGAGACGGGAGAGGCCGGGGATGGAGGGGTGAGGAGGATTCGAAGCAGGGAGAAGTAGCCGGCGGCTCTGGTGCTCAAGTAGCTCAGCTTCACAAAGGCCCCTGGGATTGAAACCTCCTCCTGAACCGCCTGGGGAGAGCAAGATGGAGAGTGGACTGAGTGAGAAATACAGCTGAGAGAGAAAGGTGTTTCATCAAAACTTTTTCATTTGGAAAATGAGCTAGTGAAAAAAGAGCTATTGGCAAGTTAAGGAAGGGGGAAAAAAAGCTGCAGGACAGAATGTACAGTAAGAATCCAAAGTGGATACAATAGATTAAAATATGTCTCAAAGTCTTTCTGGTAATATTAGTTTATCATATATCAAGAGGCAATCAAATTAAAAACCTAAAATCATGCTGCATATTTTGTTCACAACAATTTCAGAGAGCGCATCTTTCATTTTCTCTGATTTAGTCCATTGGTAGAACATGATGGAATTATGCCTGTTTTTTCTTCAAATCTTTTCGCTTGCTACCCCTTTGTGCGGAGGATTTTTTTTATTCATCATAAAATGTTCTCTCATTTGTTTTGATCATCTCTTCATAAAAATCACATCGTATTCTCCATTCTGCCAGAACAAATTACAGAGACAGTGTTGATGGAAATAATTCTGACATTTTGAATACAAAAACAAAAAAAATCATTCTTGTTCCAAAAAATGAAATAAAAATAACGGATGAGTCTACAGGATTCTTTTCAAATTGAGGGATACACATTTTCCCTGTCAAGCAAAGGGAAGGCAGCCTCATTTCAGAAGCAGATCCGTGGATATAATAGGGCAAAAGATTACCTCCAATCACATGCATACGTCATCTGTATATGTAAATCAAGGACTACAAATGCCCCTTCGTTGAAATCATATTCAGTGGTAAAATGCAAAATCATTAATTAAAATAAAACATTGAGAATTACAATAATGTAGCCTAATCTTATTTCATTAGTATTTTAACTACGTTTTTGCTGTGGCTCACAGTTAAATAGTTCAGACTGTCGCCGAGACCAGTCATTGGTTTGACTGGTTTATTCGTTAACCTGCAGAGAAACTCAGCTGTAGACCAATCACCTTGTGTGTGCCAGAGTAAGTCAAACTCACTGTCTTTGATGGATAAAGCTGATTTTTATTTCTTTATTTCTATGAAATACATAGTGTGCAGCAACGACATTTTTTTTTTAAATTAGTCTATTTATTCATTTAATACAAGTGCTAAAAGCTTTATTTCCATAATCACAGGTTTACTGAATGAGTTCCAGTTTGAGTCTATATATATATCTATTAACTCATTTCTAAAATGAATTGCAGCAGTTATGGCCTTGGATAGAAGAGTATATATGGTAAGGTTTATTAAGGTTATTTATTCTGTTAATGTTAAACAATAAATATAAAGTCAACAGCCTAACCTTTACATCTGCCTCTCAGACACCTAATTTGCCTTTGTGGTTGGGAAGTATATGGAGACAACACATTTGCATTGTGCTCATTTCTGATTTGCATCGTGCAAATAGGAAATGAGCTATATTTGCAAAATCCTTTGGGAGTAGGCTTGTTTGTTGCTGAGCTGTAGCAAATTGCATCTAGGAGTTATTCTTACTGATCTACATATATTGTCACATTGTGCACAGGTTTCACAAGGATGTTTGATTGTCTTATTTTTCCCATCATGAGGGGTAACTTTTTTTTTTAAACCTCTCAGGAAAATGTTAAATGAAGCACAGTGAAGTGCAAATTAATGTTCACTCAGAAGATGAATCCAATTGACTTTAGAGAATATTATTCATCAAGTATGTGACGTAAGTGATTGAAATTCTTAAGAGCAATGTTTGAAAATTGTTTACTTAAATTAGAGTGAGTGAGTACAAAGTCAGATTGTGAGTCGTTCTGAGTCTGGCAAAGAAATAAGATTTTCGGGGTGGACTGATGATAGAGCAACTTTGTCTGAAAATAAAACCGATTGTGTGCTCGACTTTACATTTGTTCATCTTTGATTGCGCCAACACAAATTCAAAAATATATATGCAGACTCGATTACCCTCAACAACTTTGGGATAAATGCCGTTTTGGAATTTTCAGAAATGCCACACGTTTTTAAAGTTATCAAAAAATAATTCTAATAATTCTGTCTGAACATTTTCTAATTATCAGAATAGCTTTAATAAACTGGTTACTTTCTGCACACAGACTCTGTTTTTAAGCATATTTTAATAACGATACTACCATCTACATGCTAGACAGTTCCTGCATGTCTTTAGCATTTGAAATGCATACTTTGAGTCCTCCAGATGTACTTTCTCCCAGTTCTTGCCAACGACTTATTTTTTGTTTCGTCTGAAAGTAAAAGTGGTTTGTGCTTAAGGGTGCAAATTCTGTAGTGGGAGCTTCATTCTTTGATCAGACTTTGCCTCATTACGGACAGTGACACTCTTGTTCCAGCATTTTGCAGTTGATTATGAACAAGGCTGATTGCTGGTGGTTCCAAGGTTGTTCTTAAACATCATAACCCATTTCCTTTCACTTCATGGTGACAGTTTGGGTGTTCTGACATGCAGATTATTCCAAACACACAACAGAGTTGGCTTGGCAATGGATAAAGAGTGAATATTAAGCTTCTGGGAGTGCCTGAATGTCAATGAGACAGTGGCGGAAAACCAAGCTATAAAAATGAACAAACTCTCCCTTTTTAATCAATTCACCCCTAAAAGTGTCTCCTTCTTAGACTCAAGAATTAACTTAATACTCCCAGGAGATGGGGTGAACAATTTTCAAACATTGTTTTAAAGAATTTCAATCACTTGCATCACTTGCCAGATAAAAATATTTAAATAAATCATTAAAAGCCCCAAACCGATACAAGATTTGTGAGATGAGGATTATAGCTAAACTGACTTCCAGTATGGACAATACCTCTCAACCGCTGCTGCATCAGAGTGGAAGCTCTGAGCTGCTCTTTCAGCTGATGACTGATATAGTCTCAGAGCACAAAATAACCCTACCGCAGATCTTTTATCCCCACCGCTGAGAGACTGTACAGCTCGACAGTTAAGTTGTACCCTGATTTTTTTTTTCCTTCTGTGAGACGGCACTGTGCAAGAACTCAAATGTGTTTCACTATCACTCCTGCTTTTTAAAGTTTTTGTTATGTGCATAATCTATATTTTTGTGTCGGCATTCCAATCTTTATTTTAATTATTATAAACTACAGCAATCTCAGCTTTGTCTCGTCATTTAGAGCAAATTTAACAAGTGACTATCCCTACTATGGGAAAGATCAAAATGACCTTGAATTGACTATACCCATGTTCATGCTTACTAGTGGATCGTCTCTAAAATTGCTTTTAGACTGATATCATTGTACCTGTAGCTCAGGCACAGCAGGGCCCTTCTCTGCGCATGCTCCTGTGTATCTGGGGAGGGGGTAAGGCAGGACCAGTGGATAGGGACTCAGAACACTCCTGATGTCACATTTGGGAGTCTCAGCCTGCTCTCTGGCCATGGTCACCTGATCTAAAACCAGGAAGTTGTTGTTTGGTGTCCATATGGTGCGTGTTTGTGAGAGGAAGGGTGGGCGCTGGAACATGAGGGTCACTGACATGGCCCCGAAGGTCACCATGTCGAAACTGAAGTTAAAGCAGAGGAAGCAGACGTAGTCAGTATATTGGTAAGAGGAATGATGCATTCAATTATGTGTGTTTCTATTCTCTACCTTCCGTCCTTCCTGCTGATTGTGTACCCATACTCAGGGTGCTGTGGGAAGGTGATGTTGACTCCAACTAGAGGCGAGCCATCCTGCAGAACAACGCTCCCTCGAATCACAGCCACCCGACTGTCAAAACAAAGGTGGTGAGATAAAAGGAAGGGGAGGTGGGGGGAGATAAACAGGGAGACATGACAGGTTCACAATGATGGAGAACGTAATCATTGTTTGAAGAAAGCAGCACATTGTCATGCACCAGCCAAATGACCTTGTGTTGGAAGAAACAGCAGCTGCCTCTATTCTGCTCTGTACTTTTTCTCTTTGCATTGCGCAGAGCAGTCTGCCAGAGATTGCCAGGATACAGGCCATAAATATAGCTTCTTTCACATCAACACCTCTCAACACCTTGTCATTTAAAAAAAAACAAAAACTTTTATCTTCTATTGAAGGAGGACTGTGTCACACAGAACAAAAAGAAGGTTGTTTTGAGGGCAAGTGCACTGGTCAGATATAGACAAAATTAAATCAGGGCTTGAAAATAGCATTCATTACTGTTGAAGTGCAGGTCAGTCTATGAAGTGGTGGGAAATTTTGATCCACAAAATCAGTTACTGAGTGAAGTAACAGTAAGGATGCTTTATAGCAAAAACTTTAGAGAGGAAACAAAGCCTGAATTATGAGCACTTACACTTCAAAACATCTTATGCATTGACATTTTGTCAGCGTCAATTCAACAAACAACTGGGTTATGATATATATGTATATATATATATATATATATAGTAGTAACAGTATCGTCTTTCTTAGTAGATTGGTGCAAGAAAGTTGTGTGATGCTGTACAGATACACCTGCATATTCGAAGCATTTTTGATATCAACAACAAAGATTGCATATTTTATGTTGTTCAAAATGTTTCAGTAGGAATTCAAAGTCATTTTTGTTGGACTACCTAAAGTAACATACAATAATAATACAATTTCAGTAATTTAATGAGTTTTGCATTACAGTAACCCCAACCTATAGTATATCGTGTTGCAGAATTCAGATTAATCTATTCACTTAAACTATTTAAAAGAAAATTCAGTTTGGGAAGCTGAATTACCTAGAAAAATACTTATATAAATGCTATTGGCTGGTTTCGCACAGCAGCCAATCCAACATGGGCGTTTATTTTGTTTGATGCTGAGTAGTTATGCCCCCAAGATAATGAAGACTGTGGGTATATCGGCATTTGCAGTAGTACTAGTGCATGTTAAAGAGTATCTGGTGTTTGAACAATTAAAATACGCAGTTATAAGTGTTTTTCGAGGAGTCTGAAGCAGGCGCATATTTTAGCTATTCGTGGGTGGCTGCGGTCAGTAACCCCCACAAATACAGGGGCGCTGTGTAGATGAAAATATTACATATTTTCAAATATTTCAGATTAAATATTTTTGAAGTATTTGCTGCAAAAGAGTTTAAAGTGAGATGTGTGCAAATTTTAATTCCTACTATTTGAAATGGATGCATATACTTCATACAGCTGCTGATCCTTTTGTCTTGTTGGGTGCATGGTGCTGTCTACTGTGCGATGTTTCATATCAACTTGGCTGATTGGTCATTAAAAGTAACTCCCAATATTCTAACCATAGTCTCCTGAATAAAATGTGGTTATGTCTTACACATGTTAATGTATAAATCGAAATAGATTAATTAGACGCCAATTCATAAGTCATTTTGTCAAAGCTAAATGGAAATGAGGTGTAATGTCCTTGGATAATAATGTACTGTTAACCTAAATTACATATACGTTTTGAGCATTTTTACAAATTCAAACACAATGGTTTAATTACATGGCTAGGAAATGGAGGAAAGTATTAAATAGCAGCACATTGGTACAACATCAGGGTATGAGTTGGCAAGTGCAAATTGACCCAGACTCTCCACACAAGTACACACGCACGCGCACCTACAGCCCTTTAATGAAGGAATATCTATTACACCAGAAAAGGCTAGATGAAGAATGGTGAGGTTTCTGCGGGTGACTGCACTGGCCCGTATGTTACTCCTATCCTGAAAGCTGCCATTGATTTCTCCACTTAAAAAAAAAAAAAAGAAAACACACAAGAAAAATGGCCACATAATTAATTTATTAGCTTATTCTAGAGGAAAACTGAGAGGGAAGCAAAGCACTTTTGCCCATTTTTCAGACGCATCACCTCTTGTTTTTCATCCAAACCTTTTTGGGTCATCGTAATACGAGTGAGACGCATTTCTGCTGTTAGATGGCAGCGAGAGGGCACTGAAAAATTCATGGTGACACCTTGGCGACTGGTGTAACTGAATGACACATGAAGCATGAATACGTAACAAACACAAACTCTGTAGTTGTAGCCTGACACTGATACTGGGGGACAGAGCAATGGTTTGCCAAGCGACGGTTAGTCTCCCAGGTCACACACATCACTAAGATGTGTATGCAAAGGCATGCCAACGCATGAAAAGCCTCATTCACATGCAAACACACACATACCCATTAAACAAATGACGGGAAAATGGACGTTGCAATTTCTTAACAAAAATGCTCCATTATCTGCAATTCACTCCTTCAGCCTAATGCCTGCTAAGACGATTCAAGGACGGAGACGTGCAAAGCAAACCCATAAAAGAATGCTCTAGCACGTACAAAGCCACACATGCAAAGAGTAAACAAGTCCATACCTGGTATCAAAGGGCACGTCTCCTGGGAGAGTGTGTGTGGCCGCCTTGCCGAGGAGGAAGCGTATGCGGCGGTAGAAGCTATGGGTGTGCATGCTTGTGGGTGCAGTGGGGGGCAGCGGACTCTGCTGCAGCAGGGCGAGTGGGTCGGCCGAGCCGTGGCACAGCGGGTCAGAGCCGCAGCTCAACTGTTCGCAGCAGTCAGGATCCACACAGTCGATCAGCCCGTCTGAAAAGCAGAATATATTAAACATGTAAAATGTTTAATTTAAAAAAAGGCGAGATAGGAACACCTTTATCATACACAGTTCATTAATGATTAAGACTAGCACATTTAATAGGTTTACGGCATTTAAATACAGCACCCTCCATAATTATTGCCACTCAGCTAAAGATGTGTAAAACTTCTTTCATATGCAGAACATTTTTTTTATTAACTTTTAACACATACCCAATATTTTAAAGTTTTCTCAACACTTGTATCAGACTTGTATAACATGGTATTCGGCTGACTGTGATGAAAATGGGTCTTTTGTCAATTCTCCATCCAGCCCAATTTGATAATTTTGGCTGTTATAAATTCCCTACATGATTGCTCTGAGTTATTCTCTTTTCTTTGCAATTCAGGAAAAGGGCCAAAAATGGTCTTCATGGTCTTATTTTGCATCAAGTTAAAAACAGGAAGGCATAGATTATTGACTAAGTCTTGCTATAACTGATATGAAAATTCATTATGATTTGTCATTCTCTGATCACATTCCATTCTCTATATTTTTGGATCTAACTAATATCCCTACAATTGCAACAAGTGCTGGTGATGCACACAGAGAAAAGGTAGATAGGTGAACTTAACAGAGAAGGACTTTGAACTGTATTCATGCTTGACTGATGCATTGCTGAAGGCTGTTAAAATGCCAAAGGATGCAGTGTCGTGTAAAGACATAAACTGTCTTAACTCTGATCATAAAGAAGACCTATATTTGTTCAATGATGCCATTGTAAAAGTCCTTTGGGATTCTGGTTTACCTCTGTGTCGCAGGAAGTCTGCTGGTCGGGCTCTAAAGCCAGGATGGAATGACTATGTTAAAGATCTGCATGCTGAGGCCAGAGGGGCCTTTAAGGCATGGGCGGAAGCAGGGAAGCCAAAGCATGGCACACTTTTTGAAAATAAAAAAACGAGCCAATGCAGGTTTTAAATATGCTCTTAGGTACATTAAAACAAATAAGAATTATACTAAGGGCTGATTCCCTCACAAAGAAACTGCGTGACAACAACTGCTTGGATTTCTGGAGAGAGGTCAGAGCAGTGAGGGACAGTAGAAGTGTGCTTCCTACTTACATTGATGGTGTGAATGGGTCTCAGAACATTTGTGAGTTATGGAAAACACGATACTGTGAACTATTTAACTGTGTCAGCAGTAATCCTGTTCATTTGGGTGATGTAGAATGGAATCAGGAGGCCATCATCACTCCTCATGATATATGTGATGCAATAGATAAGCTGAAGCCTAAAAAGGCTTGTGGCATGGATGGGGTAACAGCTGAACATTTAAAAATGTCAGGGATGAGACTCTATTCCATGTTAGCTTCATGCTTCACTGGCTTTTTAATATATGGTATCACTTGTGCGAACTGTGTATAGGCTACTCTAAAAAAAAAAAAAGCATTTATGCCCTCAGAGCTGTGTTGGTATCATCCATTGTTAAAGCACGTTTTGTTTGTTTGCTTTTATAAGCTCTATCACTGTTGCATATAAGATAGAGGAAAGAAAGTTATTCTTAGCGGATAGGATGTGGGAGAACTACTGCCCCATACTGTTTGTCACGTCTATAAATGTGCTGAAAAACGCATTTCTCCGGTTACGTGGGGATGTAGATTTTTTTTTTTTTTTTCAACGAGCGGAGGAAAATCTTTGTTTAAAAATAACCCCGGCTACTTGTGGACATTGTCGGTATTGTTTGGTCAATTCAGAATCATCCAGAGTGTCTAACACATTGCGTCTGGCTGCAGCCATTTTGGGAGTCTTTGTGAATCGGTCTTAGGCGGTGAGGAGTCCTCTTGACTTCTTTTAAGTTCAGATCAAGCAATAGGTCCTTTTAAGACTTCTTTTTACTCCTAGACTTAGGAGATACTTTTACGCCTAAAAGTGGTTGTGAATTACTTTTATCTTAAGAAACTAGGAGTCCTAAATTTAAGAGTGACACACCCACATTTTTTAGGACTTACTCCTTAATTCGGCAGTTAGGACCTACTTTTAGACCTAAGATTTTTTGTGAATACGGCCCCAGATTAGATAATTGAATATAAAGCATCAAGTGCCCAAATGTTGCATTAACTACTGATCACATCTACTATAGAGAACTGTTCCAATGAAACAATTTTTTGCTTATGTTAAGCTGACCAATCCCTCTCTGTTTCGTTTGACAGATAGTTAAAAGATTGGCCACGGATAGACTTTGCGCCAACAGATAATGGCATTGCCTCTACCCATTCAGGCGTAGACACAGAAATATGAACTAGGCTTTGGAATGAAAATGACAACTGAAATCTCTATGAGTCCAGTTCAAGCACAGTTATTCAGCAATGTTTTCAGTAAGAGGGCTCTTCAGATCTGCTACAAAATACACATGAGAGATCCTAACCTTCACATTTAGACAGTTAAGAGTTTCTATCATGTTGTTTTTTTCCTTTAGGAGTCATGAAGTATAACTTAAAGTATAATTTATCTTAATTGAAATTGAGGACAAAAACGAGAAAATTCCACCCAAAGAGACTATTTCCAGCGGATAAAGTGTCTAAAACTATATAAGAAACAAGTAAAAAACCAGCAAATACCTGACACTGGACCTAGGAGATTGATTTAAATGCTTTCTTATTTTGCTAAATTTTTGGAGACTAGAAGCCTTTTCCTTCTTGAATAATTCATAGGTCAGGGCTAAGTGGCGTGTCAAACTAAATAAACCTTCCCCTGAAAATGGTCAGGAACAGCACTAAAAATGAGAAGACAGAAAAATGAATCAGAAAAAAGTCCCAAAAATAAAAACATCTATGAAAATATGTCAAAAAGCGCACATATCTGAAGATTGCAAGGCATTTTTTAAAGATCAATATGAAGTTGTGGGCGCTGACTTGAGATGTTTTGACATTAATCATATAACAAACGCTGAGAATCCTAATCGAATTTAGAAATCTAATAATTAACTACCTTTGTGTTTTTATTACTAGAATGAAATTCATTGTGGGTCATCAGCTGGCAATTATTTAAAATAATGTTATATGCTCCGAATCCCCATTGTCACTTGAGTATGATCCATTAAAGTCTAGCGGAAACAATGGGGCCACAAACACAAACCAAGGCGACAGGTAATGGGTGCCAGGTTGGCATTCATGTTTCATATTTTGAACGCAGTTCTAAAAAGGCAGGAAACAGCGTTGACATTTAAATGCATCTGACCGCAGAGCAGAGAGCTAAAGGGCAACAATATTCTATTATAACCTCATCCTACAAAGGTAGAATACTACAATGGGTAATTTCCATAAGAGGTGCTGTTTGAACTTGAAAGCAAATTATTAATTGAATTAGAAATATCATTGTCATCCAAAAAAATATATCAGATTGCAGTTTAATAAGCAGATGTGGTTTTTATGCACAGTAGAGTAAAATATGCAGATTATGATGAAGCTAGTAAATGCAGAAAAAACACACCTTTTTTTCCCAAAAAGAAGCTTACTACATTTTTTTTTACCATTCAGGTAACATAAATCAAACTCTCTCCTCAAAGTTCCTCTTCATTGTCTGATTACCAAGGATATCATCTTTCCATCTCTTTCTACCTTGAGAGACCAAAAGACGACAGCTGCGAAAGGGGTGTATTAGAGCCAACCGTATATCTCCCAATTAAGAGAGAGAGCTGAATAGGGTGGTTGGCAATATAGAGTTTGAAAGGCTGCACTGCACACAGAGTCGGAGGCAGAGAAGAGTTGTCTGAGTAATTCTTTTAAGGTTTTGTCAGGTAGTCATTTTTTAGCATATTAAGAACTAAACTGAACAGCTTTATACAAGGAAGACAAAGATTTGAGGAAGTCTACTATGCCTCATGCAGCAATTTTCTGCTATTTAATAACCAGGATCACAGTGGCTCATCTTTAATATTTGGCAATAAAGCATTTTTTAGCTGCAGTGGCATGTAAAATACCAACAAAAGTCCAGTTCCACACATTTTGCATTTGCAGATTGGAAAATGTTGCATAAATATGCAATGCAAGTTGAAGTGGCTTTGTATTCTTACGAATGCAAATTACATCTTCTATGCCTGGATCTGACAGCCTCCCATCACAAAATAATATAGCAATAAGAATATTTGAAATCCACAGCATGTCTTCTGAAATTGCATCAGAAGAATCTGCAGCTACTTATGGCCATGAATGGGCTGAATGTTTTCAAAAGTGAGAGGAAATACTGTATTATGCATTCCTTGTTTTTCTTATTACATTTGAGCTTTATATCACAATCAGTTTCTGCATGCACTCATATAAATTTTAAGTGCATACTATCGAAACAGCTGCATTTAGATGTTTCACTCTTTTTCCTATCTGGCCATGTATACTTGCATATCAGAAATAAAACCTAACATAGGTTTAGAAGTGAGGATAATAAGTAGACTTAGTGGAACACCAAGTCTTGTCACAGCATTGGTGTATGTGTGTTTCTTTTGACACTGTGAATATCACACGCGTATTGGTATCAGGGGTGTGGAATTCAAAGTGTTCTGCTGCACCAAGGTGGAGTGTGTCATGTTTCCCATACTGTCACAATCTTGTCTTTGTTTTGATGTTTTCAATATTTAGTAATCATCTAAAAAAGTGGGAAATCAATTTAAATGCTCTATGAATGTCCCCTTTTTGCTAAACAAGCTAGATTTACCTAAATTAATTAAAAGGTAGGTCATGCTATCAGTTTTCACTTCATGTTCAAACATGTAGCATGCTAATGTGTGTGAACCAACTTTAACTGTTTGGAATGTTTGTATAATTGTATTGAAATTAATTTTGTTTAAAAGTGCCCTGGGATTACATTTATTGTGAATTGGCGCAATATAACTAAGAGGGGATTGAATCAAATTGAAAGATCAGAGCAACTTAGTATCAAAGTAAATCAAGTTGTTATTTGGTGATTCCTGTGATATCTGAATTTCATGTGTGTCAATTCTGTAGCAGTAGGTGACATGTGGTGTATACATGGTAGTATGGTTGAACATGTGAGCATATTATGTATGTAACATTTTCAGTGATATCAGAGTGTTATTTTTCTGTGTGGTACTGCCTTCCCACACCGTTGAACAAAAAGGTAAAGAACACAGTTGTGTGTAAAAAAAAAAACACCTATATTGAGCCTTTCAAAATCGACATCTCTTGAATTCTCATGTTTTGTCATGTTACGACAATCTTCACTTTATTCTAAGGAATTCTGTATTATATAGAATCCCACATGCTACTTTTTTGATAATTGCTTAATTATATTTTGAGGTATCAGTGTAAACGTGGCTAACCACATATGACCACACTTTTAATAAATCAAGCAGTGTTGAAAGCCTATTTCTCCCCCTAAGTAATCACTATTTTGTGTTGATTTATTACATAAAATCCCAAATAAAAAATTAAGTAATTGATTGCAACAAAAAGGGATACTCATAGTTTTGGAAGCCACAATGTTTCAGCTGAATTTGAAACATATTTTCCAGCTGGGCTATCCAGCTGTTTAGTAATACACTTGTGTACAAGGGGTAAGCTTAAAAGGGATGGAGTGAGAGAGGAGATTTAGTATTCAAAGCAGCACAGTCGGAAGTATCCTTTCTTATCATCTTAACAAGGATCAAGCCACGTTTAAGCCAGCGCCTGGTTTCATTCAGTGTTTTTTCGATTTTTACAACATTCTGATAAAAAACATTACAGGCTTTAACATATTAAGGCCAAGATATTTGTGCCAGTATCATCTAAAGTTGTATGGTCATTATGTTTGAAATATTAGAAAAAATATAATGGTTGTAACAGTGCAATTTGTTATGACAGAAAATGTAAATAAAAATCCCACCTGACATTAATGTGAATTAATCTAAAGGAGCATCATGTCATTATTCCGCTAATTTATGTCTTATCTTGAAGTATCAGGTTAATTTTCGGGGGTAAAACTGTGTTCTCTACTTTCAGGACTTCTACTTTCATTAGCAAACTGTTCATGAACAGATCAAGCAATAGGTCCTGTAAATAATCATGTTGTTTTGATATGTAAAATTATCCTATAGATCTATATCAGCTGAATGGTACTTATAGTAAGTGATAAACTTATTGGCATCCCTGGTAAAGACTGGTAAAACGACTTGAAATAAATGAATAGATTTTGTTTTTTGCAGTAACAATGTAAAAAAGCTTTAACATTTTCTGGTCTTATTTAACAATTCACAATTTGAACCACAAACAGTTTTCTTTTTTTAGGATTTCTTCAGTTCATCTCTTAAAGACTTTTCTCCATTTGGTTCATCCCACATAATTTTCTTTTTTTTAAAAACTGTTCTTCATATGATTTTATTTAAAAGTTAGCTTTCTTTACAAGGACTTTTCTTTTACCACCAAACAAATTCACTAAAATCGAAGGCTAATTTTTCAACACTTTTTAGTGCAAGATTATAATATCAGCTGCATTTAGAACATTTGGGCTTAAAAACTGATTAACAGTATGAAAATGAACACTTGATTTAGTACAAAAGATGCTAATTTATTCATGTGAAAGATCTTATTTCCTGAAACACAACTAATGAAACACATGAATCAAAACAAAAGAAGAGAGAAGAAAATCCATTAATACAAAAAGAAAGTCAAAATAATGCTATGGATCGTTTCTTCCTTCTCCAGCCTCCTATTTTACAGCCCAGGGCTCAACGGTTGTAATTCGGAATAAGGACCCGTGACTCATGTTTCAAGCAGCCATCAACGCTGACACTTTGAAGTGCTGGCTGAGTCAGTCATGCAGCTTTGGTAAACAATGTGCAGAAAAAAAGCGGTTACTTTGTAGCTATCAGAAACCCGCACCAACAGAAAACTGTGTTTGAGGCTTCCTGCTGCTACAGATTCAAACACCTCTCTGCACAAATCTGGAACAAAAAGCAAGAAAAGACCCCCTCCCCAAAAAAACAAAAAAAAAACAAGAGCCAGCTTTCCATCCAAACAAAGGCAACCCTACCTTGTTTGCAGTGATGGATTATAGCACCACCTTAACAACCGTGTGCGTATAATGGATATTTGATGGAGTTTCAAAGTGAACGGGGCAAAGTTGAAAGCAATGTAATATTACGCTGTATAAAAACTGGCTTTGTATTGGAGATGAACTCCCAATGGGACCAAAATGGCAAGGAAATAACCATAATAGGCAGATCTATGTCTGGGATGTTATTTTCATACTTTTTTTTTGAGGAGTGAATAAACAACTACAGTACATGACTAAGAGACACTCACCTTTTTTTGTTTGGAGGATTCTTACCAGACACTTTAAAACAATGAAAAAAATGAGCACATTTTCTTTGCATGGATTTCTGTATTTAGACTTGAAAAAGGGGCTTTTTTCCCCTGGCAGGTGGCATGCACATCAGACATTTAGCTGTGATTTGCGCAAAAGCAGACACACACACACACACAAATACATATTCAACATGCTGTAATAATGGGCAGCGGGACTCACAGCGGGACTGGGATAACACAGAGAGATGAAGAGGGAGGAACAATGAGGAGGAGTTTTTAGTGGCGGAGAATGGAGATGAGTATGATTCGAATAGAATGGACAATCTGGCGATGAGACAGGGATGGAAAAGGTAATAGTGGAAAAAAAAGAGAGATATAATATGATAGATTATGTAAAATGTCACCTCCGTCATTGTCAGTTCCATCACTGCAGTCAGTTTCCATGACAACGCTGCATCCTGGCCCACTCCATCCAGCTTGGCAGATGCAGCGCCAGCCACTCTGCTCCAGGGTACAGCGTCCGTGACCACTGCATAACCCCGGGCAGCCATCTAAAAAGACATGTCCCATACACACGTGTTCAGAGACACACACATACATAGTTTCTGGTATTTGTAGGTTCTTGTCAATTACAATATCTTTGTGAAGGTGGTCTATTTCGAGAATTCAATCCAAAAAGTGAAACTCCTTTTTTCCCGTTGCAGAAAGAGTTACAGTGGGCAAAAAGAAGTACTTGGCAGCCGCTGATTGTTCAAGTTGCCCCACTTAAAAATATAAGCGAGGTATGTAATTTTCATCATAGGTACACTTCAACTGAGAGACAGAATAAAAAAAAAAATATAAAGGAAATCACACTGTATAATTTTTAAACAATTTATTGGTATAATGGTGAAGAAAATAAGTATTTAGCACCTAGCACCTACACACAAGCAAGAATTCTGGCCCTCACAGACCTGTTACTTCTTTTTTAAGAAGCTCTTCTATCCTCCACTTGTATCTGTATCATTGGCACCTGTTTAAACTATTTATCTGTCCACACCTTCAAACAGTCAGACTCCTACCTTCAACATGGCCAAGACCAGTGAGCTGTCTATAGACACCAGGGACAAGATTGTACAGCGGCACAAGACTGGGATAAACCAATCTAAAATAGGCAAGCAGCTTGGTGACGAGATTAACTGCTGGAGAAATTAATTGGGAACATTGAAAAATACAAGATCACTGACAATCTCCCTCAACCTGGGGCTTCATGCAAGATGTCACCTGGTAGGGAGAATGTCATGTGGTCAGATGAGACCAAAATAAGACTCTTTGGTCTAAACAGCACTAGCCATGTTCAAAGGGGGAACATCATACCCACTGTGAAGCATGAGGAGGGAAACATCATGCTTTTGGACTACCTTTCTGCAATGGGGACAGGTAAACTGATCTGTATTAAGGAAATAATTAATTGGGCAAGGTATTATGAGATTCTGGTCTAAGCTCAATCCAATAAAGAATCTGTGAAGGGAGTTGTAAATCTGTTTTGCCCAGCAACAGCCCCACACATCACAGCTCTACAGACGATCTGCATGGAAGAATGGGCCAAAATACCAGCAATACTGTGAGCAAACCTGGTGAAGACCTACATTAAATGTTTGACCTCTGTCATTGACAACAATGGTTACATTACAAAGCATTGAGGTGAACTTTTGTTGTTGACCAAATAATTATTTTCTGCACCATTATGCAAATAAACTATGAAAACAATCACATAATGGGATTTCCTGATATTTTTTTTACATTCTGAGGTGTACCTGTAATGAGAATTACAGACCTCTCCTCTTTTAAGTGGGACAACTTGCACAATCGGTAGCTGCCTAGTACGTTTTGCCCCTTACGTATATCTGAAATGTTTATTGAATCTGCAGTTTTCAAAAGATGATTTAATATATTAAACAAACAAAAAAATCTAGCAATCTAGCTGGACCTGCCAAGGACTGCCAAGCCAATGACTAATCATCTCACATGCTTAATCATGAATTAACAGTGCATAAACACATTTTTGATTCAGGTACACTTGTCTCACTCAGGTCGGGTTTGTACCTGACTTTTAGCATTTTAAAAATACATAAAAAGAGCCTTTCTGAGAATATTATATAAGTTAATGATCTTAAATACCAATATCTTATGCCCTGATATAAAGGAATTAACAAACGATGAGACATTTAACAGCGTCCAAAGAGTTACAAAGCTACACTTAAGGCTTTGGGATCTACAATCTACAAATGAAGAAAACATGGAACAGTGGTGAAACTTCCCATCAGTTACCAGCCTACCAAAGTTATCAAAACCACACCTTGGACGATGATCGGAAACACACAAATCCACCTCTGAAGGAATTTTTGAGTGGGCAGTCAAAACGCAGTGAACATATCACTATGCTTATATGTAATCTAATAAACGTTGTACTTTTTGAATTGATGTACATAAAATAAATTACTTTTTTTTAAATAATCCAATCTACTGAGATGCACCTTTATGTTCGACATAGATAAATTAAAGTCCACAATGAAACAAACTTACCTTTCACAACAACATCCAAATCATGAGTAACTGTGGAAGTAAAGATGGGAAATAATGTAAAATAAATAAACAAATAAATTAGCTTCCAAGTACGATGAAGTATTAGGGCCATTGCAAAGAAAAGAAAAATATTTTTGAGTTAATTTCAATCCAAAACAACTCTGAATTTCTGAGATTAATTGCACATATTTTCCAGAAAAAAATCAGAAATTCTCTGTCACAAAAGTTGTAAGATTATAAGTTAAAAGACAAGAAAAAAACTAAAAAATGCCAATAATTAAAGGCATACACTTTTGATATCTACAATTAGATATTTCTGACATTAAAGTCAGAAAATTGCAACAACAAAAAAAAATGTATGCCCTTAATCATAGAAATGTCTTTTTTTGTCCCAAATTTTCTAATTTTCCACATCAGAGGATTACGCTTTTTCCCAGAGAATATCTTAAATTAATCTCAGAAATTCCGAAGTTTTTTTGGGTGGAAATGTATTCCAAAATATTTGTCTTTTGTCAACAATGCCCCTAATACTCTAACCTATAACATTCCATGTTAAATTCCACCGATCAAACTGTCAGACAAATAAAGCCTCTCTCGTGTGTATGTGTGTGTGTGGAAACACGCTGCTCACCGATGTTGCAGTGCTCCCCCTCCCAGCCGGGCTGGCAGATGCAGATCCCGTCATGACACTGGCCATGCTCTTCGCAACGCGGATGGCACGCTCTCTGGTCGCACGCGGCGCCCATCCAACCCTCCTCGCACTGGCACTGGCCCTCTAAGCAAACGCCGTGGCTGCCACATGGCACCGGGCACAGCTCTGTGGAACCGGTGGGCGTAGATGTACGTAGAAAAAAAAAATGCGTGTTAGTGTGAGAGGACAAGAAAAATAAGGAGCGAGAGGAACAGATGGAGGAAACAAGCACTGTAAGGAAAAAATAGTTAAAACAGACACGGGGGAACCTGAGAAGATGAAAGTTTACTAATTTAGAACTGAAGGTGGGCTTTTGGATCTAGAGAGATTGGGGGGTAAGGGAAAGAGAGGCAAAACCTCAGAGAGTTTTAAAAATGTACTTTCTCACAACACACAATATTCTCACCTCTAATAGTTCATCCGCCTTAAGGAGGAGAGGAGTGAATAGACTCATATAAAAAGCCAAATGATTCATATTTGTACTGCATATTTAAGCCACTGGGACTCCATTTCAGCCGTATTATACCTTTCTGACATTCTGATCAGGTTTCATAAGGGTACGATAATACCCCTTCTTTTGCCACATTTCTCAATCTTTGTCTACGCCGGTTCATTCTGTTCCGACCTCCCTTTCTTTTGCAACATCCCTTTAAAATCCCCAACACACCCCCACCACCATCTCTCTCTGCAGCTCTCACTCTCTCTGCAGAGGAAAAGCCTCATCCATCTGTAAAGAGAGCAAAGTGCTGGAGGCACACAAAACCTACTTATCCAGCTGCAGTAAAAAAGTTATTTCAATTTAAATATACATAGCATGGAGAGGGAGCTAAAAGTGGATTCAAGTTCCGAGTTTTTCAGCTCTCTATTAGAATTACATTAACTTAGCTACGCCTCAACAAGACCAGAACATAGAATCACAGGGGCCTTTTGATTAAAAGGCCAGCAGGTAGAGGAGAGGAGGTTCATATCTTAAATGTTCAGCCATGGTCTATCATTATCATGAGCCATATAACCATAATAAGGTAAGCAAGCACCTGAGTGTGGCCCAACCATTCCCTGCCTTCACAGCTTTGGTATACATGTTATAACTGTTACTCCCTGAGCAGTAGGTTGTAAGTGTGGAGGAAATACAGAAAAGCCAGGCTTATAATGCCTATTTTCCTCCCTTTTAGCTAACACTGAAAGGACAAGAACGCTTTACACAGGGTGTTTTAATGCCAGCTGCATTCTATGTTTTAAACACAGCAATACATGTACTTGATTAGCTTTACAACAATGGTTTGCCTCGCTGCCTTTTTTTCCATAATCACCACGCGCTTACCGTGTATTTAACCAAGCATTGATTTCTGAGAGCAAAGAAAGGTAGTGATAGTTGCAAGAAAAGCTTTTAAGGCTATACATAAACTCCACAGTGGTTGAAAAAATACTTTATTACCTTACAACCACAAATATGAATGCGGTGAGTTGGGATTTAACATAATTTAATATAATCTACTCAACTGGTGAAAAATTGTTCAATTTAACAAAACTGCAATGTCTTGTTAGGGATATTACCAAAAGAAATAGTACAAAATTAAGGACAAGTACCTTTTAAGAATTTTAAGAATAACAGCTCTTAAACTAATAACCAAAAATTGTTTACAGAAATCTACTCCTGGTTTAGATAAATGGAGAGATCTAATGGTGCAAGTAAAATAAATGGAGCAGTTAACATATAAAATCAGAGGAAAACTTCAAATAAGACACACACTGTGGGCTAAGTGGGAGAGCTATATGAAAAGTGTGGGCAAATGTTAAACTATAACTACTATATAATATAATATAATAGAAATTGGGAAAAGAAGAATCTGGAGATGGAAAGTACAGTATATACTTTATAATAAAAAAGTAATTAGGAATCAAAAACCAAATTGGGAGCACTTAGTATTTTTGTTCATCTTCTTTTTTTTTGTGTGTTGTAAGTATATACATGCTGTCCTGACGTTTGAATATTATATGCGTATGAAACCCTAAAATTATAAATCAATTATAGATAGTGGGTTACTTATCTTTAAGGACATAGGGTGCAGGCTATAGGAGGAAGGAAGGAACTTGAATGTATGTCTTACCCTCCTTGGTGTGATGATAGTTTTTATGTCTATTTGGTGTTTGTGTATGTTTGTTTCTTTTAATGCGTTGTTTCTTTATCATTTTCATTTGTTAATCAAATTTGCTATATTTTATATCACTATGGTGTGACACATAATCGAAAAATGAAGTTGCAAAAAAAAAAAAAAAATTCTCAAGTCTAGCCACAAAGTATCAATTGGTTTTGGTCTGGACTTTGACTAGGTCATCATAAAACATGAAAATGTTTTGATCTAAACAGTTCCTTATGGAGAGAAAACAGACTCACAAGATTTGTGTGTGCGTAATAACGGTCCTGATATATTTTGTTTTCACTTAAGCACCAGTGTTAGAGGGAAAGCAATAAAATACTCATATGACCCAGCATTCTACCAGCATTTAAATGCATCACTTACGCACAAATCTCCAGACGTGAAATGAGTCTCACAATCCGTTGTGCAGTTGTAACTCTGATCTGTGTGTAAATGTAGTTTTGTCTGTGTGTATCAGGTGATTGGTGCATATATGCTTAATGGTTTGCATGTGTATGAGATGTTTTGAATTCATAGTTAGTTTTAAGTTAGTGTAATTTGAAATTGTAAATGGATTTTGTATTAATATCTTTTTTATATTTGTGTGTACATTTTACCAAACACTTGCAAATACCCAGCGTTACACAAAAAATGTATTCTGCGGTTTACAAATCAGGTTTTACACATACAAGTACCCAAAGTTCCACACAAACAGGCTGACACAAGTTACAAATCAGGTATTACGCACACACAGGTCTTGTCAGTTTATTTTCTCTGTATAGTTCCTTAGTTGTTCTGACTGTGTTTAGAGTTTTTGTCCTGCTGACATGTAAAATCCTGAACTTTTTTCAACTTCAAATACATTTTCTTCAATGACTGTGCCCCATTAAGCGCCATCTTCCCAATAACTCCAGTCCCTGTAGTAGAAAAAGCATTCCAATAGCTTCATACTGGCTTGTGAGAAACTTCTTGATAATTTCTGTAACAAATGCCCTCTTGGCCTACATACCAGTTTAAGTGGGAAAGCCATGTTCTAATTTCCGGATATTGTTTTATGACCTGTCTGCTGTGTTCTTTAGTGCTCATGATGCTGCTTGTTTACTGATATTCTCTTATAAATCGCTGAGGGCATCGCAGAACAATCATAGTTTTTTTTCTGAGATGGAGGCGCACAGGTGAAACCTCTTTCCTAACGAGGCAACTTCTGAAGGCAATTTGTTGTGCTGGACTCTATCTATCAGAGTATCACTACAGTATCATTAAATTGAGCTGTTTTATCACCTACAATCCCATTGAAATAATGATCGAAGAATAATTTAAGCTTCTGGTTTTAAAATAACCTTTGTAGGGCAGTGTACGTAGACAAATAGGAACTCCATACAGAACGGCAGGCTTTTAAATGCCAACCCAAGTATTCCTCAGAGCTGCGGCATCTGACAGAATTTGCAGCAGTGAGGTCTACGATTTTCTCGTCATTTAGCTGAAAGGGAAGGTGTGTCCAAGTGGTGGTGTGTACATGCTGTAAGTATGACTGCACGAGCCACCAGTGTGTGTTACTGACAATCCAAACCGAAATGAGTCCTGATATACCAGGGTGCTTTGGAAAATGGCAGGCAAAGAGTCATGTGGGGAAATCTTATTTATAAAAGCATTAAGGGTGAGTGCAGCACACGCCTACGAATGTCGAAACATTTTAGAAAGTAGCACCAGTCCGTATTTCGCACTCATTTCTATCACATCCACAGGAAATAATATCTGTAAGAAGTCATGCTCTGCATGAATTCTGGAAAACTTGTGAAGTATGTTTTAACCCCCCCCCCCCTGTTTGTATGTGAACTAATCCCCTTGCTTTACCGGTGTAGCAGTCTGGTCCTGTCCAGTTTGGCTGGCAGGTGCAGGTGTCTGACTCGGGGAGATAGGTCCCATGTCCTGAACACTGCTCCTGACAGGCTGGCAACGGGTCATCGCAGCTCACTCCGGCCCAACCTGCCGAGCACACGCACTCCCCGCGCACGCACACGCCGTGCCCGCCGCACTGAGGGTCTACACAGTCCACTGCAAACAGAGGGAGGGTGAGAGGGAATACAAAACAAAAATTGCCAGAGTGAGTCAGTGGTAAAGAGGGGGAGTGACAGGGTGGGTGAGTGGGTGGTGGTGGTGCGGGCGATCTCATTATAATCATCAGTTCACAGAGTATGAAAGCAGTGTTCCTTGCATCCCATCCAGGAGTTAACCACCCTAGCAACAATCCCTGTATCTGTTCCACAACATTACACTTCATAGGACACTTAGAGCTGAGGCTTTGATAAGAGTTGAAATGGCTTGCTTGGTGTGTGTGTTGGGGGGGGGGGGGGATGTTCTCTGCTACATTGTGTTAGTGCGTGTAATTACAGCCCTGAGTGTGAAGCCAAAGCTCAGCAGAGTTCGGCTTAACTCTGCCCAGCTCAGTCGCTGAAGGTCACACACCTGAGTCAGTGTGCAGGACACTGTCAATGTCTTTTACTGGGATTTAATGGTATAGACCAACACAAAGGAATGCATCATTCTTGAGTAGAGAGAGGAATATTTATTTTTACCAGAAGAATGTCAATCTGAAATGTCAAGGGTACATTTCTTTTAGCCTACAACAGTATGGTATTAATATTACAGGTTTAACTATTTTGTGGTATCTTGCTGTCAGCTTTGCAGATGTAAGAGTTTAATTTACTATCAATATTTTATAGATAGTACCTATAATCTGTGTTTTTCAATTTTTGAGCCCCAGATTCTCAATTGGGATTACTAATTACTGGACTTTTACTGGGCACCTCCTCTAATTCCTAAACTATTCTATTATAGCTCCAGCTGTATGTTTTAGGACAGTTGTCCTAGTGGAAAACAAACCTCTGCCACAGTCTCGGCCTGATCTGACCAGAGCACTTTCTTCAACCATTTTGCCTTGCTACTTGAATTTTTAAGGTTTTCTTTTAATAATTGCTTTCTGTCTGCCAGTTTTACATTGAGCCCAAATCTATGGAGTGCACAACTAATAATTATCCTCCTTGGCAGATTCTCTCATCTGTCCTATGGTTCTCTAAAACTCTACTCTACAACTGATTTAACTTGTTCCAATCTACTTTTGTTTTCAGATACTGTTTTTTAACATAGCTCAGTGAGATGTTCAAAGACATCCAGAAGTTTTGGATGCTTAAACACCATCTCCTTTAAAATATCTATGGCTTGACAGAGCAAAATGTAATTTACACAGTGTGGTATGAAGAAAAAATATTTCTCATAACTGACTTTCAAAGATTCATAATTGATTCACTGATTCTAAAAATTGCTTCAATGTGTTTCGCCCTGTTGGCAAAGTAGGCTTTCTTTTTACATCTCCCAGCTTCTGTTTCATCTAGTTGTGACGCTGTCAAGGCAACAGCTTGTGAGTCACTTGCTGATGAATTATATAATATCTTAATTAATTCTAAGAGTTTGCTGTTTTTGATGTGGAGGAACAAGAAATCCTGCAGGAAACAGAGAGAGTTCTGTTTGTAATGAAACATTTGGGCATGCTTGTGAATCTACACGGTTGCAGTTAAAAAGAAGCTGGATATGAGTTATTTAATAAACCATGTTTGACTGACGTTAAAAGTACTTTGGCACAAGAAGATAGCTAATTGGAAGAAGTTATGAAGCTTTATTTATAATGTCAGTCAGAAACAGTGTCATTGAGTTCAGTTACATCTCAACACTATATTTTTTTTTGGTTGCATTTATGTTCAAAACCTTAAAATAATGCTTGGTCGAAGCACCTTAAGTCTCGGCATTCAGGACTCATGTGTTCACATCTCAAATCATGTGTAAGAAAATGAATAAAGTCCAGTTGGTCTAAGGATATAAAAGGCAGTTGCCAATTTGCATATTTTTTGTTAGAAGAGCAAATAAAGGATCAACTTCATCTAATTGTGTAAAGTAACATTCAGGAGAAAATTGTGTTTGAAAAAAAACTGTGCACTCACGCTCACACCTATGGGGAATGAACCAAGAATAATTTACCCAACAGTCATGTTGTTTGGACTGTGGGAGTAAACCAGAGTCCCCAGAAAGAACACACACACATATGTGGAAAAACTCCATGAATAAAGATCCCAGGAACATCTTGAAGTAAGGCAGCAGTTCTAACAACCGTTTCATACGAGCATCAGCTTTGACTAGAGAAAAACAAAATCTGATCTTGTTATTTGATTTTTTTTTCTCTAGCTATACACATTAAAAATCCATTTTAACTCTTTGATAGTTGAATTTACCTTCTCTCAGTTAACATCTGCCCCACTCAGAATTAGTGTGAAATTAGCTCAACTTTTCTGATTTTATTTAACTAAATTTTCCATCAGATTGGAGTTGAAATTTCGTCTGCGTGTCAGAAGGATTTCACACCAACCATTTGCTCTGATTAACTATAGTTGTAGAGCTCTATTTAGGTTTAAGTTTGTTGACTCTGAAATATTAACTTGCCATTTTTTAATATGTGATAAATATATTCAGCAGTTTAGAGACAAATCTGGCGTGAATTTTATTACAACTAAGGGTATAGTTGGTAGAGTGGCAGAACCAGTTGGTACCTTACTATAACTGCAACGGTTCAATATGAAAATACATTCAGCCATTTTAATCCTGGTAAACATTAAAAATATTCATGTCAGTCCCTCAGGTGTATGTAAATGGGTCAGCCAAAACAAATTAAAATTTGCCTCATTACTTTTGAGTGTTTAAAACTTCTTACCTTGTTCACAGTTGATGCCCTTGTAGGCTGTACTGCATATGCAAATTCCTTGGATGCAGTTACCGTGGTTAGAGCAGGTGGGGTCGATGCATTGACCTTCTTCCACATTACACTCTGCCCCCTTCCACCCTGGCAGGCACACGCACCTTCCCTTCTCATACATCCCGTTCCCACTGCACAACACTGGACACGAATCTGCAACAGAACAAACCCGGATTACTCGTAGGCCTCAGTGGTAGTACACCCATGCAAACGCGCACCCAGAGCAGGCCGCAGTATATTAGCTGAGAGACCACGTTAACCTACCATAAGTGGGGATATACTCTCTTATCTCAGCTAGTGCATGGATTCAGCTAATCCTTGAGCAGCCTGTCCTTCCCTCTCTTCCACAGACGCACCTATACGCATGCACAAACACTTGAGCTTTATCCCTAACGCTGTTTCAATTTACTCAAGCACCACCTGAGCCTGGCTACCACGGCAACGCAGGAATCGTGGAAAATCCTCCCGATGTCCCCTCGCCCGCTCTGAACAGGCCGTGAAAACAATCGTGAAAACGGAAGATTAGAGAGGAGAGCACTAGGCATTTATAGAATGAGGGCGGAAAGGAGAGCTTTCTCCATACAAAGATAGAGAGCTGTGTGGCTAATGTAATGACTGCCAGCTGGAATAAATCACGCCAGAGCTGGAGGACACTCTGACAGCCCAAACTCAGGACTTCAGATGTATGACGAAGGGGATCCAAACCATCAGTTGTCAATTAACGGCGAGCGCATCTATCCATGGAAGCATATTTTATATGTTTGCTCAATCTTTTGTCAAATCTTGGCCTCCACTGGGTAATAAATCCAGGCTTTGCCTTTTACAACCCAGGCAAAAACATGGTTTCTAGGCTTTCAAACAGAGAACAGTATACTGTAGCACAAACAAATGAGCAAAGACAAGAGATGTGAATGAATAAATTATGACCGTAAATAAATCATGGAAAGTGATAATCATATCACCTGTTTTTGCACTGTGAGACAGAGACAACTATGATAATTTAGCATGAGACAGAATGTCCCACAGAGGGAAAACTGGAAAGATAAAACAACAAGAACCGGGAAGACAGAGAAAACTAGATAGACGAAGGAGGAAGATGAATTAGGGTATGGAAAATGCACAAAAAATCAGAACACCTTTAAAAATCACAGTGATTTTACTGTTCTACATACAGTAAGTGTTCTACTAATATCTGTCATTTAAATAGAGGTAGAGGCTCAAATAACCAATAGCGGTACAGCAAGCAGAAACAAACAGCGGTTGGTCAGTGGTTAAAGGCCAGATGATGAAATTATGATTACTGTAAGTGCAACGCATCCTGCAGATATTTCCCACCAAAGGCGAGGAACTGCAAAGTATTTAGAAGTCTTTCCAAGTAGACTCTCTCTGCATGAGAAACAGCAGGATCTAAGCCGAAAGCAGATGCTAAATGAGGTACTAAACCCTGATTTAAATGTAGAAACCAACGCCATTGCAGCACACCCACGATGGTTCAAGTGTGATTGTTTTGTACCAAGCAGAAACAACTGTCTGGTCATTTCTTTAACCCAACTGCTGGGTTTATGCCTTTGGATAGCGTTTAGAGGACTAATGAGATCTCGTAGCAGAGATGTCTTGATAATTACAATGCCACGATAGGTGTTATCAAAGTGAAGTCTGTCTTGTAAAGCGCTATCGAGTTGTCGTTAGAATTTGACCTTTTTTGGCAAAGATAGGCTTTAACAATTTTTTTGGGGGGTTTAAAATTTAGACCCATAATCTGACCTTACACGATAAAATCATTTATAATGCCTGGGCATCCTTAGATATAAACAGTACCTTGGACTGTACTTGCTCTTTTCATTGTGAATAATATAATTGTTTTTGAAACTACTGAAGCTTTCATAAAAAAGAAACAAACAAAAAACATACTACAAAATATCAGCACAAGCTTCTGGTCTTTCTTTTGTTCAGTGTTTGGCCTTGTTCTCCGATCAATACCCCTTACCTTTGGCACAGTCAGGACCCAGGAATCCAGCGAAGCAGTGACAGTGTCCAGCCACACACTCTCCGTTTCCATTGCAGTCCGTGGAGCAACCATCCATCGAATCTGTATGACCACAAAGAGGCATGAACGTGCATGGCATCAGAAATCGACCAGAGGGAGTGAAATAAAATGAGCAAAACTACAAAATTGCACATGTGACTGCATAAACTGGCATGGCTCTCGTAGTTATTGAATGAAAGATCTGATAAGCAATGGATGGCTCCCCAGACAAAAGGGGTTGTATTAGATTAGTCTGATCCAGCTGCTATCGCTCTCTGGGGAGCGGCCAAGCACTCACTTACACTCAGTACCACTAAGCACATTAAACTGCATTACAGGTTGGAAAAGCACTGCACGCAAATTTACAAACATCAAGGCCTAATCAACAAACCGTTTACAAGCGCACAGTTTAAAACGAGACTGAGCGGTATAAAATCTGACGTTGCCAGGGCTCAAGTAAGTGGAGAATGGGTGATGGCTACTGTCGCTGCAGCAGCAGCCGCTCCCTGGGCAGGGTGAAGATCAATGTGCTGCTTGTTTCCACTAGTGTTTCGTCTCATCTGCTGGCCGTGAGTTTCATCATATCTTTCCGTGGGTTATATGCGTTTCATCATGTTCCTCGGTCGAACTTGAATTAAATGTCTTTCTTCTGCTGTTCCTGTGTTCTCCCATTGATACGTCCATCATGTCAGATCACATTTGTTAGGAACCGGCAGCGTTGCAAAGATGGATAAAGAGGGGGAGCCCTTTTATGCCTTTGGAGCGTTATATAAGCCTGCCGAGCTCTGTCAGCTCTGCTTGAGATGCAGGATTCTGGTGGAGAAGCACCCAGAAGGCTTGCAGAGTTGAGGATTTGAGTTGTGCCACTAGTTGTCATGGGTTTGGCAAGCACTATCTAAGCTAGATTGAGTCATTAAAACGGGATGTCATCTCTTACTGGACCCCATGCCGTCCTGCATGGTTCCTGTGAACCGTTTTCGACTCCTGAGTCAAACTGGGGCGGTCCCGCTGGTTTGCTCATGTTCAGAGTGCAGGGATATGACAAATCCTTTGCCGGCATGGCTCGCGCACACGCTCAAATACATTTACAAACACGTGCAGCTAAAGTTATAATGCGACACCCGCCTTTAGGCGCGTGTGACACGTGCTAATGAGACGGGCCCTGCCAGTAGCCGGCAGCACAGCGTTATCCTCCAGAGCGGCGCATCACTGCAGAAACCAAAGTCATTTTCACCTCCATCACCTGTCATTGCCAGACTGATGGAGGGAAGGAGTGCCAATCATCTGTTCTCCCACACAGTAAGGAGGACTTACATTTGTTTCTGGGACTGTGTCTCTGACTCTTTTTCTTTCAAAGAAAAAAAACCTATAGGCTATGCGCATATTCCGATATTGCATTTAGCACCTGTCACAGGCAATGAGTGAAAAAACGTATCTGCAAGGTCACACAGTTCCTTTTTTATCCACCTTAGACAAGCTGTTCGTCTGAGAGCTCACAGGGCCATGAGGTGCTGGGGGTATAACAATGATATAGGCTCCGTATCTTTCGGGTCAGTGTCTTGACCATAAAAAACTAAGGCAATTAAGAGCTAATAAATGAAGAGCCATGTCTTTGTATATTGCAGTATAGAGTGTGTGAGTGTGTATGTGTGTGCTTTCATAGAACATCGACTCTGTTCTTTCCACTGACTAAACGCGCTCACGTTAGAAATCACTCATGCCATAAGTTATTCAAGTTAAATGCTATTATAAAATGGGTGCTTCCAGCCAAGGGACCTGATTGGTCAAATAAGCATTGCAATTGTACTTTATGAGCCTGTAAAGTTTCAGCCATGCTTTATGACCCTTGGGCTTTATGAATTTATGAAAAAGTGAATGGGCTGCCCAGCTAACTAGAAACCTCAAGAGGCAGGCCGATGATCTATTTTTTGTTTTTTTGTTTACCATGTATTTTGCTGAAGGCTGCAGCTGGTTCCTATCATGTCAGATGTCTGCTAAGAGACTTGTTTGTGTTTTAGAAGATGCATAATGCTGAGTGAAGTGAGTAATTTTGCCAAATTAATCATGATGCAGAAAACAGCACATTGCCTGGGTAGATTTACAGAAGGTACTGTTGTGAAGAATGTAGCGAGATTGCAGAAATCATTAAGCTTTCATGGTTTACTTGCAAATGTCAGCCGCAACGGCCTGAGGCAATGAGGCTTTAGTGGAAGTAATTGCTACTTTTATGGTCAAAAATATGTTTGAAAATATCATTTAAATTGCAATTTTAGAATTTGTGAGCTATATTGTTTTTTTTTACAATTATCCTAAGATCAGATGTAGTGTTTTACATGTTCCATATTCAAAAGCTGGATGTAGGCTACAATTGTCACTGTGAGAGGTGAAAATCTATAGGCAACCTTGAAAGATAAATTCACAGAAGGAACATCTTTATCACAGAGATTATCACAACAAAAACCCATAAAATGTCATAAATTAAATTAAACATCTAATTTTTGTTCCTGTTTATGCATCAGCTAGTTAGAAATGCAGCACATGTACCTGTGACAGGAAGTTAGAAAAGTGTAAGTTGAAAAGAAAGGTAAAGTTTAACAATATTTTTGCTGCCAGAGGGAAGTTGGTGAGATCTAAAAAAAATCATTAAGCTAAAGCTTTTGCGCCTTGCTTGAAAATGAGACGTTAGTAGCAGCAGTTACTGTTGTTATGGTCAAAAATATGTTTGAAAATGTCATTGATAATTAAATAATCAAATTCAGCGCTGCCTAAATCCAGTTTCACAGGATAAGATTTGTATTTTTCAACAGGTATTGCCATGGTATTAGCATCATATCTTTAACAGCTATTGTAGTTTACAAGAGAAAATAATCACAAAAGTGGGTGCTATATAACATTGCAGTTATAGGTTGGAGAGTCACAAAAGAAAACTCAGTTGGATCATTATTAAATCATAACATTCAAAATTTTCCTAAAGACAAAATTTGTCTAATTTATTATTTTTTAGACACTTACTATATTTTGAGGGAAAAAATATGATTTACCTTCTTAATTTATTTTCCTTTTTGGAAAATAAATTAAAGTTAAAATTTCAAATCCAGTGCATAAATTGGAACCCTTTTGAATTCCATGATTCACTGTCTCATTTGGGATTATAAGCTTGTCTCTCAACATTGTATTAAATGGTTTCAGTTAACTTGCTGTCCAGAGTCACATGTTATTAGATGCAGTTATTAGATTCCTGTTATGCGGAAGCCAGTTTTAAAACTGCAGCACAGCTAGAAGTTAAGGGAAGTTAGATAATCCTCAGCACTATTGAATGGAAATGAGATTCATCAATCATCATTTGGGGTTTTTTTCCAGTATTTTTTTGTTTGAAAATCCTGTTTTTCATGTGACTGTGCAAACACCTCTTCGGAAAAAAAGCTGAATATGCGGTATTCACACATCAGCATATTTGAAGGCATCTGAACAGCATCATTTATTCAGCTCAGTTTTATTTACATAAAGAGAGAAATCTAACAGTAATGCTGACAATTCTCTGTCCTGCACTTCACCCTAAAGTCAAATAAAACTGAATTGTATTAAAGTGAGATGGTCCATGTGATAAAGGTCAGCCACCAGCTCAGCAAACTCATGTCATCTTTGAATCTTCCTGCCTTTATCCTGAACAACTTTTTTTTCTTCTGTTGAACTGTATGCAAACCCAAATTGTCAATTTTCTTGCAGGCATATTTAAACATGCATGTGTGTTTGCTCCATATTACGTGTCTCCTTGCTTGCATTCACCATCATTTCATGGACTATATTACCGTTGTCATGTTCTCACATTTTCCTTCTTGTCAAAAACTACACTTGCATTGATTTCATGTTATCTTATTTATTTCCATAGTGGTCTTGAGCTTTTTTCCCCTCTTATTTATACAATTTTTTTTTGTTGTATCCTGTTACCATTCGCTGCGGAAAAGCTCAATTTCCCGAAAGAGATCATCTCATCTCTCCGTAAGGCTCGGCTCAGTTCTCAGGCTTCAGCGCTCTGCGTCTCTTTATGAGAATTTACTGTACCCTGGCTCAATGGTTTTGATTTTCTGCCACCAAAACAATGCAGTGTCAGGTTTCTGAACCTCGTTAGGGGCTTGAATGGACAGCGAAATGAACTTTGACACCGATCCATACGTATTGTTTTCGTCTTTCGAGCTCAACCACCTGATTAATAATTTTGGAAGTCATTAGTCAATGAAACGCTTCCCCTGTAAGGGCGACTCTTGTGTCTTCATTTGTTTTTATTATGAAATCAAAGCAATGGGGAAGGAGGGAAGGGGGGGGTGTTCATCCTAGCTCCCTATTTTAGCTCCAAGTATTTGACTCAAAAGGCTCTGGTCTATTCTATAACTATACAAACAGCGAACATGTCAACAAATGTTTGACAACTCTGAAATAAAATCTGTGTTTAGCTGTCAAGCTCTGTCAGTCACTGTGAAGAGGATTCTGTCGATATGAAGATGAAACTTGTCTGCAGTACAATGTTTTGGCTTCATGTAGCTGTTAACTGAAGAGCATTTAACCTGGAATTTCATGAGGTTAGTGATACGCAACTTTAACTTAAAAGCCTCAAAGAAAATTCCTTGATCATTTTGTGTATAACTTGCGGAAATATACAAAATAGTATATTCAAATAGAAATAAAAACTCTGATTTATTATTATTTTTCATTTTAGTTTTTGGGGGTTGTTCTTTAATCATCATGCTCTCCCAAGGTTTACCGGACTACCAGGTGACGAAGTGGCTGGCCTGGTAATTATCCACTTGTCTGTATTCAGCCACATACTCTTGCATTATTCACATCCTTCAATTTACACTGCCATTCGTGTGTGTCATCGCAATGAGGTGCAGTTAGCAAGCCCTGTTATTATTACAGGAGCTGTCCTCCCCTATGTCTCTCTTGCTATGCCAAACTAACTGGCATAATAGGAAAAGTCCCCCCCCCACCCCCCAGAATGTCAATGAGTTTCAAATCACTCTCAGCTTGGTTCTTAAGTTTTTGCAGAGAAACAAGGGGGAGAAATGACAGATGAGGAGGACAGGCTGCGCTCACAGCCTGCTTGTGCAAAGTGCACGGAGCACAGAGAGGGAGAGAAATGTATATTACACTCACCTATGGGGGTGCTGTGGAGTAACACTTGCTCCAGGTTGCGTCCGTCGTTGTAGAGAGCGAGGTGCCACGTGCCGGGGTCCATGTACTCGATGAAGCCGGTTTCCTGCAGGCCGCTCAGCAGCAGGCCTTTGGGAGTTTTGGCATTTGAGATAGGATCGGTCAGGGACCTGGGCAGGGCCTTCCCATCCAGCAGTTTCACAAAGTCAAACTGAACACAGCACATGAACAGAATCCCTGAGATGTTCTCCAAACTGGCATTCCATCCAAGCAAATTTACAAATCAGGGTTTGGGAAGAAAACACAAGATGTCAGTAAATATCATTATCATATGTTCATATAAAAGCTAATTGATAATTCACAGTATATCAATAATCTTAAATAGTTTGCCAGAATACTGAAATTTGTAACTGTTTGAAAATTGTAAATAAAATATCTTGCAAATATATTCTTATCTCTTGAGTGTTTTTTAAGCTTTTGCTTTGAAAGAGAATGCTACACTTTCTAAATTTTTATTTGTAAAGTTTTTTGATAACCACTGAAATCTCAATGTGTATTTAACCCATGCAACTCTGGAAGAGTAGCAGCGATCCACAGCTAATTAATATTGTTTGATAACTATATAAAACTGGCAGAGGCAAGAAGAAATGATTTTTTTGAAAGAAAGCCACAGGAAGTCCTGTCTGAAATTGACCAAAATTCATATAGGGGACACAATGAACTCATCCATGAGATAAAATAGAAACTTAACCGTTGCCCAAAATTCAAAATGCTACAGTATGTGTCATGAACCTCCATTTCATCAAGCCTCCACATACCAACACCACAATGGCAGGATCATTCTATTTAGGAATGATAGGGAAGCTCACTGGAGTTGATGGGATGATGGATGGAGTCAAGTATAGGCTATTCCTTGATTAAAAGCTGTGCAAGACTTAAGAGCGAGGTGAAGGCTCACATTTGATCAGGATGATAACACTAAACTTCGAGTTAGAGCTCCAATGAAAAGGATTAAAGAGCGAGTGTCATATTCCAGTCCTCAAAGGCTGGTGTACTGCAACTTTTCGACATGCCCCTTGTTCAGCACAGCTATATCAGATGGCTGAATCACCACCTGGGCATGCAGTGAAAATCAACAAAGCCCTACTAAGGAACTAATTATACAATTCAAGTGTGCTTAAGCAGTCACAAATATTAAGGTCGCAGCGCACTGATCCTCTAGGACCAAAGTTTGACACCTTCTTTCTGACACAAATCTGATACAGTTGAAAAGTGTTCTCCTTCCAGACACGACTGAGCTTGATCTATTTGCAAATAATGGAAAAAAGAAATCACTGCTAAAAATGTGCAAAGCTGCTAGTGAAATATCCCAAAATACTTGTATCTATAGCATCAGTTAAATAGTGGTTTGAAAAGAGTATGACTCAAGTGGCAAATTACAACTGGTCTCCACACTGACACAATTGGGCCAAAGACCACAGAGCATGCAGGAAAGCTTGGTGTCCTTTTGGACTCAGACCAAAATGTGAAAAATCTGATAATGTGTATTACTGAAAACAGCTTACTCTCAACATTAACAGAACAAGGGTTTTTCTATCAAAACTTAATACCAAAATACTTTATTTGTGTTTTAATTTATAAAAAACTCAATTAGGCACCAGCAGTTCATCCAAAATGCTGCCATTAGAGTCCCAACCAACACCAGGAAAAATGGTGCATATCACACCACTCTTTAAATCCCTGCTCTGGCTCCATGTTTGTTTAAAGATTTTAAAAATGTCTACTGGTCTATGAAGAACTAAGTGGCTCGTCCGTCTACTCACTGTTTCCCCAGATCAGAACCTTTCCTCCTCAGTTATAGAGCAAACTTACTGAAAATCAGGTTCCTTTAAATCAGGGCCAAAACTGTTAAAGTTTTATTGGTGAAGTGTGTGACATATCACTGATGAGTGATTGAAAAGTGGGATTGAAGACACTCAGCAGTTACAAAGGATGATACGCAGTGGGCAATGAGTTTCAGTCTTTGTTAACTATAAATCCCTTTTAACATTTCATTTCGCAATCACTTTTATTACGCAATGCTTTGATGTATTTAAAGCATACTCAACTCTCAAAAAGAGCTAAGCTCTCGTTTTAAGAAAAGCTTAATTTTTTTTTTATTTCAAAGGGGGGGAAAGCTTAAGGGCTATAAATACTTTAGCAGGGCACTGTAACATAGCAGTAAATGTGCATGTCAAAGTAAGAGAAATGGGGCCCATAATGTTCCAGAACTCCAGAGGGGTTGAATGATGAAGCTAAAAAAATGTGTCTCTGTTTATAAATTATAATTATTATGATAAAGATAATAAAACTGTGATGATTGAAAGACATATTCTAGCTACTTCTATTACTTAATAACTTTTTTTCTCAATCATACACTCTGTCCCATTGCCATTAACACCTGTGCATTTTGCTGATTGAAATGAGCCGTAACTTTAGGTGCTACAGTTAAGACCTTTAGGCAGTAAATTAAGAATAAATTGGCACAAAGCTAAGTTGCGCAAGGCTTAGTGACATGTCTGCATGATTTAAAAAAAATTTCAGGTTAAAAAGATCACAAGCTCACATCTCTCGCTGCCTCTGGATTTTAAATGTAGATTGTTGGAAAAGGAAGAAGATGACATAGTAGCGGGTCTACAGCCTCAATAAATTCATCTCAGTGTCCCTACTCCAGAACTTGACATACATCACAAGTTTTGTTGAAAAGACTCCTATTACATATGCCTAAACTGTTCTGTGCTGCTTTCTCTCCCTGCTTAAGTCAGCTCCACCACCACCAACTCAGTCTCAGCATCTATCCATCCTCAGCCCTCCTTGAAGTAGCAAAGCCCTCACTGAGTTTCATTCCCCTTGAGAGCTCTGTGTCACAAGAATGTCAAAAACTGCTAATTAGACCTCTTCATGCAGACAAGAGCGGGAAAGCACTGATGTTAAAAAGCAGATGAGTCAGATTGAGACGTATATTTTGTCTGTATATGTGCTTGTTAAATTGCACATCATCCAACACTGTGCAGTGTGTGTGTGTGTGTGTGTGTGCAAGCTTAGAGACACAGAAATAATCGTTTTGTTGGAAAAAAAACAACATCCACACTTCTTAAGACAGCTTGGAAAAATATTCTCGTCCTATAGGGCGACTGTGGCTCAGTGGTAGAGTAGTTGGCTTGCAATCGGAGGGTCGTAGGTTCGATTCCAGCTTCCTCCAGTCACATGTCGATGTGCCCCTGGGCAAGGCACTTAACCCCCAAATTCTACATTGTCCTACCGAGCCATGTTGGGTGTCGGTGTATGAATGCGAGTGTGATTGGGTGAATGCGGCTTCAATGTACTCTCTTGTAAGACTAGAAAAGCGCTATATAAGTCCAGTCCATTTACCTATGGGGACAATATTCTCTTTTTCAGTAGGCAAACAGAAATATGTAACATTACAGCCTACATCTGATGAGATTAGGACCCACTGGCTGATTACTCTACCGAGCCTGATTAAAAAAAAACAATAAAAATGGTTTTCCATCATCTCTTACACTGTGTTTTAACACAGCTGAAGTCACAATTTAATTGTTCTCATTTGCATATTTGCCATTTCTGTTGTCAAAACAAGTTGGAAATGGTGATTTGTTCATGGCTCATAACTGTTACCTGTTTAAACAGGCAGGTAACAATTCACGCTCTGCTGGATTGCCATATCAATCAACGTGTTATTGTCTTCTCACATATTAAGCCGACAGACATGCATAAATACAGTTTATGGAGACCTGTCTGACTGCAAATCAATGTTTTAAGACTGAGAAACAAAACTGATTTGAATCCACAATAGGATACAGAATTCCTGAAATAACATTGCAAGAAACAGATGAGCAATTACACTAATAATTTCAGTACTGAATGTCGTTGTGAAGAAAAAAAATGTTTTTTTCCCGTTTGAAACAGTTCTTTTCTTTTTTTTCTCTTTGTGAGAACTGAATGGAAGCAAAAGTAATACTCTTTAAATAAGCACCAAATCCAAGGCCTGACAAGAAAGGACAAACTTGGGAGTATAAACTGGGAGCTGTGGCTGGTGGAGCGGTGCTGCCCATCTGGATGAACAGCATGCTACAACAGTAGAAATTTCTACCTGTGTGTGCGTGGGTGGGATGTTTCTGCGTCCATAGACCCCCAGCAGCGCGTTGTGCGAGAGCGACAGATTGAACTTGACATAGGTCGGATGGTGCACTGTCATGTGAAACCTCCAGAACAGGCCTGGTGGGATTGCCTGACTCTGCTGGGTTCCGATGTCGATCTCGCCACGGTCAATGGCACGGCCCCTCACCCATTTTTCTGCAGGTAAAAGAGAAAAAAGACACAAAAAAAACCCACAGATGACACAAATTCAGTCGCATGCTGAAGATTTATCAAGGAGGACAAGAAGTCCTATTCACAATCACAGGGAGCAATAAATAACCAACCTAATGTCCTATAACAGCAGTGAGATCAGCAGCACAGCTAATTAAGTGAGACTGAATAGATCTCCAAATGACTGAGTGAGAGTCAAAAAAGCATCTTTTCAAGGAAGTAGACCTTGGCAGTCCTTTGGATACACTTTGCATAAAGATGAACTGCGTTAAAAAGGCAGTGTTGGGTCTGAAAGCCCTCTACCGGGGCTTTGTCATGTGCTATATTAGCATCTGCTAACAAGAAAGAAAGATGGGTGTGTTAGGATGTGTGTCAAAGAAAACAGAAAACCAAGGATCAGAAAAAGTGAGGAGGGCACACACACACACACACACACCACCACAAGCATTCACAAACAGACCCACGGCACACAGATAACGTCTTGAGTGAGAGCGTGTCTTTGTGTGTGAAGAGAATAGGCCTTTCCAGCAGTCCCCTGGCCATCGGCTCCACTCCTCTCTACGTAAGCCTTTATCAAGCCCCAGCCCTGAGTCTTTTGTGTACAGGGGCAGCCGAATCTCTCCAGCCCTCTTTGTGCTGGCCTTTATGGAGAGATATATCTCTGCTTCTAAACTAAGATGGAGGAAATATGTTGACAGAGGGGAGCCAGCCAATCGTTACCACCACAAAGGCAGAAGAACAGTTAGGGGCAGATTCATGGACGAGTCTGCCCGCTCTCAATCCATAATGCCCGCAGCTCCACCACTCCATTATGACGACACCATGCACACCCACAGGCCAGCCAGCATATTTCACATGTGCTGTCATGCTGAGAGGGAGCTAAAAGTGCAGGTCTGGGAGGTACTTTTAGCTTTGTTGGAAGTGGCTTAAGGCAGGGCAGCAGGTGTTTGACTTCTGCAGGCCTGTCTGTCCTCCATTCCGCTTGGTTACATGTATTAAGGTTCCAGACATTTTGATGTGTGCAACCAAGGAAATTGATAAAATCAAACACATTTTATTGTTTCCAGTAAGGGGCAGCATTTTTTCTAGGTCTACAAAGCGCTATGGTGCAATGTAACAACATATTAATACAACAGCTGAGGAATTGCAATGAAGTCAACGACACAATACAGTTGACCATTTGCTGTCGCTACACATTTGTCAGTGCTTCGATGCAATCTGCTGGGTTTTCTTTGATAAAACTTTTGAAAGTGATTGGAATAATGACCTGAAGGATTAATTGGAAGGTATGTACGATTGAATGGAAATTAGTTTTCTTGTCTAGTGCCTCGAGATGACGTTGTGTTAAAATTATGGATGGGTATCGTTAATGATTTATCGATACTACGCCTCTTAACGATACTCCTTATTGATCCAGTACTTTATCGGTATCCTTATCTGTACTTTTTTTTTTGAAAGACTAAAACAAAAGGGGAAAAACACAAATAATGAACTATAATTGTTTTATTTTTTAATAATTGGAACATCAAAGCACAAAAAAGAAATAACTACAAAATAAAAAGTAAGAAATTAATAACTTAATAAAAAAATTATATAAACAAATGATTTTATTTATCAAAAACTAAAAATACGATGTTGTCTATTTAAAAAAGTTTAAGGTATTCAAATAAAAAAAATTTATCAAACATAACTTCCCTATAAAACAATGCAAGCAAGAGCCAAAATGAAAGATTTTGACTGCTAAAGTTTATAATACTAAATAAGCCCTGAGAACATTAAGAACAACAATATAAAATCCACCTATCCATTTTCTGTACCGTTGCATCCACTGCAGCACTCAGGCGGTCAAAAAACTCTTTTGGTGTATTTTAGTAAGGTGTTTGGTCAAATTACTTGTGTTCTAAGCAAAGCCTTTATTGACCGCGTGCATTGTCGGCTTCTATTTTTGTAAAACGAAGCCAAAGTTTGGATAATTTCATGTCTCTTTGCCACTGGGTCTGTCTGTGTAACTACTGATGACCAGACCAAAAAATGTTTCTATTTGCACCATCTACAGTAGTTGACACCTTAGATAGCAGTTTTAATCACGTAAATAAAAACCTTTAACAGACACCAAATAACCATATGACAGATTTCACGGATTGACTAGAAGAGGTTGTGAAACAATACAAAACAAAATACAAAAAGGATAATATTCTCTCAAGATGATGGCGTGATTGTAAATTTAACATACTTGACATTAATAGTAGTTACAATTCCTGCACATGTTGGCCAGACAGTATCTTTTTTAATATATATCCTGACTGATATATCTGTTTTAATGGACATCTGATAAAACACTGAATCTCATTAATAAAGCACTCGCAATTAATTTGCAACTTTGCAACATCAATGACTCTGTCATATTTGGCTGATTCTTAGTATTGCAATAATTTGAACCACTGTAGGTGTTCTCTCAACACCCAATCCACAGTGGAAGATGCCTGTATGGTTCTGGTGGACATTTTTCCCCTTTTAAAGGGGATTCATTTCTCTTAACTGTTTCACTTCTCCTAATTACGACACTGTATGATCTATTGAATCTTAATATAATGTATTACAATTGCATAGTGTAAAACTGCTTTTAATTTAATCTGAATCAGACTATTGAATTGACCTGAATTTCTTTTTACTATTTACTGTACAATACTCTTCCTGCTGTAAATGCTCATCAATAATCTCTACGAGAAGCAGAGGCAAAGTTAAAGCATGTATGTGACAGAGATGTGACTCTAAAAAGGGTTTTAATATTTTAAGACAAAGAAAAAATGACAATGAATCACATTTTTAACTATCTTTAGTATTTTGTCTTTAGAATTAACTAACTGTAACCGTTCCTATGTGTATTCCTTAGAGACTGTTAACACTTAGATTTCCAAACAGCATGTTCCAAGAAAGAGGTCCCAAGCTCAAATAGTTAATAAAAAAACAGAATAACTTAGTTGTACTCTAATCAGCCTTCCTGTTATCTGATTTGAGTCTTGCTCTCTCTACTCTCTCACAGCCTACGTGCCCTGCAAACATATCAGATGAGGCAAAAATAAGCCAATGTCAGCCACAAGCTGATTTCAGTGAATCTTGACTTCCTTACAAGTGCTGCACAGAGGTAATAATGCCGTAGCATAAAATGATCACAGTAATCTATGATCATTTTAGAGTATGGCATTAATTCTACGTTGACCTTCCACACATACATTTCTTGTAACTATCCTCAGAGCTCTTGCTGGAATTGCACTTTAAGTCACATCAATATTTATCATTCAACCAACAGCAAACGACTTTGCATGTCTTTTTTCAAAGTCTGTAGTGCTGTTTTAATATTGAGCCCAAACCTTTTGAAATGTCAAGCAGCATGCCAATAAACACAGAATGACTGCATTTAGTATATTTATAATGTAGCTGTTACTTTTTTCATCCACTGTCAAATAAGTGGGGATTGATAACTTTGGTCACTGAAGTTAGAGCAGCAGTATGTGTATGAAAGAAAGAGCTAAACAATAAGCCTGTTTGAAGTTTAAATTGGTCTTATATTAGACTCTCCTCCAAACAGAGTATTGACCTAGCACAACTAAAATATGTATTCAAACACTCTTGCCAGGTCTAGCAAACAAATTTTTTTAAAATGTTAATCCACACTTTCTGTGTCTGGTTAAAAAAAGTATAAAGACCTGAAAAGGGTTGGATCCCCCTAAGAAAGAGATCTGTTTTTCAGGTCTAGATGGATGGAACATGAATAGGGCAGGGAAGCTGGCAGAAAACTAGCAGGCACACAGGCGTGCAGATGAGCAAGCATGTCCTTCTGATGCTAATTACTGTACAGCGCCTCTCTGAGCCTGACGCAACGAGAGGAAAGAAAAGTGCCGTTCAGGTCAGTGGCGAGTAGAAGGCAGACAGCGAAAAACACTTGGAGCATGCCTATAAAAGTGGGTGGCAGTGTTAGGCGACAGCTGCTGATGCAAGAGGGAGGAAAACCATTGTCGTTTTTCTTTAATTCTGTCTCATCAGTGGAGGGTAATCCTGTGGTGCCAAGAAGATGAGGGATTGACGCATTTTGGGAAGTTCCATTTAAAAGGAATTGGGAGCCCTTCTGAGCTACTCAGATGACAGCTGTCAGTGAACCTGATCTCAACACAAAACTCAAAACCATCTTTTGGAATGGCAAATATCTGCCCATTTCTCTTTGGCAGGCAAATAAAATGCAAGCTTAAATGAACGAGGCAGAATGCAAACAGGGATGTAAAATTTTTTCACGCATTGCTGCTTCCTGGCTATATTAAAGGAAGAAAACAACTTGAAATTCGCACCTACTACTGGTTATTAGCAAAAAAACACAAAAATAAATGTAATCGCATGAATCTCCTCTTGTGCTTTTCATCATTAGCTGGCAAGGAAAGCAATTTGTGAGCAAAACATGTGTGAGGCTTATTTAGGAAACGTGAATTGTTTTTTTGTTGTTTATTTTTTTAATAAAGAAGAGATTAAAGACTTCCTTGCCTTCCTCATGCCTAACATCAAACAACAAAGTAGCCTTGACAGAAATGATTAATCATTAGTGAACTTCTTTAAACTAAATACCCTGCATTATATTAATGATGTGGCTTCAGCCAATTATGCAGGTAGTGCTGCATGCTGTACACATCGCTTTGACTCGACACTGTCCAGTTCTACTCTAAAAACACATGAACACGCTGGGTTATTTTCCCAAGACCACTGGAGATCAGGATCAGATTTATTAAGATCAGACTTTTTATTTCTTTATTTCTTTTTTTTTTGTTTTCTACAAATCTCTCACTATCTTCATTCTGGTTTGTTCACAAAGTAATTTATCTATTTAGAGCAAACCAGCATGGCTCAGGGGTAGAACACAGGTGCTGTCGTGGTTTTGAGTCCTGACCTAGGGTATTTGCTTAATGTCCTCCTCTTTTCTGTTTGCCCTTCTTCCTGTAAACTACGCAAGAATAAAGGCCACCAGTGCCAAATAATAATTAAAACTACGAAACTGACATCTGTCTCACAAAACACTTGCTGTTAGCAGCTGACTTCTAGTAAAGTGTAAGCCATTATTAAAAGCAGGAGGATGCTGTAAGCTTTACCATCTGTTGCAGCTGTTTACTCAAGGTTTTAAAAAAACTGACGTTGAAACAACAGAACATGCCACTTACAGACACTGCGGGTGTGAGAAATAGACATAATGCATCAGAGCTTAGCAGTGTTGCTAAATGTATATTTTTTATGAGTCTTCACACAGATGCTACTATGTTCAATGCTGCCTCATGTTGTATCCTTGCAGGTCTAATCATGTGACAAAACCTTTTTTGAAAGATATTTCTGTGCCAACCATATTTCATTTTATACCTACCTGGTAGAAATGTTATACCTGTTGGGCAGTAGAACATGCGTAGTCATGAATCAGGAATGCATCTTTAAAACCCCAAAATATAATTTACATGTAGGAAGTCACCTAGACCAGTTGTCCCCTGGTTTAAACTGACTATAACAAGTTATTTGGTCTTTCAGTGCTGTAAAAAGGTTGAGGACCATTGGTCTAGCTAGTTTGGTTTGTTAACCATTTATGATGTTTTATAGGAATAACTGATCTAAATGAGAATGAGAACCAAAATAAATAGAAAAAGTGCACAAAGTGATTTGTATAATTCAATACATTGAATGATATGCAAGTTTTCAACATTTTTGTAATTAGTTGCTAGATAATTCCTTAAAGGTCGCATTCAAAAAATTAACACTATCCCAAATTGTTTCTGCAGGTTCTGTGGAGTTGCTAAATGTAAGCCTCTACTAGCCGATTTCCCAATAAGCCTTACCCTGGCTGGTCGCAAGCGAAGGTAGGCAAGACCATTAATAATCATTTTCTCTGTGACGTAGAGTAGACTGGCTCTTTCTGATTCACTGTTTGTTGCCCTTTATTTCCTTTTTGTGGTAAATGCATGCAATGGGAGTTGAAGAAAATGTTCATGTGCAGCATGCATTTGCAACTCAGAGTAACCAATAATATTTCAAAAACAACAAGTATTACTCTGTTTTTTTATGAACAAACAAAAAAGCAAACACAGTTATATGCCATGGTTGAAGTACACGGGCACAAAACGATGAGCTCAGAGTGAGGTACCATATTCCTGTCCTCAAGAGCTACTCTTCTGCAATTCTTAAATTTATGTCCCAACATAACTGAGCCGAATAAATGCCTCCTTACCAGACCTCTGCAAAACTTCATGACATCCTGGGAAGGATTCATGCACCTGATTCGGCTGTGTTTGAGCAGAGATGCATCTAAAAGTTGTAGGACAGTGACTTATTAGGGATGGTTTTTTTTCTGTTTTTTTCTTTTTCATGACATTAAAATGTTGGTTTAGCTCAATGGGTAAAAAAATATATTTACCAGTACAAATTGAAAGCTGAGAGGGGCAAAATGGGAATACAGAGGTATGGGATGCAGGTACAAATCTGCATAGAGGCAAACTAACATGCCCCTTTTTTTCAGAAACTCAAACACTTTGACCTATCCTGGACTTAGCTAGTCTACACCGATTACATTATTTTTTAAGACTATTTGTGAAACCCCAAAAACAAAATGTCATCCAATATCGACAAATTCTTGTGAACCCATCATTGTGCATAGTCTAATTTAATGAGCTAGATGCATCATGACACCCCTAAAGTCTATGAGGATCTTGTATTTTTAAAAATTGATGTGGGTTTGCCGGCCCATTTAATCCTTTTAGCTCAGGGTTTCATGTCTGTGTAGGTGTATATGTGTGTGTGTGTGTGTGTGTCTTTGTGTGTGCCAGAGCCTGGGTGTGTCAGACCAGTGAGGAAGAGGAACTACATTAGGACTTGGGACACAAGGTCTAATTAATTACTCTTGCCTTCGGGTTATTCAGGTAAAACAATTACACCTACAATCTATTTTTCAACAGACTGTCTTTGCAATTAATGTTATTACCCCTCATGTTATAATGAAGCAGAGAACAGCAGTGCACTACAATCAGGGTCTTGGTAGCAGGACATGTCTGAGGGGAGCAAACCATAAGTGTGTATGTGTGTGCCTGAAACAGTCAATACTGTCCGCTTGTAAATCATGCATTTTTAAGTGCATACAACATTAATACTGTTCCAAATGCAACAGAGATTGAGTTTGCCGCAGGATGAATAAAAATATCACAATGGGCAAGGTCTCTATAATTACTTGGATTCAATTAAGGGCCTTTTGAACAGGTGGCTTAATAAGCTTTCAGCCTCCCCTCTCCACTGTGCAGTCTAATGAGTGTCAGTCAGAGTCAGGAGAAGATAATGCTCTTGGCCCTGGGGCCTTCTATTACTTCTACCGTCTGTCTTCACCTTCTACCATCAGGCCTCAGGTTACATCTGTGACACATATGTCTGCCTGTTCACAAACTCATTCACTGCTTGACACAAACGCTGTTACATATTTAACATGTGTTGCATGATATGGCAAAAGGATAAAGTATTCAACTTTTTTTTTCTTTTCTTTTTTTCTTCTGCGCTCTAGAAAAGTTTATAATAAGTTAGTCGGGGCAGATACTTAATGCCTGTAAGTCAGTGAACCACAGAGTGAATTTCTCCTCTTCAGCAGTCTCCTCATATTAAAAGAAAGTCAGAAAAATCACTATAACAAGACATATTGATTTCCATGTAATTTAAAGAAAAAAATCAAAAGACTTTCTGCAACTTGGACTTTTAGGATTGATCAGAGGACATTTAAAAATGTAAAAGTTCAAATGGAATCTTTTGGATCATGGTCGTAAAAAGTAATAAAGCAAAAGTAAAAATATCTGGACAAACTAAACTTTAAAAACCACTGCCCCAGAAGTACCAGGATTCTCAATTAATTGTAAAAATTACTATATGGCTCAGTTAAATAATTAATTTAGCATAAAATGAACAGAAAAATAGAGAAAGAAAAGCTATAGACTTTTATTACAGTTTTCAGTGTTGCATTTATTCATACTTGCCTTTCACTTTATCAATGTTTCAAAATCCAAATTTAATTAATTGATAATTGCATTTTTTGCTCATTTCGTACTCATTTTCTATTATTTTTATTGATTTATTCATTTGTGACTTATTTAAATTAATTATTGTATAAAGAATTGTAAATGCATGTATTGCATTTTATCATTTATTTAGTTAAAGCCTGGAATTTGTTCTAGGAGAGAGATATTTTAGGAGATTGGGATCATAAAACCTTATTGCGCCTCTGAAGAAGCAGAGGAATGTGTGGGAGGAGCATAGGGTCTGTTATAAAATGTGATGTGTAAACTGTATTTATTAGTTGTCTCCATAAGATCTATGGGACAGCTCCTTGCTATGAAGACAAGTAAAAACTTCACATATAAACACTCATGCTCTTGGGTCTCCTTGTGAAAGTATTTTTGATAAATACAGTAATTAGAGATTTTAACTTATTTGATTTTACTTGGTGGCAAATTCAATTCAAAAATAATTTAAACATATATGGATATTTTGTAGATGTTGCACCCTGTGGTATTGCATTCTTTCTTTTTATATATATATATATATTATTTCATTCATGGAATTTATTCATTTCTTCTTTTATAAGCTTTGGGCCTGTAGTGGGCTTTAATACACAGTGGCTAGGTCAGAAACTGGGCGAGAAGTAAGGGGAAGACATGTGGTAAATGTCCGCAGAGCCAGCAGGACAGTACGTTTTTATGAAACAGTTTTAACCTATATTTTAACTCTATCAGACTGTTTACAAATATTCCAGAAAAGATCCAGTTTTTGTGTACTTCTCTGAGTTAAATGTTAATCTTTAAGGAATGTGAGGAAACATATCAATAAATGCTTGGTTTTTTTGCTGTGTTTTCTTCGTTAAGATACTGAACAGAGGAGCATAAAATGTAAGGAAATGTAAACCTATGTAAACATGACTGTTAAATCAGCTTTTTAGAACAATTGAAATCAAATCATTTTCCTGTCGCGACTATTATTTTTGACATCATTTTGGGTCCTTGAATTATCAATAGTGATTCCTGAATGAGTCGCATACACTGTAAATACTGACTGCTGCTGAAATTACACTGACTGGTCCAGCAATGTTTTAATGATTGCAGGTTTTGGATGCAGGCTGTGTAACATGCAGACAGGTTTTTGCTCTCTCGACTTGAGGAGCTCAAGCAGAGGCCTCCCTAAATGATCTATGCTCTATCTGCATGCGTGTCTGAGCTGTAAGTATGTGCGTGTGTTACACCCAGAGACTGTATCCCAGCGTGAGAAAATCAATGCGTCCGCTGTTACAAGGCCCAGTCCATCAGCGTTCGCACACGCGCAACAATGCACATTGCACACACAATCTGGCACATCCTTTCTCACCGTTTCTGCACACATACCCTCTATACAGCCTGACTCCCTTCCACCCTCTCTGCACGCAGTCTGGAATATTGATGTGCTCTTTAAGAGACCTCCTTTTCTGTCTGTGTCACAATCCATCCATCTACACACCATTTCTAACAACACCATCAGATGGAATAAAAACAGTTCAGCACTCGCTCTCCTATAGTACAGTGGTTTACACAATCATCACGCAGGCTCAGATGGCATTCCGCAAGCTCCGCATTTCATCATCTTCACATTATAATGAGGCAATATTCCTTTCTACTGCATGTCAGTTTGTATCATTTCATGTTAATAATAAATCAGACATTCCACATTGAGTGAGATATTATTCCCACACCCAGATGTACTTCATTAAGGCAGGGAATCCACTGACACAAACTTTCGTTTCTGGGCACTTCTGGCTTTCATCTGCACCAGAAGAATCCCTCTCTGCGTGGGTGCACATTTATGTGTGTGTGGTAATGTCTGCAAGCTCCCATGAATGCATGTCAGATAAAGAAATAGAAACCAGAGTTGGTGTGTGCATATGCGCACCAGCTTGGGGTTGATTATCACGAAGTGAGTGGCAATTAATGTAACACTAATTAGAAAGGCTTTTATGTGCTGAGGACTAAGAAGGGTCTGCCAGTTGATCTCCAGAAAAGCTGCAGGAGAGAGAACAGGAAGAACATAAAACACAGCATGTGTGGCTTGACAAGACAGTAGCCATAACGCAGTTGACACAACATGTCAATTAGTGTCTTGCACGGTGGAGCGGGCTGTCTTAGAAAGGTAAATTAAAATTCCCTTTCTTGGGATCCGGATTTGAGCAAAGACCCGACACATCAAACAAACAGCAAAGAAAAAAGAGAAAAAAACAGTTGATACAGCCTATTTCTGTGGTATTGATGTTGTTATAAAAAAAATAACACAGCTAAAAAATCCTGAACTAGTATCCAAGAAGATTACTAGCTCCAAATCATCCGGCCAAGATTTCATTTTATCTCTCCCTACTGAGCCATCATATCAGAAACAAGGAGAAAGCGATAACTATGCTCCTCCAATCAGCTTTCCTCGCAATCTTCATATCCCAACAGTAATGTTCTGTTTATTGCAGTGCACCAAGTATAACATTATTTATTTCTCAATAACAAGGAAACATTTACATCTTTGTTTCCAATCTTTTGCAGACAAGCCATAGACATTTGTTTTATACAGCAGAAAATAAAAAAAGAAGTATCGAACGCCTCAATGTTTTTCTTTGTGCATATATTTCTAAAGGGGCTTTCGACATTAAATTCAAACCAAATGTTAGTAACAAAATTTCAAGTAGTCAGCTCACATGAAGAAATCAAGACAAATTAGTCCATAATTTCAGTCTCATGTAATACAACAAAATGGCAAAAGAAACAAGAATTAAAACACGTTAAGAAATCTACAAGAAGACTGGAATTTATCAGTATTCAGACATCAGTCATACCCTTACCAGTGAAAATTAGCATCTAATGGTTCAGTTTGAACTAATAGCTCATAAAAGGCTTTCCCATTACAAAAGAATTGCATAAGAAGAATTCCATGATGTGACAAAGCAAAGTGCTCTCTGAAGACATTTACAACCTTATCGTTGCAAAACATATTGATGGCCCTGGTTAAAAAAGGGATTTTGAAAGTGTACATGTTTTAGTAAACTCAGCTGAGGCTATTGTCTTTAGGGCATGGGTGCCCAAACCTTTTGCCTCTGAAGGCCAAAAAATTAAAATCTATCAGATTATTCTTGTCAGTATTTTTAAGTGTCCTTTGTCTGTATTCTACTGCTCCATGTTGATAATAGCTGCATAAAATAGCAGCCAGTGTAGTAACCTGCATAGTTGGAGGTAGTTTGATCCAGTCCGGTGCGGCAACAAAGGCTCATGTTATAATAGGACTATCTGTGAGCCTATGAAGTGAGCAAAGGTAAATATGTGCACAAGCCACCTTATCATGACCCTTGCAGTTCTTTATAATTAATTCGGGACATTTCAATTATAATGTAAGCACCATGCGTGAGAACTCTATGCAGCACAATAAATACTCATTGAGTATGCCTAACATTGAGTATCCTGTATGGATTGGTGAGTTTTTGCCAACATCTTTTGCTAAATTACTGCAAACTACCTCATAAGAAATGTATTTACAGAGAAAACTGCTGATTTATTTGATACCAATTTTCTTTGTTGAATGTTCAACGAAAATGAAAAAAGGTTCTCTGCTTCCGTTTAGTGTTTTATTAATTATTCTCCTCTCCTCCAAGTTTAACTCAGTTTCCCTTTCGACCATTACATGATTTATCCTTCCTGTTCTCTACATCCCTCCTCTCACCATCCTACGTGGTGTAATCTTGGGGATTGTGTGGTCTCTCGGTGTGAGAGGTGATGGTAGAGCAGGATGAATGTGATAATCTGCCACACTGGATTACAGCCTAATCTCTAATCTCTTTGGCCCTCCTCTGCCAGGGGACCACCTCCACCAGTGCCAATTTTATTAATCTGAGCTCCCATGCATCAACGGCTTAACTCTGCCCATTTTGATTTCCCAGCTTTCATCAAGCATGTAAAGTAATAAGAGTTGAAATGATCGAGCGTTGTGATGCAACACTTCCAAGTAAAAGTCTGTGACCTCTGCACAGTCTATGGAAGGATTTAGCTACCAATGTTAATCCTTAAAATGTGAGGATTCATCTAGAATAGTTGCTTTAGGGATGTCCCAGGTAGCCTAAATTGCAGAGTGCTGCAGTTTTGGCTCACACTTTCTCTGTATAAATGCCCATGCATGGGTCTTCGACTGCCTCTGATGTAATCTCCATCAAAGTTAGACCAAGCATGAAGGTTGCTGTGCCACGTCTGACTTCATGACCCGAAAAACTCACAATTAATGTCCCCTATCATGGGGTTAAATTGGGGCTAAATATTCCTCTAGATAGATGGGAGAAGGCAGTGTGGAGAAGAGTGATTTTAACCCTTAATAAGGCAGCCACTGTATGGCCAATTACCTACCTTTCTTTTATTAATATGCGTTCAATTCAGGGTTGGTTTCCTGCCTGATGTCTCTGTGTTCAATGAGTTAATAAATGTGTGGGTTTAGACCAAATAATCTGAGACACAAGTAATGGTAATCCTAAAAAGGCTTTTTAAAATATTGTGTCTGAAGCCATCTTTCTTTAAACTCATGATTAAAGAACGGTTTTAGTAAAATTGATGGTAATCTATTAATTCTATTTTCTTTCTGGGCTATACATATGACATGAAGCAGTAGACACAGTGAGCTATTTCATTTAGCCACTAGTTACTAGGCTGCACTAAGACCTAGAGTATATATGTGGCCTTTTCAGCAACAATCCTATTCATGTATTCACTCCTTGTTTAGAAACAAGGGTGGAATACAAGGAGACTCACCTCATAGTGGCTGTTAAACTCCATCCAGTTCTAAAAACCTATAGAAAACTGCAGGGTTGAGCTAAGAAGAGGGGAGCATAAAAGGGTACCCAGGACAATGGATAGGCTAGAGAGACTGTCAAAAGAATAGTGTTCAAAGATTCCTTACTCTACATGATCCAAACTTATGAAATGTTTTAGAAGACAAAAGGGCTGATTTATCAAGATTCCTGATAATGAACGCAAAATTATCTGTGGCGCTAAAAAATTTGCGCAAGTGGGATGTCCTTAATTTGCAGGTGATTTACTAAGATTGCGTGCGCTATTCTCATAGGCGCAAGCAGCGGTATTCAAATGAGGACATTGTGGCAGCTAATGCAAGCTGCACCACGGCTAGGGAGAGGAGGAATAACTCGCATGGATCCATAATGCGTCTTTGGCAAAAAAATTATGCTAAAATGCTGTAAATTCTGTTTTTTTGTTTGTCAATAATAAATGTAATCCATGAGGTGTGCATGCGCTGCTCTATGCTGCATGCACACATTGTATTGCAGGGTTAGACTGATTAAAACTGCAGCATGTCTGAATTTTATTTTTATGTCATGTATAATGCAAATTATCATTGTGGTATTGTATCTGTTTACTACATTTTATCAATTGGTTTCCAGGAAGGTCAACCACCACGTGAGAAACTAATGAGGATCCACTAGGATCATGTGCGCTCAGCTTATCTTCACCAGGTGCAAATGCGATGAGACCGCAGTGAGATATGATGCGTCTTTGGGGGAAATTTTTTTAAATATTTACATAACTCTCAGGTCTATGGCCATTAGTGTTAATTACTCTTAGTTTTTATTGTGTGTGAATGACATTTTTTGTGTGTCTTTTTGTTTCTCAATAATAAACTCATGTTGAATATGGTAGCGCAAAATTAATACATGTTTGTCAGAAGTGCTAAAAATAGATGCTAAAATAGCCGGCGCAAATATTTTTATGCTTAGTAAATCACACTGAGCATGGAACGCCAACTTATTTGCCTAATCTCCTCCCAATATTTTGCGTCTTCTTACAGAGACGCCCAGATTGCATATTCATCAAGGGCAAAACCACTAAATGGATTGCATGCGTCTTGCTGTGGGTTTAACTGGCGCAATGCGCTCTGCGCCGTGTTGATAGATCAGCCAGAGAATTTTTTTGCGATGCTGTGTGGTTTGCGCGGGTTTTAACAAGCGAAACCATTGATAAATCCGCCCCCAAGTGTTTTCATACTGGGAAAAGGAATTAACTTCATATCTCTTGAGACATACAACCCCCTCAGTTGACTTATTTTTCCTGATAATCATCACCATAACCTTTTTCACACTGGCCAAAATGCATGAAACATCTGGCTTTTGAGGGGAACGGGAGAGTGTTTTGTTGGCATTCAGTTCCGCAATAAATGACTGCAAAATTTATTAGCTCCGGCTCCAATCAGAGTTGATGGGAACACAACACCAGGGTACACATGCTAATTTTCAATGAGGCTGCGTTGCCCGGGAGGCTCCAAAATTGTGTTGTTGTTTTTTTCCTTTAATGAAACACAAATTAACTGACCTAACATCTCAGGCATCACTTTTTCTAGCCCTCAAAGTGACGGCAACAACTCACAGAAAATAAACAGGACTGATTGATTTTACCCTTCTCTGCAAGGCAGCTGGCAGCTCACTCTTAGTCCCAGTGTGTGAGGTTGAATTCCACAGCCCAGTCAAGATTAATAAACCCATCAAATTATCTCAGAATGTCCTGATGATCAGAATATGCTGCCCAAAACAAATGACAGGATTCTGTTTCGTGCTATCCTTCCATGTCGCCTTGTTCTTCCTGCCTGTGGTACTAGGCTTTGGTTCTGGTTATAAGAGGTTTCCCAGTTCACAGTGTTGCCCTGACAATTCTGATGGGTAAAACAAAATTACTAACTAGCATGAGTAAAAGATTGTTCTTAGCTGATACATCTGTGGATTAATAAGAACAGTTGTAGTGGTTTTCAAAAATGTTTAGATGCAGCCAGACACATAAACATAACTTATTGGGTTTTTATGAGTCAGACCAACACAAAGTAGTTGACAATTGTCAAATGGAAAGAAAATAAAGCCTTATTTTTAGGGATGCAACAATACCACTTTTTTCAAACAGATTTGTACTAATGCTGATACTCCTACCACTCAAAAAGTGCAATGAATTGCAAGACAAATGAGAAAGCAACATTGACTGTGAAATTTGAGCAGTTTCCACATTTTAAGTATCAGTTAAGGGTATTTGTTAACTAACACCACTACGAGTACATTAGAACAGTATTAGGCCCGATTCCCGATACCAGCATCAGTATTGTGTATCCCTACTTGTGTTCAAAAATTTGGACATATAAACATGCAATTACCCTAGTGTTGATTTTAATTCAGTCACTTAAATCAATACTTTGTAAAAGAAAAAAGAAAAAAAAACATTTTGCAACGATTACAGTATTAATTGTAAAAATAGAGTTTTAATAATAAAGTATTATTCTCGTGTACCCCTGTCAGCTTTGCAAATATAGCAACTGGATAATTTGCCCATGTATTCCGCTCCATCCATGTTCTTACCAAATTCAATGTCCTGCTGGACAAAAGCCTTCCCAAAGCATGATAGTGTCATCACTATGTTTCACAATAAGGATTTTGAGTTCAGAACTATGTACAGTGTTAGCTTTTAGCCATACATAACCTTTTTAATTTGGGCTACAAAAGTTAAATGTTGATCTTGTCCTACCAGCACACCTTCTATCTAATGTTTGCTGTGTTCCTCACCCGGCTGGAGGTAAATAATATTTGACAAAATAACTTTTTTCTTGCCACTTTCCACAAGGGCTAGATTTATGGAGTGCACAAATAATAGTTGTACTGACAACATATATACCAAGTCTGATTTTAAGTTCAATTGATTAAAATTATAATCAGAGAAATACCAGAGAAATAAAATCTAAAACAAATCCAAAACAAATAAATATTTATTTCATACTCTATAACTGTCCTACTCAGGAAGGCAGCATGTTGGAGTAGCTCTCTTATGTTAGTTCTGAATTTATCTTTTTGTAGCCATTTGTTCCTATTTCTTTGTTTTGAGGCGTTGCTTTTCTTGACAACTGAATGTTCTGAAGAAGAAAGTATTTTTGCGACAACTGTTTTACTTTTGGAAAGTTATGATCCTCAACTGTGGGGAAAATATGTTTTTTTTATATCTAGGAGCAGCTGATTTGTATCTCAAAAGCTCAAATAATGCCTGAACTACAACCCAAAATCCAAAAGAGTTTAAAAAAGGAGGGTTCATGGATGCAGAGAAGGACCAAGTAGCAAGGAGCGAAGGAAGACGTTTAAACCATTCCTTCCAGCTATCATGATGGGCAAGAATGATATCCCTGACTCCAACATCTTTCTTTCCTTTTAACCAAACTGCCAGAGCAGCAAAGGCAAATGAACTGGATTAACAGGGCTTGCCAACAATTGATAGTTTGATCCAATACATGTTGCTATGGAATATTGTCTCTGCTGCCTGAATGATGAGCTGTTAACTTTTATAATAGTCACATATGACAGTCATGAGAGATCAAACAGCAAATGGGTAATCTGTTAGAGGCTTCCTTTTATTTGTTGGGAGCATGACTGCTACAGACGTTCCTTTCTGCACATCACCACATACACCAGCTTTTTAAAGATATGCTTCAAGTCTTGAGAAAAACTGATGAACTGTATATAGCGCTTTCCTAGCCATAGGCACCACTCACAGTGCTTTACAGTACAGTTACATTCACTCATTTGCACTCATAGGGATTAAGTGCCTAGCCCAGGGGCACATTAACACATGGTAGGAGGAAGGTGGAACTGAACCCACATCCTTCTGATTGCAAGACAAATACTCTATTCACTGAGCGCAGTCATTCATAATTTGGAATGTTTTCTGCTTTTGGTTTTAAGCTGTTTATCTTAAGCAGGCACTGTTTTGTAACCTAAACCACAACATATTCCCATTCCTTCCTATCTGCCATGTAGACTATTCATATCACATTGTTCAATTTCAATGTATTAGAATAGAAAGAGCCAAAGCTATTTCCAGCTCACCTAACCAAACCGCTATAGATTAATTCAATCTATTAGATAATAGAAAACTGCTACTATTGATACAAAATGACTTATTCAAGTTATAAACATGTGTAATATAAGTATTATATGCAGCTGTATTGAAAAAAAAAACAGCCACAATTTGATTTATCAACCCAGACTTTACAGCTGGCTTGCTACAGTTGCTCTCAAAGTACAGGTTACTATGGAAACACACAATTGATTCGGATTAGCCTAACCTGTTTTAGGTTTGTCCAATTTTAGGCGGCTGGATCATTCGAAGGACCGGAAGTGAGTGGCTATGAAATTGGACGATCTATCCTTCATTTAATTTATTTTTTTCGGCCTTGCCTCTGTGTATGTCCTGTATCCTAGCAACCATGATGACACTAAACACAAGTTAGAGAAAATGGACCTCAAAATCTTGCTGAGGTCTTTTTTATTATTCATTTAATCCTTTTAAATTAATCAGTTTAATAAGATAATTAAATTATATTAAGAAATATGTTTATGCAAATGACAAAAGCTCGACCACACAACCACTATAAGTTTTTACAGTAATTGTTGTAGCACCAAATGTAATATATTTTAATCTGTACCCTTCTACAGCTTTGTCCACCGGTGTTACAAGAACAACAATCTCCCGCTTGGCCCACAATGAATATTTGGATAAAATCTGTGAAAGATCCATCTGACCCATTCTTGAAATCTGAGAAAATGAACGATACATTTATAGGTCCCATTTGGAATAGTTTTCGTCACATCGCTGTGTTATAATTGGACTTCAAATACAGCCTTCGAAGGATGAGCCCCTGAACCCCTAATGATCTTATTCTGTGAAATCCACTTCATGGATATTTGCGCGCGTGTGTGTGTGTGTGTGAGAGAGAGAGAGAGAGAGAGAGAGAGAGAGAGAGAGAGAGAGAGACCTTACCTCTGTCACCCGTGTATGTGTTTTCAGGATTGAGTGTGTCCAGCAGGTGGACAGAGCTCGTAGGTCGGAGTTTGCCACGGTCCTCCTGTTGATGGTCTGCTGAGCTCAGGCCGTTTTCATACAGCTGGTTCTCGCCGTGCCGCAGATGCCAAGTCAGACCTAACAGGTGGACCGCTGCAGCCACACACACACACCCACAGACAGAGAGAAAGAAAGTGTGTCAGCCACAGGGGGAAAAGAAAAGGAGGGATAAAAGATCATTATTCAAGGCATGCAGAGGGGTGTGTCTGAATCCCGTTTAATGCCCATCTTAGAGCACTCAGTCTCTTTACTTGCTTATTAGTGCCAGCGTGCAATGGACAATTAGCAAATACACACAAACAAAGAAGGTGTCACACACAGATTCGTGTGCACGTGACCAACCAAACATAGCATAGGTGGGCAATTAAGGCAGATCTTCAGAGCGGGAGCCCAGGGCCGGTATTAAAGCGTTAACACAGTCTTTTATGCATGACTAATGATGCTTTGAAAGCTGCTGCCGATTCACAATCCAAATGGGGCTTTTAAACAACAAAGGGTGAGGAGGATACAGGATTCCCCCTCCCACTTATAAAAGTGTTTACTAGGACAACAATCCTACATCCTGTCAAATAAGAAGAACCAGCGCCATGCCCATTAAAATGAAATAATTAGCGTCTTGCAAGGCTGTTAATAAAATTAATTGTTTATCTTAGTCAACCAATCGTGAGGTTCCTTTCACCAGAGATTGTGCCTGAAAATTGCTTTAGTTTAGCACTTTGAAAGAATCTGTAAAGGTTCTGTGCCTTTGCTGGTGGGAAGAACAAAGCGAATGAAATACATCATTGCAGGGTTTTTTTTCTCTCCTGACACATTTGGAACATCAAACAAAAGCAAAGACTCAAATCACAAAGTTTTGATGTGCTGGTGGCAGACAGAGGATGGCTGCTGCATGCAGATCAAGGTGCAAAACTTCTAAAGACTTCAAACGTCTCTACCGTCTACCGCCGCCTGCCTGCTGATTGCCGACGCCCAGAAAAACCTCTAGACGGCAGCTTACCTCAAAATGGCTGTTTAGAAAAACAAATCCCAATTTATATATAGGGAAAAACCAACACAATCACATCATCCCGGTGCTGCATGCTCTTTGAATGCGTGGTAGCCTGGACATCTCTCTATGCACACACACGAGCACACCCACTATCTCACCCACACTCAGTCCCCTGCTGATGAGGAATGCCTAATTAAACCTCCAGATAGTTCAAAGCCATTTGCAGTTACTTTTCACTGAAGCAGAGGGGAGCAAATTAGAAAAAAAGTACTCAGTTTCCTGCAAAATGCAGCAAATGAAGGATGAGCTGTAAGAGCATCACCAAAGCATGGTCTCTCGCTGCATTCTGTTTTCTGTTGGGATCGGCAAATACGTTGCAAGTTCTGAGTGACTCACACCACGCTGGGTTCGGCTATCTACTGATGCACAATGCCAACTCTTCAAAGAATGAACACTGAGGATTACCAGTGCCACGAGAGGGAGACTCCATGCATCATTTAGTTCAGACTAATTAAACTGTCAGCTGTGACGAGGCCAGGCGCGTGCACACGGACCCGTTCTTCAACGTTCTCCCCCCGTTTTAAAAATATCTCTTTTGATTTCCATTGCGGTTCTCTCTGTTTTGTGTTTAAAAATGTAGTGTCAGGGATTTTCTCATTAACACACTGCTGTGAAATTACTTGTGATGATTCACTGTGATGCTAGAGGGAAAAGAAAACCCAAATAAAATTGTATGACAAACAGTAACTCAAACGATCTGCCTTGTATATTCAATTTCATGGATTAGTTTTTAGCACAATTTATTCTGACCACCTGGTACTGCATGGACTACATCAAAAGCAGACAGGTGGGAGAAAGAAAACAAATCTAAAATAAAACTACTGAAAAACACACTGGTGCTGATTAGAGTCACTTTCTTATTTAAGAACGACAAACGAAGAGAGAATCCAGCGGAGATTTCCTTCAAGCTACAGCCCATTATCGCTCTCTTCATTAAGATTAAACATAAAATATACTATTGCACCGCCAACTACGGGTTTGCATTCATCATCGCTATTCGAACTGCATTATATTTTGCACTGAAGTGGAACAACCTATCATGGTTTCATAAATTAGTCTGTGAGAGTGCTTTGTGTGGGATGACAAGTTATTCCCAAACGAATGAAGTTAGCGTTTCCACCACTCAGCTTCGCCATGCTCCAAATTCTTCTCACTTCCTCTCATCTGAATTGCCTTTCCTGGTCCTCTAGTTTTCCAATAACCCCCCTCCACCCATCCACCACCACCAACACCATATATTTTAGCAAAGTATAAGCCACTCCAGTCAGGACTCTGAAGCAACAGTCCTTAGCAGCTCTCTTGCTTTCTCCTCCTCAACACTCCACACCTTCTCGAAAGCCCTTCGGATCCTGCACTTACTCATCACCGTCTTTTTTCATGGCTGTTAACCTTTTGCAAGAACACTGTCTGCGGGTACTGAGCACGTGCACACACATGCAATGACACAATGAGGGAACAAGGAAGTAATATATCTTGTGATAAGGGAAGTAAGTGCATTGTTTTTCACCTGGCTAAAGGATTTTGGGCATGAAATTGGGTACTTGCATTTTGTAACCGCCAGAAGCTAACTGTTTATTTTTGGTATGAAATCGGACCCTGAGGGGTTGCTGAGTTTTGGCCTGTGCTCCATCTTGTGGTTCGTCTGTATCTATGGTGGACATCAGCTCCTCTCTACTGTGACTCTTTTTTGTCTGCGTTATCTGAGACCTTGGGGGGCTGCTCCCAGGCTTGGTGTGTGTGTGTGCGCGTGTGTGTATGTGGGTGGGGTGGGGGTAATTTATTTTTTGATAATCTTCATGGCTGGTCCAATTAGCTGCCACCACCTTGTGTCATTAATTACCGTTCAACTGGAGGAATATCCAATTTGCCCCTTTTGAAGAGTCGCAGCAGACATTACAAAGCAAACAGAACTGCTATCCTGCTTGCTTAGGTTGTTAAGATTTGTTTTGTCCGAACCTTTGCCATGTTTCTCGACAGAGGCGTATGAGCGCTTGTTGCGGGAACAGTTGGCTCAGCTGTAAAAAGGTGCTGTGAATCACTTGTGTCCAGGCTTTGCGTTTGATATTGTTAAATGAGCAACTACAGGGATTAGATTTAGTTAGATAAAAGGACAAATCTGATAGAGCCCAACAATGTAAGTGAATCAAAAGTCCCACGCAGGGCTCAATTAATCCACAATTGGGTTTTGGTGTCTGACCTTATATTAATCTAGCTTCAGTACTGTAGGGTAAATTGGCAAATGAAACTGTTATTGCAATAAATTGTCAAAGGAAACAACTTAGAATTTAACCTGAAATTTGGGAATAATGTAGGTAACTATGAATATGGAGCTAAACTCAACTGGAATTTTTTTGTTTTGTTTACCACCTCTAAAAGGATCAGATTTTTCTGACTAAGATACTTGCACTTCAGTAAAAACATTTAAGATATCATCAAAACAGCATTTTAGAAGATACATTTTAGGATGGGAATAAAAACCAACTTTACTTCTATACACCCAGACTTTTTTTTTTCTTCTCCTTTGCGTGGACACATAAAATACAGTCACCCAGAAACACTCTCAGACGCAGCGTGCGACCATTTATGTGAGCAGCATGTGCTCAGCATGAACCCTCACTGTTCCTGTCTTATCTTTATGGCTGTCTATCCATCCATTTCTCTGTATCCATCTCTGTCTCTCTTGTGCTTTTATAAAAATAAAAAAAATTCTGAAAAAAGAAAGGCAAGAAAAAAGAAACCATCACACGTTAAAGGCAGACTTATAGTGAGTCCAGTCATTATAACCAGAGAAGGAAAAGAGAAGCAGGCACAGTGGCGGCAATAAGCAGCAGTGCAGAGAGCTAACAGGCCTTCGCACACATGAATCATTGATCAGTGTGACAGTGAGATGAGTGCCAGAGGTAATAGGACGGTGATGCTTGGGGGGAGGTGGGGGTTCTTGCTGTACCCCGAGCTTCCCCACCAAGATGAGCGCTGAGGGTGAGGGCAGGAGTACAGGATTGGCAGAGACTTAGACAGTTCACTGTTAAAAGAAAGAGCTTCCTTGATGTGGCTTTTACAGATACACTTACATAAAAGAAGAATCCAGGGGCTTGAATGGAGAATAAGATAGCAAGAGAAGGCACAGCGCAGTACCTTGGAATTGCAGTGAACTTTCATTGTCACATTCAAAAACCATCCACTTCAATTATTTTATTTTTTACTTTTTTTTTGGTTTTTGTATAGACCAATAAAACTTAGCACATCACTTTTAAACGGAAGAAAAACGATCCCTCAAATATCAAAGTAGGCAGTAATGTGTGTAATTTGGATTCACTATAAATGCAGGTGTCCTTTAAAGACATCCAAGGACATTAATGAAGAAAGAGCATCATGAAGACCAACAGACAAAAGACAGAGTTGAGGAGCAGTTAAAGGAGGCTTAGTTTGTAAGACTTTATTCTGAAACTATACAAAGAATAGAAGAACTTCAAACTCACCAAGAAATGTCCTAACAATCAGAGATGCAGCCAAGAGGCCACGCTTCTCTAGAGGAGCTGTAGAGAACTGCAAGCTTGGGTGGAAAAAGCTGTTGACATGACAACCATTAGTTGTGCAAATGTGTTGTTTTTTTACAGAAGAGTTGACAGTAAATGCCATTTTTTGAAAGAAAAACAGAAGGAATCCTGTTTGCAGTTTCTTACAAGCGATGTAGGGGACACAGCGCAGTGTGGTCCCGCACTCAGATGAGACCTGAACACACCGTGGGGGTAGAAGCATCACAATGTGTCGATCAACTAACATCACAACAACATTTTCATAGTTGATTTTGATGGCAAAGTGTTAAAAAATGCAAAAACAAAGTCAGTTGGTATGAACTATTGCAAGGAACTTCCCATGATCAACTGAGGGCCAAAGATACATTAATTGTATCTGTTTAATGGGGCCGTTATAAACAACAGCTTGGAAAAGATGAGTTTTCACTCTGTTTGAGCTGTTGGAAGCAGCAATAATGTTGAGCTGCAGTTGTTGCTGTTGTTGTCAGGCTTGTGTGTGCTTCTAGATGAGATAGAAAGGATTGTGGGCTCAAGTGATGATTAAATTTCACACTTGTGCTGAGAGAAAAAGTAGGAGATAAAGAACATTTGTGTGAATTGATGTGTGTGTGTGTGTGTGTATGTGTGTGTGTATGTGTGTTTGAGTGTACATGTGTGTGCAAACCAATTTAATGCCTTTTACACAAAGTGCAAGTTCTGGGCTTCGCTGCAGGGCACAATGGGTGAGATTGACTGTGAATATACTATCCCATCGATATGCATTTCAGCCAAGGTAGCACTGCAGTCAGTTAAAAATGATTTATCAATACTCTCACGCAAGCTGAAACACACCCGGGCTCTGATTGCCACGTTCTTCTCACTTGCAGACATATAGCTAACCACAGACTAGATTCTGTCTGACAACCAGAGACTACAGCTCGCTTTGCCCGGCAGCAAACGCTTTCAAGAGCATCCGTCATTAGATTCAGAACGTAAGTTTAGCATATACAGTAAAGGCGGTTGCTCATCCGAGTTTTGTGTGGCTGTGTCAGCCTCCAGCTAAACCTAAACTTCTGAGAGAAGGGAGAAAAAGAGGGAACAAGAGAAAGAAGAGCAGAGGGAGATTAAAAGACTTAGAGAAGAGAAGAGAGACAAATGAGGAAAATAAATGTGAAAGAGATGGACTTCAGAGGCAATAAAACAAATCTGAATCCAACTTAATGTCAGAGGAGAGAGTAAGGGCCCAAGGGGGTCTCTCTCTCCTTCCCTACTACCTCTCGGCCGTGTCGACCCTTGCCTAGCTTTGAATCGGATTCTGCAGGGGTTCCTCAGTCAACTCCTTGAAAGCAACTAATTCCACTGTCATGACTGTTTAAGTGTGTCTGTTTGCATGCATAAGTGTGGAGTCTTCTGACATTTTAATTCGAGCAAGCACGGGCTCAATCTCCTGCCTCGTGGAAGACACAGCAACTCGTCGCTTTGACCTTGCTCCTCTCGAACGCGAAGCCTCATTTGGATAAGGGGATAAAATGGCAGAATGGGGTGGATAGAGAAGTAGCGGAGGTGGTGACACACTCCTCTCATCTCGTATGAAGCGATTTGCTGTGTATCCTCGTGTTTATTTACCAGCCGCGCTGCTTGTCACTGTTATCTGGTTAGTCACAGCCGAGACAGGGCACCACATCCAGCACAATGCAGCTGTACTCTTCATGCATCTCTTTCTTGTTCTCTCGTTTTGGATCCGATCACGCCTCCTCTCTCTTCTTCTGTCACATCCCCCCCCCGCCTCCTCTTCCGCTCGGCCTGTCTCCCACTCGCCGTCTCACTGATTCGGACCCTTTCTGAAAGCTGAGTCATGTCGAAGCAGAAAGTATGCGCTTGTTTGAATGAGCAGGACATCTGTGCCATGTAACACTGGCTTTCCAACAGACACCACCTGCAGCTAACATACTGCACGGTTCAATTCAAATATGCCTGTGCGTGGGCTTGTCACTGTGTTGGTGTGCGTGTCAGAGGGAGAACATATCAGAAGGGATAAGAGAGAAGAATTGGATCTACAGTAGATGTGAGTTACTGTGCACTTTCTGTGCGTTCTTGCCTGGTGAACTATTGGGTTATTTTCCAGCAGCCTCTCTGACCTTCTGGAGACATTTTACCAAAGGGCTCCCCCACCATTCAGAGCTTTCTGAACACCGTCTGTCGAGCCATTTAAAGCAATTTTACAAGAGCCTTGAGTAGCTGTTAGGGCAGTTTTAGCAAAGGCCAGCAGGTTTCTTAGAGCTGCAACGAGATGACCAAAATAGAGGAGTGGAAACAAAGAGAAACTAGACCAATCAATACTAGCGCCAATGAGCCATGAAGCAGCAGGCAGAAGGAGCTAGTGTCGAGGAGCAGGCATTCACACACATTTTATTTAATCCTAAGAAACATATATAAATCTTTGAATTGAATTGAATATGAAATCTCAATAACAATTAATTAAATGTTTAATTAATGTTTGGTGTTTATCACATCACATTTTATTTGGATTTTATATTATAGACCAAGGCCCTGTGATGGACTGGCGACCTGTCCAGGGTGTACCCCGCCTCTCGCCCGTTGATAGCTGGAGAAAGGCACCAGCCCCCCCGCGACCCCTGGAGGACTAAGCGGTTCAGAAAATGGATGGATTATAGACCAATATATAGTAAAATGCAAAAGTAAAGAGGGATGGACTTAAAATAAAAACAAATATTTTCTTTTTTTATCACAAATGGGAAACTGAAATGTGTGGTGTACATTTTGTATAGCTCTCTTCATTCTGATATCCCTGTAACCCCACTTACTGTGATATTTAGGACAAACAATTGCGTTAGATGTTAAGTGAAATAAATTATGCTTCATTTAAACTAAGTGCCAAAGCAGCTGTTCTGTGAATGCCTCGGAGGTTTCTTATAGATTGTTAGTGAAGAAAAAGCATCATGAACCCCAAGGAACAAGAGCATGGATATCCGACCCAAGCCTGACAGGCCAGGCCGGGTTCAGACAGATATTAAGAAAAGGATGCTCGGGTTCGGGTCGGGCTCGATTACATCCGAGGAGGGAGGGCGAAAAACCTCCAAATCCATCCAGGCTCTATGAGAGCATTAGCAGTGTGCAATTTGTGAAAAAAACAGAGGGGGATATTTCATTATTTCATTTTATTTACTTTTTCTTCATACAAATAACAACAGGTTTGTTTATGCTTGCTGCAGGGCATCTTGCGCATATGTTTACCCTTTCAAAACTGACAGAATGTTTTTTATTGTTAACATAAAAAATGAAGATAGGATCAAATGTATTAGGTTGATTACAATTAAAGAAAATAATTCACTTGATTTATCCAGTCATAGTAGGTGAGATTATTTTTTCCCCATGGCAGCAGTAGTATCACCTTGTCCGCCCTCTCAGACCCACAGCTCTGCATATTTGTCTGTTGGGAAAAAAGTCCACCTCTGGACCAGAGGAGCCCAGTCGGGGTCAGGTGCAGAAAGTATTTTCAGGTGTAAGAATCCGTACCCTCGGTTTATTAAACCATGCGCACTTGTGTCGGGCTCGGGTCAGGCTCAGACATAAATATCTTATCTGTTCTGTCGGATGTGGGCCGGGCTCAGAAAGAAAAATGCGGCCAAATCTGCACTCTACAAGGAAAGCAGCAAGCGGCTTATTTATAGGTGCAGAAGTTTAAAGTTGGATTAGGGATGCAACGATACCACTTTTTTCAACCCGATACGATACCGATACTTGGATCAGAGTACTTGCAGATACAGAGTCCCACTGCTGATACTTCTACCACACACAAAAAAATAATTAATTGGAAGACGGGTTTTTAAATGAGGGTGAATTAGATACTAATATTAATAAAAAAACACCACAAAGCTAAAATTTCAAGTTAAAATGAAAGCTTTCTGTGAAATTATTGCAAAGTTTCCACATTTTTAGTATCGGTTCATGGTATACCAGTATGAATACATTACATAGTATCAGTATTGGTGCATCCCTAGTTAGGGTATGAAACATTATCCCAAGCTTTGAACATCCTACTGAAAAATTTTCAATGCATCATTTGAAAATCTAAACCAAAATATTTTTTTGAAGATTAAAAAGACAATCTTTCCTTACACTTCACAGTTATGTTGTTCCTTTGTCACATAAGATCCCAAATATTCTACTTAAAAGTTTTTTTTCTCTTAACATAAAATTGAAGTGGTAAAAATTGAGTAATGACCTTTAGCGATATTCAATCTCATAGTTATTCATTGGCCATTGATAAGTTCATCAAATACATTCTAAAAAGTATCAACTTATGTTTCTTTAAAGATGGAAGCTTTAGTAAAGACAATAGTAAAATAAAATGTGAAAGGGACGCAAACCCCATGGAATCCTTTCTCCAGTTCACTATACCTGTTAAAAAAATACAAATAAAATAAAATATAACAAGAACCACAAAATGACAGCAAAAATATAATTAAGATTGTACAATTAAAATAAGGAAGGATTTCCTGCAAATGTTTGCTTTTTCACAGAAGCAGACAAATTAGCTGTTTGCGGACAGCATTCTAAGCAGTATACACAGGATAAAAACACAGTTCACATTTATATTGATACACCCACATATGCACATTTGCAAACATTTATAGCATGTCAAAGGTGAAAGCCCTGCGCATGCAAGCTCTAATTATGCAAGGAATTGAAAAACATCTGCTTGAACAAAGAGCATAAAGCCCTTACACAGTGCAGAACACAGAGGCTGTGGTGTGATTGAGTCACTCTCTGACAGTGCTTTTGTGTCCAACTACAGTGTGCTGAGCCAGAACACTCCTAATAGATGCTAGTCTCCAGGACTTACTGGAAACAAGTTGCAGCAGCCAGTCCTACCCACTCAGCATTACTGAGTAGATAATTGGTTGCCAGTTGTCCCCCTTGACAGAGCTGTACGATGAGGAAGATTGCCGCTGATCGGCTGCAGACAATAGGCAGCCACTTGTTTAAATAACTTTGATGGAAGGTAACATTTCATTAGGCACCGCGCCGAATCAGCACCTCGACAGCTTCATTCTGACAGCCATCACTGGGCTCAGCCGACCCCCTGACATTACCTCTGTACACAATCACTGACCTCCTGCCTTCCATCTGTTATCAGAACAGGTTGTAATCCTCTGCATGCAGACTGAACGAACACGCCGCAGGATACACAGCACTCATCCACTCATTCATTTCACTGCTCCTTTATTAAATACACAGCAAAAAAATATTTAAGATGGTCAATTTAAAGTTTACAAAACACATTAAGTTGAGTTGATTATTTCAGATTGATAATAATAATTTAAAAAATGCAACTTACACTTTAGTTTTATCACAACCTCATTAAATCTCCTTTCTGCTTAACAGTGAATGAAAGCTACAATTATATATGTGCCATAACAATATTGTTTGAAATGTTACAAGTAGTCTGTCTTATTCAGAGGTTCTTTACTGCTCCATTTTGCTTGCTAGCATTTTATTTTACGTTAAATATTTGAAGCTGTAAAGTCCCGAGTACTGATAATTGATAATGGTAATTTTTTAAGTTGCACTACTAAGATAGGCAATGTGTTGGGGAAAAAAATAACTGGATTGATTCCCTGGTCTACTGGACAATCACGGCTATTGTAATATATTATTTGTGTCATTTCAGCTGGGTATTGAAGTTGTCCCAGTGTTAGATGGAACGTGCTTGAGAAAATGTCTAAGTTATCCCACAAGAAATATTTTCTCATAAGTGAAAGCGAGGATCCATCTACAGCCATTAACAACCTTATTGGGTCAAAACATAAAGCTTTTTCTGGAACCAGTTAAGGTTTTTTTTGTCTTTAAACATGGGAGCATTGTCTTGCTGAAAAATTATGACTCTGTGTCCCGTTGTGACTTTTCGTCCAAGTCTTTGTCTGTCTCTGCGTCCTTATCATCCTCAGCTGTCTCGAGTTTCCCTTGATTACGTCCACATGTATAAATTTTACAATGTGTGCAATGACATCCAAAGAGTCCAATTTTGGTTTAATCTAGTCCAGTGTTTCCCAGCCCTGGCCCTGATCTTTCTGTCCCTCTTTGCTTGTGAAGCATCTGGTCGCGGAAGGTTTTCGGTGAAATTCAGTCAGTTCACAGCATTGCTCACTAGGATATTTAGAACTTTGGAAAAGTATCTGGCCACAACAAAAGGGAACTCTGAAATGTGCAGTTTTATCACACAGCACAATGCCACAGATTTCAGAAGTATTGAGGGAGCATGCAGTTATTATACTGACTGCATCAATGTTCACCAGAGCTATTGTCCGTGAAATTATTTAAATTTCTCTAACATGAGTGCATTAGAAGCATTATAGAGAATTTGGTAGTACACCTAAAGGGCCACACACTTGTACACCGCGTGTAACCATGCAAGCCCAGAACCTTCACATCCATTGTGTTCACCTCTATGACTGTCTGATAACAAACAACCCGGACAGAAACTGCGACAATTGGTTTGCATAACCAAAGAATTTCTGCAAGAACTGTCAGGGAAGCTCAACTACATGCTAAATGATGGCAGTTCATCGTCTCTTGATTGGGATCACTTTCAATGGTGTTTGGCACATTGGAAAGATGTTCTATTCACGGATGAATCCCAATTTTGTATGAAAAGCGCTATATAAATAAAGTTTAACTGATTGATTGGTTGATTGATTGATTTATTAAATAACTGATTGATTGAATGATTGATTGATGGCAGACAGCGTGTGTGGCATCGTTTGGGTGAGCAGTTTGCTGAGGTCAGTACTGTGGATCAAGTACTGTAGGGCTGGACCATATAGAAAAAGAGCATATCAATAAAGGAATAGTCATATTGATTAATATCAATAGTTATCGATAAAAATCAAAAAATTTAAAAAAATATATTTTAAGTGCCCCCCCCCCGGTAATTTTGTAATTCTTCAATTAACTAATTTTAACTAAGAATTTAATTAATACATTTTTAAAACACTTTTTTTTATAACTAAGTTTGTAATACACAAACAAATCAAGAGATCTGAGTAAAATCAGTAAATACAAAGAAAAGTAATATTAACTATTATATTTATTTTTAATTGCATTAGTAATTTCAATTAAAGGCTTATCTTGATGCTTTTTTATCTTTTAAACATTTTATGGTATGGCCTGCATTTGTATAGCGCTTTACTCAGTCCCTACAGACCCCAAAGCGCTTTACACTACATTCAGTCATCCACCCATTCACACACACTGATGATGTCAAGCTACGTTGCAACCACAGCTGCCCTGGGGCGCACTGACAGAGGCGAGGCTGCCGGACACTGGCGCCACTGGGCCCTCTGACCATCACCAGTAGGCAACGGGTGAAGTGTCTTGCCCAAGGACACAACAACTGAGACCGTCAGAGCCGGGGCTTGAACCGGAAACCTTCCAATTACAAGGCAAACACCCAACTCCTTGAGCCACAGGAGTTTTATAATACCAATTCATTAATTCATTTTAATAATTAATTAATTAATTAATTTATTAAAAAACTCTTCAGCTGTAGGCTAAAGCTAACCAGATAACCACCAGAGTAAAGATGGAGCCAAAACACTACAGTCCACTCAGTCACTGAGAGCTGAAGCCAGCAGGTCTCTCCAACCCTGTTGTGTTTAAAGCGTGTTTCGCTTCTGAGGACCAGAACCGAGGGGACATTTTAAAAGCCACAGGTGTTGTTAGCAGAGCGAGCCGACATGGGTAAGTTTCCTGTGTCTCTCTGTAACAGATTTGCAGCGAGCTGAGAGAGAGGAGTCCTGTTTAAGACAGCTGATCATAGTTTTGTTATTGCTACATTTAGTGCTTTAGTGCGTCGATGATCAGCTCCAAATGGGAAGCAACTTTTACCTGAGCGACACATTTATCAGGAACTTCCTCCGCTGCTCCGTTGCTGTGATATTTGACTGCGGCGATGTTACCGTTAAACAATGAATGTTCTACTGATACCTAAATTTGTCTTTCTGTTTTTTATTTTGGACTGGATAAAGGATTATGGTGCCTGGATGCCCAAACAATGAGCTGAAGTTTAATAAAAGTAAATAAAAGCAGAGGATTTTCTACCCAGAAAACATATGAAATTTTCCAATTTACACTTGGGCTATCCTTTTATTTTTCATGTCTTTGCCCTAGATGGATTTGTTCTAACTCTTTGCTTCTTTGTCTTTTGTACTTGTAGAGAAAAACCAGCCCAAGGAGTATTTTGCTCTGCTCTCTGCTGAGATGTGCTTACAGTAATTACATTGCACCTATAGCAAAACTTCAAATGCAATCAAAATGACTTTTTATATGAAAGATGAAGCAATAAATTCAAACTTTAGATTATTTTTTCACTCCTACTCAATTTCTACTCCTACTCCACACTTTGTGATTAAGTACTTTTTTAAACAATTACAACTTTGTACAGCAATTTACCCAGAAATTAAATGGTCTGTGACATTTGTCTACACATTCCATCATTTTTTTATGTTTGTACAAAGTATTGACTTCAGAGTTGTAAACAGCAGACATAGTCTAAGCCAGGGCTGGAAGATCAAAGTTTCTTTCAGTGGTACTACCCGTGATCAAAGCATCTCCAACTGGTATAGTAAAGTTCTATAATCTTTACCTATTTATTTTTTTTTTAAAGTTACATACACTTGGAACAATTATGCTGGATGGGGTCCTTACTTTTGTTGTCTCATACTTTTTTTGTCTCATATTATACCTATTTTAGGTAATCAATATTTTTATGCCCACAAGGAAAACTCTACATTCACAAAATGTAAAATTGTTTTATATATGTTCTATATCAATATTTACTATGAAAGTGTTGCTCAGTCTGATAAACGTTTCATTTGGTCGGTTCACCTAATTGTTTCTATGTATATGAATCTAGAATAAAAACCTAATACAAACATTTTAAGATATCAGTTCTCATAATTGCCCTTGACTCTCTTGTATGCTTACTTTATTTTGGTAAAGTTTGTATTGTTCTATCAATAAAAGCTCCCTAGCAACTAGAAATGTGATCATGCAGTTACTTTGTTCAATTCAATCTCCTAACTATAGCTTTAACAAAAAACAAGCCTATACTACGCATCTATGTGTTTAGAACATGTTATCCACAAAGAAAGAGACCTGATTTTAAAGTGTAGATATAAATCAATGTATATTTCATTTTTAGTGCTGATATAGACCTACAGTGGGGCAAAATAGTATTTTGGAACAATTGATTGCGCAAGATGTCCCACTTAAAAAGATAAAGGAGGTCTGTAATTTTCATCAAAGATACATTTCGACTATGAGAGACAGAAAATAAAACACCCAGGAAATTGCATTGTATGACTTGTAAAAAATTCATTTGTATGATGGTCCAGGACACAAATATGGGTAAAAAAAATAGAATATTAATTCAACTTAAAAGGCAAACCTATTGTATTCTAAAGGCTTCATCATTTGCAAAGCTAGATATTATAAGCCCGTATTCATTATATTTTGATGATTATAGCTTAAGGCTTATAAGAAAAAAACAATTTTAAGATCTCAAAAAAATGTGAATATTGTGAAAAGGTTCGAAATTATAGGGTTTAATTGTTGCACTCTAAACAGCTAATTAATCCAACACAACTGCAGAGGGTTCCTGAGCCTTTAACTTGTCTCTCAGTCTGGTTCAGTACGAATCAGAATCACGGGGAAGACTGCTGACCTGATGGTGGTGCAGAAAACCATCCCTGAGAAGCCTCAAAAAATAATTGCAAAAGAAGTTGGATTTTCTCAAAGGGCTGCATCAATTACATTAACCAAAAGTTATGTGGAAGGAAACAGTTTGGTAGAAGATGTTGCACAAGCAGCAGGGTTGACGGTAGCCTGGAGAGGTTTGTCAGGAAAAGGCCATTTCAAAAGAGTTGGGGACCTTCACAAGGAGACTGACAGCATCCATACCACACCGCACTGAGTCAAAATTGATACAAAAGGGGCCCAAACAGACTACAAAGTACATATGCACGATATTTGAACTTTTGTACAATATTCTAATCTTTTGAGTTTCACCTGTATTTAGTCATTAATGAAGGTTCACCTCTGTACTTTGTAATGTCTGCTTGAATGGCAATGGCAGAGGTCAAACAGTTCCTGTAGGTCTTCACCAGGATTCATGTATTTCTGCCTATTGTCTTACCCAGATCTACATTAAGGTTCAAATAAAAGTGGAAAAACATGTCTAAAAACGTGTACTTTCAGACTAAACACATGTATGCATTTTAGCCTAGATACCGTTTAGTAAAATTTTCTTCAGAAATGAATGTTGACAGGAGAGCCAGCAAACAATAACTTTCCTACTATTAAATAGATTTTAATTAAACATGTTTATGATAAATATTTAGGATATTTTGCGCCAATAAAACAGATTGGCATTAGATTGAGGGAAGCAGTGACACGTCTTTTTTAAGATAATAGTGTTAATTCTAATATATAAACATGTTTTCCACTGCAGATTTGATTATTGTCTATATTACTAAAAAACATCAAATTAAAGTCCATAAAAAATATCTTTAGTTCCTCACTTTGGAATATTTTGGATTTTTGTTAGCACGAGTTTATATGTGCTTGACTAAACCATGTTTTTTATTCTTCTGTTTTAGATATATGATATTTTTTTCTATTGAGCCTTTTCAAACAGGTTTGTATGGTGTAGTTTTTCAATATATCACACTTATGGACACTTTACTGCTAAAAGTATTGGATTAGTCCTCCATATTAACCAATAGGTGCTCCAATAATGTTCATGCCATGGCCACATGTGTTTAAAACCAAGCACCTAGGTATGAAGACTACTTTAGAAACATTTGTTAAAAAAATTTCCCTTTTAGCAGCTCGATAAATTCAAGTTATATACTCTGATAGGATGTCATTGTGCAACAAGTTCTTTTATTAAATTTTCTTGCTACTAAACCCAGAAAATTTTCAGTGGTTTCATAGTAACGTGGAAAAAAATACAACCAGCAGTCCCCCAGCTATTGAAAAATTACATCATGGGTGAATACGAAGGTCACAACATCTAAACGTCTGTAGCTGTTGTAACTCCCAACCTCATGTGTTGCTCAGATTAACTCAAGAACAGTGCCTAGAGAGCTTTATAGAACAGGTTTCAGTGGATGATTTGCTTCATCCAAACCTTCCATGAGTAACATGAGTAATCAAGGAGTTATGGTTTTCGGTCAACTTCTATGGGCTTGGCCACATAGCTAACGTCGCTAATTCTTGAGGTAACAGAAGACAAAGATATTTCATGCATGTGTGATCAGTCCAGAGAAGGTCCCATTAGTTGATGCCCCTCATGATTATGTATCAGTGCAAAAAGCATGCTGCACATGAGCAAGTTTAGTGTAGAGAAATTTCACAAGTCTGTGCAGAGTCCTCACCCAAACCTGACAATATCTCTCTAATATGCTTTGGGATGAATTAGAGAGGCAAGCATGAGCCTGGCCATCTTGTGCAACATGGATGTCTGATCTAAGAAATTGACTCCTGGAAAAATGGTTAAAATGTAGAGCAGGTAAAGCTTATGCAGCTGCAATGGCCTAATGCCATATTAAAGCCTTTGGAAATGAATAAAATTCATGTGTCTATAAGGGAAGGTGACTCAATGTTTTTGGCCATATAGTTTATATTCTAAACACCTGTGCAACAATTTTGAAAAGATGTCTTTATTAAAAAAACAAAAACATTAGAATTCCCAAGGTAGATTTTCTCCTCGTTAAAAGTATGGGTTGCATAAAATGTTCCTCAATTTTTTATTGCAGTTTCCCAGCTTCATTGCCAGGATGATCAACAACATAGCATAACGTTGAACAAGCAGTTCATTTATGATAAGCTATAATAAGCTTGGAGCTTTGAGACAGACAAGCAATGCTAGGACATTTGGAGGAGAAACACAGATTAAGCATGAACCACTCAGCTCCAGCCACTAAGGATTTGTTATTTGTTCAGCAAATTAAAACAATTTAAAAATGAAACTGTCAAAAGTATGAAACCAGTTAATCCATCAAAGTCTGCCACATTTTATAGTTTGATTTACTTGCATTGAGTTAGATTTTACAAGTGATATATAATATTTTTCAATTTAACATTCTAAAGCACAGATTTGACCTAAAATGTGTAAAGTTATGAAATTGGATTTAAATACATATTAAAGTTATTGTACATCAGAAAATTTGCGCAGTGAATATTTTTCCCAATTAGATATACAGCAAATACAACTGTATATTAATTACTCTTGCTTTACAAGACTTTCCAAAAGTATTGATAACACCGATGCTGTTTAAAGACTTTTATTCATGATAGTTATTAATAGTGAGGTTAAATTCGACACATTGCAATGGATTTTATTTTTGTGAAGTGAAGCGGGGAAATGCAAACCACACCATATATCTTTATTTGTAAAACATTTTAAAAACTATGTATCTTATTTAAGGTCCACTTGAAATTATACACTATTTTTGGCTGGTTTGTCATGTAAAATCCCATTGAAATATATTGAGGTTTGCGGTTGTATGTCTTAAAAATTATGAAAAAACTCAATGCGACTGTAAATGTAAAAAGTTTTTTTATTCCTGTCAAACAAGATGAGTGAGTTGTTATCACCTTTGCCTAAATGTATTTGAGCCTCAGACTGTTTCTTGCACCCAACTGTCATTAGAAGGTGTCACCTCAGGTGGTAATTAGGAGGTAATCTGCAGATTTATCTAAAAAGAAATAATAATTTGCCATAGGTAATAAACACTTGTTTCTGTGATTGCCATTAGGCTTTTGCAGCTTATTCACCGTCAAACTGTGAAAATAAAATTTACAGAGGAAAAAAAACAACGACAACAACAAAAAAACAACACACATTAAAGTAATAAACTCTGAGCCACTAATGACTAATTTGGCTCTTTGAGAAAACACCCGATCCCCTGGAGCGACATGTAGTGCACAGCCGTACCATAAAGAAGATCTTGGTTTACAACATAAGTAATCTGTGTCTGTGTGTGTGCAATTGGCTGAAATGTGATTTGGTGCTGATTATTGGATTGCAGGGTGCTGCTGACTAGCTCATTTCCCTTGCGTCAGGAGCTTCTCCGTGTTGCCATAGAGATGGTTATCATTTAGAATTGAATCTTCCTTTCTCAGCGGTGATCGAGCAAGTAAAGAGTGTAACTTTTTAAAACGGGTGGACATTTAATTGTGACAGAAAACGCTCTAAACGATTTGGATTTTTTAGGGCGAGACCCTAAATGAGGCTGCACGTCCACAGTGAGTTACAGGTACTGCTGTCAGTAGTATTCTTCAAGATTACAGATTCAGTCTTAATCTGTCCTCTATCTCTCCTTTAATGCCCCGTTCGCTACCATGTCGGCTCCTCATATCTGATGGCCGTGGTGTGCTTAATAACAAGCTACGACTGCAGGAGGGAGGGGTACTTTGGAGGATAAACAAATTAACAAAGCTATTCACAGCCTTTGCAACACCAGGGGGTGTGGGAGGAGTGGAAAGAGGGCAGCATTGGAAAAAAATAATAAATAAATAAACACCAAGAGGACTGCCTTAGCTAATCCCAACAGGGGGCATACGCTGCAATCACTTAGGCACAGCATTATCTCAGCAATCATGCATCGTCCTATTGTTGTGTTAATTGGAAACTTTCATATGAGCCATAATATTGTTGCCTCATTATTTGCCTGGTTACTTTCCCCCAAATTAATAAAGCAGCCACATAACTTACCGAGACACCACTAAAGGCTGCAAATAAATTCAAGACGTGATTCAAAGAGCTATGCCGTATGTTCAGAGTCAGCTTCAGAGGCTTGATGCGTACTCCGCTGATCACTCAGCGTTGTTAAGGGGCATGTAAGATCAGTAACAAGCTCTGTTACATGCGGAACCAGGCAGGGATTGTTGCAAGCGCAGACAGCTTTGGCTCGACGTCACAAGGAAACTGGAAAAATCTGCCAAATGTAACAGCTGCGTTAACATGACTTTTACCAAGGGGGAAAGTTTGGCCAACAATGAAATGTTTGATTCCAGCTTGGCACAACTGTAAGGGAATATTTCATATTTATATTAAATGTTTGGAATTACATTCAGTTAGCAGCCTTTTCAGAAGGAAACTTATTCCTCTTTAAAATAGACACATTGATTTAATGAACCAATACCCGATAACTTTACAGTATTGTTACTAAAATCCAAAGTACGTTTTAAACAGTAATGTAGGGTAAGACATTTTTTCCCACATTTTTTTCCCACATTTTTTTATTACTTACTAATAACAAAAGGGAAAACGGGATTTACCAGTACAGTTTATGGCCAAACCAAAAATGATTAAATGTTAGAGTCATTAATACATCACAAATATCTTTTATATTGTTTTTGGAGGGAAAAAAATGCTTTATGAAGCATGCGTCTGAGCAGTGTTTAGAAATTTACTGATAATAGTAGAACTAGTTTTCTTAACAAAAAGGTTTGTTCCTTTAGAGTATTTCCTAATTTCAGACATATATTCATAAATTTCAGAATAAATGCGGAAGTATTGTGAATTGTGTGCCTTATCACAACTTAAAACAAGAGGTAATAAAAATCTGTATACATACCCTTTAGCATTATTACAATTGGTAATTTGCTGATTCTACTCAAATTATTCTATCAAACGTTTCTTTTATTGGGTTACTAAAGCAGTAAATAGCTGCATTAATAAAGTGGAGAGTGTTGACATACTGTACGTAAGCATGCTACTCCAGCTGCAATACGGTGGACAAGAAGACCCTACAGAATGTAGTGAAGGAAGCTTTTATCTATTTTATGCTTTTTCATGTTGATATACATCCCTGAAAACTAGTTAGTGATTTATTTGGTCTCTATTTATTTACAAAGAATCAGGAAAAAAACTGTTTGGCATGCAACAATTACCCTCCTCAGCGTACAGGGTCATCCCAAAGGGAGCTGGATAAATTTGGAATAAATTATCACACTTTCAAAGCAAAATATATATATATTTTTTGTATTTCATTATGATAATGAGAATTGATCTTCATCTTGAATCTAATTTAATGAGACTAACTTGAAATCAACGAATCCAGAAGAATTGTGAATGGTTATTTGATGGTGGTGAGAAAGTGCAATACTACTGGAGTAAATCCTTTTTCTCTTCTTGCTGTCAATGGCTCTGAATTCATTCATTAAAGTTACAGTGTCATTATGTAATGAACCTAATCATGTGGTGGCCTGTGTCACAACCCCCCCAAGACCCAGCCCCCCACCCGCCTTTCGGCAAAGACATTAAGTCTTTGACCACTTTAATTTGGCAACTTGAATTTCTTTGACTTACAGACTAACATGTCATCAATGCTTGCATCCCATACATCTTGACACGATTAACATGGTGACGTCAACATGAAGATCAATCACTAGCAAACAGGAGAGGAGCATGACACCAATTAAAAGGTGGTGTCATCTACAAGTCATCGCTCACACTTCTCACTAATGCACTAATTACCGGGGCTGGGACATTAATGAAATAGCATGGTTCAGCCTGGGGATTAATCTGCATGGATTCGCCTGGGTGTGTGCAATGTCTCTAATGTGTGTGTGTCTGCGTGTGTGTGATTAATGCAAACCCCTGCCTGCTCCAGGTCTGACCTTGAGCACCACCACAGGAGGGAAATGAACTAGCAAGGTGAAGAGGTTGGGTTAGCCGAGGATGGGGCCACGGAGGGGGGCCAAACAGCTTAGGTTCAGGGGCTTGATCAAGGTTAAGGAAATGCAGAAAACCGATGCAATGGGAAAAGTTTAAATTTATGGAAAACGATGGGATTTGCCATCTTCTAAACGAAATAACAATGTTACATCTCTTATACATAAAGAACCTGGAGTTAATTATCTAGGAAGAAGTCAAAATCAATGTTTTATGAATGTGTACATACCTATTTTTTTTCAAGTTGAAAACATAAACTTTAATAAGATATTTTTGGGCATGTGTAATAGACCAACACTTAGTGCATATTGTTGAGAAGAAATGGAAAGGATACATGGTTTCAATATGTTATACAAATTGTAATCTGAAAGGTTGGGTGTACATATTGTAGAGAACATCTGTAGTGACTTTGAGCAAATGGAGACCATTTTTTCCCCATACTAAACTGCATCAGATTAGGTGGAGAGTTATTGCTGACAGAAATTTCCAAGTGTTGCAACAGAATCTCAATTGAATGTAGATCTAGACTCTGACAGACTCATTCTAATGAATGGATTCCCCTGTGTTTTAATTAATTTACGTAGAACAGTATTCCCAAGGCATGATGGTGCTACCACTATGTCTGGTATGTTTCTGGCTTGGCTTGTGGCAAAACTTGAAATGGTACTTTTAGTTGCTTTCTTTCAACGGTTATTATTGCCTCAGTCCAACTGAATTAATTTTTCGAAATCCATGTACACACCTTACTCCAGCTGGAGTCAAACCGAACTGGCCTTTTTCGTATTTGAACTGACGCAACCAACTAATGCAGTTAGAAAACCACATTTTTCTGCATGTAAAAGAAAACCCGGTTTTAGCCAAGCTATTACCAACCTGGGGACTCCCCTTCAGGAAGTGACAAGACCGCCAACGCGGGAATATCTACACTGGAATAAGTAGTAACAATGAGAATAGGACAATGAAAGAGTGCAATACTTACAAAATGTACTGTGCTGCAACAGTGTCGTCATCCACTTTGTTGTTCATTGTGCACACCCCGCTTTCACTCTGTCTGCTTCACTGATCCCAGCATTTGTTTACTATCTGTGTGACGTTCTAGGCCCACTGGAGAAATACTGAACTGAAAGGACGCATGTCCCCACCTAGTGTCACAGAGTCAAACAGACTCTTCAAACAGACTCTTCAATAATTTGATATTCTGAGTGACATTTAAACTGGAATGAGAACTCCTTTTCTGGTTAAACTATTATTCCGATTATTGTCAAAATGCGATTTAGATGTGCATGTAGCACATCTAAAGCTGTCCTTCTTTGTTTTCATTTCCACTACTTATCTTTCCTTCGGAGCACAATGCAGTCATTTCAAAGACATCAGGGTAACATGATTTTATGAAGAATACATTTCTGAAAACCTGAATAGGTGCAACATCTGCACAAAATAAAGCACTCCCACTCATTCTGCTGCTTTAGTTGAAAATAACTATAGATGTTAACAAGTTTGACCAAGAGGTTATATTAGATATGTATGCACTATGCCCGTACAGTGGGAAAGAGTCTTTCATTTCACTTTTAACAGCAGGATCCTAACAGAATTTAAGTTTAAAGAAGAAAAGACTGAATACAACCTTGAGTGGTTGTATCTGCCCTTATGCCTGTTATAAATATTTTTCTTTGACCACCAATTCTTCAGAGGCTATAATGCAGCAAAGTTCCAAAAGTATAATAAATGTATATTTTATCACCATTTATCGATGTAATAACACAATAAAACTAAGTGCTAAATTCCAATGAAAACTACTTATTTAATTTATGTAAAAATTTTAAGTAATAACTTAATACAGAAATTTGCCCGGGTTACTTTGCTGCAGTGGTATGTGGAAAGCTGTGTTAGTGCATCTGGTCATACAGAGCCTAAAGTCAGAATATTAAAATGTTAAAAGATAAATGAAGAGTCAACCTCTCTGTTGTACAGTTATTCCACTCCCACTGAACCTAATGGGTAATGCTGGCAGATGAAAATAAATTCAAGATCTGCTGCCGTGTGTAACCATTCAATAATTTAAAAAAACAGATATTTAAAAAAGTGCTTTGAAATTAAATGAAAAATAAATATAATGTATTTCTGTATTTGAAAAATTCTGTATTTGGTTCCAGTTAATAATAAATAATAATAAAAGTTAAACTTAACAGTAAACATTTTTTTTAGATGTTTTAGTAACTTTTGAGAAACTAGGTAACCTATTGTGGTTGCAATGTGGCACTTTTGGGCTTCTTTAGTAAGTCTTTATTGCAATTCTATGCTTCAATTCCATTGAGCGCCATTAACATGTAATGGGTTATTCTTTATTTTGAAATAATTCATACCAAAGGAATATTATTTTTTATTTTATAATAACCTAGCTTAATTAGACTGTGTTACATTTGGTTTGGCAAGAACAAAAGAACAAAATAACGGGATGCAAAAAATAATCCAAACATACTGTAGTAATGGCATTTTTTATACTACAGTAGAATAATAACAATAGAAACAGAAACAGGATGAAGTAATATAACCCCAACCGAAAACAAATAAAGTAATTGCATAAATTGAGCAATAAGTAAATCTCAGTAAAATATTTGAACAACAAAAAGGAGCAAAGTCAAAAATAGGACAAATCTGACCTCAGTAATATATAATATAAACACAAGTGAGAATGGCATGAATGTAATAAGGGGCTGTGTAGGTGTGTGGCTGGGAGCAAGACAAACAACAAATGAACCTTTGAGTGTGTGTGCATGTGCATGTGTGTGCGTGTGTGTGTGTGTTTAGTCATCACAGGATAATTAACGGTTTTCATTGGTTTGGTTTTGGGACAACTAATTTGCAATTTAAAGTATTCTACAGGGGGTCACATGTAGAATGCAATACTGCTTGAAAACAAAAGTGGATGAATTTCAGCAGTCTTGCTTTGATCTCATATTGATCGTCACGTTTGCTTATTTTTTTATTTTTGTTTGCTGTTCCTGTATTTCTTCACCAGAAGTCTGCATGTGAAGAAATGTCCTGTTTATGTGCATCTGAAACATTGGTAAATATTTTATATAGCAGTTTGTACTGAAAGGGTTCCCACTAGTTTCATCAGCCATGTCATTCCTATGACACAATAGGAAATGGTACTATTCAGTAGTACACTCAAAATCTGTGTATGGTGACTCACCAATGACATATGTGAGCAGCAAGGCCAGCGTGAGGGTGAGCAGGGATGCAGACAGAGCTGTACACTTCCAGTTGCAGCAGCGGTGAGGCTTGTTGAAGGTAAACAGTGGCCTGGTCACACTGCTGCGTGGGAGTGGCCGCGGTGGTGGGGAATACACTGTCCCAGAAGTCAGAGGGTATCCCTGCCCTGCGCCTGAGAGGAGGGCTGATGAACCAGACCCCTGCTTGAACAGGAAATGTCTGAAGGGAGACAAAAGAAAAGCAGAAAATAGACCTTATTCAAATTTTCACCGATATGGTGCTGCTACTACACCTGACGATCTTTAACAAGGCCAGTATGGCTGATTACATTTATTTTTCTCAAGAATAGGGGTTTGGTTTTGTTTCTGGCCTGCAGATGTCAGTCTTTTAGGAAGACCTGACATCTTTCAGGTAGTATATAGTTTATGAGTTTAAACCAATACTTATTTCTTCATATCTTGCTTCCAAGCACTGAGATTTTCTTACGAAATTTAAGAGATAAGTATCTTGATCAATGGTTGCTTGTGTTTATTGGTGTTCTTGGACATTAGCTTCTTTTTTCTGTTTGTTTTTCTTTCAGTTCGGATTGTTTTGCAGTGTGTGCTAAAAAAAAATAGGAAAGTGAACGAGAATAGAACAAATCTTCAGACCTTAATTAACAGTATGTAAAAGTGAAGTCTGCAAAGAATGAAGATAAAAAAATAATAAAAAACACAAGAGAAGCATCATACCTTAGTTAATCATCAGTACACAAAGTTTTCCAATCACCTTTTTTGGGATTATTTTGTTGGTGTGAAAATACCCTTTGGGAAAAAATACATTTGTGATGTCTATAAAGGGAATATAGTCCTAAACCACTGTGAAATGATCAGAGGTCAATAAAATCCTTTCTGTAGTTTACTACTCACTGCCTACTGGTGTTGGCCAGAGGGGTCGATGGTGCAATATGGCAGCCTCGCTTCTGTTAGTCTGCCCCAGGGCAGCTGTGACTACAATTGTAGCTTGCTTCCACCAGTGTGTGAATGTGAGAGTGAATGAATAGTGGAATTGTAAAGTGCTTGCTAAAGTACAGTACATTTACACACTATAAATGTATAACAGGTATGTTGGTTGTTTAACACTAACTTGAAAAAAAACCAAACAGGTTAATGACTAAAACTGATGGTTGCTCCCAAGCTTAAGTTCTGACTCTTTACATATAGACGTAGGGTTGGGCTTGGTTAAGGTTGACCAACCAGCACTGCCAGAATCTAGCTAGTACATTGCATTGTTTGCTTCGTGTGCTGAAAAAAAATATATAAGTGGACAAGTCGAAGAAAAAGGTTAAGGCCGGAACAGCATTCAAAAGTCACCTCTTAAAGGAATGCAAATACAAACAAAACAAATAAAAAATACCAGACACAGGACCAAACCTTGGACTAGGTTAAAGTCTGTACAGTGTTGCTGTTTAATGGCTGAAGGAAGTGCTGGCTGCAGGAGGAATTTATTATTGTTTACACAGAAATAATGAAGAGCCATTCAGTTCTGCACTTTGTTAAAACTGTACAGAAAATGTCATCCCAGAGGCATTCCAGAGTTCACGCATCAATTCGGGACTTTGAGTCGCATCACTTCCTTCCAACTGTAGCGTCTTCTGTCATCCTTGGTTTGGCGACTGAACAGCGTTATCTTGTAAAAAAGGAATCATCCTCTAGTTATACACAAAATGACTGCACTCTTTTTATGGCTTACAGTAGTAGCAGTTTAAAAGTTCTCATTCAGAGTAAACGCCGGACGAATGGCGAGCCTTTTCCAGCCCATTAACAGCAGAGTTCCCTCCAAATCCCAGTGGCCGGAGTGGCCTCCCTCTTTCTCGTGGGAGTGTCAAAGTTTTACTGCAACTCCACCCATTAATTGAAATACAGAGTATGACCAGGAGATGGCGCTTCTCTCACAGAATTCTCATCGACATGATGTTATTATCAGTATGCACGTTCACTGAAGAAAAAGCCGAGCTGGTTGCGCAAACCATTTTGGATGTAACAACACAAACTGCTCACTTTTTTGTAATTAACCTGCTTCTTCATAGGCTCCATAAACTTAAGTTCTCCTAACACAGGCCAAACTTCACCAAATGAGCTCTGTAAAATATTATAACTAGTAGCCTTAAACGTTATATCTGTAAACAATTTGATTTATTTCTATGAACCTAAAGTATATATTTTTTTAAACCTAATGTACTTTCCTTTAATTTTGTGATAAACTCGTGGTTTTTTATGTTATTGTTGTTGGATGAAAATGACAGAGTTCCACAACGCAAAACAACGTAATAGCCTATTTATAATATTTATGCAATCACATGACTATTCGGCTCACCACGGAATGCTAAATGTTTGCAACACCAGAATAGACCTGGTTACATACTGTAGCGATGGGGAGCAAAGCTTGGTGGGGGGATGCTTGAAGATGGTAATGAGTTACACAACGCAAAAACAACGTAATAGCGTATTTATCATATTTATCAATTTATATATTTTATAATACATTCTTAATTACGTTGTTGTGTATATTATATATTAATTGTACATTACTCAAGCAATCTGTTTAAATGTATAAGTTTGTATTATTCTGAAAAATTATTGAGAAAAATTAAATGGATTTTTGTTTGTTTGTTTTTTCAGATTCATAGTGAAAATTGTGCTGTTTTGGGAATCTGTAAAGGATTAAAAATAACATTGGTAGCCTATTCATTTCGAGCATATACTAATGCAGCCATTCTCAACCTTGGGGTCGCGAGATAATTCCTGGGGTCGCCAAATCATTTTGGAAAAATATAAATGAATGTAGCTCCGACTGAACTTTAGAAGGACGACAAGTGGTTGGTCTCAAACAGGCATTTTAGTACTCAAAGCCAGTTACTGTCTGCCGTAACTAGGCAACACCAAAGCAACAACTAACCTGTCCACTCGTCTCATATAACAACTCACAATAACAACAGAATAGACATGGTTACATGCTGTAGGGATGGTCACGAAAGCTTGGTGGGGGGATGCTTGGAGATGGTAATGTTCTTTAGGAGGTGTGAATGATCTGGAGTCTATGGTGTGTTGTTAAGTTGGGGGTTGCATTCAGGATGATCATCAGCGAGTACAATAGGTTAGCCAGACAGTGTTGTGTGACTATTATATGTGTGAATGTGTAAGCCCTGTTCAGAAAATTTCTGCCTTTTAGGCCCAACGTTACATTACAAGTTCCTAAAATCTTACAAAAGTATATATATATATATATATATATATATAGCGGCAAAATTATTTTTAGACTTTGATATATCCTTTCAATCCTATGAACAGTCAACGTTTCATCCAGTAAGAAAGCAGAGAATGCTCTATGAGATGCAACATGGCAGCGCTCCGCTCTCAACTAGTGTTTGTTTATGTTCAGTCTGTCCACAAAATTATTGCTTTACTCTATAGAAACATTTGACTTGTATTAACTTATAGTTTACTCCATTTAATATTTACAAGAGCTGGGGAAAGATGACAAACTGGAGCGGCTCAAACGGAAAAAGTCCACTGCCTCAAATAATAAAGGAGCGGGTCCACCAACAGGTTTCAAAGCGCTTCCCTAACCTGTCTGGGGACCATTGGCAAAGAGTCAGAAACAAAATAAATGAGAGACTGAGAAGTCCCAGCAAGACTGACCCTGAGGCACAGTGCCTTGGCTATTGCCGTTAAAAAAAACGTTCAAAATGTGTTTTGTTTTTTTTTGGTTTGCTGTGTTGTGTGAAATTTGCTAGTTTAAATAAAAATGGAAGAAAAAAAAGTTATAGCTTCACAGTTTCATTTATTATTAATGGTAGATGACCATTATTAGTCACAGGTAAATCACATCTGTGAATCACAACTTGATTCAGAGTAGAGCTGTAATCTGGCCTTAAAAGTTGGAGACTGACTGGAGGAAAATTGCGCTAGTGGACAAACTGTTTAAAAAAACAAACAAAAAACTATCAGGTTTTTAAGTGGTTGGGAAAAAACTGTAATTTATAAATATTACCCCGGCTACAAAGACTCATATGTCTATATAGTACTTTCCTGCAGGACTACGAATCCATGCGTTAGAAAAACTGGCACCTGTTTTCAATTTACTGGACAAATGTTTGAAACTCCGGTCAAAAGGATCTGTTACCTGAAACTTAAAATTATAAATGAATAAGAATAATTTCAAGGCATGTTGATTTATAACGGGGTTTTTTTGTCTGCAGCTATATGAAGCTTTAACCACTTGATTCTGTTGCGTAAAAGTCTGTCTCGCCTGTGTGAGTCTCTGTGTGCGCTCTCACCGCTTGCTCTAGATTTCAGGAGATTTTGTCTGACTTGTGGCCATCAGGGAGCTGCTATATAAATGCAGAAGACTTCTGCAACTTGAAACTTGGGATAATAGTGCATTTACACTTCAGTATTTTCTGTGAGAGCGCAACGCAGCAGTCGAAGCATGTTTTCTGTTTTGATCTGAGAGGAGTGGGTCTTCCACATCGTGACACATGCAGTGTGCCTGCAACATCTTGACAGGTATTGTTGGAATAATGTTAGTGGCCCACTGCAGCACTTTATTACAGTATAAATGATCGCGCTGAGATGATCAGCTGACCACTAAAGCCCGTCCTGAGACCGTGGACAATGATAGAAATTAAGCCCGAACCTGGCCAGGTTCCCTAACCCTATGAAACCCAAAAAGTAGGCTAATTGCCTACAGTACTGTCATACGTTTCACATTACAGAGCACTCTTATGCTATAAAACTACTGTATCTGAGTATAAGACTACAGTGGTAGGCTATTTGAACCCTGAGTTTCTGAGTTACATTCCAACTTAGGCTACATACAAACCAGCAAACCATTGAGGAACAGATAGGGGAACATTTTTAAATGACATTTATATAGGCTACCCTGAGTCTGATACATCAATAAATCATTAACATTAAAATCACTGCTCCTCCCCGTGGACAAAAGAGGCATTGCAGCTGGTTTTCACTCAGGCTCCTTGGGGGCGAGGCCTCACTGAAGACGTCATAGCGGGGGATTACATTACCACCACGGACCTGTCAGGGACCTTTGATGGATCAGGCACGTACCAGTCAAGGGCCAGTCAAGGACCAATCATGGAAACATGAGAACTTTTAAACTGCTACTACTGTAACTCTCTCTCTCTCTCTCTCTCTCTCTCTCTCTCTCTATCTTTCTCTCTCTCTCTATATATATATATATATATATTAAAGCAGAAACCTTTCATGGTCATGAGCATATTTGAACATAACAGGACACAAAATAATGCATTGAGAGTAATTTTATGGCTTGAGACTTTGGAATAAAGCACAATCCATGGCTAAGTTTCACAAGAGTAAAGTTGTTTGGTGAACGCTTAAATTCTAAACATAGATGTGAAGGTGAGCCAAAAGTAACTAGATTAAATGTATGAAAGCCTTTCATGTAAGGCAAGTGCCTATCAAATTTACATCCACATCTAGACACATATTTCCCCAAAACTGGAAAATAAAACACTGATTTTGGCCATAGCGGAAGTTGTGTTCCCCTTTGGCTCAATAATGTGCCTCCTGGCCTTGGGATCTATCCTGGGAGATAAGCATGCTGAATTTTTTTAACATCCTAAATTCACAGTACTTCTCCTATTGCTCCACCATGTGCCTCATATTTGCCTTTGGAGTATTCTAGTATTACCCCTAGTTGTCCTGGTAACTGTTCTAAAACAATGATTGGACGACTACACTTTGAGGGAGGTGTTAAGCAAGCTGTCAATTAATTACTGTCTAATCTTATGAGCTAAGAGCTCTTTTTGCATCTTGTGTTCCATAAACTAGAAGCCACATGAGACCGTCGTCTGCGTCTTCCTAAACTAGATTATAGTCGGAAGTTGGGAACAGTCACAGTTGCGTTGCAGGTCTATCTAGGACAGTGGTTCAATGCTTCACCAATTACTCAAGGAAGACACAGGCTTATTTTTTTTTTTCCTCAGGTATCTTGTGTCTTATTCAGATTCTATTTATGTAAATCTGGACTCTGTGGAATTAAGTCTCACTCAGAGCTACGCCTGGATGAAACTCATTTAAAAGGCCCTGAAGGTGGGAGATTTTAGTTGAGACCCCTGTCGTCATATCTTTTTTTTCTCTTCATGACACTGTTGGGTTCATGCATCAAATACATGAGGCAGTCTGTTCCAGTTTGCCAAAAACACAAAGATCTAGCCCCCGCTAACCGTAAACAGCTTCTCCTAAATGTGTAGAAGTATGTATTTTTGAAGAGCTGTTAATATCCTACATGTTGTGCAACACTTGTGTGCTTTTTATCTAAGTCTGATTTTTAAATGGTAAGGAATGGGTGATCAAAAATTTATAAGGGGAGGCATAATCAACGGAAAGTAGTGGAAGAAGAAGCAGTAGGATTCCTTTAGCAATTTACATTATTTTCCATAATATTTTCTGAGACTAAGGCATTTACAGTATCGTGCAACAGAATTCAATAACCAGCGAACCTTTTCACATTTTATCACATGGCAAACACAAACTTTATTGAGTCATATATGGATTTTATCTGATAAACCAACAGAAAGTAGCACATCACTATAATTTACAAAAGAGAAATATTTTGAACATGCATTGAATCACACATGGTTTTAAAAAGTACAAACGAGTAAAGGAGAGATGTTGGAGAGGAAATGTGGAAAAACACTATCATTAAGATCAAAGAACACACCAGGTAGGTCAGGGATACAGGGATACTATGTGAAATTGTAAGCCAAAGCTCTGTTAGGCATACAGTGCCATAAGGTTTGCTTATGAGGTGTAAACAAAAGTAATAACCAGGATTTGCTCACATGTAGTTGCTCCAGAACTTTATCCAGAACTCAGATTTGAATCCTTGGACATGAGGTTTCAGAATCTCCGTTCCATTTCATTACATCCCAAAAAAATACATTGAGGTTTGTGGTTATATCAGGGTGAAAGGTGAATAACTTTGATTTAATTCAATATAATTTAATAACTTCAAATGAGTAGGAATACTTTTGCAAGAATCCCCAAAATAAAATACAGACATATTAAAAGTATTCTCAACTACACTACAACTCATCAGACACCAGTAAACAGCTGTGCAAGGAAATTCCCAAGAAAATCCAACTTTTCTGATAACACACACTACAAATTTAGCCGTCATAGAATATTAAATTAAGTCCTTCATCCTTTGAGGAACCCCAAATTTAACCAGGGGGCTTCTCTGGTGCAACCTTATGAGCCACTACTGCAATGCAGAGCAGCAATAATATGAAACAGATTGAAATAGCGCTGGCACACACGGATCAATGACCTACCTATTCCCTTTGACACATCAAAGCAACTACTTAAGTTATAAGGCTGTTAGATGACGATGGGGCTCATTTTCATTACGAAATGTCTTAGACAGTAGATGAAGATAGGGGACTGAAGCTGAAAGGCAATTAATCTGGGTACCATTTCATCTATATTGTGTTTAGATAATGGAGGGCAGAGGCTGGGTGGTGGCAGATGAGGGAGCACAAGAATGGGGACCATTTTCCAATTTGGAAAAGTGGATCTAGGCAGAGAATTAAGAGATGCTCAAGCTCATTGTAGCCACATAGATTGGTTACATTGGGGTATACTGGTGGAATGTTTTCTTTTTATCACCATTTTTTTATAGTTTCCAATCATTATACCAAATGAAAACAATATTTCTGAGATCCTTGAATTCACAGACAACATGATTGCCTCGGGTTACGGTGCACTCTCTTGAGGATTAATGCTGGTTTCGAGTGGGGCGCACAGTGTATGTCGAGCGCCAGAGTCTAACTTTCTGCATGCTGTGAAAAGATGAGAGGTCGCAGGTTGCTGGTCTCTGAAAGGCCCTCAGAGAACAGGCTATTAAAGTGGGGTCAGATAGCAATGTGACAGCATCACCGAACACCATGTCCTCATAAAAACCAAACTACGTACACCTCATTGACTCATTTAGTCTCATTCAGCCTTGAAAACTTATCTGATTAAAAACTCTGCAGGGTTCTGATGTGGAACTTGGATGTTAGAATAGTGGTTATTATAAGCAAACTATAGTAAAAAAAATCTATTTATAGAGTTTTTAAATACGTTTTTCGCATTACAATCATGAACGCCTTTATTTTAATAAAATATAATGTAAAAAGCAGAAAGATTTAGATTTATTTTATGAATTAATGTTTGAAAGAGTTTGGTTTAATTTACCTTTATATCCTTAAATAAAATTATGTGCAACAAATTGTCTCCAGAAGTCACAAAATTAGTAAAAAGGCTCCATCTGGGTATAGGTATACTCAGTGTTTGTAAAAAGTATTCACCATTTCTACCATTTTATTGCTTTCAGAAATAAATCCTGATCAAAAATGTGTTTCTTGACCAAAAAAAGTACATAAGAACCCTCTTTAATGTCAAAGAGTAAACTGAGTTTTACAAAATAATGACAATGAAATTAAAATATTTCACATAAAATAAGTGATGAATGAGTGCCTAAATCCTGGATGAAAGATGAACGATTTAAAAGCTGTGTCAGATGTTCTCTTTCCTCCGTTGACAACTCTAAACGCAAATCTAGAGCTACAATAGAATATATGAGATAAAAGCATATTCACATTTTAGAACAGCCCAAACCTAAATCCAATTGGTAATCTTTGGAAAGACTTGAAAAATTATGTGTACAGACCCTCCTTATCCAAACTAACAAAGCTTAAGCTATTATGGAAAGAAGAACGGGGAAATAAATTAATCTATAGATGTGCAAAGCTATTAGATACACTTCCAAATTAGATAAACACAGTTACTAAATTGTATATGATTAAGAATCACTGTAGTTCTGTAATATAAAACTGCAGAACAGACATTAGGGATTAAAGATAAAAGAATTTGAAAAAAAAAAGGTAAATTTCTATGAAAACTTTTTCAATGCACTGCAGAGGATGTCAAAGTAAAGTTTGGAAATCCAAAACAACAACAAAAAAAGGAAAAATGTTCGATCATGCTGAGCCAGCCCGTTCCCTTTTCATGTGTGTTGTCTTGCTTTAAGTGAGTCTTTAGTGTGTCCCTACGGCTAGAACAGATAACGTCCATCCCTCACTGTCTGACTGCTGTCCTTTCTCCATCCAGCCGTTCAGCACCTGCTGAATGCTGCGAGTCAGATGTGGGACACAGGAGGCTGCACACGGAGTCGCCACACACCTAAGGGTCAATGCTGGTTCATCTCTGAAAGGCCACAGATAAATTCAGGAAACAAACACACTTAAAAACACACGTGTGGAAGAACAAAAAAAACATGCTGTATATATATATTTTAGTTTGAGGCCACTTGAAGAGCCTGGTCTTTTGTATCTTTTTGAATGTACTTAGTGGATTAAAGAAGAGGAGATTAGAAAAAAAAGCATTTTTCAATGCATGTAGAACCCCTTTTCTTCCTGTGTGGTGCTTTTAAAACTGCTTCACGCTTCTTCCAGGATCCCTGTCTTTGATCTTCCCAGACAATATCTAGGGGCATTGCCCAGGAAAGCTCTGAGTTCTTATCAGAGGGCAGATTTCCCCCGAGACAGGAAGAAAATCAGAGCTCCTGCTCTCCAGGAGGTCGGAATCTATGAGCCTGGCGGCTGTCTCAACCTGGATAAATGTAAATGGTTCTGTTTGTGTTTGCGTGGGTGGAGGTCTTTGTTCACAGAATACAAAATGTCTGGATTTAGATTTGACCGTGTTGGTGCATAATTGCTTTAGCAATTAATGGAACTACTTATTTTATTTATGTATCTAAAATTGATATCAGTTTACAAAAATATCAACATCTATTATCAGCCTCAAATCTCTCAATAACCAATTAGACAAAGTAAATTCCTCAGCTTTGTCAGGTAGCCACCTTATTGTCACCATCCTGGTGTGTTTAAGGTTGTGGTTATATTTGTGATTGTTTTTTTATAACTTGTTATTTATGTGTGTGTTCCTTATTATTGCTTAACTGTTCTTGCCATATTTAGCTTAATTATTACTGCTTTGAGTCTCTATGTACATTTTCATATATATTTAGTTACCTCATGTTTCCTGGTGTTCTGTTATTTGTGGTTTAATATATTGTTCTCTTTGATTAGTGTTTTACTCCTTTATCAGTGATTTCCTTGTGTCCGGGTTCTTCTCCAGCCTTTAGTCATCTTCCCTCTGCCTGAAGGCTAACCTTTCTCTCTGCCTCTGCTTATATTTCTCCATTTCACCTTCCTGTTTTCTCCTGATCTCCCACTTCCTGCATTCTGTCTCAGCTGTTTCCCATATGCCTCTGATTATTTTTTCCCATCCCTCTACTGCCCCTGTAATTTAGCTTTTCTTAAAATAAAATATTAAATTACACCTATCGCATATTTTACAGAATACATTTTTTACAGTGGGGCAAAAGATTTATTTGTATTTGGCAGCCACTGATCGTACAAGCACCACTCAAAAAGATTAGATAGGCATTTTTATCATCGGTATACTTCAACTACATGACAGATTGCCAATAAGTTCCAGGAAGTTACATTGTATGATTTTTAAAGAATTTATTGTATAATGGTGCAGAAAATAACTATCTAGCACCTACAAACAAGCAAGAACTAAGGCCCCCACATACAGCTTACTTCTTCTTTAAGAAGCTCTTCTATCCTCCACTTGTTACGTATATTAATGGCACCTGTTTAAATGTGTTATCAATATAAAAAAAAAAAAAAAACATCTGTCTAAACCTTCAAAAAATCAAACTCCAACCTTCATCTTGGTCAAAACCAGAGCACTGTCCAAGGACAACAGGGACAAGATTATACACCTGCACAAGACTGGGATGAGCAAATCTACAATAGGCAAATAGTTTGGTGAGAAGAAGGCAACTGCTGGAGCAATTATTTGATATCTGACAATCTCCCTTGACCTTAGGCTCCATGAAAGATCTCACCTCGTGGGGCACACATGATATTGAGAACAGGGAAGAAACAGCCGAGAACTATGAACATGTTCAGGCACGTTTAAAGTTTAGCAGAGACCATCTGGAGGTATCCCAAGAACAAAGTACCCGCTGTAAAGTATTGGGGGATCGGGGACACGACAAAGAGGACTCGACAACTGATCCAAATTAAAGGTTAAATATGGAATAATTTCATAACAAGCTATATTTAAAAAAGAAACTCCACAGGGTTTAGCGGGGTTCAGAATGAAAGTACCACATTTCCTTATAAAATTATATTCAATTAAAATATAATAAAATGTACATTTTGATGGGTGAGACACTGCCGTTATGTTTACATCTACCAGCCAGCAACATGGTCGGCACTGCTCGCCTGGCACTGGGAAAAATGGCGGAGTCGGCAGGTCTAGCAGTTGTTTCAGAGCTCGGGAGATATTGTTATCCATTTCAGGAGGGGACTGACCGGAGAACAGCAGAAGATATAATTAATTTAGGTAAAGCCTACACTATATAGACCCACATAAAAAAATGTTACGGCTCAAACACACGCAGAAATTGTGACTTTCCTCCTGGATCGGTAAGCTGGCTCACTTACTAACTTGGCAGACTGTAAGTTAAACTCCTCTAGGATACATTCCTCATTGGATACGTTTCAGGCTGGTCAATAGGCATAATGGCAGTGAACCAGGCAACCCCAGGGTTGGAATTATTTCTTTATTGTTGAATCTACAAACAATGTCCATATTTGACCTTTAAAGAAAGGATGAGATTTTGGGCAAAAACCTCCTTCCATTAGTGGGAGCATTAAAGATTAAACATGGCTGATTTCTAATAACATCAAACACACCAGAGTGTGATCTGGAGTGGCCTAGCCAGTCTACAGACGTTGATCTTACAGAGAATCTGTGTAGAGGGTTTTCAAAACATAATTACTCTAGAAAAAAAATCTACATTGAAGATTTTTTGCTCAACTGTATGTGCATACATAAGCTAAAAGTCACATTTGTAATCGTCTATGACACCACATTGAAATGATGGTGGCCGAAGGAGTTTCCCTCTGGACCAATAAGAGGAAGAGCAACACTCCAATAATAACAGTCTCAACGTTTGTTAAGCCTCCTAACACCCAGTGTGAGGCCCAGCCAGATGTATTGAATATCCATGACTGCATCTGTCCAAAAAGACAGGACAGTCTCTCCAGAAACATAACGGATGTTCAGCCAAAAAGGAAATCCATGTGTACTTCAAACATTCTTAATCTCAGCCGACACAACATCAATATTTTTCAATACGGATTCATCAAACACGAATCAAGGATAATGCAAGTGCAGTTGACAACATAAGACATTATCCATTTTTTTTACACCATCTTTATTAAGGTCACAGCGTCACTTATAATTCTGTTAGCGTGAGCCGCTGTGTCAGGTTAGTAAATACTTGACAAATCGTTAATCTTCTGGCTCAGATTGAGCTGATAAGAGTGAGGGCTGGAGTCGAAATATGAAATCATTAGATTATCGGAGTATCTAAGAATGTGAAGGAGTGCAGAGAGAGAATAAAAAAGTGAGGCACTTGAATATTAAATCCAGCCAGAAACAGTTCAGCAGCAAAGACTTCGTCAAAAGCCTGATAGGAAAGAGCCAATAATGTCTGAATTATGTTATGGAAGGACACTACTCAATTGACTATGAATGTGATTACATTTTATGGTTTAGAACTAATAGCACACTTTCAAATGAAACTTATTTGACTATAAACTTTCAAATTCATAAAATGTATTGCTAGAAAAAGGCGTCATCCAATATACAGAGGCAGTGCAGAGCTGATGGTTCATAATTACGTCTCTCTTTGGGAGAAAGTTTTTGACGGCCTGCAAATATTGGCTGATCTACAGAGAAAAAGAAATAATGAATTTTGTTTAAGTCGTATTTTCATTGAATGCAAACACGCGCGCACACACAAAGAGAAGCACACACAAAAAGCACTGTAATTACACTACAGCCATGACAAGCCTCTCTCTTTGATACTCGCGTCTGGACAATGATTAATTTAAATTGTCACAGAATCTAATTTTATTCTTCCTTTCCTTTAAATGAGGTGTGATCTAATTATGGCCTAATGCATAACTTATTAAAACTTCTTCTTCTGGCGTGGCAGCCTGCCAATCTCACCCCTTACTCATAAAACCAGAATTCAGCTGCTGCGCCTAAACCCTCATTAAACATGCAAACATATTATTTTGCACTTTTGCTGCTTCTTCCCCTCCAAAGCAGCCTCCAAGAAGGAGGATCTCGAAAATAATTTCTGGGATCAATTATTTCTTATGCGGACTCAATTCTGTTTGATGGGACCAAATTTCTTCAGCATGTCTCAGAAGCTCCACTTTCAGAATATTTAAACCCAAATGCAGGTGTCATGAATAATCTATAAGCAGCAGAGGGAGAAACAACTGAAATCCTCTGGAAAACTGGAGATTTGTTACGACTTTGATGATGTGCAAAGCTCTGTAAAAATGCCCCAAATTACTGAGTGCTTATCTGCTGAAAAGTGTGGTGAAAATTATAGATGGGAAGAGAATTTGTACCTTTCTAATTATTCTGTAGACCTTATTAAATAAAGCAAAAATACCAGGTTGAGGGGATAAATCATTTATAAATTTTATATTTCCTGTATTCATTTATCTTCTTTTTTTTAATTTTGCAATGAATCCATTTTTAATCCAGCTGGGTTCCAAACAAAATCTGTTTTAATCAAATGAGTAACACTTAAAATCATTATCAACACCTTTTGTTTGTATTTGTATGCAACTTGGAATCAAAAACACTGCCCATTTGTTTTCCAAATCATGCCCCTTAACACCAGATTTATTTGTTCCAGTTCTATACAGATTGAGGAAAAATACATATTACGCCTTTCAGATAATAACGTTTGCATTTTTTCTTCATGAACCCGAACGTCTACTGTATAAACCAGTGGTGTCAGTCCTCAAGCGGTCTATGGTGTGTTCACACTGCCCAAAAACACTAAGAGGGGCAAGATTACATGTGAAGTCTAGGGTTGAGGCTGTCAGAGGAGCATCAGAATCTCTGCGTAGCTTTGTGTGCAGTTGTTGAATCAATTTTGATACCACGTGAGCGTCAACCAATCGGAGTGTCTCACTGTAGTGACTTTGCCCAATCTCAGGAAAGGCAATGCAATTTGATTTATATAGCACGCTTTCAACACAAGGCAATTCAAGGTGCTTCAGCATTGTCCAGCCAGCCACGATCCGACATTGTTTAAAACATCTGTCAGAGAAAGGCCTGCCCATGCACTTTCCAAGCTTCAGCCTTAAAAATATTTAGGATTTAACCTAGGTACTTGTTGAGCATTTTTTGATGCCGACAAAGAGTGTGGTGTGAACGCATCATTATTTTGTTCCCTGATTCAACACACATGAATCAAATGATTTTTCCTTAGAAAAACCTCTGTGGAACATTATAACATGTTTTATTGAAAGCAATTTCTTCCTTCTGTAAACAAGGATGGGGCTGAAGTCTGGATCGGCAATATGTTCTATTTTGGTGGCGAAGGTCAGAACTCTAAATGCTTTTCTAACTTGTCAAGTAAAAACTATGAAAATATTGATTGAGCTAGTTTCTTGATGTAGAATAGTGACATTGTGATCTGGGATCCCCCTAAAAATGGAGCTTGCCACCGCTTGATTTTTAGGCAACTTAACCATTTTTACAGTAAATTGGGTTCAACCACAGTTAGCCCAATTTACTGTAAAACTAGCTTAATACAAACACCATTGCTACTGTGCCATAATCCAGTCTGATTCATATCATGTTGATAAAAAAAGGGTTTCTCTCCACAGTTTTCTAATTACATTCTGTAAAGTGCCTGAGGGTGAAGGCTAACCTTTCTAACTTTTGTCTGAAATTACATTTTTTTCCCCAAGTAATATTAGTAGATGGTTTATTCTTAGCATTTAACAGTGGTTAAATGAATATGTAACTCAGTCCACGGTGAACCATAAATCACATTCTGCCTTTCAAATATATTTTATATTTATTTTCTTTCTTTATCACGCTCTGTTATTAGTTAAACAACAGGGTTAAATGAGATTGTGAAGAACACATTTTTTGTCCTATTTGAATATCATCAAGAGAAACTCCTGACTGCTTATTCATTAGATCATGTTCCAGTATGCAACCACCCTTGGATTTTGACCTTTCTCATCCAAAGAATTTCAGCTCTTATGCTCACCTTTGCTAAATTGTAATATTTTGTCTCAACAAAACCTTACTTCAGTCAAGATTCTCTATTAACAAAGTTGCTTTCCTGCTATTCTGAGCCATTGCATCATTTTGTTTATACAAAAGCTACTTCCACCTGAACTGGACTCTCCTTTTAAACAAAATAGGAAATCATGAAGGTTAACTGCTTCAATTCCTTTTCAAAAGCCGAAGGTTCGTAGTGCTTTTATCTTAATAAATGAGTGCATGTGTAAAATGTTCAGAATGTGCAAAGCAACTTCTAACGAAGCAGTTTGTCATTTATGTTTAGAAAGAAAAATGTTTTGTCAACTAAAACCTTTAATTTTACTTTAAAATTGCTGCTAGGTCATAAAACAACTTAACAGTCTATCAAACAAAAGTCACCCTCTTAACATTTGGGAGTGAGACAGACTCTTAATAACTTGTAGGTCTTTAATTAGCTAAATTCTCAAGCAAAACAGCATCGCTTTCATTATTATTCTTTACAAATACAGAGCTGCTCAGAAGTAGGAATATTTATCTTTTAGATCATAATTTATGTTCTAGTTTCTGAAGATTAGGTCATCAGTCCTCAGACATTGATCAGCTTTAGATACGATTTTCTTTATTAACAACCTGCTGTAAACTGCATAGTTTCCCTGTTTTATTAATACATACGATCATTTAGGAAAACCTTTCTTTCTTTAAGAGTGTGGTAGTTTGAGACTCAATGGAATAGTTAAAAAAATCACCTTCAGATGAAGTTAGTTTTATTGATAACCTGATTTTTAATACTACTTGAGACTTGGGCAAAGTTCTTTGAATTAGCCGATAGGAACACATTTTGTATGTCTGTATATGTGGAAGGCCTGTTTTTCTGTCAGTTATGGACCAGAATAACCAGTACCTGAAGTCTTCCCAAAAATATTAATGTGTGCTTTACGTCCTACAGTATGAACTGCTGATACCATTTATTATAATTGATATAGATAACATTAAAGCAAGAAAATGTTTGGACTGCATAAGTCTGCTCTGCTATTCTGGAAAAAAACAATAGTAAAATGGTTGATTCCCACTTCCCAACAGCATATAGTCAGATATTTTATCAAACCATCCGTATAAGATCCAGTCATCATTCACTTTTCATCTCCCTTTTTGGCATGAAGTTGCCCGCAACGTTTGGGCCCTTTTTAGCCACACTCTAATGGTACATTCAGACCAAGAGCTTTGTCAGCGTCAGGCAAAGCTCATAAAGCATCTATTTTGATGCTTCTATGTCGAAGCTTGCAAAGTCTGCCACTTCTGAGAAGAAAAAAAACATTGCGTGGGCGGGGCTTCTTCTGTTGCTGTACGTTCTGAACTATGGCAGTTAGTATTGAGAATGTGGCTTGGCTTTATTTGCTAAATAAAGCTAGACAGCGTTGATTCTGGCAACATCAACGCCGTTTGTGGATACACTCTATTCTACGGATGTGTTCTGAGTTTGGGGACTTTAACCATTTGCTCCAGGAGTTACGTATGGATGAGGTTCGCTTTCAGTGGTACTTCAGTCTGTCCCGCGCCTAATTTTATGACCTCCTGGGCCGCATCGGAGCTCAAATCTCCTACCAGGACACCAACTACAGATCTGTTCCTCCCGAAGAACGCCTGTCCATCTGTCTTCGGTAAGTGTTATTTATTTTTTAAATCTGAGTTTTCTAAACTTAAAATGTAGGTTTTTCCTGCTCCTGCTACATTCAAAATACATGTAGTGACATCGCTACAATTATAAGCTCTGATTGGTTAATGTGCCGCTTCAGGGCCGTCAGCACACTCAAAAGTTAACTAGCTGAACTTCTGCGCTGCTGGCTTTATGAGCTTTGAAGCATGAAAAAGCAGGAAAAGCTTGAAAAGTTGACGGCGCCAAAGCTCACAAAGTGCCGCAGAGACTGTGACGCTCCTCCAACGGCCTCAGTCATAGACTTAACATGTAATCTTGACGTTGCTGATGCTGATCAAGCCTGCGGTCTACCTTAATACTATATCAAAGGGGGGGGTTAGCTCTGTCTTCGTCAAGGTTCATCAAGTTTCGTCAGCCAGCGACAACACTGCCTATTTTGGATCTTACCCGGCGAGCAACAAGACATTCTGTTTTCTGATTGGTTTAGAAATTCTATGTTCTGATTTGCTAACTCAAGACAGCTGTACGATGAGCTGTACAAGCGCACAGCTGTTGTGGGCATTGACTGTTCATAGTAGCGCAACGAAGTTAGCCCTCTAGCCGCCGGGTTTTTTTCTATAAAATATTCCATTTTGACATCACTAGTTCAAAATGTTGTAGCTTTAATATGGTTATAGATAAAGGTACACTGTAAATTAGAAAAATATTCAGTATGATCCAAAGTTTGTGACACGAGCAGAATCATACAAATCTAATTTGCATATTATGACGTCATCAGGCGTTGGCACTATTGGATTGCATGTCTTTTACAATTTTTTTTGCTTTTTTACATTGTTTAAAACTTTTTTTTCATCAATAATTTTATTTTTTTATTTAGATTTTTCTATATATGTATTTTCTACATCTACATGTTTCAATTTGTTGGCTTTTTTCAAGAACAGGTGGATGTATCTGTTTATGTCCTTTCTTATGTGGCTCCGTTACTCTATTCACTATATAAAATCAACAGAAAGAAAATATTGACCACAGAATTTTACAGATCCGTCCCAAAAATAACTAACAGGCTCATCAAATTGTCTGATCCACTGGTGATTCTACACTTACTCTTCTGTCAAGCAAACCTCGCCAAAATCATCATCATCCTCACTTGCAGAGGGACAGAGAACTTTATTGCTGTTAACTCGCTTATAAGCGGTCTTTTTTCTCTCCTGTTTTCGATCGCGTCTGCTATTATTTCCACAGATTTTTACATCCCTCCCACCACGGTCACAATTAGTGTTGTGATGACCACCTTGCTACCCGAACAAGTACCTTTCTCTTTTGCTGCTTTTGGAGCGTCATGGCGAAACGGGACTGGGTGTTGCTGTGGGACATTTTAGTTTCACTTTCTCCCGGGACAACTGAACAGATCAGAGGTAAATATTGCTATTCAAAATCTGAATAAGCCAATACTTCCCGGCGGGGAACTCCGACATCTCGATCTCATAAGTTTTATCTTTCTAAGACTTGCTTTCTCTATACTGTGACCGCAGCAGCTGCACCTCGCGTCCCCCGCTCGCAGCGCTGACTTAAACGCCGATTTACTCCAAACGTTTCCATGGTAACACACCCAAAAAGATGTCCAAGATTAAAGGTACACATGTCCGCCATCTCGTGGTGTAAAGTAGTAATTAAATTAGTGGCCCTATCTCCAGCTGTGGCTCGTTAAAGTCAGCAATGTTGCTTATCGCAATATTGCTACTTTGGCACCTAGAGGGTTAATCATTTATCAGCGTGAGAAATGGCATGTGTGGCGTGTGAGCGTGGGAAGTCGGTGAAATGCGTGTGTTTCACGCTCATTGCGTAAGACTTGAGAGCACTGAACCAGGTTTCGGAGGGCGGGGCCTAGGCTATGCTATTCTGTGGTCAATGAGTCTCTAACGATATTTCGTATGTTCAACTATAATATATAATCGTGTTTCCCCCAAATTAAAACATACTACCACCCATGCTACATAAACAAATTGGGGTATTAGCTGTGAAGCTAATTCTGAATGTTAGCTGTGCAGCTAATTGTAAAGCGAACAACTCAAACAATTCCACAATGTGTACTAACAGCTGAAGGACATTATTGAGGAAATATGCTTACTTTTGAACGGATTTTTGCTGGTTCACAGAGAGTTGGTATCAATCCTGGTAGAAGTTTCATACAATCTGCGAATCCACTGCTGTATTGTCCCAAGTTGGAAAAAGATTCGTCCTAGAAATGTTTGCCACAAACTACCACATGCTTCAGCAATCGGTCGGGCACATTCCCTGCATACATAAAATCTATTCACAAGCTTTTCAGTGGCTCAGAAGTGGGGAAGACAAAAAATATTTATGCTCTCTTTGTAGACCCAGGTACAGTGCAGTTTGGATGCAGTCTGGATTCCATGCTGTTGGTTTGTTGTTTGCCTGTTACCGTAGTTCTCCGCGCCGCAGAGGGAGGGACTTGCAGGGTGTAGTTCGGGGAAGGGGGTAATTGGCTGGAACTCAACACTTAATATGCCGAAACGTGTCGTCATATGCTGAACCGCCAAACAGCCCGTTTCTGACTGCTAATTGCCCGATGTAGGCAGACATACCCCGGGACAAAGGAAAGACTAATCAGTAATTATAACCTTTTAGGCAGGCTGGGGGAACTAAAATATATGATCAAAAACCTCAAAAAATGCACATTTCATGCCAGGTCCACTTTAAAGAAACTATAACATTTTTTCTCCAGCTGTGTGGTTTTTCTTCAATCCAAAAACCTCTTTTGTCAGCTTATAGAAATGTCTTTAATCAAGTGAGTTGAAGAATTGACCTTAAATGGATTTCATTCAATAATTACATTCATTTTTCAAATTAAAATCCTTACATCTTCTTAAATGTTTTTCATTTCAACTCACCTCATTTTCATCATGTGTTTCTGCATGCTTAAACAACTTCTATACACTGTATCTGTTGCATTCTGTTACCTGGTCTCTAGGGGGATGTTGCTGTTCAGCACCCAGCTGTTGTGAAGCTGCGCCTGGTCTGTGCCCGAGCTGTTGTCTGCCCCCTGGCCGCCCTGACTGGTCTGACAGCGGGTCGGCATAGTCTTCCTCTGCAGGCTGACTTGAGTGTAAGGGGCTGGGCGGGCGCAAGTGCAGGAGTGAGGCGGCGGCGGCGGAGGAGGCAGCGGACGAAACGTAAACTGGCCACCTGGACTGCTGGGCAGCTCTGCGAGGAGACATCGGGTAAAAGGAGAGGAGGAGGAAGGAGTGGAGGGGGCAGGGGAGAAATAAACACAGGTTTATTAGGAGCACCGTATCATAAATTACAAATAAAAGAAGAATGTTAGTTGACAGTTTATTGTTATTACGCTGATTGAAGGACATAAATCAGCTTAAAACTGTCCCTGTTCGGTGCTTTCCCCAACCTACCTGCTTTGATAAACTTCCAGCTACCCTATAAATAGATTTTTTGGCCGGCTGCAATGTTGAGCAGTCTTTAAAGAGCTAACAGCTCTGGCTTAATCTGCAGCCGCCAGCCCAAACTACCCATGTGATGTTTATTATGAGATCTCGACGGAATGAGCAAGCCAGCTGTAACTGCCTCACACTGGTAACCTGAGGGTCTGGCGAGAGCTCACGCAGTCCATCATTTATCATTCTCTTTCACCATAACTCTATTTCTCTGTGATTCTTCCTGCTTTCTTTCGCTTTTCAGTCTGTCTCTAAAACGAACAGCGGACTAATTACGGTTCGGCTAAATGAGATGTGAGTGCATATTTTGGAGTTTGAGTATGGCTGCAGATGAAGCTAATGTGTCTGTACCCAGAGCTATGTATATTTCCATTCAGAAGTTAACATACACTCATCATCTGCATGAGTGCCATACTAATTTGCGGCATTTAATTCTTTATGTGAATCCCTTCATTATCAGGATGGATTCATAATCTAACAAAGTAAAAGTGTTAAAAACAAAAACAGAGTACTTCAATACAAGATCAAATATAAAAATACATGCTTAAATATATACATATTCTCCTTATAAAATGTTGGTAATAATGTCACAGAAAGTGCGAGATAAGCCACACACTTTTATTTAAATCTCCTTGAATTGTATTTCGTTATTTATTGACAAGTCTACTAAATAGTAGAGTCCAATTAAACTGGTTGGTTTTCTGGCACATATTTGGGTTTTGAGCATAGTCCATGAATTTAGAACTATGGATTGAGGTCAGGACAATTTCAGGAGCTTATGGTTAGCCTGGTTTATGCATTCCATATCCAGTTCTGATGTGTTTTTGAGAAAACAGTTTGACCTGTTAGAACATCCAGCATTGTCATCACACGGAGCACTAAGATTCCAGTTTATCATAAAGCTGACGAAGCTGTCCACCGTAAAGAAGTTTAAACAACAACAAGTACTGAGAGCGTGCTAACAGATAAGGAAGCCACAAACCTAAAATAGAACTCGAAAACTTGCAACCATCTGTATGATCAAGCCAAACACATTTAGCTGTTCCAACTAAACAATGTCTCCAAGCACTAATAAACTGGTTTAGGATTGGATTTCTTAAATGCTCCTGACCAATATGTTACTGAAAATAGGCATACTAAGCTTAAAAACCATATATGTGCCAGATAACCAACGTATTTATAATAACTCTTACCCATTCTGCCAAGAAAAGTGTTAACATTTCCCCACAAGAATTAAGCCAGAAGCGTTTTGAGGGATTAAGAAAAACGAGACTTTGTAAAATTGAGACATTAGGGTTTCCCTGCTTAAGGTGACAGCTTGTGCCATTTGTCTATAGTGTGACTCTGTGAGCAAGGCAACCCCTCATTCCAGAAGACCCACTCTGTTCAGCTATATTGACAGTGAATAAAACATTAAACCAGAGGGTGAAGCTAGACACACTCTTAGCTCTCAAATGTATTTGCTGCCAAAATGTCAGCAATAATTCACTACCTTCAAATGTGGCCTACCTGGGAGATTACAACAGCCTTTCCAATATAAGTATAGGGCTTACAATGATAACCCAATCAAGCACATTTCAGGACACTTTGCAGATAAAACTGGGAGGAGAAAATGAGTGATCTCGGTTCTGTTTATTCTCGCAGCACAATTTGAACATAAATCTGTAGTTCCGGTACCATTATGTTTAAAAAACGAGGCTACATAATTCCCAGACAATACAAACAAAATGAAGCAGAAGGCTTTACAGTCAACATTTTTACAATAAAAAAATACGTGTCACAATTCTGAACTGTTCATCGACTCACCACATCAGTTTTTACGACTTTCAGATGTTAAAATATCCTATTTGGAAGATACTTGCATAAAGCAGTAGCAGATATGTGAGAATGCAATGGGAAGACAGAAACAGTTCTATAAATGCTCTATAAACATTTTCTATGAATATTCCCACAGTGCAATCTGTCCAGCTCAAATACCATTTTAGAAGCTGTTATAGTAGCAGTCAGGGTAACATTTATGTGCGCATGTACTATATAAAACACACACTTTCCAAGCCATCAACAAGCTTCAGGTATAATTCTGAATAAATATTTGAGCACTTTCCTTTTAAAATCTGGGAGAATTCATTTGAGTTGTATGGTTTTATGCCATGGGCCCCATTCTGTGGGGATATTACCTTTTCAAAGGGTTGTGGTCAAGGTCTTTTTCAACAACCTAAAATTAGACTGCTTTGGTTATTCTGAAACAGGTTTTCATGTTTGGGACTACTGTAATGTCGGAACATCTAGTTAAACGTGCTCTAACCGCTCATAAACTGGAATCTGGAATAACATCAGTATCACTATTCACAGTGAAGAGTGTTTTAAACATTTTTTACTCAAAGTTTCCTCCAGGTTACCAAAATCTATAGTCTTCTCGAGAAAAGTCTTACGTTCAAACTAATACAAAAAATGTTGGTATGTGGCCAAGGTGGAGCTGTTAAATCAAAAATACAATTGTATAGCATGGTGGCTCCATCATGCTAAGGGTCTTTTTTGCTGTCCATTGTTCTGAGTCGCCGAGAATAAAGAAAATACAGGTTCCATTCAAATTTTTCCAACAAATTTCTGCTTTTGAAATTCCATAACAATGTTTATTGTGTAATTGTTCTATTTTTAAATAAACTCTTCAAATGCATCAATTCAAATTGAATTAATGACAGCAAAGGGCCCATGTAAACCTCTTATTGAAACATCTCCCATAACTGGTTTACACATTTTTAATAACTAGTGTTTTCTGTGCGTTTATGACTGGATACGTTTCTTTTGTTATTTATCTTCCAATATGAGTGAATTGTCTTTGCTGAATTTTCAAACTGTGTTATCCTCGACTGTTGCAATACAGAGATGATTTGTTCATCGATCATGACCAGCCATCCCTCATACCACATATTTATTTTATGACACTCTGAAAGATGCAGAGGTTCGACCAAACGCTGCTCTTCTGCTGCTCTTGTTTACTGCGTTGATGCACATTTAATGAAAAATATGAATTTTCACAAAGCATAACATGCCTCAGATGAATAACAACTGCTTTACCGCCTTTGAATGTCTCTTTCTGATTGCATTTGGAACCGTTCAAACCTTTAAAATGTTTTCTTCTTTTATTGACGAACTGTATTATGCTTAGGTTTATTCTGCCTGTCATAATCATGTTCAATCACTTGGTGATCTCAAAAGGATTGCACAGTTTGATACAATGAAAAAACGGGTACAAAGGAAATGCATTTGTGTCGTCAGCTAGCGGTGTTGTTTAGTCTGAACTAATGGATGCGGAGAATTGAAGTTATTTTTACTTCAACCACCGCAGAGTATTGGAAATTACACGTTGAGGGACAAACCGACTAAACATTTTTGGAGCACTACCGCGAACTGTGCCACTGTAATCCACAAGGAGCTTTAAAGTGGTGCTTCAGTTTTTAGCAGTCTATCTGATTCATCAGTAACTGGAAGTCCTTTGAGTCCCAGCAGAAACCCTTGTGCTTTCACAGCTTCGGAGGTAGATGTTTTTAGCTGGCTTTTTTCTTAAGAAAAACAAAACAAAAAATCTAGAAGATCACATGCTGTGCACACATGGAGCTGTGCGTTTGAGGCAGCCTCCCCTCACTTGTGTTTGAGGTGCTGAATCAGTTTTAGTCTTCAAAATAAGATGATTTGGTTTCTTAGACAGGTTTTATTAGGTATTTATCAATAGTCAGACTATTGCCCAAACCAAAGAGCACACTGCTCTTCCCTGATTTGGAGAGACAGGATGATTATCAATCTATTCCAATGAACAGGGTAAGCCCTCAAACATATTTTAAGCCACTTTAGATATAAAATTAAGTCATTTCTAGAGAATCTAAAGAAATGGGAGTTTTTTTGTTTTTGTTTTTTTTAGTAATGACTATTGTTTCAAATAAATTTAAACCCTCATAACTACACAAACTGTATCAAAAACATGTAACCTTTTGTTTTCTCACACTGTCCGGCATTAAATCAGATTAAGCTTTTCTTGTTTTAAATCTGAAATTCCAATAACATTATTGTTATTAATTATTTCCATGAAATTCCATTATAATGAGAGATATGTTTAGTCTTCTTCTTTATTAAGTGTAGGCAAACTTCCAAAAAGAGAAAAAAACTTAATTCCCTTAGAAATTCTATCTCTCTTTTTTTCTGGCATTTAGCAAATAACATTTATTTTTGGTAATCCTGGCTAACCTAAAACCAGAAGAACTGAATCTAGGTTGATGATAGACATAAAGGAATGCACTGTATATAAATATCTGGTCTTAAGTGTAATGCAATTTAAGTGAAAATCATAAGAAGGAGCTAAACCATGCTGTTGTGTCAAAGGACACTGGGGATGCTGGGCTATCTGTGTTTTAACACATCAGTTTAGAAGAAATGTGTCAAAACATCAAAGTAACACAAAAGCATTCACTATGCAGCAGAGACCAGAGTGGAGCGCATACTTACTGGCTCCTAGAATCAGTGTTTCTGTCAAAGGTTCGGGTGGCTTTTAAAAGGTGTTAGAATAGCCTCTGTTTTCTGTTGGAAAGTGGAAGTTTCTGTCAGCACAGTCAGATTATACAAACATTTTTGTCCAGTACTTCTATTTTGTATTGCTCTTATATGTTTGACCAATACCTTCATGACACTGGATTATAATAAACTTTTATATCAAAATGTAGTGTAGATTGTCTCTGTGCGGGCTCCGAGAGGTCTTCTAGGGTGTATTGAGTGACCATTTAGGCAGCATGCTGGGAGACCAAATGTTTGAAGTTTGAAACGCTGGATCTAACAGTGATTAGTAAGAATCTCTACAAGCGATGGTTAAAGAATGTGTTTATGTAGATGTAATACTTTTAACTTAAATAGTCAATGATGGTGTGTAGTGAGCTAATGTATGGACGCTAGAAGACATTTCATGCATGGGTTGAAATTCCCAACGCATCCAAAGCAATAAAAGCCCATCATTTCCCCAGAAGACACTGATCCAGAACCGTCTGGCACGCTTCATTGGCATTGCAAGTTGTTTTAAGTTTTACATAATGACTTCATCTTGGAACATATTTGCCTTGTAAATGGCTTGAGTCCCCATTTAACTGAATGAGCAGCTTGTTCAGCTTCATACAGAAATTCAGACAAATAAAAATAAAGCTGTTGTATATTACACCTTTTCTTACACAGTTAAAAATACAATTTCCAACATTTTCTATTGTATTTAGATTTTTTTATTTATCCGTAAGCAAGAATTCCAAAACAAAGTTTTAAAACATAAAATTACACATATTCAAAATTTAAAGTGGGCTATTCATACCTCTTGAAACCTTTCCTAAATCCTGATCAAACCTGCAAATTAACAAAAGTAAGTAAAATGATAAATGGTGCCAATTTATCAGGCCCCCAAAGTAGAACCTTCTTTTGCTGCAGTTACAGCTTTACGTCATCCGGGGGTATTTCATAATTGTCTTTGCATATATAGAGACTGATTTCTTGCTCACTCTTTACAAAATAGCTTTTCAGTCAAACTGAATGGATTACATCTGTACAGATTGAGTTTTGCTTAAGATTCACAATCAGATTAGAATCTGGAATTTGAATGGGCCATTCCAAAAATATTAATATGTTTTGATCTGAACATCCCATTATTGTTCTGGGCATGAATTTAGAGCTCTTTTCCTACTTGAAAGTAAACCCTGCCATATCACCATTCCACCACTAGATAACATATTTGCCATCCATCCATCCATCTTCTATACAGTTATCCATGCATGCTCACTGGAAAGCAGGTGCCTATCTCAAACAGTCATTGGGCGAAAGCCATGGTATACCCTGAAAAGGTTTTCAGATCTAGCAATCAAGGTGGATGGCCATGTGCTGGTAGCTTGGCAGCTTGTTGCCTTTTTTTGATCGTGGATTTAAAAGTGCTTCAGGAGACAAAGATCGTGCTGTTGTTTCATAACATAATGGAAGTTAAGTTCTCAGTTTTATCTAGATGAGTCAGAGAAAATTGTTCTGAATAAGCATGCACGTCACACTTTCCAGCTTTCTAAACTGTATCATTTTCTTTCCACATCACAGTTGTGTTATTTTGGGTTCATCTATCACTTTAAATCCATAGGCTATAAAACAAATGTGAAAAAGGCCTCTGAAAACCTTTGCAATCCATTGTAAACCACTTGCAGGAAGCAATAAGTTGGCACATTTTAGGATGTTTGGAACTTCTCAGGATACAAAGTCGATGCCACTTCATCTGCTGAGCGCGTCTTACGGAAGGAAAAGGGGAAAGACTCAAGTGTAGACAGGAGAGTAGAGACCAAGGGCCAGGGGAGAATGTAATCTGTGAGAGTGAAGTGACACAGGGGCATCGGCTGCCAGCTGGTGCTTTAGAGGGCTTAGCTAAGGCAGCTTTAGGCCTCCACTCCTAAAGGATCCACAAACTCCGTTCTTTTTTCCTCACACAAAATGCTAAATTGGCAGCCAAACCCTCTCGCACACATTCTCACAGTTTAAAATCAATCCTAAAAAGATTTAATCAAACGCTAAAACACACTAAATATAGCACCACCAGCTATATGACTATGTAATATTTGTCATGCTAGCCAGGGGTTTTAAAACTTGCAACTAAGTTTACGGACAACATGTAACAGTTTCAGCTCTCTTTGACGGCCATGACAGTGTGGAGCACACGTGTCAAACTCAAGGCCCGTGCCCAAATCCAGCCCACTATAGCCATTTATGTGGCCCTCTAAACTCTAGAGGAAACTATAAACAGAACATTTAAGTTCTATTTAATGAGCACCCACATAGAATTTTATCAGAGCAATCAATTGAGTGTTTATTTGAAAAATCCTGAATCACATAATTATGAAAAGATGTTCAGTATTATTTAATTTTAAAAATTACTTGTCGAATATGGAGACGGATTTTTTTAACTAATATATTATCAGTTTGTTATAGCTTTATGAATACTTTCTGTCACAACCGGCCCTTAAAGAATATTCATGAGCTTGATTTGGCCCAAAATAGAAATGAGTTTGACAGCCGTGGTGTAGAACATCCCCTACCCTGTTCTTCTGTGTCTAAGCCAACTGAAAAAACAAAAACAAAAAACGCCACAGTTTTGGAAAGTTGAAGGGAGATGTTTTCCTCAACTCATTAGATCATGGTTATGTAAGTGATATATGAGTGAAATTGGAGCCAGCGGAATCGGGCTCTAGAGGGGATTTACTGGGAAATCTAGCAGCTAACAGGTATTTGGGCCAGGTATTAAAAATGTATCACTGTAGGTGAGTGGGACCTAAAATAGCATGTAAATGAGGTATTTATGAAACTTTAGGCTTTTAAATCGAAATCCTATTAACCAAATGAGAGTATGTTAAAGCGAAATGACCACATAATGGATGTAGTGTGTGATGACTTAGCTGTCAAGGCATAGTTGTCTTCAGGAGGGATTTTAACAAGTGGCTTTAAAACTGTGTGAAATGATTAATGTGTGCAAAGTCCTCATTTTCGTGAAGGCTCATAATGCTGTGTCACTTTCGGATGTGATAAGGCTAAAAAATTGTCTGTCCAACCTACACTGCATTTTCATGATAGGCAGAGCTGAATTAAAAAAGCTGCTGCTGTAAATAGACTACAAATATGCCAAACGTAAATTCAGGAGTGCAGACTGAGCTGACCATTTAAGGGGCTCTCTAATTGCTTGTTGCCAAATTCATGTTTAATTTAAACTTTATATTAAAAATAACTATTCATAAAACAAAAAAACAAAAAATAACAGGTTAAAAATGATTGATTTTGAAAAGAAATGCAGTGTAACATCCGCTGGGTCTTTTTTCAATCAAAAATCTTTTCGCTGCTCTGTTTATCCATCCCGCAACTGTGAAATCCATTCATTATGATGTTCGCCACAAGAACATTGATATAACTTATTTAAATATTGACCTTTTTCAATGAGCAGCACAACTAAAAAAAAACATGATTAATATTGGAGATTACGTTTTGATAAAATACAATGTTCCCTCCTCTCAACTCAATCAACATTATTATGCATGGGCAGTAAAATGTCATTTTCATAAGCATAGAGCAATTTCCACTTACTTTTAATCTTCCAAATTCCTCATTTTACCTGCAGTTATTAACTCTTTTCAATTACATCTCAGAGACAGCACAGTATTTTCTTTTAGCGTGTAAGCTAATGGGCCGCTTCTTATTAAAAAAACATATGGCCGACTGGACATTTTTTTGATCGAGAAAATCTCAGAGTTGTAGTTTAGCTATTTACTGGATAAAAGCCTTCTGCAGGCATTCAGGTTCCCAAAGCTCCAAATCCAGAACTCCAAGGTTGGCATAATATTAAACCTCCCAATTGGCAGAATTGCTTTATAACTACAGCTTCATTTAGCTAGTATAAGATCTCTCACAGCTATGTGTATATGTTTGAATCTCAATCACTCAGACAAATCAGAGGGTGTTTCTGTTAACTCAGATTTAACGCATCATCTCAAATACCTGAAATAAATGTAGGAATTAGATCTTAATCTTTAAATTAGATATCAGTTATATATATTCGTTTACTGCAATTTTTGTTTGTAATGATCATCTAAGATCTATCATTTAATTCCAATACACCGTGCAACCAAGGTCTTTAGAGTAAAGCTTATTACACAGTAGAAACTTCATAATTGCCTATACCTAAAATAGTAAAGACCATAATTATTCACACCTTGGGGGGATTTCATTTAAAATTAGTTTCTTAATGAAGCAAGAAGTTTACTTCTGAAAGGAGATGAGACAAGAATCCATCAAATAAAATATAAAAGTATTACAAATGAGCATCAATTTGAAAAGAAATATGTTCATCTATATTTTTAATATAAAAATGACATGTTCAAAATGATTAATAGAATGACTGTTACATATAAATCTTTATCTGCATTTCAGCAATCACGACCTTTCTTGCTGATTAGATTTTTGAATATTTCAATTGTTATGTTGACAATTTATCTTCGATGATACACTCCAAGTCTTTCAGGTTGGAAGGCCTCATTGTCATCACCCTAAGATTCATTGGAGCACTCTGGCAAGGCCAACCTGAAAACATGTCGGTAAAATTCACGCATTACTTAAAAATTAAATATGCTGAGGGTACTAATAATGTTGGGAAAGATGTGGCATTCAGTTTGAATTTGAAGAACAGAATTATAAAACAATTTTGCCAAAACTAAGCTATGTTCACAGTTTAAACCAGGGTGAGGATCACACAAGACTAAACAAACTAACAGTAAATGGTAAACAAGGAGGAATGGTAATTTGCAGATCTAGAATAGATACTGAGGTGAAAAAGGCACACCTCTCCAAAAAATAAAGAAGTAACTAAGATAGATGCAAAAGGTAATAATAAAATAATCCTAAAATCAATAACATAAGATAAAAGAAGTCACAAAGCATACACACACGTTATCTGTTGTTGCTTTTTGTCTATTCACGTTTCTTGTAGATTAATCATTCATTTACTCTTGCTTAGAAACAAAAGCCTTTCTTCATTTCTCAAGTTGCATGCCTTTTTATCTAGGGATGCAACAATACCACTTTTTTCAAACCGATCCGATACATGGATCTGAGTAATTGCCGATACCAAATACCAAAGCCAATACTTGTACCACACAAGACAATGCAATTAATTGGAAGGCATGTTTTATTTTCTTCTCTGCTTATTACCATAATGATGGTGGATGAGAGAATTTAGAGGAAAAAAGGAAAAATTTAAAACAGATTATTGAAGAGTTTCCACATTTTAAGTATCGACTGATGGTATTGGTTATCTAACCACTACTAATACATGTACATTTGAATGGTATCAGCCCTGCTACCCGATACCAGCATTGGAATTGGTGCATTCCTATTTGTATCTATACATACTCTCATTATGGGTGTAAATACAATTAATGTTGGGCTTTTCTCTGGGGTAATGGATTCTACAAAGAACTTCAATATATTATAAAACTGCAACCTGCTAGAGCTGATTAAAGTTGGCTATTTCTTTGCCAAAGTCAGGCATATTCCATATTGGTTTCTTCTTACATAATACAACCAATAGAAGTAAAATGGAACCTCAGTCTACTGATGCCACATCCATGCTCGAAACTTAAAACAGAGCTCCGCGCTTTGATGCTTTCACCTCGACTATTCCAAAAGTTCTCATTGTGTATTTAAAAAGCTTAATCTCTGTCTTTTCTGACTGTAAAATGTCAGTGAGCAGGTGAATTGGGACATGTCCAGCTGAAAATATCAGTCAGAACAATACAGGTATAGATTTTGGAACACAGGTTTCTTCTGATACTCTCTAAGGCTGTGACATTGATTTTCAAATTGTTCCTGAACATCCTAACACTTTTCCTTTTCTCTGAGAGTGACAACTTGATTTAGATGGTTGGTACTTTGACAACATTTGTTCTTGCAACAATACCATAAAAAAATCAAAGGTGGTTTTAGAATCAATAACACTTGGCAACATTAAGCTGTTGGAAAAATCCTAGCCTCAACTATCATGGAAATTTGGACTATGCCCAAAGTAGAAGTCTTTCCAAAGAAACCAATCAATTTAAATGAGCTCTACCATTTCTGATAATAAAAGTGGTCAGGCAGAACAATGCAAGGACACTCTTCATAGGTACAAAGACCCTTTGATCTCTCTGCAGTGGGAAAATGCTAAGAGACATTCATCCAAATCTAAGCAGTGGTGTATTTACTGTATATATTTGAGCTTGTGTAGTTATTGTGTGCATCAGAGAAAATTCAAACCCAACCCCACTTTTCAACAATGCTTTATATTGTTAATTGTATTATCAATATTATCTACTCAATCCAATCCCTTCTGATATTCACGTTGTTTATTTTATGCTTCTTTATGATTCCTACAAATCATACTTATCATGTAGATTTGAGGAAGCACACAATGCAAATTCTTTTATTAAAAAAGATTGCTACATTTGATCTAAAGCACATTATAAAAGGGTGAGACAAGATCATTTTAAAAGAAAAAAAAATATTCCACAGTTTCACTCTTCTTCCTTAATTCCGCTGTTTACTCACCCGCCCAGCTCCTCATCTCTCCCTCCCTCTCCTTATTATTATGCCCAGCAATCTAAAACAGAGCTAATTTATCTCATTAGAAGGCAGCCCCTATAAAATCCATAGAGCCTAACCATAACAATATCTAACCTGCCCGATGAAAAGAGGGATCTGGCTGTTTTAGAGAACATTTAACACAACGGTTAAGCCAAGCACTGCAAGAAAAAAAAAAAAAAACACATCATCCACCCCACTCTAAAAATAAAAGATTAATAATTTCCCCTAGGATAGCTTTTCATCTATCTTGCCTCTTAATTGACTTGCATTAAATTGCTACAAAGTTTATTCCACTCCTGTGCTTCAGTGAAATAAATAATTAACCCTGTAAAAAGGTCAGAAATCTGAAATTAGAACAATGTTGGGTTTTTTTGCTCTCCTTTGTAAGGTAATGAGATGAGATCCCACCCTATGACCATCTGACTTCCTGTAATAATTTGTCTTTGTCTTAATCAGAGAAAACACATTATCTCATCAGACTTGATAAGCTCGAGAATAACTCCCTTTATTGGTCGGTCGCCGAATGGAGCCGGGATGAAGGATGGGATTATCGATGATAACAACCGTGAACATATGACAACTGGGACTAATATTGCTAATGATCAAGATGATGCCCAAGAAGATGATGTTCCTGATAGAGAAAGTGGCGGGGATGGAAATAACAAAGATAATGACGATAACATCAGCAATAACAGCACTAACAATGATGATTAAAACAGCAGCGATGGCGGCAGAAGCGCTGATAATTACATTGATGAGACAGGGTTCTAAGACAGCAATTAGAATAAAAACAGCCATTGATTCATTTCTGCAGACACTGGGATAAACTGAGGGATTTCCATTTAACAAACTGACACAATAATGTTGTCCTCTTAAAGACAGAGAATACAAATGAAGAAGGTCAGGACTTTATGAGTTTTTCCATATGGAACCAAGTCGATGCTCACACAGAGCCTGGTAATTAGCAGCCATGCATCATCTGGCTTTTATTCCACATCAGAGAGGATGAGTGGCGTGTGTGCAATGTTGTGGATGTTGTGAGAAGATCCAAATATGTGTGCATATTCTCATAATCACTTGTTTGTATCCCAATCTTCAAAAACAACTCTGCAACTACAACAACTGTGTTTAGGCTGCAGGTAAGTCTTAAAGTAGCATTTCCCTGGAGACGAGAGAAACAAATCCTCCGGAGCTCCTTGGCTCAGAAGCGAGAAGCTTGCGATCACTCAAACTCTTCACTGCAGGGGCATCTACTGACATTACATTGTTCACAGATTCGGCTCCACTGATCCTGAACTGTTTAAGTGATGTGTTTAACCAAAGAACGTATAGGAGTGATATCTTTCAGATGCCAGCGACACAACCAAACTTTTTCTAATCTTAATGGATTTTCGTCTGTTTTGTAGGGAGAGAGGACAAGAAAGGAGCTCAGTGCACATTTAAGTAAATGTAGCTCTTGGATTGCAGGTAGTTGAGCTCAGCTCGTCTCTCCTTTGAGAACAATGGTGTCCTAATCCTCCCTGACCTTGTCACAGTCCGGTCATTACTGGCCCAGCCATTGAGGTGTGGAGGTGTGGGTGCTGCATCTCATGCGACCGTGTGCATGCACAAGTATGGAAATGAGCGTCCTGCAAAGCTTTGGAGCATGTATAGTGGAGTTGAGTTTCCGGCCCTGGTGTGCCCTTTGAGCTGCTGGCCTTGGCAGAAATTTGCATCACCAGGATGGCGGCGTGACAAGCTGTTCGAGACTCAGGAAGTGACATGCCACAATGACCATTACCGTGATTAGTGAGCACATTCATCTTTTACAAGCCTCCTACTCCTTCTGCCTAACTACATCCTATATTTGAACACACACCTCATCTCCCTTGAGCCCAAAACAATCACAACAAGTGCACACTAACCTTGGAGGTGGAGCTGTAGCTGCCTACACATGCATACAATCTATTTGCTCTGACTCTGACAGTAAAACAGGAGCACTTCTAGGGCTTGATAGCAAACAAAACAAAGTGAAGATTTCCCTGACAGGCCAAAGACAGACTGCTATCAAAGCTGCAGGAATGCACCACCAGTAGCTCAATTTTTTCTTTACTCTGAGAGGGTATATGTGCAGTGTTGTAGCAGACCTGAGCGGGTGGTAATTAGAATGGGCTCTGAGGAGAGACAAGCAGTGGAACGAATGCAAATGAATTCACTAGCTCTGGCACTGAGCTCCACTAACCTCCCTTTTTCATACAGCATGCCTTGCAGACATGAGGCTCCTGGCACAAACAGAGCAAGGGTACACAGTAAACATTGAGTGACACGACCGCGGACACGCACGTGCCAAATGCAAGAGTGCACGCGCACAAGTGTGCAAATAAAAAATGCGAAAGCATCGGGCCAGGACAAATAGGAAACCCACACTGCTTGAGTAGGCACGCGCAGATACAGACAGCCACATGCAGCACATGTTATGCTATTCCAGACAAATGCCACAGTGTTGCTTGTGAGCAGAGGAAGGGGTTGAAAATGTGCACGGCGAGCGAACATCCATGGCTTGTCCTGCAGCGGAATAAACAAACCTTACTTAATTGGTGTCGATTTGAAATAGAGTGATGATTCATCATGCAGAACTCCCCAGTAGACTATTGGAAACCCAATCATTTGCAATCTATATGACCTTGACTGAGGGCCAGAGTCTGACTGTAACTCCTTCCTTAGACATTCTCCGGCAAAGTTGGGCCGTCATTGCTGGCTTTACAACACGTTAAAATTATAATGCGCCAAAGTCAGATCACTTCACTGATTACTCCATCTCAGCCAGCGGCAAATCTTTATGAAGCACTCAATTCTTCACAGCAGTAATAAATCAGGGTAGTATATGCGTTCCATCTCTGCGATGGTAAACCAGAGACGCTATTTCCATACCGTGCTGCTCCGGCAAATAATTCCTGTTCCCAGTACCTCTCACCGGTACTGCTCTTGACTTAAAGAAGTTCTCTTGAACCCCTTCAGCTCTCCTCCAGATCCCCAGTGGTTCACTAACTAAAACTTTGATCACCAACTCTGTGGCTCCTCTCATGGAGAAATAGGTCATCTGTGAAGAAGTCATACTCTTTAGTAGCCAGTGCAGCAAATTAGTCTAATTAAAGAATCTCTCTTCATATCTAAACCAGGCATGCAGGCACAACAAATGTCTTATAATAGGGTAGATTATGCAGGTAATGTCCCCATAGTGATTTTAGTGTGGAAAGCATTAGGAAAGGTGAACATGGATAGTGTATAGGCTCTTGGCACATAAGAGCAGAACTGTGTAAAAATGGTAAGAAGGTGTGATTTGGAAAAAGAATAATGGGCTACTTAGTAGTCTGAGTGGAAAATATAATAGGTAGGGTGGGGGTTCAGATACAAAGAAAGGCATAAACGAAATACCACCTGCGGATTTAACAGGTGGCCATCTTGCGGTCAATGAGGTGAGATCAACCAACGCCCTGGGTCAGCATTAACAAAGACCTGTGACAAGTCAGCACTTGCCCCCTTTTTCGACAACACATTGCCGTTCCACTCCACCAGTCGCTCCTATCACACCAGTCATGGCGCCATGGCATGCATGTTTTTACTCGATGCCACCACCCTTCATTTCTCGCTCTCTCTTACTTTCTTTCTCCTTTAAATGCATACAGAACGACACACACCCACACATGCACACATACACAAGGAGAAGCTTAACAAATGTGGGAACAGATGCCCCACATCAGTGTGCAGTTGCCCTATGCTCCTATGCACGCCTCCAGAGAGACAGAGGAATACAGTTAACGCATAACAGAGACCGCAGTGTTTTTCTGTCTCAGCAGATGCCCACCATCCAACATACATGAACACACAGAAGCATTATTTTAAGGTTTGGTTAGGTCCATGTATCTGGAGGAAATTTGGCACATGCAATTAAAAACATGTATGGGGAGTAAGCACCTGTGCAATCTTACTGTTGCATTTGCCAGTTTTAGCTATTAACTTATTTTTTTAAGGAACATATTTTCCTTCCACTGAAACGCCCATTTTCCTGCACACTACTTATTGAACTCAAGTATTTGCTTTGATAGGTGAAGAGGAAAACGGGACCTTTTGTGACTTTTTTATGCTCAGATTCTCAACTGAAACAAAACAAAAAAAAAATTCATAGCAATATAACATACCAAAAGTTTGGACACACATTCTCTTTCAATGAGTTTCCTTTATTTTCATGACTAGTGAAATAATGGGTTTATGAGCCCAAGAAAACATTATATACTGTATATATATATATATATATATATATATATTGTATAATTAAATTTTTGTAAAAAAGATAATTCAGTGTATGTTCAAAGCAGAGACAAATGGAGCCAATTTCCCAGTTCTCAGTTTTATTTTAAACAGATTAACAGATATGCAGTTTTACAGAGAAACATGCCCGTTTTCTCTGGGCCAGATAAAGACATCTGACAACGAATGGTTTTCATGTCATAACTTTTATACACATCCAAAACTTCCCAGCATCTGGTAGTCTCTTCTCCCTCGGAATCTGCTCCAATCAGAACGTTTTTAAAAAGTGTCTTGACCCTGACTGGTCCGTCATTCATAAGATGGAAGTGTCCTCCTCCTTGGTCAAAAGTTCATTCTGAGTTTTATGGTTTTATGGTCCCGGTTCCTCCCTACATCTGGCATCCTAAATCTACAGACATCCTGTTTTTACAACATGAGGTAAATTACCCAAGAGTTTTATTGCTTAAAAGCTTACCCCAGTTATAATACTGGTCAAGGATATGTTTTACAACCATGCATAATATAAACAGACTTTTACCTTCTGAATGCTTACTAAAGATATTTTAAAACATATGTACTACGAGACTGTATATAAAATAGCCCCAAAAGTAAAATACAACAATATATATATTATATATATATATATATATATATATATATATATATATATATATATATATATATATATATATATATATATATATATACACACAGTATATTTAAAAAATATAATTGTTTCGCTTTTACAAATCACATGCTGTGATCTAAAAACTCTCTTACTGGTATATAATATTTCTGTTAAATAAAGGACAAATCGTCTATGTTTAGTATTAGTGAGATATTTAAGTTTTTGTAAGCATGGAGATGTAAGAAACAATTTGTAAAGGTAACTATTGTGTATGACATGTAGAGAAATGTGATTCCTGGAGATGGACACCAACCATTTTACTGCTACCACTCTATTACACATACACAAAGGATATAAAGATGTCTGGCTTTAACAGGGAGGTTAATGCTGAGAGAGGAAGACTAAAAGTTTTTTTTTTTTCAGATGTTGTCAAACCTCCAACATATACTGCCAGACATCTAAGCACACATAACCTGTAAACTCTAAATGATTAGTAATTGATTTGAACTTCTTTTTTGTCTAAATGAACGAAAAAAAATATGAAGGTTAAGCCTTTTTCTCTAGAACCTAAAGTTGTTTTAAGTCCATTCTCATGAAGAATGGTGCAAGGTAGGGAAGAAAAAACACACACCAGATGTCTTTTTGTTGAACTTTAAAATAAGGATTTGATCTGATCATTGGTTAGCCACATGTGTAATCGCTAATCTTATAAGCAGGGATGGAGTGGGACTGATTTTCAGCCCCAAGATTTTAAGGCCCACTTTAAATCTTCGCACATTTAGCTGCATCTTCTTCCAGTGCCTTCCTCTTTTTGATCTGAGACTTCTCCGCGCCACCCTGACACGTAATTCACACCATATGCGGTCCATATGCAGTCTGGTTTCCATATGGCTTCTGTATGGACTGCATTTCATGTCGGCTACAATTTGTGCGGAATGTCTCTAGCAAGAGCACCAATCTCGGTGGTTCACTTGAAAACAACTGCATACTTTGAGAGGAGGAGGTAAACAAAAGCCACACTCGTCTTCTCGGATTTTTGTTGTACATATATAACATTCAACATTTGTCTGTTTAATAGTATAATCTTTAATTAAGTCTTTTGTTGTTGTTTTTTGTCTTGTAAATATCAAAATCCAAACTTTAGCAATGAAGATAATTTATGAGCTTCCAAAAAACATGTTTGTAATTTCTTTAACTTCATTAAAATCTGCATGTGGCATCTGGGAAAAAGTAGACTTGATGCAGAAAGTTAATGCTGCAATGCTGTTGGACCGCAGCTGGACTGCAGCTGGTGTGAATGTTCTGATTTGACTGAATGTTCTTTTATCTTTGCAAAATTATATACAGTTTGCACCACATCCGTTCTGTACCTGGTGTGAGGCATTACTCTTTCTATTTTCCATTCTTTAAACACAACTGACCGAATGCACTAATTTGTAAAGTCAGGTTGGGGTCCGTATGCAGACAGAGAGAGAGAGAGAGAGAGAGAGAGAGAGAAAAAAAGCGAGAGCTATGAAAGGAGGCTGAGTGGGTCGGCCGACAGCGGCTGGATCAATTCATCGTATGGCATGCCGTTTCAGTAAACAAAAAAAAAAGAGTCAGTGAACACCAACCCACACATCAGACTGCTCCATCAGGAATTGTACTGGTCTTCCCAATTAGCCACTAAGGGCCTGCTCACAAGAGACGGGAAGAGGATACACAGATTGGTCTAGGATTTGTGGTGGGCTTAAAGTGATGAACCCGCGGACATCGATCTATCGTCCCATCTGAATCTGATCTCAATTTTGCAAAGCCTGGATATTGCCTTTCAACTGAAATCCCACATCTAAAAATTGGTAAGCACAAATGAGCCCCTGGGTAGAAGAGACAGCCATATGACCGCTGTTCCCTTGATTGACCAGTTTCACTCTGAAAATATCCTTACAAAAATGCAGCACACAAATTCCTTGCTCTGCAAACTTGTCAAGTGCATTATGCAAATGTAGGTTGAAACTATACATAGCAATATGAAAATTATGAGATAGGTCAATACACTGTTAAAGGAAGGTAGCTAGGTGTGCACTTAAATGTTGCTAGGTAGGAGGATGTTTAGATAGCCATTAGATAAAAAAACCCACTTTAAAACTATTCAGATGCCACTTACATGGCAAACACTTCCAGACACTTCTAGCTATTAGCGGCCATTATCTTGTATAATCATGTGGAATAGTGTGCAAGCGAGCCTCATCTGCAGAAGAAACAGTAACCGCACACAGAACTTAAAATCCATCAAGGACGATGACAACTCAGCAGCATTAGAGCACAGTCTAATGCACAAAGAGTAAACATAGATTTCAGTCATATGCTGCCACCAATCTAGAAAAAAAAACTTTTTCCAGCCAAAGAAATATCTCACCTGAGGAGTGTAGATATGGACTCATTTTATCCCCACCTATACTTGAAAGTATTAATGGTGACTAGTGCCTATCTTCAGTAATCATTGAGTGAAAGGCAGGGTAAACACTAGACAAGTCACCAGTAATACAAACACACACAAACATGTATAGACAATCACATCTAAGAGCAAATTTTAAAGTGACCATTTAACCCAATCTACAGGTTTGTTTTGCTGTAGAAGGCTAAAAAAAAGTTCTTGAAGAGAACCCATGCATGCAGGAACAGAACAGGCAAGCTCCATGAAGGAAGCTCCCAGGCCAATAGTTGAACCCAAAGACCTTGTTCCTTTATCATAGGATTTTCAGCAAGATATTGATCCAAAACATATGGTCAAATCAATAAAGAAATGGTTTACTAGACACAAATTCAGCCCTCTTATATGACCATCACATGTTTAAACCTTTTTGAAAACCTGTTTGGTAAAATCTGCAGTGCAAATACCTTATGGGATGGTGCTAAATACTGACATCTATAATTACTATAAAAGCCAACCAATTATTTTTTTACATCTGCTTAATAGATACACTCAAATTAAAGCTGAGCTATTTAATTATATGTATTTTTTTAAATTGACTCCAAATGAATATAAAATAATATATTCCGTCTTGTTTTGAAAAGTCAGTGTAAGTGAAAATGTCAGAAAGAGAAGAGTAGAGCAGCACCAGTGTCACTTGAGCATTTCTGAATTGACTTGCGGTCAGAACAAAACGTTCCATGGTAGATGGCACCATTTACCAAAAATACAATGTTACAAAATGGCAAAGTGGAGAAATCAACAGCACCTAGAGTGACAGGGAAAAACTAGAAGAAGTTAATTGGTTTGAGAACACTGGATGCTAAGTTACATATACAGATATTCTTAGCTTAAATATGAATAAATGTAAAGAATAATTCAGGAGCTGCTCTAAAATACATCTAAATACATTTGTTTGCTAAAAAATGATGCCGTTCTGATCTACTCGTCAACATTATTCATTGTCAAGAGCAGTTTTACTAAGTTCATATTTGAGACCTTTGACAGAAAAACAAACATTTTGGGATTATTAGGAAGCATTTCACAATATTAATGGATTGTATTTATATAGCGCTTTTTGAGACCCTCATGTAGATTCAAAATTGAGTTGCTCCTTCACTCAATGGTGGAAGCAAGTTACAAATGTAGCCACAGCTGGCCTTGGGCTGACAGAAGCAACGCTGCCATTTTGCGCATTCAGCCCCTCTGCCAAACACCAGTAGTAAGGTAGGTGAAGTGTCTTGCCCAGGTAACCAATGGCGTGTAGCAGGTGGAAGTAGGAATCAAACCCACACTTTCTGGGTTGCAGTCCGACAACTTTACAAGCACTGAAGCGGACAGAGTTGTGAACACGTGAACTTAAAAAGCAGTTGGCATGAGAAGCAAAAAATCCTAAAAAAAAAAGAGATGGAATCTAGCTGAGTTCTATGTAAAGATTAAACAATAAAGTAGAGAAAATTTTAATGTTTCAAGGTATTTCATTATTCCTCCAGAACAATAAACTCTGTGATGAATCACCTTCAATAGTTGTGATTTCTGCAGCGGTCTAGTAACCAAAAACTGCATTCAAGAGTTGCACTACACAATATATTTTTATACAAGTATAAGTGCAAAGTAGTCAACATTGAAACTCACATTTGCAAATCCCCCTTTTTCCACAGCATATAGCTTTCGAAACCAGTCCTAGCAGAAGCTAATGCATGTATGATACGCCTATGCAAAGTACTTCAGGTGACGATATATCCTATTTATTGTATCTTCACTTTATTTCCAAATGCATCAACAGATATTGAATAAAACAATGCAGCTAGTGTAAAAACAAGAAATCTCATTTCATCATTGTTTCTCTTGATTCAGTGTGGTAACTAAAAGTGGATAGAGTAGTCAGAATTTGCACTCACATGATCCTAGCAGTAGATTTTTTTGCAAAACATTATTCAACTAAAACAAGAGAGGAAATATTCCATGTTACCACCATCCGCTGGATTTTAGTACTGACTATAAAAATCAGAATAATATTTTATTTTTGTAATCGACCAGCACTAAATCATATGAAAAATGTACATGTGAAATTATGCAATTTCAAAAAAGCAATACACTTTAAAGAGTACATTGTTTCCCTTTTTTTCAAACAGTGAGCCTAGGTATTTGGCTGTTTTTTTCTAAAAAGCAAACATCTACAATGTGCATCAGGCTTCCTTGATCATACCAGCCATCAATGGTACAAATGCGACACAAGCTTGAACCATCTGCTTTTTTCTGTTTCACCTACATCTGTGACTAAAAGGGTTGCTAACCTATGTCAAAATTACATAGAAAGGACAAAACAACCAGAAAAGTGTAAAAATGGCCTTTTCTAAAAGGGTCAGCCGCTCCAAGGCTATAAAATCTTAAAAAGGAAAAGATAATATTCTCCCTCAGTTATGACTGCAGAGACAGCGATGAATGGAGAGCAAGGGGGGTGTCGGCGGCGGGTGGACAGCACCCCAGCCTTAATGTAGTTTGTAATTGTAAGTGTTGGTCTTTAATAAAAGCCCGGAGTATTTGGTCAGGCTAATAGACTGGGCTCTCTAAATCCTGGCTGCTATGCATTATTCAACAGCCATTAGCTATCGTCTCATCTGGGAAGCTGTATGAGTCCCATCATCGGCAGGAGCCCAGGCAAGGCACACTGAAGGTGTGAGATGAGGGGACAGAGAGTATTAGCCATGGAGAAAAAGGAAAGAAAGGGAGAGATGCAAATCCACCTACGGGAGGGAATGGAGAGGAGGTCAGAGAGGACTCTGAGGTAAGGAATCAAAGAGGCGAGCTGACGAAAGATGGGCCTGATGTGGCATAAAGGTGAGGGTCTGTGATATGGAAATGACCGTGGTGGGATGAAGAAATACTTGGATGAAAGGTAGAGGTCATTCGTCAGGGCTATGGAAATGGGAAGGGGCAGATGCAGAAAAGTGTACGCAGAACTGAACCAAGGGAGGTTACTAAATGAAGTGTACGCCAGCCCGGGGTCACGTGGAGGCTGTGCAGAGCAGCATGAATGAAAGAGAGATGCCAGCCTGAAGTGGCATTTTCTGTTGGCCAGGGACATAAATGTCAGATGCTTCCTTTCACTCCCCTCTCAACCTTTTCTTCTTTCAAATTCCCCTCACCTCCTTCTCAACCTCCCTTTGCTCCTTCCACTCCACCTCCTGCCGCCCTTCTCAATCTGAACCGCCGTTCACAGTCTCCCCAGAGTGCTGCCGGTGGTAATTTTGCTTTCGGGGACAAGAGAAGGCTGTGAAACACATGAAGACGCGGGCTGCTCAGTTACCATGGTATTATTGGACAGCAGGAGTGGCGCCAACGCTAGGGATGCTTACATCCGTTTTGTCTGTGGATTAGTGTGTGCGGGAGCGAGTGCTAGCACGCGTCTAGAGAGCATCTATGTGGTGTCAGGGTAATGGGTGTTTAGCGGGCTTGCCAGACCTGTCCCGGCCACTCCTCTCCCAGGCGACCAGGTTCTCCTGACCCACTGTGGCAGCCCAAGTACACACTCCTTTCTCTCTAATTAAAACACACTCCTGACACACATCACACACACTCACACACAACCTGCAGGTCTATAGCTCAAAATAACCTTAAAAAGGAACAAGCAGAGCCATCATCCCATGCTCTCAACACCTCTTCAAAATCCACTCAGCATTTTTCTAACCGGGCTGCTTGAAGGCAGACACTGCTGCCTCAATTTGCAGATAGACTTGCAACAACAAATGGCATCTTCAACTGCAGCGCATGTTTATTGGAGGAGTTATCAAAGGAGCAGCATTTATTATTGCAGGGCCTTCTTGGAGCCATGGGTGCCAGTGCACTGTCACTGTCTGCTTGAAAATAATTGACTGCAGAACTATTTGTGCAAAAAAACACAACAAAAAAAAAACACAGAAAGGTTTCTGGAAAACAGTCAGTGCCGCTGCGGTCAAAGAGATAGACATTGAGGGTGTTCAAAACAAAACTATCAATGCAAGCTTAAAAGGTTGGACAGCCAGTACTTTGCACCAAAATACCTCACCACACTTCAAAAATCTTTCAAATGGAATTATGTGTCTGCTCTTCCGAATCCCTCTCACTTGATATTTTCTCTTATTGTTGTGGCAACACTCACATTTAATATTTATGTTGTATATTCTCATAAACCGCTGCTGAAGCATTGTCACTGAAAAAAGAAAAAGAAGCTCTAACTTAAATAAATTGCTTCAATTGGTAACAAGTAATTGAATTAAATTTGTCAAACTTAATTTATTTACTTTTTTAACTGAAAAACGTAAAAAAGTTGCTTAAATAAACTTAATTCAATTACTTGTTACCGATTGAAGCAATTTGTTTAAATTAGAGCTGCATTTTCTTTTTTCAGTCTATATTGGTCATTTTAGGAGCAGATACAGGTCTTAACCGTTGATGCTTGCTCCATTATGCATGGTGTTTAATGTAAGGAGGCCAAGTTATACAGATATCACACATGACATCCTGAATTGAGATAACCTTTTTGCTTCATTTCAAGCAGACGATTTAGCACGCGTTCTTCCTCGTTAAGCGCATGAGAGACCCCAGTGGAGGAATACCAGGCAGGCGATGATGTCCTGTCACTGCAGGTTACCACTGCAGCATGATTTAATGGAACTGTCTGTCAGAGGGCTTGAACAACACTCTGTCAACCAACATGCAGCCGTAGAATACGCACACAAGCACTTGCAAACAGTCAGAAAACACAATTGAGTCTAACTGTCAAATACTCAAGTATACAGTGCCTTGCCAAAGATATCAAGGCCCTTGAACTTTTTCACATTTGTCATTGACACAAACCTACACTACATGTATATAGACCACAGCAAAAGATCAATACAAATTAGTTAATCATTATGAAGTTGCAGGAAGCCGCATTTTTCAGTAAGGCAGAAAGTTGTAAGTTTTCTTTTTTTTTTTACAAATACAAATCCTTGTAACATACATTGGTATGAATCAAATCAAACTTTATTCATAAAGCGCTTTTCAAACTACAAAGCTTATCAAAGTGCTTTACAGATTAACCCCCCCTTCCCGAAACCCAAAATGAAAACATCACTACAACTATACAACCCCCCCACCCACCCATCCCGTCTCCCATGCATGCACATACTTAAAAGCAACAAAAAACAAAAAATGGTTGAGTACAGATGAGCAAGGAAACGCCATCATGGGAGCCATCCGGATCGGCAGCAGCAGACAGATCAGCAGCCAGGGCACCGACCCAGGGCGCCCAGAGGGGAGGGCTGGTAACCCCGCCTCCACCCAAGCACTACCCGGAGAGCACCCTGGCAGCCCCAGCCGACCACCGCTCCCTATGCAGATGGCTCCCATATAGGAAACACTGGAAGGATTATTAAAAAAGGAAAGTTAAAATACTAAAATAAACAGTGAATAATGAGATTAAAATACTGATAAAAATTTTAAGACTCAGTGTTTTAAATTATAAAGTGTAAAGCAATGATAAGATACGATCAAAAAAAAGTGCAAGGCAAAAAAAATAATTAATAGATAATATTCAGGTAAAAGCTAAACAAAAAATTAAATCAACGAATCGCCCCCAATTCCATATTTCCTAAAACTATCATCCCATCAATCTGATCAGCATCCCTGTCCCTTAAGAAATACACAATGCTTCCACCTTCATGTTTTCTGAAGGTCATGGTGTGGACAGGGAAATGTGCAGAATTAGTTTTCTAGTAAATTGAGAGCACACCCTAAAGTAAAACGTAACACAAATATCAAGGACAGGCCAAATAGAATCCTCAGATTATAGCTGTATTTGTCTTTGTTTCTCTGTCCCTAATAGTCTGCCAAATGTAAATACACACTAACATACATATACACATACGGACAGACAATCAAGCACTTCATCCAGGTATTTCCGAAGTTACATGCAAGTGCAACGACAGACTGAGTTGAGCAAAGATGCACTCTTAGTGCATTCAGCGAAGTCAGTAGTTAGGAAAACACACTTCGTCCGCAGCCCCTCCCTCCCACTGAGAGGAGAGATGGGTGCCAGCAACACACTCATTGCATCAAGCAGCACAGGTGTTATCAGAGTTGTTTTGCCAGAGATCCCGCCAAAATGCAGTACGACTGTCATCTCTACAGAAGTAGCAGCCGTAGAAATCAACCCAAACAAATGTAATGAATGGTTAACAAAGTATTTAGCAGATTGGGTGGAAAACTCCATGCAAGATGGGTTCCAAAAAACCAAAGCTCATTACATGTGGCACTGCGTCGGCAGCTAGCGCACACAAGTAAGAGCTCTGCTCCATCCACCAGCTTTAGGCTGATTCTGTCCTTCTGCTAACCACTGAATGAGGTAAAGAGCAATCACACCAGCCTGGCATCGGGCATCTGCTGTAAAAGTCTTTCTTTATTGTATATTTCAACCATCATTCCAAACTGGCAGAACAGAGAGCACTGATTAGCATCAAAGCCTTTGATTGCCCCACTCAACAATCAGTGCTGCTCTCCTCTCCTGTATGATGCCTGCTGTGATGCATAACAGTCTGTGGAAGAGAGAATGTGTATCTGTCTGAGTTTTCAGAAAGGGGATGAAAATCATTGCTGTGTGCATCCATATTCAAGGTCTTGCCTGTATTTTCCAAGTGTAGACCTAGACAGTTTAGATATAAATGAGTTTAAACTTGTTTTCTTCTGTACTGGCCTTGGAGCTCACCTTTGGAAGTTGCACACTGCAGCACTGTCCTCTTACATGGACAGTTCGCTCTGGCCCTGAGAACAAGGCAGGTTACTTCTTTAAAGATGTATCTCTTTCTCTCTGGCTAAATATGATTAACTGCAGAGGACATTGTAGCTCTCTCCACAACTAATACGTTTAGCATGGATTGTCTGAGAGGTAAGGATACAGCTCACGGTGAGATCAATATTCTAAGTCGGAGTCTGTCTGGAGAAGAGGAACCATGCTGGGAGATGGTTAACTGTTCTCAAGCAGCAAATGCTGTCTGGAAGCACCAAATGCCAGGAATCCCATGATATTGAACACTTCTTCAAAAGGTAATGCTCAAGGCTCATGCTGTGCGATAGGTTCTGCTGAATGTCGGCATCAAGCAAAGAGCTTGTTGGAGATTTGTTGGGGATATCTCTTTGGATGAGAGATTCTGTAAAGCCAATCTGGATGATTCCTCATAGTCTGTAGAGCAGCAAACAAGACCAAAGTCCCACAGGGCCTCATCTCCGGAGGGCTGATGTCAAAGTGGTGCTCAAAATAGAGAATAGGGTGTCCTTCGAGATGGAGGGGGAATAAGGACCCAGATTTAAGTGGCTTCATTTGCATGCGTGAATCCCTCACTCAAACTGATTCTTGTCGCACACACAAGTTGCCGTGAACACAAACGTACAGTCTCAGAGAACTTCCAAAGCACACACAGTTAGTGCAGACACTTTCTATCTCTTTTTTTCCCCCTCAAAAGTCAGAGGACATTAGCACTGCATCTATTTCTGGAGGTCCATTAAGGCTGTAAAACATTTAAGATCCATACAGAGTGATTCTTAGTGTCAGAATGACTTGTTTTTTCCCCATTTCCCCTGCCTGTGTAAAAAAAAGAAAAAGAAAACTGACACAAAGCTTGTAGAGAGGAGTTAGTCGAAACAAGGGTGCCTGAGCTAAGAGGGGACGACGGATGGTGGGTGGGGGTTCTTCTTCGTCCTCCAAATGGTTCCATTCTGCTGAAATGTGAAGCCTCTATTTCTGACATGCTATAATAAATCTATCAATTGTGTATGGGTGTGTGCATAAAGTGTGCATGCGCACCACGCGTGAAGAGGAAATTGGCGGCATCTAAACAGGAAATATCCACTTCCCTGTGGCTCTATAGAAGTGACAGTCAAAGTAAGAAGTAACAGCTGAGCTCAACGTAACACAAGGTGGCATGTGCCTCATAATGGAAAACGCATTTTACCAGTAGGGAACAAACAAGCATCCACGAGGACACGTGTGTGGATAAAGTCACATTCATATGCGCATAAACTAATGTGGAATTTGAAGACAACTATGTCATCCTAAATCTATGTAGAAATACATAATTTGCTGTCTAGTGAGGATTAGATCCAGGAAAGGTGCAATGCCGGGGCACTCTAATGTTAAATGACAGGCCTCCAGACAGCTTAACAAGCACGAGTATTCACCATTTCCACCAGGGACTACAGAATGCCTGCAGAGGTGTAACTCTTATTCACTGCATTAAGTTTATTTTTCTACTGCTGTGATCATCCTCTTACCTTGTGTTTCACCCACCTTTTAATCGAGTGCACATACAGAGCCCTGTCAGAGGCACTGTGTCTTCTGCTAACCAATTACTTGTTGCTTAAGGATGCCACAGTATTGATGGCTACATTGCTCTCATGCAACCTTGGAGTCTTAAAACACTAAAAGTTTGATTAAAAATCCTGATGCTTTATTAGCTTCGTACTGTCTTCACTTAAAGGGACATAACTAATCAAAGAACACGCTATGTCTCTCCCAACAGTTCTATAGCTACATACAGTTCCTTCTGTTGGACATATTTAAAGTTTCATTTGAAACTTTAAGAATCCTATTTTGTGCTTGGGGGCCTTTACCTTCTCTGTATGCAACATAGCATTTTGTTGTGCTGGTGAAAAAATCTCAGTCTCTACTGAACACCTTCTTTGATGTGCTTCACACTTTACTTGGCTTACCATGTCATGTTTGAAATCTTTCTTAGCATTGCAAAGCCACCGCTGATAGAAAAAAACAGTCATTTGGGAATTATCTTAGTCATAAAGATTTTATTAAAAAGAAAGCTAACAATCCTCTGTCAGAGCCACATAAACTTCTGCTTCTCGCCTTCTCCTTCAGGTGTTTGCTCTTATATTCAATTATATGCAGCTAAAACTACTCACTCTCAAGAGTATTTTTGTTGTTCCTAATTTATCTTATGTTATTTTGATGCTCAGAAATTCTCTGCTGATGCCTCAGCACTTATAATTCCAACATCAGGCCTAACTGTGATCCGAGACTATGACAACATGTGCTGCTTACGAAAACTAAGTGACTAACTATTATTCACTTAATTCAGTTCTCTATGGCTAGAGATTAGATCTCAACATGTATCTTGATTTGCAACAATCTAAATAGAGGAAATATATTTTAGTAATCATCAAAAATCAAGTACTTGTTATGTTTCCCTATTTTGTGCCTTTGTAGTTTTGATCATTTCCGTCCTGACTTTTTCACATAAAAATGGAGTCATCCCTTTCGAATTTCAACATTCAACCATCCAACACAAGGATGAGAACCATGAAGAAAGCAAATAGTGTCATACAAGGTTTCACGAAATAAAGGACAATTAAGTTAGGTTATGTAAACAATTTGAGTGCTGCGATGGACTGTCGACCTGTCCATGTTGTCCTTCACCTCTCATTAGATGGCCGGATGGATGGATGGATAGATTGATAATTGTTAGTGTTAGAACCACATTTTGACTTATGGGAACAGCTTGTTCTATTTTGTTCTATTCTATTCCATACAATTTCAGTATTTTTTATCGTTCATTGCTATAAATCAAAACACTTAACTACGTAGAGAGAAAAAAAAACAATGTGCAACACGTTAAGCACATGGGTAAAAGGACAAAATGGAAAATAAAGATTTGACAAAGGGGCAAATCAACCAGAAGCCCCAGGAATCACTTCAACCTTTTTCCTGTAATGCTTTTTAAATGACTGATATCAGCTTCCTTGAACTAGTAATGTTTGGGGATTTTGCAAGTCAAACAATTAACAAACTCCAATGCAATGGCTTTTCCTACGTACCCCTCACCTTCTCTGCTAGACTTCGGAGTATGCATGGGTTCTTTTCCAGTTATTCAGTTTGTTTGAGAAGTTGCAATTTCAAAATCACAATGAATTTCCACCATATATTTTCTATTACTAAAAGTCCTTTTGAAGAAATGCTAGAGAAAGAGCTTTTTTCTGTAGCTGTATGGTTGCAGTTAAACTGCATTGCCCTTCCCCAACCTCTTACTGCACACAACAGTAGCATGAAATTAGCCAAGACCACTTTACCCGTCCTTACATCAAAAGGAAATTTGGCAGGAAATACTTTGGTAAAGTGTTCAAAAAGGGACCGTTGATATGTCTGGCTACCTGTGCAGACAGCCAAACTAATAGATTGGTTTTTCCAAAAAATTAAAAATAATAATAATACACTTTGTGATAGTCACCTGAAAATTACTGCTACATTTTCTTTTGTTTAAAGTTTTACTTTGGCCTATGAAGATCAAAATAATAAATACGTATTATATAACATTATATAACATTATCTTATTTTTTATCAATAAATTATTAAGTCATACAATAAATTATTTATTTTTTTGTGTGTTTTTTAAAACAAATTTTATTCATATTTTAGTGTAAAATCTGCTGGCCCTTGCCTACCAAATAGCAGCCGCACACACCTATGCCACCCAAACCCTCTCGACAGCTTTTGAAACATTTTGTTTTTCACAAAATGATGCAGTGGGTGGAGTTGGTCTCATGGAAGATTCGCATAAGCAAGCATCGGTGTGTAACACATTTGCGTAATTTCAGCAGAGTGGCTAGTGTGATACACACTGAGCAAATAATGAGCAGCTGTCTCTCACTTCAACATTTCTGTTAAATTTGATGAAATTTCAGGGTAGACTGGGCTTTTAAGAGAACAGGAGCTGCAGCAGCAGTGAATGCATGAGGGGAAAACATTTATCTATTATATTATTATTATTTAATATTAAAGCATGTTACCCTATTCTAGTAAGTCTAAAAATTATATCATAAACCTGACATTGAGCATGACTTCTTCACAGATGGACTAATGCAACTGAAACATATGAATTACATGTATTTTCCTTTTTCTGTAGTCATTTTAAGGCAGATATTACTAAGCTCTGATCTTTTAGTTAACAAAAACACCCTTTAACCTTCAATACTTTATTCATGAAACATACATTCATTCAAATTTTATTTCAGCCTTCGTTTCCTGCCATGGAGAGATACAAACATAGCCTGTAGATTATCTGGAAATGAGCACCATGCACATTAAATCATGGATAATTATAGTTTTATGGGTGTACATGACCACTCTATGAGAAAACCTTTGCGAAGACTTGTTACTCTTGTCTCGTAGCACATGATAGTTTGTTTCACCTTTGACATTTCTGAGCTGATAATTTTCAGCTAATTTATGCAGAACCAATATAATCAAATGAGAACAGCACAGAGATAGCACTTCTGAAACGTGGCAGAGCTGAAGCTGTACTCTCTTCCTGATATACATCACTTGAGACTGCGGCTTTCGCTCTTCACAGCTAAGCCTGAGTCCTCAAATTAATTTGGGGGAATTATGGCTGCATCAAGAATAAAATAATTAAGATAATGAAGCCTTTTTAAATCTATGAATTGGCTGAACCGTATGATGCCCTTTGTACCATGTTCTTCATTCTGTGCAGCATTTTTGCTCTGGCTACAGTATAATTAATGTCTTCAGATAACTGAGAGGAAGATAGTTTTATTTACCAAGAGAAATAATAAAGCTCATTTCTCACAGTGTGTTATTCTATAATTTATCCATGTTCCTTCCATCTGGCCAACACTAATGTATGCAATCAACAAACGCACAAAAACAAAACAACAGAAAAAGATGAAGAAAAGGTAAGCACACTCTCATATGTAAGGATAATTTGAAGAGATCAGATAACCTTCATGTTTTTAACAGTCATCGTTTTGGACTGTCGAAGGAAAACAGAGTACCCAGAGTACCTGAATGCACTCACAGCTAGAACATGGTTGAGAGGAAACAATGACACCAAATCTGACTCTGGGCAGCCCCCAGACCATTCAATTCTTTTTCACATGAATCTATGCAACAGAACGAGCTGAATAGCATTATACAATAGATTCTATATAAAATAAAACTACCTGGAATTCAAATCCATGCACTTAAACTCATTTTATTACAATTCAAGTCAGTTAACCTAGATTATTTCAACTAATTTCAGCGTGACTCACTCAAATTCAAGCCAAATCACTTTAAGCTAATTCAGTTAAAATCATTGCAATCTAATTAGGTTTAGTTCAATTTAATAAGTCAAATTTAGTTACAGTCAATTTAATTCAAATCATAACTTTTTAATTCAGTTTAATTTAATTTCAGTCTGGTCCATTTCAAGTTTTTGCAATGTATTGCATTTCGTTTAGTTTAGGTATGGCCAATGAAATTAAATTCCATTTAAACACATAGAACCACCGTTTAACCAAACACATAGAAGTCGAGGTAAATTATAATCCAAATTTTTTTTAAAATCACAGTAAACAAAATCTGACAAATTCTATATTTAATTGAAAATAAACTATAATTAAGTATAATAATTAAGAAATGTAAGTAAGGCAGAAAAACAATCCACGATTTTCATTGAATTTATGGTCACAACTAGAGCATATCGGCCATATTTATTCTCATCAAATTGACTGTCCATTTGACATGAGATCTGGGTGATGGAAATTTAATCATTGACAATGTGCAGCCCAAGATTTTATGTCGATATGGACTGCATACATAAACAATAAAACTAATATGATAAAGCTCAAATTCACAAAGAAAAAGCAAAATCAAAAAAAGGGAAAGAAAACTGTGTATGCAGCAGCAGGAGAAGAAAAAAAAAGATACTTGCTCAAACTGTATGAAGACACTTGTTATGGTATTCATGTTTGGACGGTTTATCACAAGGGACCACAAGAACAAAAAAGCTGCATCAAACTGCCAGTGAGAACTTTATCTTTTCTTTTCTAATCTTTCAAGTAGACTGTAGTCACTCACTGGGCTTCAGTTTGGAAATATAGAATATAATAATACGAAATCCCTATGTAAATCTCTCCAGAGCTGCAGACCTTAAGATAGTTTGAATAGTAATATTTGTAGGAAAAAAATAAAATAAAATCAGTAAATCCATAAAAACCTGTGTAGGTTGGAGATGATGTAAAGTAAGACCTTGCCCCCCCCAGGAGTGAATACATCACTGAATCAGAAACATCCCTTTAATCCACTGCAATCAAAAGTGAAAAAAGGCAAAGAGGTCTGAAACAAAAATCTTTACAATTTTTTTCAAATGCATAGCCCATTCTCTAACTGTAAGAGGGAAAATCTGGATTGTTTGTTGGAGAATTGCATGCATTGCTGTATAGTCCCCAATGCCTTCTGTGACTACGTGATCCTTGTGTTAAGCCACCCCTGAACATAGAAACACCAGCAGCATCTTACAAGGACTGAAAAAAAACCTCAATACTTGCTCATTAGTCCGCTCTGTTTTCAGATAAAAATAAATACATGTTATATTTCATTTGGAAATAGAGGACTCAAAGCCTAAACCAAAACCAGAATCCATGGTGCTTGAGGCCCATTATGAAGTTTCAACGTTCCGAGGGGACTATTGAAGCACTACCATCTACTATAATGACTACACAGTAGATGGTATGGCTTTGCTATACCATCATAACTAAATCTTTACAGCTGTCCACCTTGACACTTTGAAGCACTTCATGCTTCCTTCTTCTTACAAGCTCTGTGGAGATGCTGAGTAAATTTTGCAGCAAGATGTGCACCTGCCGTAGCCTGGGTGATAGCCGAAGTCCCGCCCACAACATGGTCTGGAAGTTCGGTCTGGCATTCCTCCGATAGCCAATTAACTGCCATAACCTAAACCCCTAGGGCCTGATTTTTTGATATTCCAAATAAAGACAGCAGAATTGTGCCCACAACGAAAAAATGCACAAGGCATGTTCCTGACTTGCAGGTGATCTCCTAAGAGTGTGTCTGCAAACCATAACAGGACCAAGAGCAGTATTCAAATGAGGAATTTTGCGTCCGCTGCTGTATGTGCCAACCTTTCTGCCCCAAGCACTGCACCACAGCCAGAGAGAGGAGGAATGGGTGCAGAGAGTTATAATGGGAAAAAAGGGGATAAATGATTGGTAATTACTATTAGGTTAGAATGTCATTTCAATGATAATTTGAATTGTCAGTAATAAACTTAGGTTGAATTTTGGTGACACAAAGTTAAGACATGCCTTTCAGAGGCGGTAACAATAGGCATATACTGTTTAATGTTTAATAAATCACACTGCGCACGGAACGCCTACTCATTTTCCTGTTCTCCTCCCAATATTTGCGTCTCCTGACATAAATGCCCATTTTAAATATTAATAAAGAGCAAAAGCGCTTAAAGGATTAAGTGCACCTTGGAACAGGATGACAGTCGCAGTTCCTTGTGCCTGCTTAGTAAATCATCTGCAGCATAATTTTGCCCCCACTGTGATGTTTATACACATTTTCACAAGTGCAAACCTTTGATAAATCAGGGCCTAATTTCTATGCAGTTCTGTCGGGAGAAATATGAGGGACACCAGAGCCAATAATGCAAATGAGCTGAAAGCCACTATTAAATTAGTTTGGTCTTCCCTATGTAATTTTTCAATTAGCCTTAATCAAGTACTGAGGATATACTGCATATATAGTAGAGTAGATACACCTTTTAGTAGTGCAATATTAATGTGATGAATTTTTTTTTTCATTCATATTAGTCTCATTTTTAAAAAAATATTTTGTGCTTTTCATTGACTGCAAGTCATTATCATCAAAATGAAGTTCTAAACAAATGTATCTCTGTAATGAATCCATAGTTTTTCCTTGTTTTCTGTTCAGAATTCCAATGTAGCAGCTCTGACTATTAGTTTTAGTCATAAAGGGCGTTTTTACATGTGTGGCTGTGCCAGAAAACAGACAGAGAATAATGCTATTTTCTTCTGTTCAAATGGTCCAGATATTACCTGTGCTGGAGTCCCATGTTTTACATGACGGACTATACCCAAACAGCAGGTGGCGGTATACAAATAATTATGTAGCTATCCAACAAACAAGGGAGTGAGAAGTACTGACATCATAAAACAAGCGACGGCCTAGAATATAGGCAAATTGATCTACCTGAAGCCATCTACAGGGTGAGTGTTGAAGTAAACCCGCCGCTTTTTAACCTGGGGCCTGTACCATGAAGGTAGCTGAACAAACTCGAGGTTACAGGATTGTTTTTGGGTCGACAAAACCAAACCGATGCAATCAGGCTTTATTAGTACCATGACGCAGCTCATCAACTTTCTCTGTCAACTCAGGCTATGATCCTTAAGCTATGATTAATTCACACGCGCGTGCACATAATAGAGTGACGTCGACACTGAACAACCAATCGCGTTCGATATGGATAGAGCGAGAGGTATATACTTTTCAGCGGAGGAGCAAGAGATAATTCTTCAGAAATATGAAGAATATAGAAGTATTTTTCAAGCATGCAGTAACACTTTATCTGCTGCCAAAGCAAGAGAACAATCTTGGAGGAAGATTGCTGATTGCGTTAATGCGTAGGTTAAACAATTAATGTACATTTATGTAGGCTAATCATATTAAAAATATATTAAATGCTAAAATGAAAATGTATTTGTGTGTATATATATATATATATATATCAACAGGATTTGGGAGAAAAGGTGAAGCCATTGCAACAGAGAACAGACACTGGTAATTAGTTACGTCACTTATATGTTTCTTTGCTCACAGCTGATTGGTCAAACTTCAGTCTGAGATCTCGAATCCAGAAAATAACCTGCCTCGGAGTGGGTTAGCCGTGCAGCGTAAGATACCATGGTAACGAACACCGACTAAAAGCGAGCTACTTTCATGGTACCTAAAACCCAGGGTTGGCAGAAACTAAGCTGAAACATAGCTGGCTAGCCACCTAATCCGGCTTCATGGAACAGGTCCCTGGTGTGTTGTGTCCTGGTGAGATGCTTGAACAGCTTTGTTGTGATCTCCTTATGGACGCGGGGGGATTCGGTAACTTCGGCCGTCTGTATCGTCACTTACATGTGGAGCATATCTATTGTCTTGGATACGGCCAGAGTACAGCTTGTGTTCACATGATCCATATCCACTCGTACCTAGACCCCGATACTACCTCCGAGGCAGGTCTCTCTGGCCGCATCCTGGCATGGTCCAGGCTGCGTTCAGATGGTACGAAATAAGTGGATTTTGACCAAATACGGTACCTGAGTATGGACTCAAGTCCCATGTGAAAACAGCCAAAGTAAAACTGACATTTGAATTTAACAAGCTAAATAGTTTGAAAGTTTGTGACACATTTACTGTCTCGACGATTCAATATTCAGTGAATTCTTGGACGAAACGGAAAGACATTTCATATCTGAAAGACCACATTGTGACCCTTTTTTTCTTTTCAAGCTTTAACCAAGTCTGAATCAGATTTTTACCTTTAACTCTTAAAAAAAATTATTTATAGGGGATTAAAGAGTCCATACACTGTCGAGTTAAATGTTGCCTTTTTGTGATACGCTTGTAAAAATCGAGCTTGACTACACAAGGATGAACCTGCACCCCCTTTAAGTCTAAGCTTGCTCAGAGTTTCCTGCTATCGACTGTGAAAACAAATTTCCTTTCAGAGGATAATAAAGTATCTGTCCACTTTACTGAGGTGCAGGGTTGTACTGACTTTGTCAATAATATTGCTGTAGATGTGTTTTCTCAACACGCCTATGCAGCACAGGGGACCCGTCAATATTCAGCAATATACCTCTGACCTGTGGGCAAACCTGCCTCGCTCTTCCTTTCAACTTCCGATTGACATCGATTTTCGCGCAACTCCCAGTCATATATTAATGTGGCAATCTGGGAACAGTGAGTGGGGATGAGTTTTAAGTAAAGAGAAGCTCAGGTGCAGGGAAATGCATGAACATTGCCTCACTTTTTCAGCTGTAGTAAGCCAGGTTGTACTGTAACAACTTGATGACAAAAAAAAAGAACTATGCAAAATTTCCTTTTGTTTAACGATTACAAAGCACGGTGTGTTACTGCATACAGTCTTATATCTTGGATGCATGATGTGATGTGCTATTCTAGAGTAACAATGTGTGTATTTGTGGTTGCATGTGTGTGCTGTTAAGGGAGGGAAGGCAGTATCTAGGTCTGAGTGATGAACCTGTTTCTGTGGCAGGCAAGGTGCTGCAAGCAGCATGCCGTCTGTTAATTCACATTCACTGCGGGTGGTTACAGTCTGCGGCTGATGATACCAGGAGGTGTTGAGAAATTGAGGAAGAGACGGGAGACAGAGATGTGACAAATGAACAAAAGCTTTGTATATGGATGATCTCAGATGTCAACTGTTGGCAAAATAATAGACAGAGTAGAAATCCTCCGTAGAGTAGTGTTTGCTTAACATCCTGCTTCATGTGTGCCAGATGTGAATGTTTAAGCTACAACGAGATCAGACTGAAAATGGTTTTCAAAAAGCTGATTTTACTCTGTGTCATTACAGCTTTCATTTAATGGCACTAGTGTCACCCAGTGAGCCCCTGATAGCAATGTTTGCAGCAGGAACCAGTGGATAACGCTAAAGTCAACTGGCGAGGCAACCATAATAACAACGGACATCCCCAGAGAAATCGTAGGAGGTCATGGAAAAGATGCAGTAGATAAATGAAGTGATAAGGACAGGATAGGATAGATATGTCTCCAGATAACAGAAATAGATGAAAGAGAGATTAGATTTAAGCATCATCTCCCCTTTACCATCACTGGCAAAATAAGAGCACTAGGAGAAGGAAAAGCTGACAAATTAAGAAAATATAGTCCTGAAGCTATGCAAAATATATTACTTTTGATACAATTATGATATATCAAGCTGTTTTGAACTCCAAGAGACTTAAGTTTTTGCTTATTATTTTTATTGCAAAAAAAATTCAAGCATAATTCGATTTAATGGGCAGCGCCTGTGAACACCCCCCATTAAAGTGAGGACTGGGTCAATTTAATATAACATAATACACAATATATTACAGCAAGAATGTCATGGCCATATAAATGTGTGCAATTTCACAATCACAAAACACTGCGTGAATGCAACACTTGGTAGACTGTCGCATTGTGCATTAACACTCTGATTATCACTGATATATTTTGCCACTTGGTAGATATTTTATGGCAAGATTTGATAAGCATCTTAGTGATCAAGATCTTACAGCCCAGTTAGGTCTTTTTTTAAATTTTTTTTCAAGCAAAAGAAATAAGAGGTAATTGTAAAAGATATCATTATACAATATTGAGCTATTCCATCGTAATATTTCCTGCTATTTTATAGCCATGTACAAACACATACAAATGCTCAGGTTTAAACAGGCTCATTTCAGCTCTGGGCGCATGTTTTGGGCTGTTGCATTTGTTAGTCTCCAGCAGTTTTTTTAAAGAATTGCCTTGAATTTGGGTCCATCTATTTCTCCAACTGAATGTCTTTGCTTTCCATGCTAAAAAAATAAAATAAAAAAACATACAAAAAATGCTAAGTTCAGGAAATTGGTTGTCTTTGTTGACCAGAGCACCTTCAATCACTTCTTTCTTGGTTTTGCTACATATCTTGTGACAAACTTAAGCAGGACTTAATGGTGTAATGGCTTTCATTCAAAAATCTCTTTTTCAAACATTAAGTAAACACTTTTTTAGTTGATATTGTTTAACATGAGATACAGTTTCCACTTTTTAGACTTTGCCTTATAAATTACATTTGAAGACCATACATTAGTTTATCCTCCCACTTCCCAATAATAAGTGATTTTGTTTTCCTCTATCATCTAAAAAACAACAACATAAAATGCTGTGAAATGTATGTGTGCAATCTAGTCAATATATGAAAAGGTTTAAGGGGGTGGGGGGGTTGCTGTTTAGCCTTCACCGTTGGTTTTTAAATGTTTAAGGTGAGCAGGGATAAATGTGAGAGTGCATGGGGATAGAAGCAGAGGGATTGCTCCTTGTGCGTGCAACAAACTGTGTGCCCACCCAGGTTACATTACCATGGAGGAAAGCATTTGCAGCCCACATACAACCATGAGGCTAGATCAATTATACACACCCAGGGAGTTTTCACACACCATTTTGGTTGTTACTTGCATCTCTCCCTCCACTTATGTGACGTCACCCACTCTGTTAATGTAAGTCTTGAGCATCTTGAGCAGCTTCTTTGCAGAGAACAGTAATATAATTTTAAAGGCTTGCTTCTTAGTGGTAAAAAAAAGTAACCAATGTCAGAAAATCTTTAAACGGCAAAGCACACTGCACCGTGAAAGACTCTGCTTAACAAAAGGTATTTCTCAGCCTAAGTGGTGTAGCATAAAGAAACTGTGCTTGTATAAGTAAAATTAGCAAGAGCTGTAATCTCAGCTGGAGAGGGTTTTGATCTCTGAGCCATCATGTCTTCATTAAAGTATTAACTGATGATTGCGGCACCCCCAAGCCGCTGTGTTTTTATCAGCTGCAATTACAGCCTCAGTGTTGCGTTCATGCAATCCCATCTTCCGCATATGACAAAACCCGCTCCCTCGCAGAGTCGGCTAGTATGGACATGAACGGCTCACGAGAACATTAATCTACAGATTCCCCCCTTCTTTCTTGTTTTCCCATCTGCCTCTGGCCAGCCATTAGCAATGATCTTGCATCACCAGACATTCATTTCTCTAATGTAGGATACAACCGGCGCTGCATTTGATACATTGCACGTCTCGCCCATTTGCCTCGTTGTAGCTGTAGTGCTCCTTTTTTTTTTTTTCTAGATATATCAGGGGAAATCCATTCAGCTAAGACAGCCCAGATGTAAATAGCCCTTCCATAAGCCTTGGCCACTCAAGAGCACACAGAGAAAAGAGGTATCACTGCCCAAGAAGATGTAATTCATCTCGAATTAGATTTATATTTAGCAGCTAGTTTGGATCTCTTTGAGCTGAGCAAGAGGAAAAACATTTTCAGAACGGTTTAGTGGATGTCACCTCGCTGTTTTCCTGACTTTGTGAGGCAGGTTGAAAATATACTGCTACATCACATAAATCACAAAGCATTATGGGGAGGATTTGACTGAGGGCAACTAAAGCTACAAACAGGCATGTGAGATATTACTCTTATTTATGCTCCTTCCTCTCTGTCTCAGTCAGCCTGGTGACCCAGAAAGTTCTATAGAGAGGAGTTGGATCCACATATTGTCATCGACGGACTCCAGCATCTCTTTCTCATTTTTCAGCTACCTGGGGGGTTTGGCTTATGCCTCCCCTGGCTGATCATCCCTCAACATATCTTATGGGGTAGAGTTATTCCTGCTCCTTTCCAAATTGTCCAGAGATCTTCTGCTCTCACCCTGCAGTTGTTCCCCTAATCCACAACAGATGGAAAAAGACAACAGATGAATGTACCCTGAATGTAACACCAGACCCACCGGGGAGGGATTCAGACACTAAGAAGAACATTCAGTGCCTAAAAATCGCATACGTCTAGGTCCTACATTAAAATTTGTCCTAAGGAGATGGATGGACAGAAGGGAATTGGCTTATCGTGTCAGCTGCTCTTGCTCACCTTCATGCTTCATCATGCATCCTGCCTATTATTTTTCTCCAAAATGAATTAATTAATTCAGACCCCACTATCAAACCACAAGTGTCCAATCATATTTTGGAAACCATAAGGAGACACAGCAGGATTTAAAAGCCTTGACTTTTCTCTCCACTTTTTATGTGAGAAAGGTACTGGGTTCTGGTAACTGATGGTAAGCATTTAAAGAGAAAGCAGGCAATTTTGTGGTGAATCATTTCGTCTCGCCTAAAATTGAAGAGGACAATGCTTCTCGGAAAAGATCTCAAGATGACTCACAATCACAGTGTTACTTTGCAATATCCTGAGAAGTGGTGCGAACTGATATTACAGGGCCTTTGTATTGTTCACAGTTAGACCAAATGTCTTGTTAAAATATACAATTTTGTTTTTATAAGTCAACTAAAAACTCAAAGAGAATGACACGAGATATAGATATAGTTATTTTCAACATCCATCTTCATGGGCTGCACGGTGGCGCAGTAGTTAGCACTGTTGCGGGTTCATATCCCAGCCCAGGGTCTTTCTGCATGGAGTTTGCATGTTCTCCCGGTGCATGCGTGGGTTCCCTCCGGGTACTCCGGCTTCCTCCCACAGTCCAAAAAAAAACCCATGACTTTCAGGTTAATTGATCTCTCCAAATTGTCCTTAGGCGTGAGTCCTTAAATTGTCCTTAGGTGTGAGTGTGGCATGTTTGTCCTGTCTGTCGCTATGTGGCCCTGTGATGGACTGGCGACCTGTCCAGGGTGTTCTCAATTATGAGAAACTCCATACCTCACTATACTTGTGACAAGTGGTTTGAGGGTAGTTTGACAGAAATGAATGAGAAATAGTCTCCAATTATGATACAACTGATTCTGGCTAAGAGCTCATCAGTTCTAAGGTTACATATAAAAAAAAGTATTTTCTTTGGTGAAAAAGTCTAACTTCATTTGACATCAGAGTTTGAATTGTACGTATATTACCCTACATGTTTCATCTAATCAAATACAGCTTTAACAACAATTTACAAACTGATAGTTTATGTAGCTTACCTGATAAAAATATTAATTGAAAGCAAATTTCCTTTTAAAAGAGTATGATTGTCATCAGATACATAGGAAAATACGGAAGACTATATTGGTGAAAACTGTAGGTTATCTTTAAACAATCACTAAGTAGAAAAGCATGTTTTTATGCAAACATGTGTTTATCTGTTGTTTCTTTTGTAAGGTTTGCGGAAACATTTTGGTTCTACATTTTGCCTCCCTAAAAGTCTCTTCAGCATTAGATGCATTACTATCCAAAGCTCTGACTGAAAATTATCAACCTTGGCCAGGCTTGCTGCACCGGCTGGTGTTGATCTGATTTTGTGAATACACAAACACACACACACGGTGGAAAAAAAAAAAACCCTAACCCAAAAACATCTGTTTGGAGCAAAACACAGTCACACACAGACATTACCCCAAAGTGCACAATTACTTGGAAACACATGGACATAGACAAGCGAGGTGTGTCTATCCACAAACATACACTGCCCACATGTACAAAGCATAAACAGTATCTGGAAATGGCGTCGAGCATCTGTTTGGACAGCAGTAACACATTTGGTGAAACACTGGCAACAGCCCGGCATTGGCCATGAGAAGCTTTCCTCCTGTTGCAGGGTGACCGGGTGAGCAAGCAGACGTCCGTTTGTCTGCTTGCCTCATCCACACACAAGGACATTCACTTTCAGATGCAGACCCACCCAGCTATGCAAATTCTGCCCCATCCCTCCTCTGAAGTAACCACTCCCTTTCCATTCTTCCAAGTCACCCATAAAATCCTCAAGCTTTTAGCAGCATTCTGAAGCATTTTAAAAAGCCATTTATTTAACAGTGTAATTATCTGTGTGGCGGTAGGGTTGGCTTGAACAGGTGGCAGCTGTTAAGAGGGCGAGGAAAAATATACAAGACACAAAAAACACTGTATTTTAGACACATTTCCTTTGGAAGGTTTTCACACCCATTAAACCTTTTCACCACTTCTGACTTCATGATTGCAAAGTTCAGAGTGTGTTATGAAAATTGTAATAAATAAACCAGCAAAACGTACTGCAGAAGTGAAACAAAAATGACAGAGTTTTCAAGACCATTTAGAAATAAAAATGTAAGAATATGGATTGCATTCTGTCATTTTTATACTGATAACCCTAAATAACACCAAGTTCAACCAATTGTCAACCTGTGTCTAATTTAATTGTAGGACAATGGTCCTAAGGAAGCTCTAAAGAGCCCACAAAATCTGTAACTTCTAATATTGTCATTCTCAAATACATCCTTGATGAATGAGTAGTAAAAAGAATGGTGTTTAAATATTGGCACTGGAAGCTGTGGTTTCAGTTTCCTAAGAGGAATTTAAAAAAACAGCTAATAATGCTATGGTCAGATAACCAGAGTTAAATTTTTGACTTAACTGCAAAACACTGTGTAAATGGCCTGTGTATAGCACTTTACTTAGTCCCTACGGACACCAAAGCGCTTTACACTACATTCAGTTTTTCACCAGTTCATGCACACATTTACACACTGGTGATGGCAAGCTACGTTGTAGCCAAAGCTGCCCTGGGGCACACTGACAGAGGCGAGGCTGCAAGACACTGGCGCCTCTGACCACCACCAGGGAGAAGCAACGGGTGAAGTGTCTTGCCCAACGACACAAGGACGGGGCTCGAACCGGCAACCTCCCAAATACAAGATGAACATCCAACTCCTGAGCCATGGTCGCTCCCATGTGTAGGGGGAAAAAACAATACATAATCTAATACAATAAAGAACAATCACACATCATCCGCATAACTATGCATCGTGGTCGAAGCACCTGTGAGGCTGTGACAATGCTTTTCTTGAGGTGGAAAAAAAAAGACCCTAATAAGGATTGGGAAGTTGGATGGAGCTAAGGGGCAGTTTACATGACAACCTTTCCATTTTTGTTTGAATATGCGGGTGAAAACAACACTGGTTCTACATGACAGGGCAAGTGATCTGATCTCATTGAAAATTATGTACTACCTATGCCTGGCCTTAAGATGGCTGTGTGCAGGGTTTGGTGATTTCCTCCTCCTTACCCAGAAAGTATTTAAAGATTGGCACAAGAACAAGTCCAATATGCTGTGAGCAGCTGGCAGTGACGTCATCGTTTTCGAAAGTCCCTTAATCATACAGTGCTGTCAAAATTCTCCACTCTGGAACCCCTTTTAAAACCCCCTTTTTCAGAAGTTATCATAAACAGATATTTTGTAGAAAAGGTTTGCGACATTAAAACCCTTGACTCTGGGTAGGAGAAAAAAAATCAGCAAAATGTCCTGCAATATCGGTATATGCACAATTCAATATTTAGCAGGCACAATAGGTTTTCCTCTTATCACCCAATGTACCTTCTATCAGAAACATAAAAGGCTAAAAATAACCTCTGCTTGCTTGTCATCTATCGAAGGATTCTATGGATTCTATTTATGAAGGTGACATCTTCTGCCAGTCTGTCATGTCTCATCGTAACAAATGTGTCTCTTCAGGGACTGCCGGTTTAGCATTAAGCACATACATACATCAAATCAATGCCACTTGACAAAAGGACCTCATTTGTGATGCTGACAGCTTGGTTGGGGCTAGAAGTGTATGGGTCGGCGGTGCAACTGCACATGTTCACGGAGGTGGTGGTGCAACAAAGAAGAGCCAACATCATCAGAAGCGGTGGAGTTAGGCCAAGGCCTGAAGGAGCTTTCAGTTATTTACACCTACAGATTCCGCTCACCCCCCAGATCCCCACCCTCATCACGAGAAAGCAATTAAAAGTCTCTTCATTTAATGTTTACCTTAATTAACGGGAACAATTAACAGCTTTGTGCTATTGTGGCTTCTTTCAATTAAAAGATGCATGTAACGAAAGGTTGCAATGCTGCCCCATAATTCATGTAGACTATTCTCTGGGGTGGAATAAAAGTCCATTAAAGGGTAACAGCAAAAAATTATTTACAGGGTCTTGCAAAACTATTCATACACCGTGACATAAAAAAAAAAAAAAATGGGACAAAATGTTGTCAGTTTTTTTCGACTTAAATTAGGTATGCAAACAGAAATGAGTGCAAAATTGTGACAAGGAAGGGTATTGATATGAAAATAAAAAGTGAAACGTGCTGTGCATTTGTATTAAGCCTCCCTATGTTCATATTGTTGTAAGAAGAGTTCTTGCTATAACTGCAGCCACATGTGTTTTGTGGTCAGCCTCTACCAGCTTTGGATAAGTAGAGACAACTTTTGTATCTGTAGAGCCCAAGTCTGCTCCCCTTCCAGTCTGCCCATGGGTCCTTTGGCTGAAAAAATGATAAACGGAAGTCAATGGAGTGATAAGAGTTTTTTTTCTGGTCCACTTTGTCTTACGTCCTGAATCACACATATTTTGTACCTCAGTTTAAATGTAGCTAATGATGTACATTTCCACTGTTTGTCAAGTGATTTGGAATTTTTTAAAATTTCATAATTAAAATGCCTACAAATAAGAAGTCAGAAGTCGCATGCTTGACGTCATGCAGCTAACGTGAGCTAGCACTAGCTATAGCACTGTAAAACACTCACCAAGAGGTTGAAGAGCTTCTTCCACATTCTGGCTCTCCCTCCACCAACTGAATTATCCCCGACATAGCTGCTACTTTCCACATTGACAGATTTATAAAGGTTTTCTCTGTATTTAATGCTCCTCTCTTCGTCCTTGAGGCTAAGACCCTCACTCTCCTTCTTCTTCTGCAGTTGTAGTCCGCTAAACATTTTTACACAAACCTTACAGTGAAGTAACTTTTGCCGCCAGTCGAAAATCTGTGTTTTCCCCGAGATCATAAAATAACTTTTAACGCTCAGTCAACTCAAGCTCAGTCAGATGGATGCGGAGCAACTGTAAGCTATTTTCAAGTCTCTGGCTGGGCTAAAACCTAAAATTTGCTTTTGCTTTGATCTAGACCATTTCACTGCAGTTCCGGTTGTATGCTTATGATCTCTGACCTGCCAGCTGATTGATACTCCTAGCTGAAGGTAAGCATCCCTTAGCATTGGCATGCCACCACCATGTCTTACCCTAGAAAGGGTGTGTTAAAGCAACAGGTTTCGTTGCTGAAACACAAAATCATGTCATTATGAAGTGAAATCAAAACCAAATACAGTGAAATTTTATGAATTGATTACGTATTCAGTCAATCACGTTATTTTTTCTGACACCTTTCATGCCTAAAAGATTTCTGTTTCCATGTCCACATTCAGGATGGATATGCGTGCATGTGCGTAGGTGTCCAGCAAATCCACCAGCATACTCATACTGGTCAGCAGATTGTTGGGCGAGACCCAGTGGACCATTAGCTGTCCGAAGCTGCCAGAGCCAAGTGTGGATAATGACAGGTGGTGCACACGCCCCGAAGGTCTGACAGGCTTGGGCACTGTGCCATTTAATGACAGCTTTTACTGCTGGCACCATGGCTGTGATGACAAGCTTTTAACAACGGACACTGATGCAGCCATAGCCGAGGTATCCCTCACAGTTTGGCAAAGATGGCTAATGTTACTAGGAGCAGTAACATTAAAATGGTAGCAACTGCTAACAGCAGGGAAGGCGATCACTGTCATCTTCTTGGCAAATGCATTTAATTTGCCCATGCAAGGTTAGATGAAGATTCCGGTTATTACAATAGCAATGAACCTCAGCTTCTCTTTTTTAATACAGGGCTGCTCAGTGACAGATTCAGAAAAGTAAATTCCAGAATTGGCTTAGTGTTCTTTACCTCTCCTTATACTTGTTCATTAGAAATTTCTAGCTGCCCAATCACAAAAGTCTCTGCTTTTTCTCACAACTGGCAAAGAAACATGTCAGTTATTTCTCTTTTACAAAGTTTTGCTTTCCTCTTGAATGTCAGTCAAACTGTACTGCAGGTAAACCTTCAACCACCCTTTAAACATTACATACCACACTGGCCTTCATGTAAAATAAAAATAAAAATAGTAATAATAATGCATGTGGGCATGTGAGCCTGTGCATCCACACAGGTACCTTTGTGTCCTCTGCCCTACTCCCACCCGGTGCAGAATGTTCTGATTTGCACTAATCTCTCTGTACACTCTCAGGGCTATTGTTCTTTTCTGCTGTGAGCTTATTCATGTGCCACTCTCTGTGCTCTCCTCTCATTTTAATACTCCAACTGTGCTGGAAGCTAAAAAATGTTTTAAACCTGTTTTATTTAAAAAAAGGGAAAAAGGCAGCACTCCTCTCACCTGTTTTGCAGTGTAGGTGATTGTGGGATTGTGCAGGATGTGGCTGCTTATTAAAATGGCAAGTAGTGGCTAGAGCGTGTGATGTTTCTATCGCGCCGTTTATGTACACACACAGCCTGTAGGCAGCAAGCGGACGGCGAGAGATGAAAGCTATGGCTGATGTTCTGATTTGATGACTGTTGCTATGGTAGCGAGATGAGAATGGAGAAGTGGAAAAAGCATTTACTGGCAGATAGAACAGAAAATGATAAGTTTCTTTCCCAACTCTGTCCCACAGTTTCTCTTGCTTAGAACAACCACCATCACTTATATACATTCCTAACCCCCACATCAGGCCACTTGAACAGTCCAGTAGGCCCTTGTGTGGATCAGTGAGCTGTAAAGGTTTATCATTAGGACAACAAGGTGGGGTCCAACATCCTGACAGCTTGTCAGGATCTGAGGCTTGCATGGCTAACTGTGTGATGAGACTGCTATTAAAAAAGTCAGGGAAACAGCACAGCTGCAGTGCTGTTACAGTGAGGCACCTGGCGGATTCATCGCGGCTCTTCGGCTTCCCCTGGACGCCTGAACGAGCGGTTCAATAAAAACAGTTTCTGGCTCCAGCGGACGTGTTTATAGCATTTCCTCTGGCCAAGCGCTGCGGCAGGGTTAAGTTGATCATCTCTCACTCTGGTAAAATAGCCAGGGGAGTCCGTGTACCACTAGATCAACTATACAACTTAAAGACCCTAAACGTTACAGCTCAGATGATCGATATGGCACTGAGCAATGTTCTTTACGAGCTAATAGACAAATCCATTCTTGCAAAACCCCTTGGGCCTTGAAAAGGCGGGGAGGGAGTTTGAGTGCATGGCTGTGTGCCTGATGTGGCCACTTAGACCCATTTTTGCATGAAAAGACAAACACACCAGGGAGGTTAGAAGAGCGGTGTGTGTTTCTACGCATGTCCATATGTGTTGCTGCATTGGCACATTTGCAGATGTCTCTGTATCTGATTCTATTGTAGCCCCCCCCTTCCAAATCCACAGGGGTTATCATGGCTACAGAGCTGCCAAAAGCAGATTTGTGTCTCACAACATCTTAGGGAGGCAAAACACCTAAAATCCATTTCACTCACATTGTTTAAAAATGCTCCTTCTCCAAGCCTTCTGGATAAGAGAGCGTAGGTGAAACAACTGTAATCCCCTCACCGCCTAATTAGAAGGCGAAATTGCCAAATAAATGTCAGCGTTGCGTCAGAATGTAGAAGAATCCTCCAAGTCTGCATCCCTTTTTTTCTCCGTCCAACACTTTGAAACACCTGTTCACGTTTCAGTCACTTTCCTCCCATAGTCTAAAATGGATCACGCGACTACTCACTAAAAAGTCTGAAAATGTTGAACCGAGTATGTTCATCTTCTCCATCTAATGAGGGCTCATGGTCATGCTGCTCGATGGCCCTTTTGTCTTCTTCTCTCTCCTTTGCCCTCACTTTGTCTTTCTCCGAGCCGTATGTTGGCTCATTAAACCGTATGGCCGGTTTCAACTCTCTTATCCATGCTAACCTTGCGAAACTGCTGCAATTCTTTCTTTAACACAGCCAAGTCAAACTTAACTGAAAAACTTTCCATTATCATTCTAAGAATAATGGACCTTGTTTACAAAGGAAATAAGGGTCCGCTTTGACATTGTGCGGTCCCTCAAGCCCCAGAACAACTTAGTTTATAGCAACCATGTAGCTTTTATGTTTAAGGTAACTTTCATGGTTGTCTTATTTCAAGGCAAGGGCAACAGCAGGACTGTGAAAGAAAATACCATTAATGACTTTATTTGAAGGTCTAATGGCAGCAATCTATTTTGAGGCTGTATACCACATATAGTTGGTGAGTTCAGACCCAGCAGCTGCTGCTTTGTTAAAGCAACTTTCTCTCACTGATTCAAGGTACAACGTGATTTTTCAAAATGTTTCACCTTGGAGCCATACACATGGGTATATTGGAAATATTTAATGTGATAGACTAGAACAAAGTAGCCCATAATTGTTTAGTAGTTAAATAGTCTACACTATGCTTTTACAATAAAAAAATTTAAAAAATCTATATATATTTAAAGGGAAATCACCTAACTGGTAAATAGAGTCCACCTAAGTGTGTGATGTATTATCTTGCACAATTAAATATTGAAGATGCAGCAGTCCACTCTGAAGGAGATGCAGCAAACCACAGTTCAAGTTGGAGACTTCCCCAATGTGACAATTTTCCACAAATCAGACTTTTATGTAACAGTGGTAAGAAGAAGGCTTTGGCTGAAACAAAGCCATAAAAAGCTCCTTTAAAGTTTGATGCAAGTAGGGGGCACATCAAGCGCATTGAAGAACTTTATGTTCTGCTTTGTTTTGGTCTATTACATACAATATTAATATTACACAAGAAATTGGGGATTAACCATTGCAAAGGTTTAAAGGGGTACACATATTTTTAATGGCAGTGCATGACTTACTGGATAAGCCTTTCAAGAGAATTTAACCACATTAAGGGTGGGTACAGAAAAGAAAAAAAAAACAATTATGGCAAATTCTTGAAAATAATTAAGGAACAATTTGTTTACTTTGGTTGGACGCTCCCCTGAAAACAGAAGGAAGAAAATTGGAATTAGTTTTAGTACTCACAAGAGAATTCTTGGACAACAGACTACCCGTTGTGTGACAAGCAAGTTCCAGAATATTTCAATTTATAATTTACAAATCTCTGAAATCTGATATCTCAGCGCAAAAACTTGTATGTATTTGGCAGGTTTGCCATCCATCTTGGCCACCTACACAGCTGACAAATGCATGTTATCCACAAGAACAATACTTGGATGAATATTTGATGGAGAAATGAGGGCACCCAAATTGAATTCAAGATCCACAAGCTGTCGAGTGTAAATAACTCAGCACTCGATTTAAATTAACAAGAAAACGACATGCATTTCTGTTTGACTAGGTCTTCTTTTTGGTGTTTGATTACAATGTAGTTTTAATACCAGTTTGGTGAAGCTTTATTTTGGTAAATGTGCCCAAAACAAGGCTTTGAAATCTCTTTCAATCTCTTTCCATGCTCAAGTTTCTGCAGTTTTATCTCAACTTATTCCAATACTGCATGGTTTTTTTTTTGTTTTGTTTTTTTTTACATGGACATTATTCTGTATTGTCACCGGATAGCCTGTCTTTATGCACTAGAATTAAATCCCAACTAAACAATATTTCCCATGACCATTACTCTCATAAGGCCTGAATGCTAACTAGGAGACTGTAAATGTTTGAGGCAATTTGAAAACCCATTTTCTCCAAACCATTATCTGCAATACTTGCCATAAATGGCACACACGAACCTTTCTAATTTAGCACTATGATCAGGCATTTAAAGAGAGACGTCAACTTTAGAAATACACACAAAAAACCCGGGGATGTCCTGCAGCCAATCACTAACAAGTGCTTACCCGGGCCTTGGTAATTACACAGATATTTGTATTTGAGTACCAAAACGCATGTAGTTTTATGAGGGATAGAGCCCTCCACTGACTGGACTGACGGCTGTTGATGTTTTTCTGCCGGAGGAAGATTCTGAAAAGTGCAGCGGTGTCTGACAGATGCCAACATGTCAATTCAAGAAGTGAAAGAGGAAAGATAAGCAGCAAGAGGACATTGAAAATAAGTATGCCAATGAAAAGGTAGCGTAATTATCCTCTCATACCAGAAGCTTTTTATAACTAAGACAGTACAGCTAATGCACTCTTTTACGATTAATAACAACAACAATATCAGCTAATTAATTTCGAGGTATACAACATTTTGAAAAGTCATGATTATGAACCACTAAAAGTTTATAGCCTAATTTTAAATGTCAGAGGTAGTGAGAAGTTTTTTCAAGTCTGATGTGACGTACAATTCCCCTTCTCCTTAGGGGTCTAACAAATCCTGATGAGGTCTCGTGGTAGTAAAATGTCAAGATACTTTTTGATAAGTTTCTCCTATAAAGCTTCATCCAGTTGTTGCCAGCCCGTGACTATGTCTGCTGAAGTAAATCTAAGATTTTTTGTCATGAGCCCCAATTATGAAGGTAGACACCCAGCTTGGCACCCTGTTGTATCTATATTTAAGACACATTTTTAAAGTTAAAAAGAATGTAGATCTTTATTTTTGTAAAAAAATAAATAAGAAAGTGTTTTTTTTAACCATTGTATGACAGAATGCAAAATTTCTGATGGTGAGTGCATGGTAAAAATGTTTTGTAAGCACTGAGAATACTGCAATTTGCTATTTATTTGCTGCTAATGAGGATAAAGCATGTGGTCAAAAGTTTCTTAGTGTGTTGAATATAGGGGACAAAACTAATTATGTATAAGGAACGACATTCATCTTCAGTTCCAAATCTCAGAGATAGGATATTTTTTTTTTAATTTTCTTCTATTTGTGCAGCATTTTACATTGTTATACCCCTTAGATGAGAACCATGAAAAACATTATTATTCTACCTGATTACTGATACTTAGTTAAATGCCAAAACTATTGCCAAAAATCTTGCCTGTTTATCATCAGCCTAATTACCAGCATTGTATCATCTTGAGAGTTGAATGTAGATTTTCTAAAAGATGTCAGTCAGCTCTATATGATAGCCAGAATACTAGGAGTATTATTCAGCAGGTCAGAGCATTTAAAAACAGAAAAAAATGGTAACTTAGAAAAACAAACGATCTGAACGTTTTTAGCAACTTGTTAACCAACCACTGCTATTTTATTAACAACAATGAACTTACCTATTTGTGCTTAATTTATTGTAAAGATGGTAAATATTCACCTACTGTAAATATTCACCTATTATACATGCTGATTTTTTTGTGGAAAATAACTCCACATTATTAATGGTAAAATAAGTTCTATGTTCTGTGATGGACTGGAGACCTGTGCAGGGTGTACCCCGCCTCTCGCCCGTTGACAGCTGGAGATAGGCACCAGCCCCCCGCGACACCTTGAGGATTAAGGGGTTCAGAAAATGGATGGATGGAAGTTCTAGGTTTTTTCTTTTAAACATTTGAAAGAAATTGAAGCTTGAGAAGATGAACTAACAAGGCAAAATTAATCCCTAAATAATAGAGATAAGAGAAACTGTAGATATTAGGTTCTGTGGTAGTGTCAACCAGGTTTCCACTGTGTATATTAATCCTTATTTAAGTATATTAAATGTTTGAACAATTAAAATAGGCAGTGATGCATTCTCAAGCACTTACAAATTTTAGCTGTTCACGTGTGGCTGTGGTCCCTAACCTATGTAACTACCAGGGCTTCACTGTACCTACAAAGTTTAGATTGTCTAACTCCATGATTATCAAACTGTGGTACTTGTACCACCAGTGGTACGGAAGCTCTCCCTAGTAGTACTTGAAGGAAAGTTCTAAATATTTTTTTTTTAAAATAAAACAAATTCGAAAACGTACCATTCACATATAGTCTGGCAGTGGCTGGCAACAATTACCAATAAATATATAGTATTAGAAGTAAATAAGCCTCCTTTGTTAATTACCTAAAGTTAAAAGGGTAAAGCCTTCTCTACTGTATCATTAGGTTGGTCATGATCGTGGTATATATAAATTGGAAAAGGCTTTATTAATCCCAGAGGGACATTAATCAAGCAACCAATCAAATTTTATTTGTAGAGCACTTTTCATTTAAAAATAAATAAATAAATAAATAAAACCAGATGTATAGGCTAATAGCAACCAAAACATTGATAAAAACATTAAATGTTGTTTTGAGTTATATTATACAACATCATATTATACTTTTTTCAAAGACTAGTACATGCTGATGGCTGTGAGCAGGAAGGATCTTCTGTAGTGGTTTGTATTACTGCTGCTCTGAAGAGTCCTCTGACTGAAGACACTGTTGCTCTATAGCTTTCTCATGAAGAGGATGATCCGATTTGTCTGTATTTTCTCAAGCCAACATTGAATGTAAATATCTCCAAACTTAAGATTTAATTTTATTCTTAAAAATATCTCTAGTTGCTACTTAAGGTTTTTTCAGTATACACACAATGGCAGCATATTATGGTAATAATCACAGTGTGTCCTTTGAAAGTGCCGTGGGGACCTAGCAAGGCACAAACATTCCGGCAAGATTGTTAGTGATATTATACAATATTGCCGCAACACTGGACATATGAAAGAAGATTACTCCTTGGCGCAACAGAGGATCATGTCATGATAGTATTTAAAATCCAAGTAAACATTTAGATTTCATTTAGCATGAGAAAAACTGAAGTGATGAACTAGAGCTTCTGGCCTTTAGAGTGGAAGACCAGATAACCAGATATTTCACAAGGACTCTGAAGGACAGCCACCTTTTGGAGCAGCTCCCAAAAAAATACTTTAGGAGTTGGGCTTTAATCACGTTACGTCCATGCTATTTTGCCTAGTTACCATGGACTCTTCTGTCTCATGGTTTATATGCAACCCTGTACATCGACAGCCCGGATACCACCCCTACACCCCCCTTTATCCTGGTATTGTGCCATCTTTTTCTGCAAAACACTTGATCGTACCACATTGCTGCCACAGGCAGCACTAGAACACTTGAAAAGACCAAAAAGGCTCACTGATGAAAGCACTAATGCCAGCACTGACTTTTGAATCAGGCTTTACTAATGTAAGAAAAGAACATGATATAAGTGAAACTGATGAACGTATGATTTTTTTATATGTGTCTTGATTGATTGAATTTTAAATACCTTTAAATAAAAACTATCTTCCTATTATTATTGTAAAAAAAAAAAAATTCAGTAATAGCACAAGCTGCATTCATGTCCATTAAGAATATCGAAATCATGTTCCACTTTATGTTAAAGATTAATTCCGTAAAAAACATATTTTTGCTTGCTGATGATTACTCTCTCTTAGGCAGTAGACAAGTAGCAGGTTACGTCCCACTTTTACTCCCATCATTCCCGTCTCTTCTGTCGATTCCATCTCTGTCGGAGTATTGGCTACCAACCTCGACCACCATTAGCCCACTTTTTTTAATTAAGGGATACATGTGAAAAATGTTACTCCAATACTAATTTGAAAATATGGAAGCTTTTCAATAATCAGTTGGGAAAAAAGCAGCCCGTTGTTCATCAAAGGATAATTGAAACACTGTAACATAATCAATGTAATTCAGTAAAACATTTCTTTTTATGTAATAATTAAGTAAATCATGTTAGACTGGTCATTATGGTTCTCTGCTCTCTTGCATCTTTGCATTTTGTCTCCTTTCTTTCTAACTTCTTTGATAACTGCTGTTTTTGGTCATTCTTGAGCTCTGTCACCTGCTATGTCGTTGTTTCATGAAGAAATAAGATAACCGCATCTTAATGAAAAGGACATACAGTACCATTACAGGAATTTAGACTTTTCCAAGGTGGGAGAACCCTACTATAAATTAGGATGTAGGGACATTACACACCAAAATCTTTAATTACTGATAGTGGTTGTCATGGTTTCATTTCTCTGAATTTGCCTCTAGTTACTTTCCACTGCTGCTTTGCACATTTACTATACTCAGTCACCAATATCTCTCTCTTCACCTTTTCAAAAATACCAGGCATTTCCTGTGTTTTCTCATTCCTCCTGTTTGAGCGTTGCCTGGGTCTCATTTCTCTATATCCGTGTCATGTTTGAGTTATTTTAGGATTTTTGCAAAGTTTCTGCTTCTTTCTATCTGCCTGGCCAATGACTGCTCTGGTTGTCATGTAAAACCTCAGATTACTTAATTAACCTGGACTTATTATATTAACTACCTCAGCTGTGTGGTAAGCTTGGATTAAACCTTCATTAAGCCATCACAGGATGTAGGGCTGAGTGAAATGGCCTCAAATCAATTTCAAGATATATTAAGAGTTCAACTTGATAATAAATGGATTATAACTACACCATAACTTTTTTTTTGTGTCTAGACATGGCTGGGGTAGTTTTTCCATGTCGACCAGCTCTACTCCTTTCTGTATTTCTGAGAGTCAACTGTAGACTGAGAATTTAGACCGTTTAAGGTCTGGAATTCAAAAAAGATATGAAAACCAATCCTGTGTAATGCTTAGTTTCTAAATAGTTAATAAATCATTGCATATTCGTCGACATAGCACAGCTTATTAAATCCATTGTTAAGAATTGTTTACTCATAAATCCTATTTTTCCAGTAGCCCTCCACACTTGAGGAAAGTTAATTGTAGAATATACCGTAGATTCGGAGCTTGAGCAGTTTGTTATTTGGCCGCCACTCTCAGGAGCCCTGTCAGAGCTGTCACATAGTTTTATTTTAAAGTTCTGAAAATCTTTTTACTAAGAAAAGTCTAAATTACTTTTTTCCTACCTGCCAAAATTATTAAATATAATATAAGGGTATAATATAAGGGTTTTTCGTTTTCTTTTTTGTGGCGTGGTAGGTATGAACCTGAATTATGTTCCAAAGTATGTGAAGGTTTTTTGTTTGTTTGTTTGTTTGTTTTTATCTCCTTACCAATAATAGAGATTATCTTAAACGTTTCTGAGAAGCAGAAAGGAGAGAGACGTTTAGTCTTATTTAGCTCAGCTTATATTGTTATTTTGAAATTTAGAAATCTGAAAAAAAGAATTTAAAGTGACTGGTGCTTATGGTGCACAATTCTTTTAATAGTTTTTTTTAGTTCACTTGGTCTCCCATCAGGCATGGTATCTTCTTACAAAGTCTTAACCATCATCAGAAACCCTGACCTGGGTCCCATCCAGGACCTTAAAGTGAAACAAAGAACTCAACCTGAGGCAAACACGAATGGTTTAAGATTTATGAGTCAAGATGTTGTTAGAAAACCTTCTAACAAAAACAAAATCAGCATTTTCCTATCACCCATGGTGCTTTGTGTGATATATGTGTTTGATTTTTCAACGTTAGTATGTTAAACAAAAAAGTCTATAGCTGCTTAATACGTATTTAACATGTATTGGAATATTATCTACGTAATAATTACAGCTACACCTTCCTCTTATACAGATGGAGGAGGATGAGCTGAATAAATTAGTTCAGGTTGCAGTATGTATAAAAGCCTATTTAGCTGCTATGACCACTAGATTTCTGCAGATGGAGAAGCTATGAACAGCCCTTTCTGAGGTACAGGGCCGGAGTGGAACTCATTTTAAGCCCTAGAGTTTCATGCCTCAGACCGGCCCACACTCTATCACAACCTATAATTGTTAAAATAATGTAATTATAATCTTAAACATTAAATCTATAACAGGACACTGTTATGTAAAGCTTTGTAATTTAGCGTATTTTAAAAAAAATACAATTCAGTGCAAAAAAGGGTTATTGCTTCACAAGGTAGATTTATTTTCAGCATGTGTTCACATATACACAGCTCTGTTCTAGGATGTCCCCTGGATCCAGTGGTGGATCGGTGACAAACTGCTGCATCCTAGATGCATGAAGAAATGATTTCACATGTCCTTCTTCCCTGCAACTGCTAGACCTCACAATCAAAACTGTTCCCAACAACCTCATTAATGTTTATATCCCTACTGTAATTTGCACTAACTCACTAATTTACATTTCTTTCTTTTTGCACATCGCCTTTCAACAAGTTTACTTTTTTTAATGCACAAGGACACATGCACATTCTGTACATATTGCTAAATACATTTAATTATTTAGATATATTTAAATGATCCTGTTTTGTTTCATGTTCCATCTGGGATATCTGGGATATGAAACCTCATTAACAATATCAGAATCTTTATTTTAAACTGCTGCCTCTCTAATCAGTCTATAGGTAGACTCTGATGTCCCTTTCACACTTCACCCATTTCCCCTACAATCAACTGCTGCATCTGTGTCACAATAAAAAAGAATATTCTGTAAAGCTTTAGTGAATTGACTATGGAAAACATGTTTGACTTATCTAATAAACACCTAATTTACACCAGTTGGGGTACAGATGTGGTCCGGTTTCTGTACGTCTTTGGTACATACTGCAATTCACACTGACAGCAGTTTCCATGCATCACGTCTCTAGAAATTTGCTCCAGCGAGAGCACCAGATCTTGGTGGTTCACACAAGTTCCCATGATAACAGCTATGTATATTCAAAGGAGCTGGTTGATAAAAGCCACCCTCCTTGTCTTCTCGTACCGTTGTTGAACATTATTTGGCTTGTTCTACAATGGTTACATTGTACACTTTGTTTTTATAAAGTTTAATGCTTAACGCTTAATTAAGTCACTTTGTTTTTATAAAGTTTAATGCTTAATGCTTAATTAAGATATGTTGCTTTTTGTCTTGTAAATATGTTAACGTTAGCAAAGGAGCTAAGTCATCTCCTTCAACATTTTTCTATATCATTTTAAATATGTTTGTTATTTCTTGAACTACATGAAAATCCGCATCAGTTCTGCACCTGATGCAAAATCGGCATAAGATATTTTCAATTGCAAAACATTCAGGCTTATTTTAATAAAACTTTCCTTATATTCTCTTTAAAATGTGGGCTTTTGCATTTATTGTCTTACTTTTAAAGAAAAAATAATATAATAGGTCACACTATTTGGGCATAGAAAGTGGTTTTATTAGAAGTAATACCTGCTTATTCACACACCTGTTCCTTCCATACTGTAAAGACAAATCCCCTCATCACCACTGACTCCTGATTCTACTTCTGAAAATAAATAACTTTTTAAAATGGTAAAAATTCTCAGTACAAATCTCCCAAGTTTACAAAGCCTCTAATTAATTTGCATCAGTTTAATTATTGCAGTGCTGAATCAACTAGCAGGGCACCTTTCATATGAAGCAGGTCTATACCATGCTCTTCATTATATCAGTACTAATAATATTCCCTCAATAAATAATCCTGCCTACTTTGGACTAATGGGCTTATATTGCTTGATGCTGGATTTTCCTTAACTCTGAGTAGCTACCAGACAAGTTTCCCAGTTATGTGGCACTACATATTATTATTATTAAAATTATATGTTATGGCTTAGTACTAAACTCTGGGAACACATAACTCCTGTACTGGCAGCATTACACTGGATTCCTGTTTTTGTTTTGTTTTTCAAATTGATTTTAAGAATTCATTGTTAGTTTTTAGATCTCTTAATAGCCTTGCACCTGCCAATTTGGTTGATTTGCTTTCTCCCTTTTTGGTCACTCAGGTCTGCAGATCAGCATTTGTTAACTGCTAAATCATTTTGTTGTGAGTCCTGAGGTGGCCATGCTTTTTCAGTATGTTGCCCTACACTTTGGAACCAAGTACAACTTGAAATATAATAGAAATAAGAAAAAATATAGAAATAAAATGGTATGGATTGGTTAGTTGCCACAACACCAGACAATTCATTGACTAGATAATTAATTAATTCAAACGGTGGTTTTTGGCAAAGTTCATCCTGTTTTCTTATCCATATCATCATTCTCGTTTGTTGTCTCAAACCACAAGCTTGTTTTAGTGTAAAAGTTGCCCAATTCTGCACATCTAGCAGCATCTGTTTGAGCTTTCCTCTTTCCTCTATTTAATTGTACCCTATCCACACTGCCTTTTCTCTTTAAAATGTAACACCATTGACTCAAGGCTCTGACATCTTATGTCAAGATGTGCTGAAAAAAAAAACAACAACAAAAAAAACATTAGAGGCAAAATATGTAGAGTATGGCAAGTCGTTTGGTAAAAACTCCATATCCTTGATATCAGCTGTTATGTATGCCATCAGTGATCATTGGTGTTTCAACACCTGTCACTTCCAACCCTAATGTGAATAATCTTTAGCATTCTTTAAATAAAACCATATGCTACAAATATAACAACAGTTTGAAGGTGAATAAAACTAAACACCACTCATTTTGGGGGAAAGGAGTCGTTTTAAGACCATTAAAGTCCACTAAGGTTTTGGCCCATTTGGGATTAGCAAATAGCCCTATGACCTATGTATGCAAACTGAATGTATGCTAAATGAAGACAACAAGTTAATTCCTTACCACAGATAAGATAAAGATACCTAACCAAAAAAATGTTTTTACCAATATTTCATGTCTCTTACCTAAATTTGAGCCACCCTACATCTAGATTCCTTAATCTGCTGGGGTAGAATGCTGTTTGGTCTCTCCCACCTTTTAATTACATCAAACAACCTCCAACAGCCTTTTTAACTCCAGGATGAATGTAGACGTTTAGTTATTCCTGTCTTTTCTTTATTACAATTTCTGATTTCAGAATCTCTTCAACGCCAGCTGCTCATGGCCATCTTTTCTGCCTGAGCACTCGACTCTTTAATCAAATCACTTTATTCAGATCTTATCTGAATAAAGTGATTTGATTCACACTACATATACACTACATTACACACTACATATTTCACACTACATATACCTTCCACTGCACTGCTGTGTGTGCTCAGATGCTTTAATCATCAGAAACTGTCAACTCTGAACATGATATTAATTGCCAAAAAGTTTGTGGCTCCAGATGTTGTATTTGTGGTAAACTCACCTTTATGCATGCATACTTGTGACCGTAAAGCGCAGATCAATGCATGGCTGTCAGCAGTAAACTCTGGCTGAACTACACTTTATTATTTTTTTTACTGCTACTCTGTTGTGTTCGTACCGTGCACTGTCATCAATTCGGCATGTTGATGTTTTCCTGAGTTTGTCAGCAGGTGCGTCTGCTGTTCGAAGATCCCCGCAGCCTCCCCGAGGGGGGGTGTCACAGTTGGACAGGCGGTGCCATGCTGATGTGCAAACACACTCACACACACACACGTGAGAGAGGAGGCACCTGGACGCCGCAAAGACGAGGCACAAACTGATTTTAGGCCTCTTTCACTTTTGTTTAATATGTAGTGCCCTCTGTCTATTTGTTCCACACCTACAAACACACACACACACAAACACACATAGCAACTAAATTGACTTGTCAGCTTCAATCAGACGGGGAACAAAAGGATTCCTGCCAGTTTGAAGCTGACATCATTAATGGGTTTGGGAGGGGGACAAGCTCTGAAGACAAAGGGAGAGCAAGGTCGGTCCGACTTAAAATGCACTTTCATTTTGGCAGGGACGTTTGCGTTTTGATTCTGGCCAACATATCTTTTCGCAAGTAGCTCTAACTTTCATTATCACTGGGAACAGGGGGGTCGTGGGAGACTTTGTTGTGCTGATGGAAAGAAATGTGACATCCATAATGCATTTCCCATTAGAGGACGGCACGCATGGACACACCTGGTCATGTGTCAGAACTAGATGGACAGGAAGAGGATGAGAAGAAAACAATGGGCTCAGAAAGCTGGAGAGAAGAAAAAAAACAGGTGCCAAATATAGGATGGCAGTGTGGAGAAGAGGTACACTGCTTTGCAATAGTATTCACACCTCATTGAACAATTTGCCATGTTATCATCACAAACTGCAAGTTCTTATTTGTGATGTGGGATAATGGATATTTGTGAATTAGAGAGGTCATCGGTACATGGTTTACATAATCTTTTCAAATATAAATCAGAAAACTGTCCGTTTGTTTGCATCCCCTTGACTCAATACTTTACAGCGGCTCACAGCAGCACGTATTTGTGCATCTTTTCGCACATTTTTCAACAGCAGAAGGTAGCCGATTGGATGGAGTGTGTCGACAAAGAACAGTGTCATGTCTCGCCTCCGATTTTAAATTGTGTTTAGTTGTCATTTTCTTCAGTTCTCGTTTTATTTCTTCTTGCCCTGTATTTTGCGTCACCGATCTATCAATCAACTCTGACCAGTTTACCTATCTCTGCAGGAGAAAAGTATTCTCACAGCTTGCTTTTGCCATGACAATATTTACAGAAGACATGGATGATTTGTAGTTTTAGTTTTTCCCCACTCAATGCTAAGGGGATTTTGCTGGCAAATTAATTCACGTTAGGGCTTATCTTAATAGAAAAAAATATTATTGGTGTTTCCTGTTGTCTTTTTTGATAATGCCTTTGTTTCTGACACTTTCATAAAGGTCTGATTTGTTCAGATGTATTCCTCCATAATAGTTTTTTTTCCATCAACAAAAACTCTCACCTGAACTGTGAAACTTTGCAGCTCCTCCAGAGTTATTATGAACCTCTAGTCTGCTTCTCTGATTGATGTAGCCTTTGTAGGGTTTAGCAATATCAACTGACCACCATACGTATACTGGTAGGTTCGCAGTTGGGCCATTTTCAGATCAGTGTTCTATGAGAAGTTTAAATTACATAGTTATTTCTTATACCCAAACAATCCTTTACATTTTGTACAACCTCATCCATGACCTGCCTGTTGTATTTACTGGTTCTCATGATGCTCCTTGATCAATAGCGGTCTCTAACAGGCCTTCATTAAATAGCTACATTGGAGTAAAGCAGGCCACACTGTACATATCAGATTTGTTTTTGTTTTTTTCAAAAACCATGCATCGTTTTTCTTTCACTTTACAATCATGAACATCTTTTAGATGGTCAATCACAGAAAATCTCAGTAAAAACATTTAGAAGACTTTGGAGGCAAAGAAAAAAAAGGGAAAATGTTAAGGGATGAAGGAAGGGAAGAGCCTATGCTTGACAATGTATCAAACTTTGGAGAGCAATGGGACATACGTCATGTGACATATGAAATCCACGCATAAACCAGCTTTCCTGGTTCACTGTTGCAGAAAAGCCAAGTCCTTTGAACATTTAAATCCTCCCTTTCACTCCTGTCACTTCATCCATACTTATGCTGTTTTCATCTGAGCATCCCCTCTCTGCCTCCGACATTTTTAGGGCTTTTTATTCCAAACTCGGATGAGGATGGAGTTCCTTGTGTTAAATAGTAATAGCTTTTCTGCATATGCACACAGCCATCACAAATTGATTACCATGTAATGCTGCAGGCACTGCCAGTTCCCTTCACAGTCTCACCTCTAGCATCACTGGATTTTCTTCGAGGCTTATTACATGTCCAGCCTGCCAGTCATTAAACTGCACCCCTGGGCGTGACACAAACAGGCACATCTTAAAAACCCGTCTCCTATTTTCATTCTTTGTGTCAGCCTCAGCACTCTAAATCTCTGTCTTACAATTGAAGCCAGCTTCTCCTTCACCTGTTTTAACCTTTGCTGCTCATTTTCTTTTATTCTCATTCTAATTATACCATTACATTACCATTTCTATTCTCTAATTTGCATTTTTTGCTCTCCCTGTCTCTTATTCTTTCCATCTCTAATTCTCTTTTTCCCCCTCTCTCGTCCTATGTCACCCTTTCTCTTTTTAGCGACTGAATTTGTTCCACCTTTTTTGCGGCACATAAACAGACAGTGCCCTTGGGGATGGGTTGGAGAGCTCGGCTTTTGTTTGTGTGCTCCTCTAACTAACTCTCCATCTGCAGGGAGCCAAGCCAAGCCCAGCAGTGCACGACAGATAGCTGGCACCATCCCAGACTCTTCTCTTGTTGGCCCTCTATCATCATCCCCGCCTCTGAGATTCTCCTCCTCCTTCCAGGCGATAGCCTTCCCACAGAGGCTGTTGTCAACTGCCCTCCGGCAGCCAGTCAAGCACTGTAGACATGTGACCTCTTCAATTTCTCCTCTTCAGAACCATAAACCAAACCCTGCCCCTGTTTGCTATGGATATTCAGTCATTTTCTTTCTTAGTAATACAATATGGAAGTCTGCAATTGGACATCCCCCAGGCAGCACCCACTGGTCCGCTGTAGGATCACCTCCCATGCAAGCTCACCAACTAACCTATAGCAAATTTTCTGGATTAAGTTACATCAAAGAGCCTTCAAAGAGAGTGGAGCGCGAGCATTAGCATGGGTTCAAAAGCCCAGAGTTTCAATCATGTAATTGCCACAGGCCAGAACGTAAACCTTTGAAAAAGGTTTAAGTGTTATGTTGTTTTTCATTGCATTCCCTTGCAGGAAATTTTAGATTTTCATAATGAGAGTGCAGGGAATACGAGCGACATACAAGTTGTCTGTATCCTTCATAAACTTCAGACTTCATATTCAGAACGTTAAAATAGATCCACCTAATGAAAAGAAGGCAATTTATATGGTTAAACATGAGAACCTTTCTGGTGCTTTATCGTTTTGAGACCTTGTGTCACACAATCTAGTCACAGTCCAAAGAAGAAGTGCACCCAGATATTACATAGGAACTGACACACTAATTATTGCAACTGACATTTAACTGAAAGGAGCTTAAATTGCAGCAATGTTGTGATACAAAAATTTGTATGTCTTAGAAGCTATTACTTTTCCAAAAATCAGTTCTACATTAAGTAAGAACGAGGCTTTTTAGCGTGTCCTCAAAAGTGGATGCTAAATTTAGCACTGTTAGCAGCTAACAGTTAGCCAGACCAGTTATTTCCCTTCATTTTACTACTGAAAACTGAGTAGTGTGTGCTTCTTCAAGGTAGAAAAAGATCAGCAGACTTTCTCAACATAACAGAGCTTATCAAGAACTCCTTTCTATAAAGAAAATGAGAGTCAAAATTATAGATACAACTGTAAAGCACTCACCTTCTTGGGCACAACACATGTAACATACCAATATCTCAACTCAGCAGTTTAGTTGCTGAGAGTATTGGAAAGCCGTTTTTAGTCAAATTTCCTTTCGAAGAGAAATTTGTTTTAATATTGCATTACCTCATGTTATGAGATGTAGACATACTCCTATTTCATACCCGTACACTTCACAACTGAGAACCAGGCATGAACTGGAAATTAGATTCTCACAGAATCGTAACCATGACATTATATACCACGGTTTCATAGTGTGAAGGTATTTCTAAATAAAATGCAAATCACATAAATATGACTAAATGTCTTATTGTGTGCAGCAATTGGTGAGAGAGGGGCAGCACTCTGCTGCAAAGCTGCATAAGGCATTTCAGCAGTAAATTTAGGCAGCTTTAAACCCAAACTTTTTCAAACCTTTGTATACCTTTTCATCAGTAAGCAGGTCAAACCAAGTGAAAACTTATCCGTTATGACCAAGAAAACAGCAATGTTCTTTTGATGAGCCAGGGGTTTCACACTCACCATTGTCAGGCTCAGACTTCCTGTCATGCTCGGTGTCGGTGAGAGAGAGGGCAGAGTTGGCACGGCTCGTCAAACAGGAGCTCTGCTCAGATTTCAGGCCGTGTACCCACATGTGCTGCAAGCCATGAGCAGGAGAGGGTTCCACTTCTGGTTCAGTGTCCACATCAGACCCGACGCCGAGCGAATAGCCGCGGCTGTGGACATGAGCAGTCAGGCCAGTGCACAGTGCTTCTTCCTCTTCTTCTTGATGCTGCGCCGGCTGCTGCTGTTGCTGTTGATGGATGTGGTAGTCAGGGTTCCTTATCTGCCCTGCTTTACAGAAGTCTAAATCTAGAAAAGACAGAGGGACATGCAGATTGAGATTACAAGGCACGCTAAAGCCTCTAATACAGCATGCATATTTATTTCATTTGGCTTACAAAGTAAGCTAACCAGGTGTTTGATCAAGGCAGAGGTTTATGCATTCCTCCAAAGTCATCTGGAAATATTTGGTGCCAATTGAGCAGGCATCTATGCTTTTCGGATAGAGAAGCCACTCAAAATGCCACCCCACAAATTGTTTTAACCATTTGCAATAGAGCCATGTTCTGTTCTGGCCGCCTGATGTGTGTTATTGAGCTTGAGATGTATCGAACTGCTGCTCAAACAGAGCACTGATCTCATCTATATTCTCCTTGGTGGGGTGAAGAGATCAGATAAAGATCAAACCTTATTAATATTGACTCAGACTAAGGGAAAAATTGAGCCTCATACACTTTCAGGTATTAGAACGCCCTCCAATCTCAGGCATCAACCTGTTATCTGAGAACATCAGATATACTGTGTTAGTCTTCTGGTTACACTTCAATTCAATTCAATTCAATTGGGCTTTGCCTTTTTCTTTCCTGTAGAAGCAGTTGAGTAAATTTGCTTCCTTACTCTCTGAGTTTTCTATTTGGAATGCATAAGTGGGAGTGATGGAACTGATGTGATTTTAAAGAAGGCAATGGATAAATTGAAATCTATACAGATGAAAGCCAAAGGACTCTACTAAGATCTCCGGAAGGAAAGGTTTCCTGCAGTTAATATGTGTGTTAGGTGAGGCCCTCGGAAGATGAACAAGGGCTACACTCCTACTGACCACTCCACTGACCAGTGATGCTTCCTGCAGTGCGTGTTTGATGGGGTCAAGACCAACTGTAGCTCCTATACTGTTCTGCTGATATTAAATCGCCTAAGATTGGTCACTACTACACAACTGTTTAGCTCAAATTGGCTGCAAGAGGGCACTTCAGGAGCAAATTGGCTATTTCCCAGTAGTAACAAACATGGATCGACTGCAAACTAAAAAGTCTTCTCACCATTTTGGTGTGAAGCATATTTATAATGTAACAGGATTTTAGCGGGTGATTAGAGGGGGGAATCAGTCTTTTAAATAACTGCCCATTTCATGCTATTACAGCAAGCTGCTCTTGGCACTTCAGCAAAAAAGCTATTTATACATTACAGTTCTTTTGCTGAGTGTTGTATTTGTTTTAAGTAACTGCCAAAACAATTTGGCTGATAGTTTATTTCGTAATAGCTAGGCTGTAATGTGAAAAAGATAAGTGTACTGCCCTAAAAAAAATCTCAAAGTTTAGACAGTAATTTTCAATTTTGGTACCTTAATCTATCTGAGCTAAAGATTAAGTCTGATTGGTTCTCCAAACAGTCTCATTAACTTTACATTTGCCCAGACTCCAGAAATGAAGAACTGCTAAATGCATCACTTTTAAATAAGCTTAAGTTATAAAGTTGTATGAGGTTGGAAGATCTCTCTTGACCTTAACTAGTTTAGAAATTAGCTGAAACATGTCAAAGTTAATTGATGTTTACAGTCTAAAATATATAATTTCGAGCAATAATACATCCTATGACAAATATTTTACATTCAGTTATGTTGCTGTGCTGAGTAGACGCTGTGTTAAATTGTATGTGGATTTCTGAACTAAGACCTGGGAATGATGTCCAAACCAATTTAGCAATGTTCCAGTCCAAAGTCTGTAATGGTAAATGGACTGAACTTTTAAAACTCAAAGCAGTTTACACTGGAGCCACATTCACTCATTCAATCTCACAAACACAAACACATTTATACACTGAAACGCAGATTAGTAGACAATTTAGGGTAAAGTGCCTTGCCCAGGGGAATATTTAACAGGAGGATGCTGGAATCATACCTACAACCTTCCAAATACAAAACAAGTACTCTACCCATTGAGCCCTAATCATGAGCATAGGGATTTGCAAAATCCTGTTCCCAGTATAGCAGGCTAACTGCAATACAAACCTATCATAATACACAAGTATTAGGATTATTATTCTGGCATTTAAAGTGAATAATACAGACTATGTTATTTTCCTGGAGCCTATTAGCGGATGGGGTAAATTAGGCAGCATATTTTATTTTTAAAATTAATGAGTTAGAAACAGAAATAACTTTGAAAGTTTGAAAATGGCCAAATTGTTATGGCTAGATCCGAATTTGACCCATTCATTTACCTTGGGAGTGAAAGCGTGCGCATGTGGTTGTGATTAAAAGGATGAGCCGTTGCACCTCAAATTACTGAAGAAATTAATGTTACTCCTATTAACAGGTGTCAGAACACACAGGGCCTGGTTTATCAAGATTCCAAATAAAGAGTGCAAAATTTACCTGCACAGAAAAATTGAGACAGTGGGTTGTCATTTTTGGGTGAGCTACGGTTGCATGAGCAATTCAGGTGCAAAGGAGCAGTATTCAAATGAGGGATTTCTGACTGCCACTGTAAGTAAGTAAGTAAGGTAAGTAATCTTTATATATATACAGCACTTTTCACAGGCAGCGGCCACAAAGTGCATCACAGCACAGTTAAAATCAGAAATTACAGAAGATTACAGAAGGTCGTTCCAAAGCCTATGAGCAAAAACCTAGAAGGATTGGTCACCTCAAGTAAGGAAACAAGTGCTGGGAACCTTCAGCAGAGATTGATCCACAGACCTCAGAGCCCGAGCAGGGGTGTAAGGCTGCATCAGAACGCTGAGGTAAGAAGGAGCCTGACTATGCAAGGATCTGAATGCTAAAACCAAAATTTTAAACCTGATCCTATAGAACACTGGCAGCCAATGAAGTTGTTTTTAAAAGAGGAGATGTGTGGGTCCTCTGGTTAGTGCGGGTCAGAATTCTCGCTGCAGAGTTTTGCACTAATTGTAGTCGAGAAAGGTCCTTCTTGTTTAGACATGAAAAAAAACTATTAGAGTAGTCTACACGTGAAGACACAAACGCATTGGTTGATGAGCTCCAAGTCATCACGTGCGACCATATTCCTAATTTTGGAGGTTTTCCTTAGTTGAAAGAAGGAGTTCCTCGTTAGTTGCTTGCAGTGCTGAACTAATGACTAATGTCAAAGATAACTCCCAAATTTTGAAGACTTAGCTTCGCAAACTGACCTAAGTCTCCCAGGAATTGTATCATCAGGTGCAATAACCAGTGTTTCTGTTTTGTCTGCGTTTAGCTGGAGAGAGTGTTTGATGAGCCATTGTTTTATCTCCACTAGACAATGGAGCAGGGAGTCTAATTTCTTAATTTCAGACGGCTTAAAGGAAGAGTAAAGCTGAATATCATCAGCAAATAGGTGGAAAGAAACATCACTGAACCTGTGTGTACCATGAGCTGGGTTATGGCTAGAGAGAGAATGAATGAGGAGAATATGGTTTCATGATGCATCTCTGGCAAAATAAAGGGGAAACAATGACATAGATATGAAGTCTATGGCTGTTAGAGAGGTAATTACTATTAGGCTAGAATGCTATGAATTATATTTCAATTGTGAATAAGTTAAAAACTTAATGCATGTGGTGTACATGTGCGGCTCTCTGCTCCATGCAGGCAGAATATTCCAGAGTGAAATTTATTATTAAAGCTATAGAAGGTCCAGAACAAGGTCGCTAAAATGTCCATATTCTATTACTGTTGTTATAATGCACCACACTTTATCAGGGCCTCTATTAAATGTCAAGTTGTAGTATGAAAAAATATTTTCAAAATATGTAATCTGAAATTTAGGAAATGTATTTTTAAAATGTCATATATGTAGCCTTATTGTCATTATGGTACCGTACACGATTACTACATTTTATTAATTGGAACCCAGGAAGATTAGTAACTTTTCCGGTGGAAACTAATGAGGATCCATGAGAATTGCAACTCACTGTTCGCTCGGTGCATATGCAGCAAGTCAGATGCTCTGAGTGCACAGGTTTCTTTTGTGTGACTTTGCCACGCTGAGTCCCTTTACTGTATGTCATCACCAATGTCTGCATTTCTAAGTTGGTAAAGGAAAAACAACCGGGCCTTGCTGGGAGTTAAAGGATCTGCTTTTGCAATCTACAACACAACTTCTGCAGTGGTCCAGTTAAGTGCCTCAGTGGGTTGGATTGTTTTGGCAGCAAATGGTAGCCAAACACTATATTGGGTTGGTAGTCATGTTATCCCTCATGGGTATACTCTCTCTTTAATACATATCCTCAGAGGTCCAATAAAATTGTTTGTTTCTTCAATTTTACCCATATTCTTTAAGCACCTCAGCCATAATGGGTAGCTTGGAGGCTTCCAACAATTCATTTCAGAATTTCCACCAAAAAGATCTGTGAAAAAGTATTTTTAAATAAAGATACACAGTATTGTGTGCTGTTTAGCATAAAAACTGAATGGATGGATGGATGGAAGGATGCATGGATGGATGGATAGATGGATGGATGGATGGAAATCCAGCCTTGTGACTGCAGAGTTGCCTTCAACAGTAAACTGTATGCTCCATCGCAGTAATTTTAAAAACACTGAGGCTTCTCTACTCTACTAAAATATATATTTTTAATGACCACATCTTTATCAAATGAAAAGCCTAATTCACAGAAATTGAAGAAAAAACATCTATGGTTGGAGTTTGGCAATTCTAAGAGAGTGAAGATCAGTCGGCAAAAATGTGGCAAAATGTTTTGATGCTTTTCACTACGCTGTTGCTCCTCTTCCCCCTCTCTGCAGAGACTTCACACAAAGATGTGGGCAAGCCTAGCAGCCGGAACATGTTCTCATGGGGTGTTTGCAGATTCTAGCATGCAGCCACACTTTCTCAAAGGCTTTCATTTTAATGTTTTAGCCACTGAAACGAGTAAATGTGATTTGTCAATAATGCGTCACTACAACGATTGGAGTACAGTGATAAGTGTGTGACACCTATGAGATGTCTGTGCTTGAGAGTCTGCCTACTACTTCACACTTACTTAGCCATTTGCTCACAGTAAGGTGGCTGATTTTCTGGTGGCAAACCAGGGCCAGGGCCAGCTTAGCACCAGTCCTTTGTGTTTCCACTTCTTGTACAAAAATTACTTTTGTATTGGCACAAACTTTGTATGGGTCAAAGGTAAGAGCCACTTTCATCAGGAGCTGAAGGAGGGCTCTTAGAGATCAAGCAGTGGAAATGCTAAGAGCACAATTTTAAAGTTAGTTTAGCCTCAAGCGGAGGACTTCAAGTATCTTGATGCCTTGTTTCCAAGTGATAGCAGAATGGAACATGAAGTGGGCAGAGGAGCTGGTGCATCTTATGCTGCTATCAGACCAAGGGCTTTGTCAGCGTCAGGCAAAGCTCACAAAGCATCTAGTTTGACGCTTCTATGTTGAAGCTTGCAAAGTCTGCCACTTCTGGTTTCTTCTGTTATCAGATATTCTGAACTAAGGCAGATAGTATTGAGAGAGTGCCTTGGCTTTATTTTCTAAATAAAGCTAGAAAAGGTCGACTTCTGCAACATCAGAGCAGTTTGTGGATACACCCTATTCTATGGATGCATTCAGGAGTTTAACCATTTGCTCCAGGAGCTATGTATGGATGAGGTTCGCTTTCAGCGGTATTTCAATCTGTCCTGCGCCCAGTTTGGCGACCTCCTGGGCCGAATCGCCTACCAGGACACCACCTACAGGTGCTCTATTCCTCCCGAAGAGCGCCTGTCCATCTGTCTTCGGTAAGTGTTATTTATGATTTTTTAAATCTGCGTTTTCTAGTATGAATCATGAAGTATGAGATCCCAGATAAAAGTGGACAAAATGACTTTCTGAGGTAGGGTGGCTATGCTCAGCCTGTGTGTTGGGGTGAGAAGCTTCTATACCGGAAAGAAGCTTGGAGTGAAACTGATCCATCTTCATCCTAAAAGGAGTTAACTGAGATGGACTGGGTATCTAACCATGATGTTTCTTTAATTATTTTATTTGGCAGTTTTCTGGACTGTACCACTAGTAGGAAAAACCGGGGTAGAACCAAACCTTACCATAGGGGCTAGTTATATCTTCTGGATATAGATCTCCTCAGGATCTTACAATAAGAGCTCAAAAGTGTTGCCTAGGAGAAATATCTCTTTTTACAAAAGTCTAAATAAGGATTTGTTTTAATTTATCTAGAAAAAGACAAGTTGCATGCGGGCTGTGCTCATTTTAAACTCGGTAGTTAAGATCACTTGTTCAAAATGTATGAAATAATTTAAATCAAAACACGATTTATACGCAGCAATATTGACTGATGTAAGTTGTTAAGACACCCAGAAGGGACAAAATAAATTAACTCCCAAATTATCGTTTGGTTAAGATGTCTGATTCTAGGAATAAAGTATAATTTATTACAAGATTTTTGACAGAGTAGCACAACACACTGCAGTCAATGTCTTAATATCAGACTGTAAACAATCCTGTGAGCTGTTGTTTAAAGGTTTAAACGTACATGTTTTAACCTTGAGCTTTGCTCCTAGCATTGCATTTTGAACCTAATGTGTTCAGTGCATATTTCTTTCTTTTTTTTTTTTTTTAAACTGGACCATAAACTATAAAGTGAAAGCTAGGAATCATAATCTCCTCTACTTTGCTTGATTATTAAAATAAAGATAAGTATGTGTAGTTAATGGATGTTATTAGAAGAACAGGAAAACAATTAACTAAGACATTTTTTAAGAAAATATTATTTTGTTTAAGAACCATGTTTGCAACCTCTTAATAGTTTGGATTTTGGGCCTTATATGAATATGAGACATATGTCTCCATTGCGTTCTAGAATTTTAAGTTAATTGTTGCACAGAGAACAAGAAACATTTGTATTTGCATTTATTTTTGAGTAAAGCATCATCAATACCTTATTGAAAACAAATAGCAAAAAGCATTCATAAAAAAAGTATTGAGTTAGAGGCTGGTGTCTGTGCAATGGGGAACAGTAAACACACTGTAATTTTAAAGAAAACCATATGAGATTGCCTGAGCATTGTAACATGGTGTATTATCCTGCTGGAATTAGCAATCAGAATATGGGTTCACTGTGGTCACAAAGAGAGGAGACTATCCCCCACACGATTATATGACCACAAGCTCCCCAGACCATTAACAAAGGCCATAATGGCTCCAAAAGATTAATGCAAAAAAAATATCACTTAGTGTGTTCATATTTATGTGTCTGTATAAACATATAAACAACAATACAATACAATATATACATATATACAACAAATAAAGACTTAAATACAGGCATCAAGATCACAGTTAGAAAGCAATACTCACAAATGCCTAACCTTGGTGCTGGCATTGGCCATGACATTGGAATTTGTATAAGGAAAAGCACAAGCAATGCTCACAATGACCAATTTCAATAAAATATTGAGATTAACTGATGAGTTTTAAATTAATAATTTATCTGTCTCAATTTCACTGGATGTTATAATTTCCATACATACCCAAACAATTAGTCACATGTACTGTATGTCAGCTTATTTTGAATAATTTAGACATTTAGACTGCAACACATTCTTGGTTTTGTAGACAGAATACTAAATAGTTTGAATTGTTTAATTTATACAGCTAATTAATTTAATAAGCTCACAAAAACTAATTATTTTGGCTGGCTTTCTAAATGCAGAGTGAAATAATCAAGAAGATGTGGATCGAGCTCTTTATCAGTCCATCTATCAACACTATTTTTCTTATGCAAACAGGGTTAGCAGAGACAGGTGCAAAGAAGGGAAAACAACACCGAAAAGGTGATATGGAGAAGGAGCGAGAGGAAATCATAATGTTAGAAAAACCAAACATCTGGAGAAGTAGAAAGGAGGCAAAGAAGGGAGGAGAGAACAAGATGTGTCAGTTTAAAAGATGAAGGGAAATATGAAGAGCCGAGGTGGGGAATTAGAAGAGGGAGGATTTGGCTGATCTTTGTCAGGAACACTGTAATCCATTAAAAATGTCACTGGAGGCAATGATCCCCCCCTTAACAGTTGGTTACTTGGATAGGGTAGACTATATATAACTCTGTTGCTCAAAGATGAACAGATGTGCAACGCAGAACCGGCTGCCATTGACATTTAAAAGGCTGCTATGGGGGTCTTCTACACCTCACCATATGACACTGATAGTTTGAGATGATGTTTGTTATAGAACCAGAAAGGCTGGTAAGGCACTGCAAAAAAAACAAGTACTTTCTGACACTACAGTCCCCTTGTAAATGTTGAAGCATGATGCCTAATGGCCTCTACGGAGTTGCAATGTAGCAAGCATCATGACAAAATTCCTTGCAGGTGGCATTCAAACCAGCACAGGACTTTCTTATAAGGAGTCATGTCTGTTGTGCATGGTTATTGCTACTTGTTAGCATGTTAGGCAGTTCCTATAGCATAGCAGGGGGTTGAGGTAGCACAGAGAGATTCCATTGATGACATGTTGAACCAGGCAAGGCAGACTTCTCCCGACAAGGTGCGATTTTTCTCTTAACACCTCACATGACCTGCATAAAGCCCATCCATCACAACACACATTGGCCTATTTTTCCTCCCATCAGTGGCACAGAGAAATTTTTTGGTGTGCACGTGTCAACCTGAGTGTGTGTCTTTGTCAGCCCATGTCCATCTGTGAGTGTACGTGTAATGAAGAGTGGTGTTCCACCCCAGGTAAGGCCAGAGAGGTGTGGGGTTGACCTAGTTTAGCTGTGGGAGAGAAATATCACCTCCATGGAGAAGAGGTAATTGGCTGCCTCCGACTGTCCTTCTGACTCATTGTGGTCTGTAATAGGTAATTCACGTAGGTCCTTTCAGGGACCTCTGAGTGTGATGTGTTATGTGTGTCTACCAATATGCAGTACAAATCATTAGACATAGATCAGTATGATATTCTGCTAGTATTAATAATTAAAATAAAAGTATATATCTTGGCTGTGATAGACTGGCAACCTGTCTAGGTTGTAACGTGCCTCTCACCCATTGAAAGCTGGAGATAGGCACCAGCCCTCCCTCGACCCCCAAGAGCAGGAGTTCCCAAAGTTGGGGTTCGGGACCCCATTTGGGGTCACAAACAGGTAAGTGTGGGGTCTGGAGATTCGCTTGAGAAAATAATGTTAATACCAGAAATGGCAATGAGCAAGCATCTCCATTTTATAAATCAAATTAAAGATTAAACATAGGACTTGATTTGACAAAAGCAAATAATACGGGTCGATATATTGACTGATACTGGTTATGTTGCCATTGTAACACTTTTTAAGTGATTTAGAAAAAAAATATATTGTATGGTCCATTAAGAGTTGAGGTTACAAGCCCCTTAAATTTGTATTTTATGGGTCAGAGACTGGAAAGTTTGGGAACCACTGCCCTAGAGGTAGAGGATAAGCGGTATAGATAATGGATCGTTGGATGAATATCATGATGTGATTTTATTTCAAATCCAATAGCCGTTTTCAGTGCATAATGAAAATGGTGTTTAAGCTTTCTCTTGCTAACAAAGGAATAACAAGTTGACATTAGCTTTTTATTCAGTTAAGTACTTAAGCCTAGTAGCAAGCATGCTTAAACGACATGCTGCAAAAAGCTTGCAAACCCTGTAATTAAAGAAGTGTTATCACAATCACGATTATTGGTTGCATTCTCTAAGTTTCTATACCTAAGCTATCTGTGATATTTTTTACTATAAATATTTCAGACAAGTGTGTATTTATGTTAATAACAGAAATGTATACAACTAGTTTTCCTGCAGCAAGTTATAGTAAGTGTACACAGGTATTGTAGGGGTATTAGAGTTAACTACCAATTAGGGTTGTTGAAATAATTGGTAATTTGACATCATAAATGGCAATAATAAATATTTTTTACATGAACTGAACGATTTTCATCTTCCCAAATTGGCACACAATTTCCCACAGGAGACATAAAGAGCAGCCCTTTACTAGCCGTCAAAATCTTTTAATTCCCAACTTTTCAAAGGCTTATTTTTCCGTAATACCAGTAACTGCACCATGCATGAATGTCATCCTTTGTACTTGTTCAAAAGGGTTGAATACCTTGTTGGGGTTGGGTGTAGCTGCTCTGTCTATCACGGTGTGACCCAAGGGTGAGGCGAAGCTCATGTGTGTAGTCGGGCAGAGTTTCTCGTGAAGTGTAAGAGCGATGATGAGTCCGGCCATCCTCACTCTCGTCAGAAGAGCTGGTATAGGACATTTCCATTTCATGGCGGCCTTTAGACAATGGCTGGTAGGGTTTGCTGTCCATCTCCTCCATGGCTCGTAAGGCTCCAGTTAGTCACTCAGCAAATCCACATTGCAGAAAACAAACTCTAAAAAAGGCAGGGAAAACAAATGTCTTTCTGAATAGACATAGAAAATACAACATTTTTTTTGTGACAAGTATAAGGACACCTGCAAAAATGCTTGAATGGATTAAAAGGTGGCTACGGCTGATCAGTTGGGCTAAGCTGATCAATTTAGACATGATTAAGTGGCTAAAAAAAGTTATATTCATAACATGATTTTCTCAGCTTTTTAAAGTAAGACTTTAATAGCCATGAAAATAACCATTGAGATCCAGTGTTTGGAAATTAGGGTCAAGGAAGGTCGTGTAGGAAAATAAAGTAAACAGGATTGCACAGACAGAAGAATATCAGGGGAAGCCAAATTAAAAAGCACCTGTTAATTCCAATTACAATGTGCATTCATACATAGTATGTATCTTCTTTCATACCTCACACTAAAGGTTACCACCTAATCAATACTCAAACAGAAGGCACTGCAGCCTCTTTACCATCACGTGTTCAAAGAATAACTGTCTTAAATCAAATGTTTAGTCTTCTGCCGGTTGTGGCCACTGCTTGCACTTATAACTCTAAGCTTTATCTCTCTTTTACAGGCAACCATTCACAAGCCGCAGATAAATCATCAAATTCGTCACTGAGTTCCAGGTCTGTCACTCTCATTAAACATTGCAGTTCACCATCACTGTGAAGTGATGATGGAATACTTTTTGACAACAGTCTTTTCTGTGTCATTGGTCTCCCAAAAGGAAGGATAATAAATCAGGTCTTTTACTGTAGCTACACTCTGCTCACACTCTCCTGTGCGTCTCTCAATCACATCAAAATCTACTTCTGATAATGTCCTTCATCATACTATTGTAATACTGTAACTAATGATTGATTGGGACTATGATTAGAGCATAGAAGAAGTGATTAGAAAATACTTCATTCATATTAGTTCTCTTTTAACGTGCCCTGTTCGAGGCCTTTCCAGCCTATTTCCTGCAGTTATAAAGCTTCTAAATGGAGCTTGAGAGGGTCATTGCTCATAGAGACAAAGTGCTATGGTATTGACCTCTTCAGGGAGTCCTGTAGTCCATATATCAAAGCCATTAGAGCGTGCCTGCTCAATACCTCAGAGATCTGCAGCGCGGGGTGATCACCACTAGACTGATACAAGTTTACAGCTGACCTTTCTACCACTGCAGTAATGCTTTTATTCCATCTGAAAGGGTCCTTCCACTGGCCTTGCACTCACCCTTCTTATTCTCCACATGGAGGCACCTGCGCACACATACAGACCACCCACTGACCCTTGACAGCAAACTGTCGTAATATGGGCCAAGTAGTTTGCATCTTCTCCTCGCCCCCATCCCCTTTAGACATCATCATGGCCTGAATATTCCATACTTGTCTGCTTGCTCCATCAATGTTTGGCTTTGATTTTAATGACAATACAAAGCACAAAAAAAAGATTGCAAACACAAAAGCAAATTTAGCATCCAATTATGTTAGCCACACTGTAGTGTACAGTACGTTCTCACAACGGACAGTTATGGTTCCCTGCAATCATGATGCCTTTCATTTTGATTGGCAGGAGTTATTGCAAGGAATCAAAGCCAGCTATTATCTCAGCTGCCCTGTCAAAATGGGATTGACTGGTGTCACCTTCTCTCTGGTACGGCGTGGTGCAAGTACACATTAGCCTGTGAGCTCTGAGCTTGCTGCAGGCACTGACTGCTGTCTGTCTCCACAGAGGCCCTCTTTCTTTTTTTGTCTGCCACCCTCTTACACGCACGAATGAAAGCATGCAATGCTTCACAAGGACACAGTCTTTTTTCCACCATCACAGGCACTTACATACCAAGTGTAATCAGAACACATTGCTTGCATGTTGGCCTGTTTGCCTAAAGATGTGAATAATACGAAAGCAAACCTAAAATTGGTGAGTTTGCCTCTTTTTTGTGCAATTTTCCCATTTGCTATACTTGCCCTTTCTACACTATGCACTTTCCATCCTCCATCTCCTCCTCTGAGACCCTTGCATTTAGAGAAGTAAGCCTGCTAGCGGGGGTTATTCCACCTAATTCTTGCCCACAGTAGGGTGCCCATTAGGGGGCTTGTTTCTTTGGTTTGAAGTCGAAATCTGGTGGTTGTTTTCTAGAGCCAAGCTCACTTCAAACAAGGCACGAGTGTTCTCTGGGACAAGTCAGCATGCGCCACCTGAGCAAAACACCATCCTAGATTGGAGCGTGCAGTGAGTAACACATCTTGGATTTGACTTGTTCGTAATAGAAAACAAACAAAAATGGAACTGGAAACATTTGAGTAAATAGGAATAATTAACACTGTTTCATAAAAAAATGTAATACTGGGATCCTCTAAACCCCTCATCCTAATTTTGTATTTTGTTGCTCATATTTTTTTTTATCTCTGTTAAGTAATGGAGTACATGCTGTGAGGGGATTGGGAAGATAAGCAAGAGCCTTCTTACTTGTATCATGACATTACTAGCAGTAGCACACATTTATATATATATATATATATATATATATATATATATATATATATAATCTTCACAGATAAAGCAAGCATTATTATGTTATTGAAACACAACTGGATAATGCCACGATCAATCACAACAATCCACGGTGTGACGTATTCAGAGCTGCTGGCGGAGCAAACTGCTAGAATAAACTCTCACCATATCCAGTCGGCAAAACAGCAAAAACGTCCTTCTTGCGAAAGAATGATTCGAGCACAGTTTTCTGTTTGTCTTTTAGATGAAAAAACATTGTAGCGGCCAAAACTATTTCCAACAACTGGTTTTTATCTGTAGCCATCTTTTAATGTTTACTAAATGATTCCACTGTCTTTCTCAGTTTAGCTCGCCTCTGGCCCGCCCAAATCGAATACACGATTTGATAGGTTCTCCGAGCTGCTCACATAATGCAGTAACGTGTATCATTACTCGATGCCAGAGTATCTTGCAGAGACTACTCAAATTGTGCTTTGGCGAAAAATTTGGATTTACAGAATATTATAATATCAAATGTCATCTGTTTTATGTTTTTTGTCTTTTTATGGACTCAACCACATGTTTGAACCATACAAGTGTTATTGTTTGATATTTGATGAAAAAGGAAAGAAAAATAACACTGTTCTGTTACAAGAATAAAATAATAAATGTAATATACTGTATATTGCTATAATATCACATATTCTGATGTAAGACCAAAGCAAACTAGAAAAGCATTTAGGGTGTGTAGATCACTGCCAGGACCACTCATACAAAATAATCATCAAGAGTGTATAAATTGTTTACATACTTGAATTCACACATAAGCAGTGTTGGGCATCTAAAAAAGTAATTAGTTATAGTTACAAATTACTTTTTACAAAAATTAATTGAGTTAGTAACTCAGTTACTAAACTGTAAAAGTAATTAGTTACTCAGCAAAGTAACTGTCGCATTATCTTTATGTTCTATAATCCTGTTACGTTTTATAATATCTGTAATGTCAAACATTTTTACTACTGAATGACCAATTAAAAACACTATATACAGTATTTTAGACATTTGGTATTGGAACTTGACCCAATACGATAAGCTGTATGCAGAAAAATAAAAAAATATACAAAAAGTAAATATTGGTCATACATAATCACAAAATTTTAATTAAAGTGCAAAACTAATGCTTTCTGTACACCTAGAGACTTTGAAAAGATTTAGAAAAGACTCTAAAAGATTATCAGCTTATATCTAAAGACTTCGGTTAACAGTTTTTTAGCATTATACGTTTTCTTGATGTGCGAATGTTATAGCATTCTTTGCAAAGATTGATACGTCCAATAAAGACTTGCGTTTAAAGTTGGTACTTTATTGACAAGTAACTGGTTAATTCACAGCATTTTTAATGTAAGGTGTTTATGCTGTACCACTTGCTCAATGCAGATGCACAGATAGTGCTGGTTGGTCCCTGTATTCCAGGGGGCAAGCTTGGCATACACATTGTAATTTATGACCCATTTCTAGGCCGTTTTTCAGCTATGCAACACAAATATTGCATTCTTTGTGTATAGACTCTGACAGTCTCCATAGGTGGCTACAAAACGGTTATTTTCCAATATGGCACCTATGTTTATAGCCTACTTTCCCGCAGGAAAAAATTAATAAAAATAAATGGATGTGTGGCAAGTTGTAAAACAATGTCATAAACAGGATTTGAGCCCATCACCCTTGTGGTGGTAATCCTACAGATTAACCACTGTGCATAGCAGCAAAGTATAACTTTGTTTAGGAAAGGATACATTATAAAGCGGGTTACTCCCAAACATGGTCACACAGTTGAATAAACAGGGGAAACAGATTATGACTCTGTGCTCACGGTTTAATAACCCGCGGCAACGGATTCGTACCCCTCAAAAATTATTTCTGCACCGGATCCCTGCTGGGCTCTGTAGCTTCGTGCTCCGTTTGTGTGTGAACGGCTTTATTGGTTGTTGGTTGTTTTTCGTTACAACGACTACACTAGGACTTGCGATAATGTCCATCATTGTCTGACTCAAAAGACTAGAGAAAGACTGGCATAAATTGGGTTGCCAACTGCAGATTATCACCTTACATTTAATGATCAAAACGACGGGAGCACGCTGAGACTCCAGCAAGATTTCTAAGACTTCCAGTCTTTAGTCTGAGACTGTGAAAATCATTCAGTGTACACCCAGCAAAGGGCACACAAATCTGTGTAAAAAGAAACAAAGCAAAATCTGTCTTAAGTTTTTTCAAATATATGAATTTGTGATAATGTACATTAAATACCGCACTATGTAATTGGCTGTAGTAAGACATTGTATGACTGATTTGGTGTCACCTGGTCATATGATATGGAAGCTAATGAAGAAAAATCTAATTATATTATAGTAGTTACATAGTAACATATTAATAGGAAATATTACATATGTTAGTTTGTTAGTAGATCTTACAGGTATTTTCTGGGATGCAAGGGGATTTATCAAAAACCAAATCTTACTCATACCACTACCTTCAGGAGGGAACCTTTGGAGGCGATGTATCCACTTTATCAGCACAGTTCTGGAGCGAAAAGCTGCAAGTTACTGGAAGGCGTGAAAAGTTGGAGCAGGTCTCCACTTTAAGGAAACTAATGTCCATCGAATATCCAACCTAAAACTAAGTTCCCAGCAGTCTTTACAGTACACCATGAGACAGTCAACACCTGCAACAGAAGTGCATCTGTCAGAAAGTCTGACACTGCTGCACTTCATTCAGCCACGTTGTAGTAATGCACCACTTTGCATCCCCAGTAATGGTAACGGTGTTGCAACAGTGGGAAAATGAATTAATTAGATTACTAAATTACCTAAAAATAACATGGTTAGTAACATAGTTATACTTAAACGCCGGTACTCCCAACACTGCACATAATTATCTTTCAACAGTGCTTTATGATTATTATTTTCAGAGGTGGCTTTTTGGAACACTTAATTGCAGTTTTGTACATTGTTTTGTTTGTATATCGGAACTACCATATCAAAGTTCTCCATATATTTAAATACCTTAATGTAGATGTAGATATAAACTCTACAAATGAGAGGCAAGGAGTGAAACAGCTCAAGTCTAATTTCCATAGATAATATTTATATGTACTATAGTATTTGTTGTGCAAAACATTAATTTTGAATATTCCCACAGTGCCCCCAGGAAAAGTCATGTATCTCTGCTTCCCAAATCAATATTATGAAGGCACCTCACATAAAACAAACCTAAACAAATGAGTGGTACTTTATTTCAGTTACAAATAGAGTAACAGTAAGTACTTGTATGCATTGACAATGTGCGTACATGTTATTGCGGGGTTTCATTCCTAATTCATTTCTAATCAATAATTAATCACTGTGTAATGAACTCTTCAGCACTCAGTTTAACATTAATACAGAGTGACAACACTGAGTGCAACACATGCATCACATTACATTGTGATCCCTTTCCTCCTCTCATCTTTTGCTAACCCTTTTTGCTTTTGTTTGAAACCCTCCCTTTCTCTATCTTCTGCACACACACACACAGCCAAATATACAACAGCACGGGAGTGATAATCCATGGCTACAGCGATGCAATAATATCTAATGGGACCCTTCACCCGCTTGATCCCCCCCATTTCCTATCCATTCATTTATTCAAACTGTGCAGCTGTGGGCCAGTGCGCTATTTTTTGCAAATCTGCTTAGAGAAGAGACGAAGCCTCCCATACACAGTTGCCCTTAAACAGGATTTGCACTCCAAGTCATCTCCAAAGGGGCGGGGCCCCTCTGATGTCCAACATAAACACAAACAACTCTGCAGAGATCGTTCCACGCATCCGCCGAGAACCGCAAGGACGAGTCAAAACCGATTTCCATTCCCCAATATCCCATGCGATTGAGCTCAAATCATGACGAACAAGAAGAGAGGGAGGAGGCAGAAACGGGAGGAAAAAAAGCGAGGCACAGAGAGGATTGGACAGACAGAGGCAGAGAAATTGAGTTTCACATGGGTAAATAAACACGGCGGATGGGGAGAGCGGAGTGCCATCCGACAATATTAGCTTCTCAGATTATTGATACAGTATAGTTCAAGGATTACAAATGCATTTCCACCATGCAGAGAGCATCTTATTTTCATAAGAGCCTAAAGAAACCAGCAAAAGGGGAGATACTTTCTTTGATAGCCCCGGCCTTTATGCTATTTCCCCCAGAGCTTGCTTGCACAGAGATGAGCAAATTTCTCTTTCTAAACAGGCCGTGCGATCAGGAACCTAAAGAAAAATGTTCGTGTTGCAGCACAAACTTATCACAGCAGATGCTTCGAAAGTGTAATCATGACAATCCCCATTGTTGCTTACAGGTTTGATTCTTTGTTGTCTCCTAGCACAATGGCTTAATCATTGGATGAGAGCAGCGGCACAGTTTCCAGCTACAAATGCAGATCCAGGCTACAGGTCCTACGGGAGTAAACAATGAGCTGTCAGAAAAAGATGCCTCTCCTGGAGTGAGAGTGTGTGTAGTATGTGTGTGTGCACGGGGAGCGAGGGAGAGACAGGGCTTAAGAAACTTTCACTTCCACTCGTTAGCACCGGCATGACTCCTCAGGCATGTGACAGGGACTACTGTGACGAAAAGCCCTGAAGGACCCACAGGACCCTGTTATAGCTCGACCACCCGAAACGCAACAAAACAGAACACCACCTACTGGTAGCTCACAGTGCCTGCTGAGAAACAGAAAGTCCTGAATGCCAAACAAGTATGAAGGGAGTGATGGGTAGATAATGAGAGATGGAGGGATTTTACTGTGAAAATTGGGGGAATTGAAGGATAGAGAGATTGCCAAGTGAGACATGAAGTGATAGAGGGTTTTAATTAGTGGATAAGGGCGCGCTATCTGTGGGCGGCGGCACCCTTGTCACGTAGTTGTGCTTTCATAGCTGAGCAAGCCTGAAATCTCTTGCTGCTAATACAGAGTTTACCAGCAGAACACGTACTGTAGCGTGTAACCCCCTACGCACGCACAAACACACAGACACACACACACACCAAGCACAAACAACCTTTAAAGCCCACAAGCCTGGAGCTCAAAGTGCATACAGCATCCTGGGGAGGTTTCAGAGACGAAACACTGACAATCAGCTGCAGACGGACGAACAGGCACTGCCCTTGCGCCTACACGTACTTATAGCATTTCACAGCTTCTGAAAAACAACATACTTGAACACCCACACGCCGCAAAGAATCAACAGTCTTTACTGAAGACAATATTGTGCACGAACACTCACTTGCTTTTCTCCTGCAGTGTCTTTACCTCTCACGGCATACCTTGATCATTTCAAACGCTAAGGTTAATGCACGTTTACAGTGCAAGCCGCAGAGGTGACATAGTAGCAGAGCAGTCCTCATTGTGTCCTCGCTCACTTCAGAATGAGAGCATGACTGAAAAGCAGGAAATGAAGTCTGTGTGTCCCCTCACAGAGCAGATCAGTTCCTGTCAGAGAGCTGTCAGATGGCTGGGAAGCCATCCTGGACCATTTGACTATTTATAGTGGACACGGCTCAAATCCCACATTGGCTCTGCATGCCTGAACAGTGTAGAGAAATACATAGGGTTCTACAGTATTCATGCCCTCTGAGTGTGGCCGAGAGCGAAGAAATCGCCTGGCTTAAACTTTTCAAAGGACGTTTTTATATCTTGACTGCAGTTAAAACTTCTTTCTCTCTGTCAGATCTTGACTAAGGTACAGCCCTTTTCCCACTGCGTCTTACCAGAATACCACTTTCTATTCATGATATCCACCTCTACTGCTCTCTGATCTAAATCCCTCTGTTGATTCCCCAGTAGGTCAAGGAGAAAACAAAAAAATACATAAAGAAAATAGAAATGAACAAACCCATAGAGATGAAATGGCATGGTTTGATTCGATAACTTCTAAAATTGTATAATTTAGAGGTGTAACAAAAAATGCAGTTCACAAAAGGACTGCAAAATTTGATTTTGGGGATATTTGTAAAAAAATAACCCCTCCACCAATCCCTCTCCATTATACTTATTTTTTTTAAATACATAAAAAAATTTTTTTTTAAAAATCTACTTTGAGCAGGAAATCCTATACCTATTTTCTACTCTATATATTTTGGTATTTATGCTCGTCTATTTCTATTTCTAAGGTTGCCCTAATGCCAGTTTCTTTATTGTTGTGTTTTTACTCTTAGATAATGGTTTAAATAAAGTGAAAGTGAGTTTAGAATCAAAAAGAAAGTTTCAAAGCAAAGGCTAACTTAGAGATGTTAGAGGCTAACAGTGGATTCCAGCTGTAGATTTCTCACAGAGCTTAGAAATCATAAATTATTTGCTGTCATACAGTCACTTTTTTTTTTCCTGCTGAGTACCCAAAATGTTGCCCCACAAAAATGTTGAATGGGGAGGAGGTTCCTTCGTATTTTATTAACCAAGAGTTTTCAGCTAGACTGATATATTTATTAGACTACTCATTCTTGCCATATGATAACTTCAAATCTACAACAACTAAAGAATGAATTGATTCACTGGATGTCCGTTGACGTATATATTTTGTTTGCTTTATTCTACCAGAAAAAAAGAAGGTTTTTCTATTTTGAATTTATGGGTTATTCCATGCAGCAAGCTAATTTCAAAATCCAGGCTTACTTTGACAATCCTGGCTTAATTTCCACAGATTTGGTCCCAACGAGGCTACCCTGAAAACCCGCTCATTCACCATGACAACATATGCTCTAGGAGAAGCCTGCTCAATGGCAGGCTAGACGTGAGGCTTATATTAACTTGATCAATGACTGGATGATCCCTGTGATGTCACACTGCAGGGCTGGTATTCTGCAGCTGTTCTCTCTGTCACCCCACCCACCCTCCGACATAAGGTTATTAAAACAATTGCAGCAGTTGCAGTTTTCTTTTTGGTGGTTAAATGATGCAATGGAGGTAGGTTTTATCTTTTAAAATGTAGTTCTAATACGGTTTTACCATTTTGAAGAACATTAGTGTAGGCTATTTTTTATTTACTTGCTGACAGCTACAATCACTTTTTGTCTAAGATGGAGCCCTAAAATTATAATACTGTCCTGTCTAAATGTATTAAAATGGCCCTATTGTACCTTGCAACTGATAAAATAAAATACAAATGTAATCTAAAATACTGTATTGTTGTAACTTTACATTTTGAAGACTTTAAATTGTTCATATTCAATTGTTACACTTTTTTTTATATCTTTTCTTAAACCATGTTCTAACAGATTATGTTCACACAATCATGTTCAACCTGTCAGCTATATTTTCACGTGTTATATTCTGGTTTTAATAATTCATAACAGACTCCATATTGTCTTCCCCTACACAACGAGCTAATATGATTTAAGGTGAACTTGAAAGTTAGAATAGTTAGAATCCCTTCTCTGCGCTCCTGTGTCACACCCTAAACCATCTGTAAGCAAAACCTAATTTACATTATAACACAATGCAACATGACAAGCTTTTATATCTAGTTAGGATTCCCCTTATTGGTTATGATGTAATTGGGATGCTCATACGCTGCATTAATAAGTCTTTCTCAGACTGGGAGAGGAGCGCAGCTCTTTCCTTGCATTCACACTTATCTAGCATCGATTGCCAGGGGCTGCCTTTAATATAGCACTGACGCACATCAGCTTGGCTTAAGCCTCGCTTGAATTAGCGGGGATTGAATTCACCTAAGTTTCGTTGGTTGAACCGAAAAAGCCTGGAGTGAACTGTTAAGCCAATTGAAGCGAGGACATTTCCAATGAGCCTCGATTTCTAACGTAGCTTCGTGGAATACCCACCAAGTCAGAATTTAGACATTGAAAGTCAAGCTGGTATAGCCTATTTAATAAAACAAAAGAAACACTTCCACCCCATTAAGAAATTTGTAGACATCTTTATGTAGATGATGTTTCACTTTTTACCTATACGTATCCACGTTCTTTAAATTGTCTCTTTAGTGTACTTTTAGTTATTTCTTAGGGTAGGATATAGAGACGAGTGCTTTAAACAGCTTATCAACCAGTTTGAAGCTCGCCAACTCAAAGTAGACCTTATTAAGATGTCTGTAGCACTCCTTTAATTTGTCACACACCATCACTGTCCATATCTTTGTGTGAAAGTTGTGCATTTTTTTAGGTGATGTTAACAAGTAGTACACTGCTGCTCAAAGGGCAGGTTTTCAAAGCATTTCTCAATTCTCTATAAATCGTATTTAAAGGACTTTAAACCGAAGCAACGACATGTTTGTAATTTTAAACCTTCATACCAGCAAGTGACATGGGCCTAATAATGACAGAAACACAAAACTGCAAACAGGTCTTGTATTTACATCGGCATGATCAACCAAACTTCAACCTACAGGGATGTACAGCCTGTTGATCACACAAAACATGAGACCCAAAGCTACTTAATCAATATTCCTGACAAAGCAAAGCCTCGTTCAACACAATTGATATTCCTGCTCTCCTGCAAAATAAATAAATACCTGCCCTCACTGCAGGACTGAAAGGCTGTTCACACTAACTAGCTTTGCAAATAAAGCTTAACTCAATGAGTGACAGCCTCCTAAGCTCTCTGCATCAGCCACTTCTTGGTAAAAAGCCTCTTTCAATAATGCATTCGACTACTAAAACCCTTCCCAAAATACCCAAAGCAAAGTGGCTGCATTATGGATGTTAAATTAATTGACTAATCAATGCCATTGATTCTAGAAATTGGATTTGGTGATTAATGACTTCGTATTTCCTGCGTATCTTCCTTTATGAAGTTGTTGATTACAGAGAAATGAGTGAGGAAAGAACATTAGCCCTGCAGAGGAGCGCCTGAAAAGATCTACAAGAAGCTGTTGAGCTGCATGTCAGATTGATTTCTGAGAGCTAAGTGGGCTAATCTTCCATCTATGCTGTCACAAAGAGATGCTTGTCATCTTAAAGTGAAACCAAAACAGCATTTAATGTTCAAGGATGGGGACTTTTTACGATAGTCCAATAAAAACACGCAAACCACATCCCATCCAACGTCTTGTTTCTGAATTGGCAAGCTGCAGACGGCCTTCAGCAGTCTTGCACCTGAAAATACAGAAGTTCGGAATATTTTCTCCTGGTGAAATGAAAAGATAGAGATATGAGGGAGCCTGAATGCATTCCATTCATATGTCTGTCTGATGTACATGCTTTTCAGGGTGATGACAGGCAAGTAAGCCATGCTCTCAGATAATAACTCTGAAGTATAGTAAAGATTTAATATGGAGCTGCTAGACATCTAAGCATTGTTTCTTTGTGCCTAAAGGCTTTACGGTCAGGTTTCGCTGAAAAGAGCTGTAGCAATTTTCTAGATAAACAAATCATATAAGCTTGAAATCAATAGCCCACATTGTAAAATGTATTTGCAGTTAGGAAATAGCAGAGAGTCATTTAGGCACTTTTCCCCATTCAAAATCATATACCTTGCATTGTTTCTCCATTTATCTAGCACCCTATTTTGTACCATAGGCTTTTTTTTTTACTTGCAAAGGATATTTGTTAAGCAAAACAGCAATGTGCACGTCCCTTAGACAATTTGCATCCCTCATTTTGTTGCATCTCAGGCGAAGCATTGTGTCCTGTAACAACATTAAAAGAAAACAATATATGAACACATTCAAATACTTCCTCCTGGGAGCACATCGGCTTGGGCTGACATGCAGTGCAGTAGCTGTAACATTTGGAATTTCAGGATTGTTACATCTGCAGAAGACTTGTATTAGCTCAGCTTTACTCGAAAATTGGTTGCATTGTGCTGTCATGATTTTTCTAAGGGTAGCAGATGGTTTTTTTTCTTCTCTCACATCATCTTTCTGTGTGCTGTTTTGAATGGCAGTCTCACTGACAATCAGCATATGATATTCAGTCCCTTTTGTCATGTTACAACCACAATTTTATGTAATTGACCAAAATAAACACATGCCGACCATTTGACATCTGCTTTTCGGAGTATTTTACAAATACAAATCAATCAATACTTTTTGCAGCTGCAGTCACAACAGCCTTTATATCTCTGCCAGGTTTTTAGAGATTTAATTTGTTTTGAACAAATCTTCGTAAAATAGCTGAGTACAACAAGGTTGGAGATCTGCGAGGTCAAAAACTGTCCCAATCTCAGGTCTTTTGTGGCCTCTAATAGGTTATCTTCTAAGACTGCTCTGTATTTAGCTCTTTCCATTTTACTATCAACTCTCACAACCTTCCATCTTTCTGCTAAAAAAAAGCTATCCTACCGCATTGTGTTGCCATCATTGCATTAATTCATGGGGACAATGTAAAAATAATATAATAAAATAAGTGATGAAAAGCATAAGATGTGTGCAAGACATAAACAAAGGTTTTATTTTGCTCTCTTCTGACCTGAGCACCTTTTTCCACATATTTATTGTGTGTCCTGCACAACCTGCAGCCAAAGGTACTTTCTGTGACTTTATTTCAACAATGGACATTTTTCTGTAAAGGGATTTATGGAGAGCTTGTCCTTGTGACATATTCTCCCACCAAAGCTTTTAATCTTTGCAGATCCTCCAGAGTTACCATGGCTTTTTTGGCTGCTTTTCTGATTAATGCTGTCCTTGCTTTGCGTGTCAGTTTGGGGTAACAGCCATGACCTGACTGATTTGCTGTGTATTTATACAAAAACAATGCTCAAATTATGGATTGATGATGGCTCCATCATATGTCTAAAGCTTTGTATCGTCTTAAAATGCTGCCCTAAACTTTTCCAAAACTTCCTCCCTTACCTGTTTGCTGTGTTTTATTTTTCTCTATGCTTTTTGTTCTTGAGTATTTATCTAACAAACCTCTGAGTTCTTAACAGAACAGGTGGATTTACACTGAGATTTAAATACATACAATTTGGCCCTGTTTAGTAATTAGATGACTTCTTAAGGCAATTAGTAGCCATATATTTTTTATTGAATATTACATTAAAGGGGACCAAGTATAAATACATGAGACTATTTTTATTTGACATTTTGGTCCTATCTGTCATTTTTCTATAGGTCCAAAATTATATCCTACTTAGTATTGGTACACCAAGAAAATGCATTGAAATATGAGGTTGTAAAAGTTCAATGGGTCTGAATACAAAGAGACTGCATGTATCTACAACAGGAAGTTAATTTGGCCAATGGTGCACAGGTTTCAAAAAGTCCCAAAGTTCATGACTGGATCAAGCTTCAGTATTGAATTTAAAAACATTAAGCGTTCCCCGCGGTACAGTAAAATACATGTTGAACCTTCACATTAATATACTCCATTGTGTAACACATGGTTTCTAGATGCAGAGATGCATCAACAACCATTTTGAAGCGATTCATCTTTTCTGAGAGTTAATAATTCATGGTCGTCTGGAGAAAGTAGAGCTATGAATATTACTGATGATACACATGAGGCTATTTACCAGTCAGCAGGAAATAGATGAACTCGTTTAGTGCTGGGATCTACAGTGTGACATCAGAGTCTTTTGTGTTATTAAATAAATCATTTCATTGGCTTATTAAAAAAAAACAAGCCTGCTTGTAACTTATTCATAAAGACACACTGGACATGACCCTTTCGGGTCAATTGTTGTTTTAGTTTTTTGTGTGTCGGCCCTTTACTGTGTGATAATATGCACCAAGTAGATGTCTGTTTACCCACTTTGTTAAAGTAAGAAATAGTCGAAACGGTCAGTTATTCATTTTATAAAAGACTAAAGACTTGAGCAGTTGAGAAGTGCAATATTATGCTGTTTATTCTGTACAAGAAAAACTATTATTTTCAAAACATTAATTAGTCATTTTGTGATTTCAAAAAAATATATTAACTTCTAATTGATCATGTTTAAAAATCACCAAAATGAATGGCATGACTGGGAAGACTGTTTTTACCAGTGTTGAAACCATAAAGAATGCTTTGTTTGCAATTTAAAATAGGATGAACACAGTCATTGTGCACTGCGTAGCAGTAGAGTTGCACTACTTTGTTTAGCTTGTTTAGTGAAGTAGATTTATTTTATATGACATTTGTAAAGCTGAACAAAATAATGTATAGTTAACGGGATGAGAAGTAATATTATTTTCATACATTATTGTGACAAATAAAATATGTTAAAATTTTAAGTCTATATAACTGACTCCTAGCGGGTAGATGAAGCCAGATTTTATTCATTTAGAACACTGCTTGTGTGACAAGGTACTTCATTATTGCCAGTTGTATAAAAACATATTAGTACTATACACCAGAATGTACATGAAAATCAGAGGTGAGGGACAGCCTTTTGTTTTGTCATTTCTGTCAGAAAACACGTTTTAAATTAACACCAACTGTCTACATAAAAGCCGTGTTTCATTTTATCTCAGAAATCTGATTTTTATCCAGTTTTTTTGCGGCACTACATTCACTCAGGCAAGCAAGAACTAATACTGTGGCTAAAATAAAACTTTCAATTAATATGTGCAATATTACCATTGGGGAAATGTATTATACCTGAATAAAAGAGCATGTTGAAGACTGGTTACCTGTGTGGGATAATGGCTTTCAGTCAGTTTAGAGAATGTTAGTTCGGAATGTTTTTGAGGATTTTCATGTAGTGACATGGTGAAAAGCCTGTTGCAGGTTCCATCTCTGCAGGGAGAGCAGGGCAAAATACAACTGATCTTAACCTACTTATTTTGACACTAACTAAAAAGGTGTGCACTTTGAAGTGAAGGACAGTGTATGTTACAATAAATTGGTGAGAGAGGCAGCAATTGATTTTTCTTTCTCTATAGTTGTACACCGACGCAATTAATAAAAGTATGCCTACTAGAAATGTGTCAGTGAAGATGTGAGCATGCCTTAAGTGTGATCGAAGGTGAAACAAGTTTGTTTGCACGTGCCTACTCAGAGTAGAGAGTTGGATTTTAGTTTTAGTTTACCCAGTGACACCCAACATAGTCTAAACTACCTTTATGAAGTAAGAAATTACTAAAGCAGAGGTCAATATAATCAATGAAAGACTCTGCAACAATTTTTTCAAATAGTTCAGTAAATGTTTCCTCTATTGTTAGCCCTTTTTTTCTTCAAGGTATGAACCTTGAAAAAAAATGTTTTTTTAAACAGAAATATTACTTAATGACTTTTTTGAACTGCAAAGACAACCAAGATTTATCATTCTCAAACAAATCTTAAATAGGGTTTTATATGTTTTTTTTTTTTTCATAAAAAGATCCAGGATATTAAAATTGAAGTCCTCACACAGAGCGGCACACTTAAATCAACAACAGTCCTCCATATGCTCTCTAACTAGCTGCAGTACATTAACAAATCTCTTCACACATAGACTCATTCTTTTAAAATTATATATAACAACGGAGAACTAATTATCTCAACCAAGAAGTATCTTGCACTTCAAACTTCTGCCTGAAATTTGAAAGAAGATTGTTTTGTTAGTGGACCAGTGTGGAGGCTGAGATTTTGACTTCCACCATCTAAACTTAATAACACCCATATTTTTTTTTTTAACAAAAGCATTCCTGACTCTTGGCCATAACCCAATGAACTGAACAACCAACTCCAAAAGAAATGCCAGCTGTGACACAGGCAGAATGCTTTAAAGTAACCCGCCTCAGGCTCGTACAGTATGTATGGGTGTGTAAAAGTGTGCGTGCCTTACTACAGTATGTGTTTTTGGCGCTGTGGCAGCCGAAGGTGATTCTGGTTAGGACAACACTGATGCTGCTTTCTAAATTGCTGTGGCTCCCAGCACAAAGATAAATAACATTTAGCTTTGACATGGGGAGCTCAAAGACAGAGGAAACATAATACCAAAAAACAACCAAAAACACTTGAAATTATTAAATAAAAACAATTCTCCAGTTTTAACCATTTGGTTGTGAAATAAATGAGAATTGGCAGCAAACAGAGACATCATTAGTACCAAGATATTTCATACACAATATGTCGCTTGACAAAACGAGAGAGAGAAAAAAAAACTGTCAATTATTTTTACACATATCTCATAATTACCCACTTAGAATAATAAATAGAAGGTTAATATGTACTTAAAGGACCTATTTGCAATCTTTTTTTTAGCTGATTTTAGCAGTGGTGCCTCGTGCGTTTTTGTAGTGGTGGCAAGATTGGGGCTAATGATAATCTGGTTAAACAACCATAATAAACATAGAGCTAAAAAATAATCTCAGTGACTTTGATTACTATTGTCACACAGAGAGGGCTGGGCAAGGGATCATAGTTGTTTCACTATAAAGTTCCAACAAATAAAAAAGAGAACACACAAATAAATAAATAGATAAAAATTATTAAGGTTTATCTATCAGATTGTGAAATAAATACAAATTGGCAGCAAAGAAAGACATTCTTTGCACAGAGACTTTTTTCACCCCAAATAGAGCACATCTTTTTAAAACACATATCTCCTACTCACAGCTCTGAAGTAAAAATAAATCTTCATATGTCTCTTAAAGACCTAATTGCTACATTCTCTTTTTTTGCTTTTAATGAGCATTGCCATCTCCAGAATGTGTTTAAGCATCGCTGATAATCTTGGGTATCCACACCAAAAACTCAAGTTGTGATAACATTTTAGGAGTTTTATAATTCTGTTGTTATACATAAGGGTTTGAAGGGCTGGGGAGGAATGCAAAGGTGGCCTGAGAGAGAATAATACATAAATGAACAAGTAAAGAAATAAATGCTGTTTTTACACATTAAAATATTTGTTTTCTGCTCCTAGTTTATACATAAACCTACTATCTATATGGGACAGTCTGGCAAGGGTGGGGGTTGTAGGAGAAGCTAATTTAGAAAGGAAAACATTGGAGGATAATTGCAAACCCCAACATATCCTAAGTTCTGGACATATTATGCACTTGCCATATTAGCAAAAAGAATTATGTGTTTGTAACACTTTTTATTGACATTTTATTGACAATAAAATGTCAAAAGTAATACAGCTATAAATACTTTAACATGTTGTGGTAAAATCTAAGACCCACAACCCTTCTCTGATAATATTAGTGCATACATTATGTTGCCACAGGGATACCTATATGAAATTATACTTGATTAATTTGATAGTATTATATTTTAATGTCAGTGCTGGCAGTTTGCTTTACAGAGATTTCAACCAGAGATGGATTTGTAATACAAACTAATTATCCCTACAGGAATAGTTAAAGGAGTAGCATTGCACCAAGCAGGTTAATGCTTTGAGCTGCACAGTGGTTCCATATCTAAATGACTGCGTGTATGTGTTTGGAAGTCCAGCTTTCCAGTCGTTTGAGTCTCAGAAGCACGTTCACTTTGAAATGATCAGCAGGGTGGCAAACAGTCGAACATGTTTCATGATTTTGCAACAACTACATTTTTATTTTTGGTTGGTGGACATTCAGTGAGAGAAGGGGGGCTAAAAACCCCCGCTGGGCCTCATATTGGTTGCCAGTTTAAACTCTGACTGCAGAATTACGTGGCCGTCACATGGATGAATTTTCTCCCTCTATAATTTGTGACCCCCAATTTTGTAAAGAGTACTTTCATTTGGCAGGGAAGTTTTTGGTCAGAAAAAGTGTGTGAGCGATTCCATGTGAAAAGGGAAGCATTACAGTGCCAGCGGCTACTGCATTCCTGGAATGAAAATTCATAAATAATGCAAGGATGGATAACAAAAAAGAACTCCCCCGCTGTCTCCCACAGCTATGCACTATCCAAAGGCCATGTGATATCACTCAAATTTGTGAAAAATACAAATTATTAGAGGTAAGCAAAGATGTTGCTGTGAGAGGTGTTTTTTTTCTATTCATTATAACTCAGGACAATGGGATCCGCAGACAGCTGTGGCAAAATGCCAGTAGCCTAACAATCGGCACTCCAGGGCTAAATTTGCAGGAAGTTGCACTGAAATAATGATGTGACTCCAAGCCAAGAAGCTGAGCAGTCACTTTGAATATCCAAAACGCCATTTGCACTACCCACTAAACAAAACCACAGAAACAAAAAAAATATTTGAGGATTAAAAAGCAAGAGGGAAACATCTGAAAGACATATTCAGCAAATCAACAACTGCTGACCACTTAGTATTCCTGCTGGGAGAAGCACTGTAGATATTGTTGGAAAACTGTTGAACGCCACATCCTGGAAATATGACTGATTGACAATCTCTGGGGTTGGGTGGCTTACTAAAATAAATCCCTTATCAGTAGTACTGTATATTTGCTGAAGTGACATTTGGTTCTAAAACATGTCCTGTAATTGTTAAGGTGTGCCACGGGAAAATGTGTAATTAATTACTGTGCAGCAGCCCTGCAGGGTCTGAAATATCCAGGATCCACGGACTTTGCTACAGCAGAAAGCGACAAGTCCCAGATATGACAGACATAAACATGATGCTACAATCATCTACCGCTCCTGCTTCCATACATCTAAATCAGCTCCCTATTCAGAAAGCATATGTTTGTGTAAGCTAACCTCCTGTAGATGCATTTTATGCATCACACTCACCATCACAACATTAGTGTGTGCAATATCGCAAACGACTGCCCTGACGCAATATGTGGTAGGGTGTTGCACTTCAGGAGCAATGCATTCATTCTCTGCATGCCAATAATATATTTAGCTAGAGATGCACGGACCATATGGCAAGAGATGGAATCAGACAAATTTTACCCTGATCAGCTCCAATCTGTGATCAGCAGGTCAAATTAAGTAAACTCTTTTCTTTTTCTTTTGCTTTGCTAGAAAATACATCAAAACTAAGAATACCAACCATTTTCTGTTTGTAAACACATCAAGCAACAACATTTGCATTTACACACTTCACTTGAGTCCGGTAAAGAAAAAAAAAAATCAAATTAAGGTCACCAACACACGCTGTGCCACACTAATTCAGAAATTCTTATAATTTCCTAATTTAATCATCACTTGCCTCCACTTTTGCCTCCAGTATTTGTGTTAGAGTTCTTAGGGATGAATTGTTGAAAATTAAAGAAAACTAAAAATCTGCAGTGGCAGAGAAAGTCCTTGATGCCCACACGTGATATAGATCTCAGTGAGGGAGATGCTAAAGATCGGGAAAAATGGTAGGGTCACCCTGATGGTGGAAGAGAGAGGAAACAGTAATGAGATTTTTTGTTCATCACAATGGATATATATATATATATATATATATATATATACACATTATTTCATCCTGGCTACCACTAACAAAATAACATAAAACAAAAAAAAAGAAGGATTAGATGCAGGTTGGGAAGTGACATATCTAGGCACCCAGAGCCATAAGATCGAACAGAATTACAGTATTTTCATAATTAGGTTGATTTTTATGTTTAGATCTTACAAGTTTAAACACGGCTCTAACCGATCCAAGATAGGGAGCCTGTGGCTGGAGAAGAGTAGTCTATCACATCCCTGAGTATAATTTGAATTTCTCAAACCAAATAGCTCATAGTACAAAAAGGCTAAATCACCAAACCCTAGCTTCATGTTCCTTAAAGATAACAGAATATATATATATATATATAAAAGAGAAATTATTTTGATTTATTTTATTATTCGTCCCATGATGCCTTTTTTATCTATTGCACAAGTATGTATTGTTTATTTTTATTTTCCTCCCTCAGTATAGCTTACCCAAAGCAATTATTCATAATCCACTGTGAAGGAGGAGTAAGCAGGTCTAATTCAAGTCTAACAGAGCATGTCCATCCTGGTGCAATTTTTCCAGCCTTCACATTAATTATGATTTATCAAAATCCTTTTCGGTTTTAATTGCTTGCCCCACGAACTTGTAATAAATTATAAATAAATATGCTTTGTGTTTGCGTTTTTTAGGCTGTTTTTTTGCTGCAATGCCTGTCAGGTTGGAAGAAGTTGCAGGGGGGGAAAAAGAAAAAAAAAAACAAAAAACAGAAGCTCGGCTACAGATCAGATCGGCGCACACTATGTCCAAATGGGTCCTGACGCGCTGGTGCTCATGTCTACCACACAGCCCGGGCCAATCGAGCGAAGGCTGCTGATGCTGAGAGATTTGAGGCGATCTGCGCCCCCGTCTTAGATGGGAGAGCCAGAAGTGGAGGCAAAAACAACTCAAGGCGAAACATGCATGATGGTGGAAGACACATGAAGCAGACATGCCCGGCTGCTGCGCCGCACTCCCCCTGAACTGTCATCATTTAGATCGCTGGAAACAAAGTCACTCAGTGTCCCCACTCTTCAAAGAAGGGGGTGCTGATTTATATATAAAATGAGCCGCACCGCTCCCCTCCTTGCATAGCATACAAACACAATCACACACATATGCAAGCACCAGAGTGGGTCATAGCACCGCAGAACAGCTGATAATAAACATTTCCTGCATCCCAGCATCGCGAAGCCGAGGTATACTCGATATCTCCCCCCCTCTCCTAAAAAAGGCCACAACTAAAGACGTCGCTCACCTTCCCGACGTAAAGCCATCCCTTTAGTCCGTTTTTATGCCTGCGAATGCTGAAGACTGAGCAAGCCCCCCCCTCCTCCTTGTGGTTGGTAATGTGCTCCTGTTAAAAATGTGATGGTCTGGCTCTGAGGTGGCGGTGCTGATGCTGATGATGCTGCTCGCCCCGGAATGCCGATAGAGAGGACGGCGAAACGATTTGCGCGGAGTAGGAAGGGATCTCCTTGCAAGGGCTGTGCGCCAGCAAGCCAGTCAGTCTTGCTGCGCTGCACTGTCAGAGAGACTGTGTGTGTGCGAATTTATGTATGTATAGGAGAGAGTAGTATACGGAGTCAGGCGCGGTGCGTTTAGCCGCGGTGGAACCCAAATGAGGCTGATGCTGGAGCTGCTGGTAAGGGCTCCGTGCTGCTATAACACTTTGCCTGGATCGTACCACCGCTCCGATGGAAAAGGGGGTGTGGCACAGACATGGACACAGGCACTAAACCGCGCACTGGCGTCAGGAGGTCGTCTGGATCGTCGGTTTGAGCTTTCCAGGTGCTGCCATATGGCTGCACCGCGGTGCCGTGGAGTGCTGACTCACCATTACAAAGTTTAGTGCTTTCTGCCCGCAACCTTTCAGACCAAGTGACAAACACAAATTATTCCAATGATCAACAGGCCAGGTTTGCAGTGGTGGAACAACATCTCAAACAGCACGTCTTGTTATTGTTGCTGTTATCAAAACGAGCATAAAAAATAAAAATATTAATATAGAAACATAGCACACTGTAAAAAAATAAATAAAAATTGAGTCTACAAAAAAAAAGTCAACACATTTCACTAGCTTTTGAATATTTTCAACTTGACTCTACCATTCAATGTTAAGTTGAAATTACTCAAAAAAGCTAATGAAATGTGTTGACTTGTTTGGTTGTTTTTTTTAAGTAAAGAGTTTTTTTTTACAGTGTATGCACATGTTTTGGCAACTTTCCCAAAGAGACTAACTGAAACCCTCCACAAGAATTGTAAGTCTTCAATGTTTATTGCAAAATAATCAACCTGCTTAGAGTACAACATTACAGCTAGTAAATGGAAAGTTGAGTGGAGGAAAAAAGTGAGAAAGAAAAATGACCAAACCATGTTTTGTGTAGTAAGGTTGTTTTCGGGGAAACGACTTTTGGATTTGCATCAATAATAAGTTCTCAGATTAACATCAAAAAATATTTGCCCAGTATGATTTACTAGTCAACTCTATTTTTTTTAAATTGAAAACCTGAAAAAAATAAATAGATTTTTATTGTACCTCTCAACATGGGTGTGACAACAGCTCAAGAAGTAGGAATTTGTCTCCTGATAGGTTGGTTGCCAATTCAAATCCCCACTCCATGTGTGTTGGTCGTTGTATGCTTGAGTGTGAGGGCGCTTTCACATGGTACGGGAGTCCGTACTCGGGTACGGTATTTGGTCAAAATCCACTTATTTCGTACCATGTGAACACAGACTGTACCGTGCCAGGATACGGCCAGAGAGACCTGCCTTGGAGGTAGTATCCGAGTCCAGGTACGGGCGGCCACGTATCATGTGAACACAACCCGTACTCTGGCCGCACTCAAGACAATAGACGCGCTCCACGCGGAAATGACGACACCGCCGGCCGAAATTACAGAATCACCTCGCGACCATACAAATACCAAAACAACGCGATTCAAGCATCCCACAGCAACACAGCAGATTACAAAACGGCGGGTTTACTACAACACTCACCCTGTAGATGGCTTCAGGTAGCAGCTGACCAGTAGACCAGTTTGTTTACATTCTAGCCTGTCGCTCGTTTTATGACGTCGGTACTTCTCACTCCCTTGTTTGTTGGAGAACTACAGACTTATTTGTATACCGCCACCTGCTGTTTATTTGTAGTAAAACGCTGGATTCAAATACGGGCAGAGATCCGTGACATGTGAACAGAAAAAATTAGCATTTTCTCTGGCCGTTTTCTGGTACGGCCACACATGTGAAAACGGCCTGAGAGTGTGTGAACAGCTGAATGACTGAATGCAGTGTAAACTTTGTGGTCCTCTGACTAAAAAAGTGCTAAACAAAGGCTGGCAATTTACCATGTTACAAAGTCTCTATAGACTTATTCAGTACATGCACATTTAAAGTGAGGTTTTTGGAGAAACTGGACTAAGGGCTTACATGTATCAGTTTACATGTCACTCAGAAAATCAAATTATTTAATGAAGTACGTTCGACTCCGTTTCGATAGATGGTGACATAAGTCCCTTTGGATTACCATTCTACCACTTTATCAGCGTCAAACAACACTTACAAAAAGACTACTTTGATGCATATACACGATAATACATTCTTAGACTGAAGTTTGAAAAGTGTGTGAGTGGGCCTTTCTCTGGCAGATGTTTTAGATACTAGCGGATAATGGTTGATTAGATAACATGATGTTGGGTGACGTTACTACTTGTGCTGTGCTTAAACAAAAATTAAATATCGATTCCGAATGTATTTTTATAGAAATCAAATTGATTCACAAGTTCAAAAACCAATTTTATCTTCTTTAGAATAGTTTGCCCTTTTTACAGCTAAAATAGGAAGGAAAAGTCAACATGGCCATTTTAAGTCTTGCGTCTAAAAGGGTTCATACAGTTCCCCTGGTCAACTGTTACTCACCCAGTGTTAAGTCATTGAATTAAAGGCATATAGTTAAGATAACAGCTCAAAAAACATCTTTAATAGCAAAGGAAGAAAAGCTTGAAAAAGTTGATGCAGCTAAAGCACACAAAGCGCCGCAGAGACTCCGACGCCCCTCTGACGACCCGCAACCATATACTTAACATGTAATCTTGCCACTCTTGATGCTGATGTTTGCAACAGTGTGAACGTACCATTAGCCTATAGCGGTACACAGGCAGTAAGCAGAAGCTGGCGGGAGTGAATGCACCATTTCTTCATCGGTCCAAAAATGCGCTGATTGGCCGCCTCCGTTTCTCTCAGCTGCCATATTCTTCTTATGTTACTACTGTGTTGTTGTTGATTCACAATTCCGTGTCTTGTTATTTCCTGGGGGGATGCGCAACTATAGCCAGGGGGTTGGTTGCAGAGAATTTGAATTTCCAATCCCATTATCTGGATAGAATAGTCCAAGTTGTGAAACTTTAGTTCGGTTCAGTCTAAGATGTATACACATATTTCCAAAGTATGATTTCTGTTGGACTAAGGTGATAATACAACTTTCTCTTGCAGCATGTGAGTTATTTACACTTTAGATCAGTTCTGCTTTGCACGATTTTGGCAAGAGGCAAGAGGCATGTGAATTCAGCCCCAATTGCTGGCATTAGTATAAAAACTATGTAAAAAGGCGTAACTTCTGAGAGAGTTTATCATGAATAATAAAGCAATTTTTTTTGCATTTCAGAGGCCAGAGATTCAACCTGATATGTCTGAGCCAGAGTTAGACGAGGATAATGCAAAAGGTCATGATGGATGCTTGGACTGAGAGAGCTCACTTTCAGAGATTAAACTGGTATGAATCAATCAGAATTTTTCCATCTCATTGGTTTCCTTGCACTTTTGAGAAAACATAAAGCGATTAAAAACTAAACTAAAATGAAGTAAAAAAACTAATATCAATATACCATCTATGACATTTATCTTTATAGTATCACAGGGAGGCTGATGCTAATCTCCAGTGGTCATAGGGCGAAAGGATGGGTACACCTTGCACAGATCGACAGTTTATCGCAGGGTATAATAAAGACAGACAGGACAAACAACCATGCGCACTCGCACCAAATTTAGAGCGACTAATTAACCCAACAGTCATTTTTTTTGGACTGTGGGAGGAAGCCAGAGTAGCCAGAGAGAACCCATACATGTACAGGGAGAACATACAAACTCCATGCAGAAAGACCCTGGACTGGGAATCGAACCCAGGACCTGAGACAGTGCTATCAAGTATTCCTCTGTGCAGCTGATAAACTAATATAAAAAGAAGAAAAAAATAATCCCAGAAAAACTATAAATGAACATAATAAAAAATGTCACTGTAGACATGCATGCATGTCAGTTTGTTTTTAGGTGAGTAGATTTCTGTTCTCTTGTTCTGTATACAGTATACTGATTCATAAAAAAATATCAAGACAAAAGACAGGGGGAAAATGTTTTACTTACAAACTGTATACAAAGGGATTTTGATTGATTTCTTGGAAAGTCTGCCTCGTAGCTTTAATGCAGAGAATGTGACACTAATTTATAGCTCCACTGGGCACCGGTGTGTGTTTGCACTTGCACATCCTACCATAAAAGCTGTTTTTCTCTGCTAAATGAGCCACCTAACGATTCTAACCCGTGCTCTCTGTGTGATGCCTTGGTGTGGGTTTTTCCAGCCACGTCTTATGCATACTACTCATGAATGACAGGCGTTCTAATGATGCAGTTTATTATTTCCCCAAAGCCCCGTACGCACGGGGCTCCAAACAACCACTATGACAGCTGCTTCAGTCTATCTGCTTCTCAGCCTGTCTTGCTGTATCCCCAGCACAACACGGCAGTATGCATCTTTTATCACCAATGGATTTTGGCACTTTCTGTCACTTCCATCACCGGGACTCTCTAAATGGAGGCCACAAGTCCAGCAGCTACACACAGGGAGGGAAGTGATCTAAGAGGTAGAAGATGTTTAATAAAATAATCCTTCTCTGAAATGAAGATCACCTGTGTGCTTGGCATCAGGGTAACAGCGAAAGAAATATTCAGATCTTTTACCCAAGCATTAACCAAGGATTAGCAATTATAATTAATAAAGTGTTGTCTATCTGTCTGATGAACACTGTGGATTTATTGATACTTAGAATCAAATTGTGTTTAGATGAGCAGCTGTTTACACCCCAGAATACAGAGTTTGTACTTTATTAATTACTCACATAAAAGGTAGAACATAGAAGTGTTGATTGATCAAGAAAATTATTTTTTGTAATTTTTGACTTTCCATGACAATTTTTCATGCAACATCCATAAATGTTGGTGTAATTATTGGTATTTTATGTGACAGATCAAGACAAAGTATTGTCCAGCTGAGCTGCAGTGTCCACCTGAACTGTAGTGTTCTGAAGCTGTGGTGGAAGCATCTGTCAACAGGATAGCTATCAGTTGTCCATGCCCTAGATTATTACTGAATAGTATCAAGAAGAAAGGCATGACTGCTTTTTACACATCAAACAGGGGACAGATGAGACTAGTGAAAGAAAGTGGCTCAAATACAAGGAGATAATAATCATTTTGGAACAGAAATCTAACTCGGCGCACCACTACCCCAACTACACATTTCCTTTAACAGTGGCAGCATAATACTGTGGAAATGCTTTTCTTCAGCAGAGACAAGAAAGCTGGAAAAAGCTTTGTAAGAAGGTGAGGGGAGTGAGAGCAAATTCTGGAAGAAAACCTACTTAAGGTTTCAAAAAGAGTTAAAACTGGAGCAGAGGTTCACCCACAACCATAAAGACAAAGCTAGAGGTATAATGGAAAGCTCTAGTTCAAAGCAATTTCATTTATTCCAGTAGTCGAATTTTTGACCGAAATTTGATTGAGAATATTTGATATAACTTGAAAGTAGAAGGCAAGTCAAGTCAACTTTATCTGTAAAGCACACTTTCAACAACAAGGCAATTCAGAGTGCTTTGGGCAATTAGGAGATAAAACAAAAGTAGCCATAATACAACAGCAAAAGCATAAAATACAACATTAGTGACACATAACATGTGGCACATTTAAAGATACAACTTTCAGGAACTGCTTCCCGTACCACTGACGACAGGAAACAATCGTGGGTTTTGATTAGGATTCCAGCGTCTTCAAGAGCCCTGTGAAGGGGTGCGGGCTCATGCTGGAAAGCCTGTGTGTTTCAGAAACTCCATGTTTGCCTGCAGAGTCCTAATGGTAGGCACATTACACCTCCAGTGGCTGGGTAAATGCTCTTTTTAAAGAGCACTTCCTAGTTTTCCCAGACACATCTCGCCTAGATATCTCCTTGACAACCGGCTCAATGCAGAAATTTGAAATGTCACAGTGTTTTACTGTGATTCTTTTTTATCATTATGGCCTATAGAGGCGAGATAATAGATGCGGGGAGGGGCGGGGGGTCTGGCCTTGCCAGAACAGACAAAGCAGTCACATATTCTTCTGGAAAACATGTCTGATAAAAGTTCAGAGGGAGGTTTTACGTGCAGAATGTGCTTATATTTGAGAAAGATTTTATATCCGAATCTGTCACAAGCTTTAAGGCTAAGTAAAGTTAAAGAAGTGAAACCAGTCGACATTTTATTTGATAATAAGCATCGTTAGGGGCACAGATGCTCTGTAGTGCTTATTAGAGTGCATTTCAGACATAATGTCAGTTACATTAAATTTGATGTCTTCTTATTATAGTGTAAATCACATTAAATGTTATAACCTCATTAAGTAGTATCTCATCAGACAAAAAAAAGAGGACGAGAATGTCAATGGAAACAAAAAGAAAGATCCACTATCTCTATGAGATAATGTTTGCTGATCCAATTATTCCTGCCCCATTTGGGCAAAGCGGAAGTACGGCTGAGGGTATACCAGGAGAGTTTCAGGGGTGGATTTAGAGCTTGTGCTCCATAAAACCAACGTGAGAAAACGTGAGAAGGAGCTCCTGCCATCACTGTGAATGCCAAAATAGAGTCTACAAAGAAGAATCTGAGTGGAAAGGTGTCCGTTAACCTGATTTCTCCCACTTTTCTTTTCTGATTATGAGCCACAGATGGTTATTTTTGAACAACCCTCCTTCAAAAGGCTGAGCTGCTGGGATGGAAGGTCACATGCTGTCATGAAATGGGATATATCTCCATCACGCAATCCTTGCCTTAAAGCTACCAGAACCCTCAGCGCTAATGTCGGATTTTAAGTACACATGCACTACTACACTTCACAGCTGGAGACAGGCTCCATGAGAAGGTTTCTTATTCCTTGTGCATTCAGACCGCAAAGTCGACTGAGTTTTCTTTTCTTTTTTTTCACTCTTCTCAGAACTCCATGTACCTTGTGCGCTGTAATCGATTGTATGGTGGGGAATTTAAGGAGGGTTGTTGCACAGTGTAACTACAAACTGACAATTATTCATCCATATGTTTACAGCCAATCGCTTCGATGATCTTCCTTTTATTATCTTCTCTCCTCAGTCCGTTGTTTTGAGTTTTCGTCGAGAATATTCTCCCAGTTGGCCCCTTTTTTTGTGTTTTCCTCCTCCTTTCTTTCCTCCCCTCTCACTCTCAATCCCCTTGTCTAGCTCCATCGCTCTCCAGGGTGACGTTGCTGAAGGGGTTTCTCCCATTCCATAATGAGGAAGCTTGGATCAATGCTGTCAACAATGCTCACCAGTTCCACTAGAGATATAGTTTTTTTCTTCCCTCCTTGAGTGTATGCCTGATCTCCAGGGGTGTTAGGAGTTAACTTGGACCTTTTTTTTTAATCCTCCGCTTTATACAGTATCTTGGAAAGAATTCACACCTTCAAACATTAAGTCACCCCCAAATAAACTTTGTTGGGTTTTGTTGTTTGTTTTTGTTTTTTTGATAAACTGTATGATTTAGTCGCTCATATTGCGTCCTGAATTTATAATCATTTAATGGCATTTCAGTGCATCTTATTAAAAATAGAAATAATCTGCCTAAAACAGTGAGTGTGGGGCCCTCTTTAGCTTAAACGTCTGCACTATATTTGTATTTGAATCAGCCATCGCTACTGGCTAAGCTGTTATTATTGACGTAAGTCATCATTTCTTATGTGAGCCTCACTGCTGCTGTGCGGTATAAAAGCAGCCGAGTCTCAGTCACGTCTCCGTTGTGACTTAGAGCTGGAAAAGCATGTGTTTAGCTGTTCTTTAGCATAGCTTTCCTTTAGAGTCTTTAGCAAAGCTTGATCCTTCTCGCTGTCTGTGCCACTGCAGCAGCGCTGCTGTCAGGATGTCAACTACAGTCCAAGCCACAACCAGCCCTCTCCTCTCACACATTTACTGGTCCACCAGGCTACGCCTCCTTTTTCTGCATTTTTTCAAACCAGAAATGCACGACTCTGGAAGGGGGTAAATTGCTCTTTAAACTTTTCCGTTTAGGGCTGCACCGATACGGATACAATTCTAATGTACTCATATCTATATCGGTTAGTTAACCAATACAATGAACCCATACATAAAATCTGGAAACGCTGCAATGAATTAAAAGAAACAGGTTATTTTTCATTTAAAATTTTTGTTTTGTGGTAAGTTTTATTAGTATTTTATTTTCTATCTAATTCACCATCATTTGTTATAACAAGCAGCGAAGAAAATATCATATGTCTCCCAATTCATTGCATTTTTTTGTGTAGTAGAAGTATTGGCATTGGTACTTGGTATTTGCAAGTACTCAAATCCAAGTATCAGTACTATATCGTATCATTGCATCCCTAGTGAAGTTACACCCAGAAAACTGATTTTATTTTACAGGTGTTTGATATGATAGTCCAGTCAATTTAGTTTCAACTGTCTAACTATTTCTGAATAGTCTGTTTCACATTGCTACATTTTTTTCTAACTTTATTTAAATAAAAATCTGAAAAAGGTTGAAGTGCAATTACATTCAGCCCCCTCTACTCTGTAACCCCTAAATTCAATTCCAGTGTAACTAATTGCCATAAGATGTCTCCAAATTGTCCCCATTGACTAAATGCATTTTTCTGCAATTCCAGCTTTTTGAGGTGTATCTCTTTCAGCTTTAGAGATAGAGAGACAACAATTTCTGCCAGTTCCTGCAACCATAATAGTTCACTCTCATTCTGATTGAATATAAAGAGCCTGTGAACATAGATTTTTCAAGTCTTGCTCTATATTCTCCATTACATTTAGGTCTGGACTTTAACCAGGTAATTGTAACACATACATATTCTTTGCAGGATAAAGTGTTCTGCAGGTTTTCTTCAAGCCTTGTTCTGTATTAAGCTCCCATCTATCTTTCCAACAGATTTGACCATCTACTGAACAAAATGATCCCAACAGCACAAAAATGCCACTGCTGTGTTTTACACTAAAATGTTTACGATTATGTGCAGCTTTAGTTTTCCAATGATATTTGGTATTTTGCATGTACGGAAGAAAATTTTGGATCTCATCTGTAAAAAAGAAACATCTTCCATATGTTCCATAAGCTCAACAACTACCTTTAAAATAATAATAATACTACCTTTTTCATCACTTTATTTCAACAATTATTTTCTTCTCACAAGATTTTAAGTCCTGAAGACAGATTCTCCCACCTGAGCCATGTGTTTTAGCAGCTGCTCCAGAGTTACCTCTCTAAATAATACTTACAGCTCTGAGGGACGGATATTTTTCTGGTAGATTTCGAGGTGGGTCACACATTTTTAATATCAGATGATGAACTGAATGGTGCCCCTAACTCTAAACTTTGAAAAAGTGGCTGGATTATACTGATAATACAAAAAACAAAGGTGGGATCTGTTAACCAATTAGGTGACTTCTGGTTGCAATGGATTTTATTTAGGAGCAAGTTAGTAAAGTGAATTCAATAAAAATCCACACCACACTTTTTTGGAATTTTACCTGTTGAACCTTTTAATAGGCATTTATCTTTGACTGTGAATTACTCTGCATTTATCCCTCTCATTATGTTTGATCAAGTTCAGTCGGTGGGAATACTTCTGCAAACACTGTCACTTTCCTCCCCTGTTCTCTATCAGTGGTCCTGTCACACAGATGGAGTGTCTCAGAGGAGATAGGGGCCAAGCCTTTTATTGAAATCTCCTCTTAAATGACAGAGCTATGACCTTTTGGATGCACGCTCTGGCACAACCATAAATTCTCAGAGATTTCATTTTACATTTCCTCCATGTATTCCCAGCCAAATTATACCTCTCAAGAAAGCAAACCCAGGGGGAAGATTCAGCAGTCTCATCCTCTTATTACATTCTTAATTTCAAATAGTAGTTTAGCACTTATCCTTGAAGACAGGTGTTTTGGCTGCTCTTTAAAAAAGAAAAAAAGAAAAAGCGGTCTGTAATCTGTTGTGGGAAAACATATACATTCTGACATCAGTTTCAAAGGCTGTCTTTTTCTGTGCCTGTCATCAATTTCCCATCTGGGGGAAGAAGGAGAAGAAAAGAGGGCCAGCATGAAGCGGTATCTATTGATTAATCACCAACAGTAAGAGCCCAAATGTGCAAGCGATGTGAGCCAGTTTCAAAGTGTTGACAGATGAAACAGCTATGTAAGTTCACTTCGGTGACATATTCTCCTTTAAGCCTTTCTCTCATAATTAGTCACATCCCTGAAAGGGCATGACATTAATAAATTCAACATTAAACCCACATATATAAACTGAGCAGGATTTGAACGGAAGCAATATTTTTAACCAGCGCCGCTCTGACACTCAGTAGCTTGTGAAGAGTTGGTGGAGACTGCTCTACAAAGGACACACAGTGATACAGGCGGAGGACATCGCTTCACCAAAGACAGGCACCTGATACAAGAGTTATTGATTTATAAGGTATATATTTATCCTTACAGTATGCATGAAAGCAAAAAGAAGATCAAGAGCATCTCTAAATCACCTTGAGCACTAGAATCGAGTCTTTGTTCTGGGCTTAAACAAAGCATTGCCACGCACCCTTTGGTCCACCCCCCCACCCCTCCCAAAAATAAAACCTTTTTACTTTGGTCCTCCCAAAATCTGAGGATTTTTCCTAAAAAGGATCAAAGCCTGCATGTATGTTTCAGCAGCTTTTGTGTTTTTGGTGTGCGCAGTGTTGAGTGCTTCCCTCCAAAAAGCCCTCAGATACCAAATGCCACCCTAAAGCATGGGCACTTCTCTTCTCCTTTTATCACCGTACACTTCTTGCTCTCGCTACCCTGCTTTACCTGTGACAGGAGCTCCTTTCAAAAGCACCTCATTGCATTTCAAACACCAGTGACTCCCACTCCTCTATCCAAGGCTCCCACATAAGCTTACACGCACGCAGCTGTCAGCTGTCCAAATACTTTATATCCCTCTGGCCTCCTCTCCCACCCCCATCCCAAACTAACTCCTCCACAACCTCTGGTTGTTGAGAAAATAATATTTTATGCATTCCACAGCAGCCCACACACAGCAAAAGGCTTACGAAAGATATACCAAATGTACCTTGCTGCCAACGTTTGTGTGTGCGTGTCGCGCACGTCTGCATTGAAATACTCTTTCATGCATGCTTGCTTTATATGCTTAATTAAGATAAACCTGAGTGACGTGCTGTTTTAAAATGCACAAACGCAGAGTGTGCAGCTTATTTTGCAGGGTTTCAGAGATCAACATACAATATGTGTTCTCGCTGCAAAACTTAGAGGTGCAAATGGCTGTAGGTGTATTCCTTTGGCTCAGACTTCTTGTTTGTGAGAGAAATAATTAGAGCTACAGAATCAGGTGGAGTTTTCTTGGATACCTGAGCATTTGTTGGAGAGAGAGAGAAGACACAGTACAATGAATTTGCATTTGTTTGAAGTGGTATTATTAATTCATGCCAATAGGCATAGAGGAGAGGGGGTAAAATTTGAAAGGAGGAGATGAGGTTCCTGTGAGCAAGGATGGCTTGATGAAGTTACAGTGCTTAACTATTCACACCTCTGGAGCTCTTTTACCCCATTGTCAGCAGAATTCAGTTTATTCCAACACTGGATAATAATCCATCTGTCCATCCTTCCTATTATCTACACCTGTATGTCGCTGCAGGTTCATGTAGCGCCTGGTGCCTACAGTACCTCCTGGGATCATACTGTGAGAAGCAAAGAACACCCTGGAAAACTTGGACAGGTCATACATAATAGCAATTTCGAGAGACCAATTAACCTAACAGTCACACTTTTGCAATGTGGGAAGAAGCTAGAGTACCTGGAGAGAATGTATGCATACACAGGAAGAACATGGAAACCTCATGCAGAAAAATCCCAGGACAGAATTCTGACCCAGAAAGTCATGAAACCTTGAGTATTTATGAAGTGGAAATAAAAACCTTTTTTTTCTTCTTCTTTTATTTTGTAAGTATATCTGTAAAAAGTGCTGCATATCCCTAAATGAAATGCAGTTCAACCAACTGGTCTTTATAGAAGTCAAGGCATGAAGGAAACGATATTATGTAATGTCTGACATTTGCACATGCTATGTAGGGGACATGACAAACATGTGGAGCAAGCTGCTACCCTGAACACGCCGCTGTCATGAAAAAAATAAATAAAAACATGGTGGCAACAGGAGCATCATACTCTCAGCAACCTTAAAGTATAGCGTAAGGGAGAATGGACTGGTTAGGACTGCAGCTTGGTCGAGTTTAAGAAGTGCCCAGACCATTTGGGATCTGTGGTAAGACTTGACCGTTGATGCTCACAGACGTTTCCATCTAATCTGACTGAGTTTAAGATACTTGGCCAAGAAGAGTGGGCAAAAAATAGATGTAAAAAGCTGGCGGAAAAGTGTCTCAAAAGACTTGCAGCTGTAATATAATCAAAAGCTGGTTTTACCAATAGGAATAACCAAAGGAACTAAAAGAAGCAAACCACAATATTTAGATTTTGTATGAGTAAAACCTTTAAAAATAGAAATATCCTTTTCCTTACACTTAACATTCATGTATTATGTATTTGTCACAAAAAATACTGATTCCTTCCATTTTAATATTTTGTCACACTCAAATATTAAAGAAAATAATACAAATATGATACAAATATAGCTTGTTTAAATACAAAAAGCAGATTTCAATAATGTTGAATTTGTTTAGAAACAAACAAATCAACCTGGCCCTTGCAAATAAGATGATTGACAACATATATTTGGAAAGTTAAGTTTGATGCACTCACCACACTCATGTCTGATCACTTCCTGAATGGCAAATATAAGAAATCACCTTTTACACAGTATAACATCACAAGATGTAGGCTAAAATGTCACAAAGTGACATATCATGCTCCAATATTTTGAAATTAGGGAACAAATGCAAAACAAAGTCATTGAAATGTATCTGTCGATGGTTTTGGAACTCTGGCTCTAGGGAACCACATGTAGAGCCACAATATGCCAACAGAGGGAACATTGTTGCTCATTCTCCTTTGCCCTGTAGCTTAAAAATTCCCAGAAGATTTTGAGGTTAAAAACTACCAAAGTATGACACAAAAAAGGACAAATAAATATTTAAGGGAACACATTTTTACCATCACCCATCCGTACAATGAAGCTGATGCATGTAATAAGAAATACATTTTTTTATAAAAGGTTCAATAGATCTAAGTATTTTTGGCTTATAAAATCATCAGCTTGTTTTTCAGAGCATAGTTTATGTTGTCAGCATAGGTGTTTCACATAGGCTCAGCTCCCTGGGAACACTGGGGTGATATACACATGGGGCCTATCTTATTTAATCAGCATGTGTTGAGCTAAATGACAAGCTATTATCACCGGCCACCCATCGACTTCTGCTCGGTTCCTCAAACAGCCAAAGCAAAAGGTCAATCACTGATAATGGGAAGACGGAATGAGCTATCCTTAATTAGACATGACTGTAGAATTTGAATGTGAAATTGGGCTTTTGTGTAGCTGCGAAACGGCAAATCCATGATTCAAACCAGTTGTTCTCATTTTAATTATGCCTCTCTTTGATTTTTTTTTTGTTCGCGTCTACATCGTAACATGTGTGTGCAACAGCACATGGATGTATGCCACTGTTAATATCAGAACATCCTCAGGGTGCACCTGTTCCTCTAGATGCATGAGTACAAGGCCACAAGTACATGCCATGCCCCAGATGCGCACATGTGGGACTGATGCCTGTGGGTCGCCTGTGCCTTTGCTGGCACTGCTATTTCCCCACCCGGGGGGGAAGGGAGGGGGGACGAGTGTGCTCATGGTAGACTATCATAGGCAGCACAAACACAGGCTGGCACTTTCCCAGTTTTTTGAAGGGGGCCTTTATTTGTTGTGTGTTTGAATTAAGGCAAGAGGAGCAGGGGAAAGGGTGTTGCCAAGTATGGAGTTTTTGCCTTGAGGGAGAAGGGTAATTACATGAGAGCGCACTGAAGATAAAAAATCTTAATGGTATTACTGGTCAGTGGGGTTCTGTCCTTGGGGATTACTGGGGAGAGAGAGATCAAGTGTGTTCCTGCAACACTGTTGATCTGAATCTATTCCCTAACAAACCCTGATTCGACACACGGTTTTCCTCCTGCTTTTACATAATCCAGTCATTATTGTGACTTTGCAATCTTTCAACCAGTGGAACTCAGGTCAAGCCCCAGTGACAGCAAGCATTTACCCTGCTTAAGTGTTTGAGGATTTTTACTTAATCCCAACTCACTTAAGGGGCCAACTTCTGGAGCAGAACCCAGAGCCTCCACACAAATGGACGCCGTGCTGAAACCTAACTCTGTCCGTGGTGCTGAAATCTAACAATAAGAACCGGGACATATGTTGCGTCCTCCTGTTTTAGACAACATGGTAATTGGAACCAATTTTCCATATGCAGAGCATCCACACTGGGGAAAGTGCCAAAATTAAGCAAAGATTACAGTATGCATAGTATGTGCACTGGTATTTGAGAGTGCTGTTGATGGAAGCTATTATCCCTGAAATGCAGCAAAAGAGCCGTTTGCAGCTGGGGGAAAAGATTAAAGCAATTTGTGGATGGAAGTGAGATTACCTCGGCAATGTTCCTAAAAAACAAACCAAAACAAGAACACATATGTAAACACTGCACGTACAAACACATTTAGCTTTCAATTTATTAACCAGGATGAACGCCATACACTGCCTGCACATAACATTCCATCAGGAAAAAGAGACATGGATTTTGCATTGTTTTTTGAGTTTGGAATGTAATATTCTAAAAATCAGGTAAAACAGCAGACAAGTCAGTGTAAAAGCTGTAGAGAACAGGGTTAGGTTGTAAAACCTCATGCTAAAATTTAAAAATTTTATGGAGCAGTGGCTCAGCCATCATCTGAACATAAACAGCAGCAAACTCACCAAGATATACCCATCTAGCTAAAACGACAACAGATGAGCTGAAGAGAGCAGGGAATCAGGTAACTTTGGAAGTGGTACAGAGATCCACAGCGTGGTGTGGAAGTGTGGAAAAAAAAATGGTCAAACAGAGAACTGTTTGTCTTTATGTCATTTTGTCAGAGAAGAAAGCAATGGTTAAAGTAAAGTCACATTAAGGTGCTCAGGTCAGCTCTGACCACAATTTAACCACAATTTTATTTAGTTCTTTAGACCATAATTTTCTTTAGTTTGAATTTGATACACTTTATGCACAGAAAACTTACTGTGCATACTGTTTACAAACAAGGTCAAATTAGATGTTTTTAAAAATGTATTTTGATTCACCGATCAGTCTTTGTTAAAAACGAAAATTGTATATGATCTGAAGTCCAATGGCCCATCTTCCTGGTTTAATGGAGATGATCTCAAAGAAGGAGAGTCATCCTGGATCACATCCATTCTTAGTGTGTGTCTTTAGTCTTTTTAAAGCCTAGAGGAATAGCACCTGTTGCCCATTGCAGCTCAACGCTGCCCCCCGTCAGTATGGCATGGTGCGTTCTGTCTCGCACTGTGCATTTTGTGAATCACTCCCTTACTTCGCCCTTCTCATGTGTCTTTGAACAGGCAAAATCTACAGCAGCAGCTTTGAAATTTGGTCACAGCTGATAAAAATTACCCTATAAAGGATAATCCTCAAAGAGAACCTATTAGCAGTAAAAAAACACTGGGGTGGTTGTTCAACTTCTAACAGGGCAATACCTCTAAAACATGAATAGCAACAATGAAATAGTTTAGATCCCATTCACTTCAGGTCAAATTATTAAACATTTTTCTTTTTCTTTCCACTTTACAATGATTTCCTACTATGTGGTGGTTTATTACATGAACCGCCACAGAAATCCTTTGACATATTATGGCTGTAGCATAAACTGAATGAAAAGTACTATACTATTTACACTGACTTTGTTCCAATTTAATGTTTTCATTTTCAAAACTTTGAAACTGGAGTAATTGTTGTGTTAAGTTATTCCTGGTAGATATGTATTTATAAAACGAGTGAGAAAACACCTAACAAGCTATTAACACCCTTTTTTTGACATATGCAAACAGTTTCATTACCTACTTAAAATGAGCCCAGACTAATGTTAACCTGAACAGAAAATGTAAACATTGTGACCTGCCCCACATACAGTATGCATATTTCCATTACATTATTTCCTTGCCATTAACACCCATTTTGTTCCCAGAATATTAGGTAAACTATTGATAGGTGAAGAAAAAGTGGTAAGAACTGTGAGAAAGAAAGAAGGAATCAATCTGTCAAAGCCAACATGTTCTTGCAAAGAAGCTTACCAGAAGTAGTCAATAAGTACAGCAAGTACAAATTGTCAAGTACTCTCAGATATCCCCGAATTAAAAAAAGGAGCATGAGCCACAAACTGAGAACTACCTAAAGTATATTTTCTTATTAGTTTACGAAACTTTTGATGCAGCAGATGGATGGGCCCATGGCTCGACCACTAATGAAAAAGCTGTACTGGTAAAGGAGAGCTACTCTAATTAGCTGCTGTCAAAAATGATGAGCCAGCTGAACAGAATGTGAATCTCTGTAAAACTCCAGCCAATACCTTTGAGCACCAATCGTGGCAGGACGTAAGCAACATCTGAGCACTTGCATCCATCACGAGCATCCAGCACTCCCCTGCTCGAGGAGCCAGCTAACAGTTGAAAGATGACCAACTACTGATGTTGGCCTCAACCTTGTCCGACCACAGTTTGACCTAATGCATCTTTTTAAAGTTGGGCAGAAGACAACACAGATTGATAAACAGCACTGCCAGATGCATTTGCTGCTTTAGTAGAAGTTGATTATGCCTTCGTCAAGAAATCCACAAACTCTATGGAGGACTGTGCGTGCTTATGGGATTCCCTGCCAATAGCTTTTTGTTGTAAATAATTCAAGTTTGGTGTTAATAAGGTTTCTAGATTGACTAAAACAGCTTTATCTACTCATTCTTTTAAGGAGACACATCATGAAAATTAAACTTTTTTAGCCCTTAAATTGCATCTGTTGTGTATTTAGAGTAGGAATGCAGAAAAATCATAAATTAGTCAGTTAGTAATGGTAGGGATATATCTGTATATGGTTTTGATTATATTTTTTAATCCATCCAGTTTTCTCCATTCTCTACTACCTTTTTTGAACTAATATCCCAAAGTACTTGCACTGGAACTGCTAAACAAGGTCATGGACTTCTGGCTTAATATTGAGTAAATATGCCATTCTTATTTATCGCTAAGAGTTTGTAGTCCTGGTTCAGGAATGCCAAAGGTACAAGTGTAACAGTTAAAATGCTGGTTTGATGGATTATTAACATACGATTCTTTACCCCATCCTCTGGTACGAAAACCTATGCAAAATGCTTGGTTAAGTTTTACTTTTCATGGTAGTTTACCCGAATCTGGGGGGAAACTATTTTTTGGTTTGTGGGGAGGACGAGTTCAGTAACCTCTGCCAGCATTAAAAAGAATTTGCTGAAAGTTTTTGTTTTATTTAGGGGTCAGTTCCTTTTGACGATGGAAATGACGGACACAACTAAAGCGGTAAGGTTCAGATAACACAAGAATGACAACAAACTTCATTTTAGGCATTCATTTATCACGTCTTTGCCATTGTTTTGATAGCATTAGCATCAGACCTTCTGCTTATGTTAGAGCTGTGTGTTCTGTATTTTAGCTCCCAGATGACACATATCTTTTTATAGTACTATAACAGAAACAATATTGGATTATTTTTCAGTTTTTAGTCTGGGGGAAATCATAATCCTAACAGATTCAATGATGTTAGTATGATGCTAACATGAGCACACTAACAATCTTGGAGTCTTGTGTGGAACACCTGTTGTGAATCGGCACTTCAGATTTTAAATAAACTGAATATAATTGAAGACATATTCATCCCATTACTCATTACTAATTATGTGATATCTGAAAAGTGGTTTGTGTTAAAGTGTTGTCACTGATGTGGTCAGTATATCTTCTTGTTAAATTACAAATTTTCTTTGCTGTTTTTTCATGTAGTATTCTTGCTTATACACTTTTCATATAGTATAATCTTTTTCTTTATATTTCAAGAAACCCCTCTGTGTTACAGGTTTGAAGTTACACAGTATTGTTGTGTTAGTGATTGTGTTTCAGATGCATTGCTAAACATAGCAAATTACTGTATTTCTAATTAGGTTTTGGACCGTTAAACAGTTGTCTTATATATAGTTAGCAGGTATGTTAGGGAAAATGTTGCGGCTGGATGGAAGACTCTTCTGACATCTTGCAAATATAGGGCGTGGGATCGTGTCGTCATCTGACGTGGCTGCCATTTCGATAACATCCTTACAACAACAGCACGCTGTTTACAGACCTATTCACTCTCTGTCTTGCGGCCTAAATCTATCTATTATTCATTGGATCTACTATTAATACTCAACCATGGTTAATTGTTGCTGTGTTGTTGGGGCACAACAGCACAACTCATGATTGCCAGGTTGAAAAGGTGGAAATGCGCTAACTTCACTGTTTTCCTGCTTGGAGGCATTACGACGGACTACAATGTTACGTTGGTATGCGTTTCAGCTTCACCCACAATAGTAGAATTTTATCCATTGTGGGGAAAGGTCTTGCCTTTCTCCTTTCTGATTGGCTAGCCTGGTTGATTTATGTCATATCCTATTATTTGAGGACAGTTCTCTAACCCTAAATAATTTTCTAATTCTAATATCGGATGATAATTACCTTACCATAACTTGACTATTGTCCTAATCCTAATAATCCGGAACCAGTGCCCAAATATAATGTGATCCATCTGTTTAACATTTATGAGCAGCAGCTGCCTTGCGTGCAGGTGGAACTGAAACACATCTCAAGGGGAGAATTCATATCAACGTAACAATCCGATATAAAGGGTCGTTGGGTCGCCTGGATCTCAGCTGAAAGGCAGCCAAACATAACCTCCCAGAGTATCTCTGTGTCAATGAGTTTGTTCTTGGTATTTTTATTCTGTTAAGTTACAGATCTGTAAACATTGTTTATAGATCCTTTCGTTTCCTTCAAACACTACATGCATACCAAAACATACATAGGCTAACTCCGATAGACTAATGCGGGCGCACTGAAACACAACACAACTTCTGCTAGACTTCTTCTATGGGATGACAATTTTTATTGTTACTAGGAAAACCAGCAAATGAATTGTTTGCCTCTCATCCATGCTAGGCCACACTGAGATTATAAGGCCACAGAGGCTGCTCAATATGAGAGACCCGTCATTACTGCCAGGTTGGCCACACCTTCTGCCTCACAGTAAATAAATAACATTTAGAGATACGACAGTAGCATATAACATCTAAACACATATAACATCTTTTAAAACACATTCTTAAAAGCAAGTGTGAATTTTGTTTCCACTACAGGTTACTATAGGAGGGTAGCTTGCCTTTCTTTGCTTCTGAACCCAACATAACTCCAACGACTTGTAGCTTCAGACCTGTTCTGAAGTGTCAGTGCTCAAACCACAAAAAACGTTGCCAAAGCAATAAATGCCTGTGATGCTCAACTGTGGCAACAAGTTGTTGTCCGAGCGCTACTCTTTATTAAGTGTTTCAGATGGATCCAAACTGTTAATAATGCCGATTTTGCCCACATACCAGTCCTTGGCTTCCCTTTTTAGCATATCCCTGTATTTTCCACATCTTGTTTCGGGATTTTAATATGTTGTAAATTTCTGTCTTTCTCCCAACTATGCTTCTTCTCTGTGATGTACTGTGTGTTTCTATAGTGAATATATGGTTTGTTTACACTCGTTCTGTTACCAGAATGTCCGCCACATCCGAGAAGGCAAAGCCCTATAACGTTTATTTAGCATTATTGCCATATCTATATCAAACTACAAAAATTGCTGACTAGGGGTAGGAATGGAGTGGAAGGTTTTGCGACCTAGGGGAGGATATAAAGAGAATTCAAACCTAAGAATTGAAGTTCTACTTTATACAGAGCACAACTAAATGATTTAGATGGAAAAAATTAAGAATTTAAAAGCATGATAAATTTACATTATTACTGCAATATCAGCATCATTTGACATAGACAGTACTTTAAGAATGAGACGTTCTTGACTTAATGGTAAATACAGTAGCATGCAAAGTAGCTGAAGAGAAGAGTCTTCGGTTTGTTAACAAGTATAAATATAGCAGGAGCATTGGCGTAATTTTAGCCAGAGACACAAGGGACATGTCCCCAGCAATATTTATGATTCACTTTTTTTTCTCCACCACTTTTAAAAACCTAAAACCTGTTAAGTATATTCTTTAACAGGACCAATCTAACATCCACTTTTGCTCCCAGCACAATTTGCACATAGCCCAAGCAGTATCTGAACGGAATATAAATCACTCCATTCCACTTCCATATGCAGTCACATTTTCTTTCTGCACAGATGCTGCGGCATTCTTTACAGTGTAAGATTTTGAAGGGGAAGTTTGTTTTTTGCTTTTGTTATTTTGTTGTTTGTTTTTGTTTTTTGTTTTTCTTTACCTGCACACTATTTTAAGCAAATATTATATTCATTTTCTCACCCACACAAGTTTGGAGCTAGTTGGAGTCCTTCGGGAGAAGTTTGTATTCAGTCCTGACCAGCATTTATCCACATAATGGGAGTCAATTGGGGCAGTTCTACTTTGGTTTCATCTGACCACATGACATTCTCCCAATCCTCTGCTGTATCATCCATGTGCTCTCTGGCAAAATAGTAAAAACAGGTGCCATTAATACAGGTAACGAGTGGAGGACAGAAGAGCTTCTTAAAGAAGACGTTACAGGTCTGTGAGAGCAAGAGATCTTCCTTGTTTGAAGTGACCAAATACTTATTTTCCACCATAATTTGCAAATAAATTCTTTAAAAATCCTACAATGTGACTTCCTGGATGTTTTTTTTTCAAATTCTGTCTCACACAGTTAAGTGTACTTTTGATGAAAATTACTGACCTCTATCGTTATTTTAAGTGAGAGAACTTGCACAATCGGTGGCTGACTAAATACTTTTTTGCCCCACTGTATAGTATTCTTAATTCAGTTTTGTATATTTTTCTCTTGTAATCCCACATCCCATTTTGCTGCTGTTAAAGCTGAATTTCCGCTCTGTGGGAGAGTAAAGGATGATTCTATTATATGCAGCACCTTTGTTCAATTAATTCTTAATTAATTATGTAAAGTCCAGCTTAAACATTTCTTTAAGCTGGACTTTACATAATCACTTCAATTTTTCCTTTTTGTCTTGGAAGGGGGAATAGGGTCTCTCAAGACAGCCAGTCATTAATTAGTGCGATGCAAGCAGCAGACGAACAGTAGCAGGCCCAGTAGGATCAACAAGTTTGTCTGATGGAGGGGAGTAGGAAGCTGACTTGCAAAGGGAGGAGATGACAAGATGCTATGTTCGATCAAACCGTCCATGGGGTGCTGGTAGAGACTGCACGCACCACAACCCACAGACATGTGTGAATAAAACATTTTTGTCTCTGAACTTTTAATACCTGTCCAATAAAAATTTGAAAGTCATCTGCTTGCACTGGGACTTTAACCTACTTCCCTGGTGAACACTATCATACTATACACTGCTGTGGCAGGGCTTAAAAAATGAGGACCAAATTTGGAGAAAAAAAACAAATAAACAAGCTGAAATTTTAGTTTTCTCTCTGACAGCATACTACCAATGACGTAATCAGACAATTGTGAGGGATGGCAGATTGTGAGGGAAGGCAGGTCGCCAAGAGGAATGACTCTGCGATCAGGGCTGTTATTGCCTTCCACACGCAGGTTGGAGTATCAAAGGCTTTCTGTGACAGATGTCGGCCACTGCTACTCACAGACCTGAGGAGAGGGAAGACGGGAGCATTGGCACCTGGCACATTGGAAAATTTTGAATGGCTGACTTTTATCAGCCACCAAGAAGAACGGAGTTGCGATCCATACGTGGGCGGGAGCAGGCGCACGTTGGGTAGCGATGCAGCAGGTGCAGTCAACATGTTGAAGGACGGAGAAGTACCGCGCCCGCATTGTCGGGAAGGAAGAAGCTCGTATAGCAGCAAAGAAGTAGGAAGTCTCCATTAAGCAGAGAGCTGGAGTCGGCTAGGTCAAGCTGGAAGGCTGCAGATTCGGAGTCTCAACAGACAGGATGATCACCGGTTAGATCAGTGCTGGCGTGAGGAACACAGATCAGGAGATGGAGGCATGAACAGATTGATGTCTGAGAGATGTGAGGTAAGTCAACAGCCTATTCACTTTTAAGAGGATCTGAGTTGTCATGATGAATTTGTGACTGCTTTTTGCTGGAGCTTTTGTTCAGCTAAGTCCACCCATTTCCACGCCCACAACAGTTCTTCTGAGATCGTAATGGAAACACAACCCACCCGTTCTAGGCCAACCGACCCACTTCGTTCCATTCTGTACTGACCCTAGTGGAAAAGGAGCATCAGTAAACATTAGAACAAACAGCATTGGTTCAGGAATAGGTGAAACGTTTAAAATAAGGTTAGATTACAAAATAATAGTCTAACTTTAAACATTCAACATAGCACCGTTCAATCCATGATTAGAAAATGAAAAGAACATGGCAAAAATGCAAACCTGCAAATAAATTACCTTGCTCCTAAACAAATGTACTTACTTGAAAAGCTGCAAAGAGGTATATTACTTGACACTCAAAAGATGCAGAGATCCACAGCTGAGGTTGAAGAATCAGTTCAATGGCACCCATTATCAAACCTGACCATTGGAAAGAAAAAGGCATAAGAAATCGTGTCTGCAGTTTGACAAGAGTCATTTTGGAGAAAATACTCAAGTCTTATGGGACCAAAACTGCCACAAATAGCAAAACACTACATTTGATTAAAAACTAAAAGTGCCCATCACCCAGAAATTCCAGTGACACATGGTGGTGGCAGCAACATGCTGTGGAGTTGTTGTTTTTTTTTTTCTGTAGGATCTTGGAAGCTAGTCAGACTTGATGTTGAGATCAATGAAGGTAGATGCAGAGTAAACCTTGAATAAAACCCTTTGACCCGCAAAAGACCGGAGACTAGGATGGAGTTCCACCTTCCAGGAGGACAACATCACTGAATATATAGCCAGGGGTACAATGGAATGGTTCGAACCACAACATATACATGTGGTTCACAATACAGGACAAAATGTCAATTGAGACAGTTTTGTGTTATTGATGTCTGCATTTAGACCCTGATCCTGGTGCAAAGGTAATCCATCATTCTTGTTTTATTTGTCACAGCAGATGAGCACACGTAGTGTGATCTCAGAAAATGATTTTAGTAAATAATCTAATCAAGACTAAACATCCAACACAAAGAAAACGTGACTCATTGTTAAACCCTCAGCCATGCTCTAATATATATAATGTTTGTGGAGAGAGAGAGAGAGAGAGAGAGAGAGAGAGAGAGAGAGAGAAACAACAAACTGTGACAAATAATTTTTCACAAATGTTACCTACAGATAACATGGAAAAGCTTGTTATGACAATCGCTTTAGACTGAGAGCATACTAAGAGTGTGAACATTACAAACTCAAAATTCAAATCAAAATCGAAAAAATATTTTAAGTTCCAACTGTTCTGAAAAAGTTTAGAGCTTGCAATTTGAACTAAAAAGGGATTTTCAGTGTTATCAGATGAAGCTCAGAGCTGTGAGTTTCACAAATCAAACCAAAATGTGCTCATGGACATTCCTTCTGAGGGATTAAAATGGGTTAAGAAGATTAATAATGTATCAACCAAGAAGTTCTGAAATCATCAAGCTATTCACTAGTCTGTAGGCTTTAAGCCCACAAATATCACCAGACTTTCGATAAGCTCATTTTACAACCATTTTGTATTTCAGTGTATCACAAAGATGATTCAGCAGTGACTGCCCTTGGCTCCAAATTACTTTGAGGCAGTCTGCGCTACGTGAATGGGTTAAAGAAAAAAAGGAGCACGACTTATCAGGCCGGCCATGAATGATTGTGCTCCTGCTGTTTCTCTGTTTAAGGCATTTCCTTTCTTTGAATTTCCCCGCACTGTTACATTAAAGATGAGGAGCGGCAGCATGAGCCAAAACCAATTTAAATGCTTCCATTCCTTTGACAAAGATATCAATGAGCCAAAACATTTTCATTATCAATCTCATCTAACTCAATTTTATATCTAACTTAGTTATCTTACAGCAAAACAATTTTGCTGTGCCAAATTGTTCCTATAAGGGATGGAGCCAATGATGAGGACATTACTTTATTGATTTGCTTAACTGCAAGTAAATAATAACTTTTTGGAAGATCTTACAGATATTTTGGTCTCAGAAGTACATTATTACTGGAAGAACTGTCATGTTGGATGATGGTCTTCTCATGGAAGCAAAATGTCGTCCACCTTGAGTTGTTGGTTGTCTTATGAAACTGAACTTTCAAGTTATTCAGACTTTTTTTTTCTTCTAAGTAAACAGAAAGTGGTGAAATGCATTAGACCATTTAACCAAATCAATTCCCACTGAAAAAAGACATAGGAAGGAAATAACCTACAGCTGAGTCCATTCTAGTTGGAACTTAAAAAAACACTGGAATTTGCTCATTGTTGTGGTGCTAACTGCTATTGCGCATATAGGCATATTGTTGTCCTATTCATTTATTATTAATTTTCTTTTTCAATAATTTAGGTACTAAAATACCATGCTCTCAACAAGAGAAGATACAATAAACAATGGTGTCACTCGTTTTTCACTGATTTCTTGATCATAGCAGCTATACTGTAATGACTTTACTTGGTCATCGATGAGTTGAATTCAATTCAATTCAGCTTTATTCAGACTATATGAATTAAATAAAGATGAATTAAATTCAAAACATTTCAAAATAATTCAAAACAATATAGTAAAGTGCAGCTTAGATTGATTCATTTCAGATCATTCCAATATAATTAACTTCCACTTGCATCAGAATCAGCTTAAATGGCCAAGAATGACACATACAAGGAATTTGACTCAGGCAGCTTTTCTCAATAGTACATACTAAAATAAGTGGAATAAAAAATAGATACAATAAATCAATAATAATAAAGGATAATATATACACCAAACCGGGGTTATTGTACAGTGAGTATATACAGCAGTGCAGAGTTATAGTTTATTGTTCATGTGAATGGACTCACACTCTGTGACTACACAGAGTTCATCAGAGCGACAGCCTGGGGGAAAAAACTGTTCTTGTGTCGGGTGGTTTTGGCGTACAGTGCTCTGTAACGCCGCCCTGAGGGGAGGAGCCTAAACAGGTTGTGGCCAGGTTGAGAGGGGTCTGTGGTGATTTTCCTGGCCCGCTTCCTGACCCTGGACTGGTACAGGTCCTGAATGGAGGGAAAATCATTACCTATGATCCTCTCTGCAGACCTGACTGTTCTCTGCAGTCTGTCCTTTTCTCTTGCCTGGTGGCGGATCCGAACCAGAAAGAGATTGATGAGGTCAGGATCAGTTGATCAACTCAGTTTGATTCAATTCTCGTTTCCCCTAAAAATTAGATGTTGTTTTAGACTTGTGTGCTTGTTTTGTTATTTAATTAGTCATTAAAAAATGTGTGTGTGACTAGTAATGGGATCATTGTTGATTTTATTTGTGACTTGATCTTTTATAAATAATCAGTTTCCAGTTGAAGCATTGGTATTGTGATTCCAAAGAATAAATGTATTACTATAACACATTGTTCTCAGTCCTGCGATAAGGTTAAATATGGACACAACGCTCCACTGTTTAGAAGCTGATATATTTTAAGCACAGACTGATGGTGGACAGGAACCACTCTGGGAATCTGCATCCAGGGGCTTAAGGTTTAGAGGTCACCAAGGACACAAAGACAAACACAAATAAGGTTGCAACAATCAAATGACATAAAGTTATATGCATTTGTGTGTGACAGTGAATGGAAACTTCAGAAGCATGTCTAATTCCTCAGACTGAAATAAATCCCTGGTTGTTACCATTCAGACTGATCTAAAAGGCATTACTGAGACCACAGGCGTGAGAGAACACTGCTGTTGATCTGGTGATGGGGCATTAGTTCAAGAGGTGTTAAACATCCCTTCGTTAACACTTTCACACACAGTCTGTCAGTGTTATAAATGCCTGCAGCACTCGACACACACACACAACCATTCAGTTAACTCTTCAGTCACTTTGATTTAACCTTGTTAAACTGTTTCAGAGACATTTTTCTGAGTGAAGAGGGATTTTTTTACTTGACATGTGATAGGTGAGTTAATTAAGACAGTGACATTATTAAAGCCAAGAGTGACTGCGGCGTGTTTTTATTAATTCACCATCTGACCTTTTCCTCTGGATTCAAGATTCAGTAACAGCTGATACCTAGCAATTACTGCATGATAGTCTGAAAGCAAAGGAGCGATAGAGCAGGGTTTTCTTAGTTTAACTGTTAAAAATTGCTTTGGGTTTTACTGAATTTGCAAGACATACGACAAAGAAAAAAAATGCTTTTAAACTCAAATGATTTAAGCATCTTGGACACAGATGCTTTTTTTTATTATGATATGCAAGATGTCTGTAATAAAGTCAGCTGTGCTTAGTATAAAAACAGAGTTCCCTTGAATATTACTTCTCAGAAAAGGTCAGAACTTTAAATGGGAAAAATCTGACATTTACATAAATACAAAAAAGTAATTTCCAAAACCAATTTCCTACATGTACTGATCAGCTTAAAGTGCTCACACTCTTTAATATTAGACCAATGAAATTATTCATTGATTTAGAAAAAGTCACAGTATTACTCAATTTTCACTTCAAGCAACAAATGAAACTTAAAGAGAAGTTTCATATTTTGTATTAGTGGAGTTCTGTTAAGAAACTACGAGGAGCCAATGTCTTAGCTAGAAGAAGTATCTTAGCACTTTACTTTGATTAAAGATTAATTTTTGTGTTTCCGTGTGTATCCAGTCCAGGTAACTTAGACAAATTGCGTGGTGGGTGGGACTGCCTTACATTGTCAGTGTCAAATTTGCCCCACAAAACGAGGAAATGACACAATGCTAGTTTATAAAACGTAAGAAATATCCTAGAGGTTCAACTGAATGCTATTTTAATGTTATAGCTTCTGCTCTGCTATGGTTTTTTTGTGCAAATAATTTTAGATTTATCTTTAAAGGGGACATATTATCCAAAACCCACTTTTTCGTTGCTTTAGTATGTATATTTGGGTATCTAAGGGTGCCTCCCGACTCCTTAAATGTATGTTTCGACAACTAAGTCAATGTTTTATAAACTGCTGGAGTCGACAAATGGGTCCAAAAACGAACTGTTTCGTACTTCCTCAAGCCTGTGATGTCCTGGGCGGTGTAATCTGCATATTCCCAACCCTACTCTGTTGGTGTCCCCACCCACACAGCCTCAAAAACCTAAGCAGCCACACCCCCTTGGCTTCACCTGTACGCAACACCCAGAGCGCTACCCCCTAAAACGATTATTCTTCTATTTAAAAAAGACAGGAAATATATCCTCATAGGTCACAATACCTAAATAATACATCTGCTACAGCATTTAATTTTAGACAAACTGCGAAAACAGATAGCAGCGATCAACAACAAGAGATATCTGTTATATGTCCATAATGTAATATTTTACATTAGAATGGGATTTATTTGAGACTTTAATCTTTTAAGGAAGCCTAGTTATTGTGTGCAGCAGAGTGATTCTCCACCCTTTAACATCGAAGATAACAAAGAATAAAAAAGTAAATAAAAAACACAATGTGAAGGAAAAGAGTAGGCCATGGTGGCTGATATCTGTCAGGTTTCTTTATTGCTCCTCCAATTGAATCATGAACAAAGTGATCACGATGAGCATTTAAACGTTTCCATATTCAAATATTACATTTTCAAAAAGTTTAAAAATTCTATTCAACCCTAACATGTGGTATAAAGTTGAGGTTGTGCTATTGAAATATTGCTGTGAACTTCGGTTTAAGACGTAGCCATGTTGCATTACTGAGTTCTTTTTACAACGATCACAAGTTAATCTGGCTGTCAAACTGTGCAACAAACAAAACAAAACTCCTATCATGTAATTGTCTCTTGAAAACATGGAGACAACAGTGCCATGCAGCAGTGAGGTGAGTCATAGCGGAAGGATTTGTTTTCGCGAGTTGGGCTCTCATTTTCCTTTTTTTTAATACATTTTTTATTCAAATCATGGTTTCGTTATCATTTTAAGGTTTCAGTATCAGTTGTATCAGCTGTATAATGTATCAGTTTGGAAAGATTTTTGTAGTGCTGAAAGGGAACTTTGTGTTGGGCAGAGCTTCTGCTGCCCAGCTTTCATACGGCTGACCTGGAAAAAAATAAAAATAAATTGATGAGCTGTTTTCATAAACAACACCTTGAAAACTATAGATTGCTATCTCACCTGACAGTTGAATTATTTGTTTTCATTCTGTGTAAATAAAACCGAACCGACAAGACATGTTACTCTGTAACACTGGCAGCCATTTTTCTCCTAAACTCAATCATTGCCACGGTTATGCAACGTTGTCTCCTGCTTTTTCGAGCAAAGCCTGTTAACATCATTTCATTTAGGCAGTCTAAAACAATGTCAACAACCAGAAATTAGCATTATATGTCCCCGTTAAATAACAATCTAAGACAACAGTTGCTGTAACATGGAAGATAGCTATTTTACTACTTATACAGATTTGGCCATTCAGCAGTGTTAGTTTCCAGGAACAGCCACTTTCAATTGAAATGAAGAACCGATGAAAAAGAATGTCATGAGACCTAGTGCCAAAAGAACCAACATGAGTAACTCTTTTTAGCCTACATTTTATCCCGCTCACACTAGTCCCATCTCTACAGTTGGAAACTTGCATCTCTCATAATTTCACAGTGTGTCATTGTTTCCTTTATTAATAAAGCATATTAATTATTTGTGGTCACCAAAGCTGCATTGGTTTTGAAGCCTTTTACGATACCAAGGAACTGTATCACCATTGTTGAACACTTCGTTTATGTGAATACTACTCTAGGGGTTGTTTTGCAAGTTTAGCTGCCCAGACTTCTCTTCTTTTTTTTTCTGAAGTTTATGTAGCCCTTGGTAGCTGGAGAATGGCTACCTATCTAGCAGAAGTTTGCTTCAACTTCTCCATGAAATAAAAACAACTTAATGCCTTACCCGCTTGGTCCCTCACACCAGTGTAGTGAAGAAGAGAAATTGGTGAAGTATCTGAAGAATAAACCCATGAGCAGCATAAAAATGTGTATGCCCAATGATCTGAGTTAAAGCAGGTTCACCATCCTCCTATGCAGCACTACACTAAACAGCACAAAATTATAAAAATACATAAAAAAATACAATAAAGGGTAAACCATGGTGTATGATTTTTGGCTGCTGTGAAAATGTCACTTTCTTACATCAGGCTGAGCAAAATCAAAGTCTCTAAAACCTGTCTCTAAGATTGTTTATTGTTATTAAGCAATTAGGGATGTATAGCTTGCTTTGTCCCTACCCCATCTTTAACAGGTTCCGGATAAGCTACATTGAGATAAGATGCTGAAATAAAACTTTTTTCATATTGCTACATTGGGACCATAATCTGGATCAATATAGAAATTCGTAAAAAATGAGTATGAGGGTAAAAAAGAGAAACTCCTTAGCTTTGGGACTCTGATAATAGGATAAGCGATAACACTAAAATATGCATAAAGATAGAGTACAAGTTTTTGTAGGAAGATAATACTGACTTATTATCATTTTAAACTATGAACAAGTACCATGTAATCATCAAATATACTCTACTTTTTTCATTTTGTGGATGGCTTCTTGGTTACTTACAGCAACTTCTGTTATTAGAATGTTCCTAAAACAAAAACAATGAAAATTAAGGGGAGAAAGATGAGTGGTTTGAAAAAAATATGAATGCAGCAGCATAAATGTGTCTTGATATAGAACTATATCAGGAAGGGTAGAGTATATACTTTGTTCCTGCTTCAGATAAAATCTGCAGCTCAATGGGAAAATGGTTTTGAATTTTCTTTTATTCATTTTAAGAATAAAATTTGATGTATGCCATGTGTTTGTATTGACCTGACTCAATAATTTTGTATTGCATGTTGTACATGCTAGAGCCTGAAATGTTTGCATATTCAGTTTTGCAAAATACCTCAAGTCCTAGTTACATGTAGAAAGATTTTTCCTTCAATTCTCAGTTGGATTTAGTTACGGAGTTTGAGTAGGTCATTTTAATTCACAAAAGCTGTATTACGAACCATTCCATAGTTCCTCTAACCACATGTTTACTGGACAGGGAACCTCTGACCCAGTCTTATGTCTTATGGAGCCTCTAAAGGTTTTTTATTTAAGGATTGCCCTAATATTCAATTGATCTAATAAACTCTAATTAGTTTCCCTGTCTCTTCCATTTCTGAATATAAGTAATTGCACAGTATTATTATTTTTCCATCATATCGCATAAATGCAATTAAAAGCCTTCAGTTGATCTCAAATACAAAAATGAGAGATCTAATTTCTCCGGCTTTTTTTCGCTGGATATCTGTCAAATCTTGAAAAGCATTTAAGATCCTCCTTCTTACATAAAAAGTGCTTAATAATCAAGTTGCATTATATGTATACATCAGAGATCTGATTGTTCAATTTGTTGCCAAAAGAGCTATTCGCTCTCAGACTGCATATTTACCCCCATTCAATATTTTCAGTGTGTTTACCCTGTTCACAAAAAAATGCACTAGAACTATCTATGAATAAAACAATAAATATCAGAAGCTTAAATTTGTTTTAGATTAATTTCATCCTTAGCATCATTTCTCATAAAATACAGCAAATTGTTTTGGGCATTTCTCAAATTTGATGCCTTTAATGCTGGATTTCAAAAACCTGCACTGTGAAAAATAGGGAGAAAAATCACATAATTTGTTGTGTGTTACTGTATGTCTATAGGACTTTTTGGGGGGTGAATTGCAGAGCCGTGGAGTGTCACAAAAGAAAAAAAAAGTGTGGTTTACTTTGTATTTTTTGTATTTTCTCAGGGTGTTAAAAAAATCACATATTTACCTCGATGCACAAAAGAATTCTCATAGAAAAAGCCAGTTGAAGAGTGTATTACAAAACATAGAATAAAGAACAAGTGTATCTGATAGTGTGCGTGTGTGCGTTTGCGTGGTTGCGTGCATGTGTGTGTGTCAGTGCTCCTCCTCCGTGGCTTCTCCTGGGACTCCACCCTTTGGCTCATGGGACGTTCTGGCCGCTCACAAGCACATTTTCTTTTTTAGACCCTCTTCTCCCAGGGCAATCTAAGAGGAAAAGACAAATTAGTAGTTGTCACGGTGTAGCTACTCAGCTCCACCATAAGCTCCAGCACCACACACTTGCCCTCTCTGAGATTTTTCCAGCCCAAAGTACAGCGTCATGTCCCAGACAGTCGAGGATGCAATGTTGCAAACTGCCCACACCTTCAGGCATTATCTTGATGGCATATGTCCAAAGCTGCAGTGGCCACAGAATTGATGTTACTTTCCCTGCTGTGAATCCGTACTATATAAATAAACTGAATTGAAAATATATTGAATATTATACCATGGGTACGATGTGTTAGGGAGTGTACAGAATATGTTTTTCTCCATACATAGTGCTTTCCATCTATGACAAGCAGTTTACTTGTGTTGTATCTGATTAGAGAATGTTCTTTCACTTGTTTGATCTGTATTCTAAATGGGTTGTCGTTGATTGCAACTGGAACTTCTTATGGCTTTCTTTTAACATTGGCTTTCTTCTTGCCACCGTTGCATAAAGACCAGATTCAGGGAAATCAAAACTAATAGATGGACTTTTCCAATTTGTCTCCCACATCGAGTCGTAGGCTTTCTTGTAATCAATCCAGACAGTGCACAGGTTGGTCTTTCAGGACTTGCAGTCTTGGACAACTGTTCTGTCAACCAGGAGCTGTTTTTTCTTAGCAACTCTGGTATCTCTACCAATGCCTTTCTATGCTTTGCTCCTGTATTGATCCATGTGCTTGCTTATCTTAGCTGCGTTGATGCCTAAGGTGAGCTTCCAATTTGTGGAGAGACAGGTTATTGGGCGATAGTTGGATGGAACTGCACCTTTGGTGGGATCCTTCAGAATCAAGATCATTCACCCTTTGGTTAGCCATTCTGGGTGAGTCCTATCTCTTAGCAGCTGGTTAAGGCGCTCAAGGAGTGCTGTGAGTTTTTTTAGTTAGTAGGCATGGATCATGGCAGGTGCTGTCCAGTTTTTCATACCTGAGACTCTTAATTGGATGTCTGCCAATGTGATGGTAAGCGATTGAGCACTGGTGTCATGTGCTGCCTCCTTTTCCCATATGCTCTTTCAATATCTTTCAGTTTCCAGCCTTGGTGGGTCTACTCTACTGCTATTGCCCGTCCAATGTGCGTACACCTTCACTGGTTGGGTTGCAAACAGCCTGTTTATTCGTCTGGCCTCATTGTCTTTTGTGTACCTCTTTAGGTGGCTGGCCAAGGCTTGGGGTCTTTGTTTGGCAGTTTCGAGTGTGAAAATAAGGAGTGTAACGTCTTTCACATATCTAAAAGGGGCTTTAAATGACTTATATTTCGCTGTCAATAGAGATTTTGAGCTTCTCTCTAAGGCTCTCCCAGTTTTCAGATGTTAAAGTGGTTATATATCAGGGATTTTACCTGCTAAATGTCTTTGTCGCGTTTGCGTCTCTATATCTCTAAATTTTGTTTTACTTTCTCCCACACAACCACTCGCGCATGCGCACAAAGATGTCAACAAAGACCCTCCTAAAACACATTCGCACATGGAGTAACTGCTACATCAGTCTGATTAATTGCAAACCCAAGACCAGCCCCTAGCCTATAACCGACTGGTTTAAGTAGGCCTACAGTTGTGTGGCTTACAGTGAAAGCACCTCTCAGATCTTGGGAATTTTGAGATCATGCAAACCTGATTATTATTTTTTGTCGAACACTTTGGTACGCCGAAAATCTGGCGTGGCCCCGGAGCGCTATCAGACCTTAATTAATTAGCACTAACAGACAGCATACACCTTTAACCTTTTGATGTGCAGCATGGGTCAAAAATGACCCGGCTCATTTTCATTTTATCTTTGCAATAAATTATCCAAATCATTCAGTAGTCAAGGTATTCTTCAATTAACTTGTTTTAGAACATCAAACATGAGTATTTTATTTTTTCCTTTGTTACTTTTAAGTAAAAAAACATTTTTGTATCAGTACCCCTCTAATGCACAGCATGGGTCCAAAATGACCCATATCCATTTTCTATATTACTATCTTGTATAGCTTAGGTTTCTATAACATATCTTTCAAATAAATTAATTTGATTAGTTACTTTTCTAAGTATGTGGTAAATATTGTGTTTTGGTTTACCACAAATAATCCTTTTCTTTTTGTTTTTTCCTTTCTTATTGTACGGACAATCACAGCTTTTGTATTCCTACATCACTTTACACACATGGGTCAGAAATTACCCACATGCCTTTACTAGCATTTGGAGTGGAAAGACAGTAGGCAACTCAGCACAGATTTTTTTCCCTCTCTCTCTCTATGTAACTATTGTTTTTAATCATTCTAACATTACCTCAAATCATATTTGATGGCAATTGTGAACTGTACATAATATTTGATATTTGAGCTTACTTTGATAGTGAGAACATTATTTTAGAAAGTTACAAGTTGTTATGTAGTGTTTGTTGCTAGTGGTGGTGGTGGACGGTGCGGACAGATTTATCTAATAATATAACAAGAAATACTTAACTAAGTAGTTTTCTAGGCTCCTTAGCAAAGTAGTTAGCTAAATAATTAGTAGTAGTTACCTAGCCAAGTCAGTAAAATAAAAGTACAAATATTTGTACTGTATGTATGTATATTGATGTGCATCTGAAAATATTGTGCTTTTGATTTTCTTTATCCAGCATATAGCTGTTTGCAGATTTACTGCTGAGAAGGTTGCAGAACTGCTGCAGCAAGAGCCAGACGAAGATGAGGAGGCCATGTTTACAGATTCAAAGTTTGACATGTCTGATGATGATGACCCAGAATATTTGCCACAGGATGAAGCAAATGCTGTGGGAGTGTCTGGAAATCCAGCTTTCCTGCATGAAGAATAGTCATCTCAAGATTCAGAACACTCATCTAATGAATCCTCTGAAGAGGAAACAGTCCAGTAGTCTGAGTAAAAAAGGATTTTAGTAGGATGAAAATCCCTCAACACATGGCAGAACATACAGCCACATTCTCAGGACCTGCCCAGGGCCTCCCTCTGGATCAACAGCTGTATCGCCAAAAGATGCTAAGGATATGTTCATACGTAAAAACATTGAGGAGGTTCTAAAATGCACCAACTTAAAGTGGCAAAGCACAACCACAGCAACATAGAAAGAGTGGAGAAATATTGATAAAGAAGAATTTATGGCCTTTTTTGGTTTGGGGGGGAGGGAGAGGGACGGGGCTGGGATGTGGCCTTGCAGACGCTGTTTGTGGATCTGCTGCAAAACCAAATTGACAATACTGATACAGCTAAACTCAATAGCCATGTTATGTGTTACAAAATAAAATAAACATGTTGCAAGTATTAAATACATACATTTTTGGCCCCACTTAAAATACTTTAAATAAATTATCATTAGGTATTAAGTACTTTAATTTTAAATCACACTTGGATTACTTTGATATAGCAATATAAAAACAATTTTTATTCATGAAATATGAAAGGAAAAACAGAGATAATGATCTTTGGTTATCAAAAATAAGACATTTAAAGAATACTTAGAATATTCAATTATGAAATAAATTGATTTCAAAAGACAGCACAAAGAAAAACTCATTCAGCATAAAATAACCTGGAAATTGAATGCAGGTTATTTTTGATCCATGTTGTGCATTAGAAGGAGTGTGGACATGTTGTGCATCAAAGGGTTAAAAGTTTGAAATGTTCAATAGAAATTATTCCCAAAAAATAGCCATAGTAATGAATGTTCAGGTAGAAAGCCAGACTTTATTTGTGTATGGCTGAGAATTTCAAGCCTATCCTTTTTGAAGGCCTCAGCTCTGGACACAGTGAATGGTAAACAACAACACTCACCTATTCACACTAGAACTTGAGATGACCTGAGGAAAAAAAAAAATCAAAGGTTAAAAATGTCAGATCTTAGAGGGTACTTAATTCACTACATCCATCCTACTGGCACGAGTACAGCAAGGCACCAGCATAGTTTAATATGTATTAGAAAATCTATATCTGCCCCAATTATGAGAGAAAGGGCATCATTCATCATCTATAGGGTAATGTACTGCAGGAAGAACAGCAAGTCCCACGGAAAGGGATGTGGCTTTACTTGAAAACAAAGTTTGGCCAGTATTTTAATGAGGAGCAAAGAGAGTACTGTAGCTTCAAGACGGCAAAGCATTTGTGGACTTGCATGACAAAAATAAAACATTAAACAAGTAATAAAATCCTGGAGATGGTGTTTAAAATGATACAAGAAAGGCTTCAAGGTGACCTGAATGCAGCTCAATAAGCATTGATGCTTGTAACTTGCTGCTTTATATTGATATGATAAAAACTAGGTGACTTAGACATCTGTCTTTATTCGATTACCTAATTTCTCTTTTGAAGCAAAAATGCTGCATGTAGAGACCGATGGCCCAAGAATGACCTTACAAGCTGGGAGATGAGGCAGTAGAAGACAAGACTGCGGGAATATAGAAGTAAAGGGACTCTTACTGGCATCCTTGTGCCAGCAGTGCTGACTAGAGAAAAAAAAAACAGAAATGGATGAGAAGAGATGGATGCATAATTTGCTAACTGTGCCATATCATGTTCATAAATGCTATATATCAGCAATTACTAGATCCATGGTTCATTCTATGATACTCTTTGAGAAACAGGTTAGTCATGTATTTAGAGTAATGGGCTGTGAGAAACCAGAGCACATTAACATTAAGCCTGAGGATAAAGAACAAAGTGCTGATTTAAATGCAGTGAACTTTGTGAAATCTTGGTAAGCTTTCAAAAAGCCCAGATATATAAACAGATACTGAGGAACTGAGGAGAAGCAAATATCCAACTGCCAAGGATCTGAATCATACTTGTCAAGAGGACAAAACAGAAAGAAAGGGTGACATCCCAGAGCCATGGATATTGTGAGAAATAGTGAAAATAAGGAAACAGGCAGAAGCCAACAGCAAAACGTTCCTAAAATCAAGGAAATAAAAGAGAGAATGGCCTTTTGGTAACAGAGACATAACCAGAAAGTTGTGAGTTATAGGTGTAAAAAAGGCAGTATCTAGTCGTAATGACTACCAAATAAAATCAAACTTTATTTATATAGCACTTTTTATACAAAATAAAATTTCAAAGTGCTTTACAGATTAAAATGACCTCACAGCCCCCGCCCCAACCCAGAATAAAAATGTGAACACAGCTTTACTCCTTCTCCTCCAAAACCATTTCCAATGCACACCGAAAAGCAACAGTAAACAAAGCCAACATTAGGCTGAGTACAGATGAGCCAGGAAAGGAAACGGCATCATGGGAGCCATCTGCATCGACACAGCAGCCAAGGCACTAACCCAGGGTGTCTAGAGGAGGCGAGGCTGGGACCCCTACCTCCACCCAAGCACTACCTGGAGAGCACCCAGGCAGCAACAGCAGACCACCACTCCTGAGGAAGAGGGCTCCCTCAGAGGAAACACTGGAGGGAAGATTGAAAATAAGAAATTAAAATAAACAGTAGATAATGACATTAAGAAGTAAAATACTGATAAAAAATGTTAAGACTGATAACATTTATAATTATTTAGTGAAACACATTGTTAAAATGTAATCAAATAAAACTTGAGGAGCAATTAAGAAGATATTAATAAATAATAATTAGTTAAAAGCTTGGCTAAAAATGTAAATATTGAGCCTACTCTTAAAAACATTAATTTTCTCTGCAGCCCTGAGGTCCTCCTACAGCCTGTTCCAGAGGTGAGGGCCATAATAATGAAAAGATGCCTCACCATGAGTGCGTGTCCTGACTATAGGGATGACAAGTAGATGGCTGCCAGAGGAGCACAGAGACCGTGGCGGTTCATATGGTAATAGCATTTCTGAAAGATAAGAAGGCCCGAGAGCATTAAGGCACTTAAAGACCATTAAAAGAACCCTAAAATAAATCCTAAACATACGGGGGGCCAATGCATTGTTTTTAATATGGTTTGTAGTGCTCCCACCTCCTGGTCTTCGTCAGAACACGTGCTGCTCAGTTTTGTAAAAGCTGTAAACCTGAGTTCGTCTTTTTGGGAAGACCAGAAAGCAGGGCATTAAGGTAATAAAAGTCAGCTCAGAGTCAACCCAGGTTCGTCACTTGTGACGAAGGATTAAGAGACAGTGATCATAGTTTAGCAAAAAGGTTTCTCTATCTGAGCCGAAGGGCCGATAATTAAAAGTTCCGTTTTGTCCTGGTTGAGCTGGAGAAAGTTTTCTGCCATCCAGTATTTGATGTATAAAATGCAGTTAAAAAGTGCATCCATTGTCCGTGTGTCCTCAGGAAACAGGGAGATGTACAACTCTTCATCATCAGCATAACTATGGAAATTAATTCCATGTCTTCTGGTGACACTGCAAAGAAGGAGCAGATAAAGGTTAAAAAGTACTGGGCCTAAAATTGAACCCTGGGGCACACCACATGTGATCCTGTGAACCTTAGAGGAGCATGACTCTAAACTTACCATAAAAGTCCTTTCTTTGAGATAACCATTTATAAACAGCACCAGAGAGGCCGATCTGTTTTAAACAAGTTCAAAGAATAGTGTGGGCCACTGTATCAAAGCCAGCGCTTAGATTCATCAGAACCAACACTATAACTTTCTGAGCATCGTAATTTAATCTAAAATCATTAAAAATTTTCAGAAGGGCTGTATTTCTGCTCTGGTTCACTCTAAAACTAGACTGACATTTCTAGAAGACATTATGAGCATTAATAAAATCATTAAGTTGAATTAAAACAAACTTTTCTAAAACTTTGCTTATAAATGGTAAGTTAGATACCGGTTGGAAGTTGTTAAAATCATCAAGCTCGAACCTGCTCTTCTTCAGCAGGGGCCTCACTACCGCCCCTTTAAAGACGCTAGGAAAAACCCCGTCTGAAAGGAGCAATTCATCATTGATTCATCGTTAAAATCTTGTCTCTAAAAGATCCATAAAATTGCTTAAAAAACAAAGTGGGGATTAGGTCCAGAACGGTGGTGGGCTTCACTGAGGAGAAAACTTTATCAAGAGTTCCAGATTCCCCTGGAAAACACAGACACTCAAATGTTCTAAAACAATTTTAGTTTGAGAATATTAAATATTACCTCAACAATAGTATATCTGATGATGTCTACCTTCCCTCTGCAGTGGTATCCAAACTCCTCACACAAATTGTTTCAGGGTGTTTTCTGAAATGCATTAGAGGCATGGTTAAAAATGTTGCCTATGGTGGAAAAAAAATTGTGGGATTATTTTTATTTTCTGGAATGATTCTGGAAAAGTATGAATTTCTGGAATTTCTTACAGCACTTTTGATGTTTTATTTTGTTTAAATAGAGGTTCCTGACTAAGTCAAAAATCCTTGATTAACTAAACAAATTTATTTGATTCTTTTAAGCATTTAAAATGTAAAATGGGTCAATGCCGACCCTAACACAGGAGGAAGGTTTCAAGTTTATTTATGACAAACAAAAACATAATTAACAAAAATTCTAGCCTATTGCAATTAACTCTCTAACAGCCATAGACTTGACAGGTATTGTATTGTGCGTGCTATTTTAGTAGATTACCCCTGGGCCGGTCTGGGACTCATTTTCAACCCTGAACTTTCATGCCTCAGACCGACCCACTTTATGTCACAACCTATTTTGATTAAAATTAGAGATCTACCAATAACAGTATCAGTTTTCAGGCCGGTACAGTTCTAATATATTTGTAACATAATCGGTTAAAGTACGCTGATACCATGAACTGATACTTAAAATGTGGAGACTGCAATAAATTCACAGAATTCTTTTTCTTTTTTGCTTGAGATTTTAGTTTTGTAGTCATTTTTTTTATATTTTTTGTTTTTTGTCTAATTCACCATCATCTGTTATAACAAGCAAATAAGAAAATAAAATCTGTCTTCCAATTCAATTACATTGTCAGTTTTGTTTGGTATAAATAGCATTGGTATTCAGCATCAGCATCTACCCAGATCCAAGGACTGGTATGGTATTGGTTTGAAAAAAGTGGTATTGTTGCATCCCTAATTAAAAGCATGCAATTAAAACCATGCATGTTAAAGCTAAAATAGTGCACTGTTCTGTAAAGCCTTGTTATATAGAATATATTTTTCTTTATCCAATTAATGCAATTATAATGCCCTTTATCCAATTCACAAGGTGGATTTATTTCCGGATGTGTTTACATCTATATTTCCATATCAAATACACTAAAGCTTTAGAGAATATTATTTTTATTGTGGTAGGTGCAGTAGGGGAGTTTAGGGAAACTGAAGTGTGAAAGGGAGAACAGTCTAATCAGGGACTGATTGTAGAGGTAGCAACTCAACATAGTGATTCTGACATAGTTAATGAATATTTTGTAAATAATAAAGATATTTCAATGGCAAAAAATGCTGGCTTAATTTATATTTATTTCATTCTATTCTATTTCAAATATGGACTTTGTTTATTCATAGTCTCACTTTTAAAGAAAAAAATATATGACAGGTCACACTGTTATTTGGGCATAGAAAGGAATCTTTGCTTTAATTAAAACACGAAATAGCATTTAAATTTGATCATCATTCTCAGTACAAATCCCCCAATTTTAAAAAGCATTTGATTATTTGACGTCAGTTTTATTATTGTAGTGATGAATCAGCTAGCATTGCAGGGCATTTTTCAAAGCAGGTCTACACCATGCCTTTTATTATATTTGTACAAATTTATAATAAGTCAATAAGTAATCTTGCTCCATCCCAGACTTGTTGGCCCATATTGATTGATGCTGGATTTTCCTTCCAACTCTAGGAGCTACGTACAGGACAAAGTTAGTCAGTTATTTGTTGTTGTACAAAATTACATGTTATGTTAGCTGCCACAACGTTGCACGATTCGTTGACTTGATAAACTAATTGACGGTGGTTAGCAGGGAAATTTCAACGTATTGTCTTACCTGTTTTATTGTCCTCGTTAGCTGTCAAAAACCACAAGCTTTTTTTGGTGTTCAGTTTTGCACGAGCAAAAACGGGCATCTGTTTGAGCTTTCCTCTATGCAATCATAGTCCTCTCCTTGCCACCCTTTATTTCTCAAACACCGCTGACTGAGTGCTCTGAAGTTTCATGTCAAGGTGCACCTGAAAAACAAACAAAAAAAAGGTCTGCAAGCTGGGTGCTGTGAAGCGACCCAGTATGGCAAGACATTTTGGTTAAAAACTCTGTATCCTTGACATCCACTGTTGTGTATGCCAAATAGTACACAACAACATAGTAACTACTTAAACATTTTCACCTAAAAGTTTGAAATTTTTGTTAAAATAATTCAAAAATACTCTGTCTAGCACATCTTTTTGCCTAGTTGCACCTTTTACACAATAGTACAAGTCTGCTTGCCATAGACCCAACCCCTGCGGCCCAAATACTAGATCAGCCCAACGGGAAATGTTGTGGTCCTCCCAATTAGCCATTCCGGGCCTGGGTTACTGTACCTGCAATTTAAGGACAATCCACTGCCGCAAAGTTTTTCCAGTGTTATCAATTTTGCGCTCTTCATTTGAAATTTTGATATATTATAAACACATGTTTTTGGTTTTAATGTGACAAAACATAAAACAATTAAAAGGAGTGGATGCTTTTCCTGGGCTAGGTACATACTGGATTTACTGAACATCTTAAAGCAGGGGTGTCCAAAGTGTGGCCCGGGGGCCATTTAAGGCTCTTGGACGGATTTTGTACGGCTTCTGACCACCATAAGATTGGTACTCTGCAATTGGCACCACAACACAAATGACTGATACAGATAGAGCCTTTATTTATAAGCGCATTGTTTTTGTTGACAAATCAAAAACATTAGAAAATGATCCATTGAACAAAACAAATTATTCCTCTTTGAACATCATATTTTCTTCTTCATTCTTTTCAATTTCATTTCATAAACGACTAACGCAAAAGCGAGACAACTAATCATAGCTAAAAAGTAACAAAGCCATGTATGTTGAATCTACAATCTTTAAAAATCCCTTTTCTACTGTACAAGAATTCCTATTTTATTTGTTGTATTAAAATATTACATGTTTAATTTACTGTTAAGCAGGTAAAAAAAAAACACTAAATTTTATTAGGTTAAAATCATATTTTTGTGGCCCATGGGCACTTTCAAGTTGATGATTTTGGCCCTCGTAGCAAATAAAAAAAATTTGGACACCCCTGTCTTAGAGCATTCAGCTACGGGCATGTTTTCTGTTTTTTTAGTTTTAGTTTTTTGTTTTTTTGTATTGAAGATATAAAAATGAGAAACACACCTCAACACAAGCACATCCTCCAGAGTTCTCCTCTTTGTATAAAATACACTAACAGAAGTCGATTTTGTCTGGAAGGTCTGCCTAGATGATATGATATGTTGCTTAAAACTTGTAAAGCACAGAGCACCAGAGGTCCCCGAACCCTAGAGACTGCTTTGCAGCCAACCAAAGGCATATCTGCAGGCAGCTACATCACACGCTATTATCTGTCTGGTGCTAGTGTTCATCATCATGAGCTCTGAAAACTGGGTACTGAAACATCCAAATGGTGAAGATTCCCAGCGGAGCACTGCTTTCTCTTCCACAAAGCCTGAACATATTGCATTACAGTAGTGGGAATATGAGACAGAGCTGTGTCTGCTGGAGGTTTGTGTTGTGCCTCAAAGGTAAGTTGAATAAGTTGAACTCTGCCAAGCAGACAGAAGAAGTGGTCTTTGATTGTTTGAGCTCTATAGCAGTACACCTTTAAGAAGCAAAAAGAAGTGAGGGGAGGGGGAATTGTAAACAGCTTAATCGCTAGAACAAAATGTGATTTCCTCATAATGAGAAAGGGTGTAGCAGATCACACTAAGAGCTGTGATTGCTGACATCTCACTGGGTGCCAATGTAGCAAAACTAATTCATACATACAAATGTATGCTTAAAAAAACATAAATTTACTTAGGGCTAATTAATAATCAAATAAGCCAATGAGCAGTAAAACACACAGATGATTTATAAAGTCCGAGCGCACGTGAGATCACAACAGAAGACAAAAATGTAGCCCGTAGCTGTGCTGCATATGCTGTCATCTCCGTCAGATGCAATTGTTTTTTTTGTTTTGGTTTTTTAATGGACGCCAGACTGTGACGAACTGAGAAATTTGTCTGTCATAGAAGGATGTGAACATTTTGTGGAGGAGAAAAGACAAGAAGACAGGAGCAGGAGCTTTATCCCTTTTCAAACTAAACCAACACAAAGGCCTTGAACCTGAAGTTCTCTGTTGTCATTGCTAATGAAATGTGCAAACTTCCAGATGAGGTCAAAAGATATGCACACCTCTACATCCACTATGACTTCATTACAGGGTTCTTGATGACAGATGAAGCTTTAAGTGAATTTATGCATGCATGAGAAAAGCTGACATTGGTTAACAGACACTTTAACCCAGAAATGTAGCAGACATTAAACATGTTTGAATTAAGAGCAAATTACAGTTCATGCAAGCCCTTTGATGCTGGATTAGAATTAATTTTATCTGATCCAGCAGATATTTGCAGGTCACATGGCCCAACATCAGTGCTGGATTGTTAAAAATCACACAGCTCCAAAAGCACTTAACAGATGTTGATTTTATCAAATTCATCCACAAACAAGAAAGATTGCATACAGTATGCGGTTAATACTTTTAGCATTGCAGGATCACATTATCAGTAAAGTGCTGTTTCCAGATAAGAAGCTATTTTTATATTAATATTTTTAAATAATTCTAATCAAAACATGTTTGGAATAAATTATACCCTTCTTATGCAAATATGATAGAAATAACGTCTCCATCTCTCTGTATTGAACAGAACCAATTTGCATGCAGTATTTCTTACATATAAAGAGACATCTTTGAACAGCTCCTGACTGACAGTGTTTTAATGGCGACTGCTAATATATTTCTTGCACTTGAAGTGTGTTTACTGTTTCTTATTGACATCGGCGTGCGGGTGGATACGCGATCAGGCACTGCTGCATTACATATGAGATGTCCTAAAGTGCAATAAATCATTACAAAACTGACAAGCAGAAGGACTTCGGCAGTAAAACACACTTCATCAAAAGTAATGTGTTGAATGTGTTTTTGATTTTTTTTTTTTTTTTCTACCGCTGTAAGAGCTAAGTGTATATTTTGGATATAAGTCTTATCTGATCAGTCAGACGAAGAAAATACCAGTCAAGGGCAGAGAACATCTGACAGCTTCTTGGAGTGTATGATGCAGGAACATTAGTGATAAATCCTTTGTGCACTGCAGACGGTGGGGTGGGGACATTGTAAATTTGACTTGCTTCGAACCAATGCCATCAAATCCCCTGACACTGGTGTCTGAAGAGTTTGAAGGGCAAGAAAACACCTTAGACACACAGATAGACAGATGTGGACATACATATTAAGCATATTGGGGGCTCTGGGTGGCTGCCCTCGGGGGATGGACTGTGTTTGCCTACCTCAGGGTGAGCCCACCAGAATTCTTGGGGGCTTTGTGTTGCAGGCCTTCTATTGTTCTCACCACTATAAGTTCTACCACTTCCAGGTGGCACAGTACCTCACAAACACCCACTCAAAACAAATAAATATTTCGAAAGATGATAATTATATTAATAGATCCTAAAATGTATTTAAGGAGACTACAATAGGTGTCTGCAATCACTGGTTTTAAACTAAATGGCTTTAAAATCAGAACGAGAATCTTTGCTACTGTAAAATGTATTATTATTTCTAGGATTTTTTGTTCTTTTCCCTGAATCAAACGTTTATGTTCAGGCTTTTACTGGATGCCTTTAAAAATGTGTGAATTACACAAGGTACATCACAGTTCTTTAAAATTTTTTTTTTTTTTTTTGTGTGCTTTTACATTTTTACCCTTACCAGCAACAAACTCCTGCGTGTATTTCTGCCTCTTATTTTCAGTCTTACTTTTGCTTGGTCAATGTGACTAATGGTAACTTCCAAATGTTGTTATTTTCATAACTTTATAGGACTGCAAGTTATTGCTTAAAACACACATTTAAGAAGTTCCTGTTGGACTAGAAAGTTATGTAGGACTGCCTTCGAACTTGGCCTATGAGGATATTCTTTATGCCTCAGGATGTTTTGCGAAAACCAAAAAAGTTTTAAAAGTTGTGATATGCTATTAAGAAACTCCGCTGTGAGTCAGACATGCAGAGCATGTATGAGAGGCTTCATCTCACATTTGAGAATCCACAAAACCGAGGGTCTATAGGAAGGTCAGTGACATTTGCATGAAGGTAGATGGTATCAGGTTCTGACTGCCTTGGGGGGTTTCCCAGGGCAATCCCAAATCTTGCAAAGAGACCATATGCTGTGAATGTTGTCTCTCACGAGGATCTCAGTTACATTTTTTTAAAATGAAGCAGAAACTTTTTCTCAAGGTGGATTGCTGAAGGCTGTCCCCAAAAGGCAGCACACTGAAAGAAAAAGCAGCTTTCTCAGGCAGTGGGACTTTTGCAGATTGAAATGGGATTGAAACTGTCAGGCTGTTACCTTGGTTAGAAATAAAGCAAGTTTATAGGTTCAGAAATAAATGTTCACCAGGAGCATGTACTACAAAGCAGGATCAGTGGCTTAGAAAGGTAAATTCAAGTTCAACTCTGTTTCACACAAGAGATCAGCAGTGACCATTTATGTTTTAATACAAATAAATATAGGTTATTGCAGTAGCTAACTAAGTAGAAACAAGCCTGAAGAATGAAGACGGCCTTATAGTAAATTAACACAATGCACATTTGTACTCTGCATTGATTTTGTCAGAGTTAATTGCTACTTAAAATAAGTAAGTGATGCGCTTTAAGAATTTATAAATCTGGATAATATACACATAAACAAAAGGTAAGAGAAAAAGGGGAGTGGATTTTTTCACACTGCTGAAGAAGTTTTAAGTCCAGCCAAATGTATGTATGTATGTATGTATGTATGTATGTATGTATGTATGTATGTATGTATGTATGTATGTATGTATGTATGTATGGATCTGGAGCTGGCCGAAGTGGCTAGGGAGAAGGAATTCTGGGGGTGTTTTTCAATGCCAAGGAACCTCGCCTTGATGCCTTGGTCCTGCCCCGGTTGCCTAGGAGATACGTCATCAGGGATCGCCAAGGCGTGTTCCAGGGTTCATGTGCTACCAAGGAATCTGTCCTCCGTTTGTTAGCCGTTTAGCTAACTAACCAAGGATACATTAGATGTGCCTGATGCCTTCTCTGGGTCAAAAATTTCCCAGAATACAGCACGGTAGGAGCCGGCAGCAGCTACTTCGGGGGCAAATTTCCATTTTAAATGTAAGTCAACTAATTTTAACCATCGGGCTTATATCTCTTTGTTTAATTTTTTAATTTTAATTTTTTTTTGATCCAAAGCAGTTATATATGGTTGGTCAGAACTAATACTCCCACCAGCACCAATTCATTGGGTTTCTTAGTCTTTTCTAGCTCAACTCCTGGGAGCTTGAGGGTCCTGCACAGTATCTTGGCTTTTCCAAGTACTACGCTTTTCTGGACTGAGATGTCTTAAATTATTCCAGGGATCTGTTGAACCCAATCCTCCAGTCTGCTCTTTATCAACCACCACAATGTCTGGTTGGTTCGCCATTACCATCCTGTCTGTATGTATCTTGCCATTGCCATTAAGGATGTCCTGATCAGCATTTTGAGCCTCTGATCCTTATCCGATCCTTTAATCTGTAATCCGATCCGATATTTTGCCTTTACTATTGAAATTTATAAAATAAATATATTTTTAGCAAGTAAGTCTACTTAACTTTTTAATAAGACTAATATCATTAATAAGCATTACCATTATTTCTGCAAATCCCGTTAAATCCCTAATATTTATATATATGTATATATTAGGGCCGGGAGTAATTAAAGCGTTAATTAAGATTAATTAATTACACAAAAATAACGGGTTAAAAACTGCGCTGCAGCTTGCTTGTCATCACCGTGTTAATTTATTTATTTCTATCTGAGAGACATTTCTGCTTTCTCCATGACTTTTTCTGTTATCGGTGTTCTTACAGAATGATGTTTGTTTTTTTTTCTGATAACTTAAAATTATGTATTCAGTCATTTTTCATACTAAAAATACATGTGACGAAAATTTTCCCTTTTCTCAGATCAAATATTTATGTGCTATTAAAATGTGATTAATTTAGATTAATAATTATAAAGCCTCAAACTAATTACATTAAAAATGTTAATCGAGTCCCGGCCCCAGTTTAAATATATATATGGCAATTTGGTGGTACCTCTGAGTGATGTGGCAGCCATCGATTGGTCGATTGGTCAGCGATGCAGTGGACAGTAACCAAAGCACTGTCTCAAGACCACACTGTACGATGTTCCATTGTATGATGTTCCACAAGTACATACACCCGTTTTGTTATCACCTCATTTGTTTTTTCCCAGCAAGAAGGTGACATGGGCCTGCGAGTCCATCTTCAGAATTATACAAGTAAGAAAGAGAAACAGGCAACTGTGTTAATTTGTAAGTGTAATTCTATGGTTACCTTTAGGAAGGAGGATATCTTTTTGCCAGGGTTTGTTTGCTTGTCTTTTAGCAACATAACTCAAAAAGGTCTAGACAGATGAAATTGTCGAGTGCTTTTCTTGACAAAAAGCTTAAGTCGCAAAAATCTAAATTTGGCTTTATGAAAGTGGCAATACATAAACACCATATAAGCTTGTTTACGAGTAAGGAATATAAAAAAATAATAATTTTAAAAAATGCCTATGCAGATGGCCAAAATCCAACAGCACATCCACTTTAAGCTTTAAAATTTTATACGATCTGATTTTAGCCTCATGTAAACAAATGTCCCTGTGTACACTATGCTAACTTAGCACTTTTAGCTATCAACTATAGTTAAGTATTTTCTGTTAGTGTTTTTTTGCCACATCAGTTATCAGTTGTTCATGTTACCTTTCTTCTTATACAATTAACATTTTTATGACCAACCAGCAACCACATCAACCTGAGTTGATATGGCTGAGTTGTTTATTTGACATAAAGAAAGACATCTGACAACTTCATACTGGCCCCACTCTAGCTCAGGATACCATTGGTTCACTGAAGTACAGTGTAGTGATATTAGTCTGCACTCGATTACTTCTCACGAACCCAGATGTCTCACAAAAAAAACAGAATCTAAGAATTGTAATTGAATTTTAGGACCAAAACTGTATTGTGAAAAGTAAATACTGAAAGTTTGAAAACTTAATATGCAATAAAAATAAATAAAAATTGAAGCTGATCAAAGCTTTAATTTGTGACAATGTTCTGTCTTGCAGTAGGAATTGAGGTTTTTGTACAAAACATAATATCTTTGGACCTTCAAAGGATTTGATATGTTGCTATGAGAGAAAATGAGGTGGTATCTCCTAACCCTGCTGCCAAAAAAAACGCAATCACAATGGCAACCTAGAACTGCATGTATTGAAGTTGTTCCTAACAGCGAAGGTTAGAAATTGAGTTTTTATTTTGAATTTGAATTCAAAATAAAGCTTATAAGGCTTCTCCAACTAATACTACGCCTATTTTATTACAGAGATTAATACCAAAGAAGTTGGATTTATTTAAACTTACAACATTTACAGAAAATTGATTGTGTGCATATATATATATATATATATATATATATATATATATATATATATATATATATATAGATAGATAGATAGATAGATAGATAGATAGATAGATAGATAGATAGATGTGTATAGGATTGTGACAAGAGTACCTTTCAATACTTGATGGTTCACTTATGGAAATAAAGAACAATTTGATTTAAAACCATAGATATTGGGGGACTTTCAAAGCAAATCAACATAGCAGACTCAGTCTTGTATCCAGTGGATTTTTATCAGAGCAGGTTTCAAATTTCGAAGTGGCTAAGAAGTTGTTAATCTGGACTTTCAAAATAAAAATTGCTAAATAAAAAAGACCCAAAGTTTTCAAGCTTAGATTTTTGCTACAATATTTTACTTATACTAATTTAATTGTTCAATTACAACAAAGGTAGATTCCAGTTTCCTAATAAGATTCATTAAGATTAAAGTTGATGAAATTTTGGGTTGAGTCAGCATCTAAATCTTTATTATTTGTCAGTATGTACAAAGAGACAAAAATCTTCAAAAATGTATTTATTTTTTTGTCTAGAAAGTATCATTAATAAGAAGACATCTAACACATGTTCCCCAGGCGTTTTGCATTCAATTTCTCCGGATTCACATATCAATAGCCAGGAAAAAGCACATCTGAAATATGTTAAACAATGTGTTAGGTTTAATTACCTGTTAGGAACAATATTCAAGGAGTGCACTGATAAAAACTGTTGCATACTGTCAATAAATTCTATGCAACAACTGGGATGTCGAGGCCTCACATAGATGTACCATAGTGGTAGTGCTTAAAGAGACAAAAAGGGGAATTAGAGCAGTACATTGATGCCAGTTTACAAAATAAGCCCACAATTAGCCATCCTACTTGCAGTTTCCTGTGTCCATAGTGTTAATAGTCTTGGGCATGGTCCAGCATTCCTTTACTGAATAATTGGACAGCATAGTGGGACATCGCTGAGGCCCCTATCTCTTGCCAAGAGAGAGGTGAAAATCCTATTGATCTCATGTCTGAATCTCTGATCAATCACCCCAAATCAGCCCCTTGGGACGAGAAGAGGAACAACAGGTGACAAAGGATATCTCTGTGACTGTGTTGGTATTAGTCGCAACACGCGGCCAGAATCATAAGCAGCATTAGGCTCCAGTTTCATTTCTCACTCAGTTCTCAAGTGAAAATGAAAAGTTACATCAGGGTGTTAAAAAACACTTTCTGGTCAGTTGCTTGATGAAACCAGCCCAGCTTTCCAGGTGATGTGTGTTGCAGAGGAGCCTGCTGTGGCTTATTGTAATTGAGTTAAATAAATGATTGTGTTTCCAGTGGTGGTTGCTGCGGCCTTCAGCTTTATGCCTGGCTAGAGCTGCGGCCGATTTAATTAATTTTTAATTAGGAGGGAAAATTGCAGGCCTATTCCAGCGAGACCTTTAAGACATCTGTGCATTTGAGATAACGTTCTTAAATACCCTGAGCCTCCCAGTAGTGGAAGCTTTGAGGGTGATGTGATTCTTCCAGTCCAGGGCCACTGGAGGTAGAAAGGGTGCTGGTAAAGTTTTTTTTTTTTTTTTTTTCACTGCTCCAATGAATGTTGCACTCAGGGTGATTAGGGTTTGTTGATTTTACTACAGTTTCATGAATGAACATTTTCACTACTTGATTTTCCACATATTTTATCACATTACAACCACAAAAATGTATGTATTTTATTGGGACACAAAGTATGGAGGCAAAATGTTGCACTTTACAATTAAATCGGATCTATTGTGTGCTGTGCAAAATACCGTTTGCTACTCACTTTTAAAACCTCTACTTAAAATTGTGTGCAAAAATATCCCAATCTTCCTTAGCTTTTATATCTGTTTTTTTAATCCATCAATCAAAACTGACATGAGTAAGACAAAACTACAAACCTACAACATGGCCATTCACTTAAATTGACAGGCTGGACAAGAGGAGTAATGTTCAGTGAAGCAGTTACGACTCCCATGGTAAATCAGAGGGAGCAGAAGAGATCTGCAGCTTAGGCGGGGGAATCTGTTGATGTGTCAACTATAGTAACAAAGTCAAGTTGGTCTTCAGAGAAGAGTGGCAAGAAGAAAGCCACTGTTGAAACAAAGCCTTAAGGCAAGGCAATGTTATTTTTACAGCACAGTTTCAACAACAAGACAATTCGAGGTGCTTCATATTGTTAGGGGATAAAATAAAATAAAAGTAGCTATAAGAGCATAAAAAGCACACATTAAAACATATGTCATTCCAGCTATTATTAATCATTCACTCAAAGTCAGTTTCAAACAGATGTGTTCTTAGCTTTGATTCAAAGTAACTTAGTTTGTCTGTGTTTTTGGCCGCTTTGCAGTGGTCTGGGAGGGTTTTCTTTTCCAGATAAGAGGAGCATAGATTAATTCAGATAAAAGCATCTTCATGTGCTAGAATCTACTTTTGAATTTTTTTTAAGATTTAAAAGTTAACATTCACAGACCTCCCCCATCCAATCTGTCTTGGAGATATTAAAAAACAAACAGACAAACAAACAAACAAACAGAACAAAACACTTTTGGTCTGATTTATCCATATTCTAAATAAAAAGTGCAACATTGTCGCAAAACTTTTGAGTGAAGGACAAGTTCCTGATTGGTGGGCGATCTACTAACATTGTGGGTGCAAATGATAATAGGTGCAAAGAGCAGTATTCAAATGAGAATTATGCGCCCATTGCGGTGTGTGCCAGCCTTTTTTCCCCATGCACTGCGCCACAGCCAGAGAGATAAGGAATAGATGTAGGGATTCACGGTGTCTTTGCCAAAAAAAAAGGGGGGGGGAATCATACTTTTCTAATCTATAGCTGTTAAAGTTAATTGATATTACACTAGAGTAACCCATTTCCACTTACAAAAACATACACCCTTATACACCCACATATAATACAAGTAAGGTGAAGTCAAACCTACATCCTTCTGATTTCAAAATAACTACTTTACCACTGAGCTACAGGCATCATGTAAGGTGGTATAGCTCAGAGCCTCGATATTGACCATTTTCTGTTTCTGCTACATGCTGCATTAGCTGACTGATTGATTGCCCCCTGCTGTTCTGTACAAACACTTACGTATGTACAGGAAGTATATTTATTAATATTACACACACACTCCCACTCAAACTCACTCTGCGCTGATTAATACATTGGGCTGCCCTGTTTTGCTTCATGCTGTGTAGACTCCTTAGCTCTTTGCATGTCGTGGCTGGGCCTTGATGTATAGCGGTGATGGTGTGTGAGAATGCGGCACATGGATGTTCAACAGCCTGTTGGAGGATGTTTTACTGCCCCGGCAAGCAGTATGTTGTCACAATGTGTTCAATATCACCACGCATCAAAATTTACTGCAGTCTCCCAGCACTTTCCATTTATTGTATTTTATCGTTGTGGCGACACACATTGATCATGGCAAATAATACTTTTTATTATTGAACATTACCTCACGCACCCTGTAATCAGATTTATTTCCTGTCCAACATGTCTGTACTGTGGCAGATATGAGAGCAGACATAGGGAAGAGAAGCTGGATGCTTCTTGGATAATATCCCTGAAGAACTGTCGATCTGAGATAGAGATGCTATCTGTGTTTGTTGTGCCTGAGAGAAACATCTGACCTTCTCATGGAGATCCAGCCTGACATGTTCTTGTAGAAATGAGGAAATCTGATTGCAAAAAAAAATAAAAAATAAAAAGCAGGCTCACATTTGATCCTGCATTGCACCGAGCACATTCTAATTAATATTCATTCCTCTGTTCTGAGGAGGTGAAGATGAGAAAAGGTAGATAGCACATTGCTGCACATTAACAGCTGCATGTTTTATTTAAATGGCAAAAATCTTTCAGCATTTTTTTTCATTGTTTCACAGATCTAATTGGTCTTTCCTCTGAAAATTCTACAGTTTAAAGCAGCACTTCAGTACGGATCTACATTTTATAATATTAACAAATGTGTTACTGGAAGAAGCATGTTGTTGGAGGAGCTGATGGCAGAGCATGGAAGTGCCTAATTAGGCTGCTGTCCAGGAGGCTGCAGTGTGTGAGAAACGCCCTGTCTCTGGCATTTAATCTTATCCTGTCACATCCACTTTGCCTCTCCCTCAGCCCCTAGAAGCACTCTGAACGCATGGCTGAGGGACCACCTGAATGCATCGCTGTAATTTTCTCTTTGCGGGATTTACGCTCAAATGCCTCACTCATGACATCGGCCCGATGGTCCTCCAGGCTGAACCCGCTTTGCTCTTCAAGTAATGAATAAAGCACCACACTGCACTGAAAATCTTTTGGGGTTATTTACAGTGGCTCCCAAAAGAGTATACCTTTCTTTAAAAATGCTATCCTTATTATAATAAAAAATCAAAGAGAATAATTAACAATTTCTTCACTTTTTCCACAAATTATTTGATATTTATCAACTTAACTGGAAAAAAATCTGCTATGGAACAATAAATAAAAACGAAGTATATGTGCACACTTGAGCTATTAATTTGTTGAAGCACTTGTTGAAACAAAACAGCTTTCAGTCATTTTTGATCATAATCATAATGCCACATATAGAGTTTGCAAAGTCTGTCCACTTCAATAGGTTATCCAAATACATCAGGTTGTGAGAACATCACATATAAACAGGTGATTAAATGCAGTTTTCCGATTTACAACTGAGTCAGGCATTTGGTGGGAAGCGGCTCTTTGTTTATTGTGAGACTTAAGGAGCTGGCTGACAACCACATAGGGCCTGATTCTTAACTGTGACTGGTAAAATTCACGCCTTGATTTCCTTGAAGTTTCCTATGTTTAAAAAAAAAATACATTTTCCACCTGTTTCCCAACCATTTCCTTGTCCCTGCTTTATCCAGACTTGTCTCCTTTGGTTTCTTATGGCCAAGACTCGCCTCGTTCTGGATTTCCATTCAACCATCCAAGTGCCATGGTTTCTCACTGCTGCTCTTACACCGCTATCCACCCTCTTTCTGACTGCCTCCTTTCCAACAAACGCTGTTGACAAAAAAATTAAATAAATTGTAATACATTCAAACCAAAAAACATCAAAGACCTACCTCTATAGATCCTACAAGTTCACGCTGATATTAATTCCATAAAATGTAATCAAGGATCTGCAAACTCATTACAACATCATTCTCTTCACACTTCTTCCTCCTCCCAGATGTTCATGCATCAGAACCAGAAGAACGGACCGTGACTGCTTTGCACATTCCATAATGTTTGAATACCTCTTTAAATGTTACTATCTTCTGAGTTTTTTATTTGTCTGCCTGTTAGTAACATAACTAAAATAAGTTGTAGTTCGATTTTGATAAAATTTCCAGGTAATTTCTTCAATGGAACCAGGAAGAACTCTCGAACTAGAGGATAATCGAAAAATTACTGAAAAAGTTTAGTTTTTTTTTTGCGATTAACTAATGAACTAATAATGATACCAGTGTAAATGCAGCTCCTAAACGTATGTCTACATTTTTAAGGAATGTATAAAAGTAAGAATTAAATTAGATCTTTGGGTGATGAGGTGGGGGGGGGGTCTTTTCTAATGTATATTATAATGTAACCTTGAAAGAGAATATTGACATTTATTCTTAATGCCCTTTACCAAAATACATGAGTAGGGTTTACCAATGAAAACTTGTCATGAAGTGCGGTTTGGTGCATGAAACTCAGGGCGCAGGTAATGTGCTTGGCTGTTTATTGAAGTGATGATGATGATGATGAGGAATGATGATGAGAATGAGGAGGAGTGCTGGTAGAAGCAGGGCAGACACCACAGGTAGACGGCAACATGATGTTGTAGTAGTAGTAGTCGTCATCGATAATCCGGCACTGAGAGAGGCGAGGTGAGGGGTTTTAAGGATGGGAGGTGAGGAGGGTAAGGTGTGGTGATTGGAGACAACAGGTGAGAACGATGATGAAGAGAGTGGGTGATTTGGGCAGCATGTCACTTGTTGCTCATGGCATATTAGATTATGTGTTGGATTTTCTTTATTATTTTTTGGGAGCTAATATTTCGCAATTTTAGAACATTTAGGATTACGTATATATCTACATATGAAATGAAGTAATTACTGTCTTCTTTGACCATTACAAACTGAGACAAAATAAATAGATAAAATAAAGTATAGGGGGCCAACCTACGTTCGTACTCCAATAAGCATTCGTCACACAGTTCTGTTTTGCCGAGTGACAGAGATGTAAATTGTCTTCTACTGTTCACAACATCTCATCAACGAGACATGGAATAAGGACGAAATTGGAGTGACAATAATTGTCAAACAGTGACAGGCAGATGAAAACAAACAAGCAAATAAAAAAAGAGCATGATGTCTGATAAGATAAAAAAAGAAACATTATTTGTCAAACAATTGTCATAATGCAGGGTATTTTTCTCACGGTATATGAACAACTTAAGAGGCACAACAGTGTAAAGCTGAAAGCCACATTAACTCAAAAACTGAAACTAAATTACAAAAAAAATTATATAAAACTGTTCAATTCTTTTTTAGACATCTAAACCCCAGCTTTTGCCTTTAGAATCCCTTACACAGAAAATAATCCACCAATGCAGCTGCCAACAGTTGTCGTCTGAACTAATTTCCATAATCCTGATGAAAAGATACAACTGGGAATGAGCCAGAAGCAGAATAATTAATATTATGCTTAAAATGAGCATTTTACTATACTGCATTATTTTTTTGAATGAACAAGTCACCCTGCTCTGGTTTTATTACATGCATGTTTTTGATTTCCTTCAATGTCCTTTTTATAAAAGAAATCATACTAAAAACAAATCTCTCCAATACATTCAACGCCTACTGAAGCAGAAAATTAAAAAACAAAACATTTGCAACTATGTATGGAGTGATGCTTTCCATGGGAAATGGTTGAGAATAGCCCATTTCTGAGCACCCCTTTTTTTCCCAAAATAATCCTGCTATGGAAGAAAAATGGGGGAGATTCCTGATGCAAAACTTCTCCTCGATGTCTATGAATACTGTGAAATAAACTAGCCACTCTCCTCAAAAAATTTTTTCTTGGTGTCTGAGCCAATTGAATGCGAGTTTGAGTGCAGCTTTTGTCATATCGATTTCCATTCACTATGTGAGTAGAATTAGCTTAACATAACATTTTATGGCCAAATAACATTGTTGTGCAAAGAACCTACCTAATAAAAGCACATATAGTCAAATGATCACCAGATTCCTGACCAGCAGTAAGGGTCGGAGAGCATCTTCTCCCACACAAGAACCTTCTGCACCGGCACACCCCACGGGTGCGTTCACTCCCCTCTTCTCCTCTCTTTGATTGCACTACTGATATTCGCAAAGGACACCATTGTTTTTGCTCTAATCCCACAAAATACGGAGAAGATGATGGTGGACGTTAACATAACTCCCTCCACACTCCTCTTGGTAAGTAAATTAAGTGAGTAAATTGTTATTTATTTTATATGTTTCAAGATGTAAAATCACTAAGTGCTTCACAATATCTAACAATGCATAAAACTGGATAAATTAAAGAAGAGCTGATAAAAAAATGTTGTAACTAACTTTTAAAAGAAACCACAGATTGCACTGATTTCAATTCCAAAGGAGGAGAATTCTAGAGTCAAAGGGTTACTGAACAGCATGCCCTGCCTCCATTTTTCTTCATGTCTGTCATGTGGTTATTCATAACTGTCTGGTTTGGCTCATGCACAAAAAAGGACAGGTCTCGACCAGGTCTCAGGTCTGCTGAGAGGATCATAAGCGGTGACCTTACCTCTGTCCAGAACTTGTACAGGTCAAGGGTCATAAAAAGGTCAACTAAAACCTTTGCAGACCACAAAGATCCAGGACACAGGATTAATGAAGACCCACGTTGATTGATACCATCCATGGATATTTACGCTACTTCAAGTTTGACTTCCACCTTTGTTAAAACCCTGTCTGTGTACAAATAACATACGTTTTTACAAATATTTATTTCTAACAAATACTTCATGACTCATGGGATATTGTTATTAGGGATTAAGAATAATTTCCAGTGTGACACCAGCCAGGAAATGAGTCACTGGAGCAATAAGTTCCCCTGCACTTCTCGCAGTGCTGCGCTGTACAATCACAAGGGTCAGACACCCCACTCCTGTGCACTGCCATCTCTATGATGGTGTACGGAACTAAGGAGCATGGCTTCATTTGGAACACGAACTATAATACACGACGGAGAACCACCCATAAGTGCGGCATACATACATCCTCCAAACGGCGGCACAGCAGGATCGTTATCCATGCTGGTGGCAATGACACCCGGCGACAGCAATCGGAAGTCACTAAAATTAGCGTAGCTTCGGTGTGTAGGGCTGCCAAAAAGATGTCTGACTCTGTAATTTGTTCTGGTCCCCTGCCTGATCGTACTAGCGATGACATGTACAGCCGTATGCTGTCGTTTCACCTTTGGTTGTCAAGGTGGTGTCCAGAAAACGATGTGGGCTACATTGATAACTGGGGGACCTTCTGGGGAAAACCTGGACTGTTACGTAGAGACAGCATCCATCCCACCATGGACAGAGCTTCGCTTCTTTCCAGGAATATTGATAGGGTTATCTCTAGTTCCCCAAAGCCGTGACAACCCAGAGTCCAGCTCAGGGATCAGGGACTGCCACCCACCCACTACCCTATAGAGACAGTTTCCCGTCCACTGACCAAAACTAACGAATTAAAAGTCAATTCTACTAGAGCAAAGTATAAAAATATCATAAAGATAAATACAACTCCGACTGAACAGAAAAATAAATCATTTAAATGTGGTTTACTAAACATAGATCTCTCCCCTCAAAAACACTCTTAGTAAAAGACTTAATTTGTGAAAATAATATTGATTTGTTTTGTCTTGCAGAGACATGGTTGCAGGAAGAGGACCAAGTCATAATAAATGAGTCAACTCCCCCTAGCTACTTAAACTTTAGTGTCCCTCAATGTACTGGTCGAGGAGTTGGAGTAGCCACCATCTTTCACTCAGATTTATTAATTAATCTAAAAAAAAATAATAGTTACAGTTCCTTTGAGCATTTAATCTTTAGCCTTCCTCATACACATAACAAAGCAGTAAAGCCACTTTTATTCGTGGTCTTGTATCGTCCACCAGGCCCTTATTCTCAATTTTTAGATCAGATAGCAGATTTTCTATCTGACTTAGTTTTAAACACTGATAAAGTCATTATAGTCGGAGACTTCAATATTCATGTTGATAATGAAAGTGATAGTCTAAATACAGCTTTTAACTTTATCTCAGACTCAATAGGCTTTACTCAAAATGTGCAGGGACCAACCCATCGCGGTCACCACACTTTAGATCTTGTACTGACTTATGGCATTGACTGTGAAGAAATAACAGTCTTTCCACATAACCCTATCCTGTCTGATCATTTCCTTATCACTTTTAAACTTACTCTAATGGATCATATCAAACCTGAAAGAAAACTTCATTATACCAGAACGTTATCAGACAATGCTGTAGCAAATTTTAAAGAAGCTCTTCCAACTTTAATTTCCTCAGTACATAAAAGTACAATAGAAAACAGTGATTTAACTCGTGACCCCTCACAACTTGACGTTCTAGTTCATAGCGTTAATTCCTCCCTGCGTCTGGCAATAGACAAAGTTGCCCCACTGAAAAAGAAGGTGGCCAGCCTTAGAAGATTAGCTCCCTGGTTTAATTCAGAGCTACGTACCCTGAAGAAGAATGTTAGAAAACTAGAGAGAAAATGGCGCTCCACGCATTTACAGGATTCCTATTTAGTGTGGAAAAATAGTCTATTGCTATATAAAAAGAGCCTTCGAACAGCTAGAACAGCATATTATTCATCTTTAATCAAGGAGAATAAAAATAATCCTAGGTTTCTTTTTAATACAGTGGCTAAACTCACACAGGATCATAGCTCTATCGAGCCAACCATTCCCCAAGCTCTTAGTAGTGATGACTTCATGCAATTCTTTATAAATAAAATAGACTCTATAAAAAATAGGATAATTGGGAACCTTCCCAATATGCTTGCTTCCTCCCTAGTTAATGAGGCAGCATCAAAAATGGTTGAACCTAATATATGCTTAAACTGCTTTAATGCAGCCGAACTTTCTGATGTACTAAAATTATTAGCTTCATCTAAACCTTCAACTTGCGTTTTAGACCCAATCCCAACTAAACTCTTTAAAGAAGTTTTCCCTCTGATCGCTGCTCCAATTTTAGATATAATGAATCTATCCTTAGTCAATGGATATGTACCACAGGAGTTTAAGATAGCTGTAATTAAACCTCTACTTAAGAAACCATCTCTTGATCAAAACGACTTAATTAACTATAGACTGATATCTAATCTTCCCTTCTTATCTAAAATTCTTGAGAAAATAGTTGCACACCAGATATGTGAGAATTTAAACAACAATGAGCTGTTTGAGAAGTTTCAGTCAGGCTTTAGAGCTCATCATAGCATTGAAACAGCTCTGGTGAAGGTTACTAATGATATTCTCATAGCCTCAGACAATGGACTGGTGACCATTCTGGTCCTTTTAGATCTCAGTGCTGCCTTTGACACTGTTGATCACAATATTCTCATAGAAAGGCTTCAAAGTGTCAGTATAATAGGAACAGCACTAGGTTGGTTTAAATCTTATTTGTCTAACAGATTTCAGTTTGTTCAGATAAATGATAAATCTTCCTCAACCTCAATAGTTACTTGCGGAGTACCACAGGGTTCAGTGCTTGGGCCGATTCTTTTTACTATATATATGCTTCCTATTGGTAAAATAATTAGGATGCATGGGATAAATTTCAATAGTTCTGCAGATGATACACAGCAATATCTATCCATAAATCCTGATGAATCCAATCAGTTAGGGAGACTACAGGCATGTCTGGAAGACATAAAAACTTGGATGACTCTAAATTTCTTACTTCTGAATTCTGATAAAACAGAAGCTGGCGTCTTTGGACCAGAAGCTCTGAAACAGAAACTACTTAGTCAACCCCATCACCTGGATGGCGTTAAATTAGCCTCCAGTAAGAAAGCAAAGAACCTCGGTGTTATTTTTGACCAAGATATGTCATTTAGATCTCATATTAAAGAAGTCTCTAGGATTTCCTTTTTTCACCTTAGGAATATTGCAAAAATTAGACCCATCCTGTCCAGGAGTGATGCTGAAAAACTAGTCCATGCCTTTGTCACTTCAAGGCTGGATTACTGTAAGTCTTTATTATCAGGTAGTCCACAGAAAACAATTAAAAGGCTTCAGTTAGTCCAAAATGCTGCTGCTAGGATTCTGATGAATATTAAAAGAAGAGATCACATTTCCCCTGTTTTAGCTTCTCTTCACTGGCTCCCAGTGAGATCTAGAATAGAATTCAAGATCCTCCTTCTGACATATAAAGCTCTTAATAAGCTAGCTCCATCATACATAAGAGACCTGATTGTTCCATATGATCCTAACAGGGCCCTTCGCTCTCAGACTGCAGGTTTACTGGTAGTTCCTAGGATTTCTAGAAGTAGAATGGGTGGCAGATCTTTCAGCTATCAGGCTCCCCTCCTATGGAACCAGGTCCCAAGGTTGGTTCGTGAAGCAGACAACTTGTCTATCTTTAAAACTAGGCTTAAAACCTTTCTCTTTGACAAAGCTTACAGTTAGAGACAGATTAATAGGTAGTTAGAGACAGGTTTGACAGGTAGCTAGGAAGAGACAGGTTAATGTTAGTAGCCAGGTAGAGTGTCAAAAGCTAGGAAGAGATAAGAAGAGGTAAAGTAGCTAGGTAGAGATAGATTAATGTAAGCCAGGTAGAGAGTGTTAGTAGCTAGGTCTCCTAGTAGCTAGGAGACAGGTTACTGTTAGTAGTCAGGTAGAGTGTCAAAAGCTAGGAAGAGATAGGAAGAGGTAGAGTAGCTAGGTAGAGATAGGTTAATGTAAGCCAGGTAGAGAGTGTTAGGAGCTAGGTCTCCTAGTAGCTAGGAGACAGGTTAATGTTAATAGCTATGCTGCTTTAGGCTAGGCTGTTGGAGGACATTATTAGAGTCAGTTCCTACTTCCTCTCCTACTTCTCCCCAACTGCATGATGTGCTGTCAATTCAAGCGCTAACCTGTTTTCTATTAGTCTCTTCCTACAGTAGGTGCTCCTGACCCGCCCTGCTTGATGATCCTGACTAAGATGGCATTGCAGTGACGGAAATTTCTCCACGTCCTGCAACAAACTTCTGCATCAGTTCTGTTGCTCTTTCTGTGTCTCTGTTCTGTATCTCTGTTCTGTATTCTCCAAACCAAAGACGGTCTCTGCAGATTTGTCAGTGCTGAGCCTGGTTCTGCCGGAGGTTTCTTCCTGTTAAAAGGGAGTTTTTCCTTTCCACTGTCGCTTCATGCTTGCTCAGTGTGAGGGATTGCTGAGAATTACACGACGCAATCTTCTGTGGTTCTGTAATTTCTACATTAAACATTGTATTGTAATAACTCTTCTTGTAAAGTGCCTTGAGATGACATCTGTTGTGAAATGGCGCTATATAAATAAACTGAATTGAATTGAATTGCTAGATTTATGGAATAAAGATAAACCAATATTGCATATCAATAATTATTAAAATTGAAAATCATGTAAATTGGAAGTGTAATGTGAAAAAAACTAATTGTTATGAATACAAAATATTTTCCCCCTCCACAAATACAACTACACGTAGAAATAACGGCTGCTGGTCAAGTCTCTTTTTATTGTACACAAGCCTAGCATATTAGGCACATTCTGATTCTTCTTTGTCTTTGGGTTTGTTACAGGTACGTTAGGCCTCTTAGCTACAACTCTTAGAAAGTTTTTCCTCCTATTCATCTGAAAAAATTGCTGTAAGATTTGTCCACTGAATAGGAGGAAAAATCAATCTAACACCAAAACAATCTTTACTTTAGAATGGGAAATTTCAAGAGGAGGATTTTCTTATCTTATTTTTTTTTTACAAAATTAAAAATGAAAATTCTTAAAAATGATGAACATGAACAAATATCAGTCAATGTATACTTCAAAAGTTGTGTACATTTTCATACCTGTGAGCTCAAATTCAATAAAAACAGGCTTTTAAGACATTAAAATCCACAGATACCAAGGTCCGTGTGGTTCAAAGAAACAAAGTGATCAGATAATCACTGACAGAAAGAAGAGTGGGGATGTGAAAAAACTAGCTTTTAATTGTGTGGGGGTTTTTTCACTTCTTGCTCCTGCTTTATCAACTGTGACTGAAAACACGGCAGTGACAGAAATGTGAAAATAAATTAGAAAAATGATTAAGTTATTTTTTTTAATAGCTCATGGTACTGACTTCAATCATGGCATAATTAATAAGCTATGAATATCAATTCTTGATCATTTGCATTTATTTTTGTTTCTTCTTTCCTTATTATTGGTTATGGTTTACTTCATGTCCAAAGAGAATGCTTCATTTATGAAGGTGCACATGTGCAACCGACACTGGCGATTTCCATGTATTTTCCTGAGGTTTCCTGCTGCTTCCTCTCAAGCTCACAATATGGTTACTAACCACATCAACACTCACAGGTGTAACCTATGGCGATCCCTTTGGAGCTCGGCAGACAGCTGCCTTCACAGTTAATGGTGTCTCAATGGTGCTGGTTTTTAATAGATGATAATCACAGCAGGATGGGAGGGGGGGCAGGCCAACACGATTTTAATAGCTTTAGATGGGTGTGTGTGTCTTTATAGAGGGATGAGGCAAAGAGAGACAGCGACATTGGCACTTACTCGCACTGACTCTGGGATGACCTTCTTGAGAGAGACAGGGAAATGCCATCTCAATTAGGCCAATCACATGCTCCACTTTTCACCACAGCTGACCATAGACATCCTCTGAGGAACTAAGACAACTTGGACTCTAGGAGATCCCATTTTATTTTTCTATCCAAAAGTGAAGGACACCTTCTCAGATTAAAAATGACCAACAGAGTAATCACCTGATCCATACTCCATCTATTACTTGATCAGCCGTGATCAGTGAGGTTTTAAAACCTAGGTCTCTGGAATTTCACCATAATGATTAATTTTGCATGTGTAATATATTTTAAATTGATATGAGTTTTCCAACTTTATGAACTTGAACATATGAGATTTAGGCATACCAGGTGATTCCCGGCAGTTTCAAGTCGTCTAGGTCTAAAACAAGGTTTTTCAGACTGTATCAGATAAAAAAAAACCAGTCATTTAGAAAGATGCACCACTCTTAAAATGGACAATATATTGGGGAGTGATCATAGAACCATCCCAAGTTTTTTACAAGTAGTCAACACAGTTGGAACAAAGATCTTAGACGCTGACATCGGTAATGGTATCTGAACCATGAACAGTGTCTGGCCTCTTCCCCATTCGGTAGCATAAATTACAGCATCAGTTAGTTTTTTCTTTTAGTTTATTTCATATTCAATAGTAATTAAGTACTTTAAATGTTAAGCTCAAAATGCTTTACTCTTTGTGCGAGATTCAAGATTTCTTGCACCATCAAAAATATGTCCCTTTTTTATAGTCTTCTTGTGCTGGTGGTTGTCACCATACTAGGTGCATTACGGCTTTGCAATGTAGGGGCGTTTTAATTTTCTGCTAAATATTCCAACACTTAAATCAATAAATGTCACAGTATTTTAGGTGTTAGCTGGATATTCATTCGGAGTTCCTACAAGACTGGCAACTAAAGGCATGTCAAAACTTTACAAAATTCATAGAATAGAAATCGGCCCCAAATGCTTATCTCTGCTTATCTCCACTCACTGCATGAATGAAAAAGTGGCTAGCTTCAATACACCTGAAGTAATCAATTTTATTTGATTTCATATATTTTTCTTAGCAAGAAGTGTTTAAAGTGGTATGGCTATATGTAATATACATTTAATGAAATAATTTAAATTAAGAAAAGGGATAAAAAACAGTGCATGTTACTCTAAACTCAAGAGAAAATTGTATTAAATAATTTGGGTGTTTTTTTATTGCATTTCTAAGTGTAACTATTTAATCAGCAAGCTGATTTGTCATCACTGTTAAAGCAGACATCCTTTTTATCACATCATTAATCAACTTGTAATGATTTCAATCTTCACCCCCCCTTGGCATTAAAAAGCCTTTCACATTATTTGATATTCTTCTGGAACAAAATCAAAAACAAGAATACACAAAGAAACACCCCAATGTAATTCTATCAACTTCCGATAGACCTGCACTCATTCTAGAGGGAGCTTCAAACCCTCACATGGCTTTTAAAGAATAGAAAATGGTGACCTTGGTTTCACAATGAGTCTGGAAAAAAACTGGGCCATTATTTCCTTAATACAGGGTTCGTCTAGCCCTTCAAGCACTTTGGTTTCTGCCTTAGCATTTAACCGTTCTTTATTGCTTGCTGACTAGGCTCAAGGCAGCAAGGTCAATTACCAAGGGTTCCCCTAAGAAGGTGCTCTACTTACCTCATCATTTTGCATAAAGTCGCCGAAAGGAACCATAATGACCCTTGTAAAAAGCCATGCTGAGGGATTAAGGACTGCCCTTTTCTGTTTTCACACACACCGCTGTTTTGTGATTTTAGTAGTGCTAAGAAATAAAACAAGTAAGGAGAGAGCAGTAAAAAGATTTAAGATCCCAACGTATTAAAATATTCAGCATGCTGCCTTCAACAGTGGGTCACTACATGAAAAATGTTGTAGAGCGCAGTATTTAAGACTTTCAAAGAAGACTAGAGCGCTCCCCCAGGCAACATTTGGGGGACAATATGAGCTATAGCTGCAATTTTCCACTGCCATTTAAGCACGAACAGGGACGTGGACTGGAAACAGCAAATACCCGTGAAATTATTTGCATAGAGCACCGTCTTAATGACATCAGGCAGCATAACACTAATCCAACCTCAACCTTCCCCTTTCTCCTTAACACACAAAAAAACGGAAATTTATCAAATGTATTCGTGTGCATAGGAAATAACATGAACGGGCACGTAGATGTCTCATAAATTCCTAACCTGGCACCACCCTATCCAATCATACTGGCCATGCATGGTGTACTCTACCTCTCACTGGCAGAGCCTTCATCAAAGGTCACAAGTGAAGAAAAAAAAATGCAGCACTGTAATTGTTACATGCCTAATTTAGTGGAACATTACATAAGCTTTGGGCTGTTGTCTGCCAAGGATTTATGTTATTGCAGCCCTATTGACTTTCATAACGGTATGCAGTGATCTATTCCTCGTCTGATGTTTACTACACTACTAATGTGCATTACATCATATTATATCAATGAAATGGGCTGTACCTACATGATAGGAGCTGTTACGACTTGTTGCCCAAGATAAAAAATATTTGCTTCTCCAGAAGACCACCATCCCAGAGCTGCACTAACACTGTATTTTTGAAAAGGCAACGATATTGTGGGGACTTTTCATATCCTTTATCTTTCAACAACAACATCCGACTCCGCCCTAACTGAAAAGGCATTTGCTACAAGAACTTGAAAAGCCGACTCAGCTGACCTTCCTCCCCCAACACCCTCCGTCTGTGTGCAAGGCACCCCTGCACACTTGGAAACTAATTAACTGGACATTTAGTTCTGTCAAAAGACTCTGGACTAAAACGCCCAAAGTTCAGCTCCTCGCAATTCAAAGAGAAATCATTCTTAAGCTCTGGTTAACAAGAATGTCATTTTGTGAAAAAGCCAAGATTTAATGTGCATTCCAGCACGCATTTAAATAACCCTTCCCAGCTTGCAACAGCTTAATGGACTTTTGACTTAAAAGACAGTTTTTCAAAAATATAGAAAGAAAAAAAGAACAGGAAAAATTAGCCATAAATTTGTGAGAATTATTTCATATTGGACCTTGAAGAAGACTTCTTCTGATTCCTACACTTCTTTTTGAAGTCAATGTGCTTATTAATGATCACTGGGCTAATGACACTTGTAAAAATTTAGAGGCGAGAATTAATGATGTAGAATATTGACTGATAAAACTTCACGGGTAAAAATGTTACGCTATTGATCTTCTACTTAGGCTTTCCATCGAACCAAATGCTTACTACCTTGACACCGAAAGGGGGGTGTATTTGGAGAATTAATGGGTATTTTCTCATGCTTGGGTTTGCCAAGAGGCAGGACTATTAAACTGAAAATCTCAAACACAAACAGCTGCATTGACAGAGCTAAACATAACCCTATTCTGTGTAACATCTTAAAGGCAAACATGACAGGTGTTGGGGTTGCTGGTTTTCCCCCTGGTGAACACAATAAGATCAACCTCAGTCTCACAGGATGTAAGTGCACTTCTCTGCTTTGTTCTTCTGCTGCACGGTGTGCTGCCTTTATACGACAAACAAATATCCTCTTCCAAAGCAGCAGCAGATCTCCCTGAATGAACTCTTATCCTCTGTAATTTGCCTCAGGCTCCATGTGGTTTGAGTCACTGTCAATCACTTAGTTTGATGCACTTTGGAAGATGGAAAAGGAAGCCTATCACCAGTGATGGGAATAACGCCGTTATAAGTAATGCCGTTACTAACGGCGTTGCTTTTCTCTGTAACGAGTAATCTAATTGATTACTATTCGCATCTTAATAACGCCGTTACCGTTACTGCCAAAAATTGCGGCGCGGTACTTATATAAAGTTGTTTTTTCATCACCAACTGGATGTTTGAGCTGAGAGGGAAATACTTTGTTATTCATTCCTTGTTTAGTGCAGTGCGCGATACAAGCGGTGAAATATTGACGATTGGTTGAGGTTGAGTAAAATTTCATGTTAAGCCAATCAGAAGTAGAGTTGGGCGGGTGTTCGAAAGCATGCTTAGTCAAACACAAAACAAACACAAGCGAGTCAGTTAAAGAGACATCAGGTAACGTTTTCATGTTAATTAATCATCCAGGCGAATGAAGACTCTTCCCCCCGCTGCCTGTAAGAAGAATATCCCACTTGCAAGGTGTCCTTTAGTCTTGCTCAGACATTGCGTGAAGCAGGATCAGTTTACGGCAAGCCTCCCAGCATTATATAAACAGTCAACGAGGCAGGCTAACGAAACCCGGCTAGCGATGCCACACGTAAGTAAGAAACTTACTTTACTTACCTCTGTAGACATAACTGATAGCTGGTAGTTTTGATTGCCGGTTCCTTTGCTCCGATGGGTTGGCAACTGATCAGCTGGGTTGCTCATATCAAGGGGGGAGTACGTTTTTACGACAGTGTGTTTGAAAGCATTTACGACGTTGGCTGAGCATCGTAGAGAGAAAGAGATTTAATTTTTGTTTTATGTATTACCTGTTTATATTTGGATTCCTTAGTTTTGCTATACATGCACTTTTCAGTTACACTGATAGCACCTCATATCTACTTTTTCGAGGAAGAACATACTTGAAGTATATCTACCAATTTTCTGAAGTTTTTTTTTGTTTTATTTGCACTACAAATAGTGTATTTATGTTTGTTATTTATTGTTGGTATAGTACTTAACAAGCATAATTTAATTTTGCAGTTGGCCGTTGGGGGGTTTGTTTTGGTTTGTTGGTGTTGTGTTAAATAGTTTAAATTGGCTTACATTGTTTGTTAATAATGTATTGTATTAAGTGTCCATTTCATTATACTTTCAGATTTAACATAAATAATTCAATATGCACACATATTTTAAGTTCCGTTAAAGAGGGATGGAAGTGGGGTCACATTTAAAAAATAAAAAATTTTCTTGAAAGTAACTCAATAGTTACTTTCTGAGTAACTAGTTGTTTTTATAATTTGTAACTAAGTAACTAACTTAGTTACTTTTTGTAAGAAGAAACTAGTAACTATAACTAGTTACTTTATAAAAGTAACTTGCCCAACACTGCTTAAGGCTGCAGAGCATACCTCCTCTTTTTGGTAAAAGCAGACAAAAACGACAAACGTTCTCTCTAAACTGGCTCCTCTGAATATAATTATTATTCTACAGGTAATCTCTACCCCCGCCACCACCTCTTTTTTTTTCTCCTCTGCCTCTTGCTCTCTTTGGATGTGCTCATTTGAATAAAAAGCAAAAACAGTGTTCCTTAAAATACGATGTGTTTTCTTTCTTGGACGTTATTATGGAGCCCTCACAGAATAGTTGCTGGAGTAAAAACGTCACTGAGCATTACGTCCCAATATACGGAGGGGGCCGCAGACACTGACGATGCTGATGAATGCTTCACACAGCCTCATTATGAGCCACAGAGAGAGGTCGTTTTTCGTGGCTTTTTTTTTTTTTCTCCCATGGAAGTACTGCATCAAATGAGCAAAATAGGTTGAGGTCCTAGAATGAAAAAAAGCAAAGCAAACAAAGACAGAGGGAGCCATCATTATAATGGGTGTGATTTATATATATTAAAGGTTTTCGTGAGTGTTTTTCCTGCAGGGTTTCTGTTTTTTTGTTTTGCTTTACCAGCTCCTGACAAATGAACAGCAAATTACTTTAAGATTAAAAATCTGTGGCCATTATATACACGTAATGATGGCTTGAGTTCCTCTGCCACTCCGGGGAACTTGTGCAGCTTGAACATAATTTCCATCTCCACACAGTGAAATAAGGGTTTCATTTCTATAACCAGGGGCACGGTTCTTGAAAATCAACCCACCAAGGTACAGAATGCGTCTGTGAAATAATTATTTTTATTTTAAGTGGTCACAACTACATTGGAAAGAGCTAAGAGTTTCAAATTTTTATGTGTTTAGAAAATATAACAAAATATTAGCTGTGAATTTCACAGTACAGCTTTAAGGCTGGATTTGTGTTCTACATTGCCAACTCTAGCCAAAGCTATTTAATTAATTTCTGTGTTAATCTTGACTAATCTTATGGTCACTCTTGCATTTTTGATCGACTATTGGGTTAAAAGGACAAGAACTGTAGTTTTGCACATTTAGAGTCGTCACATGTCCCGTACAGATTTTGTGTTGAGGTCTAACGTGATAATGATTCGATCAGATATACAAGAACATAGTAAAAAAGTTCAAAATTTTTGAGTAAAGCTCCAATATCATATAAATTCGTCAGAATTCTTTCTTGTAATTTTGATGATTTTGACTTACAGATGACAACACAAAATTATGTGTCTAAGAAAATTACAGTATTATGTAAGATCAATAGAGAATGCAGGTTCATGAAAAATCTGATAATTTCTATGCACACAATACTTGACCTCGCAGTGGTATAAATGCACCGATGGCACTGATGAGGTATAACGGAAGCCCAGGTTGGTTTGATACTTGCCTTCGGGCCATTTGCATTGTTGGGGCTCTCGTTTTATTCTGTACAATACCCCATCCATTCACCATCGGGGTTCAGATCGCGTTAGTTTGCTGGCCTATCAAGCAAATTAACACTATGGTCATTGAACCAGTGTTATGTTCCTTTGGCAATAACAGGACAGCGTCCAGTCCTGCTGGAAAATAATTAAGCATCTCCATAAAGGCTGTAAGAAGAAGGAAGCATGACGTTGTAAGCATCTCCTTGGACTGAGACTGTCAACTTTTAAACCTTTTTTTTTGGGGGGGGGGGGGGGGGGATTAGTTATGATAGATTTTGCATGTCAGTGCCAAAAATGACAATGCATCAAGTGCACGAGAAACGACCGAGAAACGACACATTGTGAAGTTCACACAATGAGAGGTGACAGCGAGGGAGCAAGGGACTGCAGTGAGAGGAATCAGATGCCTGCGAGTGCTTTTTGATGAGCACAAACCAATTGCAGCACCCACCTCTCGTTGAGAAGAGTAACAGCTATATGTGATCTCATGAGCCTCCAAAATTCTCCTGTACCACCAGAAAAAGTCTGTTTTGCTGTCTAAAAATTCCGACATTTAGAAAATTAGCTTGAAAGAGGCAAAAGATAAAAAATTTGTTTGAAATACGGCAAAACATAGCAAGAAAGGATGCTAACTTAACAACAGCAAGCACTATATCAGGCTTGTCCCTCTGCCACAGTTTCCTTCTACTAGTACATATTTAAATAAATAAATATGTTTTTTTCAGTGGTTTAGTATGACAGTGTCATTAACATGTGAGGACATGGGGAAACATGATCTGTTGTGATAAAATGATCTCAAAATGTGTATCCTTGAGTGTATTCAATACTGATATTCAATACTGTTGAACTGGATGGAAAAATAAGTAAATCTATAAATAAATAACAGTAATGACCATTTGCAATTTAAAACAGCTGAAATGATTTTAGCCAACAAAAAATAATTTTTACACCATCTTTTTGTGTTTGTGTAAATATTTTTTTATTAAAAATCTGTTTCCTGTATCCATAATGTACATCATTAAGTTGAATTATTTAAACAATATCTGTTAACACCAATTTAAGTACCAATTAGTGTTTGTTGTGCGAAGGTTTGTAATTTTTTTTTTCATTTTTAATGTACATTGATAACAAAAAAATTGAAGCTTAGGTATGAATTTTATTACTTTCTGTAGAACATTAAATCAATAAACCACCATTGGTGCATCCCTCCAATATAAGTAACAAATGGTAGTCTTAATTTATTTTTTTCACTTTCAGCTAACCCTCCACTGGGTGTATTTTTATTCCAGAACAAGAAGGAACAGAAAAAGATTTTTTATTTTATAATTAAAAACCACAAGTTAAAAACTGCATCACCTTTTTAAGGTACATCAGTAGGGACAAACTATGCAAACTTGAGACCAATTCTGTAACGCCTTTTCTAACTGATGAGCACAGATGGGAGAAAAAAAGCATCCCATTTTTCATTTGCTCCTTTTTTAATACAGCTCACATGGCCGACAAATTAGATGAGTAAGTATCCCTTCTGTAATTTTAGGCACAAGTTACCCGTATTTTTTTTTGCGTAACAAGCTCGAGGTCCTGAGACAAAAACCAGCCTGCCAATTAAGACACTCACTTCCAATCGTCTTGCTTTCTCCTTCTCTTCATCTTTTTGATTTCCACAACCTCTTCTTCTTTTCTCCTGATTATTTCTGATGCTGCAGTCTCATCCCCCTCTCCAACCCCCACCAAGTTCCCTGTCAGCATCTCAACCTCATAATTAGCCAGCATTAATTAGAGGCACTGGCATAATTGTTAATCACTGGTTGCGCTGGAAACATCTCAGAGAATGAACAGAATGCCAAGCATGGCACAGAGGGAACAACAGCTCCGCAATAGGGACTGAGCTGAAGAGATACACAGAGATAATTTTGAGCACAGAAGGAAAGTCTCACACAAAACGTAATAATATGATGTGTCTGAGTCCCTGAGAACTAAGTTGTGCAACTCTGCCTATGGAGGCAGCAAAGAAGTGAGATCAAGCTGCTTGGTAATTTATTAATGACTCTGAGCCCTCTCTTATCACCTAATATTATCACTGCATGCACTCCAGAGGACAATACTGAGAGCAAAACAAGCCTGGAACACTGATGTTGGTGTTCAGATTATAAATACTTTTAATGACCACCTCGATGAATTGCACAAAAAAGAAAGTCATGGCAATAGTTTGATTATGGAGTCCCCTCAACTCGCAGCGGCTGACTGCACCAATGCCTGTCCATCTCCGATTACTGTCTAATCGAATTCAGCCTCATGTCTGGGAGCTCCCGCGGGTCTGCTCTGGCGGTCGACTCCTGTGATAAAACATTAAAACAAGACACCTCCATTTCATTGTGGAACGCGTCGAAGGGGACATCAAAGACCAGCACTGCCTCGCAGTTGTTATCGGCCACTCTATCTGTCTTTCTTTGCTTCTGTTTATTCAGTGCTTTGCATTTCCCCACTCCTTCCCCGTGTCCCCGTGTCGCTCCATCGCTCTGCATGTCGACAATGAGAGGTGAGCTCCAAGTGGTCGACTGTGCGTTTGTCGCATCATCAGGTGTGAGACGGCAGCACCTTTCAGAGGTTACACGGCTCATTCTTTATTCTCCATGTCAACTGCCCGTAAATTTTTATAGCTTTGTGGTAAGACCTCGGCTATTCAAATTATCTTGTCACAATGCATCCCTGAGCAGGAATAAAGCCTTCCTTTATGGGAAACTGTAAACACTCGCTGTGCTTCATGGGGAACAATAGCCATTTATAAGAGTCCAGCAGAAGCCATGTCCAAAGGGGACAGTAAACTTTTTTTCTCTCTCCTTTATCCCCTCTTCTCCCTCCTCCCCAACCTCCACCCTCTCCTTTTGTATTTTCCTGCCTTTATTCAACCATCTTTTTTCCAAAGCCTAGCTAAGATCAGGCCGGGTTTTAATGAGAGCCGCAGCCTCAGTCTGAGCCCTCCTCTCTATGCAGCTCCATGAGCCTCGTAATCCGCCATCGATCCTTCCATGAGTTGTTGCTGTCAGCTTTCGGCAATAAGAGAAAGACAAAAAAACAAAGCTCCATTCCAATTAGTCCAGAGTATAATTGGGTTTATTACAGTGGCGGAGAACGACTCAGCAGAGCGTGAAGCATGTCATCGCTTCGCTTACCGCAAAGCTCCTCCGAGAGCTTTCGGCAGTGACACCATGCCCTTCTTGCCAGCCTACATCCTGCCCTTTTTTGCCAGCTCATATCCAAAAGCAGAAAAGCTTTCCCTGCCTCAGCTCGCAAAATGGAGCGAAGTAAGCACTCTGTTTGAATGTGACTATAATCCTAATTACACACGGACAGTAGTTTTAGCTTACCTCCCCGCGGCACATAAGCATATCTCTCGAAAGATGTGAACTTTGTGCCACAAAATGTCAGTTACCTTGCTTGAAAAGCTCAAGGACAGACGAGAGAGATAACCTTTGAGAGGAGCAGGAGTGCTACAGTATGCCTTTCAAAGCTTTTGTTCGAACAGTCTGTATCACCTTTGAATAATATACTGGACAACTTTTTTTATCCTTTGCTCCGCCTTGATGGTGCGGAGGTTATACAATGAATTCATTTGAATGACAAAGAGAACCGTTTAAGCGCTGAACCACACATTTATTTTAACTGCAGTTAATTCACCACTTCTGCATTTGCACTGCAGATATTGTTGATTTTAGATAGCTGGAACAACCCCAGTGGTAAATATATGAATATAATTTTTAGTTTGATTGGCCCAGTTGTAGGGTGTAGTCAAAAAATCATAACTGGATACATACCTCAACTTTGATAAAGTCAGAGTTTGTATTGCCACTGTTTAAATTTCTTCACAATAATTTCAATTTATCAGTTCTGGTGAGTGACCAGAACTGATACATTTTTTTTTTTTCATGAAATAAATGTGTTATGCAGTAGTAAAACCCCTTAAAAATTGTCATGGTTTTAGGAATTTATCAAGAAGACCTCTGACATTTGATGATAATAAACATGTTCAAATCATCTAGGTGTTTTTTGTTTTATTCCCAGATGGAAAATCAGGGTTCGTGTTGTAAATAAATGTAGGTGCACACCTGGTACGCAGACCCGTATGAGTCACAAACAGACTCAGCTGCTGTTTATGGTTGCATTTCTACTGCTATAAAAACTCCTAAAGCACTGGTAGTTGGTTGAACGCCACAAGCAGCAGAATTTGAAGTTAAGCTATTATTTGTAACAATATTGTTTACTTAAAGCTCTCCTTTCACCTTTGTTTCTTCATGTTCAACTGATTGAGAAACCAAGATATTGTTCTTAATGAATGCCTAGGCTAATCTAATGTTTTGTATAGGCGTGACTTTAAAAAGTTGAATGGTAGAATGATGAGTCCAGCACTTCACTTTAAATAATTGTGTAAAGGTCTGATTACACTCCTATTTAGTTGTTAGCCCTGATGCCTCACAGTGAGCATGTCAGGGGTTTGAAGCTCAGCCAGATATTTTCTGTGCAGATATTTTCAGGGATGTATTGATAGATCGGACATTGGCCAGAATCAAACATTTTCAGTGTGATCAGCTCTAAACAAAGCCTGTACTGGAAAACCTAATCTTTTTTGATCAGTGAAAGATCCATATATATGCACTACTAGGTTTTGACAACACTCTTCAGTTGGCTTATATTACTGAGGGAAGAAAATTTAAAATTTGCCATTTTTAAAGTCATGGAACGGTTTTGACTTGAAGTGATGTTAGAACATGAAGAAGTATGATGTGGGCTTTAGTCGGCTAAATCAGAGACTTTTATGACTAATGATCAGTTGTTTTGAAACACAAAAGTTAAATTGTTTTCTGATCAGTCAGCACACCATACCTTCAGTGTTACTGTTTTTTACCCAGGTCTTTTCTCATGAGCATTTCCACTGGGGGATCCAGAACAGGACCAGCCATATTCTATGTTAGACGGAAAAACTTTCCTACTGTTCAGATGCGCCTGCCAGAAAAAAATCGAGATTTTTAGCAATTCAACCATAATTCATTCACAGTGTTTACAACTTTTAAAATTCACTACAAACTTCATGAAAAAGGTGTAACTGTGAAAAATGTTGAAGGAATTTCATAGACATACTCTTCTTGTCTCACTTTTGGAGCAAAGGAGGAGAGAAGGCTCTGGTTGGGATAACAACACCCTGAAGCTGAGTTGAAATCACTTGAATTTCAGAGATAATGTTTAAGATTGAAACATTTTAAGGGAAAAGTCTGAAGAATACAACTTTAACCACACACAGAGAGAAAAACAGCTACATTGTCTCCTAACTTAAAATCTGGTGACAATCCAGACAGGCTCTATTTTCTATTCGTACCTTAAAAGACTTAAAACCTTAAAATAATACTCCCACTGTTTCTACTACAGCTGTGCATGAACTTTAATCGTTACATTTTTGTTACCATTGAAGTTAAAAAGAAATGAGGGACATAGATAAGTTTAAGCTAACATGAAAAAGATTGTAATACTGAAAATAATAAAATTATTCAAACTGATATGGAGCAAAAAAAAAAGACTTAATGCATCACTATTTTTGTTGAAAATGTGGTTGTACTTTGGCTTCCATAGGGAGTTTATAACTTTATTAACGTAGCTCTGTTGGCTCGGTAATTTAGACTATAGGCTTTTGACAGAGTAACTTTAACATTCGGTTGATAAGGTTAAAACTAGGCTTTTGTAGTTGTGTACAAATATGTGGACTTGTGGGAGTTATTTGGTACATTTAAGTTACTCTGTCTTTTGCAGAGAGCAAGACATAGCCTGAAGCTATAGGCTAGTTATTCTTAGCATAGCTTCCTGTCATTCTGACTGTCATTCTGACAGGAAGCTATGCAAACAAATAGGCAACCAAATAGAAAAGACTGTGCCTGGCTCTGTAGAGGCAGAGATATAAACATCTGTCAAAATCTGAAATGCATAATCACATGCACTTAAAGCATCCTCTACTGGTCTGTCAATCCTCACACAAGCTGCAATTCATAATCAGACCAATGCTCTCCCCCTGTTGGTTTAACCTTGTATATAGTAATGGCTGTTGTGTAATATTTTTTTTCAATTACTTTTTTTTTTGTTACTCGTTACACGTTCATTGCTGAATTTATGGAAAAACATCGACCAATATTGCATATCCATAATTAATATGATGGATAATTAAATATAACGCAAATTAGAAGTGTCATGTGAAAAAATATATAGATTTGTACAGCTATTTTGAATTTTACTCAAATACAAATACTAAAAAAATACAGATACAAATACCGGCTGCTTTGCACACCCCTAGCAGAAATCTACATTCGCCATGAAATACACTGCAGTTTATCAGAACGCAAGCTAGGGCTGTCTGTCTAGGTAGCGATAAAAATATGACTTGCATTAATGAAACAAACTATAATTAATGTTAATATTTCTGCTTTGTGTTTATGGCAAACATAGACCCCAGATAAATTTATCTAGCTACGCTGCCAAAACAGATGTGTTAAAAATGACATGTCCTGATTGTGATCAGGGACTACACATGTTGAGTTAATATTAACACATTGTATGTGTGAGAAATTTTAAATAATTCGTCCTGCTAAACTGTTAATTTAGTTTTATGCACATATTGACATGAATTATTTTTGTTGCTTGATGTACATTTGGTTTTTCTGTTTTTATTTTAAAATCTTACAATTTCCTCTGCCAGCTCTTCGGGCACAGAAGAAAAAACTTTAAGTGTGTCAATGAATTGATTGGAAAATTTACACATGTGTAGTCCTTGATCAAAGGATGTGTAATATTTAAAAGATCTGTTTTTGCAGTGTTCTTGAAGAAAACTCACTGAAAAAGCTCCTCTCTGCCTGTGTCTGCTTTCCTGGCCTTTAAACAAGTAGTTGTTGATCCCTAATGATTTGTCCACCTTCTGAAAAGTCCTAAGCTCCATTAAACAACTGACACCAAATATATGTTGGGCCCAGAAAGCCTTAAAGTGACAGTGTATACTTTAATTACGGTAGGGGGCAGTATATCATTGCAAGCAAGTAGTATTTTTGCATTCGAGTGAGGACGGATGGACATACAGATCAAAAAATCGCAATTGCACAGTTTTCTACTGAAAGGCAGATAGTTCAACCTCCAGAGAAATATATTCAGCAAAAGGACCAGCACATTGGAGTATCTTTCATCACAAGCAGCGAGTGAAGAGGTAAATGTGTAAAACATCATTTATGAAAAGCTAAAGTTTTCAGCATTTCGCAGGTTAGTGATGTTATTCAAATATTTCTGTAAATAAATAAACTATAATGTTAGACGGGATGATCTCAATGGAAAAAAGGACACATCTCAGTGTAGTTTCACCATGACTGGTGCTAGTTTGAAAACAAAACAAAACATATTATGGTGAAAGCTGTTACCTGTGCAGCAGAAAGCGTGTGACCTCAGTGTGTTTCCTTAGATTTTCCTGGTCATTCAGTTATTTACATTAAGAAAATGTGATGCCGATGTTTACTCTAGTTTTTTGGCGGTGTTGATCGTCTTCGTGGGCCTGTGATGCAGTAATGCAGAGCTGCGGTCCTAGTCCATGTCTCACAAAGGCTTGGACACGACAGTTGATTGCGCACTTCTCCCCGAGAGGGGGAAGCAATCTGGGTGGGTGCATATCGGATCGGCGTGGTCAGTCAGTCGGTCAGGGTTGGAGAAAGTTTTTTTTTTTTTCTTGTTTTTTTAAATTCTGTTCATAGATCTCTTAATTTAAACTTCTGAGGACGAGTGGATAGGGATGTAACTGCGTATTCGAAAATCAGAAAAGGGGTTTTTCCACATCGGCTCACGTAGAAGGAAACACAGCATCCAATATGTTTGCCCCCATATTATAGGACCTACACCCATGTATTTTTATGGTTCTATGTTATGAAGCAGCCAATATTTTTCAATGACTGGGCATTTTATCCATCTTCAACAATATTTTGATGGATATTTCCAGAGATTAATGGTAAATACTACATACCATCTCTTTAATTTCTGGATCCTAAATTATCAGCAAACCGTTATTGCAGTCAAGGCAATTCTTGGCTATTTTCATTTTAAGTACATTGCGACTGCAATAATAATATATTTCCAATATATTGTACAGCCCTAATGATACCCTCATTAACTTCTCTATCACTCATGTAAGGTAAGCTCAATATGTGAACTGTGTGATACTTTCTTTTAAACATTTGTTAAACTTCATTTATAGCAGCTGCATCCTAATACACCAGACCTGTGACCTCATGCTTCCTCCTACCATTCAAAAATTGTGTATTAGGTTAATTGGTCACTTTAAATTGACCCTATGTTCAAGTGCATGTGCATGGTTATATGTCCTGTGTGTTTCCAAGGATGAAGTGGGTATAGAAAAACGAAAGGAAGGGATTGATGATGAATCATTTAAGCCAAAAAAGAACCCTTTCAGAAAAAATAGACAGGAAAGAGTTTGCAGCCTTCTGTCCTCCAGTTCCGTCTCTGATTCCAAGAAAAATAATCATCTGAATATTTAAATAACTGGGCAAAGCCAGAAAAGCAAATGTAAGACTTCCAAGATTCAAAGCCAGTGAAAATGAGTAACATTTGGTACAAAAACTCACAAGCGTTAGGGAGGCTTAAATGAGCCTTCGCACTCCTTCTCTCTGAAGTGTATTCAGAGAATTGAATTGCGCTCCTCTAGAGGGAGAGAGAGGAGGCAGAGAAAAGAGAGAAAACTGTGTTTGGGGGGAGGGGATGTGTGAGAAAGAAAAAGAGAGGAAGAGTTTTCTTGTGTGGAAATTCAGTTTTCTGGCTTTGCAAAGAGCAAACATCAGTAGTATCAACTCAGAGATGGAGACAAGGCTGGCCGTGTTGCTGCACCGTATGTTTCCATGGCAACAACTAAACCAACTGATGATGCGAGGTAGCCTGATTGTCACAAACACGGTCACCGGGACCTGGCTGTCAAGCTGCTGGGGGAGAAGCACTCAGAGCACTTACAGGCCTACTCTCCTTCCTCAGTGTACTGTACCCTTATCCGTCACATACTGCCAAACTCGGCTCAGTGAAGGACAGGCGAGTACTCACGCACTTTTATGCAACCCCGTCTGAAAAACGCTGTGTAAATCTGTGTGGGATGTTTGAAGCCACTTCTAATTTGTAGCATCAGGTCTTCCAAACCTTTGATGTCACAGAAAACAACAGCGAGTACACACTTTTATGCACTGATTAAGTATTCTGTTTGCAACGCCTCTCTGTTTTCTTCTCTGTAAGCCCTGAAACAGCAAACCGTGAAGGTGTTTAATAAAAAAGAGTGGAGCGAACGATGATCTTCGTCTTTGCCATCTCCCCCAACCCAGGGGAGGTAACCGGTGGGCAGCGGCCACCTGCTACTGGGAGCGCCGCACTTTACTGATGCCATGAAAAGACAGAGGCAGCTCTCCACAGGCCAATCAAAGTATACCAGCAGCTGGCTGCCTACTCTCCCCAGCCTATTTCTCTCTCATTCTGCCTCAGTGTCTCTCTGCCTCAATCTGTCGCTCTCTTTCAAGCCCAAAATCCCCATCTGAACGCTCCGTCCTTTAACGTTTTCCTGCATGGAGAAAGTCTCTGTCCTCTAACTCCCAGTCGGGTTACAAATATTTACAGTGCTGCCTCAATTTACTCTAGGTTAATTACTGAACGCTAAACAGGCAACATAGATGTGGTTCTGTAAAAAAAAAAGTAAAAAGAAAAATCACACATGGAAAAATTGACTGTCTCGGACACAATCGACGTCCGCTTGTGACCTGGCCTGTAGCCCCAGAGGCATAATGTGGTTTATTATAGACATGTGAAGACTTAATTAGATGTGTATAATGCACGCTGTCCAGGGACTGGTATCTGCGCCGCTGTTTAAAACTGGGACGAGTATAAAACTGGCTGAGTTGACAGCTTGTATTAGTAAATCTCTTTGTGTTACGTTAGCGATGAGAGGCGGCTTAGCGGTAAAACTCTGTTTGCTCCTCATTATGACAGATATATGTTGCTATGTTGCAGCCAGTACTCGCAGAATAGTTGGAACCATTTTGCATGCATAGCCTATCTTTTTGCACTTTTAAAAAGGTTTTTTTTAAATATATAATTGGCTCACTGTATGCGGAGTAGTGGCAGAAGTTATAAGTAATGAGCATCACCATTAAATAAAATACAGCCCGACACCTTTTGGCTCCGCGTTTGACAACTGCAGTAGTGACAGCTGGTGTTTCGGAATGTGTGTAGGAACACTTTCATTCAAACTTGGTTTGTAAAGAACTTCCCAAGAATGCAGAGAGGGGTTTTTTTTGTTTCTTTTTTTTTTTACATCTGTGGCAAATCACTCCGCTATAAGCTCAGTGCCCTGCCCTAAAGAAAGTCTTAAAGATTAGCAGTTAGATTGGTATCTTTACTACAAACAGCCTTTCCAAGTGAAGGGGAGAGTAAAAGCTGTGCCGATGAGGAAGATTAGCCTAGGCCCGAAACAACAGAGGCAAAACTAATTTACTCAAAAAAAAGAGGACGGTCACATAAAAGGAAGAGGTGGGAGATGGTGTGAGTGTGGAGGCAAGCTTTACACTAAAGGAAATATTTATGACTTGGCAGTGGGCATAAAGATGCAGTCAGAGCTTTGGTGAACCAAACAGAAACAAAGAGGAGAATCGATAAATCTATACAGGTTCACAGCAGTACCAGATTCCCTGACATTTGTCACATGCATTATTGCTCCGTCAGACAGGACCGTGACCTGAGTGACATTGCTATCCATGCCGGAGAAGAAAAAAAAAGATGAAGAACCTACGCAGAGAATTGAAGAGACCACTATATAAAAACTGTTGCTATTTGCAGTTCTTGGATTTATGTTGCATAGAACCCCAGCGGATCCCATTAAAAAGACCAAAACAAACAAGGAGGTAGACCATCTTTCTCACCAGCTCTTTCTCTGCACCCCGCCTGGCAACCCCTTTGCCATTAGTTCTGAGTCAAGAGGTAAATTTGTGAAAAGGGGTCACAAATGCCCGGTTTTTCCTTTTTTGCTGAAGTAACGCAAAGAGGCCCTGTTTAAATACTTTCTTTATTGAAAACAGATACAATTTTGCTTATAGAGACTATTTTTAGGACCGTTTTCAAAGATAGATGGTGGATCAGTGCTGCATATTGCTCAGTTGGGAGTCTATGCAGATTAACTATAATTAAAAAGGTGCCCTTTCTAATATTTAAAGAAGCTCATTTGGAATGGATTTTCAGCAGTGTTTTGATTATTTTGTTCCCTTTTAGCATAACTAAAGGCTAAAACCAAGACTAACTATCTTTTAGATATAAGTTAGAGCTACCATCTAAGCTACAAGTAGACATTCTTGTCTTTCTGTGCGGTATCTTAGTAATTTAGGTAATTTTTAAAAGCACCTTCTGTTTATTTTCTTAGGATAGTGCTGCATGAGTATAGGATGGCAGAATGCCTTGAAGGCTTTTTTTCCAAAAATTTCTAAAAATCCCAGCAAGTTTTAGACGTAAAACTAATGTCTTCTCATCCTCCTTGACCTTTCACTAACACTACATTTATTACGTTCCTTTTTTCCTCCCATCACTTTGTCCTTCCTCCTGTTTATCTGACATCAATTAAAAGTGTTGTAACTTCCTTGCTTACATCTGTCCATTCTTCCTTTCTTTTTTAGGTTCATCTTTCTTTTCTACCTTCAGCCCTTCCTTGTGTCATACTGTACCTCATTTGCCTCTGCTCTTCTTTCACAGTCCACCTTCCTTTCCTTCATTGTGCACTCCCTTTCTTCTTTCTTCTAGGTTTTGCTTGGTTTCTTCTAAATGGCCTTTTTCCTGCCTTCTAATTTCGGTTTTCTGTATGTTCCTTGCCTAAAGCAGAAATTCTTAGATAAATATACAGGACTGTAAATCTGCTGTGTTAACGTGAAACTCTGAAGGAGCCCTGGAGTTATATCCTTACCTTTACCTCTATGACAATGCCACTACCTATTACAGTGAATGGTATACAAGTCTCTGATTTGATTGCAAAGGTTATTTGGAATATTTTATTTTAACCTAATTACGAACAGAAACAGTCCTTCAGGATTATTATCTGCTAGACTTCAAGCGAAATTTCCTCTAGAGATTATATCCTCATCTCAAAAAGTATTTTATTTACTTCAGACATGTCCTTCATAGCTAATTAGTTGATGAAAATCTGTTTTCTTGGTGCAGCAAAAAAAACACAGCACAAGTTCAAATGGTGCTGTCACTTAACTCTTTCTTTGGGAAATTTAATTTGACATTGCTTAAAAACAAGCGTAATTAGGTGGAATTAAACACAGCGGTGAAGTTGGAGCAAACAGAGCCCAGTGGACTAGGTGTTTTCTAACAACAAATAGCATTTAATTTATCGTCAGATTGTAATTTAATTTCAGTCACTGCAAAGCAGTGCTGAATCCAAGCAACTCTGAATTTTACTCTCAAATGGGCCTAGCAGCAGTTTTATTAATATTATTTTATGGAAAAAGAAATAGCATCTTAATGAAGGTATATATATATATATATATATATATATATATATATATATATATATATATACACTACCGTTCAAAAGTTTGGGGTCACCCAAACAATTTTGTGTTTTCCATGAAAAGTCACACTTATTCACCACCATACGTTGTGAAATGAATAAAAAATAGAGTCAAGACATTGACAAGGTTAGAAATAATGATTTTTATTTGAAATAAGATTGTTTTTACATCAAACTTTGCTTTCATCAAAGAATCCTCCATTTGCAGCAATTACAGCATTGCAGACCTTTGGCATTCTAGCTGTTAATTTGTTGAGGTAATCTGGAGAAATTGCACCCCACGCTTCTAGAAGCAGCTCCCACAATTTGGATTGGTTGGATGGGCACTTCTTGCGTACCATACGGTCAAGCTGCTCCCACAACAGCTCAACGGGGTTCAAATCTGGTGACTGCGCTGGCCACTCCATTACCGATAGAATACCAGCTGCCTGCTTCTTCTCTAAATAGTTCTTGCACAATTTCGAGGTGTGTTTTGGGTCATTGTCCTGTTGTAGGATGAAATTGGCTCCAATCAAGCGCTGTCCACTGGGTATGGCATGGCGTTGCAAAATGGAGTGATAGCCTTCCTTATTCAGAATCCCTTTTACCCTGTACAAATCTCCCACCTTACCAGCACCAAAGCAACCCCAGACCATCACATTACCTCCACCATGCTTAACAGATGGCGTCAGGCATTCTTCCAGCATCTTTTCAGTTGTTCTGCGTCTCACAAACGTTCTTCTTTGTGATCCAAACACCTCAAACTTGGATTCATCCGTCCACAGCACTTTTTTCCAGTCTTCCTCTGTCCAATGTCTGTGTTCTTTTGCCCATCTTAATCTTTTTCTTTTATTGGCCAGTCTCAGATATGGCTTTTTCTTTGCCACTCTGCCCTGAAGCCCAGAATCCCGCAGCCGCCTCTTCACTGTAGATGTTGACACTGGTGTTTTGCGGGTACTATTTAATGAAGATGCCAGTTGGGGACCTGTGAGGCGTCTGTTTCTCAAACTAGAGACTCTAATGTACTTATCTTCTTGCTCAGTTGTGCAACGCGGCCTCCCACTTCTTTTTCTACTCTGGTTAGAGCCTGTTTGTGCTGTCCTCTGAAGGGAGTAGTACACACCGTTGTAGGAAATCTTCAATTTCTTAGCAATTTCTCGCATGGAATAGCCTTCATTTCTAAGAACAAGAATAGACTGTCGAGTTTCAGATGAAAGTTCTCTTTTTCTGGCCATTTTGAGCGTTTAATTGACCCCACAAATGTGATGCTCCAGAAACTCAATCTGCTCAAAGGAAGGTCAGTTTTGTAGCTTCTGTACCGAGCTAAACTGTTTTCAGATGTGTGAACATGATTGCACAAGGGTTTTCTAATCATCAATTAGCCTTCTGAGCCAATGAGCAAACACATTGTACCATTAGAACACTGGAGTGATAGTTGCTGGAAATGGGCCTCTATACACCTATGTAGATATTGCACCAAAAACCAGACATTTGCAGCTAGAATAGTCATTTACCACATTAGCAATGTATAGCGTGTGTTTCTTTAAAGTTAAGACTAGTTTAAAGTTATCTTCATTGAAAAGTACAGTGCTTTTCCTTCAAAAATAAGGACATTTCAATGTGACCCCAAACTTTTGAACGGTAGGCCGAAAACCGAAAATTAAGAAAACTAAGGTCGAAAACCGAAACACCGAAAGAAATGATTGTCAATTATTAGAACGATAGCATTTATGGCTATGATGTGTACTAACCTCAGTAAAATCAAGGCATTGCAATAAATCAGTTACAAAACTATGAAGATATTTATTTAGCACTGACATAACAACAATGCACAATATAAATCAAGTTAATGTTGTTTCGGTGATTTAGGTCTTTCTGCCGAAAACCGAAAATGCACTTTTGGGTCATTTTCGGCCGAAAAGTTTCGGTGACCAAATTTTCGGTGCATCCCTAATATTTATATAATATTTTATTATATATATATATATATATATATATATATATATATATATATTATTAGAGCTGTTTTTGGAGCAGTTTGAATGTGCAGCTGTTTTCTGTGTGTGCTATTGAAAGGCAGCAGCAGTTCCCATTCATTACTGTATAAATAAAGCCGTGGCCAGAGCTATTATTTAGTTGTGAGATAAAACAGTAAGACCAGCAGGAGAATTTAGAGATTTACCAAATACAAGAACAAGCTGACAAAAAGTTTCTGTCCTCTGTGTTTTATACCATTATTAAAGTGCTAGCAAAAACAGCAGGGGCACTTGTGTACTGCTATTGCTGGATACTGCATAGTGCTACGTTATAATGCCATTATTTGAATCACTCACTAGAAAGAATGCAATGATTCTGGTACATGCGGTCCAGGATCAATAGGGCATGTTTTAATGTACTAAATCTACTCACATTATAAAAAAGGATTTATACTTCAATGCAGTTTGAGAACATATTAAAAACAACTTTAATGGTTATATAAATAGATTTTTATATATACACAATTACTCTGGAATACACCGTTAAAAGCAGGAATAATCAGTGTGGTGTGGATAATCATTTCAACATGGTCCTACAATGGTCCAAGAGCTCTTAGCTGAAAAATTCAAAAGGAGGAGAACCTAACCAATGCTAAATTAATGTAGTGTTAAAGCGATTCATTAAAACAAGCTGAAATAAATGCAATCTTAGTTTTTGTTGCATTCAGTGTCTTTTTATCAGATTGCTTCTCAAGACAGATGTCCTTACCCCCATTGATAGGCATGAATTTTGTTCATAGGTCAGCTGATCCACATGATTTCAGTTTCACTATAACGTAATAAGAGGAAATATGTGTCAGCTTTGTGAAAAATAACATAAAGTGAGCATATATCTTTGAATTTTACCCTTTTTTAAATCTCATGAGATGAAACAGTACTGTTACAATACTTGATACCCAAGAAGCAGAAGAATTTGACTATTAAGTGAGTGGAACTACTTGGTCAGCAGTAATGTCTGTCCACCTGTGTCTGTTCAGTGGCAACCGGCTGATGCAGTTGCTGATGGGTGGAGGTTCCCATTATACAAAGATATGCAAAGGTTTTAAAAAGGTTACGGCCTTAAAAAGGACTAAAATGTTCTATCATATTTGCCTAGAGTTTTTTCAATGAGATGCCAGATTAAGGATAAGGATGACCAGAATTGTATCTGACTGTGGTGCATAGAGTAGTGTAGTAGTGCCCCTCCTCCACATGTTGCTGAAAACTGCTAGTTAGACAGAAAACTACATTCCTACGTTAATAAGAATGACACAGTTTGGCTGTTTTTAAGTTTTTACTACCAAAAGACTTTAAGAGTCACACTCCAGAAAAAAAAAAGACCACCACACATAACCATTACGGTAATTTTAAAACTTGAAATGGTAAATTGTGAGTTGAAGTTTGGTTATTCTGTCAACTGGCTATCCAAGCAGATACCCTGAGTAACATCTATTATCTACTAGCCTCTTCTCATAGGCTGTATACGATATAAGTAAATACTTCTACATTAAAAAGAGCATAGCCACAAAAATGTATAGTACTGAACATGGATGGTTACACAGAGGAACCAGGCATTCACTTCACCTTGCCGATTAGACCAGCCAGTCCTCTACACAGCACAAGTCATTGCCCATCCTAAAAAATATGATAGAAGGAAACAAAAACTTGATATAGTGACATAAATTAAAGGCGTGGTAGGTTGTTACATCCCACCTAGCTTAGCGGTCAGGGGGTGTAACTAAAAGACCCTGTAGACAGTTATTAAAATTGAGGAACAAATAATTTAATCAGAAAGGGAGAAAAATAAATGTACAGAAACAAAAATGGTCTTAAACAAAACTGGCAAGTGCTTGGTTTCTCTAAAACAAAAATTGCCCAAAAACACAGGTTAAGAGAAGCCTCAAATAAAATGGGGCCCAAAACAAAGTGCTGTCTTGTTAACTATATGACAAAATGTGTTATCTACAAACAAACTCCACAAAGATATCACAAAAACAAAAAACAACACTAGCCAAAGCTCTAACAAAACCTAAGCACAAAAAACCAGAAACAAAAAGCGGTGAAAGGGTGGCAGGCTCTGGGGGGAAACCAGCACTGAGTCAAGCTGCTGCCCCACTGCAAGTGAGGTCTTCCTAAAAGGCTCGAGACCAATCAGGAGCTCCAGACTTCCTGATGAGCCACACCTGATCCTGATCAGGGAAGGAGGAAGAGCAGTCTGCAGTGGAAGCAGGCAGAGTTTAACATGCAAACTGAAAATAAACACAAACAGAGTTAATAAGACACAAGAAGGCCCCTGTAAATAAATAGGTGGCCGTAACATAGGTGATCTTGGAAAAGCTGATTTTTTTTTTTTAAGTCATACACTCTTTCTTCAGGATTCTTCCCTAACTCACACCTCCAAAATACAGGAAAGCCTTAATCCAGAGGGTTTCATGCCTAACCCCTAATCCTAACCTTTAACCCACTAGCAGCACTCAGCTTCGATCTGCTAAAAGTTTTATGGCTCCTTCACAGGTTTAAAAAAATCATGACATTATTATCTATATACACAGTGAATAAGATGGTTGTGTAGAGTTATACTTATCTATATTTGTCTGTAAATTACAATACAAGCTCCATTTTTCGCTGTTTTTTATGTGTTTAAAGTAATCTCAAGAAAGCAAGAACAGTGGATTGCAGGTATACTGATGTTAAACTGGCAACCTCTAGCCAAATTAGGCTACAGATTGCTACAATTTGGTTAGCTGTATTATAACCGTTTTTATATATATTTAGAGCTTCCATGTAGAGAGCCTTTCTGGTTCTGATTTTGAGTATACTTTGGATCAAGTTACATCATGAAGAAAACCCCAGGAGAAGGTTGGAGGAGCGCCGAGGAAGAGGGGGCATGGCCCGGTTAACAGCCTAATAGTTCATGTACATGAGAGCTTCTCTTTAGTGTTTCTGTTGCTTTCCAAGCCTGGATTCAGTCACTATATCTACTGAGTCATCATCCACTGGAGCTCAGGTTGACCCGTGACCCTGGCCTGATGTTCAACTTGGTATATCTGACATCTGGTGCCCCTCCATCAGACCCCTAGAAGTATGTCAACATACCTGATGTCTTTTCACAACCTGCCAGGAGATGCCCTCCAGATGTAGAAAGGATGTGCTTAATAATACATAGGCAATAAATATCTGTTCAGTTCAAATAACTGTCTTATTGTGTCATTATGCTTTAACAAAATGTCACATTTTATATTAAAGAATTTTAGGTCAAATAACTTACAATCAAAACTATGAAATATATGATCATAGCTAATCATATTGGTCAGTGGTGGATGTAAGGTCAGGTCCTTGCTGCAACACAGCAGAGACTTGTCTGTTGGGGGTGGAGTTAGTGCTGTGAAAACAACAACCACATATCTGATTTGCTTTTAAAACAGCTCTTGGGTTGTTGGGGCTGGCAGACCTAACAGACCTCTCAGTCTTCTTGAATTCTCTGGTCTTAATAGTTTGCTCTACACCATCTATCTTGAAGCAGCAAGTCTTTGACAAGGGATGGCACTCTATAGGTCTGATATGTAGCAGTAGTTATTTTCTATCAGAGTGTATAATCTCCATATTATGAACGTCTTCTTGAACAACTTTCCATTCTTTGAAGAATAAATGAGTATACCTTAGTTAATAATTACAGTTTTACACAAAAAGCTTTGTAACAATCAACAGTTTGAATTTTGTATCTAACAGAGATAAATCTAGAGGTGACACTTTCAGCCAATAGAAACAGATTATAAAAATGATTTTTTTTTGCATTGTTTAAATTGAATCTGAATAGCTTAAAACTTGAAATGCAATTTCTAAGTCAATCAGTGCAGTTTAAAATGGTTTATACAGCTTAGTGTAGATCCTTTTCAAAATCTGGCTTTCAAATGACACTAATTGAGATTCACTTTTTTATAAGCATTTATTCAAGCTGAGCATTTGCAAATTCTAATGAGGTTATTGTAATTCATGATGGCTCACACTTCTATCCTTATAAATCAATGTAATGCATTCCCTTATCAGTTCACCCTGGGTCGACGGCAGGATTTTAAAATTGTCTCAAGAGTTTTAGACTGCACACACGGCAATAAAATATCAAGGATATTCCTGTTTTGGTCCTACAGTGTGACAGGACAGCACAGACAAACCCATTCTACTCACAAAGATCCCAAGCTCAGACAAGAGATCTCACAAAACCTCAAAATATAAAACATGACTTGTCTTTGGAACGCACCACACACGCTGTGATATTGGGCCAAGACAATCCAACATGTTCAATCAATCAAGCAATCAATCAATTAAACTTTATTTATAAAGCCATTTCATAAAAACAGATGCAGTTCAAAGTGCTTTACAGAATAAAAAGAACCCCAGATATACCCCCCAAAAGTCCAACGAAGCCATACTCTAAGAAGAATGTTCTCTGAGTTCTCAAAAAAAAAAAAAAATCACTCACTCCACCTTTGACTAGCTTCCAGCAAACTAAGGCTACTGTGCATGTGCACCCTACAATGCTCTGAAGTAGTGATGATGCCCTGGTTTGTCAAATGTTTACTCAAATTAAAAGAACAGAAGAATTGATAAGAAGTAGGACAGTGATTTGAAATTAGAAATTGCACTATATTAGTGTCCTTGTGGTTCTAAGGGGGAAATATGTTCATATCGGGATAACATCAATTCTCCTCACATTTGATTTAATCAATAAATGTTAGGTGTTTCCATGTGATTGTGATTAAACCTGCTGTTCTCTTTCTTTATTGAGTGACTGGTTCCACCTTTTTAAGGTGCATGCTGTCGTTCCCCCAGCAGCTGATGGACAGATATTTAGCTTTCACTACAGTTAAAACTTATACTGCAGCTATATCTTCCTGTCATGAAGGTTCTCATCTACTCTGTCATTGCGTGCGGTCTCGTGTTACGTGGCGCACACGGTTGCAATGCGCTGCTTCCAGCTATTTCCTCAGCAATTTCCACGAGAGGGATTTTATCCTTCACAGCTCTGCAAGGAGGGACGATGGTGGTGCACTGCAGCTTGCTGGTCATCACCATGTTAATTTATCTATTTCTATCCGAGAGACATTTCCGCTTTCTCCAAGATTCTGTTATCGGTGTTCTGACAGAATGATGGTTTTTATTTTTTCTGATAACTTAAACTTATGTATTCAGTCATTATTCATACTAAATATCCATGTGAAGAAAACTCACTTTTCTCAGGTCAAATATTTATGTGCGATTAAAATGCGATTAATTTCGATTAATTAATTACAAAGCCTGTAATTAATTAGATAAAAAATTTGAATCGAGTCCCGGCCCTAATATATATATATATATATATATATATATATATATATATATATATATATATATATATATATATTCTGTGCCAAATGGTTTTCGTATGACTGGACTTTAACACTGAGTCTTTCTTTAGCCAGGTATGTTATGTCATAACCACAGGGTCATAAATTAAGTATTTTCTGATCAACTGGCTCTTGGGGAATAATACAGTAACGTAGAGTTTTGCTATGGTGTGTAAATGACATGATAAGCTGACCCATGCTCCTGTCTTTGTTTCCTGACATCCTGCATAGTGGACAGAAGAGGCAGAGGTGTGGACAGTGAACCCAAGTAAAGGTAAGGTTAACATGAGGTCATGCACTGTCACATGAGAAACAACCTGAACACCCAATTTTTCTCTTCTGCAGCACTGTGCTGGCAGTGTTCCTTTTGTATTGATTTGTTGGTTTTTTTCTATCCCGCCCTGTTAGGTGTCATGTCTGGTACATGTCTGGAGGGTAAAAAACTGGTGGATTGGAGGGTAATTGTCTGTTCACAGGGATAGCTATTCAAGGATATGGCAATAGTAAAACATTCAGTCTCTAGAAAGGTGTCTGCAGCTAAACTTGTACTTCTTTAGTAGTTGCATGTATAGTTGATGGTTTACAGAAATGATGTGTGGACTGAGATGAAGTTGGTCAGGGATGTTTATTGACTATAGGCAATGAATTCAAATCATTATCCTGAGGTCCAATTTGATACCTAAACGTTTAGTATATACATTAGAACATTCAACCTGTACATAAATGTAATTTGTTGGTACAAATTATTGGATATTATTACTCCATTTCAATGTTAATATGTATTTATGTTAAACAAAAAGCTATGAGAAATTGGTCAGTGGCAGTTATTAATTTAAAAACTCCCCAATTATTAATTTTACTTACACACAATGTCTGATGCCCATGACAGAGAACTTACTGTGTTCAGCAATGATGACAAACCAGTGGTCTACACTGCAGTTACGTCGAGGGGACAAGAGTCATAATTTAGACCTACCCTTACTTATTCTTTGGATACATTCCATAAATATTGTTCAAGAGAGGTAAGTTCAAGACCTTGAGTCCTTGCTTAGTCCCATGTTTTGTTTCTGTGACATCAGTGTGGTTCGAGTTGTAGAAAAACACTTGAGTCCCTATATTTGCCTTTAAAACATAACAGTCCTAAATCCAAAAACTTTCCTAAAGACCCAAGCATAATTTCATATTTTTTATTTTCTTTTTTTATATCAACGGGAAGAATTAATTGCTTTTTTCTGTCTGTATCAACAGTAAAGCTAATTGTTCTATTTGATGTAACTCAAGAAGAGTGAACGTAGTACACAGCAAGCACCTTCCATATTTAACTTTGGAAGCAATCATTCCAAAGCAGCGAAGTTGACTTTTTAAATCCCTTATCTATTTTATTCTGTAATTGCAAAAGGAACTCATCCTGAAAACAGTTTCCGATAGACCAGGCTGTCATTGTCTGTTTTGGTTCTCTGTCGTGCTGTGATGGCTGTCCCCTAGGAGCACTCAATGAGCTGTTGATTAGATTAATAAGGTCTCAGACTGAATGTGGTGATGTGTTTGGCTAACAGGTCATTCCCAAAGCCCCATCTCCTCCTGCGGCTGCTATACGGGACAAGCCAGTAAAGCCATTTGTTGTCACCGCAGATGGTGATAGCTCCCCTGAGAGCCAGCGTGGTTGGCTCAGATCTCCAACAGCCAACCAGTCGTGTTGCAGTGACATTTGTGCCACGTTTCTTTTATCCTTTCCATGTGCAATTCATGTCTAATTATATTATGTTATTAACTGTGCTGAAAACATATCAGCTCTTCTGGGAGGATTCTTCTAAATTTACCACTGACACATCCTGTGCATGGCTGGCATACATTTATTTTTCAGAACAAGAACTGACGTGAAAAAACTTTTTACATGGATTTGTAATATCCTGGTGTTGATATTGCTTCGTCGTTATCAAAGTCCACTGAGGCCGTGCAAAACATTGCTTCAAGAGATAATGAAATAATGCCTCGCAGTGGCCTCCTTTCCACATCTCTTCGCCTGTATAATCACTGATACGACATGATATAATGTGACAAATAAAAAATTCCATTTCAAAGCGACCAACATCTTGCATTTATCATCGTTTCAGGAAATGCCCAGAGGGTGAAGCCTCAATGCTTACCTGAGAGCGCAGCCTATTGATCTCGGCTGGCGACGCTAACTGTGCTCTATTCATCCTTCTCCGGCTGAGGTCTCCCACAAACACAGCCGTCAGTCAGTGCCACAAAGCAGCACTGGCAGCACCCTTGACATTAGGCTAACAATATTGTTTATCTCTCAAGTCACTTTACTCAGTACTCATTGTGGGATTTGAAAAGGAATCCTCTTTCATTTTTCCCCTGAAGATGTAGAATAACATTTAAATTTTAATTAAGTTACAATGAAACTAAAATTTGAGGCATATAACCCTCCTTAAGCTCTCATTTTGCTTGTGGCAATAACTGATAGGATTCATATGTACATTATCGTCTTACTCAGTGTGCTGTTTGGACATGGGCTGCTGGTGAAATACATGTGACCTGGTGAAGGGCATCCCTGAATTTGCATTGATGCATGCTGGGTTAAACATTTGGCTCAAGGTCATGGCTACTGTATCAGTATGTCAGGAGGCCTGACCAGCGCTTATTTCTGCTGGAACCATGTCAGAGGATAATATTGACATCTTAAACAGCTGATTACTTTTTTTGGGAGGTTAAGAAAAAAAAATCACTACCAAATGATTTCCCCCTCAAAAAAGTGAATGTGGGCATTAATAATTCATGTAGATTCAGAGAGAATTGATCCACAGGGAGCAGCAGCAGTTAGGATGGTGGGAGGGTTTCTGAAGCTCGGTGTATTTATACTTTAGATGTTACTGTACTTATTGTTTTCCAGTGTTAGCATCTGCTGCTGCTAACTGTCTAAATATTATACTGGGTCACTTAGAATTTGTTAGTAAACAATTGTTACGCTCCAGTTCTTCGTTATATTGATATTGCATAAACTAATATTCCAAAGACAATTTACAATATGTTATGCAGCCCTGTTACAAATGTAGCAGCTTTAATAAGAGAGGAAACCAAGGGGTCTATAGTAACTTTGGAGGAGCTGCAGAGCACGTATGTGGTAGAATCTGTTGACAGAACAACAATTAGTCATGCAAACTAAAGACGAAAGAAGAAGTCCCAATTGAAGGTTGCTTCAAAGGACACAGCGAACATGTGAATTAAGGTGATCTGGTGGCAGCAGCATCACATGTTGATGGTAACGAGGATGTAGCTAAATACTGTATAATGCAATCCTGGTGAATCAAATGTTAAAATCTGCAAAAACACTTGTTTGGACTCTGGTGCATCTTAGATTGATTAATTACCACAAACAGTCAGAGCTATAAACACATAATATATCGACATATATACAGGTGCTGGCCAGTAAATTAGAATATCATCAAAAAGTGGAATTATTTCAATAATTCCATTCAAAACGTGAAACTTGTACATTATATTCATGCAATGCACACAGACCAATGTATTTCCAATGTTTATTTCTTTTAATTTTGATATTTATAAGTGACAACTAATGAAAACTCCAAATTTGGTATCTCAAAAAATTAGAATATTTTAAAGGCCAATGAAAAAAAATGTTTTTTTTTAAATGTTGGCCAACTGAAAAGAATGAACATGAAAAGAATGTGCATGTATAGCACTCAATACTTAGTCGGGGCTCCTTTTGCCTCCATCACTGCAGTAATGCGGCGTGGCATGGACTCGATCAGTCTGTGGCACTGCTCAGGTGTTATGAGAGCCCAGGTTGCTCTGATAGTCGTCTTCAGCTCCTCTGCATTGTTGGGTCTAGCGTATTGCATCTTCCGCTTCACAATACCCCATAGATTTTCTATGGGGTTAAGGTCAGGCGAGTTTGCTGGCCAATCAAGGACAGGGATACCATGGTCCTTGAACCAGGTACTGGTGGTTTTGGCACTGTGTGCAGGTGCCAAGTCCTGTTGAAAAGTGAAGTCTGCATCCCCATAAAGTTGGTCAGCAGCAGGAAGCATGAAGTGCTCTAAAACTTCCTGGTAGACGGCTGCATTGACCTTGGACCTCAGGAAACAGAGTGGGCCAACACCGGCAGATGACATGGCACCCCACACCATCACTGACGGTGGAAACTTTACACTGGACCTCATGCAATGTGGATTCTGTGCTTCTCCGCTCTTCCTCCAGACTCTGGGTCCTTGATTTCCAAAGGAAATGCAAAAATTGCTTTCATCAGAAAACATAACTTTGGACCACTCAGCAGCAGTCCAGTCCTTTTTGTCCTTGGCCCAGGCGAGACGCTTCTTACGCTGTTTCTTGTTCAAGAGTGGCTTGACACACGGAATGCGACAGCTGAATCCCATGTCTTTCATGAGTCTCTTCGTGGTGGTTCTTGAAGCGCTGACTCCAGCTGCAGTCCACTCTTTGTGGATCTCCCCCACATTTTTGAATGGGTTTGTCGTCACAATTCTCTGCAGGGTGCGGTTATCCCTAGAGCTTGTACACTTTTTTCTACCACATTTTTTCCGTCCCTTCGCCTGTCTGTTAATGTGCTTGGACACAGAGCTCTGCGAACAGCCAGCTTCTTTAGCAATCACCTTTTGTGTCTTGTCCTCCTTGTACAAGGTGTCAATGGTCGTCTTTTGGACAGCTGTTAAGTCAGAAGTCTTCCCCATGATTGTGGAGCCTTCAGAACAAGACTGAGGGACCTTTTAAAGGCCTTTGCAGGTGTTTTGAGTTAATCAGCTGATTAGAATGGCACCAGATGTTTTCTATATTGAGCCTTTTCAGAATATTCTAATTTTCTGAGATACTGTATTTGGTGTTTTCATTAGCTGTCAGTTGTAATAATCCATCCATCTTAACCGCTTAATCCTTAATGGGTCACGGGGGTGCTGGTGCCTGTCTCCAACGGGCGAGAGGCGGGGTACACCCTGGACAGGTCGCCAGTCCATCACAGGGCAGGACAAACAGGACAAACAACCATGCACACACTTACAATTTACAGTGATCAATTAACCTGACAATGTGGAATGTGGGAGGAAGCTGGAGAACCCAGAGGGAACCCACGCATGCACGGGGAGAACATGCAAACTCCATGCAGAAAGACCCTGGGCCGGGATATGAACCCACAACCTTCTTGCTGCAAGGCAACCGTGCTAACCACTGCGCCACCGTGCAGCCCCAGTTGTAATAATAAAAATGAAAATTATAGTAATTACTTTTGATTAAATACTGAATGCATTAATATGTAATGCTTTTTCTAAACATTCTCTTTGCAGCACTTTATGTCCAACGTCTTCAGAGGTGCAAAATAAATAAAGTTTTACTTATTAATTATCAACAAGGCTTGATAATTGCTATTCACAGGTACTTTCCATCCAGTCTGACTGCGTTCATGCATATTGGAAAGAAAAAGCATATGGAACTTTGTGATTGTAATGGGAAAAAATATGAAAATGTTCAAAGAACAGGAATACATTTAGTAGACTCTGTGCATTGAAAAACAGAAAACAATAAAGAAATATGATTTGTTTTTCGGTGCTTAAATAACTGCATCCTGTTTTCAGGTTAAACTAGATTATCAGAACAATGCCGACGGCTTTAGCATCATCCACTTCATAAGAGGTAACACATTCGCATTTTTGCCTTGAACGCATAAAACAAAATCCCATTTCTGCACTGGTTAAATGGGGGCCTCACTGTCTTGGTATCCATGTTTTTTTTGTTTGTTTATTTGTTGCTTTGGATTGAGTTTATCCAATTATCTTGCAGGTGTGACATCAGTGGAGCTCAGGAAACCCTCAGAGGCAAAGAGATGTGCTGCCGGTTGAATGGGAGATAAGCAAATGAAAAAGATGCAAATGGGAAAAAGTTATTTAAAAATTTCTCTTCTGAACATCTGAGCTAATTGGTTGCTAGAGAGAAGATGCTGATGTGATTTTTTTGGAGGGTTTTTTTCTTTGCAACTTGCCGCAAAGCCACCCACCCTGGAAATTCGCACAAAAGCTCAGAGGGGAAGCATCAGACGTGCACGCACAAATGCATCCGACACAACCTGCGGTGACACCCTACCTCGCTTGCTTAACAATGCACCATTCTGCCTGGCTCCTCCATGAGCTGCGTTAGACGTCATTTTGTTTTTTCTTCTGCATCATTTCTCCCTACCGTCCTTTGTTCCAGTGCGTGTAAAAGCAAGCTTTAACATACCGTTGTGTCCTGTTTTGGTTCTTCCCATAAACTACTTGGATTTTTAATCTGGTATTTACCAACCTGGGTCTGTCACATTTTATAGAAGGGAGAGTGTTCTTTACACACCCCATTAGAGACCAAGGAATAGCCCCAGAAAAATTATACATCTCTGCACAGAACATGAATGCACACTCCAACGCACAGACACACACACACACACACACACACACAACAGCAAGCGAATGTATTATTCCATCAAAATATTCGCTATTCATTTAATAAAGATGCAACATGAAAAACGTAAATGAGTGGAGCGATAATGAGCTGCGGAGGGAGTCCAAGACACCTGTTTGTTTACACAATGCTTCGCAAACATACTGCAGTTAATCACCTGAGGTGCAGCCGCGGGGTGACGCTTATCTACATCACAATGGAGGGGTCAGCTGGCATTACACACAGAGGACACACGCCGTTCCATTTCGGCTTTGGCTTTTCAGTTTTATTGCCTGCTTTCTGCAAGCGAGACGTGGATGCAGATGTTCTTCATTGTGGTGCACCTGCAGTTCCACCCCAGGCCCTACTCGCCAACCAATAACAAAAACAACAGACAGACTACAGTGTTTTTTCACAATGAGTGAAGGTAGTAAAAAAAAAACATTCTCTTCTTCATATGGAAATGAAAAAAGAAATGATTACAATCTTGTCTCGGTTTTCCCTCAATAGTTCCCCGTAAAGCTGGGGTCACCCATCAGCTTCAAAGAAAGTCCTATTTTTATTTTTATTTTTTACATTTTACAAGCACTGACTGCCCCTCAACAACTGTAGTTACCGCTTTATTTGTTGCCTCCATAAAGGTGACTTATAAGCTGTTATCACAGGGCTTGCAAGAAACATCAATAAAAGATTAAAAGGTTTAAGCAGAGAAAGGGACAGACTTCATTAAAGTTGATGCAGAGCATCCATCCATCCATCCATCTTCTTAACCGCTTATCCAATTCAGGGTCACGGGGCAGCTGGAGCCTATCCCAGCAATTATCAGGCGTTAGGCAGGGTACACTCTGAACGGACGCCAGTCTGTTGCAGGGCAACACAGAGAGACAGCAAATTCACACATTCTTCTAGACAATTTAGAATGATCAATTCACCTATCATGCATGTTTTTGGACTGTGGGAGGAAGCCGGAGTACCGGAGGAACCCACGCATACACGGGGGAACATGCAAACTCCATGCAGAAAGACCCTGGGCCGGGATACGAACCCACGACCTTCTTGCTGCAAGGCAACAGTGCTAACCACTGCGCCACCGTGCAGCCCTGATGCAGAGCAACAAACACCTATTGATATGGGAGAGACAAGTGCAACAGCTGAGAGGTAGAATTTAGATTTGGTCCTTCGTTGACATCTGCTGACTCTTCATTGACTCGTGGGGTGCAGCCAGCAGAGGGCCAAATCTACCTGGGGTCAACATTTGTCTTCAGATAATGGGACGTTTTAGACATGCCTTAAAAGCATTGAAGCAAAACCATAAAAAGGATGTAATTACCCTGTGAAAATGATGGAAATATTAGATACAATGGGGTCTAACCTGCTGCCCTGCACAAGTTAAGAGTTGGGTTACGCAAGGGGCAGGATGAAGACAGAAAAACTCACGAGTGACGCGCCTGCCACTGCGACTTACAGCCACCGGCACGTGAGCGTGGACAAACTCTTCACACACAAAAAATAATAATTATAAAAATTCTTCACAGTGATATACTGTCAGACCGCTGCGCTTATACCAGTATTATGAAAACAAACATCATGTTGAGCGATGAAGTAAGTAAAATCTTCCTTTGGTCCCGGTGGGAAGAAACGCCGCCTCAGATTTTGCAGACAAAAGTAGATTTTGAGGCGGAACAGACATCCCAATGTGGAACCGATTTGGATGCAGCAGAGGCAGCTATGTTACTACACAAACACAAACAATACCATTACCTGCTAAAGTATTCTCCCTGCTTACAGGTTGAGCTTTAGGTCCATTTTGACATCATTCTAATGGAACCAGTGCTTGGTTTTTTAAAAGTCCGGTCTCTAAACATCCAAACATCATAGAATGTCCGGTCTCTGAACAGTTGCATGGTCACAGCTAATGCTACTGCACGTTAGGTCTCTCAAGTCATCTGTGAGGTCATCATTAACATATCAAGCTCCAAACACAACTTATAATGTTTCATACCTGGTCAATAGAAAATTAGCCATGTCAGCATTTGTCTTCAGTCCCAGATCTAGTTGAACCTCCATTCATCTATCCTGTATCAGATATTTAGTCTCATGTCTGCCCAACTTTTATCATATTTTGCTTTTGACACATGAGATGCTGCTGATAAAGCCTTCTTCGTCTTAATGCCACTTTTAAATGGTTTTGAGTGGTGCTTTGACATTTGCCTGTTGTGGAGGAATCCATTCCCACAATTTAATAAACTGGTAAACAGCATTATTTTCCTGTTTTCAAGCTGCGAGAATGTGCAAGCAGTGCAGATTGAGGTCACATTCTTAGGACAGTGTGTCAAATTCTGGCCTGAACTGCAGCACATTTTGCAGCAAACAGCCTTTTCAAGAAAAAGGTAGTTAAGTGCGTGGGTCCATTCTTTTTGGTTTATACACTTCATCACCCAATACCATAAAAATGGAAATGCTTGTATATTTTATTTAGAAATCCTGCCCCATGCTTCTTTAAGGGAAAGAATTTGAAACCTTTCACCTCGGTGAAAGTCTGTTTTTCTACAGAATTAGAAAATATGGTTATTTGTTCTTTAATATGATAATTTTAACAATTCTAAATGATTCACTTAAAAATAAACATTTAAAACTGAAAAAAGATAAGACAATAAAATGTTACTTAAAATTTAAAAAATTTTAAAGGGGTAAATAAAGAAACGCCTACATGTATTCTCATGTAAAAATAGCTAAAATCACACACAAGCGTATACCATGATGTGATCAAAAACATGTTTCTTCATATTGTAAAGGAAGTCTGACTTGTTCAAGCCTAAGTCATTTAATTTGGTGTCCCACGCTGGCATCTGTGCAAGAACGGCCACTAGTAATGTGTAATTTTGAACCAAAAGTAAAAGGATACATCCATACATCCATACATTATCTACAGCCGCTCATTCTTTTATGGGGGCTGTTGGCATTCTCCAGCTGTCATTAGTCAAAAAGCGGGGTACAACTTGAACAGGTTGACATGCCATCACAGGGCAACACAGAGTCACACAAGACAAATAATGTTCAAGGACACTCTTATTCCTAGTGGCAATTTACCGATTAACCTAACAGTCATGTTTGTTGGACTTTGGTAGAAAATGTTTTCCTGTGGTATTCTGAGGTCCTTAGTGGCTCTCAAAATAAAACAGAAACTGTTCTAGATATGCAGAATTAGAGGCAGAAATGTGTGTACTTACTTTGTGTCACTTCAGTAATGCTGGCCAATTAGAAAAAGGCTGATCCTGCACATAAAGGTGAATCTTTCTGAAGACAAGTTAAAGACACAGGTGTAATTTTTGGCCAGTAGGGGGCAGTGCATACTTAAATTATCACAAGCATGCGGTATCTGTGTCTTCGAGTAAGAAACTCAACAACGGAAGTCCAACTAGTGCTGTTTTCAAACGCTCAATTCCCTGAGAATTATCTATTTGCAGCAACATGACGAGCACATCAGTCTCTCTTTCATCGCTTGGAACTAGTGAAGAGGTAAAAATGTATTTATGGCGAAACTTTTTGTGCATTTTGAGGGGAAATCAATATTTTAATAGCAGGCGTGTTCCATGCTCTTTATTATAACGACAGCTGTAATTAAAGCAGTATTTACACTTTTGTTGTCGTGAGTGATAACTCACTTAATGCCTTTGCATTGCTCATCATGCCAATCTGGCTTTGTTTAGCCCTCAGCGACTGAAAACAGTGCTGCGGCAGGTGAAAGAGTTCATTACAGCTGCAACCTGTGGACCTCAACAAGCAGCCTCTTCACATGGAATAGCGAAGTTTAGCCTCCAGCTGTGACCCCTCTCGTGGAATATGTAGAAAGAAAACTGTGGTACAGAAATGCAGGGCAAAAACACTGTTCACACAGAGACACACTTTGGTGAAGACAGATAATTAAACAAATAAAATGAAATGCAGAACCACTCTAGCTGCCAGCACGTTGCCTCCCCACTTATATCAATCCACACACTTATTATCATTCAAATATTTCAGTTTATTGCATGGTTTTAGCCATGGATGTTAAAAGGTTACATCTTCAAAAAGTTTGGGAATTGTCAAATGTTTGTCAAGTTGGTATTCATATTATGGTTAGAAAAGAAAGCAGAAAACAATCTGTTGGCTTAAATATTTTTCATTAGGTTCATGGTGATAGCTTGTGTTCACCTCTTGTCCTGTGGGCAGACCAGACAACACTATTTTGCTTTCATACAGGGGCATCCAATGCCTATCTGCAATAGCTTTAAAAATATGTGAAAACATTTCCAACAGTTAAGTTGAATGTTTACTAGGATATGATTTAGAAAAATGCCTTATATGTCCCAAAAAGAAAACAAGTACTCCTCTTGTCCTTGATCTACTACTATGCCAACTAACCTAGCAAGCAAAACACAAAGAAAGTTGGCCAACAATTGAAAACTTTTTTTAAGAAATGGACTGCCAACATTTCCCAAAAACATGTCTTTGGATGAGTTAAGGAAACAAAAAGCACATCTTCCACACAACAATGAATACAATACTTTTTCAGTGAAGACAAACAATATATGAATATTACTGAAATCTGTAGTCAATACTTTTGCTTTCAGAAACAAACCGTTTTCGTTTTTCTTCATCTGGGTTTTGAATCAGACCAAAACTGTGCCAAGTTTTCTCCCTCTTCTATTTAGCATGAACAGCCATGCTGTTGGTGTGAGAATAAATATCTGTGCTTCATAATTATGTTGCTTTTTGTCTTTGTTTACGACAATATTGCCATCTACAGTATCTTCACCATATGAAACCATGTTCAAAGTCCTTTGGAAGGACAGGCATATAAATAGTGTCTGTTTTGTCAATAAGGTTTTATATAATAGAAGTGTAATTAATAGGATCTAGCATGTACTACAGAGACATCATGTTAAATCACTTCAAACCTTTTACAAACTTTATTTTGACCAAGAACCTGAATAATGCACCTGAAAAACAAGAAAGCTAGCTAACAGCTACAATAAAAAAAATGGAAAGGTTGCAATAATTCCAGAAATATGTGCAGCTTTTGAACCACTTACAACCTTTTGCCTTCCTGAGCACACACCAAAAATCAGTTCTAATGTATCAGATTACCTTGGAAAAAGTTCCACTGTCCAAGTTGCTGTTTTTTTGATAATTTGCTTGGGCAAAAGTCAAAGCAATGTGAAGACACCGATCAGCAGTCTGTGAAAATATGGGAAAATAGTTGATTTCCAGAAACTTGACGTTTCTCTAGAATTGAGGAAAACACCAGATTAAAACTGGTCAGGAAGGCTGCCAAAAGGCCAACAGCAACACTGAAAAAGCTACTGGAATTTTGCATTACTAATGGTAGTACTGGTGTTGTTGTTCATGTTACAAAATTCTCCAGTATTTATTGGTCTGGACTAAACATTAGGTTGAAGATAAAAGATACATCTTCCTGGATCCAATCTTCCAAACCCTTCTGGGAGATGTGCCATAGTGCGAAAACTTAAGACCACACTTCAAATTTTGGAACACATTTCCAAAAGGTATGGTTGGCTGAAAAAACAACAAAGAATAAAGAACAAAACAACATCATAGTAGATTATGGAGGTAGTACTATCATGATCTGCACTTATATTTCATAAGGTGGAACTGGAGATTGTTGTCAAGTTGGATAAGATTATGCCCAGTTCCAAATACCTTTTAGTTTTAAACCAAAACATTGAGCTGTCTGTCAACATTTGCACTGGAGATGGACCAAGGCCCAGAAGGGAGAAAGGGAGTTTTATATCATGAGTAATTATGTGATGCAGAAACGAACTCAGAATATGAGGAAACTTCACAAGACAAACTGGGGAGCATTTAGCTAGAACAATAAATAGACAATTGGGAACATTTTTAGACATTAGGGAAATCAGAGCTAATGATTATGCTAATAATATAACACAAAAAGTGACAAAAGTCCCACAAATCATGAAGCTCTCTGCTAGAAAATCTAAATGGAAGATAGATGTTATTTCTTAACATCACAGTCAGCATGTTTACATGCATGTCTAAATTGAGGTTTTGGCAGTGATCAGACCAGCCAGAGTTGAGAGTGGTGTCCTAGTTTACATGTCACTCAGGAAATTGAATTATTGAATGTAGTGCATTTGACTCTGCAATGCTAGCTGGCGACATGCACGCTTTCATGCTGACATTCCTCGCATATAGTAAACAAATGCCAAAGTCAGTGAAGCAGAAGGAGTAAAACAGGATATGAACAAAGAAATGGATGACAACTAAAGCACAGAACATGTTATAAGTACTGCATTATTTGATTGTGTTACACTTGTTGTTGCTACCCGTTGTGTTGGTGTTGTTGTTCCTGCATCCGTGGTCTCGTCACTTCCCGAAGGGGGAGTGCCCAGACTCCAATAGCTTGGCTTCTGTGACTATTATTTATATGCAGACAAATTTGATTTTCTGATTGCATTATTTGGGTATTTTAGTCTGATTTATCCAACTCTAGTTGTACTCTATAAGTGTATACAGGCATTTCAGAAATCCGATTTCAGTCAGACTAAAGTAATAATACTGCTTTATCTTGCTGCATGTAAATGCACAGAGTTCAAGATCAAACAAAAATCAAGAACTGAGCGGATTCACCAGTAGAAAATTCAGCTTTTGGAATTGGCCAGCCAAGACTATATTTAAATTTGAGAGAAAATCTGTGAAGTTACTTGAAGAGGTCTCTGTACAAGAGACATTCTCACAATCTGACAGATTTGGAGAACCTCTGTGAGATAAATAGTGCAAATAGTATTACAAATTAAAAACAGGATATGCTGTTAGAATCCTAACAAAGATAACTAAATTCTGATTTTGAATCAGTTACTTTAACAAGGTTGAACTATGCAGGAAAGGTTTAAAATCTACCGTATTTTCTGGACTATAACTTACTACTTTTTTCTCAAGTTTTGAATCATTTGGCCTTTAATCCGGTGCAGTTTATTCATTGATTTTTACAGCTAAAGGCCACTAGAAGGCCTCCTCGATGAATGTATTGTACAAGTTAGTCCTTTACCTTAAGGGATACTGTGCCTTTAAGAGGGCAGAAGAGAGAGTGCAAAAGAGAGGAGGAAGTTTACGCTTAACATTGAAAGATAAGAGGGTACAGACTAGGGCTGGGCGGATCGATCTAAAATATCGATAGTATCGATCTAACATTGGTATTGATCGATAGCTGCGTGATGAGATTGATCCTTAACTTTCAGTTTTTCCTCAGTACAACTTCAAGCGGCCGCTCCAGCCCACCTCTCTCCCTTCACTCGTGCTGCCTGCTGCTGCTGCTCTCACTCAGCCCTTGCACTGCCGTTAAGCCCCTTCCACTGCAACACACAACTCTACTAAAGGTTAGCCGAGGCAAGCAAGCGAACCCAGAGCAAAAGAGGAGCACCGTTTGGAGCTATTTTACAACCCTTGACCAAACCACTGCAACCTGTAATGTTTGCAGGAAACAAATATGGTACTGTAGCAACAGCACAAACCTGTACAAGCATAATAAAACAACCACCAACCAAAACTCTGAGCTGCAGCAGAGCCAAAAGAAGGAAGAAGAGAGGGAACGCAGCACCGAGACAACGGTGACTTTCAGAGGCTTTTCAGCATGGGCAACAACAATATCCAGGTAGCTTATTGTGAATTGAAAATAAGATGTAATGATAGGCTAATGGCATTTTTCAGTATTACTGGTTACAATAATTTAGTAAGTTATTAAGGGACGGCCCAATGCAATGCATGGAGGCAGTGCAAATCCATTGCAAAGCAATGTATTGCACTGCCTCCATGCAATTGCATGGGCAGTCCCTTATTACTATTCACTTCTAAACGGACTCTTTATTCTTTCACCGTTAATGCGGGTCGTACCGTAGCGTGCACCCCCACAATATATACATCAAAACGACCGGCTCGATCGTGTGAGGTGTGCTATTACTTTTATTGGCGATTGGAGTTACCATGGCGACGTAATTAGCGAAGAACCACCCCCAAAAACACCCATTGGAAATGAATGGAAAAACGGCCCAAAATCATGAAAAATCCACTATTTTTGAAGATTTACTGTGTAGCCATACAATAACTTAGCAACACCATTCGAAATCCAGATTGTAGCCACGTCCGTGCTGTGTTCAGCATTGAAGACCGCATGTCGATAGCTGTTACGGTTTTGTCACAATTTGACTTTGTTCGACCCAAAGTTTGCCCCAAATCGACATTTTTAGAGTGGAGCAGCTCGTTAAGCAGAGTGTGGAGTGATGAACTTTTGGAAGGTCCTCATAAAAATTTAACTCGACGTCACGGTCACATATTTCGCACTAGTGACATGATTTTCGGTCATGAAATAGAGCCGCCCTTTGTGATTCTCAGGATAGTTTCAAAATTTTCCTATCTCGCACGGTTTTCTCTCAGCGAGCTCTAGATCGCTCAAAGTGGAACCCAGTTTGAGGACTTTGCTCCTATACGTTATCATTGTGACTCCTCATGAGTTTCTCCAACAGACAGATGATATTAGTCGTCTTTCACTCGTTCCCTCTCGGACTGGGAACAAGGTAGAGACTTTTGCTTTGGCACGAACGAAGAAAAATGATAAATCTTGCTCACACTTCAAGAATTTTTCCGATACCTTGTACGGTTATCGAATGGGAACGATTTGTTCGGAGCACTTTTTGAGAAAAAAGTTGAAATCTAAGCTGTTAATTATCGAAACTGTTTGCACCTGCTGTAGTTTTCACTCACACTTGTTGCTGGGGAAACGGAGCACCTTTGATCAGAGGTCACTAAAGTTCATCCCATAGTCTATACACATTGAAGGCCTGTTAAAGCCCACTCACACACAGTTAATGCTGTGTAGTTCTATAGAAAGAGATACTACAAAAGGGTCCATGTGTCAGTCCATCTGTCTTTGTCTTTCTGACCATGTCTCTCTGTCTTACTCAGTCTGTCTCAGTCCTCCTGTCTGTCTCTACCCTTTCATCTGCATTCCTTTCTTTGCATCTCTCTCTGTGTGTCTGTCTATGAATCAGCATTTGTGGCTTCCAGAACAACTCCATATCCCATAATGCTTCAGAACCCACATTCATTTCTATGTATGTTCCTGCCAGGCATTTTGAAACTGACCATTAGATCAGACTAATCTCTGTGTCTGTCTATGAATCAGCTGTGTGGCACCTGTGATAAGAGGTCACCAAAGGTCAACCCTCTTTAAATACTTTGAAGGCCTATTAAATGTGTCATGTCCATCTGTCTTTGTCTCTCTGACAGTGTCTCTGTCTTTGTCCTTGTCTGTCTTTCTTTTTCAGTCTGTCTCAGTCCCCCTGTCTGTCTCTACCCTTTCATCTGCATTCCTTTCTTTGCATCTCTCTCTGTGTGTCTGTCTATGAATCAGCATGTGTGGCTTCCAGAACAACTCCATATCCCATAATGCTTCAGAACCCACATTCATTTCTATGTATGTTCCTGTCAGGCATTTTGAAACTGACCATTATATCAGCCTAAGGAAAGTCTTCACACCCTTTACATAATATACAGGTACTAAGGAGCAGCATGCCAGGCCTTGTATGTATTTTAGTTGATTTCAGCTTTTTCAGTATATTTTCATACTAATCCTATTAATAGTAATGCCAACAGGTTAGCTAGCATTAGCATGCTAGTTAGCATTAGCATGCTAGCTGTTGTTAGCATTTTAGCTAATTTTAGCTTTTTGACTATATTTTTGTACTGAATGGGTTTATAGTAATGCCAACATGTTAGCTAGCATTAGCATGCTAGTTAGCATTAGCATGCTAGCTGTTGTTAGCATTTTAGCTAATTTTAGCTTTTTGACTATATTTTGGTACTGAATGGGATTATAGTAATGCCAACATGTTAGCTAGCATTAGCATGCTAGTTAGCATTAGCATGCTAGCTGTTGTTAGCATTTTAGCTAATTTTAGCTTTTTGACTATATTTTGGTACTGAATGGGTTTATAGTAATGCCAACATGTTAGCTAACATTAGCATGCACACCGTGGCCGTCCCTTCTCTAAATTTCCTGAAATTTTCTAGTTACTATTACTATTTAGTCACATAGGGAATATATTCAGCCAGTACAAATAAAAAAAATATTTTTCACTGTAATTGAAAAAATAGATATGCTGCTACCTACACAAAATAAATAGCTATGCCTCAATCCTGAAATATGAAAATGGCTGAATAAATCTTTTATATTAACTGTCAAAACAACATTAGCATTCCTATGTTTATTATTATATCATATTATTTTATTACTACTATTATTATCATCATCATAATCATGTACATGATCTGTTAAAGAAAACTTACAAAATAATCATGAATATTCAAGTTTTTAGACAAATTTTCAAAGTGATGATACATTGACTTAATAAATTACACAAATCTTTATGATAGTACTAAAAGTATTGGAATCGGTATCGGCAATACTTGCCCTGTATTTACTTGGTATCGGATCGATACTTAATTTTGCAGTATCGTACAGCACTATTAGAGACAGACATTATGAGAGCAAGAAATGTTGCGAAAACAAGTTTTGAAGCACAAACCCTTATTATGGAAAACAAACAAAGAAATAGATATGATGCCGCTTGAAGGCAATCAATCTGGCTTTTAGAGAAGGTAATAAAGCACCAGTAGCTTAACGTACCTTTGACAGCAATGATGGTGAGACGTTGGCGATGCCAGCGTGAACAACTCTCTTAATGCCAAAAGACGAAAAAAAAGCTTCCAAAGGTAATAAAAGCAGATGGCCCAAATTTGAAGTCTTTCTTGAAGATTGGCTGAACACATGAAGAGAGAGGACGGCCGAGATGTTTCCACTGTGTTGGAGAGTTAATAAAATCAGAGCTTTCCCAAACACCAATCGATTTCCCAACAATCCCCTCTGCAGGAACCATTACACATGGTAATTTAACATTAAAACATCTGTGACTTTTAATTGGGTGTGACTTGTTTATGTACACATTTGTGTTATTTCCCTAAATTAGGCTGTTGCGGCTTATAATCAGGTGTGCTTTATAGTCCGGAAAATGCAGTATTTAAAAATGTATTAAAATGTATTTTCATGGTCTCACCTTTTAACATCACAAAAAGCTGCCATTTTGACAGAGATGTGTAATTTTCCTACCATTAGCAAGCAGCTGAAAAGGAAGAAAGATGGACTCTCCGTAATCTGTGATCTATCAAGAATTCACAGAATTCCGTACTTTTGCTGGCTAACAACCTTCATAATTTCAACATAATATCAGAGACTGCAATTTGTAAAACGGCCTAATGGATGACATCTCTAACAGCTTGGCTGAAAAAAAAGAAGAAAAAAAATTCCAGACAAGCTTTCTGCTGTGGTGCACAAAATTGAAAGAAGCTGTCTGCTCTTGATGAGAAGGTGAGCGAACATAAAGGCAATGCAAGGTCTCTGGATAACAGCACACAAATAACAGCCAAGGAAAAAAAAGCCTTTGTAATCTCCTACGTAAAATGTTCATATTTCCATCATTCAAATTCATTATTACTCGCTGGTTTACAAAAGGAAAAGGTGAGGGAAGCTTTTACTTACTTTTGCTGTATTCGCAGGTTAGACTTTTTTCCCCAAAAAAAACTTTATGGTTAACTTTTTTAATTTCCTGTTATAAGAAGGGCACATGCCAGTATTCCTCCTGTAAAACACCACAAAAAGGAACCTGCAAGGTTACATGTGAATAGGCGGTCACGATGAAATTGGATGACAAGTAAGGTCAGACAAGCTATTGTGCACTAATCAAAAAAGCAACAACTCAAGGTGTTGAGTGAAGAAAACTTTACCTAGGCAATTCAATACCGGTTCTTATTTGACTGTCACAATTTTTATTTGAACTCTCAGGGAAAAATATGAGCTGCTATATAAGACTGTTTGTACTGTGAATTTATTAAAATGTTTTAAGAGTAAAAAAGATTCCATAATTTTAAATACTAGATTATCACATTAGGGTTGTTGCTGACCAGGGATTATCAAGTCAAACCCTGACAAATACTAAAAAAAAAAATGTATTATGTACATTAAAGCTGCAGACTGGATTATTTTCGGGAGAGAGTTTTTTTTTTAATCCAACGTATGAAGGCCCCTCCAAAAACATGCCTACTCCCCCCCCTCCTGTGAGCTTTCTGCTCCCTCTAACCCCCCCATCCAATTGGGCATGTGCATCTCCTGTAATTTCACAGCATGTCATCGTGTACTTTATCAATAAAATTATATATTGATTTGCTTTACTGAATATATGACTGTCTTACCTGTTCAGCAGAAATGTGTATGAAGCTGCGTCAGTTTGAAGCCTTTTAAGATTTGATGGTATCTCAATGTTTAAAAGCATCTCTGATGTAAATCGAGGGGGGGACACATATCGACATAACACCCAAATAGGGTCTCTAAGGTATTTTTCGAGTTTGTCGTTGTACTTTCCATTGTTTTTCTTTATGAAGTTGATGTAGCTGGGTGTTGGGTCACACACAGCAATCGGGAGGTACTAATCTGCTCTCTTCCATCGGAAGGAGGAAGAGCAGAATCTATGGCTGAACAACCAGCTGTTCTTTGTTCTGCAGCCTGCTACAGCCAGGGCAGGGAAAACAAGAGCATCATCAGCCATCTTCTTTCGCGGGCGGAGGAAGGCACGAGTTTCTGGAAAAATCTCGCTCCACAGGAACCCAAAGACTACTTCAGGTTAATCTTAAACATTGATAAACAAAGACGCTGGTTATCTCCAGAGCCCGACGAAACCCCCCTCTGAGTTTCAGGATGTCAACCGCTGAGAAACAGAGCCACACACGGTGGAGCACCTGACGCAGCTTGAACCTCATCCCTGAACCGGACGGAGGCCGCATCCCTTCATGCCAGAGGCCACATCGAGCCGCCGACACAGGACTGATAAGAGTGGGTCGGATTATCCCAGAGGTACTGTTTGTGAGTGTTGGGACCAGCTGTCACACAGCTGAACCCAGAAAAGAGGGAAACAGCGTCCCCTATTAGAGGCTCCAGGAGCTACCAGCCTGCTAACTGGCTTAGCAACCCTTTATTAGCCTGCGGGACTAATGTCGTCTGAGCCCCCTCACCCATCCACGACGGAGAACGCTTGGAGAGCTTTATCGTTCATAAGGTCTGTTTGGGCAGAGGCAAATTAGTGGGGATAGCTAATTTTAAAAGTGTGTTTTTATTGTTAACTTTTCAAGTTTCATCTGTATCTGTTTGGGTAATACAGGCCTCCCAGCCTGAAGTTTTAATCAGTGTTTTTAAAAGAATTTTCCCAACAAACAGTCGTTTCAAATCCTCAAATTTGAGCTACTCAATCATACAGGAGTTTTGACCTTTTGTTAAATGTTTAATAAATGTATTTTGAGTAGGGGAGCACGGTGGCGCAGCTGGTAGCACAGCTCACCTCACAGCTAAGGTTTGATTCCCGCCGGGGGACGCTGTGGGTGCTGAGGGTGTGTTTGTTCCTCCATATCATTGGCACCCACACCCTGGGTGGGGTTGGCGAAAGGGCTTTTCTGTGTGGAGTTTGCATGTTCACCCCGTGTTCCCTTGAGTAGGTAATGTGAGCTTCTCCCTCAAAAACATGCACCAGTTCTGGGCTGTATACTGACCCTTCTGGCGGACCGGGGCACCTGAAGGATTGGGGAGGATCTGGCTAGAATAACGTCATCCTTCCATGCGCTACATCCAGCTGGGGAATACCCACCCCTTCAGGTGAAAAGAAGGGTTCAAAGCATGAATGAGGCTTGAGCTCAGTGTGGGGCCCTCCTGGGGTTGGTGGAGGGAGCCCAGGACTGGACTTAGGAACACTGGGTGATGAATAATGGAAAAAAACAGTGGAATAAAAAAAAATGTATGTTGAGCAGGGTTGGGTTAGGAGTTAGCAGCTCCACCTGCCCACGGGTGTTACAGGGAGCTAAGCTAAGATTAGCCACGTGTTGGCCCAGGCTAGTACTCAATGAATAGACAATCAGAGAATAAGAATCAAATAAAGATCGGTTCAGAGAAGGTTAAGAACAGAAATTAATCTTATTAGCCGTGTTTGAGACCCCTTTTTATATCAAGATACTGGAATTAAGTAAGTTTTCAAAGATCAATGACTTCTTATCCAGATAATTTTTTAAGAAACATTTCTTGATCAAAAGAATGTTAATTTTCCGTTTTATTGGTTTACACATAAAGCAATGGTGCTGAATTAGTTAAACCAATTACAATTGGTAAACTAACTTAGCTTTCATTCTTAAAAACATCAAAATTTATCTAGAACTGTGACATCAGAATCCATGGTTTCTCTTATTACATATTCATCTTTTTGTGATCTTTTATTTTAACAATGCATTTATTTTAATCAGTAGTGTGTTCTTTTACTAACTCGGTGATTACATTTTTTTCTTATTTTTCCTTTTGTAAACAAATCTTGTATTTTGGAATGTAACTGTTGTTCTTGTTCGACACACATATGGCAAGGTTAATTCATTCATTCAGACTATGAGACTGAAAAAGATATTTGGCTATAAAAATAGTTCATGGAAACCCAGGTGGTGCCCCAAAAATATAAATAATTTTTCATAACTTATTTATCTTATTGACTGCCATAAGCAGTCCTTTGACTATTAATAGCCAAAGAGCTACAATTTTGGTAAAATCTGCAACACTGGGAATGGCTAACTATTTAGCAGATGTTCAATATGAATTATCTATGATCGCTCTCTGTGTTTTAACAGGATGACACAGAGCTGCCTGTCTGTGCGGCCTCATCTCCACAGGTTTGTGGGATGCGCATGCATGTTGATTGACAGTCGAAATGGCAGAAACTTGAATTTAATTGGATAAAACAAATGCCAGTGGGCGACCCGAATGGTGCCCTCTGGCTGAACGAAGGACTGGCGGACGTCCTCTTACGGGACATGAGTCGGGCGGACGGCCCGAATGGCGTCCTCTGACTGGACGAAAGACTGGCAGACATCCCTTGGCGGGACGAGTGTCGGGCGGGTGGCCCGAATGGTGCCCTCTGGCAGGATGGGTGTCGGGCGGGCGGCCCCTGGTGGGACGAGTGTCAGGTGGGCGACCCGGATGGGGTCCCCTGGCAGGAGGGATGTCAGGTGGGCGACCCGAATCGGGCCCTCTGGCTGAACGAAGGACTGGCGGACGTCCCCTTACAGGACGTGAGACGGGCGGACGGCCCGAATGGCGTCCTCTGACTGGTCGAAAGACTGGCGGACATCCCTTGGCGGGACGGGAGACAGGTGGAAGGCCCGGCAGTCCTCTCTTGGGGACCTGGAGGTCCAGCGGGAAGCTGAACGGACGTCCCATGGCGGGACGGGATATGGGCGCACAGCCCGGCGGTCCTCTCTTTGGGACCTGGAGGTCCAGCAGGAAGCTGAACGGACGTCCCTTGGCGAGATGGGAGACTGGCGGACGGCCTGGCGGTCTTCTCTTGCGGACGAAGCAGCAGCGGGGAAGCTTGGCTGGTCGTCGGCGGAGAGAGAGGGATCTGGTTGGTTCCCACTGACGGGAACGAAGGAACCTGGCTAGCGAAGCTGGGCCTGAGACTGGCTGCTCCCGCATCAGCCAATCCAGCAGGTCTGGCTGCAAATCCAACAGTTCTGGCGGCGGCAGCGGCGGCCAATCTAACAGCTCTGGCGCGAATCCAACAGCTCTGACGGCAAATCCAGCGGCTCTGGCAGAGGCAGCGGAAAATCCAGCGGCTCTGGCGGAGGCTGCGGCAAATCCAGCGGCTCTGGCGGAGGCTGCGGCAAGTCCAGCGGCTCTGGCAGAGGAGGAAAGTCCAGCAGCTCCTGCGGAGGAGGAAAGTCCAGCAGCTCTGGCGGAGGAGGAAAGTCCAACAACTCTGAGAGCAGGGACTAAAGGGGCTCAGCTGGTTCTGGAAACAGAGGCTGGAGGGGCTTGGCTGGCTCTGAGAGCAGAGGCTAAAGGAGGGAGAAGGTGGAATAAGCTGAAGCGGACACCAACTTCGGGACCGAACAGGCTGAAGCAGACGCCAACTTCGGCGACCCGGAAGCCGCTCTACAGGATTACAACATATTGCACTATGAATTACACTAATTCGCCAATTAACATTTCTGCTGCTGTGTTTTGCACATTGTTTTTTTGTATTTTGACTTTTGGAAATAATACATTCAACACCTTTGTTTCTGCTCCAATTTTTCATGAGATGGACTTAAAGATCTAAAATTCATTCCAGATACACAATATTACCATTTCTCTCAAACATTGTTCACAAATCATATGGGCAGGCATCTGTTATGGACGAAGAACACAGGTGCATTTTACTGATGGCATTTTGAATGCACTTAGATACCGTGATGAGATCCTGAGGCCCATTGTTGTGCCATACATCTATAAACATCACCTCATGTTTCAGCAAGATAGTGCACGGCCCCATGTTGCAAGGATCTGTACACAATTCTTGGAAGCTAAAAAATGTCCCAATTTCTCACAGCCATTGAAGAGGAGATGAGCAACATTCGACAGGCCACAATTGACAATCTGATAAACTCCATGTATGCGACGAAGATGGGTTGCACTGCATGAGGCAAATGGTGGTCACACCAGATACTGACCGGTTCTGAGTCCCCAGACCCCCAATAAAGCAAAAAACTGCACATTCCAGGGTGGCCTTTTATTGTGGGCAGTATAAGGTGCACCTGTGCACAAACATGATGTCAGATCAGCATCTTGATGTGGAACACCTGTGAGGTGGGATGGATTATCTCCGCAAAGCAGAAGTGCTCACTATCACACATTTAGACTGATTTGTGAACAATGTTTGAGAGAAATGGTAATATTGTGTACGTGGAATGAATTTTAGATCTTTGAGTCCATATCATGAAAAATGGGAGCAGAAACAAAGGTGTTGCATTTATATTTTTGTTGAGTGTATGTTTACTCTAATGATGTACAAGTACAATGCACATTCTTTACATATTTTTCAATATTTTTAATTATTTAAACATCTTTAAAGTCCTTTGTTGCACATTACAAACTTATGCCACTTTATCTGTATTTTTATCTTTCATAACTGCACAGTACTCTGCTTTGTAACTACATCCATAATGTACTTATTTTTCAGGACTCTTAAAATCTGTTGTGTTCATGCTTTGCTGCTGTTACAACCAAATTTCTCTCTGTGGGGCAATAAAGGATTGTTCTATTCTATGACCTAAAAATGTTTGGGTTTCCACAAAAGACACCCGCAGTTTCCTTTAATGGTGTGACTGCTGATTCTGCTTGAGCTTTCTGTAGTTGCCATGGCGTGCTTTGTGTCCTGTGTTCATTCCATTTTTAGTATTTCCTTCCACTTGAGCAAACTGCTTCATATTTTTCAGCCAAAAGATGCTTTCAAAAGATTACTTTTAAATATCCTGACCCCCAATATTATGACACTCAATGGACACAGTGTAAGGTCCACCATTTATGCCTCCAGAAGTGTCTTGGTTGCATATGGTCTAAAGTCACCTGTAAGGAGCATTTATTAGATATTCTGGCCCATACCAACATTCCTGCATGATGAACATGAAATAGATTGGTCAGCTATATATCAATTTCTTGTGTCACCTCATTGGATTTCGATGACTCTACTATCATGCAACTTGTAATTCATACTAATTTTCAGATTTTAGTGAGCCTGTGTGAATTATAGCCTTAGTCCTCTGTTTTAGATTCCGGGATTGGCATCTGTTAAGGCCTTTTTTGCTCTAGAATGTCTCCTTCAAGGTTGGACATTATGTGTGTTCAGCAATGTTATCCACTAAATCTTGTTTGTAACGAGAGTTTATTTCAACCACCGATCACTGATCCATTATTTTGAACCGGGCTCATTTTCAACGAAACTCACCACGACATTTAGGGCATATAACTGCCGCTCCTAAAAACCCAAATCAGCCTGCTTGGCAAAAAAGATCCACCCCATATATTGAGTCTATTAAAATTTTGATTTTTTTTCTTTTCCCCCTCCATTCTAGATTTGAACCTCAGTCAGTCATCCTGGCGGCAACTAAATGTCCAAATACAATGTTAACAGTGTTAATAATGTTAAGGTTAAGGTTGACAAGAAATAGCACAGGTGCACCTAATAAAGTGGCCAGGGAGTGTATGTGCTTTCTCAGATCTTGCTCACTCTATAACATGGCAGAACCTGATGTCACTCTCCAATGTTTTTTGGTCTTACCAATATTTGACCACACATCATTTGGAAAGGTCTTTTTGTGAAGAAAACAACCTGTTCCTTGTTCAAAACTATTTTGAGTTGCACTCTACAGATGTATGGTTCCAAAGGTTGTATCCTGTCAGTTTTGTTTCAGTTTTTTCATTTTGATTTCATTTTGTTTCATAGTTGCAAGATTTTTAGATTTTCTGACTCTGTCTGTCCTTTGATTTGGAAGGATTATGCTGCCAAAGTACTACATGAAAATGGAATTAACGGATGGACTTTTTTTCCCTTCTTTTTTCTTGAATTTTACAAACAATACAGAATACAGCAAAATCCTGGATAAATATCTTTATAAAGTGTTGTCTTTCTAAGTTTGTTCCTTCCTTCTGTGTTTGGATCATTATTGGCCACATTCAAAGTCTCTAAGCACACGTAATTTCATTATTGTAAAATCTTGCACCTGAATAACACAAAAAGAAAACTAAGACTAATCTTTATTGCCTGACAAAGTGTTTGTCAGTTACTTAAACAGGGCATATATTCTATATTTTATGGCTTCCTGGCAGGAGCTGGTTTTATAATCTCTACTTGCAAACTGTAACTGTGAAGTAAAAGCAAAAAAAAGAAAGAATGTATGAACTCAAGCGCTTACTTTTGCAACTTAAAACTTGCAAACTAAACCATTCTATCTAGCCTGAAAATGAACTTGTGAAAAAAAGGAAAATGAGAGTATTCTATACAACTCACACAGAAAACTAGCAGATATTTTGTAAGGAATCTAACAATTTCTGAAATTTAGACAATCTGTCAGTTTGATAATTACCTGTACTAAGATTTAATATCTAAATAGTTTTGTTTTAAATAAAATAAATGTTGGCAGTGTCAGGCTTGCAAAGCAGCACAGTGGATACAAAAAAATAAAATCTCATTTTTTCCTGTAAGGTTCATTATAAAATAGAATGCTAGAATAATCATGTTCACACATGTTAAACACACTGAAAGTTGTGCTGACTCGGAAAACAGTTATCATACGACCACCGAACGTTCTTTCATCTCTACACCTTTTATCAACACTGGGCTCTTTCTTTGTGAGCTCCTCGCTTTCTGTCCCTCACGCTTTTTTCAGTGCTTGCTGGTGGTTAAAATGAAAGAAGACATAAACATACCAGACCTCCTATAATGTAACATAGTTATATTTCTAAAAAGGAACAAAAGTGGAATCAGTTGGTCATTTTATTAATCAAGCGGCAAGAAAATATTAAATGAAATAGAAAATTGTTAAACCCTTTTGTTGGGATTCTGTGTCTGAGTGCTGGAGGATTGCTTTGTTTGTGTTTGTTTCTCCTACCTTCCCTGCAGGGGTGTGGTAGACTGCTGGCAGCAGGTGCAGCTCATCGGAGCTCGTTAACTCCAACTTCAAAAGAGGATTGGAGACTGCAAACTGGCGCCAGATGATTCTTGCTCTGAGTGGTAACAAGACCAAACCTCAGCTCTCAGAGTAATTCTAAGAAGTTCATCTAAGATTTGAGCCTGAATCTCCTGACTTACCTGTTTTCCCTTTAGATCCTGAACTCGCTCCTTCCTCGACGTCCTGGATTGACACTTTTACGTATGTTGCGAAACCATTTGTTGCAAATTAAAGTTGTATTGTGTGTAGTCTTAAATTTATGGGTAACACAAATTTTCTGATTTGACCACAAACGTTCAACACAGAGCTTTGTCAAAGTATGTCGATATGGCTAAAAACTGGAAAAAGCAGCTGTCTATTTGCAGCTCCAAGCATCATTTTAAAGTCAGAAAACGTTTAATCAATCTGCAGAGGAGACTGAAATTATGTGTTTATGATCTCTATTTATGGGTTTTATATGTTTTCAAAAAAACTAAACATACATCAATATGAAACACACCATATTTTTCCCTACTAAGATGATTAAAGATCAATTTTCTGGTAATCTGGAGAATATGTACTGTATATTTGCTCCTTTGAAAATAACTACTGATATGTTGAACCATTACATGGTAATTTCATTATTTTACGTTGTTATTGCCATTCTTCATAGAAGTGTATTGCAAGCACTTTAAAAAAGTGAATTCAGTTAAAATATCTAAAGGCATAGAACATATTGTGAAAATTGCACAAGTAGACTCTTACTTAATTTACTATTATTACCTCAATTATTCAAAAAAAGCTTCTTTACATTTTTTCTAAAACATCAATTACAAAAAACTGTCAAGATCTTTAGCTTAGTTTGTGTTTTTTGTGCTTCATTCAATTCTCATTATTTTGAGTTAATTCTTCTTTGCTAGTTCTTTTATGCTTTATTTCTCACATTAGGTTTGTTTATGTGATTTGAGTTTGGCTAAGTGTAATTGTGGTAATTCTGCATAAGGTTTAAACTTTTATTATTCAGAAGGTAAAAGACTGTTTATATAGTTTGCATGGTTGTAAAAATGGGTCTGTCACTATTGTTTATGCAGGTAAGCTTTTAAGTCATAAAACTCTGGGGTGAGTTTTATTGCAAGCTGTAAAAAACAGGATGTCTGTAGATTTAGGGTGTTGCCATAAAACCATAAATTCAGAATGAGCTTTTAAGAAAAGACGTCTCACCCATATAACTGTATAATTTTCTGACAGCCAATAAGAGCTAAGAGACTGTTTGGAAATGATCTGATTGGAGTAAGATTCGAGGGAGAAGAAACGCCTAGAGGCCCGGTTGTCTATAAAGCTGTGAAATGAAGATCAGTTAATTGTTCAGATTTCTTTAAATCTGGACCACAGGGGAACGACGGGGGCAAAATTCCTCTGTAAAATTGCAATTTGTTAATCTGTTCAAAATAAATGTTAAACTGGAAATTGGCTCCATTTTGTCTCTGCTTGAACATGCATTGAATTACTTATGATAATTATTTAATTCAACAAATGGTGACCTCGACTGTGTGCAGAGTTTTGGACCAAAATCCAGTTGTTGTTTTTTTAAGTTAATAAACGGACATGTATTTGCTCTATTGACAATTTGCGCAGAGTTGCGTAGTTTTTTAATTCTATTGATTGGTTAATCTAACATTGGGTAATGTTGTCATGCAAGTTAAATATGTTTTTTGTTTTGAGCAGATTGACTATTGCATGCCCGGAGTGTTGGAGCTGTCTGTCTGTTTTCCTGTTTCTGGCAGGATTGACTCCTTCTTTTCGCTCCGTAGAGGAACACCGGTGCATGCTGGGAGATGGAGTTTTTTACTCTGCGCGCCCGGTGCGGGCTGCTTGTTCTCCGGAGCGGACGGTGGAAAGATGGACCGATATCTTCAACGACTCAAATTGGAGCCACGGTGCGGATCGGAACTCGACGGGTTGGCCACCCTGCCCAGAATAGGACGCTATTTGGGAGCTTCCAGGCTGGAAAACGGAAAAAGATTACAGAAGGGCCTGGGTTGCCCTCTGTTAAGTCTATCGAATTACCTGGGAGTGGGGCTGCGTATACTTCCAGACGCGTGGCTGAGCACCACGAACGGGAATTGTGAAAATGGTCCGGCATTGTTTTTTTGGTGAGCTCCGATGAGGTTAGTGTTTTGATTTCTGCTTGTACAAGGGTGTATTACTATGTGTGTGTGAGATGTTTTTGTACGCAGGCGCTTTGCGAGAAGTGCTGGTGATGTTGTGTTTTGTGTTAAAATGTTATTGTATAAATGATGAACTCGAGTATAATAAATAAATTAAAATAGATAAATGAATATCTAACTGTGTATGATGGATAACGGTAATTAAATATCTATAAGAATTAGTTGTGAACATTTACGACAGGCCATCTGGGTGGCCGCCCTAAGCTAGGTGCTATGGCGGAGCTAATTCTGTGTGAGTTTTTGCTTGATAGCATGGCTAACATACGACAGCTTTGACTATATGTTTTGATAAATAAATTAGTGGTAGTAGGCGGTTTTCTGCCATCTGTTCGAGTCTTTTGAGTGGTTTTCTGGAGGCCGGCGCCAGGAAATTTCTCAAAGCGGACTACGGAACTTATAACAGATTGGTCTAAACCTCCGCGATAAAATAATTAATACGGTCTAAAAGCAACCGCTTATAATGTGTTTTTGGTTAATGGTTTTGGGCTGTAACGGACGTAGTTGAATCGGTGTTTGCTGTGCGGAACGGCTGAAATTGGGGACATATGTTTCAGTCCGCGTGGACGAACAGGAGAATGTTTTTTCGTGCCGAATTAAAGTTTGGTGACGTGGTATAAATTGTGCGGATAAAGTCCTGGCATGGCGGTAAGTCATCTTCTAAAGTGTGTGTTGCGATGTTCTGGAGTGTTTTCGCCGTACGTTTTGTACTGTATAACGTTTAGTTTCACAAAGAAAGCTAACGGTAGCACGTTGCTATAGGCTGTTGTGCTAACCTAGCGGTGGTGGTTTTTGTGTGTCAATGTGTTTCTGGTTGAAACTAACTGCATGTTCTATGTGTTGCAAGCTAAAAGTTGATTTTGTATAGAAAGTGATTACAGACTCCTGCAGACGATTGCCTTGTTAAGACTTAGACTTATTTGGATTTTTGTTAACTTTTTCTGGTTGAGTAGGATGTAAAACGGCCTTAACATAACTGGTCAGATAAATTTTGATTTACAACTCTTTTTCGGCAATGTTTTAGCACATTTTCTACGAAGGGCAATTTAAGGTGGTTCATGTTTAACTGATCTTTAAAATTAAAAAGAGGAGAGTGTTTAGTCGAAATAAAAGTTGCATTTTTTGAATTTTTGAGTAGGTAGATTTTTTGCTTTTTGGATTGATCTAAGCAGGATTTGATTAAGTGGGCCTAAATAAAGATAAAGCTATAAGTAGTAATTATAAGAATTTAACGAAAAGCAAACGGTGTTAATTGGAAAGCAACAAACTGGTTTAAATTATTTTTAATAAGCACCGTGTTGAATGGTACAGAGAATGAACTCTTTCTGTGATTTAAATAAGTATCATTTATGCTAAAATTATGTTTGGCTTATTCCTGATGGCTCTATAGACTTTAGAAATATAGCTTAATCTCTGAATGAATGACCTAAAGGAGATGGGTGTAAAATTATTTACACAATTAAACATTCTTAAGGATTTTGTGGACACTCAAGGCTTATTGGAGTTATCAAAATTCAACTGGGGCTCAAGAAGTAACCCAGTACATTTCAATTCCGTTACAAATTAAATGTTTTTACCATGCAAAACAACACTTATCATAGTGATAGTTTATAAACTAGTGGGATTTGAATGTTTGAGTTTGAAAAAAAGAAAACATTAAAACACAGAGTCATCTTTAAGTAATCAGTTTGTTTTTAAACAGGCTGGGGATAAATTGAAATTGGTCTAAGGATTGAAAGTAATGAATATCACGGTGATCGAAATGATGGTTTAATTTGGAAGTAAGAAGTAAATTCTAAATTCATTTATTCTGATCGTGTAGAGGCAAAATGTGATTGGACCAGCTACATTGAAAGAATTTTTACCATATATTTGAATGCACATTTTGTTTTAACAAATAAGAATCGGTTTTAGTTTTAAAATTTAAGATTAATCCTTCAGATGTTCTTTATTGATTGTTAGCTAGTTTATTTGATGCTGAGAGTAAATTTACAGGTCCTAAACATTTTGGAACAGATCTGATCCTAGAATAATGGCATAATATATCATTTGATTAGTGGGGACTCTGTAACTGACAATTTATTTAGATTTTTTTGATTTTATTTTCTTTATTTTTTCTTTTTCTTTTTCTTTTTTTATTTTCCTCTTTCTCTCTCAAAATTTATATATTTGGTTCGACTTGGATTATGACCCAGATTTCTGAACTGCGGTCTGTTTATTAATTAGAACTTTGGAAAAATGTTAATTTGGGAAGCTGGATTAAAGAAAACATGATTCAGTGGTAATGTATTTGACATCTCTAGAAGCTTCAATTTAATTTGGTGTTTATCATTGGAGAAAAGAAAATAAAAAAGAAACCTGAGAGGAAAAGGGGGATACTGAAAAAAAAAAAAAAATGCTGGTTTTTAGTTTTTTATTTTTTATTTTATTGTGACTAGTTTTTGTTTAGAGAAGTCTCATCTCTTGAACCTACTTTATTGAATTTTTTTTGTTTTGTTTGACTGCTAAGGGGAATTAGACTACTATGTATCCTACAAAAATTTAAGAGGAGTTTTACTTGCAAAAATCACTTTGACTATGTTCAATTCCCTTCACAGAATCGGACAGATGTTTTTGAAGTATGAAATGTTTTCATTATTTACAATCAAGAATATTTGGGCAAGTGAGCACATTTGGGTTTGTTTAAAGAGGAATCATATAAGCAAAAGTACTTTGAATTGATATTGGATTGTGTTAAAGAAAAAACAGTACTTTAGGCTTGGCAATATTTATAGGGAAGCTGTTTTGTCAGTGATTTAAATCTTGGATTTTTCTTTAGAAATATGGATAGAATTTGAAGTATAGCAAACTGAAGACTGTTTTTGTAAACTATGTTGTGTTTATCAGTTAGTACTGTTTTCTGATTTTGTTTTAAACATGTGATGTTTTTAATTGTGATATTTTTTGTCTGAGCCAGCTTGATAGAGATCCAGTACACTTAAGTGATGGGGAGTTTGGAGACCTGTCTCTTTGCAGATGGTTATTGACTTTATTTTTGTTATTGCAATGTTTTAGTGGTGCTATAGCAATATCTAACAGAAAAATCCAGCCTTTTTGTTTGTTTCTTTTTAATTTAATTTTACTTTTCTAAGAACTAAGTGTGTTGATAAAATATTGCGAGGGTCAATCTTTATAAATATTTAATTTACACATGAGATGGAAGAGACATTTATCAAATTGACAAAATAGAGAAAGGCATTGCATTGATAGAGTATAGAATATAAATTGGATGAAAAAATAAAGGAAGCATTAATTAAAATAAGCAGGGGAAGAATTAGAACAACAGTTTAATTAGACATATAAGGATTAATTATCATTCCTGGTGGAGAGAGCAAACCTATTAATTAGTATATTTTTACCAGAATTAATACTGAAGAAATTATTACTAGTATAACTGATTGAAGTAAAATTAAAATAGAGCCCACATAGGCAGTCTGAGTGTGGAAGATATTTAAATTCAGCATTCGAGGAAGGAGACTAATGAATATGAAAATAAAATGTTTGAATGTAACTTGATTTGAATAAGCTGAGAGGATCGACTGTCTGTTTTTTTTTCTTACTCTAATTATATATTTTTTCTCTTTTTCTCATCCTGCAACAGAGAACCCCTCAGATAAACATTCTTTAGATGGAATTTATGATCCTGGGGAGAAAAGATGGGTGGGGGTACGTGGGCTGATGACGGATAGTGCCAGGCGCCCGCCATAACTGCCAAGGAGAGAAACATCTTTACGACCAGCGCAGAATTACGACTCTCTTGTGCTCTGCTCCCACACAGGGGGGCACAGGTGACTGTATATTTTCAGGGGTGAACTGGAGGCCACCCTCAAAAGAGCACATTTCCTCATGCTGAGCTGAACTTTCAAGGACAATATGTGTGAATTCACTTGGCTGGCGTGAGATGGACTGTTTCTGCTGAAGAAGTGATGATCAAAGACTGTTGATTCAATGTCACTGTTGCTGAATTAACCACAAGAGATTCTGTTTGTCTGATCGAAGGTGGCCGAGGTTCTACGAACTTTGATAACCCCATGTCTTCCCCAGGATTATCTCCAGGTAAAATACCACCATTTACCGGGAACAAAATTTGGAAGGAAAAATTGGGCCGATAGCAGGGGGTTGCTGGCTGGTGAGAGAGAAATTTTTTTTTTCTTATTTTTACGTTTTCATCCACAGGGATGTACTGAATTTAAGAAAGGATATATTGTAATGAAACAGACATAAGTGTCTTACACTGGATAAATAAAATAAGTAAATGTAAGAATCAATTTGGGTGAACAAGCAAATGGATAGTAATCAGTTGAACTGTACACAAAAAAAAAAAAAAGTAAATTCTTGAGCCTGCTCTTGTTTTTAAATTCATTAATGAGGGAGGTGTTTTTGGTTTAGTTTTTAGGAAAAACAACGGTGTTGTATCGAAATAATATGGATTTGCTCTTTCCCCAGGGTTTATTTTTAATTAGATGGGTGAAATAATTTCTTGGCACAATACAGTTGAATTAGATTGAAAAGGAGTGATCACAAGACCGGATCAAAAAACTGTCTTTTTTAGATGTTTACAAGCTTATGCCCCCAGGTTTATCTCCAGGATTCAGCAGCACGTGAGGAGCACACAATCTCCTCTGGTCACAGCTGACTGCAGCTGCTGAAAAGGGTCCAAGGTACAGCTCCAGGTCGAAGGCGTGAGGAGTTCAGTGGTTCAGCAAGTTCCAGATGACAGCTGGGAACACACACAAAGTGCAGCTCCACGCCAACGACGAACCTGGTCAGGATCAGCAGGATTCTGCCTAAGGAGGGTCGAGAAGGTTTTGACCAAGCTGAATCGGAAGCTGGGACCACAGGCAGCGGGGCCTAGCTCACCCAGAAGGTTGTTTGGGTGGTAATATTACTCATCCAGTGTGATCTATGTGCCAATGAATGAGATGGGCAATTTGAAATTGCCATCTCAAAAGAGGGATCTACAGAAGAAGATCACAACTCACCAATCAGCTGCTCAGCAGGTTTTGACCAGCCCACATCGGTGGGCTAAGCTATGGGAAGCGGGGCCTGTCTGTGCATTTGTGTATATTGGGGGAAATGCTCAATTAATGAAGTAATTGGCATTTCAGAGAGTGGTTATCTGCATATATGGGAGTAAAAACTGGAACACTAAAAAATAGGAGCCCTCCACACTGATCAGCTCTGTATATCGCTCTCCAGCTGCCAGGAGCCACTGAGGGGGATAAAATGAGAGTGAAGAAAAGAGGATCAGAATACAAATATAAAGACTGAACATTTATTAATCATTTTCTTGCATTTTACAGGTTGTTTAACTATTTTTATTCACAAGTGAAGAGTGGTAACACTGCCTAGGAGGGTTTCTTAAAGAATTTTTAATCAGTTAATTTTCAGGATTTCTTAATTTCCAGTTGTTTTTAAGGTTGTATTAAGGTTTGCATTAGGAAACAACAGGGTCTACTAGAGGAAAGACTAAATAGACTCGAGGATTACATTTTAAAGGGTTCTTAATACCTTCTATTTCACAGGTTTCTTAACACTTTAAGTTTGATTTATTTCAGAATATAACATAGTAAGAATGTATTTGTTCATGGATTTTTTAAGCTTCTTCCACGATTATCAACATGTTTCAAGTCAGATTTAATTATCTCTTCACATGTAAGACATTCTTATACATTTTTGGGTTTTTGAATTAGTTTTTGGGAATTGTTAAAATAATTTTTTTGTATAATGCCAAAAGAGGGTGAATTTATGAAATGTCTTGGATTTGATTTCTTGCATTTTCAAAATGCTTTACAGGTTTTGATCTTAAGTTCTAAACACTTACGTACAGAGGAGATATCAATCTATTTTTAAAAAAAGATTGAAAGAGGGAATAATTGTGGTAATTCTGCATAAGGTTTAAACTTTTATTATTCAGAAGGTAAAAGACTGTTTATATAGTTTGCATGGTTGTAAAAATGGGTCTGTCACTATTGTTTATGCAGGTAAGCTTTTAAGTCATAAAACTCTGGGGTGAGTTTTATTGCAAGCTGTAAAAAACAGGATGTCTGTAGATTTAGGGTGTTGCCATAAAACCATAAACTCAGATCCTCTGTAAAACTGCAATTTGTTAATCTGTTCAAAATAAATGTTAAACTGGAAATTGGCTCCATTTTGTCTCTGCCTGAACATGCATTGAATTACTTATGATAATTATTTAATTCAACAGTGTTTATATCCTTTCTGTGGAGGTAGACCTACCATTAGACAAATCTTAGTTCTGCACTACACACATACAAAAAAATGGTAAGTTTACTTATTTAAAACATACTGAATTTATAGTTTCAGGACAGAAATAAGTCTGTTTCAACCAAACATTGGGTCGAAATTGTGACAAAGTGCTTTAGGTTAGAGAGGAGTTGAGAAGGAGACTAATACAAAAGAGCCCAAACATTTTTATTCTAAATAGGGTTCAATAACAGCAATAATTCTGATTTAGAGAGGTCATATTAGATATCCCTGGTGAGGTGTTCTGGGCACGTCCCACCGGGAGGAGGCCCAGGGGAAGACCCAGGACTCGCTGGATGGATTATGTCTCGGGATTCCTCCCGATGAGCTGGCCCAAGTGGCCGGGGAGAGGGAAGTCTGGGTCTCTCTGCTTAGGCTACTGCCCCCGCGACCCGACCCCGGATAAGCGGAAGATTATGGATGGATTGATATTACATATGATTTAGCCAAATGACCTCACTGGATAAGGTGACTTGGACAATTTCATCTGAGGTATTAAATATATTTGAGGATCTTAAAGAGAATAATTAACAAATGATGACGTAAGGAGACAAAATCTAAACATGGTTTATAAGTAAGTGTATGTAGTATTTCCTAACATTTTAACTTTGTGTGGTTATCAAATTGGTATAAAGTATAGCCTTTGAATTGGATCTGAAGAAGACTTCTTACCAGAGTTAAATAATCATAAGTAAATGATTCATAAATAAATGGTTAACTATAATAGTGCAACACGTCACAACAATACTACACTCTTGTATTGAATAATTTTCTGAATTTATAGCAGATCTAAAACTGCAAACCCTTGTTTGCTGTATAGAAGAAAAAAAAAATCCTCCCTAAATTGATTTGCTACCATCTGTAACATACATATACTACAGCTCTTTACATTTTGAGAGTAACTGCGCTCTTAAAACACCGCAGGACAAAAGCTAATTATGAGCTGAATATGTGTATATGAATCACAGAGTCAATCAGAAACAATTTTTTTAGGCTGGTTTATGTCCCCATGAAGTGTTTAAAAATAAAATCACTGCATTGTATTTGTAATACAAAGTGTAAAGTACATGCATCCTTTTAACATCACAAGCATCTCGCCTGCCTGAGGTGTAGAAAGGAAAATATAGATTTAACGTTTAACTGCACACATTAATTATGCTCTTAAGGATGGGAATTTTCTCCCGCTGCACTCTGAAACTCTGCCAACCTGCCCTTCACAACTATTATGGCCTTCTTCTTGAAACTAGATTCTCATGTGATGATAGGCTCCCAGGTCATCATTAAGAGCAGTAAAGGTAGTGGCGTGTTACATTACAATCAGAACAGTTGTAGGTCTTGCTCAACAGCCCTTCTCATCATTAAAAGTTAGTTAATTGACGGTGAACTGGATCTACTTAAGAAGAAGTAATGAGCTAGGAGGGAAGGTCAGCGTCTGTGAATCAGTACTGATCTCTGTAATTAATTTGGAAAGCAGAAAAATTTGTGTTTATGCCTGAAGGGTAATAATTTTTGTAACATTTGTACAAAACTATACAAGCTCAGAACAGACAACATGATAAAACATTTTGAAAGCATGGCATGCATTTATACACAGCTCCTTTTACACTGATATCCCAAAATAAAATCCAATCTCCTTCAAATAGTCATCAGAGCTCACAGGTGAAGAGTTCTGAAGTTTGTAAGAAAACTTGTGAACATGCCTTATCATGAGGACCAAGGAACACAGTGGATAGGTCAAGGGGAAGTTGTTTAGTAGTTTAGGGTGGAATTAACTTGTAAAATAATCCAAAAAACTTTGAACATCTCACAAAGCATGGTAGGATCCATCATCTGAAAATTAAAAAAGCATGATAAAACTTTTAACCTTTCTTTAGATGGATCAAGATTACCATTCTGTTGCACATGCATAAGTAAATGAAAACATACATTATACATGAGCTTGAACATACCATTCCAGCAGTGTAGCATGACCGGGTCCTCAATATGGTGTGGGGAGGCTTTTCTTCAGCAGAAAACAACAGGCAGCAAAGATGTTAGGAAAAACACGAGACTGGGGTGAAGGTTTTCAAAAACCCTCAACATACAGTTATAATGAATGCTTTATTTATTAAAGCATAGTCATGCGTTAGAAAAAACTTATGTCCATACACACAATCTGACAGCTTCAGCTATTTGGTGAGGAAGAAATAGTAAATCTGTCATCCTCTGGAATTGCAAAGCTGTTGGATACACAAAAAAGACATATAACTGTAACAGCAACTAAACGTGCTTGTACAAAGCTTCATACAAATCCATGCCACACTTTCTGGGTTTCTTTTTTTTCTTCCTGTTGTTGGTCTATCACAAAATAATCCCTATAAGAATGCCTACATTTTTGTTGTTGTACCAGAAGAAATGTGAAAAACGTTCAACATATCTGCAGAAATAATTCCCAAATGGAAATTGAAATGCAGGTTACGAAGCATTTTAGACATCATCTCTCTCTCTCTCTCTCTATATATATATATATATATATATATATATATATATATATATAGGTTAGATAGATAGATAGATATAAAAAAAATTCCCCTCTTTTATTTCGTTTCGTTTTTTCTTTCCCATTCCAAGTGGCCTGGGAGCTTGAGGGTCCTGCGCAGTATCTTTGCTGTTCCAAGGACTGCACTTTTCTTGACTACATACATATATATATATATATATCAGTCAAGAAGCAGATCACACTGAAACAAACAGTACTAAACTTCATCACAAACAGAATTCTGACGAAGAATTTGAAAAGCCCAGAGTACCACATTGAAACTCTGTTATATTAAGGGCTCAGACGTTTGGTTTATTTGATTTTTGGCCAACACAGAGTCAATAAAGCTGATTTAATTTGCTAAATATCCATGCTTTAGACAGAGACCAGACCAACATAGCTGCATCCACTAAGCAAAGCCCAGTATATAAAAAAGCCGTAGGTGTTGTTTGCACCCGTTTACTGAACATTCTGAGATGCTACAGATCAATTAATTAACCACACAATGCTGTTATAAGATCACATAAGCAGCTTGATTAATGGCTAACCCACATTAACGTTAGCATGTAGCCACTTACTTCTCTGTCCATCAGGCGTCTTTGTTCTTTGATCCAACAGCTGTTCTTTAGGAATGTAGAATAAAATCCTGTAATCCATGCAGCCAAACAGGCGTTTTCACAGAGAAATTAAAAAAATCCAACAAAAAAGTGGTTTAAGCTGTCAAAAATTTAAGCAGCCATTAGCTGTAAGAGGGACGAGGGATTGTTTGAAATCCCACCAGGGGTAAGCCGCTCTGCCTGCGGGGGATGGTGCAGACACCTTTAGCTCTCAACTTTCAACTAGTGACGTCACTAGTTGAACAGTCAGTCGATTTCTAGGAGAGGGAGGGGCAGCTGCGTTGTTGCCTGCAGGGGTGTTTTACAGGCTTTTAGTCCATCTACACTCACATGCAATCTCAATTACATCACTGGCATGCTGTATCCCAGTTGTAGTCTGAGCAGGGCTTTCACTCTGTGTTTGACAGCGGTTGGTTAGACAGAACTTGCTACTATACTGATTACGCTAATTTAGTCTTCTTGGTAAATTATGTTTTTTTTTCTTTTGTAAGACAATATTGGGTATTTCTTAAAATATGTTTTTTCCTACCTGCTGACAATTTCGACTGCACACTGCAGTCTCCCTTGGAGTGTCATCTGAGTTGTCGCAGCCGTTTCATTTATCGGTTGACTGGTCTGGGAGCGTTGTCAAACCACACCCACAGACCAGCCGCACCTCCCCGCACCGTCACTGGAGGATGGCGCTCTGAAACTGTCAGCAGGTAGGAAAAAAACATCTTTTAAGAAATACCTAACATTGTCTTACAAAAGAAAAAGATAACGAACTTGCAACTGTAACCATCAGCATTTTTTTGAGTATTTCCAAATTCCACAAAGAAGATGATCAAGTGCAGTAAGAGCAACTTTCACCGGCTCCCTTTCTGCAACCTGCTTAGACTACAGCTGCAGTGGCGTATTTAATGTCATTGAGAAATCCCGTTCGTGTGAGTTGGAATCGGTAAATTTAAAAGCCTGTTAAAATCCCTGGAGATAACAACGCAGTAAATCTAAATAGATTTCCAGTTTTTTCACTGTGGACTACTCTCTCATCTCCCACTTTGAAAACTCCTCTGCCTCCAGATCCAATCGTCTGCCAGATGGTGTCTGCTGAGGAGAAGGTTGCCGTTTATTGAAAACTAAGTGCAGAGGAGGCATACCTGAGCTCCACCTCCGCTGGTGTTTTAGTTCAGCTAAACTCGAAAGCCGTAGCAGAACATTTAGCAAACCGTTGTAGCATTTAAAGCTGCCGCTGCAGAATATTACATTATTACATTAAAGCAAAGACCTGCTAGTTAAGTCTTCAAAGCGCACAGAACCCAGACAGAGGCGCTGCTCTTCAGTCCACAAGTTTGCATAGGTGAGATAGAAGCGAGACGGGACAATTAGGTTTCAGTAGATGTCTGCTGGGTGAATGGTTGTGTTTGTTTTCCTCACTTCTTGCAGGGTGTCAATGGCAGGTGCAGCCACAGATGTTCCTCAACTTACCTCATCTTAACTCTCCTGACGCCAGATGATTCTTGTTCCAAGTGGAGTACACAGGCCAGACCTCTACTTAGTCATAGTTCTCTATGAAAGATTGCTTCAAGTTGTTCTAGTTAAACTTACCTTCCCTGTGCTCTTTCTAGAAACTGTGTTGGGATCCTCCGTCCTAGTGTGTTGGCCCTCCAGTGGTACCCTGGACTTCTTCCTCTTCAGACCGGCTCTCTGTTCCACCATCCTGTTTCTCTAGCCGTAGTTTTCTCCCCCAACTCTCTGTCGTTACCTTAGTTCAATAAAACTAAGTAATTAGAGTCTTAGAGTCTCCGAACCGCATTATGACATATATATGTAATGGCCTGCAGTGAATGTGTTGGCTGGCTTAGCGCAACATTTCACCATGGTCATCTCTGTCAGAGTCAGCCCTCGCCTTTGTTTTCTACGCATCTAAGCTCGCAGTGATTTTTTTTCATCTTCTGTTTTCATTTTTCACATGCTGGCCACTGTCCATGTTTCTTTTCTGCATCTATCCCCCTCTCTGCTATCTGCGCTTTATCTCCTCCATCTCACCAGCTGTCCCTCTCGCTCTTTTCTCCCTGCCCTCCCATCTGCTGATGATGCCCTGATTATCCTGCAGTGGGAGGTTCTCCCCCTCTTACTCCGTCCTTCTTCCCTGATGTTCCCTATTCTGCCCCACATCTATCGACAGATGCAGTCACTCCATCTCTCTGTTCTCCTCCCTTCTAAGAAGCACTTCTATTACTTTAACCTTTCTTCTAGTTCTTGATTCTTTTTCCTTTTCTTTCCTCTAAAGATTCACAAATCTACCACTTCATGAATCATAACCATCCAGCCAGGCAGTAACTCCTCTTGTGTTCCTTCCAACCAGTCCACACCCTACAGCAGTAGGATCAAAATGTTGCAGAGACAGAGCATGAGCCAAGATAAGCTCTCCCTGCAGGTCACTGTCTATGTACCAGCTGATAAAAATCAATCTGCACCCCAGGATACAAGTCTTTTTGTTGTGCTCTTTCTTTTTGTTACAGACCATGTTCTTTTATTTTTCTTTCACCTTAATCCAACTCATTTGTTCTGAGGTTCTGCCAGAACCATTGTAGTGTGGCATATTCATCTTTTCTTCCCCTTTTTACTGTCATTAGACCGTTTCCATTCAGAGTTTTTTTTTAAAACCTTTCTTATTTGAATTAGTTAATCCTCCAATAATGGGTGCTCTGTATAAATCGTTCCCCATTCTACTTTTTAAAATCTCCAAGGGTTTCTGCGCAAGGTGGATGAAAAACGCATCTTTATTGGCCTTCAAATGTACTATATAATAAACATAATTAGGAATAGGCAACATAAACATTCCTTTGCAGACCTATTAACTTAGGATTCACAAATAGTTCATGGATGCGTTTCCTGTAGTTCCTATGCTTCATGTAGTTGTGTAGAAACAGAAGTGCAGGAATACCATGTGGTCATCTGCAGTGTGAAGTAACACTACCCTCCCCCAGCATTTGGTGTGATCTACCAGCCGACTGTGCCTGATTTCATTCCCTGTTCTGACAAAGACAAAGACAGTCGTTTGACTTTGTTGGAAGATACAAAAGCAGCCACATTCAACCATAGCTTGGCATTCAGATGAAGCAATTAGGAAAACTAGATTAGCTTGTCAAACTCCCAGTGTTACATCACAAAGTAAGTACAAAAACCGCAGAGATTTAATGTTTGGCACAATTACTTGCAAAGCAGAAAGTTTAATTTAGCTGTTATGCGTTTTTCTTACATCAGGTCACAATGACTTTTTGAAATAGCATGCTGATTCTCTGCTGGTTTATTTTATGTGCTCATAATAGAGATCTTTCATATTATATTTCAGTTACTAGTGAGATGGATGTGCTAGAAATATTTTTAGAAGTAACAAACCATCATATTTAAAGATAGGCTTATTGAAAACTGTTACGTCCTTGAAAAACAGGTTGGCTTACGCTGAAGGGAAATTTGCTGTTTATAACTAAAGACTAATTTAAACGATGACCAACTTTTTTGGGTTAGAGAAAGAAGTAGAAAGAGACTCATAATTATTCACAGACCACTAATGTCAACTATCCATAGAAAATCCTCACCAGACTTCACTGAACATCCTCCACAGAATGAAAAAAGAAATGATTAGATGATGAAATTATGCTGTGTAATAGTGTCAGTGGTTTGTGTTAATATTTGTTCCCTCAAAATTAACGTGTTAAAGCGGTTTGATTAATTTGTGGAATTAACTTGATATAAAAAAAAAACATTGATGCATAAACAGAATGACCAAACCTATTTATTGCACAATTCAACCTGTGGGGTGCTCGTCACATAAACAGCATGGCAGACCCGAACTGCATCCACAATTACAAGTGAACACCTCTTCTTAATCCCATGCCATATAAAGGGATTGTCAATCTATGTCACCGCTCTACTGTGCATGTCATCTGAAAAAGAGACATTATCATGTCTTGTTGTGCTTTTGGTTGCAGAAATTGTTTTGATAAAAAAAACAAAAAAAAACATGTATTATCTATAGAATTCCCTTGACTCGCACTGCTTTCAAAGCAGACAAAAGCATCTTTGGTTGCAAGCTAATACAAGAAGTGAATGGAACAAACCAATTATAAAAAACACAACAATCTGCAGCAATCACTTAAAGAGCATCTCACCCTGAATTCAACTGTTTTTGCTAATTAACTGTATAAATTAGTCACACACTTCTGTTGATCTGATTGGTTATAGGTCTATCCAATTCAGTGCAAAGGCATTTTTTTCCCCTGTTCGGTTAAAACACGCCCCATAATCTAAGACCAATGGAGCAGTATCAGACTCACATTCTGATTAGAATTGAGTACGGCTATGTCAGGCTAAGCATCTACATGTTTGATAATTATTTTTGTTATTTTGGTATATTTTAGTAAAAATCTAAATTTTCTAACAGAAACTGTTTGTCGCTCTCTTCAGGTTAAATATCTATACTGTACTTACATTTGAATCAGGCTATTTGTTCTGTGGTCATGGCTGATGAAGTCATCGTGTCGCTGTAGGGTATAAAACAACCCTAATATCGGCTAACGCAAACAAGTTAGTTTGCATTAGCTAATGACTAAAAGAAAAATAAGTTAAAAGGGCCATGCTTAAATGTGATAGTGTAGTTCAAAAAAAGCAGAATCCAGAAACTGTTGCCCCACTGTAGACTGGATCTGCAATTTGTGCTCCTTCTCCATTAGTGGATGTGAACTTCTCTGTCCAGCACTCAAAAACCTCCATAACTCTTCAACGTGCTGTCAGCTATGCTTTTTATAGCACGATGCACTGGGTACAGTGTCCCAATCTTAGATGATGTGCAGATAGTCTCATAGGAATGGGATTTTTAATGATTCAGTTAGGCCCGGATTGGCTAATCAGGAGGACTGGGACATTTCCTGGTGGGCCGGTCTGATATTAGGGCTGCAAAGGCTGGTGCAGAGTTGTACTATTGTGTCAAATGTGCAAATAGGCAAAAAAGATGTGCAAGAAATAGCATTTCTGCATTATTTTGACAAAATTTCAATCTTGTAGGGGAAAATATTTAAGTAGTTTTGTGTAGAAGCATACCATTTGGTACACAACAGTGAATATCAAGGATGCAGAGGTTTACCAAAAATGGCTTGCCATAATGGGCCGCTTCACAGTTCGCAGCCCTTTTTTTTTTTCGCCACACCTTGACGTTAAACGTCATAGCACTCTGTCAGTGGTGTTTGAAAAGTGAAATAGCAAGGGTGGAGTGGAGAGGGCTATGATTGCATAGAGGAAAGCTCAAAAAAACACACCCGTTTTTGGTCTTGCAAAAATGAACACCAAAACAGGCTCATGGTTTGTGACAGGGGACAGCTAACGAGGACAATGAAACAGGTAAGACAACAAGTTGAACTTTCCCTGCAAACCACCATTCCATTTAGCTTATCAAGTCAATGAATTGTGTCAAGTTCTGGCAACTAACGAAACATGTAATTTAAATAATATGATGCAACAGCAAATAACTGGGAAACTTTGTCCTGTAGTTCCTAGAGTTAAAAGGAAAATCCAGCATCAAGCACTATGAGCCGACAAGTCTGGGGTGGAGCAAGATTAATTATTGAGTTATTATAACTTTGTACAAATATAATAAAAGGCATGGTGTAGACCTGCTTTGAAAAATGCCCTGCAATGCTAGCTGATTCAGCACTATAATAATAAAACTGACGTCAAATAATCAAATGCTTTTTAAAATTGGGGAATTTGTGCTGAGAATTATGATCAAATTTAAATGCTATTTCGTTTTTTAATTAGAACAAAGATTCTGTAGTGAATGATGAGGGGATTTCTCTTGCCAGTATGCAAAAAAAGTGTGTTAACAAGCAGGTATTAGTTCCAATAAAATAAAACCACTTCCTATGCCCAAATAACAGTGTGACCTGTTATATATATTTTTTTACTTTAAAAGTGAGACAATAAATACACAAAGTCCAGATTTTAAACACAATAGAATTAAATAAATATAATTTAAGCCTGCATGTTTTGCCACTGAAATATCTTTATATCCAACACACTCATAAACAATATCAGAATTTATATGTTGAGCTGCTACCTCTGAGTCCCTGAGTAAAGTGCTCCGCCTTTCACACTTCAGTTTCCCTAAACTCCCCTGCTGCACCTACCACAATAAAAATAATATTATCTAAAGCTTTAGTGTATTTGATATGGAAATATAGATCTGAACACATCCATAAATAAATCCACCTTGTGAAGCAGTTAACCCTAATTTATACTCAATTTGATTTTTTTTTTAAATACCCTAAATTACAAGGCTTTACAGAACAGTGTGCTATTTTAGATTTAACATGCAAGTTTATAATTACATGAATCTGCTTATGGACGCAATACCACTTTTTCAAACCAATACCATACCAGTCCTTTGATCTGGGTACATGCTGATACCGAGTACCAATGCTACTTCTACCACACAAAATTTATAACATAACTGAATTGGAAGACAGGTTTTATTTTCTTCTCTGCTTCTTATAACAAATGATGGTGAATTAGATAAAAAATCTATATAAAAAATGACCACAAAACTAAAATCTCAATCAAAAAATAAAAATTTTATGTGAAGTTATTGCTGTTTCCACATTTTAAGTATCAGTTCAAGGTATCAGTTTACTTTAACTGATAATGTTACGAGTACATTAGAACGGTACTGGCCTGATAACTGATGCTGGTATTGGAACATCCCTAATTTTAATGAAAATAGGTTGGAATATAAAGTGGGCTGGTCTGAGGCATGAAATTCCAGGGCTGAAAATTATTCCCAATCCAGCACTGACTCAGTTTCCTGAACTGCGTGTTTTCCGTTACATGTTTTTAAAAAGAACTGTCAATGACGTTAAATAAGCCCTACTTGAATGTAAATTATATCACAATTAAATATATCCCCTTTATTTTTTTGGAATGTTGCACAGCTGACCTTTATTTGATGCAGATGTTGCAGTGCAGAAACAAAATATCTTTACATTAATATTATTAGATCTAATTTAGATATAATCATTAAATACTTACACAGTTCTTTATGAGGAAATGAACCCATATTTTATTGTGTTTAACCTATACATCTTTCAAGTAAAAAATAAAATAAAAAATCTAAAGTATCAATTGAATAACTGACTTGAATCCCAGCAAATGCCAAGTTTTCAGAAAGGCAAAATGTTTATTTACAGTTCTGAACTTTGAGTCTCTGTAACACATACGTGCACATATAGCACATAATACACACATAGATAAGTAGAGTAGATATTAAATTGACATGTGGCTACAGCGCTTAAACAGCAGAGAAAAAAATTAATTGCTTGTATTGCTTGCCATGTATGCCAGTGACCATTTCGGCTTCAGTTCAAGAAAGGCAACAGCATTATTATGTGTTTGGCCAGAGACAAAGGTCGTAGCTTTAAGAAACTCCACATCAATCCTGCTCAAACATATAGTCAAGTTAAACTAAACTACCGCCACAGTAAAGTCATAGTTTAATAAAAGTCTGTTTTCAGTTTAATCAAAGACATCAGTGAATGACAAGCATAAACATCTTCTTTTTCCCTTTTGTCCACTTTTGACATTCTGTCTAGGGCGTAAAGCACATCCGGGGTTGAGGGTGGCAATTCACATCCATTCATCCATCGTCTTCTACTTCATCCAGGGTCGGGTCGCAGTGACAACAGCTTGAGCAGAGAGGCCGAGACTTCCCTCTCCCCACCCACCTGAGCCAGCTCCTGAGGAGGAATCCCAAGGCGTTCCCAGGTCAGCCGAGCGACCCTCCAGGGTGTTCTGGGTCTTCCTCTGGGCCTCCTCCCGGTGGGACGTGCCCGGAACACCTCACTAGGGAGGCATCCTGATCAGATGCCCAAACCACCTAGACTGGCTCCTCTCGATGTGGAGGAGCAGCGGCTCTACTCTGAGCCCCCTCCACATGACTGGTATCTCACCCTATCTCTACGGGAGAACCCAGACACCTTACAGAGGAAATTAATTTCAGCCGCTTGTATCCGTGATGTCGTTCTTTCGATCACCACGCAGAGTTTGTGACCATAGATGAGGGTGGGAACATAGATCGACCAGTAAATAAGAGAGCTTTGCCATCCGACTTAGCCCTCTCTTCTCCACAACAGACCGGTACAGCACCTCATAACTCCAGACACCCCAGCAATCTGCATGTTTATCTCCCGCTCCATTTTTCCCTCATTTGTGAACAAGACCTCCAGATACTTTAACTTCTCCACTTGAGGAAGGACCTCATCCTCGACCCGAAGAAGGTACCCTACCCTTTTCCGGCTCAAGACCATGATCTCCGATTTGTAGGTGCTGATCCTCATCCCAGCGACTTCACACTTGGCTGCAAACCACAAATAAATGACATTTCCTGGTTCATTGTTTTATGGCAACGGTGTATGTAGGCTACTAATGCTGGATTATTTGTTGGGATTTTAAGAGTGATTTAGAATTTGTAGAAATAAAAAAAATCATCTTATAGACCTATTAGGATGTTAGAAGTTATTTTTTATACAAAAATAATTGATTGCTAAGCAAGCAAGGATGAACTAGCTCTACTGACCTTAAAAATCAACGGATACTCAAAATTAACAAGAGGTTCAGATAGTAATGCTCTAAAGATGGACACAAATAAAAAAAAATGTTATCTAGAAGTACATTAGGGCAGGGCATTTATGAGAAAACTATTTTTTAGCAGCATTAATATTTATTTTACAAGTTTTAAGTTTATTTAACATGTACTAATGTCTGACGAGTTTAAACCAGTGTCAAAAATGGCAAAACAAAAATCTTAAATGCCTTGCATTTTGATTGTATCTGACAGCTTTGTCTTCTTTGGCTCATTTGGGAAAAGTCACAGCACTTGTGACTGTTAGTGTTATCTATTTTTAATTTATAAATTTGTAGTTAACCTAGAATTACACTTTGAGAAATAATACAGTTTACAAAAAAACAACAACTTTGAGATTTATGTCCCATTGTCCTTTTGCACTATTCAGGAGTGACTATTGTTAAAAAAAAAAAAAAAAAAACTCTTCTTAGACTCGTAATTTTACTTGTACCTGAGTAAAATGTCATCACAGTAGTAGTACTTTTACTTGAGTCAAATATTTTAGTACTCTTTCCACCTCTTCTTTTAAGCTTGGAACCGGAACATGAATTAGATGTCATTCCTTGATCATAGTTCAAACTGAAAAAAGTTATTAGAGGACAGCATGACATGTTCCTGCTTTATTCGCTTAAGTTTTTATTGGAAGTTCTGACAGTTTTCACTACACCTTTATCTTCAGGCATTATTAATAAGACAAAGATCAGTATGCTGAAGCAACTAATTTCTTTTGAATGCCTTCACATTAACATTTATTCATTCATAGTTACTTTGTGAATAATATACACTCAGCCCAAACCACACCATTTGTACTTGTACCTGTTTGAGAACTATGGACCTAGAACCTAAAGTTGTGTTTATCGCTATTCTTTTCTTGCATTCAGTTGATCAAGATTTTTTTTGTCCATACTGGTGTAGTTCAAATTAACTGTGGGAAAGCATAGAAGACGAGTCCTTACCATACAAAGACGGTCACTGTAGAGGTGGGTGGGAGTGGACCACACACCTACTCCCACAGAGAGATTCATCAAGCCTAGCTTTGCTTCCTGAAACACATGGTTAATTTAGCAGCCATTACAGGTGACATATTGATGAATAGAGAGGGCTGTTCACGCATACATAGGCAATGGGCATAAACACACACACATGTATGCGCACAAAAACACGCTCATAGGAAGAATAATTGTCATTTTACTGCAGTCTGCAGGAGGACAGGAGATAAAAGTTAGTGTTGGCAGAATGATGTGTCAGGCTGGTTTCATTAACTCAGCGATAGAACACTCCTGTCTGGACCATCAGCGATTATTCTACAGAAGAAATTATTTATCGCTGCTGGAGAAGGACATGTGCACTAACACAGTGACAAATGATCAAGTTAGTTAATCCCAACTATTTATGCAAGCCCCCAACTAATCCTATCACTAATTAGGCCTCCTGCTAATGGGGATTTAAGACATCCTAAAGTGAAATAAACAACTGCACCTGAGTGTTTGGCCCCAGAGACAAACATTGCATTCAATCTGGAGACAACAATCTAGTGCTCATCAGTCCCATTGATCATTTATCATAATTTTCATCCCTTTAAAACTGATATGTATTGATTTGCTGAAGCTGCCCTTCACCGCTTTGAGTAGGAGGTTCCACACGCAGCGCGAACATTCGATCACTGTCAAACATGTGCTGGCCCCGCTCTGCGACAAACATACACTAAGCTGCTCCACATAGCGCTGTCTATTCAAACCAGCAGATGATATAGAGTTGTTCTACCCACACATGCAGGAAGCCGTCTGCCTACGGTTGAACGGCAGCCCAGAACCGGCAGCGGATGGAGAATGTCCTTTATGAGGCAGCGACTCTGCTCCCGCTTTTTGTCTCTCCAGCAAGCTGGCAGGGAGCAGAACAGACAAACAGACAGACAATAGCGAAGTCTCTGTGGAGATGAGCCTGTGCCACCACACAATCACTACTTTCCTCTCCAATTCCACTGCCTGCAGGGACGCTAACCCTTTTAATACACATTTTTGAAAACACGGACAAATTCATTTTTCTTCTAGTTTTTGCTGGATATTTGAGTTCTCCCAGAGATTTCCTTCAGATGCAGTGAAAATAACTCCAAGCGAATGAAATGAGAGGCCCAGGAGAATGTAGCGCTGGAACTGCAACTGCTAATAAAGAATAGCAGAAAGCCAATACTCTCTCTGCCTATGTCATCGCAGTAACAGTCATATCACATCAAACAATCACATCAGATCCAAACTTGATTTGATTATAGTCGTCCACCACATTTTTTTCCCCCTCCCTGCTGATGTTGAGAGCAGAGGGCTGTCATTACCTTCGGCTCTCATCAAGTTGCATCCTGAAGGTCAGGCCTGATGAATTGGAGAGACAATTCTGTCATTGAGAGCAACCATTATCTACGATACCAAACTGGATTATTCATCCTTCTGGAAGAGCAGATGCAAAGCAATGTAGGTGCAGATTAAAGAAAGATGGAGTAACATTTTGTTTTAAGTGGAAAGGCAGAAATAGAAGAAGCTCAAACAATTCTTCACCGACAACTCGCTGTGAAATACTGATGGGTGATCGGTGACAAAACTCCCCCCTAACCACTTAAAGCTGACACCTCGGTGCAACTGTTTCTCTCCGTAGCAGGCAGTCAGGGATGACATCGGTGTACCTGAGAGAAGCTGCAATAGTCCCAGCCCAGTTAGAGCTGACACCAGGAAACAGTCTCCTTCCCCCGCTGCCTCTGTTTCAGCTCAACATTTTTCCTCAGCGGAGATGTCCTCTGACAGAATCCTGTTCTGAAACCTCTCCACAAGGCTGTTAGCTAAAGATATCCCCCCAGGCTGGAATTTAAGGAGGGAAAGGCCTGCTGGTTTGAATGAATTCAAATAACATTGATCTGTCCCCTTATCTGCAAGAAGTTTTACCATTAATCATAAAATGTAAGGACATACCATGTTATATCCTACTATCCAACAAGTCAGAACATCATGGGGTAGCAAAAACAACGCGCTGTGGTTGGCACCTGATGGGATAACCCATCGTAATAGGTTTCTTCTTGAACCTTGAGCTCGTCTTCCCATCTGTCCCGGGTTTTCTCTGCAGGCTGTGGTGATGAAGTGCTTTGTGACTGCAGTAGACCAGCAGTGTGCCATGCATGATAAAAAGTAAAGGAAGGTAGGGAAGAGCCAGGGACTCAGTGCTGGCACAACACTGCAAAGCAAGACAAGCATGCACTTAGACATGGTGGTGAAAGAGTGATTGGAATGGCAGTAAAACATGGATGTAAATTTGCTGGATATGCATCATAAACAAAAGTACCTGAATTTATGTGCAGATGCTGATGTGATCCTAATGCATGAAGACAACCACAAGTGCACATGGAAGGAGGAAGAAGCAGAACCATCACAATTAACAGCACCCTTAGTAAAGATGAGTAAAAATCCTTGAAGAAATTGTGGAATTATTGTATCTATCTTGTCATCCTTCTTGCATGTTTATTCAAATTAAGCTATCTAAATTATTTTTTGTTAATTAGTCTGACATCACACAATCTTAATGATGAACGTTGCGTATCAAGGGGGATGTCTCTATTTCACATTGAGAAAGAAGGGGATCAAATGTATTATGAATTAACCAACATTTAGGCACTTCCAACTGACAAAAATATCCATTCCTCCATCCCGAGAAGTCATTGTGCAAAGCTTGGGGTACATCTTGGGCAGATACCTTGATTATCACAGATCAATACAGAGACATACAGGACAATAATATGCTGCACACATATATTCACTTCTAAGAATATATGCAGCGTTTCCCCTAGACATTTTTCCAGCCGTTGGATGGTGCAGGTTGATTTGCGACGCAAAATTAAATTCAATAGCATTTAAATTTATTAAAATAGAATTTCCATTTCAAAAAATTTTTAAAAGTATAAGTGTTATCTAAAACAGCTTTTAAGTCCAACAACAAATAAATAATAAAGGTACGCCAATAGATATATGGCCAATTACTTAAACACGCATTGAATAGTGGGTGCTGCTCATCTATACCTTAATGCCTTTGAAACATGTAAATCAAAAAGCTGTTTATCTGCTGCTACCTTTTTTCTTCGAACTCAACAGTCGGTCTAACTTCACCTTACCTTTGGGCTAAACAACTAAACTGGAGTAATGATGCCCTTATGCCCCACTTTCCCCTTGTTGCCTTCATGCTATGCTTGCGTGCAAAAGCAGAGTAGCTCCTTCTACTTCTTTGGAAAGCAGGTTCAATTGAAGTATTGACAATTTCCTCTAAAATAAAATAATACAATGAAATTTTCTGCACACACAGACACACACACACTTGTTCATAGTGTTTTTTAAAACTGGTTAAGTGATAAACATTTTTTACAATTTCCAAAATGTTTCACTTGCATTGATTGTATTTGTGCTTATACAAGCTGATAGCCACAAATTAACTGCATTGAATGATTTAATACTTATTTGTTCAAATTTAATCAAAAATATTTTAATATGCAATTCATTAAAATGGTAATCATTTATGTTGTTTATTGCTTTAGCTTTTTTGTTTATTAAGAATATAATTATTACATTGGCTTACAGCCCACATTTCCTTCAGTTGACTGGTGGCTTGTGTCCACATAATAACTGTGCAAAATGCATGATGAGGAATTTTAGAGAAGCAAGCACTGCTTCTGTTCTTGATATTTATTCAAAAACGTCTGAGGGACATAGACCCTCAGGATGGATTTGCTGAGAAAAAAAACCTCGCAAATCGTTCTTTTTCTTTTTTTTACTTAGACTTCAGCTAAAATGTTTCCATGGTGAAAGTAACGTAAAACATAATGGAACTTTCACCTTTCCCCAAACGGCAGTGTCACCAGTGGCAAGATTACATGTTAAGTCTGTCGCTGAGGCCATCAGACAAGCGTCGCAGTCTCTGCGGTGCTTTGTGAGAATTGGCTCTGTCAACTTTTCAAGCTTTTCTTGCAGAAACACTGAAGTTCAGCTAGTTGAACTTTTGATGGTCTTAACACTCTTGACTCAGCACGGCAACCAATCAAAGCATCTCACTTTATTAATGTTGCCCGACTTCAACGCTGCCTAGCCAACCACGATCCTTTAGTGTTTAAAACATCCAGCAGAGAAAAGGCCTACGAGCTTTGCAAGCTTCAACTTAAAAATGTATCTTCTGTGTATATGCGTTGAACTAGTTAGCGTTGCTTGATGCTGACAAAGCTTGCGGTCTGAACGCACCATAACAGTTCACAGTTACCAAAAGCTGGCAGGCCTGCTGACGAACACACAGAGTTTACTGTACCTTTTTAAGCCCCAGCTCCAGCGAGACAGGAATGGAGGACGGAGAGGTCTGTTTTGTTGTTCTCTACACCTCCTGGTTTCAAAATCGCCAAAAGACCATATTAGATAAACTAGCCTTGCAATATAAAGCATCTAGTGCCCAGAAGGGGCACATTGGCTACTTATTACAGTGTGGAGCTCCATTCTGATGAAAGGATCTGGGGCTGATGTTGATCTGTCCAATCGCAGGCGTGTGGTCTCCGTTGCAGAGTTATAAAATGGGGCTCTACTCCATCCAGCTTTGCATGAGTGATTGAGTGACAGATAATGGGGTTTTCTCTGCACCTATGCAGATGGAGAAAAAATAATTAATGGCCTACTTCTCAGTTCTAACAACTTACTTTAATTTAAATTGGACGAGTAGAGAACGAAATTAAGCCAAATTTCTCATAACCCCAATAGGGGTCAGCCAAGATTGCAAACAACAGCTTCAGCAGAACCAAACATGCCGACCTACTCTGGATCCAAATCATGGTGTTCAACTCTGGACACCCATTTCTCAACTCAGATGACTGTCTGGAATATGATCATGTTATTGCTGGTGTGGATGGAGCCAACTTTGGGTCATAAGAGAAGCCTTACTACAACAATTGGAAACAAATGAAAACAAATTAAATTATATTAACTAGGCAGAAAGTTTGCAGCAAATAAATGAAAAGCAAAAGGCAGACAAAAAGAAACATTAATACAGTCACAATAGGGAATAGCTTTCACATCACTGTCAGAAATTCAGGTAAACAGCTTGTAAAAATCATCAGTATACTCCTTATATTTCAAGATTCTATACGAACACTGATTAGGCTTTACAAGGCCTTCTAAAGAGTTGTCCATTAAGAGGGTAGCATAGGTTAAAGTTGACATTTGAGGTGTGTGTGTATGTGTGTGAGAGTGTGTCTATAGCAAAATAAACTTAGTTTTCTCATTTGAGTCCTTGTGTGTGTTGTCACAAATCTGCTGTTTAAACTTTTTTTTAGATAAACACATATCTACATTACTTGAATGACATGTTATCTTGGTTTTCATATTTTGAAGACAAATGGGCCTCTGTGTCCATTCTGTAAACTTTTCAATTATTTATCTGACAGTAAACATGTAATAGTTTATTCAAGTAGCATCTTTGTTGCTGTCATTTCTTGACTTAGGCTATCACAGACCCCTTCTTACTGAAATAGATTTGTTTCATTGTGTTTCTGTTGTTCTGTGAAGGAGAATTGAGCCTGTGTCGTGTCATATTTATGTACCAAAGAAACAGGAAGTCATGGATCACAAATTAAGTTTCTAGACACTGAGAACCTTAAGAATTAAAATTATAAATAAAAAATAAACGTTATGTTTTGAATTGTACTGACTTTTGAAAACATTCACTGGATTATTTCAGTGTTTTCAAGTATTTTTTGTTAATTGTGGAATAACTCTCTTGTAACAAAATATCATCTTCTTTGACAGTGTTTTATGTATCTTTATTGGGGGTTCGATTAAATATAGAGTGGAACCTACCCTGGTAGGCCAGCAGGTAATAAAGAGCGCTACAGATGTCAAAGAATATAAGTGCATATCACATTATATCTAAATGTAAGTACTGCAGGTTTTTGTTCAATGTCATTTTAAACGTCAAAAATTACTTTCTGAATTTTGCCAAGCTAATCATCTTTCTAATTTATGGCCTCTAACCGAGTTTTTCTTAGTGTACAGTCATGCATATATGCCTGTTTTCCTTTTTTATAGCTTGACATACATGATAAATCATTCAGCTAAATAACAAACACATGAAAGAGGCAGAGATTTGTTATTTTATAACATTATTTCATAACATCATTCTACTTTTGAGCACAACTATGCCTCATGGCCCATTCTCAACTGTTCTACTGTGGGTCTTTAGTGACTCCAAAATTGGAGGTTTGAGCTAATGCAACCCCTTACTCTTTGTTGGGAGGTATTATATGCAGTGTTGTTTTCAGTCAGCTAAAGTTTAGCATCTCTTCCTTTCCTGCAACACTGTGAACATGCGGGTGGCTTGACATCAAGACTCTCCACATGATCCAGTCTAGCACTAGCTCAGCCTTGTAACTGAATAGGAGATAAAGTGCAAGAAAATTTGATTTAACTTTTTTTGTACCTGCTTTGTCACATTCAGGCTGGCAGGAAGGATAGAGCACCAATAAAAAAGCCATACAACCAAGGCAAGGCAAGGCAAGGCAATTTTATTTCTATAGCACACTTTCAACACAAGGTAATTCAAGGTGCTTTACATGATTCAGTGATAATGAAACCACATGATTACAAAGCATATAAGTTTAACAGTAATCAATCAGTAAGAAAAGATATTGTAAGGAACAAATCCACGTAATTAATACACAATCACTTAAAAATAAAGCTAAAAGATAGAATAAAATATAGAAATTAAAACGACAACAATAAAATAATATAAAGATCAAATGTTTACAAAAAAAAAAAAAAAAAAAAGCAGTTACTCATAAGCAAGTTTAAATAGATACGTTTTAATTTTAGACTTAAAAGAGTTCAGTGTCTCTGCAGCTTTACATTCTCCTGGTAGTTTGTTCCAGAGATGAGGAGCATAGAAACTGAAAGCTGCTTCTCCATGTTTGGTTCTGGTTCTAGGGACGATCAGTAAATTAGAGCTGGAGGACCTGAGTGATCTGGATGGTTTGTACCATGATAGCAGATCTCTAATGTACTCAGGTGCTAAACCATTCAATGATTTATATACCAATAAAAGCACTTTGAAATCTATTCTCTGAGCTACAGGGAGCCAGTGTAAGGACTTTAGAACAGGGGTGATGTGTTCTACTTTCCTGGTTCTAGTGAGAACACGAGCAGCAGCGTTCTGGATCAGCTGCAGCTGTCTGATTGATTTTTTAGGTAGACCTGTGAGGATACTGTTACAGTAATCAAGGCGGCTAGAGATAAATGCATGGATGAGTTTTTCTAGGTCTCCTTGTGTCATCATTCCTTTAATCCTAGAAATGTTCCTCAGGTGATAGAAAGCTGACCTTGTTATTGCCTTTATGTGACCCTGGAGGTTCTGGTCTGAGTCCATTATTACACCTAGATTTCTGGCCTGGTCAGTAGTTTCTAGTTGGACCAACTGAAGCTGTTTACTGATATTTAATCGATCTTTTTTGGGTCCAAAGAGAAGCACTTCAGTTTTGTTTTTGTTCAGTTGTAGGAAATTATGGGACATCCAGCTGTTAATTTGCTCAATGCATTTATTGAGGATTTGGATGGGTTCAACATCATCTGGTGACACTGAGATATAAAGCTGAGTGTCGTCAGCATAGTTGTGGTATTTAACATGGTTGGCGGTTATAATCTGGCTAAGCGGAAGCATATAGATGCTAAATAGGAGGGGCCCCAGGATGGAGCCCTGGGGGACCCCACATGTTATTTCTGTGTTTTGTGATGAGAACTGGCTAACTGATACAAAGAAGTTCCTGTTCTTGAGGTAGGATGTGAACCAGTCGAGTACTGTACCAGAGAGTCCGACCCAGCTCTCTAGACGTTCCAGTAATATATCATGATCAACAGTGTCAAACGCCGCACTGAGGTCTAACAGTACCAGCACTGTTGTTTTTCCATGGTCAGTATTTGTACGGATGTCATTAAAAACTTTGACGAGGGCTGTCTCTGTGCTGTGGTATCTACGAAAACCAGACTGATAAACATCAAGGCGTTTGTTCATTGCTAGGAAGCTGTTTAGCTGCTGGAACACAACTTTTTCAATAATTTTACCGATAAATGGGAGATTAGAGATTGGTCTGTAGTTTTGCATCAAAGTGCTGTCTAGGTTCTTCTTCTTTAGTATTGGTTTGATAACTGCTGTTTTTAGGGCTTTGGGGAAAACACCTGATAGGAGCGATGAGTTAACTATTTTGATAAGATCCATTCTGATGGATGGGAGGACCTTTTTTAGAAAATTTGTTGGTAAGATATCTAAGCAGCAGGTGGCAGAGCTTAGTTTGTCAATAATTTCATCAAAGCTTGATTGATTTATTGTTTGGAAGTGAGTCATTTTCTCTGGGTGAGTGTTAGTTGGGCTCATAGTTGGTACTGGGGTTTGAACTGATGTACTGATTGATCTTCTGATGTTCAAGATCTTTTGAGTGAAGAAGGTGGCAAAATCATTACAGGCCCTGGTTGAGTTTAGTTCAGGGGGTATTGTCACTGGAGGGTTAGTTAGTCTCTCCACTGTAGCAAATAATGTCCTAGCGTTATTGCTGTTTCTGTGAATAATCTCAGAAAAGAATGAATCCCTTACACCCTTTAAGGTTAACCATGCACATACATTGACGGACAATTCAAACACTGCACTAAACCCCATGTGCATGCTTTTGAACAAATGTTGAAAACCCCCAGGCGAACTTAATTTACATTCACGAGAATATTCTTTATTTTGTTTTTTTTGCAGGGAGGTGCAGCGTTTAAATACAGGTGTTTTGTAATGAAGCAGAATAAAAATCAAAACCTTTATCCCTCTGTGTGAAAACATGTTTGTATCCTTAAACCAAATAACTGGTTGAGAAAAACTTGGCAACAACAACTCCAATCAAGTGTTTGCAATAATGGCCAATGATTCTTATAAAGTACTCTGGAAGAAATATGTCCAGCTTGTCTTTATAGAATTGTTGTAATTCACTTAGGTTGCAGGGTTTTAGTGTATGAAACAACTCAGGACTTTTACTTTTTTTGTTAATTTTTCCTGTTGCTGAACATAAATATGCTTCAGCTTGAGATTTTCTATTCTCCCAGTTCCTAAGGCAGCAAAACAGACCCAGATCATCACACTACTGGCATTTTTTTTTACTGTAGGAAATGTTCCTTTTCTGAAATGCTGTTACATTCATACAAGATATATTTGCAAAAGTTGTGGGGATCATCAAGACATGTTTTGGCAAAATTAAGATATGTATTATTCCATATGTATGCTAACAACCACTTAGCAAGCATACATTATTTCTAGACAGTACTGAAGGGGTTGTTTTAACTTGGTGAGTCCAAGGTTCCACTCCTTACTGGAGTTGCCTAACAGTGAGCTTTTTCAGAATTTTAAACCACTCTTACCACCTGTGGTAGCAGGATAAATATGGGTTCTCTTCAAGCCTTCAATTCATTTGCCTTCACAGACATGATTAAAAGTGTCTTCAGCTGGCCACACGAGGGATGATGTCCAATAATACCTACGTTTTACCCCGTTCCTCTCATTCAGGGAACAGTGGTTATCTGCATAACCTAACATTTACAACTTTTACAGAATTCAGCTATATGTTTCCTGACTAAGAGCAGGAGCACATTACTGGTCTTAAAATCATTGCATCGACTCCCCATATGTTTAAGGATCGGTTTTAAGATTCTTTTAATGACTTATAAGTGCCTTAATTGTCCTGGGCCTTCTTATTAGAAGTTGTTTTTTTTACCATATGAACCTTGGCGGTCTCTGCGCTCTTCTGGCAGCATCCTCTTTATCATCCCTAGAGTCAGGACACACATTCATGGAGAGGCTTTTTTCCAGCACTATGGCCCTCACCTCTAAAACAGGCTGCCAGAGGACCTCCTCTGGGTGCCCTGGGTCAGTTCTCTGGCTACCGCTGTTGTTGTCCTCGAAGGTGCAGTTGGCTCCCTTGAAGGCTTTTCTTTACCTAACCTTGCTAATCTGTACTTATCCCATGTCCATTTTATTGTTCATTTTAATGTTGCTCTTGAGTGTGTCTGCACATGGGAATTAGATTGGGAGGAGTGTGGTAAAAATGTGATCATGTTTGAATTTGGGGAAGGGGTGGGAATGTGGTATATGTGGGGTCATTTTTAATCTGTAAAGCACTTTGAGTTGCATTATCTGTATGAAAAGCTCCTCATAAATAAAGTATGATTGATTGAATGAATGTCTAAAAGAAATAGGAGTAGTTTCACATTATATTTATCCCCCATGGAAACAAAAAAGTAATGGACGATCATTAAGAAGTAAAGTATGTAAAACATAAAATCAGATGAAAAAAGTAACATAAAATATAAATTTAAACTATATATTCGGTTGCAATGATTTAAAGAAATTTATGACCAGGGATTTTAAGTTACCTCTGGATTTGATTAGTTGGAGTTTTTTCCTATGAGAATATACTATTACATAAAAAAAAAATCTTATTTATTGTGTAAATCTTAGCCGTAAATAGATCAGAATGAAATGGCATCAAAAAATCTCAACAAAAACTTAGTGGCGAATGAAAGGTATGATACAGAAGAGAATAACATTCTCTGTATGTGTACCTCCATCTGGCTCACCGTCGGTGCTCAGAGGATTAAATTAGGCGAGAAGAGTTTCTTTTCTGTTGTGAAGGGACAAGGGTGAGTTTCCAAACCCCATCAGTACTACAGTCATCATTTAAAAGAAGATCTCAGGGGTCCCAGAACAGACAGAGTGACCTGAGCTGACCTGAGGAGCCCACGCTCAAACAGTCTGACATCTTTGTGCAGGTCAAACATACTTCTCCAGAGTGTGATTAAAAGTTAGAGGTGTGATTTTGGTGGGAATTACACCACTCTGCGGGTCTTCACAGAAACATCCTCATGTTCATGGGTATTGGCAACATTTTCTTTCGCATCAGCAAGATTTTAACAACTCTGACATACATTGCCCACTTACCTTACCTGAGGTCATGTAATATTCAACTACACAGTTTAAAGTAAAATAAAAATTGATACAACAAAACTTTAAATAATTTTCCATGATAATAGATCCAACAGGTTATACCTCCATCACGCTATTGTATTCCATTTGTTGTAACGGCAGCAGAAAAAATGATGGTGTAGTAAAACATTGCTCATGGTTTGCCTTACTATATATTAGATTCTACAGTGTATGGAATTTGATCACCAGCTAAGTAAGAAAGTCACCAAACAGCTGTTTCACAGCATGCATACCCACGCATGCGTTACTATCGAATGGATGTAGCTGTGGCTCAAAAATTGCAGTAATGATACCAAACAAAACAAAACAAAACAAAATTGTGTCAATTATTCTCATTGTCTATATGCTTCACTTACCTTGGCATGTTGAAAGCTATAAACTAAATCTAAGAGCAAGACACGCTTTCTGATAAATCTAACTAATAATTTAAAGTCCAACTGGAGGCTCTCACAGAGCACTGATATAGCATTTCCAGATTTTTTAATTATCCTGTAATGGAATATTTCTTATGTATTTGGATTAGGATTTTATCATTAGTAAGGGTATGTAGCAGAGGTGGGACCAAGTCATTCCTTTCTAAGTCTCAAGTAAGTTTCAAGTTATTACCCTCAAGTCTCGACTCAACTCTCAAGTAAATACAGGCAAATCCAAGTCAAGTTCCAAGTCTTAAACTTCAAACTTCAAGTCATTTTAAGTATTTTGTTAAAAATAACATTGCAATTTCATTTTTTGTGTATATCATAAACCATGTGTTTATTTTTAAAATCTTCATTTGTTTGAATACCAGATGAAGTAAGTACAACTAGACTTAGAAAATTTTGAACAAAATTTATATGAACTTGCACCTTTATGTTGTACTCGTATTTAAAGTACAATTAAATTGAACATATCTAATACATTTAATTTAAACTAACTTAGCTAATAAGAATATTCGTCATTTGAACTACATTTCACAGATTCACTGCCAAGGATTAAATAGATTTTACTAAAGAGTACAGGTGATGTAATTTTCAAGATGATATTTAGATTTTTAAGAGCCACAGGTATTTACTTTAAGGAAAGTAAGAAATCTGTGAGAAAAAAAATACATTTGTCAGAAAAACACCCATGAAGTTCGTTTAGAATCAGATATTACAGAAAATTACATTCCAATTATATTTATGTTAAATATATAAGATGTGTATTTGGATATTTTAAAAAGTGTAGCCAAAGTGGTTCATGTGATCTTTTTTTTAATCAGAAGTCCAAGTCAAGTCAAAGTCTTTTTTTTTAATTAAGTCAAGTCTCAAGTCATAAAAATGAATGACTTAAGTCTGACTCAAGTCTAAGTCATGTGACTCGAGACCACACCTCTGGTATCTAGGACAGCAGGTCATGTAGAGAAAACAAAGACCTTATGTTTGTAACATTCTGATAAGCAATGTATCAGAGGGCCAGGCAGATAACAACTGTATCTTCTCACCTTGTATGATGTATTTCCGGATTTCTATCGAAGATTCCAAGCTGGGGAGAAGACATTCTTGGACATGGAAGCTAAGCTCATGATGTTTAGAAGATAAACATGGATTTCTAAATACTACTTAAAGTCTTTAGTTAGAAGGGTTGGGCTACGGAATATGAGAAGTAAACCCACATGGAAAGTATATATATAAAAATAGGTTGTAATATATACATATATATATATATATACATATAGATATATACATGTACCTATTAAATAGGAAAATGGCCACTTTTAGGTATGTTATATATATTGAAAAAAATATAGGAAAACATCTTATTGTGTGACAAGGTACTCAGCTGCAACAAAGCCAGGGGAACTTGAACCCCAGTGTCCCAGGTGTGAGTCATGCACGGTTAACACTCTACCAATGGGACATAACAGATGTCAAGATCTATTGGAGTTATAATAACAACACCTCCTCACTGTCACACTTCTAAACACATTTTCCTGAAAAATTCCTGACACAGTCGAGGGCAACATACCGTGTGCTCCCCCTATATTCACCCTCTGTCCATTCCAGGAGGACAGGGTGGATCTCTGAGGATGACATCGCCATATTTACTCCGAACTGCTTTGCCGCCATACACGTAGTCTGTTGTCTTTTGAAATTATTTGGAATAAAGTAAACAATACACAAAATGGACAGCTTCAAGGGTGGCAGTCCTACGTTTTTCAAATAATTTATTTCCACAACATGCCAATTGCATGTGATACCATTTCACATGTTTTTGGGCCATGCAGAAGTTATCGCATGATTTTTTTTTTCCTGTAATGGACTTTAGACAAATGAACAGTTATTACCTTGATAATAAAAAAACATGAGATAGGCATAATCAATAACATTTGCCAAAGTGAGATAAATGACCAGATCCTGCCATGAGCTATATAGGATTCATATCTGTACATAAAGGGCTTATATTTGGATATAAGAAGCATTACTGTAGACATATATAGACAAATATGCACATATATACACCTCAGTTTGGCCTATATGTGGCATAGATACGCATACATGGGCATATATATTATCATATATGTGCATATATGCTCTATATAGGCAGCCTATATGTGCATATAAACTGCATATAGGTTTAATATACATGCATATATCCTCACACAGGTTCTTTCCATGTTGGAACTCAGGCCGTCCATGTTTGAAAAAACATGTTTATAAATACTTAAACACCTGAAGGACTTTGTTTCATCTTTTTATTTTAGAAGACTTATATTGTTAACCATAATAATCTTCTAATTTTAGTGAAATACAACAGGGCGTTGACTTCATCGCAAAGCCAATGTTCCCTGTCCTGATTGGATTGGACACAGTGAATTCCCAACAGTTCCAAACAGGGTTGATGTCAGGAGTCTGGGGTGTATCTGTGTTTCCTCAACTTTCTAATTGTCCTCACCAGTGGGCTCTGCCAGAAGCTGGAAGCTCACTGCAGGACGACAGAGCCACCTGCTTAGCGTGCTAGCACACCTGGTTATCATGATAATCAGGCTGGCTTTATAAGTAGCTGGCTGTCGGACCTCCAGTCCCTGACTGTTTGCCCGCATGTTTTACCTCCTGGTCACCCTCAAGTATCCCCTGTGACCTGTCTTCATTCTTTCCAGAGACAACCGGTTTCAAGAACCCACGTCTGACAGCCCTTGTACTCCTCAGTGACCCATCCAAGCTGTGCCTGTCTGCCCTTCCATCTCCACCTACGGCTACACCACATGAGTGCCTCTGAATCTCCACAAGCAGAAGCAGCCACAGCCATCCCAGGGCTCAGTTTATCCTCTCTGGCATCTTCCACCATCTCTACAAGTAAGCGTCACTTGAGTAACACTTAACAATAATCAATAATCCTCCCCTGTTAAAAGTACTCACCTTTTATCTACCTTTACAGTGCTTCCTATGTTCTGTTCCCCTGTGATGGATCTCCTGGTTCTGGCTTCACGATTCAAAATATCATCTTCGATGAACCTTTTGAACCTACTTTGGTCTCTCTAGCATGTGTTCTGCATGTGGGTCAGAAAGCTAAATTAAAACATGACGTTGAAACATCAAAAGTAACACATTGAGACTCATATGGCAAGTAATTTCCAATACATACATGGTAGGAATCAGCCCCTTTAGTATGTGTGTGTGAAAACATGTCATCTCAGCACCAACAGACTTTCATTTAAGTTCCTTGGTCATTTCCCTCCTTTACCATTTAGTACCCCCATTTCATATCCCAGTGTTGCTATTTTGTAAATTTCTACTTCAATTTTGTACCTTAAACAAATAATTTTTTTTGCACCAGTGTATCATGTACATTTATTTATTTTTTTTTTATTTCCTATTTTTCTTTTGCACTAATGAGACGATACAGGGCTTAAATCTAACCTGGTAAATTATAATATTCTTTGATCAAACTAAATTAACCTTTGGGAAAAACCTGATGACAGGCTATAATTTTTTGGAACAGATCATGAGGGGATTATGGGAAATTACTTTAAACTTTTGGTTATGAAACTTAGCCCGCTTTGTATTAATAGAATTGTAGTCAGGATGAAATATGCCAACTTAGATGTCTTTATTTGTACCCAGTGGTGCAAAAGGAGCCAAACTGCAATGGTCTGAAATGGGGAGGGAATAAACTGGTTAACAACTTTTGATATAATTATTGCTGTCTTGTTCAAATTGTATAGCCAATAATGTCCAAAAATGTAAAAGATGCGAGGAAAAATTTAACTTCTGGAAAAAAGAACGTTAACATATTAACATAAAGACGCTGTTATTTTTAGTCACAACATAATGTTGACAACCATTATCTTTAAATGCTAAAGGTCCACATTTTCTTGTTCTGTTTAGTATAAAGTAGTAGGTAGTAATAAGGATTGAGTAGTTTGTATGGAGGCTAAAGCAGTCAGTATATCACGGTTACTGCTCAGAAAACTAGTCATCTTAATAAACTTCATGTTCTTTTAATCTGTTTCATATCAGGACATTAAGTTCCAGATAAATTAGCTGGGCTTAGCTCTTTCACTCTTTGCACTACTTAAAAGCAGTGCTCTGCTGAACTGACAAATAAAGGTCAATTTTGCAATGATGGACATCCCTAATTAGCCTGAAAAAAAAAAAAAAACTCTGGATGAGGTTTTTTATAATTGATAGTCAGACCCGAGCTGTATCGGTGTGTTACTGTACAGCTGAGAGAAACAAGAATTACACATTTACCTACCTAGGTACCCTACCCTTTTCCGGCTCAAGACCATGGTCTCGGATTTGGAGGTGCTGATCCTCATCCCAGCCGCTTCACACTCGGCTGCGAACCGCTCCAGCAAAGGCTGTAGATCACGTTCAGATGAAGCCAACAGGACCACATCATCTGCGAAAAGCAGGGACCCGATCCTGAGGTCACCAAAACGGACCCTGTCAACACCTTGGCTGCGCCTAGAAAGCCTGTCCATAAATGTTATGAACAGGATTGGTGACAAAGGGCAACCTTGGTGGAGTCCAACTCTCACTGGAAACGAGTCCGACTTACTCCCGGCAATGCGAAACAAACTCTGACACCGGTCATACAGGGACCTAACAGCCCTTATCAAAGAGCCTGGTACCCCATACTCCCGGAGCACCCCCCACAGGACTCCCCGAGGGAAACGGTCGAACGCCTTCTCCAAGTCCGAGGGCGTGGGCGAACTCCCACGCACCCTCCAGGACCCTGCTGGAGGGTGCGTGGTTCCTGGATCCGAGGTTCGACTATCCGTCGGACCCTCCTCCCCAGAACCCCTGAATAGACCTTTCCAGGGAGACTCAGAAGTGTGATCCCCCTATAGTTGGAACACACTCTGTGGTCCCCCTTTTTAAAGAGGGAGACCACCACCCCAGTCTGCCAATCAAAGGGAACTGCCCCCGATGTCCATGCAATATTGCAGAGCCGCGTTAACCAACACAGCCCTACAACATCCAGAGCCTTAAGGAACTCCGGGCAAATCTCATCCACCCCTGGAGCCTTGCCATCAAGCAGCTTTTTAACAACCTCAGTGACCTCAGCACCAGAGACTGAAGAGCCCGTCCCAAAGTCCCCAGACTCTGTTAACAAACAGGAAGGTGTGTCGGTGGGATTGAGGAGATCTTCGAAGTACCGACCCAAACCATCCCGTGTCGAGGTCAGCAGCACACCACCCCCACTGTAAACAGTGTTGGTGGCAGACCCCCCCAGGTGCCGGATGGTGGACCAGAATCGCTTCGAAGCCACACGGAAGTCGTTTTCCATGGTCTCTCCATACTCCTCCCACGCCCGACTTTCCCATTGCCATTTTCATATAATCAGTATAGAAAATGATTTTCCACTATCTTAAACAGTTTCTTTATGTGCAAATGTTGTAGCATTCTTAGCAGAGATTCATGTTATGTCCAATAAAGACTTGCATTCAAAGTGGGAACTGTATCAACAAGTAACCATGTTGAGTTAACCAACTCATATCTCTTTAATGCAAGGTGTTTATTCTGCGCCACTTGCTCCATGCATCTATGCAGATAGTGCAGGACTGCGCCTGTATTCCAGTGGGCAAAGTGGGCATACACTTTATGATTTTTGGCCCATTTCTAGGCTGTTTTTCAGCGATGCAACACATGTGCATGGACCCCGCCAGGCTGCATAGGTGGCTACAAAACTGTTATTTATAAATATGACACCTACGTTTATAGCCTACTTTCTTGCAGTGACCCAAAACAATATACATGCGGAACACTGGGATCAATAAAGTATTTCTGACTATAGCAGGCTCCGAGAACGGGATTCAATCCAACGATTCCCAGATGCCAAGCATGGGTGTTAACCACTCTACCATTATCAATTGGAAAGGATCCCCGACACTGTCACACATGATTCATGAATCCGTGCGCACGGTTTAGTAAAGCGAGGGTATGGATTCGTGATCCGTGCATATGGTTTAGTAAACCGAGGGTATGGATTCGTAATCCGTGCGTATGGTTTAGTAAACCGAGTGTATGGATTCGTAATCCATGCGCACGGCTTAGTTAAACCGAGGAAACTGATTCTTGCGTTTAAAAATTTTTTTCTCCACCTGACCCCTGCTGGGCTCCATACATTTCTTTTATGACCCTGACCAGGGTCAGCTTATGATAGCAGGAGCCTCTGAGCGCAAAGTATTTACAGGGCCCACCCATCACAAAAAAAAGGAAAATAATTTAAACCAGATTTTCAACATATTCTTGCAAAACTAAAGCTCACATCTAAGGGCAACAATATCCAGACACTATAAAGAGGTGTAACTCCTTTCCCATGTAAACATGTCCTGCTTGATCCCACCTCCCAAGGCTGAAACAAAAATGTAATCCCAAAACTCACCCATACCGCTATTTTTTCTTTCCTCTCTCTCTCCTCCTCATCTATCTCTCAGTTTTCAGTTCTGATGCTCCTCAATGCTACCGTTCTCTGTCTTTGCTTGTCTTCCCTGTTATTTCTTCTCCTTTCTTGTGAAAAAAAGGTGCAATCATTTTAAATAAACTTGACTAGTACTTTAAAACATTTTACCAAAAACCAAAAATAAATGCAGAGAAAAATGATGTTTTTCCTTTCACATAATAACAATGTTTATTAAACCTGTATCTGTCACTCAGAGCTCCTGTTTCTCTCCGCCTCTCCTTTTTCTCATGTCTCAAACCATGAGAACAGGAACTTTGGAATGTACAATATATTGGCAATCTCATCAATATTGGCCAATGTTAATCATTTTGTAATCTCTTAGTCTGATAAAAATGCTGTGTATTTTCATCTTTGTAAGATAGCTATGTAATATTGATAACCTTTTAAATGTTGTTTATTGGCTACAACAACCATATAAACACCAAATATCGTATTGGCACAAATGTTTAGATGAGTGCATCCCTAATTTTGACTCTGTCCTTCATGATGTGGTGCCGGGCCTTTACATCCACTTTTTCATGTGTTCAATAAGACAATTACAAAAATTCCAAGAAAGTTGCTGAATGTTTCCAGCCTTCCCTGTACATGACAAAGAATCACCAGGTTTGTCAGAATTCTCCACTGGAATCTGTTTTCGAATGGGAGTGTTCTCACCACTCGACACCCCGTTTGCATGTAAATGACAAGCCTAATCGGAGAGAAAAATCTTGGTTTTGCTGAAAAACGCAGTTGTGTAAAATGCCCCTAATTAATAATCACCACAGAAAAGCATGCCTCTGTTAGCTACAATCTGAATGACAGCTACAACCTGCTGCACCTAGTCTGTAAACACATGATGCTCTCAGGACAGAGGTTTTTTTGTTGTTGTTTTTTCATTTGGGAAATGACAGCATAGTAGATTGTTAATAAGAGCATACCTTTCAGCCCAAACCCCACCAAAGAATGAAGCTTGACATCTGGTTGCAGGATTATGAAAAGCAGCAACTCCACCATAGATAATAACAGTGAATATTTCCGTTAACTCTCCCCCACAATGTTGTGTCAAACACCAGATGAATCCAGTCTGAGCTGCCACTCCTACAGCTAGCCTCAGGTTGTTTTTCTTCCTTAAACTACTCATGTAGGCCCTCCAGTGGTGGCCCCCTGGGCCTGTGCCCATAATGTCCATTGAATAATCTGACTTGGGTAGATTGTAGCCATTGACGCAATACAACTTGCAGATATTTTGCAGTAGTTCTCAGAAGAACTGTAGCATTGAACAAAATGGCCACAGCTGCTTTAGCATCGAGAACATGTCTTTGGACCACTATATTGTTTTAAACTGTTACAATCAAGGTTTTGTTTCAACTCTGGTAAAATTTTCTACTCTGAGTATGATGGGGAAACAAACTCTGCAAAGGAAGGAAGCTGGAGATCTGGTTGCAGGATTATGAAAAGCAGCAGTTCCACCATCAATAATAACATAATTCCATTAACTGTCCCCCACAATGCTGTGTCAAGCACTGGATAGACCGGTAACACTGAATTCAATCTGTGAAGCAATTCACCAAATGAAAATTCAAATTACTGTTTAAGTAAATACCCACCGGGAACTGAAAATTGGGTCTTTTCACTCAGGCCTAATGGATATCCAAAAAACACTAAACTTGGTTACAGGCCAGGTTGTGGAGTTACAACAAAGAGTAAGCACAAATGAAGATTATGTAGCCAAACATTTAAGGAGGATGAGTGCACTGGAAGAGGAAGATGCTTACCTGAAGATGAAAGTGAAGGATCTGGAAACCAGAGCAGAAGATCTAACCTTCGCTTTATTTACATTCCTGAAAAGAGTGAAATGAGCGACATGGTCGGCTTCCCAGGTCAGCAGATGAATCCCAGTCTCCTCAGGAAGGATTACTTTCCCACAGCCCCAACGGTGCAGAGGGCAGACCTTGTGTTTTGTAGCCACCTATGCTGTTCTTGCGAAGCTTGCAAATTTCCAGGACAAAGAAAATATTTTTCGATAGGCCAAGAAATCGGGGTGTCTATCATTTGGTGGAGTACCTTTCTTCATTTACTCGTATTTTAGTTCACAGACCGTAAAAAAAAAAGATGACAACTTGATTGTGCAAAAAAAAAAAAAAACTCTGTGCCGCCAAAATTAAGTATCTCCTGGTCTATCCTAGCACGCTGAGCATAATAGTGGAAGGGAATTTAAGTTATATTTTATTTACCATTAGTCAATGGACTTTATAGCTATTACGGTTAGTCATGGCAGGGATTTTGTTTTGGCCACAAAATGTTTGCTGTAAACATGGTGTTGTAAAATAGCAGCGCATTCACACACAGTGGTTGAGTGATCTCGTATATTTATGAATGACTTATGGAATATTTCGACATTAACAGAATATGTAATAAAGTTATGTATAGCATTGTAGTCAAAGCCTGCAGACATCTTTTTTTATTATTGTTTCTTTTTTGTGGTGAAAATGTTTCTAGGGGTACTGAATAATTTAAAGCTGTCGTGGAAACTGCATATAAACCAACTGTGCACAAAGTGGCTAACTGTAGTGATGGCGATTTAGGAAGCTATGGTTGTCTGGTTAATAATCATTTGGAATAATTATACAAATAAACTAAGACTGGGATAATTATTAATGAAACTCAAATTGTCAGTGACAAAATTAGCAAAACGGGGCACCAGCTTCTTAAACTATATAACAATACTAATTATACCAGACTATCTGAACGATGAATTATATTATTAGTAGTAGTAGTATTATAGATTATAACCCTTATCACAAGCACTCACAAATGAATTCAATCTAACCTAAATGAAACTATGCAACGGTTCCAAATGGATGTATCTATATTAGCAAGGAGAGGATAAATGGGATGCGGAAGGCAAGAACCAAAACAAACTGAGATCACAGGGAGGCCGGATTTCATGTGTGTGCATAGTGGACTTCTCTGGAAAGGGGGCGAAGAGGAGAGAAGGCTGGTGCCAATTATCAACAGGGTGAAACCTTAATCAATGCGCGCATCAACCCAGGAAAAACAAATATCTGTGTGGTCTTATCTAGCTAGCCTTAGTTAGCACTATGGCTAGACAAAGGAGTACCAAAGATAAATGGCCGCTGCTTTTCTCTTTACCAAGCAAATGCTCTATGAACCCAGGGCTTGTGGAAATCAAACAATCGCAAACAAAACGAAACAAAACAACACACTGCTTCTGCTTACAAATAAAAGAAAAATGAGTAACTAAACATTAAACACAACCAATAACCAGTTTCAGCAGAAAGCATATACAAACATGTATCTATATCTGCTCCACCTAGGAATTAAGAAATTTGAACACTCCTACTTTTAATGAATTCTTCTGTCTATGATCAGACGACAGTGGAGGTGAAGAAATGCTGTGTTTTAGTCCTGGGTAGGTTAAGTCTTCCACCTCAATGCGCATGAGAGATAGGATGTGTGTGTAGAGTGTAAAGCACGTTCGGGACTACAGCTGCTCAAAAGCTCACAGAAAACTTTTCGGCTGGGACTGGACGATGCACAGAAAAACCAAAACCCCGGGGCAGGTTTCAGTATGATTCCTTTTGGACAAGTCGGTGGAATATGAAGGGAGAAGGGGAATGGGTCGCTAGCTGATTTTGAATTTCCCTCCGTCCTCAGTTGACGGGGAGAGACCGACTGGTGCTTCATAGGTTTAAAAAATATGCAATGAGTAAGTACCAAGAGAACATACCTTTCTCTTGTCGTTAGAAGATAATGTGGCCCACATAGACAGGCACATGGTAGGGCTAAAGTTAGTATTAATATTGACAATGCATCTGATTGTATTTCTGGTATATACTGCATTCATTGTTTACTGCTGGCAATGTGTAAATGTCCAACGTGATATAAAAAGAGTGTTTCAACTCACTCCTTTTTGAGAACTTTGTGTGTTCGTTATTGGCCTGATTTATCAATTGTTTGTGCTTGTTAAAACCAGCTAAAACCACTCAGCGTGCTGTGTTAGAAGCTGATTTACTAACACAGCACAGAAAGCATTTCACCTGTTAAACCCGCAGCAACATGCACGCAATCAGTTTAGCGCTTTTGCCCTTGATGAATATGTAATCTGCATGTTTTTGTCAGAACACGAAAAATACTGGGATGGGAACAAAGAAATAAGTGGTGTAACCGAACCCAAATACAGAATTCCTTTCCTTTTCAGAAATGAACAAATAATGGATTCTGTATGAATATTTATGTCAAACAAATACTTTATGAAATATTTATGTTCAGAATCAAGAAAATTTCTACTGTGACAACACCAGGAAATGAGTCACTGAAAAGAAAAGTTTGATTGCACTCCTTACATTCTTACGCTGATTGATCACAAGAGTCAAGCCAGACACTTGAATCCTGTGCAGTGCCGTCTCTATGATGGTTCGTGGACAATAACCACCAAACACTGACAACAACATAACTCAAAAGATAACTAAGGAGCACGGCTACATTTGGAACATATACGTAACGTAGAACTACAATGAACACAAACACATTACCCATGTTTTTGCGACGTAAAGCCGCACCCCAAAATATCTTTTTTTAAGGTTTTTTGGCCACAGTGGCCTTTATTTTTGTATGTTTTCAATATTGTTCTGTTACATATTCATTGAAAAATCAACCAATATTGCATATCCACAATAATCAAAATGGATGATAACGTAAGTTAGAAGTGTAATGTGAAAAAAAACCTCACTTTTCTGCCTATTTTGGATTTTACTCAAATACAAATACTTCCCCCCCCCCTCAACAAGTACAAATACCAGCTGCTTTGCACACCCTTACTTACTAAACATCAAACTTTTTGTGCCACCTATTTTAGCGTCTATTTTACTGCCTCTGAAAAGCATGTCTTAACTTTGCGCCACCACATTTAACATAGTTTTATTGCAGACAAACAAAAAAATGTCATTCACACACATTCTAATCTATCAGTAATTAACACTCTAATGGCCATAAACCTGACAGTTATACAGATAACTTTTTCCCTGTCTATGTGTATGTATATGTTTATGTATAGAGGCATTATGTTTGGTTGAATTGAGAGAAATTTGGTCACACACTAACTTTTATTTGAAATAAATAAACTAAACGTAACTAGCTAAACAAAGAGACACATTTACTTTTACAGCCAAAATGATGTTGTTGTTTTTTTGCATTGAGGAGCACCTAAACCCCAGCTAAATGCTTTTATTTTCAACCAACAGCAATAGCTAATTAAAATAGCAACTCAATTTTATTTTTCTAGAAGTCTTGAAATGACTGAAAGCAGATATAATCTAGCATTGTATTTTCTTTTTATTCTCTTTGTAGGCAGATTTAAATTTTTAATAGAACATCTGCTGATCTAAAAAGGAGGTTTGGGCAGCTGTTGATACACCCATAGCTGTCAGTCATGTTTTATAAATCCTCTCTCTTTATTTCCCTGAGGAATATATAAAAGAGAGGAAGAAAGACAGAGTTAATCAAAAGAGTAGTTTTGAAATTAAGAGAAAGTGATAGTTGCGGGATTGGATCTTGAATCCATTTGGTTTACTTCATGCCTGAGATGAAGGCTCCAAATAGGCTCTGTTACTTCTCAGGATCCCCTGATTAAGATGGTCATGGCATATAATACTACAATAAAGCAGTGTTTTTACACTGAATTGTCTTTTTCATGTGCATTTTTATTTAAGACAGAGGAAAGCACAGAGCAGCAAAATTACTGATTAGTTTGAAAGAAATAAAATCATTTGCAATTGCAATAATTTGCATTTTAAGATTAAATGCAAATTATTCGTGATGTTTATCAGCTTCCCTTATGAATAATTCTAAGAGCCTCCTTTCAGGCTATTCGTTTTGAAGGGTATCCACATGGATCCAGAGTTTGGCCTCACTGTATGATTACACATTTAACTCAGATATTGATGTAATCCACAAAAGAGTATAACCCTGTAGCAATCCACCTGTGGATATGCATTTTATGGCTTTAGCTCTGCAAGCTGTCTCCTCCTATCTTGGTTCCTGCAGCTTTTTCCATCACACAGAAGCAATTTGGTACATTTTACGTGATGGGGTGCTCATCTGCACTCGTGCTGCATTTGGGCAGCTGACCCTCCAGCCAAGGTGCCTCCTCTGGAAGCTCTGAATGTTTTATTCATACATGTAGAACTCAGTAAACCGCTGAACCGCTGCGAAAAACAAATGTTTCTGTCACCTGAAGAGAACTACTTTTCCTGTTTAAGCAAAACAACTAAATCTCTTTTTCAGTGATGTTGTGATATCCTGATATCCTTTCGGCATCCAAGCAGTGAGAGTTTTTATTTCATTTGTTGTAAATCAGATATTAATGTGCTGGTTCACCCCCTGTTTAAAGTGACAGTGTGTAGTTTTTGTAGTATATCTTTGGAAATAGCCATTAAAATATTATGTAATAATAATTACGTAAAGCACATTAATTGCAAAATATTTAAAAATGACTTTAAAAATCAGTTTTAAAATACATAGGTGCAGGTTCTCTTTTTAGGGCAAAGCCATATTAGATGACATCTTTTCTTCTACAAGAGCCCGGACGGACAAAGCGCACGGAACAAGCCTGCTATTAAAACATTGATGTCCCCTCAAAATGCAAAAAAGCTTCGCCATAAATACATTTATACCTCTTGGCTAGTTCCAAGCGATGAAAGAGAGACTGATGTGCTCATCATGTTGCTATAAATAGATAATTTCCAGGGAATTGAGCGTTTGAAAACAGCACCAGTTTGACCTCCATTTTTGAGTTTCTTACTCGAGGACACAGATACCGCATGCTTGTGATAATTTAGGTATGCACTGCCCCTACTGGCCAAAAATTACACACTTCCTTTAACTAAGAATATGTCCTTATATCTTGAATGTTGACTGCAAATTACTTTTGCACCTCTGACTCCTCCCCTAAAATAGGCTTTTTAGGATTAAATAATAATAATAATAATAAATATATTATACTTTACCATTATTGGTTGTATATTGTTTGTTTTTGCATTAAAAGTACCATGATCATGACTAACCTAAACATACAATAGAGAAGGGTTACCCTTTTAACAAAAGAAAATTAACAAATTAGGCCTTTTTACTCCTAATAAGGATTATTTATTGCTAACTGTTGCCAGCCACAGCCACACTGTGTGTAAATGGTACATTTTTGAATTTATTTATTTTAAAAAAATATTTAGAACTTTCCTCCAAGTACCACTAGGGAGAGCTTGCGTACCTCTGGTGGTACATGTACCACAGTTTGAGAATCATAGACAAAGCCTGTTGTTGGCATTCATAATAAAGACATTTAGCACAGATATTGAGTGTATAAAATTGGATTTAAATTATGTTGTTTTTAGTATGACATTTGCTTATAATAAATAAAAGCATGAACAAAACAGCATACTGCCCTTTGTAGATTGACTTGTGACAAACAGACAAGGTTTATAATCTAATAATGCGTTTAATTTGATTTTTTTCGAGCACTCTGTCCAAAAATACAATATATTCAGACTGGGAAAGTCAGAGTTAGCTGAGCCATCCTAACTTCAGTATCCAACATGGCTTTGATATAGAAATAATCAGGTCAGAGTGACAATTTCTCTTATATGTTGATTGCTGACTGTATTGCTGCTCCTGTTAACAAAACAAGATTGAATTGAGAGATGTGTGTCAGATCTTCGTGTGTGTCAGAAGCGATACAGTGAACCAACATGCATAAGTCAACATAAATACGCCAGATTTATACTCTATACCATGCAGAGTGAGCTGACATCCCAAGCGGACGGTGAGGAAAATTCCCTCAGACAAACAATTTATGAACTTATAATCATATCACACCAATAAGCCTATAATAATAATAATATAATAATAATATAATAATATATAATGTACTTACATATCATTTACGCACAGACACACATGCTACTGCACAGCAATCCGTAATTTTGGTGGTTAGGATGAACTGATGTGGTGCAGGCTGAATTATAAACAGGTGTTCTGTGTATGCGTTAATTGCATTGAAAAAGTTTATTCTAGGAATAAACCCTAACCTTTAGCAGTTTTAGTAAAAACATAGCCATGTTTACCTTTTCTGGTGATATAGGGCATCGCTCTTGGCTGATCTATAGTGTTTGATATCTCCGTTTCAGTGATGTTGTGATATCCTGAAAAAAGGAATGAGATAAAGCACCGGAATGTGCGTTGCTTTTTGGATGGATGGTTCGATGGATGGATGGAAATTTATTGTATTATCCTTATTCAAGTGGGTCACATGAAATGTGAACTTCCATAAATGAAGCTTGCTTGATGGAACCACAGGAAGCATGGAGAGGAACTCAGCTGGGTTAAGCCTGGTTCATGCTTCTCCAACCACAAATTTGCACTCAGACGCAGACGTATTGACGGAGACACTTTCTTTTTATGGTACTTCGCTCTTCAACTCCATTCTCTATTGTTTTGCTCGACCAGGACAGAAGGGGGTGCTAAGTTTTCCTGGCGTCTCTGCCTACTATCACACAGCCCCGCTTCTGTTTTTTTCTAGGCTTGTGAACGCATTTCTTCCTCAAGGAGCAATGAACGACACAAAGTAAGTTTTGATTAAGCTGTAAAGCTTTTTACTAGAAGTGCAGCTTATAGAATACTCTAGAAACACATGGAAACAAAACACAGCAGCCGTTTTTTTGTTGTTTGCCTACACCTACTTGTGTTCAAAATCGCCAAACGAACAGCTTAGATAAGTTATCCTTTCAATATAAAGCATATAGTGGTCAAACACTGCATTAACTACTGATTACAGCGACTATAGAGCCCCGTTCTGGTGAAGCGATCTCTGACTGTTACTGAAACTGACCAATTAGGATGCATACACTCTCCGTCAACGGAGACGGATAGTTAAAATTTGGGCCTCCACTCCGTACGTCCTTGCGGAGGTGACGGAGAACCCTTGCGTTATGGATAATCGCGTTGCGTCAATCCATTTCCGTCAAAACGCAGAAGCATAAACAAGGCTTTAAAGCTTAGCGCCATGCATAACATTTGCGTCAAACATTTATCGTTTTAATGAGCGAAACATGAGATAAGTGGATTGCTACAGGGTTATACTCTTTTGTGGATTACATCAATATCTGAGTTAAATGTGTATTCATACAGTGAGGCCAAACTCTGGATCCATGTGTTCAAAACGAACAATCCTAGACACTGCAGTGGAAAGGCGTATCGCGTCATTTCCTGTTTGGTAACTCACTTGGCTGAAGCATCTCGGTGCTCTTGCCCTCTTTAATTTATCAAATGTTCTCTGTCCAGAAGCTTTTCTGAGTTGTTCTAACACACAAGCACGTAGAAACACTTATTTTCTGTTGGTGTTCTGTACGTTTTTGGAACTCGTTATGTGTTATACTGGTTTTCTGGGCTAAGTAAGGTATCGTTAGGTTAGCTTAAGTTTACTGCTAGCATTGCTGCGGCTGCTTTCTCTCCTGTCCCTCCGTCTCTCTCTGAATCTCCTCCTCTTTCCTGCTCTCTGTGTCAGATGTTTAGTTATTCCTCTGCCTCATTTAGCGAAGATGGTAGGTGTAATAAGTGCAGCACTTTTGTAGCCTTGGAGGTAAGGGTTTCTGAGCTCGAGGCCCGGCTCCGCGCTGTACAACAGCCAGGCCCAGGAGTAGCTAGTGCGGAGCCAGTTAGGACAGGACTCCTTAGCCATCCTTCAAGAGCTCCCATGCAGCTGGGACCTCAGGCAAGCTGGGTGACTGTTCGTAGGAAGCTTAGCACCAGGCCCCAGCGCGCAGCCAACCTCCAGCCCCTTTCTTGAACAATAGGTTCGCCCCGCTCAAAGCCGATTCTTGTAATTGGCAGCTCCATAGTTAGGAACATGGCTCCAGAGACACGAAAGACCACCGTCAAATGCCTTCCAGGGGCCAGAGCTGCGGACATTAGGTCCCATCTGAAGCTTTTGGCCAAGGACAAATGGCGGTATAGCAGGATCGTTATCCATGCTGGTGGCAATGACACCCGGTTACGGCAATCGGAGGTCACTAAAATTGGCGTAGCTTCGGTGTGTAGGGCTGCCAAAAAGATGTCTGACTCTGTCATTTTTTCTGGTCCCCTGCCTGATCATACTAGCGATGACATGTACAGTTGTATGCTGTCATTTCACCTTTGGTTGTCAAGGTGGTGTCCAGAAAATGATGTGGTCTACATTGATAACTGTGGGACCTTCTGGGGAAAACCTGGGCTGTTAAGTAGAGATGGCATCCATCCCACCGCGGATCGCGCTGCCCTTCTTTCCAGGAACATTGATAGGGTTATGTCTAGTTCCCCAATGCCGTGACAACCCAGAGTCCAGATCAGGGAACAGGGACAGCCACCCACCCACTACCCTATAGAGACAGTTTCCCGTCCATTACCCAAAATTAAACCAATGCTACTAGAGCAAAGTATAAAAATCTCATAAAGATAAATACAACTCTGACTGAACAGAAAAATAAATCAATTAAATGTGGTTTACTAAACATAAGATCTCTCCCCTCAAAAACACTCTTGGTGAATGACTAAATTTGTGATAATAAAATTGATCTCTTTTGTCTTGCAGAGACATGGTTGCAGGAAGAGGACCATGTCACAATAAATGAGTCAACTCCCCCTAGTTACTTAAACTTTAATGTCCCTCGAAGTACTGGTCGAGGAGGTGGAGTAGCCACCATCTATCATTCAGATTTACTAATTAATCCCCAAAAAAATAATAGTTACAGTCCCTTTGAGTCTTTAATCTTTAGCCTTCCTCATACACATAACAAAGCAGTAAAGCCTGGTCTTGTATCTTCCACCAGGCCCTTATTCTCAATTTTTAGATCAGATATCAGATTTTCTATCTGACATTAGTTTTAAACAATGATAAAGTTATTATAGTTGGAGACTTCAATATTCATGTTGATAGTGAAAGTGATAGTCTAAATACAGCTTTTAACATTATCTTAGACTCAACAGGCTTTACTCAAAATGTGCAGGGACCAACCCATTCTTGTCACCGCACTTTAGATCTTGCGTTGACTTATGGCATTGACTGTGAAGAAATAACAGTCTTTCCACATAACCCTATCCTGTCTGATAATTTTTCTGATCACTTTTAAACTCATTCTAACTGACCATTTCAAACCTGAAAGAAAACTTCATTATACCAGAACGTTATCAGACAATGCTGTAGCAAGTTTTAAAGAAGCTCTTCCAACTTTAGTTTCCTCAGTATATAAAAGTACAATAGAAAATAGTGATTTAACTCCTGACCCCTGTGGTATTATTTCTACATATGTTTTAAACATCTATTATTCAGAAGGTAAAAGTCTGTTTTATATAGTTTGCATGGTTGTAAAAAATATATTGTCTGTCAGTATTTGTTATTGGGATAAGCTTTTAAGTCATAAAACTCTTGGGTAAGTTTTATTGCAGGCTGTAAAAACAGGATGTCTGTAGATTTAGTATGCCGGAACCAAGGCCATGAAGCTGGGAGTGTTGCCATAAAACCATAATTCTCAGAATGAACTTTTGACGTGGATCCAGGAGAAAAGACACGTCCCATATGACTGCATAATTCTCTGACATCCAATCATGGTCAAGACACTGTTTGGAAATGGTTCTGATTGGAGCAGATTCGAGGGAGAAGAAACGCCTACAATCCTAGCGAAGTCTGGTGCCTATAAAAGTTATGACAGGGAAATCATTCAATTGTCAGATGTCTTTAAATCTGGCCCAGAGAAACTAGGGCATCTTTCTCTGTAAACTGCAATTTGTTAATCTGTTCAAAATAAATGTTAAGAACTGGAAATTGGCTCCATTTTGTCTCTGCTTGAACAATGCACTGAATTAATTTTGATAATATTTAATTCAATACCCCTCACAACTTCACATTTTAGTTCATAGCGTTAATTCCTCACTGCGTCTGGCAATAGACAAAGTTACCCCCTTGAAAAGGAAGGTGGCTAGCCATAGAAAATTAGCTCTCTGGTTTAATTCAGACCTACGTACCCTGAAGCAGACTGTTAGAAAACTAGAGAGAAAATGGCGCTCCACGCATTTACAGGATTCTTATTTAGTGTGAAAAATAGTCTATTGCTATATAAAAAGAGCCTTTGAACAGCCAGAACAGCATATTTTTCATCTTTAATCAAGGAGAATAAAAACAATCCTAGGTTTCTTTTTAATACAGTTGCCAAACTCACACAGGATCAAAGCTCTGTCGAGCCAACCATTCCCCCAGCTCTTAGCAGTGACGACTTCATGAATTTTTTTATAAATAAAATAGACTAAAATTATAAAAAATAAGATAAATGGGAACCTTCCCAATATGCTTGCTTCTTCCTTAGTTAGTGAGGCAGCATCAAAAATGGTTGAACCTAATATATGCTTGAACTGCTTTAATGCAGCTGTATTTTCTGATGTACTAAAATTATTAGCTTCATGTAAACCTTCAACTTACGTTTTAGACCCAATCCCAACTAAACTCTTAAAAGAAGTTTTCCCTCTGATCGCTGCTCCAATTTTAGATCTAATGAATGTATCCTTAGTCAATGGATATGTACCACAGGAGTTTAAGATTGCTGTAATTAAACCTCTACTTAAGAAACCCTCTCTTGATCAAAACGACTTAATTAACTATAGACCGATATCGAATCTTCCCTTCTTATCTAAACATCTTGAGAAAATAGTTGCAGATCAGATGTGTGAGCATTTAAACAATAATGAGCGGTTTGAGAAGTTTCAGTCAGGCTTTAGAGCTCATCACAGCACTGAAACAACTCTGGTGAAGGTTACTAATGATATTCTCATAGCCTCAGACAATGGACTGGTGACCATTCTGGTCCTGTTGGATCTCAGTGCTGCCTTTGACACTGTTGATCCCAATATTCTCATAGAAAGGCTTCAAAGTGTTTGTATAATAGGAACAGCACTAGGCTGGTTTAAATCTTATTTGTCCAACAGATTTCAGTTTGTTCAGGTTAACAATAGATCTTCCTCGGCCTCAATGGTTACTTTCTGAGTACCACAGGGTTCGGTGCTTGGGCCGATCGTTTTTACTATATTGCTTCCTATGGGTAAAATCATTGGGCAGCATGGGATAAATTTCCATAGTTACGCAGATGATACACAGCTATATCTATCCATAAATCCTGATTAATCCAATCGGTTATGTAGACTACAGGCATGTCTGGAAGACATAAACATTTGGATGACTCTAAACTTCTTGCTTCTGAATTCTTATAAAACAGGAGTTGTAGTCTTTGGACCAGAAGCTCTAAAAAAGAAACTACTTAGTCAGCCCCTTCACCTGGACGTCATTAAATAAGCCTCCATTTATGAAGCAAAGAACCTCGGTGTTATTTTTGACCAAGATATGTCATTTAGATCTCACATTAAAGAAGTCTCTAGGATTTCCTTTTTTCACCTTAGGAATATTGCAAAAATTAGAACCATCCTGTCCAGGAGTGATGCTGAAAAAGTAGTCCATGCCTTTGTTACTTAAAGGCTGGATTACTGTAACCCTTTATTATCAGGTAGTTCACAGAAAACAATTAAAAGTCTTCAGTTAGTCCAAAATGCTGCTGCTAGGATTCTGATGAATATTAAAAGAAGAGATCACAAGCAGACAACTTGTCTGCCTTTAAAACTAGGCTTAAAACCTTCCTCTTTGACAAAGCTTACAGTTAGAGACAGGTTAATAGGTAGTTGGAGACAGGTTAGACAGGTACAGACATGGAAAAAAATTGTTGGTACCCTTCATTAAATCAAAGAAAAACTCATAATGGTCACAGAAATAACTTTAATCAGACAAAAGTAATAATAAATAAAAATTATATAAATGTTGACCAATGAAAGTCAGACATTGCTTTTCATCCATGCTTCAACGGAATTATTTAAAAAATAAATGCATGAAAAAGGCCAGGACAAAAATGATGGTACCCCTAGAAAAGAATGAAAATAATGTGACCAAAGGGACATGTTAATCCAAGGTATGTCCACTAATCAGCATCCTAGGTGTCTACAATCCTGTAATCACTCAGTGGGCCTATATATAGGACTCCAGGTAGTCACTGTGTTGTTTGGTGACGTGGTGTGTACCACACTCAATATAAACCAGAGGAAGCAAAGGAAAGAGTTGTCTCAGGAAATGAGAAAGAAAATCATAGACAAGCATGTTAACTGTAAAGGCTATAAGACCATCTCCAAGCAGCTAGATGTTTCTGTGACTACAGCTGCACATGTCATTCAGTAATGTACGATCCATGGGACTGTAGCCAACCTCCCTGGACGTGGCTGCAGGAGGAAAATTGATGACAGATCAAAGAGACGGATAATCCAAATGGTAACAAAAGAGCCTAGAAAGACTTCAAAATAGATCCAAGCTGAACTTTATGCTCAAGGAACATCAGTGTCAGATCGGAACATCCTTCGCTGTTTGAGCCAAAGAGGGCTACATGGGAGACGAACAAGGAGAGGAAAAATCAGACTGGAGTATGCCAAACTACATGCTAACGAGCCACAAAGCTTCTGGGAGAATGTCCTGTGGACAGATGAGACAAAAATTTAACTTTTTGCCAAGGCACATCAGCTCTATGTTCACAGACGGAAAAATGAAGCATATCTAGAAAAAACACGGTCCCTACTGTGAAACATGGGGGAGGCTCGGTTATGTTCTGGGGCTGATTTGCTGCATCTGACACAGGGTGTCTTGAATCTGTGCAGGGTACAATGAAATCTCAAGACTATCAGGGGATTCTAGAGAGAAATGTGCTGGCCAGTGTCAGAAAGCATGGTCTCAGTCGCAGGTCACGGGTCTTACAACAGGAAAATGACCCAAAACACACAGCTAAAAACACCCAAGAAGGGCTAAGAGGAAAACACTGGCCTATGAGCCCTGATCTCAATCCTATTGAGCATCTTTAGAAGGAGATGAAACAGTTGATTGACAGTTACAGGAATCATTTGATTGCAGTGATTGCCTCAAAAAGTTGTGCAACCAAATATTAAGTTGTGGGTACCATCATTTTTGTCCAGGCCTGTTTCATGCATTTATTTTTTAAATAATTCCTGTTGAAGCATGGATGAAAAGCAATGTCTGACTTTCATTGGTCAACATTTATATAATTTTTATTTATTATTACTTTTGTCTGATTAAAGTTATTTCTGTGACCATTATGAGTTTTTCTTTGATTTAATGAAGGGTACCAACATTTTTGTCCACGTCTGTAGCTAGGAAGAGACAGGTTAATGTTAGTAGTCAGGTAGAATATCAAAAGCTAGGAAGAGATAGGAAGAGGTAGAGTAGCTAGGTAGAGATAGATTAATGTAAGCCAGGTAGAGAGTGTTAGTAGCTAGGTCTCCTAGTAGCTAGGAGACAGGTTACTGTTAGTAGTCAGGTAGAGTGTCAAAAGCTAGGAAGAGATAGGAAGAGGTAGAGTAGCTAGGTAGAGATAGGTTAATGTAAGCCAGGTAGAGAGTGTTAGAAGCTAGGTCTCCTAGTAGCTAGGAGACAGGTCAATGTTAATAGCTATGCTGCTTTAGGCTAGGCTGTTGGAGGACATTATTAGAGTCAGTTCCTACTTCCTCTCCTACTTCTCGATGTGCTGTCAATTCAAGCGCTAACCTGTATTCTCTTAGTCTCTTCCTACAGTAGGTGCTCCTGACCCGCCCTGCTTGATGACCCTGACTAAGATGGCATTCCAGTGGAGGAACTTTCTCCACGTCCTGCTACCAACTTCTGCTTCTGCATCAGTTCTGTTGCTCTTTCTGTGCCTCTACTGCCTTCTCCAAACCCCAGACGGTCTCGGCAGATGACCCCTTATGCTGAGCCTGGTTCTGCTGGAGGTTTCTTCCAGTTAAAAGGGAGTTTTTCCTATTCACTGTCGCTTCATGCTTGCTCAGTGTGAGGGATTGCTGAAAAGTCACAACGCAATCTTCTGTGGTTCTCTAAATCTTAAATTAAACATTGTATTGTAATAATTCTTCTTGTAAAGTGCCTTGAGATGACATCTGTTGTGAAATGGCGCTATATAAATAAACTGAATTGAATTGAAATTAGTGACGTTGATAAAAAAATATGCCTTCACTATTTTACGTAATCTACGTATATGAGAATAGACACGCATATATGAAACTTATATGCAGTTTATAAGCACATACAGTATATGCTGCCTATATACAGCATATATGATAATCTGTGCTGTTCATTTATACAGCCTATATGAATAGATATGATGCAGCCAAATGGAGGTGCAAATGTGTTAAAAAATATAGAGCCCATATATGTCTCCAGTATTGAATCTATATATACACATATGAGCCCTATATGTACTTATTAGATATGTCTCCTGTATAGCTCATGGCAGGATCTGGTCATTTATCTCACTTTGGCAACTGTAATACATGATACCAAGCTCACATTTTTTTTCCATCAAGGTAAAAACTACGTATTTGTCTAAAGTTCATTACAAAAAAATCAGGGAATTACCACCCTTGAAACTGTTTTATTTTTATTATTTTAAGAGGCAACGGACTACTTAAGCATCACATACGTCATCAGATTCGCAACTTTGGGTTGTATCATAGTTTTGTATGGCAGCAAAACGATTCAGAATGGATAGAGGGTGAACATAGGGAGGGCACGGAATATTTTGCCATCGACTGTGTCCGGAATTTTTCAGGAAAATACTTTTAGAAGTGTGACAGCTGTGGAGGTTGTGGTCATTTAAGTCCAATAGATCTTGTTCATCCAATAGATCCAATAGATCAACATGACTGTGTTGTCATGTTGGCTGAATGGCAAGCTTGCATGATTCTCAACTGGGAGCCTGAGGTTTGAGATCTGCCACTGATTTTGTTGACACCTAGTCACAGAATGAAATCAAGTAGCCGAGCACCTCGTCACACAAACGAAAAACCTATATGATCCTATACTTTTGCATATATGTGACGTATATAAAATTGACTGTTTACCTATATTATTATAGATACATATATCTACCTATAATATAGGAAAATTGACAATTTTATGTATGTCATATATGTTCAAAACCTATATCAAAACATATGTTAAAATCTATATGTTTATATAGATTTTTTCTATGTGGGTAGCAACCAACACCAGGGACAAATGGCTGCTCAAATTGATTTAATTACAACTAAGCTCAAAAGCTATCCTTCAAAGACAGAACTTTAGAATTTTGACATGTAAAGTGGTTAGGAATTTTTATTTTATTCTTTATTAATCAAAATCATTCATTATCATTTAAGGTCATGGTTATTATCTTTTAAATACCATTACATCCCCAGTTACACCCCTTGTTTCCTGGTGCAGCTGTGTGCCAGTGTAACAAGAAGTGATGTTATGTATAAAGAAAAGCTCTCTGTTGCTCAGCTACACCTGACACCAACACATGGACTTGCCTTGGAATCAATGCAAGGATGTTCATATCTGAGAGGAAGTCATGTGAAAAACATTTCACACCTGAGACATAACTGGATCATGCTGTGGTCATGGTGAAACCGCATGCGGAAACCACATTGCAATACTTTTATTGTAATTGGTGATAATACAATACATTTAAGTTTAATTTATCCTACTCCAGGCATTTTGTTATTTTATGATCATATCAGTTATCATTTTAACTTTATCTGTATATTGCACTCTCTAGTGTTTCACTTTTGACATTTAAAAATCAATATCAAAGTCTTCAGATTAAACATGTGTAAACCTTCGCTCACTTCTCCTATATACTGTATGCAAATAGTAATGCACTTTTATTTGATTTTCTACAAGGTTCTCTCGCAATGTATGTAAAACCAAGGTGGCTGGTGCAGATGAGAGTGAATGTCTGAATTGTCAAACCCAGTCCTTTCAAGGCAATCAGAGCATCTGAACCTATGGCACTTTTGATCACAAAATGTCTTCTCTCTCATGAAAAATGCAAGAATATCCCTCATGATCAATAAAAGCCAATATGACTGGATCCCAGGTGATCAGACAGAGTACATAACACACCTACCGTGTGACAGCTCCGTATTGTTGAATGAGTGAAATTGACGTCAACGTTCAGTAATCACAGAGCTCCCTGTCTTCTCTCCTTGATGATTCAGAGTGAATCAGACACAGTCTTTGATCACTCTCTGGCGCTGTACCCAGGGACCAAGAAAAAGAGACTAGCAGTACAGAGGATAGGGTAGACACAGACATGTATTTACCTCTGTATTTCAATTCCCCTATTGATTATTCACGTCCAGTCACTGTGTAACAGCTTGGCAAAAGCCAAGTGAATAGCCAAAGCCTTTATTACTGAGGATCTGTATGAACATTATAGCTTTTGCTGCATGAAACAAATGCTTGAAGCAATTATGATGATTATAATTATCTGCTGGGAGACATGCTCAGCGCAAATTAGCTCTATGTCCATAATTAAGAGATGGGCCCCGTTTTTAAGCGAGGTGTTCGAAGTTTTCATGGTGCTTTTTAAAATAAAAAAAGTCTGAGTAATGCTGCGTTGAATTTTAATATCCACCCAGCGGGGGATAATTTAACCCTGCTCTCTCAAAAGGGTCCACATTTGAATGTGATCACCATTTACAGTGGCTAATTATACGTTGGAAAAGGTAAAAGAGAATGTTCACTGCCTAATTTGCATCCCTATGCTTTAAACGGTCAAACAGCACAAGAAATTGACTGTCCAAGTCAGACTAGGGGTCAGCTCTGGTTGACGTTTTTTTTTTTTCTTCCCACTAAACATTTCTATCTATGACATTGGAACTCACTTCAGATTCTGTGTGGCAGTGTGTAACAATATAAATCCTCTCCATCGCAAGCCAAGAGAAAGCAGTTGCATTAGAGAAACCTATTTCAACCATCCCCAGTTGCAGCCCACTAGTAAAAGTAGCAACATCAGCCAGTCCAGGTGTGAGTTTATGTATACATTACATTTTAGATTAATTTTGAGTTTTTATTCCCTTCCAATGCTTTCAGAGGAGTGCTACTCCCCAGAATGAGGTTAGCCAGAACATCACCAAAAGGGGTGGCTACAGTAAAAAGAAATGACAGCGGAGGCACACACCAGATGCTGTCATAGCAGAAAATTATTTGATTACATCTGACATCCGTTCCACTTAAGCTGAAACAACCTTCGGCAAACTTTTTCTTTCTATTACACTTTATGGAAACTTTGGAAATTACTAATCCAAAGCATTTCAGTCCTGTGACAGGCAAATATGTTCATTCAGTAACAACACACATCAGGCCACTATTAGTGTTCAGGATGCCATCGTTTTTGAAATGCAGATATCGTGGTCACGTTGTTGATTGGAGTTTTCAATTACTTTCAGCTAGTCCAGACTAGGCTTCTCTGTTCCAACAATAAAGAAATGCAGTCCCCCATCTCTCATGGAAAATTGGGTTTATAACTATCTGTCAGCCCTGTATGCACAACGCTGCACCTGCTCCTGCTCACCCCTAGGCATTTACTTCCTGTTCCTCTTTAGCTTTTCCACTGCAGTCTCATTTCACTGTGAAAAAATCAATTGCTCATTATGCATTCCAGCACTGAATTCCACATATCACATCTCTGTAGCTAACAAATAAATCCCTGAATGTTTGTTGTTTATGCGCCTTGCTGTGTTCTTTCCTTTTCTTGACAGTCATTCAACCGATCAACTTCAGATTTAGTCTGTGTAGTGATGGGGATCCAAGTTAATTGGATTGTCGAGTTTAGGGAGGTTTTACATAATTTGGCTGAAAGTTGTTTATTGGTTTAAAATCAATAGAGCTAGATTGGATTAGCTATAATGATGCTGTACACCGTTGCGAGGGTATTATTTTGTTGTGACTTGTTTGTTCAGTGAAAATAGACTTACGTCGTTTAGAGTCGCTGCTGTTCAGTTAAATGCTGCAAATTTAGGTTCCTTTAAAATCCAACAACCTTTTCTTACACTTATTAAGGGTTCTTCTCTTTCTTTTATCATGCATACCTATGCATGTAAGAAGACAGCATATCAATATGCAGAAAACAAATGATTAAAAATTACATTCCTTAAGAATTCCTTCCAGAAGTCACAAGACATACTCTTGGAGATATTCTGGATATAAAAATTCAGCACTTCCTCAGGCACTCTGCAGGAACACGACTGCTGCTCTCAGACAATATCCGGTCTTTAATCTTTACTCAATACTATGAAAATCTGCAGGTGTCGTGTTCTCCCATTGACTGGAGGACTAGTCTGGGTGAAGTCTTTAACGTATTGAAAACAAGCTAGTCAGAAAAGGCCAGTCCCTTCTGTGTCACAGGTAAAATGATTATTCATAGTTTTGCCTTGTTTAGCGACCACCCACTGGAAGGCTTATTTTGCATCCTGGAGAGAGCAGAACACGTCTCTGCAAGTAGAAGAAAGAGGCCGAACTGTTATCAACTCAACAGCAAAGCAGAACACAATCGGGACAGTTTATTTGTGGAGATAGCACATCAGCGTTCCATTTTTTACCCAAGAAATATGAGCTGAGGAAGAAACTGTTGGAGTTGGTCTTGGAACAAAGTAAGCTAAGTTAATTATTCCATTGAATGTAAGTTAATATGTTAACTCAGGTTCGTGAGCTGGACCACACCCCATATTCAGTATCCTCTCAGTAATCTACTCAGATTCGACTCACCTGGCATCTAACACCTGAATTTCATCCCTAAATACTCCGTGATTTATTTGAACCCTGAGTACCTAGCCATCAGCGTCGCTCAGACTGTGATCTCGTAAACCCCACCCTCCCTCCCCCTGATCCTTTATTTTGTCTCAGTATTACATCCCTATTTTACTACTCTTTCATCCATCATCCCCTCCTTCATCCTTTCATCCCCTCCCTCATCCCTTCATCCCCTCACCCCCTCCCTCATCCCTTCACCCCATCATCCCTTCATCCCTTCCCTCATATCCCTACCCTCATCCATTCATCCCCTCATCCCTTCATCCCCTCCCTCATCCCATCATCCCTTCATCCCCTCATGCCCTCCCTCATCCCATCATCCCTTCATCCCCTCATCCCTTCCCTCATCCCTTCACCCCCATCATCCCTTTGTTTCCTCCTTCATCCCTCATCCCTTCCCTCATCCGTTCACCCCTTCCCTTCCTCCTTCATCCCCTCATTCCCTCCCTCATCCCTTCATCCCCTTATCTGCTTTTTTCAAGTTCCAGCACTAATATCTGTTTCTATTAGGTTCTTCGTCTGGGGGGTCCTGAGCAGGCTTGAGAAGAAGACGGACTTCAGAAGACTGCACCCCCACACGGAGTCTTCAAGCCTCCATCAGTGCATCCTTCCAGACACACCATCTATCTAACCTTTTGTCAATAAATGTTCTAATCTAAACAAATCTAATCTCTGTAAGTGTGGTCCATGCTAATGAAAAGCAGCAAAGAGTCGCATTGCTAATAGCCAATCAGAGACAAGACATTTGCATAATGTGAATAATACTGAGTTAGACTCATGATAAGGATGTTTTACCCCACCCACTCTTTTGACAAACTGCAACTTCATGAAACTGGACTGAGACAGCATAAAACGGCTCTCAAGGTCTTAAATTGTGCTACAGACTACAGAACATTCTTTGACAAAAAAAACTGTATGAGACCTTTATTTTTACTAGCAACTGTTCCTCCGTTATTTTACAAACGGTTATTTCATTTTGAAAGGAGTAAACTCTAAGATTCATTAAGCCTTTTTCATGATTTCCTTTCGGTTAGGCTCGATCCCAATTATGATTAAATCAATTCAGTCTTTTTCCTGTTATGACACCTACAGTCCACTACTGAAAACTTGCTTCTGCAAAATACTACACTTTATGTTTCTAATGAGTAACTCAAAGTAAATGGTGGTATGTTGAATGCAAAATATATCTGAAAAATAAATCTGATTAATACTAAAAATGGCCTTTTTCCTTCAATACATTGCAAGAACTACTTCCCTTTATTCTTGGGCTGCTTGTCCATTGAACTTCCTCTTGCGACCACACAACTCATTTTTGGCAAACACAAAAAAAAAAAAAAACTGGGTGCCTTTTTGGGGTTGTGGATTAAATTAAATAAAACATATAACTACATTAAAGAATCATTATTTAGGAGAAATTACCAAAGTAGCATTGTTGGTGTTTGAGTCAAGGCGTCTAGAACCCTTCCAACTTTGCTGTACACCAGAATAACTTAAGTTAGTTTTGTTATTACAACAAAGAACTGATAGAGTTATAATGATTAGCTTAAGGTTTTATTTCTTGTTACAGCAGCAAAAACCTGCTCTTAAGCTATGATTTTCTAAGCCCCGGAGGCTTCAAAGATCACAGTGGTACAATGATGATGCAGTGCGTCCTGAGACACACTAAAGCACAAATGGATCCAACAGGCGTTTGTGGTTTCTTTGTTTCGTTTTTGTTACAGTACGCAGTGTAGAATGTAAAGTGCTTAAGTTCTAAGCAATTTTCTGTTTTTACTTGCATGTTTTATTATTTATATCATATCTCACTCATCCCAAACATGTATTTTGGTGAGAGTGATGTCAAGCAATTACTCTTGCTGTTGTTCTTATAAACAGTATCACAGAACAAAACGGAAAAAAAAATGTCGTAAAGTATATTAAATCTGATAGGCATATGTATAACTGAATAAATCCAAAGAGTTATTTTTTTTATTGTTTAAGTGACATCATTTTTTGCTACCTTTATTTTTGTAGCTATGTTCTATTTTTACCTATTCATGGGGGCCTGTGGTCCCTAAACCCCAAAACGTACCACAGGTATCCACCATAAGAACATACCTCCATGAAGTTACATTTTCTGATGTTATTTAAGATTTAGTTCTAAGGTTTATCAGCCATATAAAAATATGCAAGCTTTCAAAACAAATCAAACAGTTTTTGTTTCAGCCCAGCTTTATATTCATGTAATATTTTGAGTTATCACACTGTGCAAGTGTTTGAGGTCAAGTCACCCTGTGAGGATTCTTGCGTGTTTGTGTTATAAGTTTTAGTTATTTCATTTCCATGTTAAGTTTACCATATCATTTTAGTGCTAGGATCATTAGGTGTTCATGATTTGAGTTGCCTTCTACTTCGTGTTTGTATGTTTTTTCATAACACTACGTTTTCTGCCTCTTCCTGTTTTGCCCTCAGGTGTGTGTATTTTTAGTTTCTCTTCTTTTCTGGCCATTCCTTATTTATTTAGTTAGGTCTGATTTCAGTTCACCTTGTGTCAGTTTTCTTTCTTTTTATCTAGTGCTTATTTTAGTGTTCTTCTTATACTTTATGTTCCTCCCCTTCTTCCTGTTAAGTTTCTCAGTGCTTATATTTGCATTTTCTCTTCTTCCGCTTTATTCTTATTTTCTTAGATTTCATCATTCTTAGTAACATGTCTGTGTTAGTCTATCCTTATGCTTTTTTGAGATTGTTTTCTCTCTAGTATTCTAGGTTTAAATCTTTGCTTTATTCTCTGTTTCCTCCTTGCCATTCTGTCTCCCTGCTCACCTGCAATGCATTCCCAAGCTCTCTGGTCTTACTCTAACCTCCATCTGCTTTCGTTAATTGGTTCTCAGGTCTCTCGCTGTCATTTCCTTTACTCCCTCTTCAGTATATAAGCAGTCCTTATTCAGTCACAACTCGTTGGTTTCTCCGTCTTTCTTCCCTTTTGTCAGAGCTCACGCTTTATTGTAAGTTCATTTCTGTGGAGTAAGTTCATTAACTCCCACTGCAAGTGTATCTGCATTTGCGTCCTACTTCATCGCACCATGACATAACCATTTGGTAATTATACAGGCACTGGAAATAGTGTTTAAACACAGCCAAATGAACTAATTGCTTTATACTACAAAAATATGATATACTGAACTTTTGCAGCTTTGAAAATATTTATTGGATCAAACTTGCTTTTAAATGTCATTCTTTCAGCTGCTAAACAGACCCGGTGGACTGAGTGCAAGGGCTAACGAAGGCTGAAGATGTGCAGAACTAGATTTGATCAATCCTCATTCCCAGTACCAGCAAGGCATCAGTGGACCATTTTAATCTTAAAACTGAGAAGGTATCTTTTACTGAATTTACAATTTCCATAACACTTTGTCTAAAACAAATATGGGAGGATTAACTTTACTTTAAGTTTATAAAAGAACCCAGGTATTCATTATTCAAGTCTTTTATTACAGTAATAATTTCCATCCATTATCTATACCATCTATCCTATGAAGGGTTGCTGGGCTGGTGCCTATCTCCAGCAATCATTGGGCGAGAGACTGAACAGGTCAATCAGTCAGTCCATCACAGATATATTTTTATTTGGTTAAATTTTATTTCCAATAATGTATTTTTTTGTCCAGTTTTGTCTTTCTATTTTGATTTTCGAAGCCTCGTCAGGGATAACAGTTGCAAATTAGATTCAGTCATAATCCTGTTTGCGTGACAAGCTCTTTATATTTTTCTATGCATTTGTCACTGCTAAATCCCTCCATCCATTATCTGTGGTGTTTATCCTTGAAGGATAGTGGCACAATGAACTAGTAAAGTAAAATAAAAATAAAAGAGTAAATAAAACAAAGGATGTGCCTAAAATATTTTATAAGCAAATACATACACTAACTGGCCGGTTTCTTAGGCACATCTGTCCAACTGCTCATTAATGCAAATTTTCCAATCAGCCAATCACATGCAGCAACTCAATTCATTTGGGATGTAGACATGGTCAGGACGATCTGCAGTTCAAAGCAAGCATCAGAATGATGAAGAAAGGTGATTTAACATGGCAGTTCAGAAACTGCTTATCTACTGGGATCTTCACACACAACCATCTCTAGGGTTTACAGAGAATGGTCCCAAAAAGGGAAAACATCCATTAAGCGGCAGTTCTGTGGGCGAAAAGGCCAGAGGTAGAGGACAATGGCTAAAATGGTTTGAGCTGATAGAAAGGCAACAGTTCTCAAATAACCACTCGTTACAACCAAGGTATGCAGAAGAGCATCTCTGGAGGAACTACATTTTGAACCTTGAGGCAAATGGGCTACAGCAGCGGACTACTGTACTCCTGTCAGCTAAGACCAGGAAACTGAGGCTACAATTCACACAGGCTCACCAAAATGGAACAATAGAGGTTTGGAAAAATGTTGCCTGGTCTGATGAGTCTCGATTTCTGCTGCAACATTCGGTCAGAATTTGGCGTCAACAACATGACAGCATGGATCCATGTATCAACGGTTCAGGCTGCTTGTGGTGTAATGGTGTGGGGGGCATTTTCTTGGCACAGTTTGAGCCCCTTAGTACCGGAGATCATCGTTGCAATGCCACAGCCTACCTGGGTATTGTTGCTGACCATGTCAATCCCTCTATGACCACAGTGGCGACTGTGGCTCAGTGGTAGAGTTGGCTTGCAATTGGAGGGTTGTAGGTTCGATTCCAGCTTCCTCCAGTCACATGTCGATGTGCCCCTTAAAACATCATCCTACCGAGCCATGTTGGCTGTCGGGGTATGAATGTGAGTGTGAATGGGAGAATGTGGCTTCAATGTAAAGTGCTTTGAGTAGTCAGTATGACTAGAAAAGCGCTATATAAGTTCAGTCCATTTACCATTTACCAGTGTACCCATCTTCTGATCGTGTCAACATTGACCAATATTTCTAAGGAATGTTTCCAGTACCTTGTTAGACCACAAAGGATTAAGGCAGTTCTGAAGGCAAAAGGGGGTCCAACCTGGTACTAGCAAGGTGTACCAGGTTGGACCAGTGAGAGTAAATAAATAGGGGTTGGTTGATATTAAAGATTATTCACTCTCACTGATTGCTTTCACATGAGCAGGTTTTTTTTGGTTTGTTTGTGTAACTTACTGCTGATCTGCATCAGATATAAACATGTGGCAGGCTTATTCTATACCTTCAAAATAACCTAATCATACACTACACATATATCACGCAGTGCAATTAGCTTTGAAAATTGAAAAATGCATTTTCCAAAAATGCTTTTATGGAAGAAAACTCCAATACATTTCCTCTTTTGATTAGACTACATAACATCTTCAATTATCTTTGGCTCAGTTTTCAGAGGCAGAGAGAGCGGGACGTTCTGACCCCACCAGGAAAGCGCCTGGTTTAGAAGGATAGGAGGATATACGCAATAGCCTTGGTTGAACAACAGCACACTCTAACAAACAGTGTATTGCAAGCATGAAAGGTAATAAAATGTAAATACTATGAAAAATGACAGTGAGAACCTTTCATGTGTCATTTTGAACACAAATAAACAAGGAAATTATCCAAATGCATGAAAAAATAAAAGAAAAACCCGAACACCCAATATACCTCAAAAAACGGTTTTTCTAAATTAATAAATTATAGTACTAACTTTAAGTTCCTGGCTCATTAATTAACTCTAACACATCTTATGTCACAATGGAGGAATTTTGGATTTAATTCAGCAACATTGGGGGGTTTTCAAGCAGGGGTTATGTTTTTGTTTGTTTTGAACCATTCACAAGTGCACCTGCCTGTCTGGTTCAGATTACATCTCCATGAATCCTAGAAAATACCCGTGAGATCTACAAGCAAAGTAACTTCAAAATATAGATAAATTGTTGTTTGACACCCAAGGAATATGGCACACCGATTTATTGAAAACAAAACAAAACAAAAAAACACATGTAATATTTCTTATTATTATGTTACTGTAGGCTAAATATGTGATTTGTTTTTTTATTTGCTTGCTGTTCAAGTGACCAGGTGACAATGTTGAAATGTATTACATCTAAAGAACCAGAAACAACAATGTATTTGAGATTTGCACAACTTAATATACAAAATTTCCTTTGTTTCTTCTTTATGTCTGTCTTAGCTTTGCACTTTAATGAAAAGTGTGTGATTATATATTGCCAATATTTATATTATTGCATACAGTGTCAGTCTTATTGAGTCACCAAATGTTATATTATACAGTATTTGGTGTTATCAATTTGTCATTCAGTTATAAAGATATTTTACGTTATAGATATTATAGAATATAATTACGTTGTAGAACATAGAAATAAGGTCACAGATAGTTTACTGAGACCTTATTTCTATGTTCTACAACGTAATTATATTCTATAATATCTATAACGTAAAATATCTTTATAACTGAATGACAAATTGATAACACCAAATACTGTATAATATAACATTTGGTGACTCAATAAGACTGACACTGCATGCAATAATATAAATATTGGCAATATATAATCACACACTTTTCATTAAAGTGCAAAGCTAAGACAGACATAAAGAAGAAACAAAGGAAATTTTGTATATTAAGTTGTGCAAATCTCAAATACATTGTTGTTTCTGGTTCTTTAGATGTAATACATTTCAACATTGTCACCTGGTCACTTGAACAGCAAGCAAATAAAAAAACAAATCACATATTTAGCCTACAGTAACATAATAATAAGAAATATTACATGTGTTTTTTTGTTTTGTTTTGTTTTCAATAAATCGGTGTGCCATATTCCTTGGGTGTCAAACAACAATTTATCTATATTTTGAAGTTACTTTGCTTGTAGATCTCAAGGGTATTTTCTAGGATTCATGGAGATGTAATCTGAACCAGACAGGCAGGTGCACTTGTGAATGGTTCAAAACAAACAAAAACATAACCCCTGCTTGAAAACCCCCAATGTTGCTGAATTAAATCCAAATTCCTCCATTGTGCATTAAGATGTGTTAGAGTTAATTAATGAGCCAGGAACTTAAAGTTAGTACTATAATTTATTTAATTTAGAAAACCGTTTTTTGAGGATATATTGGGTGTTCGGGTTTTTCTAAATTAATAAATTATAGTACTAACTTTAAGTTCCTGGCTCATTAATTAACTCTAACACATCTTATGTCACAATGGAGGAATTTTGGATTTAATTCAGCAACATTGGGGGGTTTTCAAGCAGGGGTTATGTTTTTGTTTGTTTTGAACCATTCACAAGTGCACCTGCCTGTCTGGTTCAGATTACATCTCCATGAATCCTAGAAAATACCCGTGAGATCTACAAGCAAAGTAACTTCAAAATATAGATAAATTGTTGTTTGACACCCAAGGAATATGGCACACCGATTTATTGAAAACAAAACAAAACAAAAAAACACATGTAATATTTCTTATTATTATGTTACTGTAGGCTAAATATGTGATTTGTTTTTTTATTTGCTTGCTGTTCAAGTGACCAGGTGACAATGTTGAAATGTATTACATCTAAAGAACCAGAAACAACAATGTATTTGAGATTTGCACAACTTAATATACAAAATTTCCTTTGTTTCTTCTTTATGTCTGTCTTAGCTTTGCACTTTAATGAAAAGTGTGTGATTATATATTGCCAATATTTATATTATTGCATACAGTGTCAGTCTTATTGAGTCACCAAATGTTATATTATACAGTATTTGGTGTTATCAATTTGTCATTCAGTTATAAAGATATTTTACGTTATAGATATTATAGAATATAATTACGTTGTAGAACATAGAAATAAGGTCACAGATAGTTTACTGAGTTACTAATTACTTTTACAGTGTGGTAACTGAGTTACTAACTCAATTATTATAATAAAGATTATTTGTAAATATAACTAATTACTTTTTTTAATGTAAGATTCCCAACACCAGTGGATTACTAGATTTCCAAACCCTCAGAAATAGATTTGTATTTTTTATTGTCCACCATAATTTGCAAAAAAAATTCAGAATTCATTTATTTATTTATTTTGGTCTCTCATTCATGAAATGAACAAACCTCTCATCATTTAAGTGAGAGAACTTGCAAAAATGGTGGCTGATTAGATGCTTTTTTTTGATTCACTGCAGTCCTCCACTGGCTGAAACATTTCAATGATTTTAATGGTTTTGTAGTTGTTGTTTTTATTTTAGATCTGGGCGTGCTATATTGATTTTTGAGATACTTAAACATAGTACCTGACTCATGTTTTCAGACAGTTGTATTTAAAGTGATTTTGGGATTCTTCTGGCCTAGCAATATTAAGGATTAGGTGTGCTAGGTTTCACTGGCTGTACTGGGTGCATAGGTGTGCTTTGCCTTCTCTATCTCTCTGCAGGGTGTGACTGGCATGTGCAGCAACAGGTGCTCCTCATCAAGACTCATCAACTCCTCTGCTTAGAAGAGGAGTAGTCCTGTAGGTTCTCATTCACATTACGATACAAAGGCCAAACTTGCTTCATTGTAGTAATACCATTAGAGTTAATTTGAATAATTGTACTCATCCTTCTTGGAGATTCAGCTTGGAATCCTCCTCCTTCTTCTTGGCTGACATCGATGCTGAATTCCACCTTCCTCGCGACTGCCTTCCACAGTGCTAAGATCCATTCCACTCCTTCTCTGGTCCATTCTGGTCAGCCTCAACACACCTCCTCACCTGGAAATGTCAACCATACTCACCAACATTGCCATCCTTCTCCGTCGCCTGCCTGTCCACCCTCCAATGCTTCAACCTGCAAATAATCAGAAAAGGATCACCATCTTACCAAGCCACCCATCTCCAACCAAACTTAGTCCAGCAACTACGTTTACATGCAGCCAATAACCTGGTCACGCACAGCCAAGTAAACACCGGCAAAAACCCAAACATGATCCCTGGGGTACCTCCTTTCTAACCCAAATATTTGGTCATGTAAATGTGTATCGACATGTCCCCATTAAAAGGAACATTGATTTGTGTTCTTCAAATTTTCTATTCACAAGGAATCTTGGTCTTTTGAGTAGAGAAACTTCTTGTAATTCTATGTGTACAGGAGTAACTATCTGCTCCCTCTAAATCTCTCTGCTCACGCGTGTAAATGGGTTAATCTGAATGTTTCAGAAACCCAAATAGTGACCTTAACCTGACCAAAACCTGAATATTGGCTGCATGTAAATGTACTCACTGACTCCGACATAACTCCTCTAAGCATCTCAAAGTTGACAACCAAGACCACTCCAGCTCCCTTTAGAATTTTTGAAATCTCCTCTAAACCACTTACCTGTTTCCTCTCCAGCCCATTTCCACCCTTCATGAATCACAAGTTCTGCAGTTTTTCACTCTCCCCCTCTCTTGTTGTTTCCTTGCTCAAAATAAACATTTTAAAACTGATAATCTGTCTGGAATTGTGCCTGAAATGAGAATCTTTGTGTCCAAACATGACAGGGTGTAGCCAATTAAAATTAAGTATTTCACAGCTGGCTCGTTATGCTTATTGAGTTAAATCATCCTTTAAAAACGTCCATTGTCAACATCAATAAGGTAATGGTCGTGTTTTTGGACTATCAGAGCACCTAAAGAGAACCCACTCACAGGGAAAACATAAAAACTCCATGCATAAAGACCTTGAGCTAGGATTCGTTCCCAGGACCTTCTTGCTGCAACTGGGCCACAGGGCTGCTTTTTATACTTACACAGGCTATCTTTGTCTGATATTAACTGATTTTGATTAACTGAACTAAAAGCATGTGATGAAAAATAAATAAAATAAACCAAGAAATCTGTAAGTGGACAGATTTCACAGCACGGTCGCACTCCTCTTTTCAGTTCCTAGAAATGTGTAACTGTTTCATGCCACACTTCTCAAACTTCCCTGACACACATGACAACAGCTTTAAGGAGAACTCGGTCCACAACTCACAAGGTAAATGTGCACACCAAAAGTGGGAAGAAGACAATGAGAAGTTATGATTCACAGTGCAGCCTACCTTCTGCTTGGAGTTAATCGTTTATCGACCAACAATTGCTGCTCACATCTCAGGAAGATTCTACGACTTACCACACAGCTCCGGGCTCCACACTGAACTCAAAACAAATCCAGGTCAACCCAGATGCACAAGTGGTGAACACAGGCAGCGAAGTGCTCCAATTTCTGTGGAGGCCAAGTTAAATAATGGACAAAGAAACATGATCTAAACCTCTCTCAAGGTTCTCATAACAGAAAATAGAGATTTATCTCTTAAAAAAAATCAAAACAAGAAAAAAATGTAATATGGAAATCAAAGGGCTACAAAAAGAAATCCAATGTAGAACATTTCAGACCTAAGAAACTCAGGAGAGAAAATTAGAAGATTTTTTGAGATTAAGATGCCAAACAAGGAGGAAAAAATTTAACAGAGGAGTGCATGAGTCATTGGGGGCTTTTACTTTGGTGCAAGCAGCTTAGGACTTGTGTGAATCCATGGGATATTGGATGTCCTGACCTGGCCGGTGGAGGGCGTGAGGATGGATTGGCCACTCTGGACCGTCGGAGAAAGCTTGAACAAGGGAAAATGAGAGATGGGGTGATGAAGGTGTGGAGAAAAGGAAAAGAGTAAGGAGAATATCAATGGCCAGACAGAGACACATATGGATTTCTCTTCTGTCTCTTCAGAGCCCAACTTTACTGCAGCGCAGGAGTCGATCGAACACGGAGAGAAAAAGTGCCTGCTGAGCCTCCCCAGAGAAATCAACACTTATGCATGAAAAGCTTCTTTGACTGTTAACTTTGTTTCCCTACTCACTGTTCAATAGAATGCGCTTATATTCTCCGTATCCCTCTGTTTACAAATTGACACAATAAAAGCAACATAAGGTGGTGACAGAAAATAATGAATACCACATAAATGATAAAAAGTCCATGCCTCAGAGTTGACTAATATTAAAAAAGAAAATATATGAATAAATGTGGTTATGACAATATCCTGCCTTGTGAGTATTTGCATAATTTCAATTACAGAACAATGACACACTTCCTTCCTGATGTGATTTGTGCTGACTTTTAATACCATCAGCATAAACAGAGGAATATCACATTGATTCTCAGGCTGAGTCTGTCAATACGTACATCTACATTCATATATTGTGAAAATTCTGTAATGCAGAGAGACAACTAGAGGTTATATGCTTTGAAAGTTACAGAAACAGAAGACTTTTAACTCCTAACTTATTTTAGACTAAGTTTGGTATCAATAAAATATGAAACACGGTACTGTGATTATTTGGAGAACAGGTTGCACAGACCTGTAAAGGTTCTGGAATAACCAGTTAACATATAGTCAAGTGTTCTCTACCTAATGTGAATGTATCATTTTTACAACTTTTTTTATTCAGTTGTTCTCAGGCTTCTAGCTCACAATAATTATATTTACTTCTAGGTCCAAAATCAAGAAATACTTCATGAAAAACACAAAACGCAACCATGAGCACAACCAAAAGTTAGGAGGTAGAGACGATATTACATACAGCACATAACATCAAAGTCGGGCATCCAAGCAAAAAGTAAACATCACCAAACAACAAAGTGATAAGATAAAGATAAATCTTCTGCTCATGTGACATCATAGTGTGAAGTTTTATAACCTAATTTCTCATGTGTCAAGGAAAAAGTTGGGGGGGCAGTTACCTAATAGACCAGCTCTCTCTCTAGGTATTTAAAGCTGTATGACAAACCCAGCCTGCCCACAACTCTGCATTATGGTAAATGATGGTTTAAAAGCAATTAAAAACTAAAACTTCGATGGACTGGCGACCTATCCAGCGTATACCCCACCTCTCGCCCAATGATAGCTGGAGATAGGCACCAGCACCCCCGTGACCCTTCAAGGATAACTGGTAATGATGATTGATGGATGAATAAAAACTAAACTACAATTCTGGAGGCATTTAAGTTGATATTAAATCTGCCCAGGTTCAGAGCAGCACTTAGTCTGATGCACAAGCATCAGTACTAATTTCCAAACAACTGTGTCACTGTGTCATGGCCTACTACATATTACCCAAGGAGGAAAGATTTAGTGAATCTCTCTTTTCTCCACATATTCAGTCCATGTTTTTCTCATGGGGGTTTACTGGCACTAGAGTAACAGCTGGCAAAAAGTTATTCAGAGAACATGTCAGAGCAATCACTCTATTTAATGTAAGATACAGTAGATGTCTTATAGCAGCATGTTGTCTCACCCTAAAACTTAATTCAAGCCTAAGCTAGTCATGCTTAGAAATTAAGTCAAAATACTTGCATACAATTCACCCTTCATTTGGCTCAAGTCACTGCTGAAACTTATCATGGAAAAACACTCAGAGACTGACAGATGAGAAATATAATTCACAGCCTAATATTATCTCCCTAACTGCCCTAACTTGACATGTATGTGGGTTTTTTTCCCCTTTTTTTTGCCAAAGATGCATAATGAATCCATTACGCCTATCCATTTTGGCTGCGGCACAGCATAAATAGTACATCAGCTGACGCACAGTAGCAGGTGCAAAGTCCTTATTTTAATACTGCTCTTTACACCTGTTATGAATTACATATTTCATCAAGTCAAATTACATCTTAGTAGATCACCCCCAATTTATGGACAAACCACTGGAACAATTTGTTTGACAATTTTGCAATTTTTGGCTCCTTATGTGGAATTTTGATAAATGGTGTCACAGTGTTTCAATTCGGTTTCCCCATTAAGTAAATATTTACCCATTTGTCTTTTTTAAGGTACGTCATCATCCATATATGGAAGTGCACATCTATTTTAGAGGGTGTTGCTCCAGGAGCTTTTTGAGTAAAAAAAAAAGGGTTTTGAAAAATTTCAGCTTTGAAAAACAAACAAACAAAGAAAAAAGGATGATTTACCAATTTTACTATTTTTTTTATTTTTCAAATGTTCTGGCTCTGAAATATGATGATAGTTTCCCTTCAATGTTAATTTAGAGAATTCAACCAATATGAGGGTTTTTATTTATTATTTCAGATGACAGATGAAGGTGATTCTTAAAATTGAACTGTCATGCCATAAAATATTCCCATCCCACAGAGATCCATAAAGAACTGTCCTGGTTATAGCATTGACCATGTAAGCTTCAGTCCTATTTATCGATTGCAAAATCTCTTTTCCAGTGGAATAGAACTAAACAGAGGAGAATAGAGCAGTGGCCTTTGATCCCCAATAGGGGGATTGCCTGTGAAGAAGATAATGAGTAAATCAATAGGCTAGTTGTAAAACTCAGGCTAAGCTATGCCTGCTCAGCTGGGGGTATCTTAACAGCAGTCCTTTAGATTTATCTGGAATATAACTGCAATACTTTACATGTGCAAGAGTAGCTTCTCAATTTGTGATTCTGTTCCCCTTCAATTATTTCCAATCTGTGCTGTCATTAAAGCACTGCAGTGGGTAATACAAGGGCCCTGCCACTTCCTTTTAAAATGAAATGCATGGCATGTTATAAGACAACTACAGAAACAGAGAGACAGAAAGAGACAGGTTTGAATAAAACAACCTTAGCCTATATACTGATCTTGTATTCTAAGGCAACAGATTTAAAAAAGGACAATGCTAAGGTGAGATGTCAGTCTAAAGCAATAACTTCACAACCTAGGAAACACTTGTTCCCTCAGCAAAGTCAATGCCTCCTAGGTACCTTTCTGTTAAAATACGGAGCAAGAATGAGAAGTCAGATATCTGATTTTTACGGATGAAAAGTTTAAACTGGAAGAAACACTCTCTTTTCCAAGGTAACAAAAAATACCCAACAAGAGTACTGCTGGTTGGATTTTATTAGTTTCTCATTATTTCAGTCATGATGAGCCTTCAACCGCTGGCTATAGACTCATTTCGAGTTTCCAGTTAAGCTTCTTTTTATGAAAGCAAAATAATAAAAAAATCACCTATTTTTAATAATTAATGAATAATAAAGGAAATTATTATTGGTTTAATTTAGGAAGATTCTTTAATAAGTTATCTCAAATTATTCTGAGTGAAGGATCCTACAGTGTACAGCATACCAGGCAACCATCCATGATATCCTAAATTATTAAATGATTACCTAATATTTACCTGCAAAGACTAAATATGTACACTGGCTGGGTATAGTATTATAAGTGACAGATGGATGACAGTGAATGACACTTACATTGCACACACTAGTGGATCTGATATATTGGACTGTAAGGGAGCCCTATTTCCTCTGAGTTTATGTGTCGTATTTGAGGGTTAAAGAATCTCCATTACTATGGATCTCCATGTCAGGCATTCTCATTGGGGTAAAGTTCCCTTCAGTCTCCAAGTCTTCTAAGGAAGAAATAGAGATAGAGAAATAGAGAAGTGGGGACAAAATCACGGGCCAAGACTCACTGATCAAAGCTGGGGGCTGGGTCATGTGGTCCAGTCTAAAATGAGATTCTCCTGACCTATGTACAACTTATAATTTCTACCCCAAATCAGGTGTATTTGCTAAATTGTTTTTGTACACTCTAAAGAAAAATACACTGACTCAACTTCAAAAAAATTGCCGTAACAATTTGCATTTATCTTTTTAAGAAATTCCAACTACGCCATTATTGAGCAATTTCCATGAAACTTTTATAGCTCCAGTAACTCAAATAGTTTAGTACAACCAACATGATATTTTTTGAAGAAAAAATAGAGTTAGAGGTTTCTGGGTAAGTAAATGATTGTATTTTTATGCTAGAAATAAAGTCGTGGTTGTAAAAAAAAACAACCACAAACAAACCAAAAAGATTTATCTAAATTGTGCCAAATTCGACTTCCTCCTTGGAAAAATAACGGCGGCTAACGGCTAGTGCCTTTCCAAAACATATTCCTCACCAATGTTAACCAATATATGTATCTGCAAAAAGGAGGGCTGAAGATTCATGTCCTCAGCGATTCTAGGACCACAAGTTTAGGCATCCTATAGCCGACCCCAATGCACTTACTTTATAAGTTAGTTAGGTTAATTTGAGGACATAAGATAGCTAATAGATAGCCTAAAGCTGAGGATAAAGCAGGCTGTGAAAATTCCAATTTTAATGTTGTGTAACTGGACTGAGCACTGATAGGTAAAAACATATTTGCTCACCAAGTAAAGTTAATCCGACCTTGACCTTCACTCCCTGGCTGTTGCTGGTGCAGTCTAGCATGGTTTCTCTGTTTTACTGCATGCACACATGATGGGAAGATGCACTAACTTAATATTGTAATACAATGTTAAGTTGCTCTAATTTGGTACATTTCCATGTTGAGTCAAGGCAAAAATGCTCATCCAGAATCAATATATTTCTGTGTTAAGACAACTTTCATTAGTTTTAATTTTGATCAACTTCTCAAAATAAGTTATCAACTTAAAAACAATGAACATGTAACAAATTGTATTTTTTGTACTGAAAAACCTCATGTTTTTAAGTCATACTAAGCTCCTGAATCATTTCTTAGAGTCTACTTGAACAAAATTGCTTTTAATTCCTGACATAAATTAAAACGAGATAATAGTGAGAAAGCAGAAACAGTAACACGGCAGTATGAGCTGTTTTTTATCTTGATGCTCATGTTTGCAGGTCTTCTGTCTTCTCTGTCTTCTTCTCGCTTTTACATGGCACCTATGTGTATTTTGCCTGAGGAAAAACCTAGTGTGTTCAAAATTGTAGCTAAGGGCTCCTCACTAACATCAAAATGTGTTGATCTGTTTAGCAAAGAAGTGAACCTCAGACAATGTTGCCTTGAAAATTGTATGCATAGAAAAAGAGAACAGAATGCTTTACAAGTCGACCTTGTCTGCAAACAGCTGACAAAATGTTTGCTTTCATCAGAACTACCTTCTATTAAACCTTGGTTTGCATTTGTTTAGCAGCCATTCAAATGAAACACAACTCAGTGGACCAATCTGGGAACACGTTTTATCTGAGTGCAGTAAATTTCGTCATCAAGTCCAAATCACTCCCAGGCTACATGCTGCAAGCCGCAAATCCAATAAAATCATTTGCTCAGACTCTTATCAGCACAAGGTCAGTGAGGAGGTGGAAAAATTGTCCACTGCTTGACCAGTTTTATGGTAAAACACTAATGCATTCATTTTAGCTTTTGTACATTTTAAAAAAAGAAAGAAAGAAAACAAAATTCAGAGCAATTTTAACATGATGGCTTATGTTTCTTGTTACTAATGCAATCTGTGTGCTGTACACAGCTGAAGGATAGATTTATAGTGTTAAGACGTAATTGCCAGAAAATAAGTGGAGCCAGAAAATTCAAATGCAAGGCACGAATATGTTTCAGGTGTTCATGGGAGTGTATTTGATGCTACAATGCGACAGCATGTCTCTTTGTATCGAATAACTAAGGACATGATGCCTTGTGCTGTAGGAGCAATGACTGCTCTAATTCATATTTCACTATACATCGTATGTTAAGTTTTGTTTCATGAAATTTTGTTTTTGTTAAGGTAAATCTATTTTGTTAAATTCCCTGATGAATACACAGAGACTGCTGAATGCTAACCATCCTAATCGTTAATATTAGATGCTACAGACATTTTAAAATGTCAGTTCTATAATCACCTTGTCTTTGAGCAACTACTCATGAAAGAAAGGCTACAAAAAATAATTTAAATGTTAATCTTATATTTATAGTTAGCTCTTAAATAGACTTTGGTATCATAAAAATTTGACAGGTGCCTGTTTGAGGTGTGTTTGAAACATACCTCTGATATTACATAGTATCATCAAGTTGCATTTGATTTGTAGGCTTCACATTAATAATATCGATGTAATTTTTCACTGCAACCCAAAAGTGCTTTATTTGACTGAGAACCCAGATTGAAATGACTTGAGTTTCTGACAGAATGCATTATTCTGCTTTAGCCATTAGAAGATTAACACACTGTTAGAAACAAATGGATATGGTCAACAACAGTGTAAAGGTAGGCCGCGATGTTTAAAAGTCATCCGATTGCTACTAAGGGGTCATCCTCCATACCCAATACCACCAACAACAATCTGAACCATTGCTACAAGGCAAGGCATGATGGATCCACACTTTAAAGTTGTTTACATGCTACCTTAAAAAAGTTGCAGATGAAATACAGACTCATTGGATTCACACTGGATCAACAAAAGTAAAATAAAAAAAAAATAAAAACATGAATAACAGATTGTAAGAACATTGTTCTTACAATCTGTTATTTATGTTTTTTGTGTGTTTTCTTTTACTTTTGTTGATCCAGTGTGAATGGTACCCTCAATTTCTGTTCTTAACTGACCAGAGAGACACACAGTGCAGCCTTTTCCTGCTGTAGCTCATCATCCACAAGGTTTAATTTTTTTGTGTTCAGAAATGGTATTCCATATACCATACATAATCAATGACTTCTTGAAGCGGTTTTACCTTTTCTATTATCACCAGCCCACTCTCCTCTGACACCAAATAGGTATCTTCATCCCCACTACTGGGAAGACTGATCATTGCATATCTTCTGTTTCTGACCCATTCAAGATCAACAGTAACTGTAATATTAAGACTAAATGTCACACATCATGTAATAATATTTCAGTTCATTATTATAATCAGTTTAAAAGTTCTCTAACTGAGGAAACCCACAAGGTTGTATCTAGTAATTGACTTGCAGGATTCTCTCCTCCTGTACGAACATATAGCGAAAGTAGACAGTTGCCAGTGTTGTCATTTACCTCAAAGCAATCCCTCATGCTGAGCAAGCATTTATATTTACTCAGGAATTTAGCTGTTGTACAGTGATGAATGACATCTACTGCATTGTTCTTGTCAATGCTCACAAGACCCCAGTAAAACATTTATTCCCAAACCACAATTGTTCAGTGTGAACAATAAGCCAACTGCAAATGCTCCATACTTGCCAAAGGTAATTTGTTCTATCCTCACATCAAAGGGGTGCCAATATATACCTTGGGGATGTAGGTACTTTACAGTCTTTCTATTCTCATAATGGCCATTGCACGGAAGGTGATGAGAACCAAGGAGAGAAGACCTTGGGTTGGTTATATATTCAGGACAGAGTCTCACGCTAATCCACATACACTTCAGCTCCATCCCTCGTGTGTGCCCTGCCCTTAAGAAGACAAACAATAGATATCCTTCACTCTCCTCCAGATCACCTCTTTCAACACATTATCCTTCATCTGCTCATTCTTAATCTTTTGCATGTACTCGTGTATTTATTTTCATGTAGAACAGAAAGCCCTATCAATAAGTAAAAAGGCTGTGTTTACAAAAGGGCCCACATGAAAATAAATCTTATGCAAAACAGGAAGGAAAAAAAAAAACACCCCAAAAAAAACACCCACGGTTCACGTTCTGTTTGTGTAAGAGGGATTTTTAGTTAAGCCCAATTTAACAGTCAGTGAGTTTAAGCAAAGGTGCTCCACACTTTCTATTCTGCAGCATAAACACTCAATATATGCTAAGCCTCATTCTCTGGGTGTGCATAATTCTGGATGGCTCTCACCGGGTTCCCGTGGACCCACATACTCGGGCCCTATCCGCCTTACTCCTTCTGCCAATAGCTGCCAAGCCAAATCAATATGTCAATTCACATTGAAAATGTTGGGTCTTGACTTTGCAGGGTAATGCCTGCTTGTCTCTGCAATTTTAACTCGGTGAAGTTCTCTGTGAAAAAATAAATAAATAAATAAATAAACAATTCCTCTGCTCTCCCACAGACAAAAACCGTAAGCATCTTAGGAATGTTCAATGTGGTTTTCTGATGAAAGCAAAATATGACAAGGTCTTTGTTGAATATGACAACAACCTTGTTTTCCTGTGAACAAACCTATATTTTCAGTAGTTTTTAGACACAGGGCTCCTGACTACAAGAAAAGGAAGCGACAACGCTCCCCATCATTTTGTCTTAGCAACATTTTCTTTCTTTCTCAAGTTACCAGCTAGTTTTAAATGGAGACCACAACTGTGGGGACAAAAGAAGTGTATCCACATTTTATCCCAAGGCCTCTACGCTAGTTAGGCAAAGGGGTTGAGGGGGAATGCTGAGGAGAAGACCTGAAGCTCTTGTCTAAGAGCCCAGAGAACTCCCCAGCTCTCAGAGAGATCAGTTCAACTCCAAAAACTCTATCTACGCTTAATACCATCTCCCAGAGATGCACACCCACACATGCACATACAAATGTAAGCACTCAAACACACATGGTCCTGAATTATTCATCCACACACTGAGTCTATATTGTACATAATCACACCAGCTGCAGGAACACTCTATCCTCACTGGTAAAACTTGTTTGTGGGAAAACTAACTAAATGAAAAGTTCTATTTTTCACATTTTAAACGTTTCCTGCATCATGCACTGGCTCTTCTTCTGGCTATGAGCCCGATCACTCGCCGAAAGCACATGTTGTGAAAATGCGTCTTTTTGCAAAGCATATGAAGCTTCTCTCAGTTGAGTTCTTGCCCACCACAAAACGTGTGACAAATTCAGTAAAGCTAGAACATTCTGAAACCTCTTCAAGAGATGACGCTGCCCCACCTCAGTTTTTGAATATGCATGAGATTTTACATGAGCACTTTTCATTTCAAATGTGCATGCTACCTCATCAGCTGTCATGTTCTGTGTACGCATCTGAAAATAAACACTGGGGGGAAAAAATGGGATGAAAACTATAAAGCCCACTCACTTTTCAGATTTTATTTAGATATCATTCGTATCATCAAGCACAAAGAGTAGAAAAGCTCATTTGATCTGTCTTTTTCAAAAAGTTTCATGAATAAGGTCACTAGTGAGAGACAGACCAACCCTGTCAGACACTGGCGATGTCTGAAACCTATGAAGGTTGCTGTCTCTCAGGGGATTGTTTGTTGCAGTAACTCTCACTGCCTTGTTCAGGTTTTTTTCCTGCTTTGGTCTCAACAACTTCTTTAGATGATCAGTAATATAACTCATGACTCATGAATAACAATACACTTTCAAGTGTGGTAAATAAATTCTTTGGCAGCCTTTCAACACTTGGCTTTCAGATTAAACACAGCATTGAAATGTCTGCAATAGTATATGAAATTATCCTAAAGACCAGTGTTGCAGTTAAAAAAATATGTCTGGACTCACCTGAAGGTGGACAGAAAACCACTGCTGCACACATAATTACTGTCGACAGTTTAAAGAATAAGAAAAACAATCAGCCTCCACATTTCCTCCCATCTGGGTTTCTAGAGTCATTTCTTTACCTTGGAGACCAAAACTCACATCTTGGAACGATGTTACATCCAAATAACTTATACTTTGTTCATGAGACCAATTGGGTTTCTTAAAGGTTCGGTCGGTATGTTTATATGCACATATAAATCAAGCTTTTTGGAGTAATCACACTACAGGCTTGTCCCCAGTTTAGAGCTGTGTCCCAGTTTACATGTCACTTAGTAAATCGAATTATTCAATGAAGTACGTTCCATTCCCCGACAATAGATGGCGACATCTTCCCCTACGTGTTAGCCTTATAGCCGTTAGCTTTGAGCTGCACACAGCCAGTAAACAGAGGCTGGTCGCAGTGAAGCAAATGAGTCAAAGCTGGATATTCACAATCATAATCCACCGCCTCTGCGTCAGTCCAAAGAAGGCATTGTTCGGCCGCTTACGTTTGTCTCAGCTGCCATATTCTTCTTATACTACTACTATGTTGTTCAGTCACACTTTCGCATCTCCTAACTTCCAGAAGGGTCGCTTGAGTATGGGCAGGGGCTAGGGGGTGGTTGCAGAGAACTCTGACTCCAAATCTGAGTATCTTAGTCAAGCTTCTGAAAGTCTAGTTCAGTTCAATTCAATCCAGACTAAGGTGTATAACATGCATGTCAAAAGTCTGATTTCAGTTGGACAAAGGTAGTAATTTGACTTTCTCTTGCTGTATCACAAGTAGACTCCTTACTAAAACCATCCTTAAGCTTAGCAACAACAACAAAAAAATTACTTAAGAAAAGAAGGTTTCAAAAAACTAAGAATGCACAGCTGCACGCAGTTTCAGCTTTATAAATCCGACTGATGTGCTTAGGTGTTTTTGGATAATATCCCACCTCCTACACACCCACATTCTGCCATAAATGGTCAATAAAAAGTGCCTAGTGAATATTCTGCATTGACTTAAGCCAGCTGACATGGGGCATTTCACAGGTAAGTATGGAAACCGAGAGGCAAGCACATTTCCACTGAGACTGAAATCAAGTAGTTTATGGGTTAGATTGAGATACAGAAAAACATGTATCTCAATCAATCAATCAATCAATCAATCAATCAATCAGTCAATTATCTATATAGAGCTTTCTATATAGAGCTTTACTCAGCCAAAATGTGACCAAAGTGCTTCACATTAAATAATCAAATAAAATCATCAGCACAGTTTATAAAATAAATATTTATTTTAAAAAAAATTGAATTATATGATTAATGTTTGTAGCAACAATTAGATTGGAATAAAAGTACATGCAAAAAAAAAAAAAACTAAAATACAGCAGTACGTTAAAGATTTCAGCACTCCTCAGCATATAAATCCTGACGGAAAAGGAGCATGTTAAATCGACTTCTAAAAAATGTATCTGTGCAAAATATTATTTGGGGTCACAAATAAATGGAAGAGCTGCAAGTGACACAGTGTTGTTACAACTGCATGTCAACAACATTACCTACTTTGCTGCATCTACCTGCTCTGTATCTATTTGTTCACTTCCTGGATCTGAAGAGTCATTGGATCAGCTTTACATTTGGACAGGAATTCTGTGTTGGTTTGCTGTACTCCTCCCGGCCCCATGGTTCCAGTAAAGGTATGCTATAGGATTTACCATCAAAAAGCTATTAAAATTGGTCTCCATGGATCATACTTGTATGTCCAGGACATCCCAAAGCTCCTGGGTTGAATTGTAATTGGGGGATTTTAGGCCAATTCAACACCTCAAGCATGTAGTTGAGGTGCCATTATACTCATAAGACCATTCCAGTACTATTTTTGCTTTGTAGGAGGAGGCATTAGTCTGCCAAAAGAGGCCGCAAACATCAGATAATGTCTCCACAAAAGCATTGTTTTGGTCTTTAACATTATTTTGGTAGACCCATAAGTTGTATAAAAATAGTTGGACCCTCTGTGACATCAACTGTAAGTGCCTGAAGAGCTGAGTTAAAGCCTAATAGGTGGTTCCCACCCACACAATCTTGGCCTTGTCATGCATCTCATTAATCTTGGAAAATACAAAAAAAGGTGAAGAGTGGGGCTATGAGTGTGGGGGAGGATGATTGACACTCTGAGCCAATATAGCCTGAGCTAACTGAGCTAACTGAAAGCTAACCAAAGCTAATAGAAGTTGGCGGGCACTTTTAACAGAAAAACCACGACTGAGTGACTCTGCTACCCCTCTGCCTTCTAGGCATATTCAATAATTTTGTCAAATAAAATCATGAAGCCTTGTTGCTCCATAACTTTCACCAAAACTGTGTGAAAAGAGTTTCAATTATCATTATGAAAAGCAGAAAAGAAATGTGATCATTTCAACCTGTTTTTAATCAAGCAGCTATTTTAAAAGCACAGGAGAAATAAAATTATACTTACCTAAAAAATATAGCAGAGACTCTCTGGACGTTCTGTTCGTGTAATTAATAACAAAGCAAGCCATCTTTGTTCAATAAGTACATGGTTAACATTCAAACACAAATAAACATTGCAGACCGCATCATGGAAGTTGTGGGTTTCATTCCTGCTTCCGCCTGCTCCATGATATCGTGTCCTTGGGAAAGACACTTCGCCTACCTCCCCTAGTGGTGTTGGCCAGAAGGGCTGATGGTGCAAAATGACAGCCTTGCTTCTGCCAGCCTCCCCAGGGCAGCTGTGGCTACAATCTGGCTTACGTCAAACAGTGGGTGAATGTGAAAGTGAATGAATAATAAATTTTAAAGCCCTCTGAGAGTTTCGAAAAGCGCTATATAAATGCGATGAATTATTATCATTATTATTCAGAGAAAGGATATAGATGAGACTGTTAATGTGACTCTGAGGCTGCAGCCTCCATTGGAGCAAGCGAGGGGGTTGCCAGTCGCTACCCAACAGAGGTAGCCTTGAGGGCTCATTGGAGACATGTCAATCAAAAGCACACGCCCCTTATTATTCACATTTCCAAGCTTAAATTACATCTAAGGGGATGATTTATTGAAAAATGTAACCCCTTCCGAGTTGTCATGATGTTAAACCTGGCCTATTAAAGGAAACGTGTGTATGAAATGTATTTTAATTAATCATAAAATGGCCCCGATATGTCACTAGACATTACGAAATCATGTTCTTTTGAAATACTTATATCACTGTCAACAGTTGTCCGACCAGGATATTGTTATGTAAAAGTGAAAGTTGCAGCCCTCATGTGATGTTATTGTTGTCATGTTCTGTTTTGGTCTGAGGCTCCACCCTCAAGCTATCTACAAATCACGAATTCAGTTGAGCTTCCAGATCTGCTCTTTTTACCACAGCTGAAGCTCCGAACGTTACGGACAAAACATGTATAAAGTTACGATGTATAAAGTGACAAAGTCCGAAATAAAACAAGGATTTGTACAGTACAGGAGATGCCTTTGAAAGATGGAGACGGCTGAAAATGGAGAAGAATTTGAATACAGACGTCAACGTCGCCAATTTTCTTCTGGACAGGTAAAATTCACCTATGTTTGGCTAACTTACTTGTACTTAATGTAAATTGACATTTCAAATATTCACAACAGTCGAACAAAGTTATGCATGTTCGTGGAAAGTAACGTTACGTTAGCGCATACGGAGGAGATTGGTCATCAAATTGAAAAGGTAAGAAATTGTTTGGGAGATAAAAACGACGTGTCGTCATTGCTAACATTAGCATCAGGGCCCGTTTCTTTGTCATTATGCTGAAATGTCGAGGAAAACAACAACACGTCGATTCTGGCAATGTGAAACATAATGGAGACGTATTGAGTAGCCGATGGCTGTGTCCGAATCCAGCGGCTGGATCCTTCGAAGGCCGGATTTGTCGGCCAGTTACGTCACAGCGCCGTGACTAGGACTGTCCAAATTCAAAGACTGCTTCAAATGCGGCCGACGAATCCGGCCGACTTCTCCCCGATTTGAAGGACCGTTGCGGTGTATCCTTCGCTGGTCTACATATCCAAAGATTCATTGCGGGCTGAACGGGAGAATTTTCTTCCAGCAACATGGCGGACGAAGCAGCAGGCGAAGCGAGAGAGGAGCACAGTTTTAGATGTAAGTATATTAAAACCTGGCGGTTCAAAAATTAAAAACTTAAAGCGGTTGTGTTGTTTGCCGTTTATTGTTGGCTTAGACATGTATTTTAATATTTTTTTGTAAAGCATCGCTCGTAAACGAGCTCGTATGGTAGTGTAATGGTTTCTTCATCTTTAGGCGGCTAATTTCTGCTTTGGGAAATTAAGTAAAAAGTCAACTCCTCTTAGGAGAAATTATTACCTCTTTACCGAGTGAAAATCGGGGCACGGTGGCTTGGAGGTTGAAGATTAAATCCAGTTACACAGCTTATGCTGTTTTATTGAGCCTCATACAACACAGAACCTGTGATCTGCTGTGAAAACTACAGTCCTGAATTCTTAAATCAATAAAGTTGTCACGTTCCTCTCCAATTTATTTTCTATCTAATAAGGAAAATTCAGGAGGAGATGTATCTGCATGAGAAATTAATCCCTTGCTGGAAAAAAAAATTGAGAGCAAAAATGTTACTGCCATATTTTCGTTTTGTTACATTTTCTGTGTATTTTCATTATTTTATTACTGTTAAGTGCCACCTGGGGGCATTGTAGTGAAAAAGTGAACTCTGTATGCAGAGTAGAGGTTAATTGCCTCAGAAGAAGCGATCTCTTGAGAGAAAGAAAAGATGCATGACTAAAGCATGGTCACAGAGTTAAGTTTAAGACGAATAAGAAACAAAAGGAAGAAGAAGACGACTAAAACTCTGTCGGTACCTGGGGGAATTACAGTGAAAACTCGATCTGACCACGCGCGAGTGGAAGTGAAAACTCGATCTGACCACGCGCGAGTGGAGGTGAGGCGGCATGATCAGAGGAGCTGCAGTCTTGCCACAGCGTGATCGGCACGTGCACGTAGCGGGCGCGCGCACGGGACTAAAGCACGGGATTTGAACGAAGAGCAGCACTTTAAGATAAGGCTATACAAGAAGTGCGGACATTCATAAGTTAAGTGTTTGTACAAAAAAAAAAAAAAAAAATTATTTAAAGACAACACACAAGTTGATTAATCTAACGTGATTGAAAGTAAAGTTTTTCTATTCCTAGTTTTTTTTTATTATTTATTAAGTTCTAAAGCATCTAAGTTTAATCATCAGTACATTTGTTTATACTGGGCTATTTGTACCAGAATTGTGAAGTCTGTATTTCATGTGAACAGTTTAAATGTGAGTAACTCTTATTGTAATACGTTTTGGGTTGAAAGAGTAATTTAGTTACATTCATATTACTGCATTAAGATTCAGTGTAACATTTTATTTTATGCGGCCTTATATTTTAACTGCCTACAGTCTAGGGGTGACTTTTAGTTTACGTAAACGTTTTGCTTCTTAGTGACAAGTGACAAGACGTCAAAATGACTGATCCAAATACATCAGTAATTAGTCCAGACCCTCAAAGGCAGTCTGAAGAAGCCCAATGTACTGATCCTATTGAGCAGCAAGAATCAGTTCAACCTAGAAAAAGTCAGAGTGAAAACACTCACAGAAAAAGGAAGAGAAATGCAGGATGAGAGGGTTAAAGGACTCCTGCAAAGATTTAACTACAACTATGAAAAGTGGAGAACACGTGCAAAAGCATCCAAGCTACACCTCTCTCAAAAAGAATCCTTGAATAAAGACATACTTGAAGATATTATTGGTGAAGTTAGAGGCCTTTGTGCAGATGTCACAAAGGTTTACGATGAGTTACGCAAGCTCACTCCACCGGATCAAGAGACACGTCGCAGAGTAGATCTGTGTGTGGAGATCTCAGGTTTCCTCGTGAATAAAGCAACCTGCCGATTGGATGGAAGAGAGGAACAAAATTGGCCGGAAGCATGCTCTCTCTTTCAAACTGCAAGCATTAAGTCAAGCTCCTTCAACACAACTAAGAACTCATCTGAGCATTCACATAGATCCTCTGTAAAACATCAAGAAGCCGCAGCAGAAGCAGCTGCGAGTCAAGCTGTTCTCAAAATATTAGCTGAACAAGAAATGGAACAGCAAGCGATAAACAGACTAGAAGCTGAAGTTAGGAAAAGGGCAGTAGAACAAGAAACATTGATTAGACAAAAGCGTTTAGAAAGAGAGGCTGAAGAAATTCGACTGAGAATGCAGAGAGAAGCAGAAGAAACTAAGTTTAAGGTTCAACAAGAAGAAGAGTATACAGCTCTGCAGAGAACACTTGATGAAAAGAAAAGAAAGGTCCAGCACCTGGAAAAGGTCAAAGATCTTAAGGCAGCACAAGCAAGGATGCAGGTTTATGACCAAAAGAGTATTGCAGAAGCGCAAAAAATCAATGTAACAAGGATTAACACAGAAATTAAAGATGTTAAAAATGTAAGCTTCCCATCTCTGCTTGAACAAGTCTTACCCCAAGCTGCAGCCACTCCTATAAGTGATGGTACATCAGATCTTGTTAAAGTGCTAGCAAGTGCATTAAGTGCTAGTCGCATCCCTGTTCCGGAACCCACTGTGTTTGCTGGGGATCCCTTAAGTTACAGTGACTGGAAACTGTCATTTCAAACGCTGATAGACCAAAAAAATATCCCTGACAAGGAGAAAATATTCTACCTTCGGAGATATGTAAGTGGACCCGCTAAGAGAGCGGTTGAAGGATACTTTCTGCTCGGAACTGAATATGCATATGCTGCTGCATGGAAGATTCTGAATGAACGATATGGAAATCCATTCACAATCGCAAAAGCTTTTAGAGACAAACTGCATGCATGGCCCAAAATGACCTCAAGGGACAGTTTCGAACTAAGAGACTTTGCAGATTTCTTGCGCAGTTGTGAAGCTGCAACAACTCACATTAAGTCATTAGAGATCTTGAATGACTGCAATGAGAACCGAAAGATTCTTTCCAAACTTCCAGACTGGCTTGCGGCTAGTTGGAACCGCAAGGTCATCGAAGTCGAAGAACAGACAAATCAGTTTCCCACTTTCAGCCAGTTCGTTGAGTTTGTAACGAGAGAAGCCAAGATTGCCTGTAATCCTATTACATCTTTACAGTCACTAAGACAGTGTGAGCCTAACAAATCAGACAAATCAAAACTTACGAAACAGAGAGAAATTGGAGTTAAAACACTGATGACGACTTCACAAGAAAAGATACAACTGATTTGTGTGTTCTGTAAGAAACCCAAGCACAGTTTACACAAATGCAGAAGTTTTCTGGAGAAGGCTGTGTCAGACAGAGTCAGCTTTATTAAGTCAGAAAGGCTATGTTTTGGTTGTCTCAAGCCAGGCCATCATTCGAAGAGCTGTACCAACCGCAATATTTGTGAAAGGTGCAGTAAAGGGCATCCTACCTGTCTTCATGAAGATAGAGTTAAGGACAAAGAAGAACAAAGGCAACCACTAGCTCAGTCAAATCCAAGCAACGAAAGGTCAAGTCAAAGCGACCGAGCTCAAGAACAAGTTACAGCCATGGCTATGACTAACCGAGTTGCGAGTCAAGAAAATAACACACAGACAGCTGCAATCATTCCTGTGTGGCTTTCATCTTCTACAAGACCCAAAGAAGTCCTTGTGTATGCCTTACTGGATTCGCAAAGCGATACAACTTTTGTTCTCAGTGAAGTTGCAAAGTTGCTAGATACAAACCAAGAACCTGTTAAACTAGAACTGTCTACTATGTCTTCCCAGACTACTGTTGTTCAGTCTGACAGACTCCAAGATCTTCAAGTTCGCGGCCTTAACTCAAGCAAAATAATCACTTTACCTCCTACATACACACGAGAATTCATTCCAGCCAACAAAGCTCACATTCCAACCAATGAGACAGCTAAAGCTTGGCCACATTTGGAACACCTTCAACCAGAAATCGCACCTCTGCAAGATTGCGAGGTAGGATTGTTGATCGGATACAATTGCTCACAAGCTCTTCTCCCGAGAGAGATTGTGTCAGGCAAGGAATGCGAGCCATACGCTCAGCGCACCGATCTTGGTTGGAGTATAGTCGGACAAACCAATCCCTGCCTGAACTATGGAGATGCGATTGGAATTAGTCATCGCATTATTGTCAAGAAGGTCATCCCAGAGCTTAAGTCTTCTCTAAAGCTTCAGAACAAGGTCCACTATGTCAATAGGACAACAGTAAAGGACATCACACCTTCGGACATCATCAAAGCACTTGAAGGAGACTTCTCTGAAAGAGCCCTTGATGGCAATCCTGTGTCACAAGAAGATTTAAAGTTTCTCACAAAACTCAAAGAAAACATCACGCAGAATGAGAGCGGCCACTATGAGATGCCACTACCATTTCGTGACAAAAGACCCACATTACCAGACAATAGAATATGTGCAATGCATCGTCTAAAGTCTCTGGAAAGGAGATTAAAGAAAGACAAACCATACTACAATGATTACACAAACTTCATGGAGGACATCATCTCAAGAGGAGATGCTGAAAGAGTCCCTGACGAAGAGTTGAGAAACACTCCTGCATGGTATATCCCACATCATGGGGTCTATCACCCACACAAACCTGGAAGGATCAGAGTAGTATTTGATGCCTCGGCCAAGTACCAGGGCATTTCTCTTAACGACCATCTCTTAACTGGTCCTGACCTGACAAATGCATTGGTCGGTGTTCTTTGCCGTTTTCGCAGAAGTTCTGTCGCATTCATGTGTGATATAGAACGGATGTTCCACCAGTTTCATGTCGCAAAGGAGGACCAGGATTATTTAAGGTTTCTATGGTGGGAAAAGGGAGATTTGGAAACATCACCATCAGTTTACCGCATGAAGGTCCATCTCTTTGGAGCAGCGTCTTCTCCAGGCTGTGCCAACTTTGGCCTAAAACACCTTGCGGCCCAAGGACAAGGTCAATTCCGAGAAAACGCTATACATTTTATACAGAGAAACTTTTATGTTGATGATGGCTTGATAAGCGTTCCAACTGAAGGTGAAGCCATTCAGCTCATCAAAGACTCAAGAGAGCTCTGTTCCAAAGGAAAGTTAAGACTCCACAAATTTGTGTCTAATAGTGAGAGAGTTATGTCCACTATTCCAGAAGAAGAGTGTGCCCAGATCAAAGACTTTGACATGTCTCTAAGTTTACCACGCATTGAAAGAGCTCTTGGAGTTGAATGGTGCGTCACTTCAGACACTTTCAAATTCAGAGTTCAAGTCAAATTGAACCCCTTTACAAGAAGAGGTGTACTGTCAACTGTCGCCTCTATTTATGATCCCCTAGGGTTTATAGCACCGTTCGTCCTCTTGGGAAAGCAGATTCTCCAGCAAATGTGCAAGGATAAGGTTGAGTGGGATCACGAGCTTCCAGAGCACTTAAAATCCCAGTGGGAATCTTGGATTAAAGACCTTCCAAGTTTAGCCAACATGCAGATTCAAAGATGTTTCATTCCTACAGATTTTGGTCAGGTTAAAAGCTACGAGCTTCATCACTTCGCAGACGCCAGTGTCAATGGATATGGTGCTTGTACTTACCTGCGAATCATTAACCAATCAGATCAAGTCCATTGTTGCTTGGTAATGGCCAAGTCAAGAGTCACGCCTACTAGGGTCACAACTATCCCATGACTCGAGCTCTCAGCTGCAGTTGTTGCAGTTAGAGTCAGTGATCTACTTAGGGCAGAGCTTGAAATCCCAGACATTGCAGAGTTTTTCTGGACAGACTCCACCGTTGTTCTCGGCTACATAAATAATGATGCCAAAAGGTTTCAAGTGTTTGTAGCGAATCGCATACAAAGGATTAAGTCAAGTACAAGGCCAGAACAATGGGCGTACGTCGCATCAGAACAAAATCCTGCAGACCACGTTTCTCGAGGCTTAACTGCAGAACAACTGAAGTCCTCTGACTGGTTTGAGGGACCGGCATTTCTCTGGGAGAAGAACATTCTTGATAGAGATGTCAAGTTGGGAGAGATCAGGCAAAATGATCCAGAGCTTCGCAAAGCTTTTTACCATCAATGCAAAGAAAGAGCAAACTATTCTCAGCAGATTTGACAAGTTCTCAGAATGGTCAAGATTGATAAGAGCACTAACAATCTTGAGAAGAAAGGTTAAAGAACACAAGGGTGATGTACAAAAACCAAAGAATGTACAACTTTGGAAGAGAGAAAACAAACGGAATTGTTTGTCATTAAACTTGTTCAAGAGAAAGCTTTCGCGGAAGAGATAAAGAGTCTAAAATCAAAGGAAACAGTTTCTAAGACCACAGACTATAAACTGTACAAACTAAGTCCATTTCTGGACGAAGAAGGAATCCTCAGAGTTGGTGGACGTTTGAGTCAAGCTGTGCTACACCCACATGTAAAACATCCAGCCATACTACCCAAGGACAGTCATATCTCAACTTTACTGATAAGACATTTTCACTCGAGGGTTCAACATCAAGGTCGTGGAATGACGATGAATGAGTTGCGTGCAAACGGTTGGTGGATTCTTGGGAGCAGCCGAGCGGTTTCATCATACATCTTCAAATGCGTCAGATGTCGCAAATACAGAAGGAAAACGGAAAATCAAAGTATGGGAGATTTGCCAGTAGACCGAACAGAGCCTACCCCTCCTTTTACTTATGTCGGAATGGATTGTTTTGGACCAATATACGTCAAAGATGGACGAAAGGAGCTCAAGAGATATGGACTCATACTAACCTGTCTATGTTCACGAGCCATACATATTGAAGTATTAGACGACCTGAGTACAGACGCATTCCTAAATGCTCTGCGAGCATTTATTGCAATAAGAGGAAATGTGCGTCAGCTGAGATGTGACAGAGGAACCAATTTCGTTGGTGCCCAGAGAGAACTCACAGATCTCACGAAAGAAATGAATCAGGAGAAAGTCAAGGCACTTGGATGTGAATTTCTCATGAATTCCCCTTCAGCAAGCCATATGGGTGGAATATGGGAAAGACAGATCAGGACCATCCGTAGTGTTCTTTCAGCCATCCTTGATCAGTGGGCAAATAGACTCGACAGTACATACTTGAGAACCGTGTTGTACGAGGTCATGGCGATTGTCAACAGTAGGCCACTCTCCGTTGAGCATTTAAGTGATCCAACAGGGCCTGAACCATTAACGCCCAACCACATTCTCACTATGAAGTCAACCATTGTTCAACCTCCACCCGGAGAGTTTATGAAAGAAGATTTGTATCTTCGGAAAAGATGGAGAAGAGTACAATATTTAGCCAATGAGTTTTGGATCCGTTGGAGGAAAGAATATTTGCTCAATTTGCAACCAAGACAGAAGTGGAACGTACACAGAAGGAATCTGAAGATAAATGATGTAGGGCTTCTCCGAGATGACATGGCACCACGTAATGAATGGAGGTTAGCCAAAGTCACTAATGTCTATCCAGGAACCGATGACAAAGTGAGAAAGGTTCGACTTTTGATTAGTGAAAGGATATATGACAAACACAGTCAACTTGTGACTAAAACAGTCTCATTAGAACGACCTATTCATAAAGTAATTTTTTTGCTAGAAGCAGACTAAGGGTTTGTGTGTATTTCATCGTCAGTTTGTCAGTTTAAATGTAAGCCATAGAAATCTCACAGCAAGAGTTGTGAGATTGGTGGGAGTGTTACTGCCATATTTTCGTTTTGTTACATTTTCTGTGTATTTTCATTATTTTTATTACTGTTAAGTGCCACCTGGGGGCACTGTGGTGAAAAAGTGAACTCTGTATGCAGAGTAGAGGTTAATTGCCTCAGAAGAAGCGATCTCTTGAGAGAAAGGAAAGATGCATGACTAAAGCATGGTCACAGAGTTAAGTTTAAGACGAATAAGAAACAAAAGGAAGAAGAAGACGACTAAAACTAATTCCTCTGTCGGTACCTGGGGGAATTACAAAAAAATAAACCTACTATTTGTATATTTGCAAAAGCGCAAATAACATAATTTATGACTGATCACTTTAACAAATATAGATTTCATAAATGTTGTTGTGTTGCTCTTTTTGTAAACTGTGTTTATTGTCTTCTTGTTCAGGATATGAAGCAGCAAAGGGAGACTGGAGAGGAGAGCAGGGACTGAATGGATGGACTGTTCTTTTTTTCATTCATGTTTTTGTCACATTTTTTATTTCAGTGTTCGATGGTTGTGAATAAATGAATTTCTAAAAATGTTAAATATCATGAAGTCATTTCATTAAAAGTTGTATTAGTGTTTTTAAAGAAGCTTACGTTGAACAGTTTAAAATAACATAACATATTGGCATTAGGATAAGTTTTTTAGCAGTTATTTATATGTGTATAAATGACCTCTTTAAGCTTAATTAGAACAAACGGGCAGTGTTGCTGGATCAGTTGAATACAGATATTTTTTAATATTTTCTGGTTGACGAGGGGAACATCATACAGGTTGGTCTGCAGAGAGTTTAGGGCAGCTTCGTCATGCTGTCCACTTCATCCATCATCAGGGTTTACAGGCTGCTTAAGTCGACGTGCACAAAAGACAAGTTTTTCCAACCCGAGAGCCCCACAGACCTCCAGCAGCTTCATCTTCAAGCACATCCCAAGAGGCAGCTGTAGAGAAAAGTGTTATGACCTGCAGTTTTGTTAAAACACAATGTTAGTTATTGTTGCAGTGGTTGTTTACAAAAAAACAATTCAGTTTATTTAGGAAGAGCCAATTTGGAATATGCTTGGTAAAAAAAATCATAGATATATAAAATCAAATTAGAAAATGCTGTTTTGATCCAAAAGGCATATATAATTTTAAGCTCACAAAGAATTTTTACAGTTAAAATGAATATAAAAAATGTAATATTACAAATTTATACATTTGATCAATAGTCATTCAATTACAGAACTTATCATGAGAGTAGCTATCTTAAGTAGTAACCTGGATTAAATAAAATGATCTTGACATGATGACCTGTCAGCCAGAGATATAAAACATGGCGCAGTCAGTAAAACTTGTTGCTCCTCTAGAGTAAAAAAGGTGAGTAAAATACTGGGGAATATTTCTTGCTTTGCCAGCTGGTTTAGCGTGATCGCGGTTGCTAGGCGACAGGACGCTCGGCAAAGTGGGGGCGGGAATTCAACTGAAGGCTAGACCGTCCAAATTCACAGCCGTTAACATCCGGTCTACCCGGTCGACGAAGGACCCAGCCCACGTAGACCGAGTAGACCGGGTCCTTCGAAGGATCCAGCCGCTGGATTCGGACACAGCCGATACCTCGGTACAAACAATTCCTCATTTGTTCTTCACGTACATTGTGGACTACAGATGCTGCAAGTTAACCTGTATGACCATTGCTAATGTTATTTAGTTAGGATCAGCCGTTCCTGTTGGATCCCGCAGCAGCTGGCAACCTCGAGTCAGGAAGAGATACACAGTTCTACAGTATTTTGAATGTGATTGCAGTACCGCTTTTGAACACAATCCTACATACGTTTCCTTAAATCTAAAATTTATTTTTTTATCCGGGCTATAAACATGTTTATTTCTGCTGTGAAGTTAGTAGTTTTAACATGAGAGTCAATAGGAACCTGCTATTTTCGGCAACCAGCAGATGAGACCTCTGGTTTTCTAAGTACAAACTTGACCAAATCATTGTCTTCATCAGCTTGCTATCTTACATTGTTGCCTTCTGGAGCCATCCGCTCCCAGGTTAGGAAACCAACATGGCCTAGGCCATTCACATGATGTGAAAGTTTGATCTAATTCGACTATTTTTAATGGGTAACAATGGTCAATGTGAGGGAACAAAATCCTATACAGCTAAGCTGCCCCATATACTGGGAAGTGTGATACACTGTGTATTCAGCCAGTTTTCATTCAACACGTTGGAATGTTTCAGCCTAAATATCTCACCAGGTGGATTAGATATAGTTTGTTCCCTAAATGTATCATAGTCATGAAGGACCCTGTCACTAATTCAGTGCTGTTTGTACCTTAGACCATGTTTGATAGACATCACAAATAGGAAGTACCCCGAAAAAAGCTTTAGTATATACCACCACCCAATGCCATTAAAATAGTCTATCAGTGGTGTTATATTTAAACATCATTGGACATTATGTTGACTATGAAAAGTGTATGTGCAATTTTGAGTCCATAATTTGATCACACCTCCCACTTACCATGTTGAAGTGATATCTTCAGGATGCATCTAAGTATTTGATTTAGAGGTCAGAACTTCCTAGACAGTTAACCCAAAGTCCAACAAATGGAACAGACCTAGCAATTGACCTCTGTATTCCTTCAACTTACATAAATAATACATTTTTAGCTGATTGGATTGCAAAAATATATATTTTTTTAATTACTCTTGTTTACCAATGGTTCACATCCTATCTCACAGACAGGACTATTATGGTAAGGTTAGATACCTGCTCCTCTAAGGTTTACAAGATTACATGTAGCGTGGGTTCAATAGGCCCAGTCCTTTTTAACATTTATATGCTTCCTCTTGGCAGTGTCATCAGAAGATTTGGAATGAACTTTCACAGTTATGCTGACGATTAGTGTTGGGAGTAATTCCTTACAAAAGTAATGCGTTACAGGAATATATTACTTTTTTAAAAAACAGATTAATGGAATGCATTGCTTACAAAATATACAGTATATTACTAGTTACAATTTCAGTAACTCAAGTTACAAATGCATTTTAAATTGTTTTTCTGGCCAACTAATGCAACCAATTCAAGTTGGATACGGTAGAACAAGATCCACCATCCACTTCCTGTTGCTCAAAACTAAAACATCAGAGAATCAGAACGGCTGAGGAAAAGATCGACTTAACATTTCAACAGCAGCATTATTCACACTGTTTTCCTAACCATCTGTTGTAAGACTTCAAAAATCGGAGTCTCATCTTTGTCAACCACTTTTTCTAATGAGCACTTTCAGCACCTTCTTTTGATTAGATTTAACAAACATTACCATGAAATAGAAGGCCTGCAAAGCAACTAGAGACTTAATTTCAATAAAATGGTGTTAAAATAAAGTATTTGTGGTGTAACACTTGTGTAAAATGTAAAGTGATAAGTTACGGTGGTTAGAAGTTGTGTTAGATATTTAAGATATTTTGCCAAACGTAACTTAAAGTGGTGTAACTCAGTTACATTTTTAAGATAGTTATATGTAATGCAAATATATTACATTTTTGACACTGTAAATAGTTATGTGAAATATATTACAATTTCTTTGTAACTTGCCCAACACTGCAGACAAGACACAGTTGAATATCTCTGTGTCTCCCAATGACACACGGCCAATGAATGCACTTTTTAAATGTATTTTTCTGATTACCTGTTAAGGCCAATTTCTTTAGTTAGCTAATGCATAAACTATGTTGCTAATCACTTATGAAAGGCAAAGACATTGGACTAAAAATTATAGAGCCATAAAAATATGTTGATGAAAGTGACTGAAAATTTAAGATATACAGATGTTGTACATTACAATATCCTCTTAGCTGTGACTATTGCACAACAAAATTAGGTCAGGAAGGTTAGTATAGTTTTTAAACCAAGTAACTTTCTGAGAAAATGTCATAAAAGATTTAAAAGACAGCGAAAGAAATTGAGTCAAAGTCTCACATTTCTTTCATATAGGCTGCCAGAACATTTTGTGTTCTCAAATATGATTTTTTTTTACAGATTTTTTATAAACTGCAGATGGCAAGCCATGGTCAAAGGAAACAAGACATGTGGTTTGGGAAAATGTATTTCATGTGTGCAATGAAACATAGAACAGATAAACTGAAACAGCAAACCTAAATTTCAAAGTAAAGTGAAATAAAATCCCTGCGATGGACTGGCGACCTGTCCAGGGTGTACCCCACTTCCTGCCCAATGACCGCTGAAGCTGGGCCCTAATTTAACTGCATAAATGAATGAGCCTGAAAATAAGATAATGACATTATTGCTGCAGTACTTCCGAAAAAAAAAGGACATTGATTCAAGTATTGAAAGTAGAAAAAGCAATGGGAGAGCGTAGACTTCTGCCAAGGCAATATCTGTCTCTCACTTCCCCCCCACCAGAAAAATATAGTCACTTGTCCCTGGACCGACTGCAGGCATAAAATTTCATCAAAATCTTGCTGCTAGCAGACAGATAGACAAACAAACCCTAGTAAAAACAATCGCCTTCGTTGAGGTAAAAAGAAACCTGAGTTTGGAGAAATGTTTGACTTTTAAAACTCTTTTCTTTTTTAAATTTATGAAATATAAGAATCACCAAAAAAAGTTGTTTTGTTTTTTTGATTTTACATGAATTTATATGTTGATTATCTCCTTTTTGTTGCAATCGCAGCTTATATTTGTGTCCAACTTATTTGGCCAAAATTTAAAAAAAATGTCAGACAGAAAAAATTAAATAAAACAAATGATTTAATTGTTTTCATCTCCATGAGTACAGCAGAATTATCAATGGTAATTAGTATTTTAATCAACATCTAGTTTACTTTTCATTAGGACAAATAAATGTAAAATCCACCTTGTGTTTTCTTCTGTCCTAGGCTTTCTTTGACAGTTTTTCAATCATTCCAAAACCTCAATTGAGTATACAGTCAGATCCATCATTTCAGATTGCTCATCATATCTTAAGTTCGGTTTAATCATTTTCAAGCAATTAAACATAAAAATAACCATTTCTCAAGTTTGTTCAGTCTGTCTTCACCTGTTGTTGTGAAAGACTTCAGAAATATCACTGCTGTATGTGGTGTCTGGTACTATTAATTAAAATAGCTACATAAACAAATTGATGAATTACCCTAAACCAGGATGGGAAAAGGTTATGGTTGACTTTTCTATTGGTAATCAGCTTATGATTGTAAAAATAATGACAAACAAAAAAACATCCTCCTGAGATAGGAGAGTGTCTTTTTGTGATCCTAAAATGTATTTTTACTATGTCTGGGATGAAAGGTTAGTGTATTGTCAGAATCAGAATCAGAATCGGTTTTATTGCCATTGTTTGAGAACAAGTTCACAAACTAGGAATTTTTTTCGGTACAGTTGTGCACATAAAACATTTAACATAAGTAAAAATAAAATAAAAAAATAAAATAAAAAATAAAATAAAAAGAATGAGCCATAAGGCTAAAGTCTTTATAAATATTATAATCTGTATGTATATAAAAGAACTATGAAAAGATAAACATCCTTTTTAACATGAGAACAGCAGCAGGGTTCCATTCACAGATGTGCAGGTGAATGACAGCAGCAGATCTAAGTGTGATCAGACCACACAGTGCAGTAAAATGAAGTTACGTAGTGCAGATGGTTCTATCCTACATGGGTCTTTAACTGAACTATCGGGTCTTGTTATTGTTCATGAGTCTGATGGCGGAGGGGAAGAAACTGTTCAGGTGGCGGGAGGTGTGGGTCTGGATGGACCGTAGCCTCCTGCCTGAGCGGAGGAGGGAGAATAGTCGGTGTCCAGGGTGATAAGAGTCAGCTGTGATCCGACCCACACGCCTCCAGGTCCTGGAGGAGAACAGGTCCCGGAGGGATGGGAGCCTGCAGCCAATCACCTTCTCAGCAGCACGCACGATGCGCTGCAGTCGTTGTTTTTCCCGGTCTGCGGCGCCGGGGAACCACACGGTGATGAAGGAGGTGAGGATGGACTCGATGATGGCCGTGTAGAACTGCACCAGCATCTCGGTCGGCACCTTGAGTTTCCTCAGCTGCCGCAGGAAGTACATCCTCTGCTGGGCCTTCTTGATGAGGGAGCTGATGGTTGACTCCCACTTGAGGTCCTGGGTGATGGTGGTGCCCAGGAAACGGAAGGAGTCCACGATGGAGATGGGGGTGGGAGAGTCCATCAGGGTGAGGGGATACGGTGGGGCTGTGACTTTCCTGAAGTCCATGATCATCTCCACTGTCTTCTGGGCGTTCAGCTCCAGGTTGTTGTGACTGCACCAAGAAGCCAGCCGGTCTACCTCTCTCCTGTAGGCGGACTCATCACCGTCTGAGATAAGTCCGATGAGGGTGGTGTCGTCCGCAAACTTGATCAGCTTTACGGACTGGTGACTGGAGGTGCAGCAGTTTGTATACAGCGAGAAGAGCCAGGGGGAGAGTACACAGCCCTGAGGAGTCCCAGTGGTTGTAGTCCGATTGTCCGAGACAATCTTCCCCAACCGCACGTGCTGTCTCCGGTCCGACAGGAAGTCAGTGATCCACCTGCAGAGGGAGTCGGGCACGCTGAGCTGGTAGAGCTTGTCTCGTAGCAGTCCAGGGAGGATGGTGTTGAAGGCAGAGCTGAAGTCCACAAACAGGATCCTGGCATAGGTTCCTGGCTAGTCCAGATGCTCCAGGATGAAATGGAGGGCCAGGTTCACTGCATCATCCACAGACCTGTTGGCTCTGTAGGCGAACTGCAGTGGGTCCAGGAGGGGGGCGGTGATGTCCTTGAGGTGGTGCAGAACCAGGCGCTCAAATGACTTCATGACCACAGACGTCAGCGCCACCGGCCTGTAGTCATTAAGTCCTGTGATCCGTGGCTTTTTGGGGACAGGGACGATGGTGGAGGTTTTGAAGCAGGACGGCACGCGACAGAGCGCCAGGGAGATGATGAAAATGTCCGTGAACACGGGGGCCAGCAGATCCGCGCAGTGTCTCAGGGTGGAGGGGGAGACACCGTCCGGCCCGGGGGCCTTCCTCCTGTTCAGCCTCAAGAACTGTCGGCGCACATCCTCCTCCTGGATGGAGAGGGCAGGGGGGGAGGAGGGGGGGTCTGAGGAGTCCTTTGATGAAGTGCTGGGGTCGTTGATGGTTGGGGTGATGGTGGGGGGAGCAGAGGTGTGAGGAGCAGACGGCTGTTCAAAGCGGCAGTAGTGTGTATTCAGGCCCTGGGCGAGAGTCCGGTCGTTCAGGGCCTGGGGGGCTTTGGGCTTGTAGTTTGTGAGAGCCCTCAACCCCCTCCACACGGCTGCAGAGTCATTGGAGCTAAAGTGTTCCTGTATATGGTTGGAGTACACAGATTTTGCTCTTCTCACTTCACTGCTGAAGTGGTACTTTGCTCGTCTGTATGTACTCCAGTCCTCGCTCCGCCGCGCTACTTCCTTCTCCTCACGTAGGCGCCGGAGCTTGGGTGTGAACCAGGGCTTGTCATTGTTATAACAAATCCTGGTGCGCATTGGGATGATGTGCGTCTCATTGAAGTGAATGTATGAGGTCACAGTGTCCGTATACTCGTCCAGATTGTCCGTGGCTGCTCCAAACGCTCCCCAGTCTGTCGTCTCCCAACATGAGCGCAGCTCCTCCACAGCTTCAGAGGTGTATTTCCTTGTTGTTATCACCACAGGCTTGGCCAATTTCAGTCTCTGTCGGTATGAGGGAATTAGGTGCACCATCACGTGATCTGATAGTCCGAGGGCAGCGCGCGGCACAGCATGATACGCTCTGCTGACTGTAGTGTAGCAGTAATCCAACGTGTTCTCCTCTCTGGTCGGGCATTTAATGAACTGTCTACAACTTGGTAATTCCTGGCTCAGGCCTCCCCTGCCAAAGTCACCAAGCACGATAACAAGAGAGTCCGGAAAAGACCGCTCCGCATGCAACATCTGGCCTGCAAGCGCGCACCGAGCCTCGTGCACGTCCGCGCTCGGCGGAATGTAGGAAGCCACCAGAACGAATGAAGCGATCTCACGCGGCGAATAAAAAGCCGTGACTTTTTTGTGACTGTAAGACTACATCTAGTTAACTATCAATTCAGTGTTATATGGCCTAGTCAGCCCACTATGAAAATTGAGCAGCAGGCATGTTGTTAAATTAATTGAATTCATACACATGGATGAGAAATTATTTTATTCTATGGAACACGAAGGTATTCTTCCCATGAGACAGGTTTAAATGAACATGGACTGTACAGAAACACATTGTGTGTGTGAACAGTACTAATCCAATGTAGAAAAAAATTTAATGCCAGAAGCTAACAAGAAAACTGAGTTGCATGATTTAAACTATGAGAGACGGCTAAAAGGACCTCTCAGGATATTTAATATACAGGTCACTGCAAAAGTAGTTTTAAACCTTGAAACATTGATTTCATCCAATGGAGATTGTATGTGATAGATCAATTCAATGTAGTACATAATTGTAAAATGGAGAAATTGTGATGATGCTTGTGATGCAGAATGTTAGTTTTCCACCACACAAAGGTTTTTAGAGTTAGGCAAAAAGGTTGAATTGGCATGTAAAAAATTGCTACAAGAAATATTTGTTGATTTACTTCAGTAGTGGCTTTCTTCTTCAATACTTTTTTTGGTGGGGGAAATATAAATTTCCTTAATAAAATGGCCCTTATTATTTGTTGTATGTTGTTTATTTGGTGTAACAAAGCTACTTGGCAATAAACCTTATAGGGATATTTAAAAGCCTGTTTTTTTTTCTTCTCCAGCAGGACTGAGTACAAAGGAACCATTGATATTAGCAGTGGTTAGGGACCACAGCCGTCCAGGAATAATTAAAATCCACAGATACTGGAGACTCTTTAAAAAAAAAAAACATAACTGCTTTATATATCTGACATACTTTAATAAGCTCTGTGAAAGCCCAATTCAGCACTATCACAGAGGCTAATGTCTACAGTCTTCCTTATTTCTGCTCTTGGGGTATAGCTAATCAGAGGCAAAATAAATCAGCTCCTAGATCGGCTGCTTTACAAATGCCAGCCAATAGCCTGTTTGGTTGCAGTGGAAGTATGTCATCCAGCTTCCAAACTGCATTTTATTTTAAATGTTTTACATATATGTTATAAAAAATCAGAAAATTGCCAGAAAATTGTCATATATCCTGCAAATACACAAAATAATTTGCAAATAGGTGAATACATGAAAACTGAACAGCAAATTGTTATGACAGTCAAAAACTTGCCAAATACAGGGACTTTAACAGTTGTATTCGTTTAACAAACAGGCCTCAGTCAGGCTAGACAGCATAGCCTGACACATCCTTCTGATGCTGATCTGTAGACTGTTTTTTAAATTGAGCTCATCTAGGCCCTGTCTACCTGGAGACGAAAATAGGTGTAGCAGCAAAGATATTTAATGAAATAGTTGTCTCATCCAAAAGGAGCCACCTTTTCAACGCACCATAAACGATCATGGTTGAAACTAGGTCCCAGAGTGGAGAAATGTCAATGTTGGTTCAGTATCCCTGTTTGTGAGCTCTCCGGCACATGTTCTGAGTGGATTATGTCACCGCCCATTCTTGTAGTTAATATGCATGCAGAGCTCTATGATTGATTAAACAGACATGGAGCCATACAGTATAGCAGTCCAAATAAAGCAAATACTGATCTTATAATGGATCGTGGAAAATGATTTACAGTCCCTCATCAATCACCAGAAGCCATAAATGGAACCTGGAGAACCACAGACACCATATGCTTTTGAATAAAGTTCTGATTTAAAGCTAGATTTGTCATATTTGTAACTGGATTTACTGCAAATGCTCAGTGTTCTTTTCTGTGGTTCTCTGTCAGTCTAACAGCGCTACCAATTGGCCCAGTACTGGAACTACAGCATTTTTAACAGCTATGTGGACAGAATTCTTTTTTTGAATCTCTTTCCATTCTTTTTCCACTTAAAAAAGGCCTAAGTTTTGAGCTTTGTCATACATTCTGGGATTCCTTCTCATTTCTCAATCTGCATTTGTTGCAAGTCCGCTTGTGTGACCATTTTGGTCCCTCTGGCATGAACAACATCTTGAATCTGATCTATCAAGTGTTCAGTAGGGTTGAGGTGACGATTGCAAACAATCCATTCCATTCTTTCCAATCCCAAAGTCCCATGGTAATATCTTATCAAGCCCACTCTGTAGGGTGTCACCATTGATATTTAGGAGGGTAGTGTTCAATCCCTGAGAAGGATACAGAATCTTATCTTGACATCTTTCTGCATTGGGATTGCCAGTGAATATCAACGAGCCTTCTTATTCGTGTGAGGGAAATGCTACCCTACACCATCACACTACCTTCAATAAGAGCTATAGCAGAGGTGATTTGACAAGATTCTTACAAATTAAATGTACAATCTTGAAACAAATTTAACTTAAACATGCAGCACAATTTAGTATAACACGTATTGCCTAGTAGGATTCTTAAAGAAAAGAAAAAAAAAACTTTTTTATTTCATTTCAATTTTTCACATTTCAATTTTGGTGCTGAATACATCTTCATGCCTTAATGCATACATAACAATTGTAGAGTGCTTTTGGTGTACGCCATGTCTTGTACACAACCTTGCTACCTAGTTGAGCTGGATTGCTATATTAGACCTGTAGGCTGACACTACAGTATCAAGTGGAAATACTCCAATATGGGTTAAAAAAAACATGTACAGCTTCATAATTACAATAACTAGTCCAGATGGAAATATTTACCAGCAATTTAGAATAGTTCATATGTAATTGCAAATGTTCTATTGGCCCAGTTTAAAGCCATTTTTGTGAAGGTATGCTACAGTCATGGATAGCATTAATCTGATGTGCTATGACAAGCATTCTTGGCCACTCTTTCACTTATTTTTAATTGTTTTTCATTAATAAAATCCTTCACTTATTAAACATATAAAATAATAACACACAGAGGACAGAGGTTTTCCTGTAAAGCTATTGATTTGTTACTATCTAAATTTCTTCCATTCAAGCAGAGGGATAGCTCTATCAAATGTATAGTTCACAAGGCAAGTAACTTAACACCATTCATTTCCTGATAGTGCAGTTACAGCTGTGGAGATATGATATTACATTCAAAGACACTTGATGTGAAACTTACTGTCTACACAAGCTTCATTTTCCAGTTAACTGGCATCTTTACTGAGCTACATACAGGCAGAAACTTATTCTTATTTTAATTGCAAGTCCAATTTGTCTTATCAACACACTTTGGATCGCAAACGTAACTTCATGATGCACAACCCAGGAAGAAAAACGATTTCCTCTGGGCTCTTATCTCTAAAAAGTAATTTTACACTATTTAATCAGAGATGCGTAAAATTGGCTTTTTCACCACTGGATTTCACTCATTGGTCTCAGGTGAAGACAAACTAATTAATCTATAATCCATGACAGGCTGTCTTTTATTGAGATGAGTTTTCACATAATGATAATTTCTCTCTCAGACAATATTCAGCCTCCTGAGTCAAGTGCCATTGGTAAGGAGACAAAAAAATATTGTGTTTCAAGAGATCCATAAGCTTCCTGTACTTTTTGTAGTGATAGTTTCATATTCTTGAGTTGTCTTTTGATTTTTTTTTTTTGTTTTGCTTCCTCGTCAAAAGCTCTCTAATATACTAATTTCTTATATTAACTTATAGAACAAAGGTCTTTTAATAAACTCTGGCAACTAAAGTTGTACCTAAGATACAACCAAAAAAAGTATATTTCACTTAATCTACAGGTTTGCAGTTGGACTCTGAGCTTATGCATTCATGTATTTTCTTTAAGGGCAAGATGACTTATCAAATTTAGACTAGTATTTCAAACACACTTTTTATAAATTTCAAGTCCTGCATTCTGCTTTTCCTTGGAAAGCTTTTTTAGCCAACTGAAAATGCACAGATTACAGTTGATAAATTCAAATATTTATTAGGATATCCTATTTATTGTTTCGAATACCTAAACCACACCTAAGTTACAAACAAACTAAGAACTTCCTTAGCCTTTGTATTGTTAATCAGTCACAAACAGACGAAAATGGAAAACAAAAAACAGAAAGGGGATGCAGAAAATAAATTGGACCAAAAAGAAACAAGCCCTTCAGGTAGAAGATGTTGCCAAATGTGTAAAAATAACATTATTCTTTGGTGGTGGCTGTGGTGGAGCTTCCCCAGATTTCACTTCAATAACAGCAAGTGGTGGAGGCCAGCAGGTGGATGAGGGAAAGGGGTGGAAGAGGATGAGAGACCAGAGGTAGCCCCCATCCAGTCCGAGTGGTGGGCGAACTGAACTTCAGGTAAGAAGTTATGAACTGCAGTTTATCTGGATCAGATATAAACCAAGTTTAGGTGTAGTTTAACTTCGTTGTTGTTGGGTCTACAGAAGGATGCAATTATTTGGCTATGAGTAGTTATGATGGATTGCTTATGGCAATCAGTAAGATTAATCATTTATGGAAAGTTATTATAGACAGGGCACCACCATATTATTCCTGATATTCAGGAATTATATTAATAGCCAAATATTTCAGTCTCAGCTGTCGTTTACTATCTATCTGATTAAGGCTGTAATAATAAACACAAAGTAAAGGGTGAGCTGTAGACGTTCATCAGAATCAGAATCAGCTTTAATAGCCAAGTATGAACAGCAATTACAAGTGTGTGGAATGAATTACAAACACAGACTTTCCAAAAGACAATAACTTATTTACAAAAGAAGAAGAATAACAAGGCAAACATTTGAATCAGTCAAGCTGGTAACACACACTATTAATCAGAAAAAATCAATAACTAACTACCAAAATAAAGAACACAATGAATGGATAAATATGCAATAAAATTTAAACCATAAATTCTATTACAGTTCCTTAATAATTTTGATGCTGAAGACAAACACTTATATTACAATGCTGGAATGAAACCAAAATTAGTTTACTAATTGTGATTAGTTTAACTAATTAATAGCATTGATTTATTTCTAAACCAATAAAGAATGTAAGGAAAAATAAAACATAATTTGCATTAAGTAATGCTCCAGATGAGAGTGGGCTAATCTTAGCATGTAGCTCACAGGAAGCCATGCTGCATCGCTCAAAGTCACTCAGATTAATCTAAACATTGAACAAAGAAAACTCCTGTTGGATTGAGCAACTCAGCCTGTAGGACTCTCGGTCGGAAAGTTTTTTAATAATCTTGCCTCTGCCCAGACATACCTTGTTTAAGCCTCGATTAAGTTCTCCAGGTTTCTCTGTGGATGATGAGGAGGGGGCTCAAAAAATGTTATGCTGCATTCAGACCAAGCCCATGCGGCAGCGTCAGCTGCCGCATGGGCTTACGTTTCATACGGCAACATACCAACACATGCGTTACAGAAGTTCAGCAAGTTGAACTTTTGACGGATCCAACGGAGTTAACGTATTGCAGCAACCAATCAGAGCGTCTCACTGTAGTTATGTCACTATACACGTATCTTGAATAAAGCGTGGGCCCAGTGAAAACATTTTCAACAAACGCAGATTAAAAAAATCAGAAATAATACTTACCAAAGTCAGATGGACAGGCGCTCCTAAAGAGGAACGGAGGACCTGTAGTTGGTGTCCTGGTAGGAGATTTAAACTCCGATGCGGCCGAGGAGGTCGTAGAATTAGTCGTGGGACAGACGGAAGTAGCACTGAAAACGAACCTCATCCATACGCAGCTCCTGGAGCAAATGGTTAAACTCCCCAAACTCAGAACGCATCTGAATAGTGGGCGCTGATGCACCCGATGTCAACGTTGTCTAGCTTTATCTAGCTAATAAAGCCAAGTCACTGTCTCATTACGATCCCCCATAGTCCAGAACGTGCGACAACAGAGGAAGCCCCGCCCATGCGTTGTTGAAAATGCAGCACTCAGGTATGCTATAAAAGGCAGCAGGCAACAAGGACAGTCCACATGAAGCAACTACAGTATATCGGGTACCATTTGACGGAAATTTAGAGAGTGTGAAACATCTGTGCACTGAGTATGTGGAGGTATGTATTGTTCATTTTACTGCTATGGTGTGGTATTGTGCACTGCTTATAATGTTCTGGCATAAAAATAATGTGCAATAGATATTGAATAACATCCTATTGTCTTTTACTGTGTTTCAGAGAGTATTGTAAATGGATGCAGAACAAATTCAGCATGAATTTATATATTTGGATGAGGCTGGATTTACCTTTGCAAAAACCCGAAGACGAGGTAGAAATGTAATAGGACACAGGGCAATCACCAATGTGCCAGGACAGCGAGGGGGTAATATCACTCTCTGCGCTGCTATCACCCAAAATGGGGTCCTCCACCACCATGCAAATCTGGGACCGTATAATGCAAATCTAATACTTGCATTTCTTGACAGATTGTACGAGACTGTCGTGACATTAAACCAAGAGGACCAGATGCGCTACATTGTGGTTTGGGACAGTGTCTCATTCCATCGGCTGCTCTGTTCCAGAATTCGTTCCATGATCACCCTGAATTTTAAGTCTTATACCTTCCCCCATACTCCCCCTTTCTGAATCCAATCGAAGAGTTTTTTTCAAAATCGGAAAAGGCATAGGGAAGCTATATGACCTGTAGCCCTATGACCGTTTGCCCCTCATTCAGGCCATGGAGCAGGTCTGTGATCAAATCGAAGCAGCTTCTGTGCAGGGGTGGATTCATCACTCAAGGCGATTCTTCCAACAGTGCCTTGCCAATGAAGACATAGCCTGTGATGTGGATGAAATCGTATTGCCTTATCACTGTCAGAGAAATGAGGAATAGTTACAGTATTTGCTTTCTATTGAGTCAAACTGTATGTACTTCATGCACTAATTTTTATTTGTCTACAGATTTTGTTTAATTGAGTTCACTGTTGGTTGATTACTGTAACTGATTAAGGTCAGAAATATGGTATTTCTTGAATTGAAATAAAAACTTGAAATATTCAGTCTGCAGAATCAGTGCTGTGCAGTGCTTGGTAAGTTTATATTAGGCCTATTTGTGTACATTCTCCCTATATCTCAAACTAATCGTGAAGAATGTTGTAGGTGTGTCACTATTTTGTTTTGTCATCAAAATGATCCCTTACATGACAATGTGTGCCCAAAAATCTAGCACATTGCTATTTCCTAAAATTAGTTTTTTTGCAAATATGTTTTTTATTTATCACAGCAGTGTGAAACTGTCTGCAACAGTTTCTGATCATTGAGGACTGTGTTGGTTAAATGAAAACTGACAGTATTTTCACAAATATGGGTTTTGACGTGATGTTTTGATTGAAATGTGTATGTTTTGACTGAAGTGTCATTTTGCAAACAGTCTAGGAATTCTGCAAATTGAGTGTGGCGTTTGGATAATTGTGATTATATTTTGAGAAAAAAAAACTGGTTTTCAAAATTGTGTGTGAACAATTGAATAAAAACTGTAACAGGGAAAGCAGGACACAAAGCAATACTTTTCCTTTTAATTATCATTAAAATATCCAGATTTTAATAAATAATTACATGAATCTTACAACCAAAGTGTCCATCTTATGCTAAACTTATAGAAATCCATTATTATTTATACTAAATATTAAGTCTAATATATAGTGACCTTAGTAAGCCATTGTACTTTTTTCTTTGGGAAGGTATCATTTGTGCAGTCTGCAATTATGTCGAAAAAAGGTGTTGAAATTACTTAATTATTGTAGAAAAATAACTGATTTTTATATTTCTTTTATCTGTGTATTAATTTAAAGGTGGGTGGGGGGCTTTCTGTATTCTAATAATATAGTAATAATAGTATTCTGTCCTTCCATAGGTAAATATCAGTATTAAAAAGCCCTCATTGTTCTAAGTTTTTAAATTGTAGTATTACTATTACTGAAATATCCTATGCTCCTGAAAGAGGAGTTTTTCTCTTTTTATTTTGGTTTATTGTTGCGTGTAAATGCCAAAAGGTGAATTTCTATGCTTTTATTCATAGTTTAAAGTACGGCTAAGCATACACAGTCACTTTGATAGGATTACGATCTCGTTCATTGGATAAATGCTCTTTTGATAAATATAAATCATTGGAGAAAACTCCATTATGACATAAAAGCTGATTTTGTGAAAAACGACGTTTTGGAATAAAAACTAATGAAAATAATATCACTGAAAAATAAAATCTATTATAAAACAGTTTTTAACAATACAATATTTTTTTTTATATTAATAAATGCATTTTTTTAGAAAAATTACAAATATTTCATTATAATGGTCTTAAACTTTTATATGAATTGAGTTTTTTATAATGTCATTGTCACATATAATGTTTGTCTAATATGTATTAATGTAAACATTTATATCAAAAAAAGTTATTTATTTATTTATTAATTTATTTAATAAATTAATTTTTAGCACTTTGGCGCTCCATAATTTAAGAGTCCTTGTTTGCACCACTACGAAGGTTTAAATTATTGTGCAATCACCATCAAACGTAACTAGGAGGTAGTTTTCGTTTTAAAAAATGGTGTGACTCGTCAGTTAATACAGCTGATCTCTGATCACTGAGAAATATCGGCCCAGTCTGATTTCGAGATCAGGACATCCCTAACCAATTTTGTATCCAAGTCCAGCCATGCTTAGATGTACTTAGCTACACCTTCAATGTCTTCAGTACAAGCTTTGGTCCTTAAGCATTCATATTCATATTGAATTGTGACATCACCATCGATTTATTGTTTATTGTTTCCGCTTTCTTTCATTTTTGTCTATTTTACTGTTTTTGGATTACACATTTGGATTTAAGCATTTTGACTGGAAAGTTAAATTACTTTGTTAATAAACTTTTACATTTTGAAAAGTCGTTGCTTGTTACTATTCCTCGTACATACTGTATGTAGTATCTTGCTGTTCATAGAATGTCAAGAACTCATTCCTTCATCTATTGAAGGATTACCTCAGCCTCACCACGCAGGTATTCATGAGCATTTACTGAAAATGAACTATTAGGCTTGTATTATTTTCCTGGAACCCAGGATTGTTCTCCAAACTTTGTAATTCTTATTTAAATTAGTAATCTTATCAATAATTGCCCTAAGCAGTTATTCATAATTATTTACAATCAAAACCTCTATATGGTGTCGCAACAGAAGAGATGATTTGGTAAATTTCTTATAGAAGAAATTCACAATCCTCAAATAAATGGAACTTTACAATATCGCACAATTTAAACTGAAATAAACCATGCTTTCCTAATGGTATTACATATATTGCCAAAAAGCCTTCTTAAACATAAAAAAATCAAATTTACAACATGTTTGTGCTAGCTACAGTACCAATCTTTTCTACCAAACCATTTTTATTCAGCAAACATTGGAGAGGTTTTTTTTAAAAAACATAATCAGCTATCATTCGGATTTACAGTACCACCTCAACTTGACTGGCCCATTCCAAAAAATTCATTTCCAGGGCCTTTTTATTGAGAAATTTATAGCATAGCTTGCTGGTGTACTTTAGATAATGGTGTTGTCGCATAACCCAAGTTAAGTTTATTTCAGATGACAAATTTCAGCAACAAGCCAGTTCAAAGTGCTTTAAATGATGAAAACATTAAAAAAACGAAATTAGACCAACAAAAAGAAAAAAATGCATTACAGTGGCAAAATGAAATAATGAAACGCTGTATTCCAGATTAGAATTAATATATGTTTCATCCATTTTTGATCAAAACCATCTCAAAACAAATTTTTTTTTAGCCTTGATTTAAAGGACCTCAGTGTTTTTACAGTTTTTCACTTTTCTAGGAAGTTTGTTCCAGATTAGTGGAGCATAAGAACAGAATGCTGCTTCTTCATGTTTGGTTCTGGGGTGCCTGGTTTTAAAGTAATAAATTATTGCTGATATATTCTCATTCAGTATTTTCTGGAAAAGAGCAGAGTTCATTGTATATTCAAATGTGTCATGTCATCCAGGACCTGAAGGGTCAATGGAGTATTTTTTAATCTAAAATTCTGTGATTTTTTTCTTTTCTTTTTACACCAGATGAAATAAACGTTCTAAAAAAAAATTTTGTTCAGTTTTGTTATGTCAGTCCACAGAATATTTACTAGAAATCGTGGGGATCATCAAGATGTTTTTTGACAAAAGGGAGGTGGGCCTTTGTGTTGTTTTTTTGTCACCATTTATTATTACCTTTAAATTCTCCATAGATACAATTTGTGCTGAGTCTTTTTCTTATGGTTGAATAAGGAACATAAATCTTAAATGAAAAAAGGGATACATACAGTGTGTTTTTTTCTTGAAAACTTTATTTAAAGATTTTCATTTTTTACAAACATTAAGCATAGCAGGGGCTTGAATCTTTAGAAACATTCCAAAGCCGTCCCATCCAGTGGCATGTGAAGGCGGAGATGAGCCCGAAGTATAAAGAGAGCAAAACAAGAACATTTACAATCACAGACAAAAACAAGAAAACGTAAAATAAGTCCCAAATTGCACATGAAAGCAGTAATAAAGAAAATTAAAGATATCTTATTTGTGCACCTATACATCAACAAATGTACATTTAAGACACATGACATACACGATACTGCAGCACACAAAATCACAGTAGCATTGAAGTATTTGTAATTATTTATATCTTCTCCTTCACGTGAAAGGCAGGCCCCCAACATAAGTGATAAATGACTTCCATGTTTTATGATAGGTATGTGTTGAGCCCCGCACACTATACACATACAGTGTGTTTAATGTTCTGATTTCGTTTGTGATCTCCTTGACCAGGTCTAGATGAGCTCTTGGTAGTCCAGCTGCTCATGGGATGGTTCACCACTGTTCCATGTTTTGTTTCCATTTGTGATTAGTGGCTTTCACTGAGATTTAATGAAGACAAAAAGCCTTTGAAATTGCTTTGTAACCCTATATAGATATAGGTCAGTTATTTTTTCTTAGCTTTTCTTATATTTTTTTCAACCAGGGGTGATTTATTTATTTATCTATTTTTTATTTTAAATATCTTTTAACCATTTTCTATTTAAGTGATTTATTTATTCTATAGGTCTGACAGTAATTAGGCCTGATTTGGCTAGTGAAACTGATGTAACTAATATAGTCAATATCACTTAAATTTAGTTTAAATTAAATTTAGTATTAAAACTAAAGCTTTCATAAACTCAACATTTAAATTACTTTTTTACACATTTTGGGTCATGGGACTTTCTAGTTATGATACTCTATGCATTTATTATTACCTTTCACCCCAGCTGCTTCACAAGCGATGTGATCTCCAAAACACAACTCAAAGACTGACTCATACGAACAAAAAGTAAAGACAGCTATGCCAGAATCTTTTACATTGATTTTAGCTCTGCTCTTATTCCATCATTCCCAGAGATTGACAGAGAAACTTCTCTTACTCTGCTCTGAACACTTTCAGGTTATCTGCACAGAAAAAATATATATATTTTCTTACCTTATTAGGCAGATTATTTAGTTCCCTCAAGGTTGTGAGCTCAGTCCACTGCTGTTTACCCTGTTAGGGCAATTCTGTACAACCACACGAGAGAAACATGTTTTAAAAAATGCACCACAGTAGTGGGATTCATTCTGAATGAACTCCCTGAGTGTGGAACTAAAGGACTGGTGCAGACACAACAAAATTTGAGTTCAACATGGAGAAAATGAAAAAGATGAGCAATAACTTCATTTAGCTCATGACCTGAGCACTTTGAAACAGTGGGAATATAATTGAATATTTGAAGTGCAGTTCTGTGATGACCTCAACTGGTGAAATAAAGCCTTTATGTTCATGAAACAAGCTAAGACTGTACTTTCTGTGGAAAGTAAAGCAAGAATCACTTCCAGCCAACAGCCTCACAATATTCTACAGAGCACTTGGGAGCAAGTATCTCTATTTGACACTCCAGCTTCATACTGGCAGAGAAGAGCGCCCTGCAGAGGACAGTGATGGGAGCTGAGAAGATCATTGGAGTGTCCTTACCCAATTTTCTGTCTGGGATCTGTCTCAGAACTGCTGCAGGAACAGGAAGGACACCTTGTGCGCTCTTAAGTTTTTGAATACACAAATGTTATTGTATGTTTGGCATGTTTTGTCCATCGTAAATAATTGTATGTTTCTATTTATTAATTTTCTTCTTTTTTTATGCAATGTAGCATACAATAAATTAAAAGTGTATTAATTTAACTAAGAACAGCAAAGTATGTGTATGCTGTGATATTTTGTTTCTGCTGATTTTTTTTTAGTCTGTTAGAATTTTTATTTCATTGTGTTGATGTCAGCTCTCATGCTGGCCACTATATTCTCTCATGAGGTAAAGACAAGCTTCAAGAGTTCTTGGGAGTAATGTCTAATGTATTTTATGATTCCACGGTCAGCCGACTATGACCTACTGGAAAAGCATTACCCCTATCGAACAAGAGGAGTGGAGTCAAGTGGCTTGCTCATCCTTTTAACTTGCTGCAATAAACATTTTTCCTGTTATCGTTTGAAAAGCTGTGTCTGTTTTTACTGCCCTTACAGTTCTGACAGGCGACAGAGAATGAACTTTAAATTATATTTAAAAGCTCAACTATTTTCCAGAAATATGTCCATCAGTCCTGACAATCTCTTGAACCTGGTGACGTTCCTCTTACAGCCTGTTTTGTAAAACTCTAACTTTTGGTTATAGGAGACTATTGTTGTTTCTTGTTTGGATATAACACCTTGTTATGCCGCAATTAAGGGACAATTTTATTACATTTTAGGTTTTTATTACATGATGCAGAGTTATTACATAATGTGGCATAACACACCTGAAACTGCACTTTGTCCTCTAAAAAAATAGAGTGAATAGGAGCTTCACTTTGGAGAGATCCTTTGAATCTGTAACTTCATCTGCTCGTTTCTCAAAGGTAAATAAAATGCTTTGATCTGCAGGCATTTTAGGACCTTAGATTCCTTCTTAATTTAGAATCAGTCAATGTTGAATTGAGCTCTTGAATAACCCCTTTTCACAGTTACTTTGTTTAAAAAAATAATTTTGTCCATCAGGTTTCTGCTATCCTCAGCAACATAGTTTAAAAATGACTTACTGGCACAGCAGTAATAAAACTGACAGAGAAAAACAACTAAAATGTTTCTTCAGAGTGACCTCCATTGACTGAAGTTCCAGGGCACATCTTAACACTGTCAGAAAATCATCTTATTTTAGTTTAGATTTAGGATGGCATTTCTAAGTCAGTAAAAGATGCATGTCATTAATGGTATTCCATGGTCGTAAATTATTTGTGTCTATATTGTCCTGCTCGATGCATATGTGGCATTTCATATGGTTGACATTCTTTTACACTGGCATGAAATCTACAACCAAGAAACAATATTACTGATTAGGTAATATTCATCTGACTAATTAATGTTTTTTATATTCTGTTGGACTAGAGTTAGTTAGCGAATATTTATGAAATACCTAAGATTGAAGTCCAGTTTTCCCTTTCCTTCTTTTTTTTTCATATACCACCATTAGTAAGGAAATAACAGGACCTTTTTTGTGTTTTAACATTGTGCAGCAAAATTATTTCACTTAACTGGATCTCTTATAAGGCCCCCATTGTTTGTGGTTGCTGCAGAATAACAATAGATTTCACGCTTCTCCACTCGGTGGCTTGTGTGTTACATTGAGTGATCAGTTTTATAAAATGTGGAGGCCCTTTTATGGACTATTTCAATTTTAACTTATCTGCCATCCTGATCAGAGGTTTTGTCTGACTCTTGGGAAGCCGGGAGTCTTTCTCATTATTAGTTGCAGGAGGACCGATATAGATGCGCGGAAAGACAGCTAACTAAATGGAATTTTGAATGGATAACAATAACATGTACTTCCAGAGAGCTCAAAAAGTGAGCTCAAAAATTGAGGCTCATTTGAAATATCCTCGCTTAAATTAGTCACCCGAAACAGTTCATTCCGGGTTTATTTGGTTGCACGAATAAAGCTCAGGTGGATTCAGTTCCAGCTAATTCAAGAAAGGCTTAACAAGCCAGACTACTGTGTGTCCACATAATATTAAAGGCACCCTCGGTCAATCAATGCTAGATACAGCCTGAGGATGAATTATACATGGATTATTGATTATTATTTAATATACAGCAATTATTAATTATTAAATAATATTAATTAATTAAATATCAATGCCCATGAGTATGCTAAATACAGCATAAATAATAAGGGGAAGACCAGACGCATAAAAAGCTGTATGGTGTAATAATTTCAATAAGGTGGTGTTGCTTCACAGACAGTCTATAGTGTGTCACAGTGAGGGCTGAGAAGCACTACTAACAGTAAATTTCCAAATTCATTTTAATAAACCATATTTACTCATTGGGTAGGACAAGGTAATCTGTAGTCTCTTGTGAATTATTCAAACAAGCATATAACACATGACAGAAAATGGCTGACAGGTTAACTGTGTTAGAACATGATTTAAGTAAGGATTTCATAATATACAGCAATTAGGGATGCGGCAATACTGATACAAGATACATTATCTTGATTTTTCACTTTAAAATTTAGTTTTTGTTGTCATTTTTATCAATATTTTTTTTATCTAATTCACCATCATTTGTTGTAACAAGCAGAGAAGAAAATAAATGCTTAAAATGATGTCACAGAACATCTTGATTTTTCACTTTAAAATTTTGTTTTTGTTGTCATTTTTATCGATTTTTTTTTTCTCTAATTCACCATCATTTGTTGTAACAAGCAGAGAAGAAAATAAATCCAGTCTTCCAATTCATTTAACTCTTTTGTATGGTAGACATATTGGTATTGGTACTCAGTATCAGCAAGTACTCAAATCCAAGTATCGGCAATGTAGCCGATACTTGGATTTGAGCAAAGTAGGAGTTGGAATAGTGAGCGAGCGTTTTACATCGATTTTCAGGTTAGCAAGTTATCATTAGCATAGTATTTAGTTAGTTCTTTAGCGTAGCATTTTTGGTGTAGTTACTTTCCTTTTACTACGGCTCTGTATCAACCACACCTCCGAAGCGAGGCGCTATGAACTGCTTGCAGCACAAAATCTGAGTGCTCTGTTATGCAGATGGTTACCCCTACTTACTGAAATTTTCTCATTACCTATGATAAACGTAATAATAAAGGATAACTAACATTGTAAAGTGCAAGTCAAAGACAAGTCAAATTCTCCTTGGTGGATGACCGCATATGGTTCAAATTGATCAACAAAAATATGACACTTTTATAATTTGGTGCAATATAAACTAAATTAAAATAAATGTAGAGCAAATGGTATGATGAATCTCATTGTATAATATGTGCAGTACACTGAAAATACATTTTTTGTCTTTTATGAATTTGTTTTTCCATTGTGTTCTGTTACATTCACATAAAAAATGCCAAAATGTTTCTTGGTGCTTAGATGTGAAGCTCTGTTTGTTGAACCTACAAACACGGTATGAGGTTTTTATTCCGAATATGGAAGAACAAAAAGATTGTTTTTTAAAATGTATTTGTGGATTACAAGGCACATTAGCAACAATGTCAGTGCAACGTCAATGAAAAAACAGTATACGTACCGCGACATTGTTACCTTCTTTATGTAAAACCAACATAATAAGTATTTGTTTTTTCTAGTGCATCAGTAAGATCACCAACCTTTAGGAGATGGTAAATAATTTATGACAAGCGTGTCACAAACAGTCCTGGTCTTGGAGTTTCAGACGCAGTTTGCTCTTGCAATTACCCACAGTAAAATGGAAAAATCTGTCGACAAATACGCAAATAGAGGTTTTTATGTGCTTTGTGGATGAAAAGCGTGAATGGTTCTTTTGTGAATAAGTCATTTGGTCTCTTTGTGAAGATTGTGCTTTATTGAAGAGCAACTTTTCTGTGTTATTATAAATAATTGGTACCTCACAATGGCAGACAGTAAAATAAAGAGATTACAGCTAAAAAAAAATCAACAGGGAAGATGGAAGATACATTAGACTGCGGTCTTGTACATCCAGTGGAAACATAAAAGGAAGAAAGGAGAGCCCTTCATAGCAATAGACATTTTACAATGGCCCTGAGGGAAGATGGCACAACAGGGGAGAGGAGACACAAGTGTTTTGATTAGGTATACTAATTATCTTCAGGCCGTTAGCAAAGAAGAGAGAGCATTAAGTTAAATGGCCTGCTCCAAATTCTCTTTGTTTCAGAAACATAAATAGCTCGACGATGAATCGGATCTTCATCTCCTTCTCACTTTACTTTCCCCTCTGACTCGCCCCTGATTTCTCTTCATTTGAAGAGACCAAAACGAGTCGAGATCTTGTTCATTACGATGAAATCCGACGTTAAACTGTTCCACTGTTAAATTAGCCCTTTGTTCGACATGAATCCATCATTATGCATAAACGACAACTTAGTTCACACGCCCAGGTCTCCACAGACCAATGAAACAACTACAGCTCTGCTGCCACACTTAGACGATAATTATAGTATATATTGTCACAGTGGATGCCTCCTGACAAACACGCCATATGCAGATTGGCCAGTTTAACAGGCGAGGGATAAATCAACATTTATTGTGCACCAACGCTGGGGAAATATTTATCCTGCAGGACAAATGATGTGTGTGACAAAGCAGCCATATTGGGAGAAGTAAATAAGGCATATTAACCGTTCTGCTGATGTTGTGTTCCCAGACATGTTCAAGAAGGACAGATGGAGGCAGTGAGACATGCAACCCTCATCGTTATCTCAGCCTGGGCAGAACGGCATGTGATTTAATCAAATGAAAATAATCTCAGCTTTGATTATGTGTGCACTAAGTAGCTAATGGGAATTAACTGGGCTCGACTGACCATAAAGAATGGTCAGCTAAATGTCTCATATTGAAACTGTTTTTCCTCCTTTTACCTTACATTAACATTCCTGACACTTTGTGTGCTCCTGTTTTCTCTCTCTGTTTTAATCCGTTAGACAGAACACTGGCCATTCTGAGCGAAGTCCACTGTAAGGTCTAGCCGTGGGAATGAAAGGTCATCAAGCAGACTCAAGATATTTCTTTTCAGCAGCAACCTAAGCCACCCACACATAACACTTTGCACTACATTATCTGTCCTGATGAAAAAAAGCCATGCCATCTTTCATCTAACCTGAGAAATGTCATCCTTTTTTTACCCTTGCCTTGTGGTTCCCGCAGCTTGTTTGTGTAGACCGTTGAGGTGCACTGGCTGTCACCTGTGAGCCAACATGATCTGCCAAAGATCTGTGCTATAAAGCACAGTTTTATTTTATGTTCTTTAGAATGTATGTTCTAAAGTTTAAAGAAATATGACTGAAAACACAACACCGTTTCTACATAATTTATGCAGTCTTTAAAACGAATAATAAACATGTGATTTTTTTTGAAGGCGTAACAGCAATTACCTCAAGGGGAGATTAAAAAGAGACAGATCAGTGAAGATTCTCTGGGGGGAAGTAGGCACTAACAGTAACACATGCATTGTTATAAAGCTGAATATGTGTCTGTACCATTTTTTGCTTGCAGTGACTGCAGACCTAATATTAAGTTGATAGTCTCTACTTTTTTTTTTTTACAAATTTAACTGTATGGCAGAGTTTTCACTGCAGCTATTATCGAGACAACCTTGAGTTTATTTCTCAGCAGGCCTGGTAATGCTAGATTTGGGGGGTAAAAAAGCTACTGTTTGTTTGAGTTGTCAACTTTCAGTCTGAGTTGTTTGTCACCTTTCTGTGCCAGCCTCACTAATGGAATCGATTCCCAGGAGGCCTTGTTTACAGTTATCTGGGATGACATACAGGTGTTGTTTGGATTTTTACTAGATAAGGGTGTAAACTACAGCTCGGCCCTCAGGTTTTCTCAAACTGAATGGAAGTAAAAGTGATTACACAGTCAAGCTGTCCGGGAAGCCCGGACATCTGATCCATTCGACGCATATGGTTCTTAGGCTTGTGCAGAAATTACATTATTAAAACGGTGGGTCCTTAACTGTAAATGAATGACGCTGGAGCTTTTGAATGGAAATTTTCTTTAATTAACATCATCATGTACAGTTTAAGAGTCATGCATGATGGAAAGTTAATCTGTTATGACACAAAAACAAAGTCAAAACAGAAGAGAATATTTCAAGGTGTGAAGAAAATAGAAAGTGGAAAGTCACCAGAAGTCAGAATCCCAAGTTTTAAAAGTTCTTCATCGACCTCAGAATCCAATTTGGGTGCCTTAATTTTTTTTTTCATTTATGACCATTTGAGTTTCATTTATTATTCATACATTAATTTTACAATATAACCTCCATGAATAAACATGATGCTATGAATAAATACGTAGTTATAAGATTGTTTTGCTAATAGCCTGGAGTCCGCAGATAACAATATGTGAAACCCATTGGTTTTTGAACTGGGAATTGTCACACAGATAGGTTGGATTTTATGTAATTCTCAGTTCTGACTGTGAGGATAAATAAAACATTAAAGTAGCACCTGTTCCTCGTCCAAAGTACTTTCCACATATACTGGAATTTTGGGAATACTCTTTTGAAACGTTTCTGTTAAAGCAATTCGCTTAAGCAGGTAATCTTCTTGTCTGCAGCTGTGTTTTTGTAAACACTTGTGACATTTCATAGAAATCAGTGGAGAACAATAGCGGGCTTGTCATAGGGAGTTTCGGGAGCTTTCCTAGAACTCTTAGTCTGTTCTAGATTTATTCCTGGAAAGTTAGCTTTTATACCCCAAATGCAGCCACATGCACCTGCACCTATTTATTAGCCCTCACTGCTGTGCTCAATTCTGCACGGTTTGCAAATATCGTGGAATGATTTTATCTCAGCTATTTTGATATTGTTTGCTAGCTGCAACCAGGCGTCAGTAGTTCTCTCGTGCTTTGATAGGAAGGCCCTCTAACTTTCTAAATATAAGTCGCCACAGCATGTGAAAGTTTGAGATATCAAAAAATCATCAATTATCCACATACATTTTTAATGTATGCATTTTAAGCGTATAAAACAATATAAGGTAGTTTTAGAACAGTTCTTACAATTCGGATTTCTTTTGTCAAACAAATAATTCTTATTGCCACACCAGTAAAATATCTGGTCAAACGTTCTTTTGTGAATAACAATTGAGTTGGCCTTTTTTGACACTGGAACATGATAACCTGTATATTGTTGCCCCTTTTAAACGGGCCTGCTCAGCTATGTTGAAACTATTTTTATAGCCCTGCTGTGATCTGTGAAACAAGACTGACTAAATACATGTCTTGACCTTTATAAAAAGCCAATGATCCCATTAGGGTCACATTCAGAAACACAAGTAGATGCATTTACGTACTGGTGACAGATTAAGACATTTATTTATATATGAAAATTGTTTCTTAGTACTTTAACAAAAGCCTTCACTGACACATTATTGCTCTTTTGGTCATTTTCATGATTCTGTCCCAAAGATGAGCCAAAGCTCTGTGTTGTTTCAGCTCTAGCCTGATACATGAATCTAAATCCACAAAAGAACCTCTCTGAAGGTCGGAAAAAATTAAATCCATACCATACCAGATGTAAATAACTGCCTTACCGTCGTTACTTTGATTCAACCTGGATCAGTTTTCCAATAAATAGTGTAGTTACTATGAAACTTCAGGAATCTGACTCCTTAAAAATACCTCACACTTCTGACAAAAGGCTTTGGGTAAGACCTTCACCCTGAATCTAGAGCTGAAAAAGTATTTTTTCCTACAGATAATGTTCTTAAGGATAAAATAATGATCAACCTTGAAGAATAATGACCAATACGCTCTTAAAATGTCTGGCAAATTATTTATGCAAGCATACTTTATTTGTTTACAAATTAGTAAACTATTGCAGTGATCTATGATTGATTCATGATTGAAATATGAAATATGAAATATTTTCTACTTAGAAAATGAGTAGGTGAGACCTTGAATAGCTTCTCCCAGTTGGAAATAATTTATCTAATTAACAGATTAAAGAAACTGTAGATTCGGTTTTGGCCTTGACTGGAGACTTTTTCCAAAGTCTTCATTGGTAATAATTATTACCTGATAATCTCTCGATGGACAGCTTCTGTGAGATGCGTTTTATAACAGTGAGTTCTGCAGATGGAGTCTAGCAACAGAACCACAACAATGAGGCAGATATAATATATTATATTCATTATATTTATAATTTTTCAAGTGTTGTTGCTTTTTTCATTTTTTATTTGTTCTAACCAAGTTTTATCTTGCTTTCTTTCATGCTTTGAAATGTCCAGGATCACCCACAGAGTGTTTGATTTTATTACTTTTTTTAAATTGGATTTCCAGTCAAGCTGATCAGAAACTGCCAATAAAAGCTGTGGTTAATGTTATTTCTTGTTTATCTGGACAATTATTGAGAGCTTCATTTTATGATCTGTACAGCACTTTGGTCTCCCTGGATGTGTTAAGTGCTTTCTAAATGAAGTTTATTATTATTATTATTATTATTATTATTATTATTATTATTATTATTATTATTATTATTATTATTATTATTTTGAGTTTGTTTTACAACACAATTTTGATTACTAAAAGAATGCCCTTCCAGGTCAGGAGACATCATGAGAGTTTGCTCTGGTGATCACATGTGGATTTAGGCTAATGTGAAGGCTACAATGTAATAAACAAGTGATGAATCAATTCAGATGATGCACCCAGGGACTAAACATCTTTCATGTCCTCATATAAATGTTTTACTTTCTTTAATATAGAAAATGCTTTTACATTAGTTATTTTTGTTCTTTCTTTGTTTCTGCTCTGTCTTCTCAAACCCCCTGATGGACATTGAAAATGGCCGTTCGTACTGAGCCAGGATCTACTGGAGGTTTCTTCTTGTTAAACTGAGTTTTTCCTCTCCACTGTAGCTACATGCTTGCTCAGTATGAGGAATTGCTGAGAGGATTGCGGTAGTTGGAGTCTGTATTCATGGGCAGTGTTGGGGAGAATACTTTGTAATAGTATTTAGTTATAGAATTCAGCATTCTAGCTCCAGAGGAGAAGAACAAACTCCCACAGGAAGTGGGGAGACCAGAATTTATATAAGGACCCTTCTGCCGGAAGTAAATTATGTCCACTCATAACCATGGCCGGGTGCTATTTGGACTTCCTTCGCTGGCAGGAAAGAGACACATTAGTTTCTGGGAGAAACTCACTCCAAGGGACTCAAAGACTGCAGAATCACAAACACGGATGAAACAAACCCATTGTTTACCCTTAAATCGTGCCGAAACCTTCTCTGAGTTACAGACTGTCGTAGGAGAAACAGGACCTGACCCCCGAATGCATTGGGGACCTGAACCCAGCCAAAGTCACATTCATTTGCTGCCCCAGTGCCGATAAGAGGTGAATGCCATGTTGGAGAACTCCAAAAGGTACTGTTTTAGTGAGTGCTGGAGTCGATTGTTACGTACCTGAGCCAGAAACTAGGAAGTCGACGTCTGAAGTCAGAAGCTCCCGGTGCTACTAGCCTGCTAACTAGCTGAGCAATCCTTTGTTCACCTGCTGGCGAACAAAGCCCCCCCCTCATCAGCACTAAGAAGCCTGGAGAACTCTAATCATTAATCAGGTCTGTCTGGGAATAGGCAAAATTAGTTTTGCATAATAGATTTAAGGGTTGTGTTTCACTGTGATTCATTACTGTGAGTAATATTTTATCTGCTACTTGTTTGGGTGAGACCAGGCCGCTTGGCCTGACGGAATGTTTTTCAAAGAGTTTTATTTTCTTTGTTTAATGTTTAATAATTGTATTAGAGTGGCTCTAAACACCACCACGTGGGTTAGAGGTTACCGACATGCTAAGGTTGGTCCACATGTGGTTTATGCCTGCATTTCAAAAATAGACTGCTATCGACGATGTTCAAAGTAGAGATCAGTTTAAGAACAGAAAACTCATCTTATTAGCCGTGTTTGAACCCAACTTAATGCATCAAAATACTGGAATTGGATTATTTACTGCCATGATCAATCTATGAATAGATGTAATTTTCCAAAGGTTAATGTCTTCTTATCCAAATAATTTTAAAACAAAACATTTTTTAATGCAAACAATGTTTTATTTTTCCTTACATTGTTTATTTTTTATATATTAATCAATTGTGTTAATTAGTTAAACTAATCACATTAGCTTTCATTCTAGATTTTCAATATAAGCCTTGGTCGTTTAAAGCAGATTCAGATCCAGATTCCTCCAGAACTGTGACATCATAATTTATTGGGGGGGGGGGGGGGGGGGTTCAAATTTTTTTGCATATTTTTCCATTCATTGTTCTTTTATTTTTGTGGTTATTCATTTACTTTTCCTGATTATTTATTATTTTATTTTCCTTCTTTTGTAAATAAACTTTTGAATTTTGGAACACAGAGGAAACACCGGAAGGATGATTAAAATAAGAAGTTAAAATATTAAAATAAACAGTAGGAAATTAGATTAAGTACTAAAATACTGATAAAAATGTCAAGACTGATGGCATTTTAAATTAGACAGTATAAGACAATGATAAGATATGATCAAATAAAAATACAAAGTAGATAAATAATTAATAAATAATAATCAGTTAAAAGCTAAACTAAAATTCAATCAAATAAAATATGCAGAGTAATTAAACAGATATTAATAAATAATAATCAGTTAAAAGCTCGACTAAAAAGGTGAGTCCTGAGCCTGCTCTTAAAAACATGAATGTTCTCTGCGGCCCTGAGGTCCTCCAGCAGACTGTTCCAGAAGAGAGGGCCACAATAGTGAAAAGACACCTCACCATGAGTCCGTGTCCTGACTTTGGGGATGATAAGAAGACGGCTGCCAGAGGAGCGCAGAGACCGCGAGAGATGGTGTTTGTGTAAATATCTTCAAATGTAACGTACGCTTCAAACCACTAATTATAATATTAGCAGCTGAATCCACCACTTGTTAAATCTCCTGGTCTACGTAGCCGCTGTAAGTTCTCCCCGCTTGACAGTGGTGTGTGTGTGGGGGGGGGGGGGTTCGATTTAAACCAAGAAGCCAACATTCTATGGTTGATTACGTTCTTTTTTAAGTGGGCCAGAAGCATTTATGATGTAATGCTTTGAACCAGATGATCAGTTTCTGAAGTTCAGTGATGGAATCGCTGCCATCTACTGTGTTATTCTGAGACACAAAGGAAAGAATGAATGGAAAAGATTCTTTAAAACGTGTTACAGCATTGTCTGATAATGTTCTAATGTAATTAAATTTTCTTTCAGATTTGGGAAAGTCATGCAAAGTAAATTCAAAAGTAATCAAAAACTGGTCAGATAGGACCAGGTTATGCCTGGGTTAGGAATGTTACTGCCCCACACTCAATCCTGTATGTCAGTCCAATGCCTAAAGTGTGATGACCCGAGTGCGTGGGTCCCTTCAGCTGCTCCATCCAAAATGGGATGGATACCGTTTCTCTGGTTCAGTTAATATATGCCGTTATTGGCATATATTAAAATCACAAGACTCTTAGCTTTCTAATGATATGAAACTTGTATAAGTTCACAGAAGCTAGAAGTTAGAATATCAGTGGATTCAAATGTGGCAGTGGGTGGAATTACGTGCCATCATGTCAATAAGGCATTGCAATCTGCTACAGCATATAGGTGTTGATCTGCCATTGTCTTGTCTGCTCCTCAGAGCCTGAGCTGTCGGGTGAAGTGGAGCAGAAGCTTGTAGCCCACCCATTGGAGTTGCTACTTCACAAATCCAGTCTGTTTTATGCTTCAGTTGCTTAATGTTCCCTTTGTCTTTGATTACTGTTATTGCTAAATGTTTTCATTAATTGATTCCTGTGTTTAATTTGTTTTTACATATTTTACATACATTTTCTTTTTAAATGTTTTTTATACTTCAACTACTAAATGTTTTCTTTTATTGATTCTCTGTTTTAATTTTCACACTTTTGTCATGTACTTCAATTCTTTACCACTGAATCATATAAAGCACATCGAATTACCTTGTGTTGAGAGTGTGCTATATAAATAAAATTGCCTTGCCTTGTTTTAGACTGCGTTTTAGCGTCTGCTATGGATTCACAGTGATTTGAATGCAGAAATAGTCAGAAATGCAATTTTGAGCTCAATTACCTTAAAATATGTACTTTAGCATCAGACAATGCCACAGGAACGTGTTAATGACATGAAAAAACACAATTTATATCAGAGTGGGTCTTTAAATGGCAAACTTTCTGATTATAATGTTTGTATGATTTTATTGAACCAACTTTTCCTGTAAAGTGCCTTGAGATTACATCTTTTGTGAATCTGCGGTAAATAAATATAACGTGTATTTTATTTATTTATTTATTTATTTATTTATTTATTTCAAGATATATTTCATGTCTACAGACTCTGAAAAATTGCAATCACAGTCATTGTTACCAAAAAAACAGAATTTGTGTATATGTACACAGCAGAGAGACTTATCTAATTGAATCTATTTCCTTTGCAGATGATGAGTTCACCTTCTGTCATGGTGGATTTTGTCCGATTTCCATGCTGTGGAAATATGGTTTTATTTCCTGGCTTATCTCAGCTGCCTCCAACTCATCTCATCCTGCCTCTCTCAGCAGCTTTTCCCCATCACCTCTCTCTCTCTCTCTCTCTCTCTCTCTCTCTCTCTCTCTCTCTCTCTCTCTCTCTCTCTCTCTCTCTCTCTCTGTCTATCTCTGTGACATTACCACCACAAGCAGAGAAATGATGGTAATTGGCCATTTTGGCTTGGACAGCTACTAACATAAAAGCAAAAGTGGCTTCACCTTGGAGTATTGGGCCCTATAAGCTCTTCAACAGTTTTCCCCTTAATAACCAGAATTTTTGCTCACGTTTTTTGCACTCTCTGAAGCATGCATTAAAACACCAACGTGCACCCAGGTAAATGGATAAACAGAAATAGGACACATGAACACTAATGACCATGAGTCTCAGCTGATGTTGCCATCTTCCTGATGGACATCACTGTACTGCTGTGTGGACACAGATAGGGTCACGTTGATAAATACAGCTCATGTCCAAAAAAAAATCAATTAGAGATGTAAAAACAGCCAAGCAAAAAAATTGAAATGACAGAAAACTGGCCTTCACATCCTTTGTCATCAACCTGTAATCAAATCTAATCGCATGTGCATTAGCTTACTTGAATAAAGTCATTATTAAAGAAATCCTTCCTACATTTCCAGGTGAAATGTTTTATGTTATCTCATGTTATAACCTTCAATTTCATTTTAATTTTTCATGGTAAGATCAACAAAAATGTGTGCATGGTACTGAAGTGAAAGGACATTTTCCTCATTGTTGTTAATATTTTTTGCAGATGAAAACGTTTTAGGACCTTTAGGTAGGTCTTGGTAGAATTACCTATTTAAGATGTCATTATCCTATGACGATGATGATTAGATATTAGTGTTGTCAAACAATCAAATGTTTTTACCTAATTAATTACAGGGTATTAATCCTGACTAATTAACATTCAAAAATATGACTCAAAAATAAATTTTTGGGTGTATAGGTATGTAGGTGTATAGTTTTCCAAGGAATCTATAGGTAATTCATAAAAAAGATGGGCAAAGAAACAGATCAAGGATATTCCTTTTTTTTTATTCACCTTATTTTAACATTTAACAATTCTGTTAACAAGCGGAGCTCTTCTGTGAGGTAGCTTGAACTATCAAGTAAAAATTAAATACATAAAATTATTTACTTTTGGACTTAAGTGCAACAGTACATATAGAAAAGTCTAACATAAAAGCAAATAGCACACAAACTTAAATAAATGTAATAATGAGAATGTATATACATATCAGGGGTTGAGTTAACTAAAGATTTTCCATATTTGACCAGATTATTAGAACTTTGACAGTAAAATCTGAAAGCTGTCATTTTTACTGATTGGTATTCAAATGCGCAGATAATTTCAACTTTAGACCTGGATTCCAGGTAAATAAATCAGTTAAAGAAAAGATTCCCAGACACTTTGATCAAGGCACATCGCTGACTGAATATTGAAAAGGTTATCAGACTTCGGAGCATGACTGAAGCCTTTGCAGCTACAACTTTGCAACTGGAGCCCGCAGCTGGAGCATACTTTACCGATCTGGAAACGGTTTGTTCAGAGTCTTTTAGAATTTGAGAAATATTTCCTCATTTTAAAACTTTGAAGCAGCACTTAATTATAGTCTCCAGTTTGGCAGCAAAGCGTGGATTCAACCTCCAGAACAAGATCTTTTTATCTGTATTTATTTAGAATCATTGAGTTAACGTTTCGAGCAAACGCTCTGAGTCTGACGAAGAGCATTTGCTCAAAACGTTACCTCTCTGAGTCTAAATAAATTGACTGTAAATTGGAGCAATACAGTGTGCAAGACGTTTTTATTTGCCTTTTTCTACATGATTCTTACTTTCGACTCAGCACCTCCCCAATATTTTTGGGGAACGGATGTGCGTGTGTATCTTCTTTTATTTGTGTTTATTTAAAGTTCTCCTTTACTGTAAATCTTGAAAAACTGAGATTTATTTCATTAAAATCAGTCACTCTGTGTTCTGAAAGCATGCTGCATACGTATATAAAGACAAGAGAGCAGAAAACGCCTGAGTTTAAAAAAGCCAAACAACTATACGTCACCATGCTAACTTAACATTCATGGCCTCGACTACCTAGCTTTGGACCGCTCACGGGAATGTTGTTTTTGGCAAGGTGAAAGCCAAGCCTCTTGCAGCTGCTAGAGGACACAGAGCTTAGAGTTCAGACTTTGAATTGAGGTTGAACTTAAAAGAAGGATCTGTACCATCACAACCGTGGAACAACAGCTCCCAGGCTGTAAGTAGTATTTTACTTTTCATCCAGTGTTTTACTTTTCAATTATGGTGTTAAAACGTGCCAGGACAATGAAATGTACTACCTCGGCTAACAGCTAATATCTGTGACCACATCCACCCAGAGATGTTGTTTGTTTAACTGTATTCAAATGTAACCTATTCTTCAAGCCATGAATTATAATATCAGCAGCTGAATCCACCGCTCGTTAAATTTCCCGGTCCTATGTAGCTGCCTTGAGCCTTTTCTGCTTGTCAGCGCGATGTGTGCAGGGGGGAAAAGCTTGCTCGTTCTGAACAGACTATTAGCTCAAATCAGAGGAGAAAACTCGCTGGATTTAAGCATACTACTAAGCAAAGGACAATAAATTATCAAGGAGTACTTAATAGCAAAGAGGGAGACAGTGGCACAAAATACCTGTCTGCCGTGGCGTCCTGAAGACTGTAATTCCAGTAGCTGCAATAGAGTCCTGCTGCTGACAGTAGCACGTCGGCTCCAGTCTTGTTTGGTAATGCTGCCTAAACTGGGTGATAAACTCTGTCCAAGCCTAAATACCGGCACCATTTTTTTTTTCTCATGTTACTGATTTTAGTAAACAGAGACTGTGTAAGAGTAGTGTTGCACATAGCCAATCAACATACAGAAACTTGCATGTCATTAATGTTACTGAGGAAGCCCATTGCATCTTGTTGAGTCTCAAAGCCCACTCCCACACTGAACTGGCATAAACTGAAATAGACTGGATTTTTTATTTTATTTCTTTTGACAGAAACCAACTCAGATGGATTTCTTTCATACCAGAGAACACTGAAAAATAAATCAAAACACCAGTGAAGGAGAACTTAAACCTTTATTTTTTCCATGAATAATCTAATTGAGATTCAGAATCTCTTTTTCAAGGAAGAGTCCTGACAAAGACAGCAGTATAATAGTTCCAACCATGGAACCAACCCCATGAAGCCCCTTGAGAAGTCATCTATCTGAGTCAAATGTCCAAAACCTCATGACAACCTCTGCAGCAATCCCACTATTTGATTATACATAAATGAACGTACATTACTATACCACGAGAAGAAGGACCCGCAGCAGGAGTCTTCTGAATGCAACTGCTTGATTTCACATTATAAGTAGTCCTCCCCTCCTTTCCCACCGCATAGAATAAAAAAATAAATAATAATAGTAAAACAACATTATGACTGGATTTTTTGGACCGTATTGATCAAAGTGATGGACAAAAAACAGTCAACCTCTGATATATATATATATATATATATATATAAATATATATATATATCCCAGTCCTGACCTGGAGGTAAGGTCTGATTCTGATCGAGTCTCAGACCACGTGATTGGCCCATGTGATCAGTTTGGGACATCCCTGATGGTTTCATAGCTGGCTTTTATATTGAAGCTTTTGCAAAATACATATACTGGTCTGCAATAACTGGGTATTAAGAATGAGAACAATGCAGTGGATTGATGAATGGAGTTTATAGGCATGTGGATGGAAAAACATAGGGCCTAATTAATTAAAATTCCAAATAAAGAGAGTCATTCCATGTGCTGCAAACAATGTGCGCCAGTAGGTTTTCCTTTAATTTCCAGTTGATCTATTAAGATTCTGTAAGCAATTCATAACAGGCACAAGGAGCGGTATCTGAGGTCTCTGGGTGTTCTGTTGTGTGCGCCAGCTTGCCTTCCCCTTGCACTGCACCATAGCCAGAGAGAGGAAAAATTGGCACAGTGAGTTCATGATGCATTTTTGTTGAAAAAAAGGGACATATCGTCATAACTGTAAGGTTAATGACCATTAGATAATAAATTACTATAAGGTTATAATGTGGGTGAATAAACTTAAGTTGAATCATGGTGCCGCAAAGTTAAGACATGCCTTTCACAGACACAATGATTTTCATGTTTGATAAATGGCACTCCACTTTGAACGGCTACTTATTTGAATGTTCTCTTCTCAAAATGTGCACCTTCTGACAAAAACGGCCACATTGGATATTCATCAGTGTTGGGAGTAACGCATTACAAAAGTAATGAGTTAAAGGAATATATTACTTTTTTCAGTAACTGAATAATGTAACACGTTGCTTATAAAATTTACAGCAATATATTTTGGTGTGTGTTTAAAAGGCACAATGTTCTTTGCAGCTGTTTAGTAAATAAGTTACTGCATATTTTTGTGCCACTGTGTAGTTTGCGCCCGTTTTAACTAACACAAACGTTTGATTAATCTGGCCCTTAGAATTCATAAGCCTGAAAGAGGCAACACAGATTTGGTTGTGAATGCTCTGGACAATAATTTCAGCAAAGGAGAAAGGACATCAACTTATCAAACTGTATTTCTGGCAGACTGGTTAAGGATATTGCTTGCTTAAGAATGGACATAAAATATTCAAAGTCCTATCCTGTTACTCATTATCATTGTCCAGTGAACTATTTTGAAGTATCGACGGTCACCAAGAAATATTCTATAAAATTTGATCACCAAACTCATTCTTTTTTTGATATGGGAAAAATAAATTTCTTCTTTCTAGCTCATAGAGGTATTCCTGGTACTGCAAAGGGTGGAGACATTGTTAAATGGTAAATGGCCTGCATTTGTATAGCGCTTTACTCAGTCCCTACAGACCCCAAAGCGCTTTACACTACATTCAGTCATCCACCCATTCACACACACATTCACACACTGATGATGGCAAGCTAGGTTGTAGCCACAGCTGCCCTGGGGCGCACTGACAGAGGCGAGGCTGCCGGACAATGGCGCCACCGGGCCCTCTGACCACCACCAGTAGGCAATAGGTGAAGTGTCTTGCCAAAGGACACAACGACTGAGACCGTCAGACCCGGGGCTTGAACTGGCAACCGTCCGATTACAAGGTAAACCCCCAACTCCTGAGTCGCAGTCGCCCCGAACATTCATAGAGACAATGAATTTCAACCATTTAAATTTCTCAGAAATCATCTTCTTTTTTTATTCTGCTAACTCCTGTTTCTGCACTTGGTTCATAAATCATCTAAAACACACAGCTGTTGGGTCACACACACACATCCATCAGGTGGCGCTACTCTGCTGAAGCCCCACAGGAAGTGGTAACCAGGGTAATCTATAAATAGGATTGCCCCCCCAGCTGCCCGTTCTTAGCCACATAGCCTCCGGCCGGGGCTACCAAGGCAAAATCAAAGACTCAAAGAACCTTCCTTCGAGCAACCCCGACGGACGATCGATCAGGTTACTGAAAAACATTGATAAACAAACCCTAATGTTGTGCCTAAAACTCTGCAGACCATCCCACATGCTGCTGCCGGCCGCGGTGGGCAACAGAAGAGAAACAGAATCTCCAATCCTATTCCTTGGCTAGCAGAGGAAAGCACGAGTTTCTGGAGAAACTCGTTTCAAGGAACCTAAAGACTGCCGACACCAGGTGAATCCTAAATATTGATCAACAAAGACGTTGTTTATCCCCAGAGCCTGACGAAACCCCTCTGAGTTTCAGGCTTCTGACTGCTGAGAAATGGGAGCGAAGCCACGTGTGCCGAGAGCCAAACCAACCAGAATCCGCATTTAGACACCAAGCCGATAAGAGGTGAATGCCGAACTGGAGAGCTCCAAAAAATTACTGTTTAATAGGGTGGACACTGATCGCAGCGCGGCCAGCCAGGAGGAAACCAAAGCCAGGAGCTTCCCACTGCTGCTAGCCAGATTAGCAACCTTTGTTAGCCTACTGGCTAACACTCCCTGGAGAATCCCCCTGTCCTCATCGACGAGCAGCAACTCGGAGGACTTTAAACATTCTATAAGGTCTGTTTGGGCAGAGGCAAGTTAGTTAGGAAAACTAGTTTAAAGGTGTTCCTTTTCTATTTATTGTTAACTTTTTGAGTTTCATCTGCTGTCTTTAGGTTAACCAGGCTTTGGCCTGAAGTTTTAATCAGTGCTTTTTAAAAGCCTTCTCCCGACAAAGAGTCCTTTTAAATCCTGTAATTTGAGCTACTCAATCAGACAGGAGTGTTACCCTTTTTGTTTAATGTTTAATAAATGTATTTGAGCCACTTTAAACACTCCACATGCGTCGCAGAGAGCTACAGCTAAGGAAGCCCACGTGTTTTGTTTAGACTGGCGTTTCCTAAACAAAGATCGCTATTAATGGTTCAAACGGAACTCAGTTTAAAAATAGATTGTTTAAGAACAGAAACACTGGGTCTTTTTACTGTCGTGATCAAGCCATAAATTAAGTAATTTTCCAAAGTTTGATTTCTTTTATCCAGAGAATTCCTAAACAAACATTTCTTGATCCAAAGTTACATTTGATTTTATTGGTTTACATATAAATCAATGGTGCTAAATTTGTTAAAATATTTAAAATTAGTGAAACTAAAGCTTTGTTTATGCTTGCCGCATGAACATCCCGTGCGGAAATGAGACGTGCGGAAACGAGACGTGCGGAACCGGCCGAGACGCTTTCTCGAAGCATTTATACTTTTTGCGGCTTGTCCTTGATGAGAGCCAATATTCTTGACGACTGTAGGGGGCAGCGTAGGGCTCTACGGCATGCATACAACACTACACCATAGTAGAAGTAGTAATCACTGTTGTTTACAAGATGGTGATACCCGTGAGCTTAAACAAAGCAGAACTTTTATGCTGTTAACTTAGGAAAAAATACGAAAAAGGAGACTGTCCTCTCCTCCATTAAAACACAGTTGATCACAGTGATCGCTATCGGCCGAATCATAAAGATGTCTATTTACGAACCTCCGGCAATACGTAGTTACAAATTTTCCTAGGTGCGCGGTGTGGAAATTTTGGGGCGGGAGGAGGCCGCGCGGAGAGGCACGGTTACTGAAATGACGTAATTTGAAATGACAGTGAAGCTGTGCGGATCTCGCGGACGCGGCAAGCATAAACCAAGCTTTATTTAGCTTTCCTTTTTTTCAGAATCTATGGTTTCTCATTTTATTACACTATTCATCTTTTGTGTTCTGATCTTTTAACTATTCATTTAGTATAATAATCGGTAGTGTGATCTTTTTCTATTGTGGTGATTAAAATGTTTTTCTTTGTTTTATGTAAATAAATATTAGGTTTGGAAAGTAACAGTTGTCATTTCTTGCTCAACACACACAGGTGAAGGTTTATGGTGAATAAACGGTAAAGAATTAATTCCTTTAGATTATGAGACTGACATGCACATTTGGCTATTAAAATAGTTCCTGATAACAGGTGGTGCCCGGAATAATAATAATTTTCCACAAATTATTAATTTTATGGACTGCCATAAGCAGAACTTTGACTATTAATAGCCAAATAGTTATATTTTTGGTAATATCCCCAACACAGCAATTACAGTTACACGCCCTTCGCTAGCTTTGGATATATGCAAGCTTCAGTATTATGAGTAAACTTAAGTATTATTTGATTTGAGTACGTTCGTCTGCTATGTGGCTTGTGGCAAACTGCAAATACAAACCTTCTATAGATTTGTTTGAACAATGGCTTTCTTCGTGTCACCAATGTTGCCAAACTCAGGAGAATTAAGCAATAGGTACACAAAAACAAGCCTTAAAGAAGTGACCTATCTACAATCTTCTTTGTGGCCTTAAAATATTAATTTTATTGAATATTTTTCTATCAGTGATAACTTCTCGAAAATATTCCCCCTGACTTTGATGTCCTGTTGAGAGCTGTAATAATAATACACAAGTTGTTGAATATTTTTATCATAAACAAATACTCTGTCTTCTCCCTGACTTTTTCTGTATACTACGACCCATAGTTATACCAGCTTTAGCAACTGTAAATGTATATTTATATTTTTATTGCAATCTGTCTCCTACTTTTTGCCCACTCATCATGATTGGTGATCATACTGTAGGATTAATTATGGATTAATGACTGGGGATATAACCTGTATTCTATGATGGGAAGGGGAATGGAGTGAAACTCTATCGTGAGCTCTAGATCTATGCAGCTCCTCTAGAGTTGATAGCTTTTTCTTTTGATGCTCTCCTTTTTTAGCCTGTCCATTTAGGTGTATCACCATGTCTTTGCAGCTTTGGAGTTGGGCACAATTACGCACTACTTTGAGTTGATAGTGTCACATGAAATTCTAATAAAACACATAGAGATGTATGGCTATAATGAAAAAAATTAAGTCACAAATGTTTTGCGAATCTACTTGAAGAGAGCTGCTCTGCTGTCTCCTGACATCAATGCAGCCTTCTAGTGTGCAGTCACAAGCCAAGGTAGACAAGATCAAGAATAAGAAATTTCTCTTTGACCTATGATGGACTACCTCTTTTCTGACTCACTCTTTTTTTTTTTGCAGTCTGTTTTCTTTCTGTTGCTAATGCAGGCAATTTGGGTTGGAGTAAGTGTTCACGTGTGAAACACATATACCCAGATTGACCAATCATAGGACCAGTATTATTCAGTTTCTCAGTGAATGAGACCGTTAATGAGCCTTAGAGAGGATCTGTTGGCTTGTCTGTATTTGTCAAAGCTAATTTAACTTTTTTCCTGCATAATAATTTCTATCACATTTACAAATAATTCTCATCGCCTTTTGATTTGCAATGCCATTGAATGATAGCAATTGGCTTCACTCCTTATAAAGAGAGAGAAAAAAATCCACTAGATATGTAGTTTAGAATTTAAATCAAGCCATTACCCGGCTTGTCTCATTAGGTGTTGTTGAATTCTATAGAGATGGCCGGCAAAAAAGAGTGAGATCATGCTTTTTTTCCTTAGCCTCTTTGGAAATGTGTAAAGCAAAAGAAATAATTTCAGAGGGTCAGAGTATAAGATTATAAAATTGAACACACTCCCATGCTGCAGAACATCCTCAGGCTTGGGCACCTTGTAACGAAGAATCCAATCGATGCCTGCAACCTTTATCGTCTAGCTCTAATGCTACCCACATCACAAAGTTTAATTCTTTACTTTCACATCAAATTACTTTTTGGCTCAAGGCACATTTTCTCCAAAAATGGTATCTCTGGTCACAGCTTGAGCAGGATGGCTGTGATATATTGACTGACATGGGACTGATGGCTGAATCCCAGTAGGGAGGATTCCTGGTTGCACATATCTAGCCTGAAATCTAAAAAGTATCTGCATGTGTAACTACACCTCCATGACAGAGTGAGATGCCTCACGCCTTAGGCCACCTCAGTCATTAGCACTGGACCAAAATTCTGTTGCAGTGCACAATCCCAGCCCGTTATCAGGTTTGGTGGAAGTTTCTCATTGAACCTGTCTTACAGTAGCCAATAATACAATCAGAGAGTGAACTAAACCTCAAGGCTCTGCCAGTTAATTAAAATCCTCCGAGCAAATTTGATCAATTTCACTTTATCATTTTTGATAAGTTCCTTCAGTTTCATTTTATGAGATTTTATTCCACTGAAAACCGTATTTGCCTGTGTGGTATCATTTCTGAAATAGACTCTATTCTCCACTGCACACTCAATCTGATTTTTAATAATAAAGGATTGTCTTGTAATACACAGTTCAACTTGAGTAAGAGCCATTGTGCAGTCTTTGGAAGAACTGCAGTGCCATCATGTGGAGGAGGTTGATAACCGCAGCTTTGAGTTTGAAACCTTTCGAATAGGCTGCGCATGCAATAAACAAAAAATATATGAAAATACATTAGATGTTAGAATCATAGGAATTTCCGAGTAAGACTTTTTTTTTCAAATTCTATTTCTATTGTGCACTTAAATTGAAATAATCAGTGTTTGCTTTGTGATCCAGTAGGTAAATATTTACAGTTTCAGTCGCCTCCTCTAGATGTCTACCTTTACTCACTTTTATCTGCTTAATAGAGAAGCCTTAAAAAAATAATGGAAATTCAAATTGAACAGTCTCATATTGTAGGAAATGTATAACAAAATAGATTAATGTGATTCTATGTATGAAAACCATTAAATGCTAAAATCTTGAGAGATCCTATGAAGACTGTCTAATAATTTTGACCATCAACTGATCGACTGATGAGACTGAACTCTTGCCCTATACGGCTTTTTACATCCAACTGGGAGACAATAAAAACCAAAGGGAGCGCACTGAGATTAATGAGATCCAACTGGGTTTGTACATAGTTTTGATAGTATATGATTTAGATATTTTACAGCCCTCGGGAATTATGGAAAGATTTACTCCTTATTAATGTTTAATGCTGTATACTTTCTTCTCTCTTTTACCTTTATCATCATGGTAAGCTTAAATTACATTTACTGTTAAACTAAAAAGATGGGAGAATTAGACTGAGTTAACGTGAGTGTGGAAAAGTGTTGGATTTTGACCTGAAAAACACATGAATCCTGGATCCTAACACATACCAGAGATTTACCTATTGATCTGACCCTGGTAAAATGTGGCCACTGCTTGAATTCTGTAACTGAACCGCCTCTAAAGAGACACAATAATGTGGTCAGAGGGCAACATTCATCAAGCAGATAAACCAGACAGCTCTTTTTTTTTAAAGAGCTTTTCTAAAGACAAATCAGTTAGCAAGACATGTTTGTTTTCAATCGCAGTACTAATTGCCTTTTATCTCTCCTCAGACCCCTCAGTCATCCCGACATTGTGTCCCACTGAGAAGACGACAGGATGATCAAAAAAAAAAGTTTTATCTACTTTTGTTCTCAGCAGCTAAACATCTCTTCTCCTGACTGTAGTCCCGCCCTTTATCACAAAGTCCCCTGGGTTCTTCATCTCAGAAACTTCCTGAAGAAGCGGCAGAGTCTGAATGCTTCTTTTTTGTTGTTTTTTTTCTTACTGATGCTGACCCACAAACACAGCCAAGTTTGTATCTGCCTGTGGGCTTGTAGAGGAAGACACAGAGTTGGTGAGAGGGGAGTAAACATCTGCCTCATCGGATTTGGGAGTTTTTTTAAGCCCAAAGAGAAAAGCTCTGTTAAATAGACCACACATTTATATCCACCCTGGGTTTGGTAACATTTGGCATATGTATGAGTATTTTGTTCCCTTTATGATGTAGATTTATGTGGCGTGTTCTGATTTAAATTCCTCAAAAATCTGCTGTTTCCTCCCTCGCTATGAAACAGGAAGTAGAACTGTGGTTGTCTTCCGCTCGTCTTGTTTATTGGAACCCGCCTTCCTGTTTTTAGATTCCTTTAGATAAAAGCTGAAAATCCCCAGCCAAACGCCTAACACACACACACAAACACACACACTAACAATCAGGCACGCTCTCGTCCTCCTCTACCTTATCCTTCTTCAACTCCTGCTATCTTTCAGACAGGCTTGCTGATGAGTTTTGTTTTAGGTTAAATTCCCTTATTGCTAAAAAAAACACACAGAGCTTTCCACATGCTCCAGCTGTTGTGTGAGCGTCATTAGGTGGATGGGTCAAAAGGCTCAAACTGATTGATTAACCCAAACTGATGGAGAATTGGGATCAAAGAGTCAGATGTCAAAGTGTGAACTATTAGGATGGGTTCAGATTAGCGTGTGTGGAGTGCCATGTGCAGCCAAGCCAGGAAGGTATGCAGGTCAGTCCAGCGGGAATGTCAGGAATGTCAAAGTAACTCAAACTCTTTTCTAACACCAGAGCCAAGTACTACTTGGATACTGTTTTTTTGTTTTCCAAAAGATGAAAACATAAACGTGTATGTCAGTAAACAAGATGTGAGAATTTGTCCATGTTAAAAGTATTTAATGTCTTCAGCTCCCCGCAAGGAAGATGGGGATCAGGAATTCCTCCCAGCTCTAGCACATGTGGTAAAATTCAACACTCTTGTTTCAGCCGCAGTGTTCCCAAACACCTGCGCAGAAAACAAGACTCAGCTGACCTCCCAGCTGTTCTCAAATCAGTTTCACATCTCCTGAATGCAGTTCCCAGGCTTTAGTAAGCCTTTCATTTGATATCATAACATATCTGACCCCCACCACCTTCCCATCCCCTCGCTCTCTTCCCTCCCTCCCTGTCTGTCTGGCTGGCTGGCTGGCTTTTTCACGGCAGCCTGTTTTCACTCAGTGGCTTTGACAAAGACTGGTAAAATAATTACAGCTGGGCCTTAACTCAGCCTGTGTTTGTCTCCGATAATCTCCACCGAGCCTACGGAGTACAATCTGTGTCATAGGAAAAGGAGGAAGGGGTTGATTGTTCTGAAATTGAGAGGCCGATGACATCATTTCAAAGAGCTCTGTTCAGCATGTTCGACACTCACATAGTAAATAGGCGGTGAAGTAAACCCACCATATGTCAACAAAACATTTTGATTCAGAGACCCATAGATCTTGGCATTCTCTCTATTGATTGCTGGTTGTAATGTTGCTCGCCACAGCTTTTCTGTTGCTCCGAATTTCTAACTGACAAGTAGTTGTTTGATTTAATTATATATTAAAAGTCTAACTTTAAGATGAACGCTTGGCCTGAGTGAGCCAGGATGTCTTCTGTGATGGCCAGGGGACAGCAGGAAGACTGCTTGGCCTTGGAAAGGAAGTGAGTGAGTACAATCTAAAAACTAGGGATGCACCCATACCGATACTGGTATTGGGGCTGATACCGTTCTAATGTACTCTACTACTATCAGTAACAGATACTTAAAATGTGAAAATTCTGCAATAATTACACAGACAATTTTTATTTTTCACTTGGAATTTTAGGTTTGTGTTTATTTTTATTAATATTTTATTTTGTATGTAATTCACCATCATTTGTTTGCAATAAGCAGAGAAGAAAATAAAACCTGTTTTACAATTCTTTGCATTTTTTTGTGAGGTAGAAGCATCGGCATTGGTACTCAGTATCGGCAAGTACTCAGATCAAAGTATCAGAATTGTATCGCTTTAGAAAAAAGAAGTATTGTTGCATCCCTGCTAAAACTTCTTGGTTAAAAAAGCCCAAATTAGGTTATTTTACCTTCACAATTTGGGTTAGTAAGGTAGTTAAATTTTTACCTAAATAGCTGCTAAATTAACTAGTATTATTGGCGTAGCAGTTTAAAAAAATTTTATACATTGAATACATTTTTCTAGATTTTCAATATTTTTTAGCTAAATACTGTATGTTTACCCGCAAACATATTCTTCAATATATTCCAAAAATTTTATTTCAAAATGTTCCTACTCAAGTGAATTTATTACATTTTGATCAATTATCAATAAAATTCTGTGTCTTTTAATCGTGAAAAAAAAACGAGATTTGCTACCTATCTCAAGGGCTCATCGGGGAAGTAAAGAAGTACACCCTGGCAGATCACAGGAGAATAGAATCAACTTTTCGAATTCTTATTAAAATGTTAAACAGTAACCCATCAGCTATATTGCCAAACATGTGTAATTTGTATTTCTACTTTAATTAAGGATGAAAAAATTAAGGTGTGTCCAATTTTCCAATTTGAGGATTTGCCTAGCCTATTGAAACTGGCACAGTTGCAATATTGAACTGGGGGGGCGGTGTCGTAAAAAACGCTAAAATCAAGAAATCTACAAAATTCAATTAAGAGTCTTCAGTTGATACAAAATGTTGCAGAAAGAGCTCTGATTAATATTAAAAAGAGAGATCACTGGTGCCATGTTAAATCCATAATATAGTTTAAGATCCTCCTCCTTACTTAAGGCTCTCAATAATCAAGCTCCATCGTACATCAGAGATCTGATTGTTCCATATGTTTCTAACAGAGCACTTCGTTCTCAGACTACAGGTCTACTGGTAGTTCCTAGGATTTATTAAAGTAGAATGGGAGGCAGATCTTTTAGTTATCAGGCTCCTCTCCTGTGGAACCAGCTCCCAGTTTTAGTCTGTGAGGCAGATACTCTGTCTACTTTTAAGATCAGGCTTAAAACCTTCCTTTTTGATAAATCTTATTGGTAGAGTGGCTTAGATTATCCTGAGCTATCTCTGAAGTTTTGTTGCCATAGGCTTAAGGTCTGTTCAGACTGGCCAGCGCTTCCAGGCAGCAAAACGTTCAAACGGATAAAAGTTGATGCTTTAAAATTAAAACCCTGCTGCTTGTACACTTTAGCCCGCATCGGTGCATCATGTCAGTTTGTCAGCAGGCGAGCAGAGATTTCTCTGTGGTTTCTCTGTTACTTCCGCACTTCTGTACTAATAAGTATTTAGTTGACCTAACCGGGAATGGCTGCGTTTGTTGCCCAAAAGTTCAATTTTCCCAACTTTCGCAGCAGCTGCGTGGAGGCTTTGACTGACAGTCCAAGCATCAGCTGTGTGGAAGCATAGATGCCCACTGCACTGATGTGTGCGACTTGCTGCATGCCAGCTTGACGCAGCTCGACGCCCATATGCTGCGTAGGCACCATAGACTTTGCATAGGCTATAATCTAGCTGCCCTGCTCCCTGGATGCACAGGGCGGTCTGACCTTAAGACTATTGGAGGACAGATTGACCACTTTTCTCCGCTCTGCTACTTCTCTCTTCTACTACTCGTCATAGGTATTTTTTGCAGTTATTTCGGCTGTTTACCTTTTTTTTCTCTCTATGTGTTCCTGTCCATACAAGCTACACTGGTCTAGTATCCTGCTTAGCTACAACGCTCTTTTGGGTGGGAAGCATTGATTCAGATGAGGCTCCCAGTGACCGAACATCCTCCATGTCAGAAAATACTCTTACATGAGTTCCTTTTGTTATTTTTGTATGTCTGCTTGGTCTTCTCAAACGCCTAGATGGCCATGGCAGATGACTGCTTGTACAGTGCCAGTTTCTGGTTCTGGTTCCGCTGGAGGTTTCTTCCTGTTAAAGGGAGGCTTTTCCTTTCTACTGTTGCTACATGCTTGCTCAGTATCAGGGATTGCTGTGGTTGGAAAATCTGATTCAACGGGGTCAAATCTCACTTCAATAACTCAACGCAATCTGCTGGGATTCCTAAAATAGAACACTTTATAATTGATTGGAATGTTTTTATAATTGTATTGAAATTATTTTTCTTGTAAAGTGTCTTAAGATGACATCTGCTGTGAACCGCTACCATATAAATAAACTTAATTAAATTGAATTACTAATTAGAGTTAAAAAAAATTTATGAATAGAAAAGAAAAATACCACAATTCCTATTATTCCTGGCGATTCCTGTTAAAAAAGCTGAGAAATGAGGAGACAACAGTGAGGTGTCGCTGCTTCAGTTTGACCGCCTCTGCAAGTGCCAGTCTAATTACATTCACCTTCCAGCTATGTGTTTCCAGCTGAGTAAGGGAACACCTTTTAATGGCTTTAGTTCAAGCCCCCTCTTTTGGTAGAAAAGAGAACTATGGCCTTTGTTATGGTTTCCATACTGTAACACTGACGTCTCAGAGTCAGCGTAACACATTTCAAATAACTTGTAGATTTAATACAGATCATTTCACCATTACTTTTATTTACACTGTGACCTATGATGATGAATGCAGTCTTATAGGTACCAGTCAGACAACAGCGGCAATTTTGCTGGTCCAACACTTGGACAACAGTGATTACTTTTAAAAGGCCATTACACAGACTTTTACATTTAGACCATTGTCAGCATAGACATAATAACAAAGAGCCTTTAAAGCCTTGAAATTTGTTTTCTCTCCCTTACCGCAGCACTAAACGCAAGCTTGTTGAAATGGAGCTTGAAATCTTACAGATTTTTTAAAATATCTTATTTAATGTTTTTTATTATTTAATTTAATTTTCATAACAAAATAATTCAATTAAAAATAATAAATTAAATGTTTAATTTGCAAAAAAGATATTTAAAATCATGACTGTGCTAAATGGTATGAGCCTAACAACACCACCAGTTTTAAGTTTTTAATTTTTTAAACAGTTCTTTCCTCGCAGTGTGAATGTTGAATATAGCACTAGCAGGTAAAAGGTAAAATTGTCTATGTACATAGCAATACTTAATTAGATGTACTCAACTTAATTGCCAGTGGCATAAACCAAGCATTTGGCTTAAAGAAGTCATTCAGCAATTTTGTGAGGGTAAGAATTGGAGCAAGGGAAGAATCTAATACTAGACAGCAATAGACTGTAAGTCAACGTTAAAATATAACTCAAAATGACCGTAGAAGCAAAGAAAAGGACAAATCTGAAACTGTAAAACATGTCATCTATTTGAAAAATAAACCATTACAAACCATTATGGGTCCTATACTTAAAAATAATTCATCACAGAAAGGTAATTGGAAGATGATGCTTCAGTATTTGCAGTGACAGTTACGAGTGAGCCATCAAGGAAATGTGGTGTGTAAATCACCGTCTTGCCACAAGTACCACTGCACCCTTAACTGTCTGATAGCTGCTCCAAAGAATTGGGAGACGGCCCGGCAGAAGCACAGAGCTTCTCCGTGGACAAGCAAGGGAAGCGTGGACACCCGGAGATATTTACATACAGTCAGACAGACTTCCTGGCATTGTCAGCCTGAGAGCGTTGATGTCAGATCCACTCCTTCCTGTGCAGGAGGAGAGAACGCCATGCGATGACAATGGGTCCAAAACAGGACAAAGAGGAAATGTTTAAATTTAGGCCACCTCTTCCACCATCTCCTCTTTCAGGGCAATAGAGCTCTGGAGCTGTTTAGTTTTCAGAATTCCTTCAGTCCACCCCCTGTTCCCTCCCTCCCAGAGCTCCCTCTCCCCATTGTATCATTTCAATAGAAGGATTTTCACATTCAGAGAAAATCCCAAAGGAATATTAGCTAGTGAGACCAGAGTTCAGTCAATAACCTGTTTTCACTGCCTCCTCAGAATTTATAAGTGCTTTTTTTATATATGAAATCCATGAACAAAACTTAAAGTGGCCTAAACAATAATGTGCTTCTAAGGCAGTGGGGAATTGATAGGAGAATCTCTGTTCAAAGGGAGAAAAGGATAAAAAGGGAGCTAAAACCAAATTAAAAGTTCAAGTATTTATGGGCTGTAAGAGATAAATGTTGTGTTTTTTAAGCAAATACTTATTTTCTTAAACTAAAATCAGAGTTTGTCTGAGACATAAGCAAACTTTGCAACTGCTCCAAGCCCTCTGGTGGCCACGAACAGAAAAAAAACTTAATAGCTTGAAAGACATGCTAAAACTAATTTAAATACAAATTAAGATATAACAAGCAAAATATAATTAATAAAACAGTCATCATTTCAAGCATGTGATGATTTTACTGCATGAGTGTGACCTGGAAGAATTGTTCATGCTCACTGTTATTGTTTGTAAATTAATCAGTGGGTGACCGCCTACTCTGCTGTGAATAAACCTTAAAAACAAAATGGAATTCATTGCCAACACACACAGAATCTGGTGATATGTATCACAATACAGATGGGGCCATCCATCCATTTTCTGATCCAATTATCCTCAGGGGGTCACGGGGGGGATAGTGCTTATTTCCAGCTGTCGTGGGGCGCTGGACAGGTCGCTAGTCCATCGCAGGGCAACATGGCGACAGACGGGACAAACAACCACGAACGCACACATTCCCACCTAAGGACAATTTAGAGAGACAAATTAATCTGACAGTCATGTTTTTGGACTGGGACAGGGAGAAAATGCAAACTCCATGCAGAAAGACCCTGGTCTGGGATACCAACTTACAACCTTCTTGATGCAAGGCAACAGTGCTACTCACTGCATGCATACAGATGGCAATATAACATATTTCAATATGTTGTGATACTATTAGTAAGAAATTTTTTTTCTGACTGTTTCAGATCATTCTAAACACTCCAATGTGTTTCATACTTCAATTCTCCACTTTTATTACTATCTAGTTGATCCACTTGAACGAAGAAGAGGAAATCAACTAACATAAACACAAAAGTTACTGTCATCTATAATATTTCCATTCTAAAAACTGAAATCCAAATAAAAGTCTGATATACAATAAAATGACATAAAGTAAAAAATTGATATCCCAAAAAAATTGAAGTGCTGTGAAAATGAGCCAGCAGCAAATATTGGATTTCTTTTCAACTCCACAAAAAATGTAAAGAAAATTAAGCGAGACTTTAACAGAAATGCTGCTATTGAACTCCAGATCACAAAACATTTCCCTGGAATAGGTGGAACAAAACCTAGAGCCACTGAGAAAAATAATGAGACAGAAGCTAAGACATGCTGCACAACAGCACAGAGTTTAAAACAGCAATCAAAATGGTGTAACCTGTGACTGACTGATTACAGTACCCCCTTGGGATAATGTGAACCAACATGGCTCCCTAAATCAACACGGACTCTGGAAACATCACACTGGACTTCAAGAATCTTTGATTGTCTGCCTCTCCATTCTGACCTCCAGACTATGGGACCTTGGTTTCCAAAGCAGATGCAAAATTTGATCTCAACAGAAAATAACTTTGGACCGCAACAGAAACAGACCAGCAGTGACTTGAAAAGATGAATAGGACATTTGTAGCACATGTCCAGGATCTATCTGTGTGTGGTGGCTCTTGATGCACTAACTCCAGCCTCAGTCTTCTCCTTGTGAAGGTCACCAACACTTTTGACCGGCTTTTTACTGACCATCCTCTCTGCAGTCTTCCCTGCTACTTGTGCCTTTATTTTCCATACTTTTCTCCTCCACATAAATTTCTAATAAGGTCCTTTGATACAGTGCTTTGGGAACATCCAACCTCTTTTCCAATTAACTTATGAGGCTTTCCCACCATATGGAGGATGTTAATGATGGTTTTCTGCACAACTGTAAGGTCAGCAGTCTTCCATCAGGATTGATATTCCTACTGAACTAGACTGAGAGATCATTTAGAGGCTCAGGAACCCTTTGGATTAATTCATTGATTAGAGTGTGAGAATTAAAACCTAAAATATTGAACCTTTTAACAATATTCTATTTTTTTAAGATTTTGAATTTGTGGTTTTCACAAGCTGTAAGCAATAATCTTCAAAATGATAACAAATAAAGCCTTAAAATATCTTGCTCTGCATGTAATGAGCATATACATTTGTTTATTTCCACTTTGAAGTTGAATTACTGAAAAACACAAATTTTGGCACAAAATCAAATTGTTTCAACTTTTACCTATATGTAGCATTAAGCTTGGTCTCAGTCTCAGTTAGATGTTTCAATAAATCCAGGACCCAGGACCTAGCTAGTTAATAAACTATGGCTTTACCTTGTATAAATTCACAGAATAGGTTTTAAAAAGACAATTAAAAAAGGAAAAAGCTCATGTTGCTTCGTGCATATTTGGGTTTTTGAGATCACATGAAGAAGAAGAATTCAACTTTGAAATTGGCATTGGTAAACATCATGGAAGACAGGGGACTTTTGCTGGACTTGAACTGATTTTGTGCTTGTGTTGTATTGAAGTTGAAAAGTGTTCCACCGTACTTGTTAGAGCCACGATGGACACCTTTTATCTTCATGAGTACCGAACGTGTTCTACCATGTTTTAGAGGTGCTAACTGTTAGCTTCTAGTAGCTGCAGCTCAGCTCATCTCTGCTCCTGGCCACAACGATTCAGTGCTTCTGTGCGCAGGGCCAGTAAATATAAATTATTCCCTATGACGTTCCAGGCTGTTTCACACTCAACAGTTTTCTTTCTGTAACTGATGTGGGGAATGGATTTTGGAGAAATATTTGAATACAGTTATCTTATACGAATCAGAGTGACCGATTATATTTTAAAAAATCCCACATGATTTTCAGTGAAGGAGACCTTTAAGTGATGTCACTAGAGCCATACACACGTTGACACTTGTTTTTGGGAGAGTGGATTTTACTTAAATAGAGAGCAACTCGGTAAACGTGGACAATAAATAGAAAAACTGGCCATTACATGTTGATTTATTAGTGATCTGAAGCAAGTTTGGTTGACTTTAAAGAAAAGTCAGACTAATCACAAATTTCTTGTGAAAGCTGTGTTAAATGTAGAATACACAAATAAAAGCACAGGCATGGGACAAATACAAGTTTAAATGCAAGGGCTGGATTAATTTATGCTTACAACTTTATATAACTTTGGACCGCCCCTGGCTGATATAATACTAAAAGTTGATTAATTTAATTTTAATCTCAATTACAATCTGGATCTTCAACAATCATAAAAATAAAATCATCTAATTTTTGGGGGGTTTTTTGCTCCTCCCTTGCAGTTTATTCTAATGCTGTTCCAAAGTGAAAATCAAGAAAAAATGTCACCTCCCAAAACTCCAACCACTTTAGTTACATTCAGTACCAGTTGTTCACATGTCTCAAGTACAAAGTTAGCGACATTTTCTCTTTATTTTGTGACTTTTTAGACCCTTCTCGCAACTCAGAAAAGTGACTGGTGAGTGCGGCTAGTGGTATTGGAAACATGTATTCTGTGTAAACATGACTTTTCTCTCCAATGCCGTCACAGACTTTTATATTAATGCAGATAAGGATAAGGATGATTCAGTCTCCATTGGCGTCATTATAACATTTATTATGAAACTACAGAAGCCCTCTTAGGGCATTCTCTCTCCCTGTCAGAGCACTTACAGCAGGCAACCCATCCAGCTGTAGTCAGAGCAGATATTTACCTCACTGAGTTCAGGATCTTCCAGTAAGAAGAAGATATAAATATGCTTTTTTTTTCATAAATACAGTATTTCACAGATTTTTGTCACACATCTCAGTCATTCACCTCGTTCACTGAGTGGTTGCCTCCCTTTGACAGATGTTAAACAATCATCATGTCTCATTCTAAACTGGGGTCTCGGAAATACAGAAAGCAGTGGGGATGAAACCCGGATTTAAAGGCTTGTGGAAGCTGTTTATTGAAGATGACGCATGGGCCTACTGCCTGTAATGTAAGGCAGATTTGTATGCCAAGATAGTTTATAAAAACTTATTTAAGAAAAACACATGACAGTTTAAAAACATAGTGGAAAAAAAGTACATCTTGGGCTTTAAGAAGCTAATCAACACTTTGGGCAAACACTTGTCATCATCCCAAATTATTTATCAATATTTAAACTTTATATTTTATTCCAAAGCTTAACTTTATTTGACTCTCATAGAAGACATTTGAAACAAAATATGAAATCCCAAGAACAATGTTTAAAAGCCACTGTTAATTTTTAATAAAATAGTGTTGTCAACGTTAATTAAAGATCTTGTTAAATAATCGAGATCTAACTTTCAGTTAAAAATAATCTTGATAATCATTTTTGCCATAATCGAGCAGCCTAACATACCATTTTCACAGGATTGTTGTTGGGCCGGGGGGTCTCTGTGTGAGTGTGTGGGAAAGAGAGACAAAGAGAGAATGGGAGAGACAGAGAGAGAGAGAGAGAACAATTGTGTGTGTGTTTGCGTGAGAGCTTTATCACAAATCAGAGTTGTCGGCATCTGCAGGAGCTTTATGGGGCAAGAGTTCAGTGCGTCGTCTAAACTCGGGAGTTTCTCTAAACTCTGATGAAAGCTGACGAAGTTTTACGGGCGTACAAACCAACGCATATGAGCCGGGAGAAATAAAGGGAGTCTCTATCCGCAATAATACATCCGCCTTTTTTTTTTTTTTCCTTAACAGGCGGACTGAAAGTTTAGGCAGTGCCCGTGTTCACCCAGTGTTCAGAGGCAGTGTCTGACGACGTTACGGGACAGCAGCGGAGATGCCCCGTTGAACACGGCGGAGTTGTGCTGCGGGTGAGTCCACAGCTGGAACTTCATTCTTGAGTTTAGTTCAGCTTTAAGGAGAAGGGGAAAAAATCGCTTGGGTTTTGCCCCGGGGTTTTTTCAAGTGTATTTATGTTTCTCAGTTGTAAAACTTTCCGCGGTAAAAACTGTTCACACTTGTCCGTGTTTAGGAAGCATAGAAGTAGGTAAACTGCGTCAACCAGAATGTCAACAGGCGCAACATTCTTCTCAAATAATAATAAAATAAACATTAAACGCCCAATGAAACGGAGAAACCCCCTCACCAACTTTATTTTGCTGTTGCAGATAAAAACTAAGTAGCGCTGACATCAAACGAAAACCCTAAGTGTACTTTCAAGCCATAAGCTCTAATTACTAAGCAGTATGTTTATGCTACACGTTACTAATGGTATGTTCCTATATAATTTAAAATGACGTGTAGTTGTAGCTTGCGATAAGTAATACAACATTTAAATGAATTCAGTGTTTAGATTTAAAACTGACTGAAAGCAGAGGCGGGGAAAAATGTCCAAGGGCCCTTGGCACTATTTTATTTGGGGACTCAGTTCAGTTTAAACTCATTGTCTTCCAGCCACCACAGTAGCATCTACATCTGCTTACTGTTCATGCTGGAGCCATACTGCAACAGGAATACACCACAGCTTGCTCTAAAGTTAATTAGCGAGCCAACAATCGATTCCTTCAAGGTATATTTGTATTTTTATTAAGTGCTTTTTTCCTTTTAAAAGGTCATGAGCAGCAGATATCTGCAGGAGATACCACTTATGATTTATAAAATATATATATATATATATATATAACTTTGTAGTTTGCAGCAGATAATCAAAGCTGGCCCAAGAACAAAGTGGATGCCTTGAACATTTTAAAACATCTGCATTATGAAAAGTTACTTAGCTGTGTATGAGGATGCTGTTTTATGTGATATTAAACTGCTTTTGTGTTTACGTTCTTTACGTAAAACTTACCCTAAGAAATTTCAAGTACTCTTAAACTCCAACCAGTCACAGATGTGGTCCATGTTTTTTGAGGTGTGATTGAATACGACACGATATTATTTTATGAGTTCTTCTGTTTATAATCACAGGAATGCTACTTTCCTGGTAACAACATAACTCCTGGTTACCAGGGGTTTGGAGTAGATGTCTGGAAACCTTTCGCATCATTTAGAGGTTTTTACAGCTACTTTATAAATATTCACTCATTTTTCTAGTTTATCCTAAACTAAAATGTCAGATTTTAATGCTTTATGCAGAACCCATGTGAGCCATGATTGCCATAAGTCTGAAACTCACAAACATCATCAACAGAATGGCTTTCCTCCTTTGTGATGCTTTGCCAAGCCCTTCCTGCTTCAGCATTAGTTTGTCTGTGTGTGTGTGGGGGTGGGGGGGATTTTATACCCTCAGCTTTTGACTTCAGCAAGGGAAGTAAAGGCTAACCCACTGCTTGGACTATAAAAACATAACTTTTTGGGCATTATCACCCAAAAGTATCTCTACGACCTCTGATTGCTGTCTCCTTGTCACATGGTTACACACATCTTCACAATGCAATTACCCTGCCTGCAGTTGCATCATGTTTAGATGCTTTAAAATACATTTCCAGGCTGATCTTTTGATTAATTTCTACAAACCACATTACTTTAACATTCTTCCTGGTTGCTTCAACCATGTGCTGAACTCTGTAGATCTTTTGTGGACTTCACATCTTCTTATGTCTTTTCTTGTTGCATTTGTTTTGGTTCGCTTATTATTTGGAGCTTTTCTTTGCTGATATTTCTCGTAAACAGCTCCATGAAACATAATAAAACTTGAAGTCATCCCTAAATCTTCGATAAAATGTTGAAAGTTTTTGCATACTTTAAAAAAAAAAAAACTTTTGATTTATGTATTTTTATCATTTTATGATGCAGATAAACAATAAGCAATAGCTGCCTCTCTTTAGAGTAGTTTCCTTTTAGGTATTTTTTATTTTTCCTAATTTTAGAAACACCTCTGCTTCCAGAAAGCTTTCAAAAGACTATCCAGCAAAAAGACAGTGACAATGCTGGGGTTGCACCCCAAACTCAAAAGCCATAATACAATTGCAGTATTTTTCTTAAAAAAAGCTGTCAAGGATATACTGTATATCTTACAGTGCTTTTGAAAAGCATTCATAGCTCTTGAATCGTTGCATTTAATTCATTGTTTTATTGACCAACTCAAAATAGAAATTAATTGAGAACAGAATAACCCATAAGAATATGATTTCATTTATACTTTTAAAAAAATAATAAATTAATAAATAAAAAGAAAGTATTCAATCATTTCTATTCATCCTCTCCATTTCTTCTAGCATTGGTGAACAATATCGTTAAACAATAATCAGCATGAAGACCAAAGGAACACAACAGACTAAAGCCGGGTTAGTAGGGTCAGTTAGTAAGCAAAATGGCAGTTTTTAAACATTTTATGGAGCAGCACTGTTTAATCCATCTTCCAAAAGTGGCAAGAGTATGGTACAAATGCAAACTAACTCACGTATGGCAGTCCACCCTAGGGCCTATCATGGAGAGCATTAATCAGAGAAGCAACCAGAAAGCCAATCTTCCACAGAGACAGGCAACCTGGAGCTAAATCTAGGACAGTTCTGGAAGAAAAAGCCTTTAGGTGGCAGTTTTCCTTTCAGCAAGACAACATGGATACAAAGCTACAATAATATAGTTTACCTCAAAGCAGATTGGTCTTTTAAAATGGCCCAGTCAAAGCTCACACCTAAATCCAAGTTAGAATACTGAACAATTGCTACATACAGGTCCTTCTCAGAAAATTAGCATATTGTGATAAAGTTAATTATTTTCTTTAATGTACTGCTAAACATTAGACTTTCATATATTTTAGATTCATTACACACAACTGAAGTAGTTCAAGCCTTTTATTGTTTTAATATTGATGATTTTCGCATACAGCTCATGAAAACCCAAAATTCCTATCTCAAAAAATTAGCATATTTCATCCGACCAATAAAAGAAAAGTGTTTTTAATTAAAAAAAAGTCAACCTTCAAATAATTATGTTCAGTTATGCACTCAATACTTGGTCGGGAATCCTTTTGCAGAAATGACTGCTTCAATGCGGCGTGGCATGGAGGCAATCAGCCTGTGGCACTGCTGAGGTGTTATGGAGGCCCAGGATGCTTCGATAGCGGCCTTAAGCTCATCCAGAGTGTTGGGTCTTGCATCTCTCAACATTCTCTTCACAATATCCCACATATTCTCAATGGGGTTCAGGTCAGGAGAGTTGGCAGGCCAATTAAGTACAGTAATACCATGGTCAGTAAACCAGTTAGCAGTGGTTTTGGCACTGTGAGCAGGAGCAAGGTCGTGCTGAAAAATGAAATCTTCATCTCCATAAAGCTTTTTTTGAGCAGATGGAAGCATGAAGTGCTCCAAAATCTCCTGATAGCTAGCTGCATTGATCCTGCCCTTGATAAAACACAGTGGACCAACACCAGCAGCTGACATTGCACCTCTGACCATCACTGACTATGGTTACTTGACACTGGGTTCAGGCATTTTGGCATTTCCTTCTCCCCAGTCTTCCTCCAGACTCTGGCACCTTGTTTTCCGAATGACATGCAGAACAGTCCAGTGCTGCTTCTCTGTAGCCCAGGTCAGGCGCTTCTGCCGCCGTTTCTGGTTCAAAAGTGGCTTGACCTGGGGAATGCGGCAACTGTAGCCCATTTCCCGCACACGCCTGTGCACGGTGGCTCTGGATGTTTCTACTCCAGACTCAGTCCACTGCTTCCACAGGTCCCCCAAGGTCTGGAATCGGTCCTTCTCCACAATCTTCCTCAGGGTCTGGTCACCTCTTCTCGTTGTGCAGCGTTTTCTGCCAAACATTTTCCTTCCCACATACTTCCCATTGAGGTGCCTTGATACAGCACTCTGGGAACAGTTTATTCGTTCAGAAATTTCTTTCTGTGTCTTACCCTCTCGCTTGACGGTGTCACTGATGGCCTTCTGGACAGCAGTCAGGTCGGCAGTCTTACCCATGATTGCGGTTTTGAGTAATGAACCAGGCTGGGAGTTTTTAAAAGCCTCAGGAAGTTTAGAGTTAGTTAGTTGATTCAGATGATTAGGTTAATAGCACGTTCAGGGGACCTTTTCATGATATGCTAATTTTTTGAGATAGGGATTTGGGGTTTTCATGAGCTGTATGCCAAAATCACCAATATTAAAACAATACACGGCTTGAACTACTTCTGTTGTGTGTAATGAATCTAAAATATATGAAAGTCTAATGTTTATCAGTACATTACAGAAAATAATTAACTTTCTCACATTATGCAAATTTTTTGAGAAGAACCTGTACTGATGTTCTCAGACTAGTCTGACTGAGGTTGAGCTTTAAGACAAAGACAAATGAGCAGACACCTTTTTCTTGAGATTAAAACAAAACATGTATCATACACCTCAAAATACTTTGTTCTACCAACTATACACTCAGAGGGGCTAAGCACAAAATGTGCATGCAATTCCAGTAAAGCAGATTGAAGTTTGTGGTTGCAACATGACAAAATTTGAAAAATTTAATTTTTTTTAAGCTAAAACAGCACAAATATCTCTGCATGTTTCCACTCGTAGCTCTATGTGTATGGGTGCTTGTGACATCCGATTAAAAGGCCAGACTCTTTGAAACTCACGTTTGCTTCGGAAATCACGTGATTAAAAAGTAATGCATCCTATTATGTAAGAAGCCCCTATACATGACAGGGATTACCAAACAAGCATAATTATAATGTGGTCGGGTATAAAGCATCAAAATCATTCTCAAAAGGAGTTTATTTTAGTGGGGCAATGATGTCACAGCAAAAGCAGCTCTGAAATAACCAGACATCTCTGTGGTGAGCGTTTCCATGACGACGCAGCCTCCCGGATAAACGGGGGATGGGGACTGTATCTCAAATAATTACTTTGGATAATTGGTCCCAAATATGATGGGGGAGCAGGGGTGAGCAGCTGGTGCTGACTTGAGGAACAGAAGTCCCTTTTTGAGAATTGTAGTCCAACTCTCTCACAATAATCTTCATTTCAGGCCTTCCAGAACGTTTGACCTGGGGTAAAACACAGCTTTCAGACTGATTTTACTCCCCTGTACTCTCTGTAATCTCTTTGGCATTCATTGCATGCATTTCCGGGTACTCTGTGAAAGTTAGAAGTGAAGGAGCAGATACAAAATGACAGTGTTGTCAGTTTAACGTCAGATTGCTGAATAAAAAATGTGCTTCTGCTCCTCCAGGTGTTTGAAACAAAAGAGCGAGGAGCTAAACATGATGTTCACCGGAGCTGATAGCTGACACTGTAGAATGAGAGAGGATGGAACAGACTGACAGCCCTGCCTCAGAGAGCAGCACCCTTAATGGGTTTGTGAACCGAGTGTTCAGTGTTTCTCTGGATGTGGAGAACGAGACGGGCAGTGTTTGTATTCAGGAGACGGGGCCGAGGCCTGTGGAGGTGCAAAAAGAGAGCCAAGCTGTCTCCTCTCAAAACCCTGTCAAGGACAGACAGGAGGTCAACCGGAGGCCCCGTGCCACGGGGGGCATCTGGCGCATCTTAAACCGAAAGAGAGCTGTCTCAGAGTTGGAAAGGAGACCCCACTCCATGATCCTGCCCGGAGAGGCTTCCATCCCTAAACTCTCATTTGCGGACAAAGTTCGGTCTTTTAAGAAGCTAAGATCCCCCGCCGTGTTCAGAGGAAAAACAGGGAAGTTATCCACTGCCAAGTTCACCAGCTCCTTGGTGGATGAGGACTCTTTCTGCCGTGATATCGGCACCCCGCAGCAAACCAGCAAAAGCACCCTTCGAAACAGAGGGAAGAGGCATTCATATGCTGGCTATCCCGTGGACTTTGACTGCTCGTTTGATGACCTTGACCTCTCGGCATCTATAGATGGCCAACAGCATGCCGTGACAGGAGAGTCTGTTGTCCAGAATGGCTGTAAACCTCCTGAAAGAGTTTCCTACACCAAAAGAAGCAATAACCACTCAAACAGTTGCAACAAAATCAGTGAAGACTGTGAGGAGCCCAGTGTTAGAAGTAGCCCTAGAACCCATCACAGTGCAGGGAGGAGGCAAAAAGATGTGTGGAGTTACCTGAGAAGGATTTCTCTCCTGGGGAAAAGTAACCCTGTGTACTCAGAGAGAAGCTTTGACTCTGAACTTCCGTCGCTTGACAAAACCACGGACTCAGACTTTGGATCTGTAGAATTTGAGAGTGTCAGAGACTTTCAGCCACCGCTTCCGAAACCCTCGGACACGAAGGGACACTTTGGTGGTCTCTTTAAGTTTTTTAACAGCGTAGCAGAATCTGCCAGAAAATGGCGGACAACGTCACGATCCTTCTCTCCTCCAGAGGGGGAGAGGACTCCTATGACCTCCCTGCAGGCCCCACAGCGCTCAGTGGACAACGTTCACAGCGTCTCTTTGACACTCCGAAGTGAAGGATCTTTAGAACTCCAACCAACACAATTATCACCACTGACTGCTAAATCCTCAAAGCCTAATAGCTATGACAGTGATACCCCCGCACCCATAAGTGGCGGACAATCTTCCAAAGTTGTCCTAAAAGCCCTTAGAGCTTCTTCAGGATCTCGAACTGTTAATGGCCTTCACAGCACAGACAAATTGGCAGACCACAAATCCACGGCTATCGTGGAGAATCACATTCAGGACTCGAGTTTAAACACAGAGGCTGGAGCCGACGCTGAGGGGGATCGGTTGAACAGCTTCTGTCAAGAGGAAAAAGTAGAGGGACAGAAAGGAAATGAGCAGGATTCCAGGGATGCTCTGCTTGGCTCCCACCAAGTACAGGAAGGGAATGTCCAATTACAGCAAGGTGATAAAGAGAGCACCTCAGATTCTACTGAAGAAATTTTTAAGGTAAGTAAAAAATATTGAAAAGTGTTCTAAAGATGTCAGAGAAGTTATTTGTTTTGTTAAACTGCTATTGTATCTCTATTTCATTTAAGAGAATAGCATCTTCATGTGCAATGTGTTGCGTATTTATTCCATAACCACATGTCTTTTCAGGCATTTTTCACCTCATTAACTTTCCCAGAGGCATGTGTCATGTAATTACTGAACAAATGCTAAAAATAAGTTCATTTATGTAACTGCCTTAACCCATGGTCATTCTTTTGCTTATTAAAACAGCCGCCAACAACCTAGAATGCAAAGCCTATCAGAGCTGCCACTTATAACACTGTGATATAGTCTGGAGTGGCTGAATGGATAGGAATGAGATAGCAGCCCTGATGTTGTCCTTTTGCCCCATCTGTTGGAGAAAAGAGGTTACAGTAAATACAGGGGAAAAAGAACCATGTTATAAAAGTTTGTCCTTCTCTGTTTGGCCAGTCTTTTGTAGCCTGCAAGTAAAGCCTGCATTTCCTATAGAGCCTGCCTTGTTGGGCCGCAGCAGCCCCAGAGATCTGTGACGTCAGCGCCTCATGACGGCGGCCTACCCTCCTTAGAATTAGTCATCTCCCTCCTAGTCATCCCAGCGAGTCAGGACACGTTAGCCGCATTTTCTGACTAAACGAGATATGACATCTCAGTACTCAGCACACTTTCATAGGGGTTTGTTATGCAGAGGCAAGGCCTTTAGAAGCATTTGTTTAGGGAAAAGTGCCCCACGTGTGTCCCACAACCATTTAGCAGGGTTCTATGTTAACATCTACTGTAGAATGGGTTCAGATCTATGTTTGAATGTTCATGTGAATTCCTTTATGTTTCAATTGTGTTCTCATGCTACTTCTGTTTAAATAATATTACATTTCTAAACCTCCAATGCTTTAGAAAAACAACTCAAGCTCAGTAGGTGACTATTCAGAGTGCAAAAGCCTACATACAGTGTCTTGCAAAGATATTCTCACACCCATAAAACATTCCGCATTTTGTCCTGTCACTTTCAGAAACTTCAATGTATTTTATTGAAATGTATTACATATTGATTATGTAATAGATCAGCACAAAGTACAGCATAGTTGCTAAGTGGAAGGATAAGCTAACACCTTCTCAAGTCACATGAGTATATAGAGTTAATCTTTGCGTAACATCATGTGATAAGAAATATGGCTGTTCTGTAAAGACCATAAGAGATTTGTTAAAGAACATGTGGGAACAAACAGCGTAACAAAGACTACAGAATGCACCAGACCAGGGGTCTCATTTATAAAACTTTGCGTAGAATCCTTAATAAAACCGTGTTTAAGCTCAGCAACTTTTTTTTTGCTTACGCCTAGTAGGTTTCTGATCTCTCAAGCTTGGAGTACACACAGCTGCACACAATTTTCTCTTTATAAATCAGACTCTCCGTAGAAATGTGCTCCGCTGTGTTTGGATCATATCCCGCCTCCTACACACCCACTCGCTGCCATAAACGGTCAATCCAAAGTGTCTAGTGAATATTCTACATCGACTTAAGACTGCAAATATGGGGCGTTTCATTGGTAACCATGGCGACCGAGAGGCAGAGAAAGACACAGCTGCATGCATGCAGAGACAGAGTGTGTTATTTCAATCAATCAATCAATCAATCAATTTTGATATATATAGAGCTTTACTGAGATAAAGGCTTCACATAAAAAGACAAAAATATAGTTACAAAAATATGTGTTAGAAGACAAGAGTAAAAAACGTAAAAAAATAAATAAATAATAGCAGCAACACAAGAGATGAAACAAATAAGAACATTAAATACAGTTTCAATTATTGGCTATGATTATCTCTTGCAGCGACAGAAAGACTGGAATCAAAGCAAATTCAAACAAATAACTCAATCACAATAGAACATAATAAGTTTAAGCTCTCCTAGATATTTAAAGCCTGGCGAAAAGGTCCGCTACTTTAAAAAAGCATTATTCATGCAAAATATTGATTTGGGGTCATAAAAATACACGGAAGAGCTGCAGGGGACACGGCATGATTGATGTAGCAGCGTGCCTGACGTAAAAAAAGAATCTTCAATGAGTGCCAGTGCATCCATTGTGCAAAATTATGCTGGGACGCTGCAGCATACTTGTTCTTCACACATGCACCAATATGTGCAATTGCTATAAAATCTTAAGACACACATATGAACATAATTCTTAAATGCAACATATTTTTAATCAAACTCTCATTTTTATTCTCAGTTCCTATAAACGGGACGGGGGAGAGGTTTGTGGGTTGTTTGTGTTCGTCTATGTGTGCAATGCTCTACAAGTTTGAAAATGTGGCTAAAATTGCTGTGCTGTCAGTGCCTCCATGTCCAAAAAGTGCGTAAGCAAGCTCCTTAGTGTGCTTAAAGTTGCGCACATTTTTCCACCACGTTTTTTTCTATAAATCCCAAACTTTGCGTAAAAAGTTGCTTACATAGTTTTCAGACCCCGTTTTGTGTGTAAGCAAGCTTTATAAATGAGACCCCTGGCCAAAGAAAAACTTGTGGAGAAGTTTTAAGCAGAGTTAGGTTAGAAAACGATTTCCCAAGTTACAAACATCTTCTGCTGTCTGATCCATCATCTCGCCGCCCGCCTAAACTTACAAGCCCAAAAAGAGAGAAGTATTAAGACAGAACCAGCCAAGTTGTCTGGGGTGACTTTGGAGGAGCTGCAGAGATCTATAGCTCAAGATAGGTGAGCAAATCTATTCGCCAGACAACTATCAATTGAAAGAGATAAAAAATAATGAGGCAACTTTACACTTTGCCACAAGCAATTATTTATAGCAGACAACTGTATTACATATCACCCTGAGAAAACCATGAAGCATGGTGGTGGCAGTATTAAGCTGTGGGATGCTCCAGGTCAATTTTTCCCTTGCCATTTTATATATAGTATAATATTTTCTGAAAATACACTTTCATTTAAAGTTAAAGGGGTACGAATTTTTTGCTTGGCACTGTAAATATTCACAGGGCTTATGCTCCGTCATGACTTTCCTGTCTCAAAATATGTATTTATATGAAGTATACATATACCTGCAGAGAGTCTTCATGCAAAAAGGTATTTATTTATTCATATTTAATGTGTGTGGTGCGGCTAAGCTAACAGCTACAGCAGACAAGACCAGAACTTAGAAAAACCTCACGTGGCACCATGGAACTCCTTGATTTAGTGATGTGTCAAAACATGTTTCCTAATCTGGTTTGAGGGATGCACACAGACAGTAAAAATAGTTTTGTTTTGACCTTTCATCATTATGAAGTAAAGAAATGAACTTATGTATTATTTATAACCCATCTTAATAATTGTATCATGGTAAAAAATGTATTAGTCTGTCTCTTTAAGTCAATTCGACTGCCAGCAGTTTTTGCTATCTGGTTACCCACACATGCATTGCACAAACAAGTACAAACACGAAGTGACGACTGATGGAATTTTTTGCAACGAAATGTGAAGTATATAGCTTGTCAAAAGTTGCAGACATATTTTCCTTATTCCCTGCACAAGAAATGCATTGTTGCACTTGTATGTGGGCCAAACTGCTGAGTATCTTTGCCAATCCCAGCTGTGTGAGCAGATTGCCAGCAAGACGGGCTGCAGTCTCAAGCAGCCCGGACAAACCGTGGCCCAGTCTAGCACAGAGAAGACCTCTGTGCCTCACAGGCGGTTGCTCCACCGTCCTCGACCGGCCTCGGCTGTGCTGGACCTGTGGAGGCCGAATCCAGAACGAGAGATCTACAGCCATTATAGCGAGGTCGGCTCCCTGCCCCGACTGCGACGCAGGCCCGCTGCCACCACGCTACACTCGCCAGGGCAGAGACGGATGGCGGCACGCTCCAGGCCTTGTTCTGTCATAGAGAGCAGTGTTACTAGAGAGATCCAGTCGACGGAGATGCCTCACAGAGTAAGATGTTAAAAAGCACAATTATATCAGCAGGAAAAAAAAAATCTGTTAGATAATGCCATGAAGTAAACACATTCAGAAGATATACTATACACATGTGAGTACTTCTTAAGATAATAGTTGGAAGGCAAAGACTCACTCGTGGGCTCCGCCAACTCACTGGTAAATATAGAGCAAGTCTGTAATGAATCAAACAAACTCTCCAGGTTTTGAAGGGCAGCCCAGTTCTAACCCAGTATTTATATACCGCTCACTGTTAGTTGTAACAATGCCTGCATGCTCTGCCTCATTTACAGAGGCCTGCATTTCTAAAGGCTGCTTTTCTCTCAACTGACTTCCCTTTCTTTTTCTTTGCCTCCATCTCACTAAGTTCATTTTTTTGTTGTTTTTTTTCTTTGTTTTGGGCTTCTCTGTCTCCCTCCCTCATTCCCAGTCTTTCTCTGTGGCCAATTTTCTGCCTCACCGCTCGCATAAGCTTTACCTCTCATTGGCCTAACTCAGAGTCAGTTCATTTTAACCTGAGAGAAAGCCTGGTTGGCATGATGTATAGTCTCTCATGGATTGCTGCGGAGCATGCACGGAGGCCAGTGCACCAGAATAGAGTTGCTGGATGTGATATACTTATATTCACAGCAAAAAAAAAAGAAAAAAGAGAAAGGGGCACAAGACAGCGAGGATGTTTCTTTTAAGGTGAAGGGCAGAACTGTTTGTGTGTGTGAACTGCAGTAGCTGTATGTGGAATATATGTCCTAACTCCTCAGTACCCTCTAGGCCTTGTCTCGCCCCCCGGGAGTGTCACCACTAGAGCCCCCACAAAGGGCATCTCTGCAGCGGTGTCGCTCCCTGCCTCTTCCCCCCAGCACTCTCACTGCCTTGGCTTTGCTCCTGCCTACATCAGGTAATAATGCATATTCCTCTTCTCGTTGAATTCGTCGTCTAGTTTATGTACACTTTTTTTTTAAATCTGACCTGTTTTTTCTGTGCACTTGGAACCAGCAGACATGGGTCAGTCGTCGTCGTCGGTGCGCCTGAGGTCTGGAGGCTCAACCAGCTGCAGGAGGAAAAGGCTGTTAAGACCTGGGTCAGAACCACTTCAGGTCAACATAGTGAGTCAGACACAACCCTCAAATCCCCTTGCAGAGAAATGCAGCTTTATTTAGTCTGCATTGCAGCCACTATATTCTTGATTCTAAGGTCTGGCTTATGCAAGCATAACACAATGAGGTTGTATTATAGAAGAATAATAGGTGAGTGTTATGATGGGTTTAGTGCTTGTTTTATCAGATAATAAAAGGTATGATCCATCCAAAAGGTGCAAGTGTGGATTAATGTCATGCCATCCTCCGAACAATTTATACAACATTAACTCTTACCTTTCTTTTGTATCAGATTTCTTCTGAAATCTGAAGTGAAATTTCCTGAAGTGTTAATAATAATGGTGTCATAAATTGAGAAATACAGTACCTTGGAAAAGTATTGACACTTGACCTTGAAGCTTTCCACATTTATTACATTACATCCTTGAGGTATTTTATTTGGATTTGTTGTGAGTGGTCAACACAAAGTAGGATGTAATTAAGAAGAGTATAGAAATATGGATTTTACTGTTAGTTCCAGCTAAAAATGTGAAAAATCCTGCTGCATTTCTATAAGCCCACCTGTGTCAATAGCAGTGTGCCTTTTACTGCCATTACAGCTGTAAGTGCCTGATTTATCAGCGGTTTGCACTTGTTAAAACCCGCGCAAACAGCAAAGCATTGCAAAAACAGGATCTGGCTGATCTATCAACACGACGCAAAGCACATTTTGCCTTTGATGAATATGCAATCTAGGAGAAGACACAAAATATTGGGAGGAGAATAGGCAAATAAGTTGTCGTTCCCTGCTCAGTGTGATTTACTAAGCATAAAAATATTTGCGCTGGCTATTTTAGCGTCTATTTTTAGCACTTCTGATATACGTTTTCATTGACAAACAAAAACATGTTATTCAAACACAATATAAAGTAAGAGTAATTAACACCCTAATGGCCATAAACCTGAGAGTTACGTAAATATTTGCCTGTTTTTCCCCCAAAGACGCATCATAACTCACTGCGCTCTCATCGCGTTTCCACCTGGTGAAGATGCGCTGAGCACACATGATCCTAGTGGATCCTCATTAGTTTCTCACGTAGTGGTTAACCTTCCTGGAGTCCAATTAATAAAATGTAGTAATCATACACAATTCTGTTGCTCTTTCTGTGTCTCTGTTGTGTATTCTCCAAGCCACAGACGGTCGCGGCAGATAACCGCTTGTGCTGAGCCTGGTTCTGCCGGAGGTTTCTTCCTGTTAAAAGGGAGTTTTTCCTTCCCACTGTCGCTGCATGCTTGCTCAGTATGAGGGATTGCTGAGATTCCACGACGCAATCTTCTGTGGTTCTGTAATTTCTACACTAAACATTGTATTGTAATAACTCTTTTTGTAAAGTGCCTTGAGATGACATCTGTTGTGAAATGGCGCTATATAAATAAACTGAATTGAAATTGAATTGAATACCACAATAAATAATTGGCATTATACATGAGATTTAAAAACAAATTCAGACATGCTGCAGTTTTAATCAGTCTAACCCTGCAATACGATGTGTGCATGCAGCATAGAGCAGCGCATGCACATCGCATGGATTACATTTATTATTGACAAACAAAAAAACAGAATTCACAGCCTTTTAGCATAATTTTTGTGCCAAAGACGCATTATGGATCCATGCGCGTTATTCCTCCTCTCTCTAGCCGTGGTGCAGCTTGCATTACTCCTCATTTGAATACCGCTGCTTGCGCCTATTGAGAATAATGCACGCAATCTTAGGAAATTCCCCCGCAAATTAAGGAATTTGCGGGGGAAACTCTTGCAAATTTTTAGCACCGCACACAATTTTGCGGTCATTATCATGAATTTTGATAAATCAGGCCCTAAGTCTGTTTTTACATCTTCTTCTTTGCAAAAAACCTCAGCCTCACTCAAATTGGAGAAGATGTCACTGAGAACAGAGGTTTTAATATTTTAGTAAGAGATTCTCAGTTAAATTCCGGCCCAGATTTTACCGAGATCAATCTAACACATGACTACACTTTGAGCTAAACTATTCCACTGTAGCTCTGGCTACATTTAGGGTGGTCGTCCTGTCTCTTGCAGTCTCCAAATTGGTTTTCTTCAAGGAGTGCCCTGCATTTCACTCCATTCATCTACTATCAACTCTGAGCAGCTTTAGTGTACCTGTAGTGTACCTTTAGTGTACCACAGTATGATGACGCCACCACCATGTTTTCAACCATTTAAATTGTGTTTTCAGGTGGGTGTTCATTGTTAGTTTACTGCCAGCATACTGCATGAAGAAAATATTCAATTACAGTTTTATCTGACCAGATCATCTCCAATATTTCTGTTATTTTTTCACTGAAGATTACTTCGGGGCATCAGAGAGTAAGGCGCAGATTACAAATGCATGCCTCACTTTTCAGATGTTTATGTGTAATTTATTCATTTATTTTAATCATATTTCACGTCACATGCATATGCTGTTCTAACACATAAAATCCCAATAAGTTACACTGAACCTTGTGACTTTACTTTGACAAATCATGAAATAAACGGTCCCAGCATGTCAACGCTTTTGTAATGCAGGGTATCTACAAGACTCTATCTTTTTCAGCTGTGTAAAAATTAGCTGCAGTAGACACTGAAATAATGCTACACATGAAGCAAATCTGGGCACTTCAGTGCCGAAGCTTTGATGTGCAAGTGGCCTCCTGGGAACTCCTGTGGAAGGAGATGCAAAGATTTTCTAAAATATGCCTGACAGGGTAGGGAAGCGTTCTTTGGCTGAGTCCAGGTTGCCTGTCTGTGAAACTTTTAATCCATATATCCCACATTGGCTCTATTGTTTAATCGCTGAAAGCCAGTTCTCTGCTTTCATATATATATATATATATATATATATATATATATATATATATATATATATATATATATATACAGTGTATATATATACATATATATTTGTCAGTGTGCTCACCTATTAAGCCGTGTTTCTGTTTGTTTCAGCCAGCTATACATCCGCATGCTGAGACGCGTGGAAATGCACAATCTCTGCAGTGCCGTGAAAATAGGTAGATGGAGGTAACGTTCCCTGAATAGAACTACATTGAAACAATTCAGGATGTGCAAACACAGAAGACTGCAGACAGTAAATTAAGTGATATAGGTGGCTCATTGTCAATACAGAGATGCTGTCTGTTGAAGTGGCAGATTATGCGACCATAGTGTCAGCTTTTAATGGCTGCCACGTCTTTGGATTGAAACCGAGTAAGCTGCGTCCTTGAGGAAATGAGACTGCTGCTTTTTTTTTACTTTGATTAGAACTTTTTTCTTCTTCCTGATCTAAATTGTGTTTGTGAACCGCAGCACGTTGTTGCTATGACATTCGGCTGGCTCCCGTTCAGCTTCTTTGCTTCTATCTTTAGGCAGCCTTTTTAAGCATGAGCTAAATAGAGAAAGTGTGTGGGTGAAAAGAGAGAAAAAGGGGTGGGAGAGAAGGGAAGAGAGATGCTCCCTTTGTCACGGCCCTCCCCTGGGGGCTGCGAACATGGACATGTAACGCTGAGAAATTTCTAGCTCGCACTTGAATGGCGAGAGACTAAGATTCAAATGAGATACTGTTTTAACACTGTTATTATATTTATATGGAACAAATCCGGAAGTCGCTCATAAAATAGTAATAAGAAACATCAACACTGAGCAAAAATGGGACGGCATGATATCTTTGCTTCACTGCAGGCAAACGGTTTTCTCTCACAGGGCTTTCTTGCTTGGACGTGCTGTTTGGGATATAGTTAAGTGTACGTTACAGGCTTCCTGTTATGATGACGACTGAAGCCGTGTGGCCACAGGCAGGGAGAAAGCATTCTCACTGCAGTGGATTAGCTACTAATGCTGACGCCTCTTTTCTCCCTTTCATTTAAATGGATTTCTCCCCCACCTCTGCTCTCCTCCTTCCCTTCCCTCTCCTCTTCATTTCTGCTGTGCTGCTACACTTTCAATACTTTTTCTTTTCCCCTCCACTGGTCTCCACTTCTGTCCCGTCCCATTCTATACTTTGAGTAAAAAAAAGTAAAAAAATCAAATCAAAATATAGGCTGCAGCAGTGTTTAATTCCTGCGCAGATAAAAAGGTCTGTCTGCTGTGTGTAGCTAATGCTACGCCCGAAACTCTGCTGTCAACTTGTCCAGAAGGAGGGAGTTGTCTTATTAGGGATTTCATGCAGATTAGGACTTTCAACAGAAATCATATATGATTAACTTACAGTACTAATCATATTATGCAATGGTATCTATTTCGTATGAATGCATGAGTCAGCTGGCAGGCGCTAGTTGGCCAAACAACAAGGCATAGATGTAAAGGAGCAAAGTCGAAGTGAAGAATTTCTTCTTCCTCCTCCACTTTCTGCACATGTGAGGTGTATCGGCACAGATAAGGAGCGCAGCTGAAGTATCCAAGCATTTGAAACTTTTTTTCACATTTTGTTGCTTTACACAAAACTACAACATAATATGGTTGGATTATATGATACACGTACAACAAGCTCCAAATACCAAAGAAGTGGATTAAAAATATGTATATAAATCAACATGAGAAGTCCTTCTGTTAGAGGCTGAGTGAGACTTAATCTCAGATGGGAGACCAGAATGTAAACTTCTGGATGTGCTGGAAAGCTAACAGTGCGCGTCTGGCTTCTTTAGAGAAAATCATTTCAGCCTCTAGATTTCCCTTTGCTCCACATTTAGTGACTGCTCTGCACATAAAATCTCAATCTCATACATAGAAGTTTGTGTTTTTTATGTGAAAAAAATCATTAGAAGGTTCAAGAGGTGGAAATACATTTTCAAAGTATTAGCGTAATTGTTATTTTATCCTTACAAAGAGGGATTATGTTTGAATGATGCACCTTTTTCAACAACACTAATACGCCCTTCACATGCTGGTATTCTGAATTCGGTATTAAATCTGTCAGGACGAATGAGTCATTGCATTGACATCTTCATTATTGGATGAGTAGTGAGTAGCACCAGCTAAGGATATCTGTGTATGTACTCTCACCTAAGGCCTTATTTTGGAGAAGCCATGGGAATGGATTGTGCCCAAAATAATTACAGACATGCATAGTCTGCACTATAACCCGGAGGCAACCCAGAATCGTTCATCAGCATTCATTCAGCATTGTTCACCTGCCAGGGCACCAACAGCTTCTGCTGTTTTAAAGTACACGACGAGCCGTCCCTGCCTGCATCCGAACCCGGTGGTTGGATCAGAGCATCCCCCGGCTGATTCTTCCCAACAAATGGGTTGATGGTGTATGCATGGCTGTGTGACCACATTTATGCTGAGTTTGTTTGTATGCGTGTTAGGGAAAGGAGAAAGGCTCAGGGCCTTTCTCTTATATAAGTGCAAAGAAGGATTCCATCACTCACTGCAGAAGCCATTTAAACTTTTCAGATGGCTGCATGCTCTCTGGTACTGGGAGAGCTGTACTCACTGGCCCATCCTGTATTACAGCATCATCCTATTATACACTCTATTTTAGCAGATCATGTGGCCATGTTCATGCACAGACTTGTGTTTGAGCAGCTCATGTCTCATCAGAGCCGGAATACGCACAATTCCATCTCTATGCTATGCTGCTGGCACATTAGAACAGTAATAACAAGGTTGCACTAACTATCCCTACTAAGGTAGGGATTTCTATAATGAGATTCTTTAACACATAAACACTCATTATTAAACACCAGCAGTATCTTTTCTACTGTGTCCCATTATGAATCACAAAGATTCACAGAGTCCACTATTTGTGACTCACGGTTTACTTTTAGTGCGGATGGTTGATTAACAAGGATTAATCCATTCATGGGCCTTAACTCAAAATAGTCAGTGTTTGGTACTGTTGTTATGTTCTCAGTCCTTCTAACAGCACAGTCTCAATGTTTGTGTAGTTTGTTTTTACATGTTGACACGTTTTCTAACTTTGGCAGTTGTAATTTGTGATTTTAATCAGATTTATCTTTATAGTACTTAATGAATAAAAAGAGGGAATGCGCTTACAAGAAGAACTGCAACAAAAAAGATCTAATTAATAATAATAATAAAAATAATAATTTCATTATTTGGAGTCAGAATAAACATTTAAATACATCCAAAGATATTTTCTCATTTTGTACTTTTACTAAGACTAATAAATTATGCATATATTTTACATATTTTGGTTTTTTATACATACATTTACTGTTTCTGTCTGTGTAGCATCTTTGCTCAGAGAAAGGAAAAGATAGCACTCTCCTTTATAGTTGAATGAATCATCATTTGCTCTGAGAGTCGGATTTTCCTAACTACCCAGCTGCATTTTGGAATTCATAAAAAAAAAAAACACGGCCCTAACCCCCGATCACTTTATACTGCCATAAAATAATGAGACGGAAGCTAACTGCCTTCTCAGTTTCCTGAGAGTTCAGATGCATCCTGGAGGGCTCTGAGCACGGCTGGCCGCATTTTTCTGGCAGCTGCCACTTCTCGTATACATTATTTAGCTTAACTTTCTCCCTCTGACCTCCCTGCTACCGTGCTACACAACATGTGGCATGAGAGCAAACTCCACGATGGACACAGATTATGCAACAACCTATTGGAGTTCTTTGTAGTTCTACCTCATTCTCCATTCTTTGCGTGCCTCCCTCTTTCTTTTTTTGACCCCAGAGCTCATCTTCCTTTTTTTTCCTCTTTACAGATCAGTTTCTCTATCCTACAGTTTTGTATGTGTGTGTGTATTTGTATGTTTCTTCACCTTGTCCTCCCTTGCCTCATCCCCTTCTTCCCCTCCAGGCATGAAAAAACACCTGCCTTCTACAGCCTGGTGTGTGTGTTTGTATGCATGTTTTTTGTGTTCATCCATGCTTATGTGTAGCAGCCTTCAGTTTTAGAGCCAAACTACTCACTTCAATATTTTTTCTTTAGATCTCTTTATTTAATTTCATTCATTGTGTCGAAAATAAACAACATGTATCTCATATAAAGCTCTGTTATATGTCATATGGAGTGTCTATAATTCTTTAGGATGAGTGATGAGTGACATCATTTGGCCAGAGAGTTTATGTATTTCAGTAATTCAATACAAAAATTGAAACTTATACATTGTAAAACTTCTCTACATGAGGTAATATTTCAATGTTTTTTTTTTATGTTGACCTCGATAATTAAAGTAACTCTAAATTCAGTTTATCTGAAAATGGTAATGTTACATAAGACCAATTAAAAAAGGATCATAATACACAAATATTTTGTGATGGCCTTCACATTTGCTAGAACCACTGCTGACTGGATAGGCGTGCAGCAGAGAACTACTTAGTTTGAGAAACAGATGGTTGTTTATGTAGTCTTGTACCTGTGTGGTATATCAGTGGAAAGTTGAGTTGAAGGAAAAAGCTTGGAAGAAGTTGCACAGACAACACGGGTGATTTCTGTCTTGAGGGGATGTTAAAGCAAAGCCCAGTTAGGAATTTGGGGAAGATTCACAAGGATCTGAGTGTAGCTGGGCTTATTGCTTTAGAAGCTAACACAAAGATGTATTTAGGCTGAGAGCTCCAAGTGTCACATTCCTCGTGTTAAGCCACTGCTGAACAAGAGACAACATCCGAATTGTCTTACCATAGCAAAGCAGAAAAATTACTGGAATGTTGCTCAGGGGCTCAAAGTCCTTGTTCTGAATAAAATTAAATGTTTTTAATTTAGAAGTCAAGAGAGACGTTTCCACAGTCCCAATGATTTTGGGGGTGTCATATCATGCTGCTGGTGTTGGTCTGCTGTCTTTTATCATGTCCAGCCAAGTTTTGAACACTTCATGGTTCTGTGTGTTTAAAGGCTTTATGGAGTACTGATTTAATTTTCCAGCATTACCTGGTATGTACTCACCCTCCAAAAACATAAATACCTGCCTTTCTAACCATGGTATCACTTGACTGGCTTGCGAACCTGCCTGACCTAAACCCCATAGAAAACCAATGGAGTACTGTCAAGAGAAAGATGAGAGTTAGCAGATGAGCTGAAGAACACAGGTTGATCACCTCTATTCCATGTCATACATACTTAAATATACATATACATTTGCCTCTAATTTCTGCATGCATCATTTGATATGCAACCAGTTAACATGATTGATCTTAATCTAGCCCCACACTTACAGGACCATACCAAAATTATTTTATTAAGTGCTTTAAAAAACCACAGTTGAAACAAAGTGCTGGACATTACCACATACAATAAACATACATTAAGGGAAAGAAAATACATATATCTATGCAAAATATTTGTGAATTTGGCAAAGTGGTTCACCAGCACCCAAAAATAGTAAATCTCAAATGACCAGCCCATATCCATGTCACGCTGATTTGATGCAGAAGGCGCCCCAACCAAGTAATGAGTGCATATACACTACAGTGCCTTTTCATCATTGTAAGCTGACAGATCTTTTTATTAAATGAAAAGTTATTTCTTTTTTTCAACCTGGACCTTATTTATAGCACACATTATGTTAATTTGCTCACCCAGACAAGTCTGGAGCCACTTGGACTCCTTCCATTCGCGATCAGCGTATATCCATTTAGTGAGAGTTTGGCCATGTCCACACGTAGCCGGGTTTTTTTTTTTAAACAAAGATTTTCCTCCGCTCCTTGGAAAAAAAAAAGTCCATCCACACGTAACCGGATAAATGCATTTTTCAGCACATTCATAGACGTGGACAAACCTGTAGGGGGCAGTAGTTCTCCCAAATCCTATCTGCTCAGAGTAACTTGTATCTTCAGCATGCAGCGGTCATGCAGCTTGTTAAAACCAGCAGACAAAACACGCTTTAACAATCGATGATGCCAACACAGCTCTGAGGGCATCAATGTTGTTTTTGAGAGTAAACACTTGGTCGCACAAGTGATGTTTGAGCATTTACGGCTCTTAAAACTCAATTTTCGTCCGTCAGCACACTGATACTGAAAACGGAGAAAATGCAAATCTCCGAAAATCTCAGTTTACTTGTGGATGACAGGCCAAACCGTATAAAAATATCTCACTTTTGTGAGATACCCGGCTATGTAATAGGGTCACCTACGTGTAGTCTCTAAATAAGGTATTATCTGCCAGAAAACTCCTGTATTTCACCAATGTTTTGTTATGATTCGCTAGCTCTATAGTCCTGTGAGTTGGGAGCATCTTGAAGGTGCTGCGTTGTTATCTGCAGGGATTTTTGAAGACTTTAAATCCAACTATGCTACGCCTGATTTCAATTCCGTCACTGCCCTGCAGCATCCCAGTTGTAGTCTGAGCTTGGCTTTTAGTTTGTGCTTGACGGCGGCCAGTTAGATAGCACTTTCTACTGTAAACATCAACATGGTTCGCATTTGCATATTTGCAAATTGCCCACACAAAATGACCAAGTGGACTAAGCTTCCACAGACTCCCTTTCCGCAACCTGCTTAGACTACAGCTGTAATGACGGACAGCTATGACATCATTCAAATTGTCGGCTTGTGTAAGTTGGAATCGGTTGGATTAAAAGCCTGTAAACACCTCGGAAGACAACAGCACAACACCTCTCAGACGTTCTTAACTCACAGGGGTTTTGTGCTAAAACAGGCACCAAACTTGTGTGGGTGAGAAAATGAACGTAATGTAGGCTATAAATAAGGTCCGGGTTGAATAAAAATGAACTTCCCCTTTAAAGATAGTCTTTCACAGTGGTCTTCTAATTCTCTGAGACTTTGGGGGTGAATTCATCAAAATTACCAAAGTCCAAATATGATTCCCTCCTTTCGGAATTACTTAAGTGAATGTTAATTATCTGTACCTGATTCCGTGCATTATTTTTTTGCAGAAAAATGATATGAACTGAAACCTTAGGAGGAATCTGAGAGGACAAGTGTCTTCCCTGCTTCCCAGTGCTTAGGGACGCAGGTGGCAAAGACAGGGCTCTGATGAATTGTGACAATAGTGAGCATGAACACTCCCAACCAGCGAAGCAGAATGAGAGGAACTAAGCAAATCATAGCACAGTTCATTTGAGTGTTTCCCCTTGTGCCACAGCTGGGGTTTCAAATTATCTGTTTTGCTTCATTTTATAACAAACTGGCACTGATTCTGAGAATCATAAATAGTTCTGGAGGGCTTATAACGTTACTCCAAAAGCTGAGTTCTTGTTGCTTTGTCTTTATGTTTTATTCGAGAAGGAACATTTTTCTCTGACTTGGGAAAAGATGACTAAATGAAGTAGCTTTTTTTAACTGCTGCAATAAAACATGTAATCATGTCTTTATTTTTATCATACCTACAGAAGTGATTTCAAATGTAGGAAAAATATTTCTTTTTTATTGTGAAGTAGGGTGTTATTGCCTTTGACATGTGTGTGCAATTGATATATGACTAATATGTATGGTTAAAGCTACAATTGGATGGAATGACCACAAAAAGTAGGACATCAAGAGAGATACACCAATCATTTCCACTTTTCTTTAAGGTCAGACCAGCATATTCCATTTTTTTCCGATTGTATTTTTTTCCCCTTAGGAATTGTGGTGTGTTCTCTTTGTATTTTGATTTCATAACTTCCCATTTACCAATTAGAAATACTGCAACAAGACCCACTGAAATATTTCCCAATTCCAAATAGGAAAGGTAATAAGCCTTCTTGAGCAATATCCAGGATGTAGTCAAAGTTACGGTTACAAAGTTATGGCTACAACTACTAGCCATTTTATTCACCAACTTGCACACATGTGTTCTTTTTGTGTGCATGTTCCTCTATTTAACACAAAATGTGGAGCAAAGGATGTTATCAACCCATGTTGCTGTTAGTATTAAGCACCAAAATAATGGTGTTGTGACTTGCAAGTAGAACCTGCTTAGTCATCATTCCCAGAAATCAGCTCAAATTTCTGGGGGGAAAATGCACCATAGAACTAAAGAAAAAGAGTAAAAAAGTTTTATATGGGTATATGTCCCTAATCTTTATCATATTTTTAAATTAATTAAAGAAAATTCAATTCAAAACATGTTCTTTTCAAGCATTTTTCAGCCAATCTCTAAACAATTGATTTGTAAGATTTTAAACAAAGACCATGATGAATGGCAAATGTTAAAATACACAATATAACGGAGTATTCTAATTAAGTAATTAATTAATTATTCTAATTACTTTTCCCATCGTTGCAAAGCCATTACCGTTACTGAAGACGTAAATTGGCATGTTACTACAATGTGCTTGAATGAAGAGCAGCCTTGTCAGGCTTTCTGACAGCCACACTTCAGCTGCAGGGAGAGAGCAGGTGTCAGTGATGACACCATTTCAAATACGATGATGACTGGTTTGGTGGGCACATACCCTGAGTGCTCTTGCTGTCTCACTACATGCAGTACGCACAAGACAGCGAGCCAAGGAAAGTTGAAAGTAGTGCTTTTTGAACTGGAAGTACTGCCACTTCTTCTCGCTTCAGCCTGGGCATGTTGAGCTTGGGAAAACTATCTGACTAAATATTTGAAAAGCTTCTACATTACAACCAGTGGTTTAGTCATTAGGTGAGGGGAGTATTTTAATATGTTGTGCTATTTTCATTGAGAACAAACATATTAATCTACATTCTTGGGAGTTGGATTGCACTTTGTTTACTATTCATATTACATATACAGAGGTTTGGATTACTTAATGACCAGATTTTCCTTTCTTCTTTTTACCCATATTTGTCTGTCTTAGGTTTGCACTTGACTGAAACGTGTGTGATTATTTATTTTCAATATTCTTTTTCTATATAATTTTGTTTTTCTGCATACAGCTGCAATTTTACTGAGTCATGTTCAAAAACCAAATTTTCTAAAATACCGCATATGGGGATTTTTAGTCTTCAGACTTAATAAAAATATTTGATGTTACAGATACTATAGAACGTAACTGCATGTAAAACCGAATGTCACAATTACTTTGATGAGTAACTAATTATTTTTAACTGAGTTACTAACTCAATATTTATTTGAAGGAAACACATGAACTTTGCAAGCATTTATAATCGCAAATACTGAAGCTTCAAAGTTCTAAATACAACATTCTAGTTATGTATTGTATTTTATCCTATCAAACTGTTCAGTCATTAAATTATGACCTGGTTTTCTCTCCATAAACAAAAAATACCCAAAATATTTTTTATGCACTGAGATAAATCCCAAAAAAGCAGCTATTTTAGGTGTAGTTCTAGTCATAATACAAAATGTGTTATTTAACACCACCAATTTGATTGAAACAATGGTTCATCAGACGGTGAGAGGTTAACTTTTACTTCCCAAAATGTGCCTTGTGTTTGATTGTCAGCTGCATTTCACAAGAATCAATAATCAAATGGTAATCTTAGTCAAAGAAGAAAGCAAAACCATTGAGGCATGTTTAATCAAAAACAGTCTCCTGTTTTCTATTTCATCATTAAGCTTAACTTTCTTTTTCATTCCTGCATATCATGTATAACAAGTACATTTAGACTGGGAAATTCTAAGACTATCTTTCTTCAGTTTACTTTTAGTTGTAGTTATCTTCTCAGTCTCTCCAGTCTCACTTTAGGGACTGAATTAAAGACAACAGTCACAGAATAGTTTCATTTGGTTCTCCGTTTAGAGAACACACAGATATTACACTGATGTTGTCATTAGAAAATATATCTCTTGTCATGTTTAGCATCGGACTACGATTTCTTCACCCTACTTGGCAGACCCTCTATCTCCATATTCTTTGATCTGTCTGTTTGATCTATCAGTCTATTCTTCTTAACTCTCTGTGTGCTCTGACCCACTGACTTTACTTTCTAAATGGTCCTGAACGAATAAACAGCTGATGGCCGGACAATGGTGACAGAAACTGTGCTAAGGAAAAGTCCAGCGATTTTATTTTTAGGGCGTTTGTGGCTTGAAAGGCTGGGAGGAAGCAGGAAGTTAGTGTGGTTACCGTGGGGATGGGAGGAGAAGAAAAGAACTTGGAGCAGACTGAGGGGGAAATGGGTGTGGTGGGTTTTGTCTCCCGTTAGTGAAATACCTACCGACCACAAACAGATTCATTTGCAAGCTCTAAAAATTTAAGTCTTATTCATGGAAAGATTTTCTAAATATGCTACTACTTAGACATGGGCCAAAGGGTTCAGTAATGACTTCAGAGACCTCAGAGAACCTTAGAAAAAGATTCCTTAGAGTAGAAAATAATTTGTGCTTTCTATATTTGTTATTATTGTTAGCTTTGTCTAGAGATAAAACAGCTGGGACATGTCTATGATAGCTTGTAATGGCCAACTGGTTCCATTGTTACGGGTAATAAAGCATGTTGTCCTTAATAGGATAGTCATCTTAACTTCTCAGGTCCCCCCCAGTAAAACTCAAAGTCAAGACCCCCCTACACAAATGGATCCCAAAATGAAAATAACTTTTTTTTCTTCAGTTTTTAAAGTTTAAACTTTTCAGTAAGGTTTCCGAAACGTTTTGCCTTTCTTTTCGAAACACATGGTAAGACCATAGTTGTTATAATCACATCCTCTATTTTTTTTTTTTTTTACAAAAATCTAAAAAAATATACGAAAAAGCAAAGTGGAATGCCTGGTGTGTTTGACGCATAAACAGTTTATTCCTATCATTTTTTTTTTGTATTTTTTTTTTGTATGCCAAAATACAACAGAAGCTATCGATTTTAGACACCTACATTAGCTGTAGGTCTACTGCCAACTTGTGGTTGAACATGTTACTTCAAAAGAGGATCAAATTTCAACCCAGAAGGCGTTTTCAAAAGACACACTGTGTTCGCATATTAGCGTAATATTGCCGGCACTGCGTGTCTTATGAATGTACTGTGGCGGCATGGCGATGCGGGAATAGTTTGCGGCTTATGTGCTGGAAAGCCCGCCGCTGGTAACAATTTTTAAAATGCAAGTAAACGTGTAAAACACCTTATCACACTTCATTGCAGTCGTAGGCTGACCACTTATGAATGAACAACGGGCTGATGCCCGCATTGGCTTTTGAGAGACAGGCTAGATATTCAAATTGGATAGGTAGCACACTTCTTCTAATGGGATGGCAAAATTAAAGACATATTTGGATTGAGGGTCCTATGTGGGAAGAGTGCAGTGCCAGTGTTTGAAACCACTGCTCTCTGGCAAAATGCTTTATTGAAATCAACCTAACAACATTCAAGCAAGGTACTTAATTGGATTTACATTTTGGAAAGCGATAACAGAAAACTGAGGAACACTCAAGGTCTGGAGAGTTCATTTTGGGGAAAATTAGAGACAATAATTTAAATGTATTTTATTGGGATTTTATTTACCGTACCTATGAAGTGTAAGGGAAAAATATACATGACTAAAACTTTCCAAATACAAATACAAAATGGGATTTACAATTAAGCAGCCTTAATTTAATCTCACTTTAAATATATGGTTTAAAGTATATAGGTTTTTTAGTCTCATGAAGATGAAATAATATCAGGGATAAAGTTGTGCAGCAGTTTATTACAGGTTTGTATTATAAAACAATATCCCAGCTTTGAATATCTGACAGAACACTAATCTATCACCCAAACATTTAAAGAGTATGGCACAATAGCGACTCTATTAGGACACAGCTGTCTCCCTATACTGATGAATCAGGCAAGGAGATAATACAATCGCAACAATCTGGTGCTGAACACCCAGAAGACAGTGGAGATTATTGCGGACTTCAGGAAGCACACAGCTCAATATACCCCCCATCATCTGAATGACATGCCAATCACCATTATGGACTCATTCCGCTTCCTGGGTACCACCATTACACAAGACCTCAAGTCAGAGCCCGCCATCATGTCTATCACGCTTTTGAAGTACGTCCGAAAATACGTGCATCATTTTATGTGGTCCATATTGTGCATTGCCGCGTGAACAGCGTTTTTGCGTCAGCCACTGAAGTTGAAAAATGTAAACATGCCACATCAACCAATCAGGAGCCTGGTAACAGGCATAGGATCTAGGACAGGAAGCTGGCAAACAGACCTCACACTGACTGCAAAAAAAAAAATCATACAGCTGCATTGGTGCTTGTACTGGATGCAGAATACATTCAATAAGTTTAATCTGACATAAGATTTCTGCCCAAAGTGGGAAATTCTGCCATTTAAACACACTCTCCCTCTGTTTGAATGTGTATGGGTATATTAGTGTTGGTGTCTGTGCAGATTTAGACTTTCAGATGTGACCTTTGTTGTCTAAATGTCAGGGAGATTGGAGAGGGAGCCCACAGAGGTAGGACAGGCTTATGCAATCTGCTCACTGAGTCTCTGGCACACACAACCAAAGATTTTCGGGGGGGGGGGGGGGGGGGGGGCATGTTTGAGGACGGTTGTCATATCTCAGCTGTGATGCACCATACCCCTCTCTGTGCATTGAAAGCTTGCCTTTCAGGACCCATTGCTTTTATCAGCATGTATGTGCAGAAAGTGCCTCGGAAATTATTTATGGCTTTAAAAGTACTGATATGCTGCTCTCCTTTGGTGTTATTCTTTTGAACTTCTTCTGAGGTCTTTTTATCCGTACCAAAGCTCTCAGGTGAATCTTAGGAGTTTGCTTTTGTGCTTCTGTGTGTTGGATAGTTAACTAGGCTAGTTTTGGTGTGTAGGGACTAAACTACATTATCAGTATTCTCTTTCAAGACTTGTTTCATGTCAAGCTTTTTATTAGCCAACAGTGATAGCGCCTGAGCTACAGGACAAGTGCTGCAGTCTGCTCATGAGTTTAACAATGTTCACTTTAAGTAGCGAAGGGAAAATAAAGGCCAAAGTGATGATTTGCATGCCAATGGTAAGAACAAGCTTCAGATGGGAACTGGGGCCATTTTCATCCTGTCACTCACAACTGCAGAGCCTTAAAGGGGCCCGGGACGGAAAATGTTTTGAATACTAAACACCCTTCTCGTTTAGGTTTGAAAGGCAGCTCTGAAATGTTGCTTGGAAACAGAGTTTGGCCACACTCAACATGAATCCTCGGCTGGTACGAGTTACTCTAAAAGCAACATCTTTTTTTCCTTTTTTTTGGGGGGGGGATCAAAACATATACTAAAACTTTGCAGAACACTCCCAAGGCATTGTCTGCATTGCCAGCATTCATCATCATCAATATGCTTGGTATGTTTCAAATTGCCATACAGGTTGCCCCAAGAAATCAACTTGCAAGTGTGGTAGTACATATTGGCTCACAGTGTAGACAGCAAACTAAGAAAGCTCTAATTGGAACCGTTGGGCGAGAAAGAAAAAGTAGATTAATAGTTAAAGTCCTCGCTGCTTTGATCGTGTAATCAGAATACAAGACGTGCTCTTGTTACGTTAGTTTTACAGTGTGCAGGAGACTCAGACGATTAGTCACTATGTGTAAGAGCTGTCGCTCCTTTAGCGTGTGTGTCATGGGGTGTTTCTGGGTCAAGGGCGTCTCAGGTTTACTGCCTTATAGTGCAGATATTCTTTGTAGTTTAAAATACATTTTTTACAATACAACTTTGTTGGCAAGAAAATACAAACTATCAAATCGAATTACAAACAGGATGTATCAGTTTTGCTCACGCTCACTCAGAAAGAATCGATATAGTAGCATCTGTGGCCGTTCAGACACATTTATATGGTTTGATTTAAACTGATCCATTGTAGCTCTGGCTCTATGTTTAGGGTCAGTGTCCTGCTGGAAGGTGAACATCCATTTGTCTCAAGTTATTTGTAGCTTTTAACATTACTCCCCTACATTGTGCTCTATTAATCTTTCCATTACCTTGCCTTACATTTTATTTTTTAAAAGCTTTTTCCTAGCTACTCATATATAGGACCTGATTTTAGTTCTTCTGTGGACAGATTGACCTCTGCAGGTCCTGTCCAGACTTACCATTGCTTTGCTCTGTGCTTATCTGATTAATGCCATCTTTACTCAGGCATGTCAGCTTAGGTAGACGGCTCGGCCTCGGTAGGGTTGCGGTTGTGCCATGATCATTCAGTTTGAGCTGATGTATTGAAATGTGCTCCTTTAAAGTTGAATGTATCTTTTACCAAAATAATCCTGTTTTTTACCTTCTCTGCAATGTTCCCCTGACCTGTTTGGTTTGTCTTTTGGTATTTATGGTGGATCATGTTTGTTCATGCTGTATGTCACACCACACTTTTCAGCTTGCCTTGTGTTAAAAATAAAATAAAAAGAGAGAAAGAAAACCATGTATCATTTCCTTCCATGAATGGGTAAATTTGTGTTAGTCTGTCATAGAATCCTCCACAAATACTGAAGTTTGTCTGTTCTTTGGCTGGCATTATTTCAACAACAGCACAGAGAAAAAGAGATCGTCCAAAACAGACCGAACCTTTCAAACAAATCAAAGAATAAAAAAATACTACAATAGCATAAAGTGTCAGTTACTTATAAGAATATCATAACTGTTTGCTATAGTCTAAAATAGAATTTAAAGTTACACTGCAGTTTTATTCTTTGTCAGTAATAAAGCTCCGTCATGTTGGTCATGGCATTTCTAGTAGTGATAGAGGTTGGGAGCAATATGGTAGTGGAAATCCTCTGAATTTCTGCCCCATTATTTTAAAACGGCATGTGAAACAAACATGGTATGCATTTCATTAGAACAATAGCATGTAAAGCTACTGTGCCACATTTAGTTGGCATAAAAATAGGCCAGTGATATATCGGTGGAGTTGAATTGTGTTCGTCTCAACAATTATTATTTGTAAATCCTCAGGAAACCTTACAAAGCAAGGAAACTTGTTCGTTTGCAAGTATGCAATTCTATTCAGCTGAATCGTCTGTTCAAGTTCACGCTTAGTAACTACTAGGTCAAAGTTCAGTTCACAAAAATGCCTTCTTCATGAGAAATGTAGCTAAAGTCAGCTGAAAAAGTGATCTAAATATCACCAGATGACACAGTGTGCATATTAGGATATTTATGACATCAACACATCACACTGGTGTTCTGCTCTCTGCCCGCCCTTTACATCTGTTTACCCGTCCAATCCTCTCTGTGTTAATGTTATGCATTGCTATATCAGAGTGAAAACTGCCCACAAAGCAAAATCTTGTTCACATTTTGTTCTGTTTCTGTTGTGCTGATTTCAGATTTGTTTTGCATTCTGAATTCAGTTTTGTTCTGTTTCCTGGGTTCCAAATGAAAAAACATGTGACATGATTTGATCAAAGCTAAACAGAGTTACAGAACCAAAGCGCCTTCAGTGTAAAACTTCTTTGGATATGGTCACTTTGTAGTAGGTTTTATTTGACATGGTGAACAACTTGATTCCACTCAGCCCTCTGTTTTGTGTGGTGTGTGTGTAATGGAAAATATTTGTACTCATAAATAACCCTTATTAATCCTTTGGTTTTCTGCATAAAAGTTCACAACAGTCCACACCACAACGCAAGGGATACTACTACTTGGCATATTCTTTTTATTCTATTTATAAAATTAACATGTCCCTTGTCAGCACTTAAATATGAATGGTTGGCAATAATCCATCCTTTAGGGCAGTGTCATAGTGAGTCGTGAGTATAACTGGAAATCTTTAATACTACACAGCAGATATAAGCCCCGAAGTGATACATTGGTATTCTGGGTAGTTAGGAAAGTACTCGACTTGTATACCTGATAGGTGTCAAAATAATAGCTGTCTCCTTTCCTGTATGTTAATTTTCTTCTTCTGTTTTACTTTCAAGCTTTTTGGAAACTGACTCTAAAAGTGGTTGTTAAGTTTATTTTGATGCTCCATTCAGGGTCACTCCACTTTAAAAGCAAAAAAGAAACAAAAAAACAATAAGACATATTGTCATCAGGACATAATACCAGTGAGAAATGTCAGTAAGGTTTTAGTGGCTAATTTACCTGAAGAGTGACATATTTATATGTCATATGATTGCTCGCAAGTAAAAAAAAAAACCCTGTTGAGGAGCAGTGGTGAATGAAGATGAGCGAGTTGGATAGCTCTAACCTCAACTGGATATAGAAATATATTTAAGTCTTTTAAAGATACAACAATAAACCATGGTGAGTTTTTTGTTTTGTTTTTTTACAGATGTTAAATAGGAATGACTTCAGGCACCCAAGTACACATGGCAAGAATAAATAAAGAATAAATCCCCCAAAATCTTAATTCTTATCTTCATATAATTAGTATGTGTTTGTACAAGTATGTGTCAGAAAGAAATTAATACGTAGCAACATTTCCTAAAGAGTTTCCCATATGCTAAATATTCTCCTGCCTTTCATGACTGAATGCTGCTAATTTTGAATTGTTACATTCTCAGCCTCAACTATCAAATCATGGCCAAGAATATAAAATAATGGACCAGTACATTTTCCTCTAATATGTATAATTTGTAGCCATTTTAATTTATTTCTACTAGTTTTTATTTAAAAAAAATCTTTTTCACAAAGTTAGATTTTATTTCATGGTGTTTTCCCAAATTACTTCTTTATTTTAAAAGGGTTTTTTTATTTTTTATTGAATGAGTACATCTGCCAATCAGGGTCAGAGGGTTGGACCAATTTCTTTCAAAATTTCACAGTCACATTATATATTTGTTTATTGTTTATTAATGTAGACATATTTCACAAATTGATATTTAATTATTCATTTATTTAATTTTGAGCACTTTGGTGTTCCATTATGGAAAGACAGAAATAGCACTATTCCTAGTAGTGCTAGTATTGCTAGTAGTTCCCATTCACTTACATTGGTTTATGCTAAGCTAAAACAAAAAAAAGACTACTGCCAGATCAGGTTAATTACTCTGATTACAAAATGTTTTTTTGAATCACTTCAAAATTATTCCTCAGTGAGATATTCCTTCTCACTGAGGAATATCCTTTTAAGCGGCACCTGAGTTGCTGTGGAGGTTAACCAGTCAGATATGAGAGCTTATTTAGTGAGACAAAGCTTCAAGATTAATTATTACATAATGTGCTTCGTAACACTTGTTTAATCAGCTACCAGCTATCCTATGGTCTTTTTAATGTTTGTGTTTGATCAACACATCCCAGCAGCAACATCTCAACAGCAATATTGCTCCTCTTCAAATAAAAAATAGGCTACTTTGGCTTTGCTGATGACGTTGATATATTATGTTGTGATACTCTATTATTCTCTTGATGGATATTGGTTGTAGCTATAGGATGATACACTATGATTTAAGTTGTTGTGAGCCATTTTAGAATCTTGCTATATGTGCCTCTTTGAACTCTGAGCAGCTGCCCTTCTCAACGTCTCTGCACGGCCCTGCTGACTGTAGGTGTAATTGAATGATTAATAATAGTGTTAAGATATGCTGGTTGCAGTTGAAGCGAAACATCTAATTAAAATATTGGTTAAGCTTTAACTGGGAGTACCCTCTGATCATCTTGGAGATTACACCTTGGTGTTGCTACCTGCCAGTAGTGAAGCTTGTAACACAGATTGTGAACATTGTTGTATATTGTATCAGTTTTGATCATTTTCCCTGATACAAACTGGTATAAAGGAAGACATCACGCCAATTGAACAGTATGATAAGAAGATGGTGATTGAACTATAATTTTACTTCAGTTCCCCTTCGTGTTGAGCTGCTAATGATAAGTCATAAATCACCACAGCACCGGCACGATATTTTTAGATGGGGAGGGAGATGAACGAGGTTATGAATGTGGTCTCAGTGGTCGATATAGTCAGAGAGGGGGCTGGCTGTGCCCCTCCCCCGGCTGTAGGTGATGTCTGAAGCCGGTAGTCCAGCAGCAGAGCGCTGATCACTGGAGGACCGCCTATCAGGCTCCCGGTACATCTCCTTGGTTCCCACTCACCGGAAGGCTGCTCAGCAGCTGCGAACAGCCTGCGCGCACCCTCTCTCCTGTTAGCTCTGAGAATCTATTGGCCTGGCTGTCGGTCAGTGGAGGGGAAGAGGCGAAAAACACCTACAGGTGTTGACTAGCGGGGAGAAATCGCGGTGCAGACTGATGACGATGATGATGGTGAGGATGATGCATCTCTTCCCGTGCCTTTGTGAAACGCTATTGTGAAGAGGAATAGGAAGACATTTTTTTTTTGCACCCCACCTCCATTTCTACCACATCGGTTATGGTGGATTTCAGAGCCGCTTTGAAGCTTCGCGTCTAGACTGGGAGGGGGAGAGCGAGCTGGGAACAAGCCGTTTACGAGAGAGCCCCTCTCAGCATCGGCCCGCAGCGCTGCGCCATGGCCTTGGATGTCCAGACTTGCGTGGTGTTTACGGTGATCGCGGTTCTGGTGCTTGTGAACGTGCTGTTGATGTTCATCCTCGGCACTCGTTAATGGAGCTGCGCTCGGGGCCCGGCTTGCAACGCGCCACGCTCTGGAGAGGAGAGAAAAGCGGTGCGCGTTGGTCGAGAGAAGGGACACCCGGCGCTCCATCACGGCTACGCGTTGAAATGAATGACGTTGGTACAACATAATGTATTTCTGTGGACCCCCTTTCACTCTCCTCCTCTCCCCACCTCCTCCCCTAAAACCTTCGTTATGTCTTGTGTCCTCTCACCGTTTGTGATAGCTGCTGATGTCTAGTGGTGGCTGTAGTTGTGCGGATCCAGGTCTGTGCTGCTCCTACCTTTTCTGTGCTTACTGGAAATTCATATCATTTGTACACAGCAACTAAATATGTCGAGCGTCCTCTGCCCCATGTTGTGTATTCCAACATATTTCATGCAATGTTAATGTCTTAAAGATTAAAATGAATCTGATGTTCTATCCCTATCCTAATGCTGCGTCAGGACTTGTCCCCCCCTACCCCCCTCTATAATGATCCACCATAGCCTCATTCACAACATGGCAGCTAATAGCTGCTCAGTGATCTCTGTGCAGAAGTTAATATGATATTTGTAGCGAATAGCGTTGCAAGTGAGAGGCCCAGGCTGCTGCTCTGGAGGATCATTGTGATCTCAGCTGAACAGTAACCGACAGCAGGCAGGGTTGGGCCTAATAAAGGAGGGCCTCCATCACTCCAGGTTTCCCCCATTTTAGATTCAGCTAAAGTCAGCTCCCATTTCATAGCCCCCAATATTCTCATTTGTCCAGTTTGCACAGTTTCCACCTGACACTCACATGCAACCTGTTCAGTTTATAGAGATAAATATAGGTGTAGAATTATAGATTCATATTTGTTTCAGACATAATGTCTTCTAAAGTAGAAAGGCTTGTTAGATGGTGATGAGAGAGGGGAAAAAACACATTTATCCTTTTCTTGCTATAGTGTAATAAATGGGATGAAGGCAGGTATCATGAATGTTGTATGAATGTCAGAAATAGATATGCTAAAAGCCTGTCCTAGAGCCATCCATGACAGACCTATTTATAGAAGTATACTGGCTAGGAAGTTTTTAAGCTACTGTATGGACTGTTTCACACTCAAGCGAAAGTGCTTTGTCTTTTTTTTCTCCTGTTCTTAAGTGGCAAGTGTTGTTTGTAGGACTGGATTTTAGGGGGTCACTGGCTCCTGGGCTGAAGTCAGTTTTGGTGCCTTACCAACTCACGTTTCTAGGAGGCATTGACACTATATTCGGTGGATAGTCAGTGTTTAGGAAAATGCTTTATAAATGTATTTAGTTACAGAATACTGAATACCTACTTTAAAATTTATTTTGTAATGTATTTGGTTACTCTGCTGAATCCTGGTAGGCTACTGTATTATAAATAATAAAATATTTCCGTTAAAAACAGCATTTAAGTCTATTAAATGTCACAAAATGCGCTGGTAGCTACTCCCGCAGGAAAACAGAGGGCATATTAATACTTAACATAATAATACTGACTGGTTGGTTTTGGTCGCTGAGAGGTAGCAGTGTTGTGCCAAAAATAATTTAAAAAACAATAAAAAACAAAAAAATAAAACAGTTTTATTGCAGTAATAGCTCTTTACATTTGATTAGATTTTATATTTAGTCATTTGAAATGAAGTTCAACTGTTTATCAACCACAGCCAATTACGCTATTTGCGACTTTCTGTTATAAATATGCAAAGTATTGTAAACTGACATTCATTGCACTCCAAATATAAAGCTTTTATCCTTGTAGCCATAATTTTCAGGAAACTCATAACAACAACATATAATCAAAATAACGTCACGTCAGATTCAACCACTGAAACTGTGAGAAATGACCTAACTAACACGATACAGGCCCTGTCAAATAATGGACAAAAAAAACTGTGGCTTTATTTTGTTTTTGTACATCGTCGCAGTGTCTTTTAATTTTTTTGTGACTTTCAAATATCTTGAATGGCTGGCCTGCCGGATGCTTTGTTTCTAGTTTGCTGTTGACAGTGTTGATGTGCGGCATATTTTCTTGAGACCCACCAGCAAAAGTTTACACAAAAATGTAAGAATTTTCCCACCTGGATCATCAGTAACCTTTGCAAAAATATTTTAGGTGGTAATATGAATATGCCGCTTCATTCATGGATACCGAATTGCAGCTGCTCCAGCAATCACTGGAGTTTCGCTGCATACTTTGCAGTTTGACAGCAGAAGCATTGCGGTGTGACTTGATGACTAGTAATGCCAGATTTTATCTTTTCCCCCATTTTAACCCCCATGGCATTAGTCAGGGTTTTGTCAGAAATGTTCGAATAAAATCTAGCATCACTTGAAAAAAAAAAAAAACTGCGAGAGAGCGACATTGAATGCATCATTTCCTTCACTGCTAGTAGGTTTATTTGGCTGCAGTTATGACTCCAACCCTCCCAGCTCCGGGTCTGAATCCATACCTGGCAACTCACGTTATTGTTGGTGCTTGCAGGTCGGGAGTGTTTCAGCCATAGGATCTCTATGGTTTCGGCGGCATGTTGATTTGGGGTGTTATTGGATAGTCTACACAACACGGACACACAGTTCCCAAAACATATATCTTCATCTTTCAGGTGGAAACTGGAAAACACACAAGTATTCCGATGGAATTACGAAAGTAACTGTACTCCGAATACCATGTTTAAAAATAGTAGCTGTAACGGAATACAGTTACTCGTAATGAGTATTCTAAATACGTAGCACTGGTACATGTATTCCATTACTCCCCAACACTGTGGATAGTTAGGCACATGTCAACCTCCTGTTCTTCAGAAACAATCTTTTTTTTCTTAAATAAGCATTTCTCAAAATGTCTTAATCAATCTACAAAATCAGCTAAAAGATTTTAATACCTATCCCGAGTCTTTAAATGGTGATGTAGCACAATTATTGAGATAAACCAAAAGCTGTTTGCTCCTGTTACTTCTGATAGGCCTGGATTTGAGAGTTAGATTAGTGTGGCGCCATGACAGCCTTGGTTTTAAATAGCTGTACATTTAACATCTTGCATAAATTACTTGCAAATTAAAAGACAGGTTTTGGGGATTTACAAATCAGTGCAATCCCCTTAAGTTTTCAGCCATTTTCATAGCTGTGGTTTGCTTTCTTTTTACATCAGATTCATGAAACAGAGTGCACTGTGTAAATTCAGATATTTTTGCTTAAGGTCTGAATTTTCCCCTCTTCAGCCACCAACACAACATTTGCAGAGTAATCAAAGAAAGAAAATAGCTTGAACATTTTTAAAAGTTGTTTTGGCAACCCGAGAACCTGACAAGGTATTCTTTAAAACTTCAAGAGTGTGAGAATCACATCAGAATGGCATTTGTAAATCAATAAGTGATGTTGAAGACTAAAAAAGTGAAATGATGCCTCACTTTAAAAGGGAAGTTTTTATTTCTAGCATGTACTATGGTTGTTTACTCACCCAGACAAGTTTGGAGCCACTTGGAGTCTTTTAAAGAAGTTTATATGCATTCGCTATCAGCATCTTTCCACATATTTAGAGGCGTGGGGGCACAGCTAGTGCCGCCTCTAAGTAAAGCATTATTTGTCACGAAACTCTTTAATTTCACCAATGTTTTGTTATGAATTGCTAGAACTATTCCTCTTTGAGTTAGGAGCGTCTTTGTTGTTTTCTTTTGGGTCGTTTTACAGTCTTTTAATCCATCTACACTAACTTTTAATTTCAATTACGTCACCGCCATATAGCATCCCAGTTTAAGTCTGTGCAGGTCTTTCACTCTGTGCTCCACGATAGTCGGTTAGACAGAACTTGCTACTGGAAACATTAACACGGTTTGTGTTTGCATGTCTCCAAATTGCACGAAATAAAAAAAAACAAGTGGCCTAAGTTCAGCTTCCACAGGCTTCTTTTCCGCACTGTAGACTTCAGCTGGGATGGCGGACACCCGCAATCACACTGAAATTGCTGGCTATTGTAAGTTGGAATTGGTTGAAAAAAAACGGCTGTCAAAACCCCGGATCACAACAACAAAGCACCTCCGAGATGCTCTGAACTCACAGCGGAATAGTGCTAGCGATTCATTGGTGAAATTAAGCCGTTTTGTGACAGATAAGGCTTTATTCAGAGCTGGCACTTGCTGTGGCACACACCTTCCATTATATGGATATATACTGATCACAAACAAATATAAACTTCTCCTGAAGGACTCCAAGTGGCCCCAAATTTGTCTGGGTAAGTAAATGAATGTAATGCTTGCTAGAACTAAGGTCCAAGTTGAAAGAAAACTTAAATTCCCCTTAAAATGTCTCCTTTTATTAAAACAAACATTAAATGTAGTTAAAGTATCAGTTTTAAATTATTCAATATAATTTTATAAAAATATATACTTCGTGAACTTGTTAGTTTTACTTCATAAATACAGGAAAGATTCATAAAGCTTGACTTTTTCTTGTAACGTGGTAATGTTACCAGCTTTCAGCACAGGGTATTTTTAACGCAGTCTGCATTGTCCAAACAGCCTGGTCACAAATCATTTGAAGATGTTTGCTATGACCTTAATGTACATAATCTCACATTGATAATCTCACATTGATATTGGTAGATTTCCTTTCTAATATATGCGTCATGCCTCATATAAATGTGGGCAGCGCAGAAATCCGTTGTTTAAATAGTGCAGCTATTTTAGGAGCAGTGCTTCCCTTTTTTTATTTTCATTTTTTTAGAAGTTTAAGAATTAGAAGGATGCATGAGTAGGTTTGGAAACACCCTTGTGCATTTGCCCCTGCGTTTGTAAATCAGTTCACAAAAATATCAGCTCCCAGGCCAAGGCTCAGCCCAGGTTGTGTGCATAAAAAGGGAAGTTTTCTAGCGATACCTTGAACACGGATGCGTTCATCACATGCCAGAGCATGTGGGCTGGAGTTGTCAACCCTGTGGCAAATCAAATAAACATCCTCCTTAGCTGTGAGCTCACAGGACTGAGATATATTTACCTATGTGTAAAAAAAGACAAAAAATCATAACATCAGCTGCAGGGATTATGGCAAACACTTAAGCGTTTTTTTAAATTACAGATATGTGTTCAAATGTGAGCGTGACAAGTAGCATCTGCCTGATGGTCTTGACTGGGTCTTATCTGTTGTTCGTCATTGAATGTGTAATTCCCTCAGGGCAGGTACCCTCTAATAGAGCTGTGTTGGGTTGTGTGCCATGCAGCCAGAGGTGTCGATGTGCGGATGGTGTTCGAGTGAGTGAGACGACCGTTTTGTGCAAGGATGTGCGTGTGTATCTCACCGGTTCTGAGGAGAGCATCTTTGATTGGCTCCCAGAGTCGGGGTAGAAGTGTATTACATAAGAGGGCTGGCAGACACAGGGAGGACGGATCGCGATACTCACTCGGTGCGTCGGAACTGAGGAACCTCTTTCAGGGATAGCAGCGTGTCGTTACGTGACATCTAAGGAGGAGGACCGTCGCCTTGACAGCCTCCTAAAGAGGTTCAGTTATGATGATCTGAATGAGCCGGACTTCTCCATGCATACGCTCTCTGAACAGCTGCACGCCACTAACATGGTAAGGTTCGGACATGAGGCACGCGTGCGTCTGCTCGGGGGTGCTATAGGTGTTTTGGTGCAGCTGTGCTGTGGATGGCAATGGAAGGATGTTGGAATGCAGCAAATCTGTCAGTGCAGTGAATGCTGATGTGTTGAGTTGCTGTGATGATATAAGCAAATGAATCAGCTTTTTATTCTTACATTTCTGCCAGCCTCGTAAAGAGAAAGCCCTGTCATATGCTTCTACGTGTGGGAACAGATCTCTCTGCATTTATTTGCATTGACCCATATAGGACGTTTGCAGTTTAAAGAGTGGTTGTACGCTCTCTGATGTCTGATGCTGTATCTATAACAGAAATAGCGGATAGACAAACAGGTAATAATGAGCATGTATATATTTATGTGTTTACCATATGCCAAATGATCAAGCTAGGTATGGGGGTGTTCTGGAGAATTTGGGAATATGTATTATGTAATGCTTTTAATTTATTCAGACATGAGAACGGGAAAGGGATGCAATATATTGGAGAGCGCTGGACTGATCTCATTTGGGAGATCAAGGTATGATGCAGAGGAGAGTGAGGTGGGATAGGGTCAGGGCAATTGGCACTAAATGTTCGATCTCACTTTCTCTTTCTGTGTGTTGTCTCTGTTACAGAACATAGGTAGGGACCAGAGAGATTGTGCTTGTGCTGAATGGGGTTAAAAATGAAGTGGCGCTGGAAGGAGGATGGGAGGTGGAAGTGCAGGAAGCAAGACTGACGATGATCATCCTAGAAAGTTGCATACATGCCATGCCCGATCAATCATATTTGGATTTTCTTAGGTATTTGTTCTGAAAGTGTTCTAAAGGAAATTTTGAACAAGATCATCTGTCCAGTCAGCGTTAACATAGGTGCTATAACTAGCGTTACCTCTAATTTCAATGTGACACCCACCTGCTCTTTTACAACGTTATTGCGAAACTTGAAATCAGAACGCCCCTAGCTTTGCATTTCAGTGCGATAGGTTCGTGAGTGTGCAACTGAACAACAGAGTGATCACATGCTACCTCAGTGTTCACTCTTTGTTTGTGACAGCTCACGCACTCCCCACATTTGGAAATATTCTGGTGCTTCCTGAAGTGTCCTTGCCTCATCCCATCATCTTTGTCAGCATCAATGAAGCATCCTCATCTGTCACCATGACGACGGCTGTTCCTTGCCTTGCAGGCGTGGACGCCTCCCCTTGTGTTCACTCCTCTGCCCTGATTGGCTTATATTCCCTGCAGCTGCCTTGCTGAGTTGTCTTGAAGGTGGGCTTATGCACAGGTTGAAGGGCCCGTGAAGCCTGAGAGCTCATGGGGAAAAGCAAGAGAAACTATTTTTTGTCCTCCTAAAGATGACATTTTAGTTTATTCATTTGATCATTAAATCAGACTAAATCTGCTGATATCATAAAGGAAAATACAGCTCCTTTGATTAAAAAACAGAACAAAAAAGCCCCACAGAAGCCTGAATAGAATTTAACAAATTTTATACCCATTCATGGGATGCTGCCTTCTCCAGGCCTTTAATAACTCCTCACCTGGAGCTTAGGCATCGCCTGTCAGGCTTGGTTAGCCCTGGCTACTCTGCCCACAGCCCCAGGAAATGGATGCGTGGTTAGCTCTGAACTGTAGAATGCTGATGAACCTTACTGCAGGGAGAACAGTTTTAGAAACGTCTCACAGAGCCGTAAACAGGGTTAACGTATACGAAGAGAGAAGTGTGGCTTTACATGTGCATTTATGCATGGACGTGTAGCTGTCAAAGCAAGAAAGCTGAGTAGAGAGCGTGATGGATGGTGAGGCTATAGAGTGATGATGTCAGGGCGACTCTGTCTTGAGAACATTGTCTGCTGCCTATTCTTCCTTTAATGAGAACAACCTTTAGCCTCTCCAAGTCCCCTAAAGAATACTCATCACCCTTCTGCCTTCACTGCTTTTACTCTACCTGAGACTTAGAAAATATCTTTGACAAGTATGCATACCCTTCGAAATTTGTACACGACATTTTGTCCCATTACAACCACACAATACGATGGATTTTAGAGAAATGTTATGTGATAGACCCACAGAAAGTAGTGCATTTGTGTTAAGCCCCCTTTACTTTGATACCGGCAAATGAAATATAGTAAAGCTGTTCTTTAACAGCCTGAGAGGTTCCTTAGAGAATGTTAAAGAACAAACAGCATCACGCAGACCAAGGAGGAACCAGGAAGGTCATATTCTGTACATTATATCCCAAGCTTTGGACAGCATTTTTAGGAGTACTGCAGAAACCCACAGCTGAGGTTGTTTGCTATTTGTAGTGCATGCCAAAAATCTTGCAAAAAGAATGCTATTGCTGAGGGGAAAAAATTTGTTAAAGAGCCAGTAAGACACAAAGAAAAGATGTACAAGAGAATGCTTTGTTCAGATGAGCATAAAAGTGAAATTTTTGGCCTTTTATGCAAAAGAAATTGCAAAAGGGACAATTACCACAAAGCACAGTATACCTACAGTGACTTATGGTGGTGGCAGCATCATGTCAGGATACTTTTCTTCAGCAGGTACAGAAAAGGTAAAGACATTCAGTGGGGCAAAAAAGTATTTGCGGTCACTTATTGTGCAAGTTGTCCTAGTTAAAAAAAAAGTCTGTTATTTTCATGTTAGGTACACTTTAACTCTGATAGACAGAATGTAAAGAAAATCCAGGATATCACGTATGATTTTTAAAGTATTCATTTGTAAAAGGGTGTAGAAAATAGGTATTTGGTTCATGAAAAAAGGTTCCCTCAATACGTTGTAACTTTGGTTGGCAATGACAGATGTCAAACGTTTCCTGTATTTCTTCACGAGGTTTGCACAAACTTTTGCTGGTATTTCGGTCCATTCTTCCAGGTAGATCTTCTCTAGAGCTGTGATGTTTTGGGGCTGTCGCTGGGAAACACGGTCTTTCAACTCTCTCCACAGATTGTTCTATTGGTTGGAGGTCTAGAGACTGGGTTGGCCATTCCAGAACCTTCTCCGACCTAAATGAATACTGTTCATAGGCTGGACAAGTGAGACTTTATTTCTGTGGAGCCTCAATAATCACACATTCACAAAGAAACTAAGAAACTAAAATCATGGATAGTGTAAAATTTAACATATAAAAGCCGATTTTAAGAGATTAGTCAGCTAAGGTTTAATAAGTTTAGCATAAATAAGTTATGTGAGCATAACCAAGTTTTTCCAATTAAAATGCCATTTCATATAATTCAATTCACTTTTATTTATATAGCACCAATTCACAACAAATGTCATCTCAAAGCACTTTACAACAAAAGTAATTTCAATACAATTATACAAACATTCCAATCATTTAAAAGTTTTCTATGTAAGTAATCCCAGCAGATTGGGATGAGTCATCGACATGAGGTTGTGCCCGGATCATGTAGACTCCGACCACACCTATTCCTCAGCAATCCTTCATACTGAGCAAGCATGTAGCGACAGTGGAGAGGAAAAACTCCCCTTTAACAGGAAGGAACCTCCGGCAGAACCTGGCTCAGAACAAGCGGTCATCTGCCATGACCGTCTGGGGCTCTGAGAAGACAGAGAAGAGACAGGATGGAGACACCAATGAGGTGATAAAGAAACCAACAAGTCAATGAAAATAAAGTAAAGAAAACAAAGTATTTGCATTCCTTAAAAAGCAACAGCAAAAACAAGTGAACATAAAGTGCCACAGAGTGCCACATGTTAGTTTTTTTTACATCATAAATTGCAGTGGATCAGATGTTTTAATTTGTAGCATTTTTTTTGTCATTGTATTTTGTTACACTGACTTATAACTAATGGAATAAAATGAAATAAATGAATAAATATATAAATAAAATTCTTGCACTCTCCAACGTGGATGTTCTTCACATCGACTTTTTATTTGAAAATAAAATCCATCCTTCTTTCTTTTCAATAGACCTATTTTTTCTATTTTCCTTCCCCTTTTCATTGTGGAATTTTGTTTCCCTGCATGGTTTTTCGCTGAGCTGCAGATCCACTCGGGTGTCCTCAAATGTTTTTAAAAGCACTGTAGCTTGTAATTGCCCAGCCAAGCTTTGGTGTCTCATTGCTGCCTTGGTGAAACAAGTTAAGTTGGCAAACCCAGTGTAGCTCCAAACACCAAATCGATCAGTTGCGAACAACAGGCATTTGCTGCAGTATAATATGCAGCATTTCTCTGAAGCTGTTAGTCACAGGTAAAGTTAACCATTGCTTGTAGGAAAATGACAGACAAACCCTTTTACCTGCAGGGACAGACCAGCTAGTATAGGGGTTGGATCATCCCTTCTCACAAGGCCCAGTTAACTTGAGTGGTCTATGTTGCAACCAAATCTATCCCTTCTACTTCTTCAGCCGTTTTGGGTTACAAAAATACACCGCTAGCTGTTGATAGTTAACGAATCATAAGGTTTAGGTCAGATATGTTGCAAATTGCCGCAAAATCTCACAATAGATGGCCCTATTCCTCCTTTCCTTAAGACAGATATGTCATCTTGTCCCCTTTACAGAAAGGCCACCATAATGTTTCCACCCCCATGCTTCACAGTGGGTATGGTCTTCCCCCAACAAACACTCAAGTAGCATTTATACCAAGGAGTTCTATTTTGGTCTCATGTGACAACATGACATTCCCACAATCCTCATCTGCATGATCAAATGGTCTCTGGCAAACTTTAGACAGGCCTGAACTTGTGCTGGCTTAAACAGGGGGAACTTTCCAGCGTAGCAGGATTTTAATTAATGACGATGTAGTGTGTTACTAATAGTAACCTTTGTTAGTGTGGTTCCATCTCTCTTCTGGACCAGTTCCCCCATTGTAGTTCTACCCTTTCTCAATATCATACGTAGCCCAAAAGGTGAGATCTTGGATGAAGCCCCCAGGTCGAGGGAGATTGTCAATGATCTTGTATTTATTCCATTTTCTAATAATTGCTCCAACAGTTGATCTCACCAAGCTGTTTGCCGATTGTAGATTGGCTTATCCCAGTCTTGTGCAGGTGTACAATCTTCTCCCTGGTGTCCTTGGACAGCTTTCTGCTCTTGGCAATGTTAGAGGTTAGAGTCTGACTGAAGGTGTGGACAGTTCTCTTTTGTACAGATAAAAAGTTCATGCAGGTGCCATTAATACAGGTAACGAGGATATAAGAGCTTCTTAAAGAAGTAACAGGCATCTGAGGGGCAAAAATGTTGCTTTTTTTGTTGGAGATAAATGCTTATTTCATGCCCCATTATACAAACAAATTATTTGGAAATCATAACTGTGTTTTCCTGGATTTTTTTTAACATTATGTCTCCACAGTTGAAGTGTACTTATGATGAGAATGTCAGACCTCTCATCTTTTTTAAGTGGGGCAACTTGCACAAACTGGTAGCTGCCAAATACTTTTTTGCCTCAATTTACCACAAAACACTTGCAGTGTCAATGGCAGCAAAATAGTTCTCCAAAGCACTGACTGAAACTTTCCTAATTATGACGCCAATTTTAGATATATATATTTTTTTAATACTTGAAAACTATGTGCATTTATAATTATTGTGGTATATATTGACAAGAAAATATTGAACATTGTGGTGGTAGTGTGACAAAATATGAAAAAGTTAAAGAGGTGAACAAATAAGGATGAATGATTTTGCGAGGTTCTTTATGATGTATATTGTGCTGCTCGTAGCCGTAGACACAACTGTGCACTGTTAGTGTTTATTTACGGTGCAACAAGATGTACACATTATTTATTCATGATGTGGTAATCAATCCATAGAATTTGATGAGTCACTGGTACGTGATTTGCTGTGGGCTGTTTCACAGTTAAAATAATAAGGCCTTGGTGAGGGCATGAAAGAACATTATCCTTTTACAGTACGTTGTTTTGCTTCTCAGCAGTTATAATAGATTAACCCTTGTAATTATTACAATGTCATAATAAGCCAATATGTAAAGATGGGTGTATTGCTTCTGAACACTGATGTTTCGCTATTAATGGCGTTGCCTTTTTGTGTTGTTGTTTTTTTCTTCTTTTGTTGTATTGTTTATGCTGTCGTGGTGTTGCATTTGCATTGCAATCCCTGTATTGTCACAGGACTCCTTCAGTTCTGCATTAATTAGTAATCGAAGGGGTTTAACAAAAGGGAATCACAGCTTGAGGTCAAAAGGAGGCATATTACTGTTTTAGACTGAGCATGAAGTCTGATTTTTGTACTGCATAAAGGGTTCATTTTATTGATGAACGTCTGTTTAGCCGTGTTTCATTGCAGTGTTTTTATGTAATCAGAATAAAACAAAGCAGATCCCCTGTCTTTCACCCTTAGTTGATAAGTGGAGGCTCGGTTGTCAACGCTGAGGCGGTATGGGACCATGTGACCATGGCGGATCGGGAGCTGGCTTTTAAGGCCGGCGATGTCATAAAGGTGCTGGACGCTTCCAACAAGGACTGGTGGTGGGGCCAGATTGATGAGGAGGAAGGATGGTTCCCTGCCAGCTTTGTACGGGTGAGTAAGCGGTGGCTGGGGCGATACATGACCCACTGGCCCATTAGACACTTTCATACACAATAATAAGTTGCCAGGTGAGCATACAGAAGGGATAAACATACAATCACATGGTCACATAAACTAAAGCAGACATTTAAATGAACACAGAGTTTTATATCATTTTTTAGAGAACACCCAAGAGATGAAAGAATAGTAAACTAGTCATCTTTATGTCCAAGAACAATAAAAATAAAGATGCTAATGATGTGCTCATTTTATTTGGCTTTCACCTTCAACTCCAAGTCCTTGATTAAATAAATATTCCCAGAGCCTATGTTGGGATCATTTTAACATTAGCATATCCTATTAGACAGTATTTTCAGATTAGTCTGGTGTAGCTACTGCACACTTATGCAAACCTCTGTACTTATATTGTTTATTTTATTTGCTGCTCTTTAGGATTTTACAATAGAAAAAAAAAGACCCAATTTGCATCTTGCAGCAAAAACATTGTGAAGAAGGCAACCAGCAGCCTGAATTATATAGAAGTCACTTTAATGCTCTATACCATGGTGAATATTGAAACACACAACTATATGCCACAAAAAACCCAAGACAAACCTTCTGTACTATTTAGATATTAAGATGTCCTCTGTAAGTCGCATTTTGTCACGTTACAATCACAAACGTTAATAAACATTAATGTGTTAGACCAACTCAAAGTTGTGAAGCAGAACAAGAATGATACATGTTTTTAGTGTTTTGTACAAATAGAAATCATACAGAAAGTGGCCAACATGTGTATTCAATTCTCTTCATTCTGATTCTGCAAAATTAAAGCGATTGCAGCCACTTCGTCACTTTTATATTAGTAAATTAAGTCCACCTATGTATAACTTAATTTGAGCTATTTAATGAAGGCTTCTGAGGTTTGCTACAAAACATTACTGAATAAACAGAATCCAAAAATACAATGGAACACAGCGGGTCAGGGAGAACACTTCAGTCCATCATCTAAACAACAAAAAACTGCCAAAACAACCTACCAAGGCATGGCTGTCCACCTAAACTGACTGGCCATACAAGGATAGCACAAATCAAAGAAGCAGCAAAGAAGTCAAGGGTAACTTTGGAGGAGCTGCAGTGATCTACAGCTCAGGTAGACATAATTTGACTGCGCTGTCAGTTGTTCTCTGCACAAATCTGGTCTTCTAGTAGTTTCCCTAAGCTCTAGATAACAACAAAACCTCTTGGCATACCTGCCGAACACATTGGGAGGGGTCAAACCAACAACACACACCATGCTAACTGGGAAACGTGGTGGTGGCTGCGTCAAGTCGCAGGGATCATTTCCCTCAGCCTGAAAGAGCGGCACTTCAGAGTTGATGGGCAATCCTAGAAGAAAAGCCAATTGGAGACTGCGAAAGACTTGAGTAGGGGATGTGGAGGCTCATCTTCCTGCAGCACACAGACCATAAGCATAGAGCTAGAACCCCAGTGGACCTTTGTGTTGGTCTATCATATAAAACCCTATTTAAACACATTGAATTTTGTGGTTAGAGCATTAAAAAATAATAAATAGGTAGAATAGCTTTGTAAGGCATTGCACTGTATATTTTATTATTAGCCATTCTAACTAAGTAAGCTAGTAAATGTTCTGTAATTGGAGTCCTTCCACCGTAAAACGCCTCCCTTCTAGACTCTTCTCATGTCCATTCCCACCTATCCATCCTTCCATATTCACTCCTGAGAGGGCAGGAAAGACAGGCTGAGTGACTGGCAACCAAACAGTATCTCTCTGTTCTGTCATTCTCTCTCTCCAAGGTGGAACCCCACCCTCCTCAGCCCCAAACAAAACAGGTTTTCTATATCAACCCCATAGCAACACCACGGTTCCAAAACACCACGTCAAAGGTGCGTTTTTCCCAGCTTCCATCAACCCATCCAGCCTGCCCGCTCACCCGCCCGCTCCAGTCTGTCGTCGTTCCCTTGACATTAATGTACCCGTGGCATTATCGCATCATTCCTCAAAGGGGTCAACAGAGAGGCGCCACTGATGAGTCAAAAGTAAATACTGTGTGAAATGCCCTCTTACTGGCCTACAGTAAAATTTTGCCAATATGTTCATGGAAAAGAATTGCAGGATGATTTTTTTGTTATATACTTATGCCTATCTTTACATCAAATATTATCATTTTCCTCAGTATTTTTTTTACTATTGACTCTGACTACTTTCCAGTCGTACTGCTGCACTACCAGTTCTCGTCAGTGCTCAACCACCTGTCACTTTGCTTGTCTGTGGCGCTGCATTTCCCATCTTGTGTTTGGCATTCTAGACGTCAGTTCTTTGATGTACTATTTGCAAACTGTGTGTCATCAGGTGTTGGCTGCTGGGCAACTCAAACCACGCTCACATGCCCCCTTCTATAACAGACTGGGATAAGCTTTACATGTGATATGTGTGTGTGTGAAGTGTGACTTTGGAGACGGAATGATTTTGTAAGGAAATCATATCCATAGGTTTAATAGAGACAATTTAGTTAGTAATTCACATAACTGAATTTGAGCTTTAAGTCTTAGCAGAATACGTTTTATTTATTTATTTATTTATTTATTTTATTTTTTTTACATGTATGATTAGCAGTATGTCCCTAACGTTTTTGAGATACAATCCCCAAGAATCTTATTTACGGTGCAAACTTTTGAAAGCTCTCTAAATGTAACGGCTGTAGTTTATGTGTGTGCCTGTGCATTCATGTTCATGCCAAAGAGCGACTAATACATGTTTAGCAAATGTGTGAATGTAAAATGCAACATTTTTGTGATAATAACACTCAGTAATGATAATGCTGATCATAAGCAGTGTCATCCACATTTACTGGAGCCAATAGTAAACCAGGGTACGAAGTATTTTATTAAGCTTACCTGTTCTTAACGCAGTAACATAATCTCAAATTACAAAAAAATATATAATTAACCTCTAAATTGTTTATACTTATTTAGTTCTGAAAACCACATGTTTTGAAATAACATATGATTCCAATTATTAATAATTTTTTTAGTTGACCAAACTGTCAGGGTACTTTTAGTAACAATCGGTTTGCTATTTCTCTGGGGTGTAAAAATCACATGGAAAATAGCCTTATTTGTGTTAGCCTTGTTTCAGTATGGAAAACCCCCCCCAAAGCATTTCATTTAAATAAAACAGATTGCTGTTGTTCTTCATATTTCAAATGATGACTACAAGAAAATGGTTTATCGTCTAAACTTCATATCATATCCGCATTTTGATCAAAGATTAAAAAGATTAGAACAAGTAGAACTGACAAATGATGGTAAAGAATGACTTATATCTATATTGATACTTTAGTGAAGGGAATCTCCAAAGCTCCAAAAAAGTGACCAAAAGTTACATTAAATAAATGCATTCTACCTGCTAAACTGTTGTAGATTGGCATTCTAGGAAAAAGCATTTTTGGTCCTAGCTAACGCATTGGTAAAGCCTGGGGAGATATTAGGTGGAATCAGAAGCTTCAGTCAGGCTAAGATTGAGCTTTTTGACAACAACCACTCCAGTTGGATTTGAAACAAAGAATAAACACACAAAAGAAGCACCCCACCCCCACTGTTAAGTATGGGGAGGTTTCTGTGATCTTGTGGGCCTGTTTTTCTTCCAACAACCCTGGATTTTAAGAGATTTTAAATAAATATAAGTTGTGGACTCCCAGAAAACCAAATATGTGTTGTCATTGAGTCTTGTAAGGAGCATAACGATGCAAAACTTAGGAAAAAATTAACACAAATCAGACACAAAATCATCCATCTTAGTCCCAAACCCTAAATCCTATTGAAAAGCTGAAGAGATGCGAGCATAAGTGAGGACCCAGAATAATGGGTGATGTAGAGATACTGTACAAATAGGAATAATCATAGATCCAGGTCTCTGGAGACCCCAACCATGGTAAATGTAATAACAGAAAACTGGGTGCTGTCCTATTCTCAAAGTACTGAGTGCTAATAACTGTAATAGATATGTTTTCATGAAAAACAAGGTTAGATTTTCTGTTCATGTGAGATTATGCTACTGCAATAAGAGACTCATTTATTTGAAGGCTTTTTACACATCTTCTGGTGCTAATAGGTATGAAGCGTGCTATATAAATTTGTTTAGTCAAACCTTTTCCTTCAGATTTATGCATTAAACCCACGAGTACTCATATGGACTCTCATGCAGTGGCTTTGTGTGTGAATGCATTTGTCCTCAGCTGTGGGTGAACCAGGAGGACGGTGGAGGAGAGCCGGCCGAGGGGACCAGCGAGGTGCAGAACGGGCACTTGGATCCGACCAATGACTGCCTGTGCCTGGGCTCACCCCTTCAAAACAGAGACCAAATGAGGGCTAACGTCATTAATGAGATCATGAGCACAGAGAGACACTATATTAAACACCTCAAGGACATCTGTGAGGTACTGAGCACATGCAATCATCCAGTGACACAACCATGAATGCTCCTTGCTGTTCCTTAATATCACTAGTAAGAGCAGCTAGTAAATTGTAAGATGGTGCATAAACAAAAGCAGGCGTGAGATGTAGAACAGGCTTTTTCATGCTAGACACGGATCTATTAAGAATCAGCAACACTCCCACATTCACACTTTTATCCGATTATCATATTTTTCCTTTGGCTTAAAAAACAGCCCAGAGCTAAAGCCTTTTTTTTTGTGAGAGGCATGTGAGACTACTCTGTAGATCTGGGCGTCTATAGCAAAGTTATCTCATGAGTTATGATGCGGTTTAAAGTTTAATTTTACTATTTTAAAATGCAGCCTCATCTTTTTTATTCTAATTTATCTAAGGGTGCATTCACACCAGCCCTTTTAAGTCGCTTGATACGAATTCCAGTTTGTTTGCCCATAAAGTCTGGCTCGTTTGGGGAGATGTTAATGCGCATTCGAACCCTGATTTGGACCGAAAAAAATATCAAACTTTAGTCCGCCTAGGTCTCGGTTCAATTGAAACGAACTCTGCTGCAGTTCAATTGCAAATGTGAATGGTAAATCCAGGACCGCGCCAAAAGCAGAAAGCGGAATATTATGCAGGGCATCCTGGGTAAATACAATCTACACAACCGCGCACACTAGATAGCTAGATGTTAGATTTTGTACAAACCTTGCTCAACTTCTGCATAAGGATGAAATCTCTGCGGTGAAGGCTATTCATAGCCTCACATGGAGCTGTTTCAGCCACCTGTCGTAAAAAACGGCGATCTCCATATGTCTCTGCCTCTTCTCTGTTCATTCTTAGTTACTGCAGCAGTATTGATCTGGCCCCTTTTCCAAAGATGACATAGCAATCCTAAAACCGCTACAGTCTGCTGCCCCTCTATGATTGTTTACATTTCACTGTACTGTGAAGTATCCCCCGTGCACGAAGAAGTGCAGCACCACCACAGCGCCCAGCAGGCAGAGAGGTGAAATTGCTGCAATAAAACCTTCGACTTGTTTAAAAAGAGATCAGTATGAATGCGAACCACACCAGTCAAAAAAGGCAGCAATGTTGCAATCATGTTTAGTTAACACTGGAAAGGAAGTTTTAATTCTTATTTGACCAAGAAAATGTCAAGTCATTGTGTAGCAAAGTGGTTAATGCAGGTATTCGAAAAGGAGAGGCTTTGTTCCTTTTCTTACGGTACGTACACACAAGTGAAAACTGCTTGTGTCATGTAGCTCGGGGTGATTAGCCACGGTGTTTTGTCAGTATTTCCTCCATGTCCTGCTGAGGCTGTGACTCCATACCACTCACAGAATCACTGACACTCTAATTGGTTGTCGTGGCGCGATTTGACGCTGGAGTTCAGATTTTTCCAACTCGAGCGGGAGACGCGAAGAACGCGAATGCACAAAATGCACCACATAAAAGGCAGCGCGAATTGTCCATCGCATCTGTCGGGCGAATTGAGAAATGCGCATATCAGACAGAAAAGCTTTTTCGCAACGCAAATCTGCTTCTGAAGTGTCGCGGGACCCCAAGTCGCGCTTCATCATGCTCCTCCATTGACTTTACATGTAAACCTGAACCTGTAGTCGCTTCTATCGCGTTTGGTGTGTACATACCGTTTGTTTGAGTCCCATCCCTTGCTGTATCTTTTTGTGCCTCCAAGTACAATCCCCTGTCAAATAAAGATTATTGTGGCAACACAACCTTAAAGAAATACAAGAGTTTTGAGGTTTAACTATTCTCATTTTGGCTATTTCTTTTAGCCCCACTGTGAAAATATCTTCTTCTCTTTTTATAGAAACATTAAAGTAAACGGTTTTGCTATAGAATTAACTGTTACCTGTCAGTTGACTAAACATATTTTTTAAGTAATATCAAAGAAACCGTTATCACAGGTAAAACCTCTGAATCACATGAGGAGAAATATTGAATGGTATTTAAACCATTTTGGGTATTTAAAAAAAGACCTAGGTTCAAAACCCAGCCTGGGAAACATCAAGTTGTATTAACATTAACATTGAGTGAGAGTAACAATCCCAAGCATGTTTAAATGAAATCTTTTGTTCTAATGACTTAAAAATAATGTGACTAAATTATTTAATAAATTCATGTTAAGGCAACTTAAAAATATCATGTTAATTCAACATGTTATTTTAACCTTGGAGTAAGAGGGTAAATCATGTCAGATTTACTTATTCTGATTATGTGGAACCGACGTACACAATTTAATCAGGAAAAATTAAAATCATTTTTTTCTTTCAGTGTGCAGCCTCAGAGGTCTTTCTTGAGTACTATTTAAATTAAAATCTGATTAAAATCTTACCAAATGTTTAATCAGTCGGTCAAATAATTTAGAAATACTGTCCAATAATGTTTTATTCAGTAGCAAATGTAAATTAACAAAAAAAACATAACAAACGTGAGATTTCACAGCAGGATTACGAAGCTCAAAAGAAGCATGCTGAAGAATAAGATGACTAATCCTACTGCATGTGTATTTGGATGATGACATCACAAAAGGCACAAGAATCTTGTTTTTTTTAGCTCGCATTAGAAGAAAAACGATAGCAGAAAAACAACTTTTGATACCTTTTGACATTTCCATCCCAGTTACTTTTTATGACTTACTTTTGTTTTATTGTAGCCAAAACTTGCAAAAATTCATGCAGTCTTTTCCAGTAAGACTCAATTTCTTGCTGAATGGAATACAAATCAAAGCTCTCAATAAGATAATAGATTTTAAAAGACCAATAAAGAGATAAAACAAAAAAAACAGAAAAATCTTATTATATGTCCTCCAAAGAAATCATATTAGCTGCTTCATGTCTTATGTGATATCATCAGGGGAATGTGTTTGTGTAAGCTTGATTTTAATTTTTATCGTAATAGATAATTTTTTATTCCAACATGTCAATACAGATAGAAAATTGACCATTACATGTTCTGTAGATGGTAAACTACATCTAAGCTGACTAAATTATTTTACAAGGAAACCTGCCATGCAGTTTTGTATAGATCACTCTTTTAAAGCTATATAAGGTTTTTTTTTTTTATCTTTTGATAGTTGTTGAATAAAACCTGTAGTTTATAGAACAATAGTAGACTCAGATAAACACATATTTGTTCTGCCTTGATTTTTTTCTCAAGAGCCAGCAGCAGTCTTTGCATGGGTGCATAGCGGCTGTTCCTAAACAGATGAAGCAGATAAATAGACCACTTCGACTTTAGGTGGTTTCTCATGCACATTTCTGGCTTATCTAATCATCTAAGCCTAATCCTCTATTTGCCCTTTGTTGGTTCTTTGGATGAAGCATAATGTTTAAAAATAGTTGCAATAAAGCATACATTTTCACCTTCTCACCTCTGTACCTCCTGCTAGTGGAACAGCTCTGCATAAAGGTTGTAATGTAAAGAGATGTTTTAGCTTGTATGTATACTAAAAAACCGGCTTGTCTAATAGAGAGGCATGAACTCACTGAGTTTGATTAGTTGGACATCTTGACATCTTGATATTTTCACAAAATGTTAAAGCATTGTGACCTTTAATTAAACACTAGCAGCCATGTCACAATCTCTTCACGAAATTCTGAGTGAGAAATATGTGAAACGGCTTTTTTAAAAGTGTCATTCTTTTTTTTGAAAATAACCGCCTCAATGTGTTGGGCCTTTTTTGTTATTATTGTTGTTGCAGGGTTACTTGCGCCAGTGCAGGAAGCGTGTGGACATGTTCAATGACGACCAGCTGAAGGTCATTTTTGGAAACATTGAGGACATCTACCGCTTCCAGATGGGCTTTGTTAGGGATCTGGAGAAACAGTACAACACAGAGGAACCGCACCTCTCTGAAATTGGGCCATGCTTTTTAGAACATGTGAGTATTTTCTTTCTTTTTTTTGTTTATGCCAAAAATGAAGAGAGGATGAACATTTTTGGGGACATTTTTTAATCGTCGGTTTTGTAAAGCTTTGACCTTCTGTTGCAGATTTAACCTGATTATAGTTTCTCTTTAAGAACTGTAAAACAACAATTTACAACATATTTATTCTGCTTTACAATACGGGATTTTTGTACACAAGAAACCGTAACATTCCACATTTCACAAGTATTATTTTTTTTCTACAATATCATGGCTGAATAAATGTCAGTGATACCAAACTTCATAAGTGAGAGAAAAAGCTTTTAGATATAAAATTGGTAAATTGTTAATTTATTTGAACAACACAGGAGCCTCCATCTTGGTTCATCACAACTTTTTATATCCTTTTAGCAGGTCATGCACATTCTAAAAATGGCAGCATTTATGGAAAAAGTAATATGGTAAAAGTTTATGGTTCGGTTTGTATCACGATTGCATTTCCTCTGTTTTCTTCTTTTGGTATCAGATGTTGAATGCAGTCAGATTTGATTTAGAGTGACATCCACAGTCACAAAGTGGAACTGTAGTAATTGTTGTGCAATTCAAGTGAGGTATAAAAGTTAAAAACATTCTGCTTGTCAGAATTCTCTCGAGACACCTAACATGAAGGGATAGCTACAGCTATAAATGGTCTTTCCGTCTGTTAGGAATAGGACAGCTACAACCAATTATTTTGATAGTCACCTAGTCACAAATTTTTGGGGGCAATTAGTCAGCTAATCAAATCACGTGTAAAATGTAGCGTATCGCACAAGTATGCAGCTGCCCTAATATAACCATCATTCATTTATAGCTTGAAATGTCCTCTCTGAGAGTTTTGTGTTATCCAAAAAATAGTATATTTCATTCAGCAACTTGTAACAACATGAGCGAATTCTAAAATAAAACATTAGCATTTGTAATATTTCAGCAAACTTGACTTGTGTGTGCTAAGGGTAACGAAATGGCCATACTGGTAATGTTACGGCTATCATTTCAAGTAATACAGTAACAGTGTCTTCAGTCAAGCTTCTTCAAAACTTGCTGTAATACAGACTGCTACAGGTTTCTAAAATCTAAAAAGTCTATGTAAAAATTCTATTCTGATATAATGAATATTCTTTTCTTTCCAGTGTAATATAATTAAAAGCAGCAGTTTCACAAAGACAGTTAAAAATGTGTATACTCCAATTTTTAGTTTTTTGTTTAATAGATAAACTCTCACTTTGCACAGCCTTTTCATAGCTTTTGTGTACATTTAAACTATGGGATCTTTGGCACCTGTCACATACAGAAACAAATATGGCAGCTATGAGCATGTTGCACTCCACCGCATGTATGTCGCAACAGGGGTGGTATGAAGGAAATGTCTTCCGTGGTTTGTCTATAAAGCTGCACCTGCACTTCTTGTAAACAGTAGCAGCTCACTGTCTGTTCCTTCTATGAACGGATCAGAACCAACTACAAGGCAGAAGCTCGCGAAGGACGTCACATGAGAGAAAACAATATTCTATGCATCGCAGCAGTTAATTTAAGTAAAACAAGGAAAACATAGACATTTTACGTTATTTTCAGATGCTCCGTAAACAACGTGAAGACTGGACATATCCGGGGAAAAGAGGATGTTTGATCACTCTACTACACTCTACAGGCGACGGTCCCTCTTGGTCATCATCTGCCAAAAAGGGCTTCCTTTTAAGATGTCCGGGCATCATGATTGTAGTGTCATGGGAAACAGCCTCCCCCTTGAAGATTTTCCATTACATTTTCTTTTTTCTTTTTTTATACAATGCTCACAAACTTTAGAGCTCTGTTGCAGGTGCTAAGACAGTCTGCACTTTCCCACTGTTTTGTGTTTCCCCTACAGCTAGGCACTGCGCATGTAGCAAAAATCGCACATGCTCAATGCATGTGTCAGTATCCCGAGAGAAAGACTCCCGACCCGAATCCCGTAGATTAGTAATTTACCTCCTGCGGCGCTGGCTCCCCCGCCCCCCTTTAAACCATACTCATCAGAAAAAGCACAGTACCAAAGATCATCTATTTAGCTTTATTCGCCATCCTTAACCATATCCTGCATTCTCGTTGTTTGGCCACCTTACCACATCATGAACGGACTCGATTGGTCTGACTACCAAACTATTAAGATACACGCATTTTAAGTCGGATATCATATGCTTACCAGTTTATCCAAGTGGTGTAGCAACAATGTAGCAGTTTCAGTTTTGGTGCGTGCAGTGTAGTAGACCCGATGGAATTCAGCTAGAGATAGCGATCTGTCAGATTGCATTTTGCTGCGGAGTTACTAAAAATTTTACATTTCTAATTTCCGGTTTCCCGCCCAATCCCGTGGATTATTTCCTGTCCCGTCCAAATCCCGTTACCAACACTGAAATTTACTCCCGTCCTGCATCCTTCAGGAATCTCATGACCCTTGGGAATCCCGAAAAATTGTCACCCTCTACTGTGGGGAACACATTCACAGTCACATTGACTTCCTGGTAGGAAGGGATGCGCCACTTAGCTGGTGGGGGAAAAAGTTACGTTACACGCTGTTTACGCACACAGTGGATAGCCAGTACAGCAGTGGGGAAAGCCAGTACGACGCCCTATGGGGTTGGTTTGTCATTCTGTGTCTTGGCTCGCCATTGTACTTTTTGGGTTTTTCAAGCGACCCCACGGTTGACCACGATTGCCACTACTGCGCATGTGTAAAAAAGGCAGACCAAAGGGTAGAAGGCAGACTAGCAGCAAAAGGTTAAGTAACTGTTTTAAGATAAAAACAAAGCTTTAAAAAAAAATCAGTGGCTTTGATTATTATATTCCTTACTGACAGTTTAGTTGTTTGGTTAAAGTCCTTTTGACGAATCAAGTAACGATGGCAGCATTAGTTAGAAGTTTTTTAAATTTATTTTAGCAGCAGGTGGGACATTGCCATGAGAGAGCGGTTTCTGTTGCAGAGGTCTAGTTAAACAGTATTTTACTGCTACTTTAAAACATAACACTAAAGAATTGCACAGATGAAATGTTAAACTGTCTTTAGTAACTTGCAACCACAAATCAGAAAAAGTTGGGACAGTTTGTTAGATTCAAACCAAACTCAAAACAGTACTTTGATCAATTATCCTTCACCTTTATTACATTGAAAACAATACACCAGCTTTTTATTATATGTATTCTTCATGAATTAGATTTTTTTAATAAACTAATTTTCCAATTTCGGTTCTTGCAACACATTTAAAAAACAATTGGGAACAGTAAAACATTTACCACATTTATAATGTTGCCATTCCTTTTCTCAACATTTAAAGGACGTTTAGGGACCTAAGAGACCATGTGATGAAGTGTTTTAGGTGTAATTTTGTTCCATTCTTCCGGGAAACAAATCTTAAGGTGGGCAGCAGTACAGGGTCTGCGTTGTTGCATTTTGCGCTTCAAAATGCACCTCACATTGTCTACTAGAAACAGGTCAGGCCCGCAGGCACACCAGTCAAGTAGCTGTACCCTCTTCCTTAACAGCCAATACTTTGTAATGTGTGCAGAATATGGTTTTGCATTATCTTGTTAAAATATGCATGGGTGTCCCTGGAAAAGATTTCTTCTTGAAGACAGAATTTTATGCCCCAAAATCTCTATGTACTTTTAGCATTAATGGTGCCATCACTGCAGTGAAAGTTACCTTTGACAAGTGCACTGACACAACCCCATATCATGACAGTACCTGGCTTTTGGACTTGTTTCTGGTAACCGTCTGGATTATCCTTTTCTTCTTTCGTCCAGAGCACACAATGTCCATTTCTCCCCAAAAAACACCTAAAATAGTGATTCATCTGACCACGGTACACACTGTGTGATGGTCCATTCCAGATGCATACCAGCCCAGAGAACACGATAGGGCTTCTGAACACTGTTAACATGAGGCTTCTTTTTGGCACAGTACAATTCTAACTGGATTTTTGGATGTAACTACATATTATGGTACTTAACAAAGATTTGCAAAAGTAGTAGTGAGCCCATGTGGTGATATCACTTATAGATGAATTAGCTAGTTAATTAGTTAGCTCAATTTATTATATTTCTACTTTGTATGGTTTATATCGCCCATTACTAGCCCAGTCACTTTTATGTTCATATTAGGGATCCAGGTTTAATTTTAACTGAATTTACAGTCTGATTTCCTCTGATGAAAAATCTCTCTTCTACTTTGCAGCAAGATGGATTCTGGATCTATTCAGAATACTGCAACAACCATTTGGATGCCTGTATGGAGTTAAGCAAACTGATGAGGGATGGCAGGTATCAGCACTTCTTCGAGGCTTGTCGCCTCCTCCAGCAAATGATTGACATCGCTATAGATGGCTTCTTGCTCACCCCTGTCCAGAAAATCTGCAAATATCCCCTACAGTTGGCAGAGCTTCTCAAATATACTGCACAAGACCACAGGTATTGTCCCCTTCAGAGTTATCCCATGATTTTAGAGCATGATGCATCATTGCGTTCCAAGACGCAATTTGCTGCAATGCATCTCCTGCAAGTGTTGAGTGTATTCTACTGAGGTGTTAAATTTGCTTGCTTGAACTGAAACAGATGCAGAGCCTACAATATGCATCCAGACTGAAAAATCACACTCTGTGTTTTGTTTTGATGACACTTTCCAGGAGCATTTTGCACCAAACTATAAATATTAACAGATTTCTCTGCTACGTGCTACAATTTTCAAAAACTACATGAACCGTGCAGGAGCTGGGTGGGCAATGTAAATATTTGCACATGCACTCTCAGGCCCAGATGCATATGCGTACATCCAGATGTGCAAACTAATCCATGTTTAGCCCGCAGAAACCCTGCGCAAGTAATTCCCCATCTCTCCGCCTGCACCAGGTCATTCACAAAGCAAGCATTCTCACCCAGAGAGGGACAGGTGCCAGCTCTGCCAGAAAACCATGCCAGATCAAAGTGTTTCACTGTTAGAGAACTGTGCAGAATCTGCCAGATATAGGCCTGTCTCTGTCTCACTTATTGACGCAGCACTTTGGCACAAACACACGCACACACACATTATCTTCCGAAGTGAGGATTGGATCTGTAGTGTGTCTTAGCCAGAGGGATAAATCCAGCTCAGTTTGCATAGATGCTGTCAGACTTTACTGTGAATAAAGAGACGGCTGAATAATATTACATAGCTGTGTGTTAATTTGACTGTATTTCAATGGACTTACCCCACTTACTTACTTGAGTTTATCACTGCTGCCTTTTAAGGGGATACATCATGCCATTTTCCAGCTTTCAACGTCTGGGATAGACATATATATGATAAAATGTTATTGTTGGTGTTATATAGTATTAATTTGTCCTTAAATCTGACTTGTATCTAACTTGTAAGACACTTTGTTTTTCTATAATCCTATCCTATCCTATCTCCCCCCCCCCCCTCCCCCCCCCCCGGCACAGTCAGCGCCACTCTGACTTTGAGAAAAACAGACTAACCCAGTTTCCGAGAGTGAATTTGAAGTGCACCGAGTACCACAATGAAACTGTGTTATATTAAGGGCTCGGGCGTTTGCTTTTATTTTTATTTTTTGCAAAAACCAGAGTTAATAAAGCTTATTTAACCTGCTAAATCTACCGGGTTTAGACGGAGCGCATGCAGACTTTAGATGGAGCCCAAACCACCACATCTGAGTCAAGCAAGCAGATCTTTCCAGCCCAGTATATAAAAAAAGCTGTGGGTTTTGTTTGCATGAGTTTACTGAACATTCTGAGATGCTACAGATCAATTATTTAACCACAAAATGCTTTTATAAGATCACATAAGCAACTTGATAAATGGCTAACAAAAATTAGCACGTAGCTACTTACTTCTCTGTTCAATCCATTAGGCATCTCAGTGGGTGGACGTGAACCAGCTCCTGTTCTTTAGGAATGTAGAATTGAGTCCTGTAATCTGCGCAACCAAATGGCCGTTTTCACAGCGACATTTTAGAAAGTAAAATTCCAACAAAAAAAATGGCTCCAGAGTACTGTGCAGCTATGAGCGTTGAGAAGGGGGGCGGGGGGGTGTTTGCAACTCTACCAGAGATAAGCTTCTCTCTGGGTGTTCTCTGGAGGGGCTGTGCAGACACCTATAGCACTTTCTAGTGGTAACTTAGTGATGTAAAATACGTCACTATGTTAACACACAGTCGTTTTCAAGGAGAGGGCGGTGCAGCTGCTCAGAGAGCAGGATTCAGGAGGATTACTCTGACATGGGTGAATTAAACCAAAAACCACTCTGGTGTGGGTGTTTTAATGAGAAATTTGCACTACCAGATGATTGAAAACTCCAAAAACTTGATTTTGCATGATATAGGCCCTTTAACAGGCTTCTGTGTATCCATCACTAATGCAGCGTAATATGTCTATGAGTGGACAAACTCCAAGAGCTATAACTTTACCCTTTAACAGTCCAGAGTCATTACATATACCTTGTGTCTATAGCGACTATCGATACGTGGCAGCTGCCTTGGCCGTAATGCGGAACGTCACTCAGCAGATCAATGAGAGGAAGAGGAGGTTGGAGAACATCGACAAAATTGCCCAGTGGCAAGCCTCGGTTCTCGACTGGGAGGTATGTGAACTGTGAAAAAGGTTTTTCCAATTTAGTTATTGATCAAGGAATGTATTGTTGCAAACTAGCAAAACTGGGATGAATTTAAGAGTCATGCAAAAAACAAGAAGTTAAAAATTGCTCAGCAGAAATCAGATCTGCTTTCCTCATTTGCTCTACCCATAGCTCAATTAAAATATCTTCTCATGTGTTCTAGATACATAAATACTATACAATTGTGTTTCACATACTCTTAATATGCAGGGGGACAAAAGAAAAATAGTTGAAGAAGTTGTCCAAAATAAAAAAAAATAAGAGAGGCCTGTATTTTTAATCATAGGTACATAATAACCGTGAGAGACTGAATGTTAAAAAATAATCCAGGAAATCATTGTATAATTTTGCAAGAATTTATGTGTATAATGAGGCAGTAAATGAGTATTTAACACCTACAAAAATTAAGAATTCTGGCTGTTATGGATGAATTACTTATTCTTTAAGAATCTCTTCTATCATCCATTCATTATCTATTAATTGCACCTGTTGGAACTTCAAATATTCAAATTCCAAAATCCACCATGGCCAAGACCAGAGAGCTGTCCAAAGACACTAAGGAAAAGACCGTATTCCTGCATACAACAGGCAAACAACTTGGTGAGAAGAGATTAAATGTAGTACAAATGAGAACTTGAGAAGGATGAGGAAACATCCCAGAACTACATGGAGGGAACTGGTTAAGACCCAAAACTAGCTGGGGCCACAGTAACAAATGATACTAGGAGTAACACACTACTAAATTATTATAGATTAAAATCTTTCAGTGCTAGAAAGGTTCCCCTACTTAAGACAGCATATTTCCAGGCTGAAGTGTGTCAGAGACCATCTAGATGACCCAAAAGAGGATTGGGAGATGTTATCAGATGAAACCAAAATATAACTCTTTAATATAAACGCCACTCCCCATGTTTGGAGGGTCAAGAATCCTGAGTTGCATCCCAACAAGACCATACCTACTGTGAAGCATTATTTGGGGGAAATATTTTACTTTGCGGCTGCTTTTTTGCAAAGGGAACAGGATGATTGATCTTTATAAAGGAATGGCTGAATGGGGCCATGTAATGTGATCTTTTGGCCAAAAACCTTCCATCATTGATGTTGAAACATGGCTGGATCTTCCAACATGACAGTGATCCCAAACACAGACAGACAAGGAAGGAGTGGCTACGTAAAACATATTTCAAGGTTCTGGAGTGGCCTAGACAGTTTCCAGACCTAGATCCAAAAGAGAATCTGTAGAGGGAGTCCATACTGACCAGCAAAAGCCACAAAAAGTCACAGCTCTAGAGAAGATCTACATGGAAGAATGGACCAAAATACTAGGTACAGTGTGTGCAAACCTAGTGAAGACCTACAGAAAATGTTTTACCTCTGTCATTACTGACCACGGTTACATTACAAAAAACATACAATGTAAATTCCTGGATAAATTTTTTTTTTTCACATTTTGTCTCTCACAGTTGCAGTTACAGATCTCTTTTATGAAAGCAAAATTACTCATGTTACTGCAAAGACAGTGCAATATATTGGCTATAACAGTCATGTTGCTTATTAAAGACTTGAATAAAAAAAAATGGTGAATTCATTAGTAGTTTTTGATAACTTATTGCTCAAAATATTATATATTTTAGCTGCTCTGCTTGTTATAGATTAAAACTAATAAAAGCTGGTAGTAGTTAGCTATTTGGCGAGCCTATCTTCTCAGGAAACTAGCCTAAAGTCTGCTGCTTATTAAGGATAGTTAGCAAGGCTGTGTGAAGTTATCAGCTAACTTACCATAGCAGGAAGATGTTATATTGCACTGAGTTTGTTGTAAATGTACAAAATCCTTCAAGGGCAGAGATAGAGTGAAGGACTAACATTGGGTTGTTACATGTAGCTTGTTTTGAGGTTGTATGCCGAACACAACATGTGGGAATCTGCAAAAGAAAAGCCTATGCCAATATTGATAATGACGATGTGAAAAAAGCAAGCAAAGATATTCTGGTTGAGTTTTGGCTCTTTCAGGTGCTGGGTTTAAAAAATGATCAATTTGTATACACTCTTTACTGGGTGGAGGGCGGTGTGGCAGCCTTTGTAACAATCTCAAATTAAAACCAATAAAAACAGCTAGATGTTTCTATAAGACTGTGATCAGCCTTCAGCGATCTGTTAAAAAACACACAAAACACATTTTCAAGCAGGAAGCAGAGCCCATGAAAGCAGCCTTACAATAAAAATATAATTGCTGAAGGCTGGTGGCTGTATGAATGTAGAAAGCAGCGAGTTAAGGGAACTTTTGGGTTTTGGTTTAAGTTTTTAGTTGTGCATGGCACAGAAGATAGTGTAGTCCTGTGCCTCTCTAGAAATTATCTGGAAATGCCCAAGGATCTAAGGAAATAGCTTCAAACCTAGAAACAATTTCTCATCAAAATTGGGCAAATAATGTTAGCATAAATAATGTTAGTATAAATATTTTTTTGGTTTAGTTGTTTAAATTAGCAGAAATAGTCTAAAACAGGTGTTTCCATATAACAAGCTGTTGGCCTTTCACTGCTTTGTGGATTTGTTTGCTTTTCTACAAGCTACTAGTTACCTGTCCTTGACATGATATCTGCCTACTACATGGAACTATTAGTGAAAATAACTTCACAGAACCAGTCTTTGTTTACATTTGCTGTCTTTGTTTTTTTTTTTCCAAATGGAAATATTTCTGAAAAAGAAAAACATGTGGGAGAGGGGCTGAGCTGCGTTAAGCTATACTCCATAAGCCTGGTGGAAACTTTGTGATTGCTCCACCCCTTTTTCGGTTGTTTCGATTAAACACATTTAACCAAAGGAATGATATGATGGAACATTTTGAATCCGTAACTTTAAATACTTGGTTTACCTTGATACTGATAGCTTGTCCATTCCTTCCTGGGGGTGTTCCAAGAACTGCTGATTAGGAAAGAAGAGACATTATATATAGTAAAGTTAAATAATATATATGGGAAATAATCTGATGTCTTCGAGAACTGGTTTTACATTATGATGATAAGGATGAGATGGTCACCAGATATTACTGACTAAAGACTTAATAGTATCATAATCTTCTAATAGCAAGGAGAAAAAGTGATCTAAAGATAATGTAGTTGACGTCATTGTTTTTCTCAAATTACAATTCAGTAGTTCACCCCCATTTTATTACAGTACATAATTCTCAAAGGCCCCTTAGAGTCACAAAAGCCATTACATAAGTGCTTGCAAAGGCTGAGAAATTATAGCTATAATGAGTAAATTGACTATAAGTGTACTAACTACAAGTGTCTCTTTAATTAGTTACGTTTTTTTTTTTTTTCTGTGATTGTATCCAGGGAGATGATATTTTAGACAGGAGCTCTGAGCTTATCTACACTGGGGAGTTGTCATGGATCTATCAGCCGTATGGACGCAGCCAGCAGCGAGTCTTCTTCCTCTTTGATCACCAGCTGGTGCTCTGTAAGAAGGTAAGCTCTCTATGGCTCCCTTTTTTGTGTCTATTTCAGCTTTCTTTTATTTCTATGCCTTTACGGGTGTAAACAAGCCGGTTGCAAAAACATAAATCCCCTGTTTGTGCTCCAGCGAGTTGCGGTATCACAAGGCTGGTTAAGAGGCAATGCTTGAACACAGTGTGACTTCATACAACCTTAGCGAGGAGTTGAAAATAGATTACATAACGCTGCATGAGACACCAGTCCTCTGGGAAGACGCATTCAAATCCTCAGCGCATTTCACAAAATGGAGCTTTGGTCGTTTGGGCTCCAATGCGCTTGGGCTGTTATTCTTTCTGTCAAACGAATGTCTACGCTCGACTGGACTCGATACACTCACAGAGATGGAGACACAAATGCAGATGGACACATAGACACAAACACACACAGGGGCGAGATCACTGCATTAACACAGGCAAAGGATCAACAGTTTCATCACTGCGCAGAGACAGAAAAACAGAAAAGGAAAATAGATATGTTGTCCTTCTGTTTTTCCACCCTTCAGTTCCCATAGTTGAGACTCTGGGACTGAGAATTAATCTCAGTATTTTGTTGGGGCTTTATGTAACTGTTCTTTTTCTCCCTGTGTGTATTCAGCCTCAATATGTTCTAAATTATACATTCCGGTCTATTTTCTGATTATTCAATATCCAGCATCTTCAGTACAGCGTGTACCCGAGATCCTACCAGCCCTTAGGGTGTGTCAGAAAACAAGAACTCGTCTACCTCTTCTTCTTATCTTATACTCATCAGCACAAGATCTGAATTTATCTTTTTGTGTTTATTAATTAAATATTTTTGCCTTCTTTACAATGGAAAGAGCCTAAGGTTTTTTCTGATTATCTTTAGAAAATTATACAAAGGTCTGGTTGGTGACTTTAATTTTTTCAATTTGGTTGTATTGTATTTTAGAATTCAGGGGCTAAAAAAGAGAAAGTAGTGCATAATGCTGAAGTGGGAGAAAAATAAAAATGTTCTTACAAATAAAGATCTAAAAAGTTGGGTGTCCATTTGTATTTACTTTGACACCACCTAATGAAATATATTGCAACTAATCCAGAAATCTACCTTTGTGTAACTTAAATCGGGTTGTTCTTTGTTCTACATTATAATAAAGTGCTGTATATAAGGAATACCCTGTTACAGAAACCCTCCTTTCTCTCCTCACAAGGACCTGATACGTCGGGACATACTCTACTACAAGGGCCGCATCGACATGGACCGCTATGAAGTTCGGGACGCCATAGACGGCAGGGACGACGACTTTAACGTCAGCGTTAAGAACGCTTTCAAGTTATACAACAAAGACAGTGAGGAGATCCACATATTCCTGGCCAAAAAGCCAGAAGAGAAGATTCGCTGGCTCAGGGCCTTCCACGAAGAGAGGAAGATGGTGCAAGAGGACGAAAAAATTGGTAATCACACACCATCTATGGCTTGCAGTGTAGTTTAAATAATCCAATTTAAAGTTGCAATAAAAGGACTACCACAGAACAGCATTAGTTATTTTCTTGCTGTTTTTTCTGTTAGGGAGATACATTACTCATTATAAAAGACTTGCTATTAAGATTGCAGAAGATTTACTTTTTATCTGTGGCTTAAAGTTTTGATATGGAACATGAACACAATAGGGACGTGTAATGCGTCTATGTTGTTGCAACAATAGAAAAATCATTCCAGCTTTTGAGTTGTCTTGTTCACTGCTGATACACCCAATGACCAGCCTGAACCATGTCCAGTGAGGAATGTATCATTGCGGAGTTTAACTCACAGCTAACGTTAGCCAAGTTAGCAAGTGAGCTAGCTTACCGATCCAGGAGGAAAGTCACTATTTCCGTGTGTGTTTGATGCTGTGAAAATGTTTTATGTGGGTCCATCTAGTGTATGCTTCACCTAAAACTACTTCAGTTTCTGTTCTTCTGCGGTCACTCCCCTCCTGAGACGGACAACAATATCTCTGGGACTCTGAAGCAGCTGCTAGACTTGTTGACTCCACCATTTTTCCCAGTGCCAACCGAGCTGTGCCGACCATATGGTTGTATCATAAAGACCGTATCTGTCACCCCGCAACCCACGGTCGCTGCTGGCTGGTAGATGTAAACATAACGGAATTTTCCTGCCCGCCAAAATTTACATTTTATTTTATTATATTTTAATTCAAACATATTTTTTTAAGGAAGTGTAGTACTCTGATTCTGCACCCACCCCGCTAAATGCCCAGAGGTATTTTTTAATGTAGCTATTTATGAAATTGCTCCATATTCAACCTTTAATTTAAAAAGGAAAACCTCAAGCTATTAAGCTAAGGTGCTTTAGCTATCCTTCTGCTTTTGAAACAGATAACCTATTTCAACATATGATCTGCTGGACCTCCTTAAATGTCTGACTAAATTCCTGTTGTTTAGGTTTCGAGATCTCTGAGTACCAGAAGCGACAGGCAGCCATGACAGTCAGAAAGGTGACCAAACAGAAAGGTGAGGCAACAAGAAGATACCAGGTGATTTTCCCTTTCGTTTTGTTTTCTTCACTGACCTACTCTGTCTTCTCATCGCTGTTTACTCTTTGTTTAATAACCTGCTCTCCTTTTTTACTTTTTGCACCCCGTTTAACACATCCCTTGTTTCTAAGTGGAAATAGGCCAGCCTTGGACCAACTAACCCAGAAAAGTCAGCAGATTATAGTTACTCGTTGTATTACAACACCTTCCGCACTTGTTGGCACCAGTGGTAAAGATATGTGAAGAACCTTAATATAAATGTATTTCTTTATTGTTGTAGAGTCATCTTACATTGAGAAGTTAAAGAAAAAAAATCCAACCATAGTATTTCTCTTATCATGATGTTTATTGATACCCCAAACAATCTACAATCAGAGCAATATTTAAAAGTTCAAAATGACTGAATCTTTCTGGAGCAAAGCTGTACAATGACGTATTTCTATCTTTCTTCCATGCACAGCAAGCACGATAGTAAGAAAAGTAAATAATCCTCCCTCCTTCCAAAGCTCAGTGTTACAGAAGTGTAGCCAAAAGTGCGATTTTGGGGTCATCAGGTTTCCATAGCAGCCATTAAACGCTATCCAAATGCCAGCTGGTCATTAAAAACGATTTCTTGTTCTACCATCACAAACGCAAACCTGTAAAAATTGCAAAAGTAATGAGTCTAATAACTAAAACCTTCGGGCTTCCATCAGATTAAACTAAGATTGAATTTTTAAAGAGTAAACACTTTACTGTAAAGCAAATGGTGAATACGTAGAAAACACCTGATGTTCACCATTAAGTATAATGGGAGATCTGTGATCATTTGGAACTACTTCCATTCCACTGACCCTGGAGAAGCTGAAAGCTGGTGAGCTCTGCTAGTAAACAGAAAACAGGTTGTAACTGAGGCTACGTCCACACTAAGCCGAAAAGGTTATACGGGGAGTTAGACGCCTAATGTTATCCACTCAACACGAGCATTTACGCCCCGTTTAAGGTCCCATGATTGCGCAATCCCATACAGACCTGTGCAAATACTGGGCATGCGCGAAAAGACGAACGGAACATGCGTATAATCTATGTGACGCCAGCGCCCAACAATATATATAAGAAGTTCTACAGCAAAGTACATATATGCTTGTCCTGTTAACCAAATAGCTGCTCAGAAGAAGAGAGAGTTCTTGGTGTGGACAGACGACGAGATCGATTTATTACTCTTCGCTGTTGTCTTTGTCTGTAGAGTCGTATTGTTTTTGACGAAGCATTCATTGACGCCACTTCCTTTCATTAACCGGGGAAGCTGTCCACACGAGCTCGTTTAGCAGTTGAATTAAGATTTACACGGCTCTCTTACCCGGCTAATAGTTATCCGGCCACAGACCTTAAACGACACCGGGTTAGTGTGAACGATAGGGGGGTGTAGACTAAATAATTATAAGTTTAAGGCATTATCTGGCTTAGTGTGGACGTGGCCTGAGCCTTTCACAACCCTAAGACTGCCTTGACAAAGCGTTCAGTGACATCCGCATAAATAAAGACTATGGTAGAACCAGAGTGTTGGCCCTATTGGACCTCAGTGCAGCATTTGTCACTGTTGATCATGATATACAATTGGAACGACTGAAGAGCTGGGTCAGAATCTCTGATACAGTACTTGGCTGGTATGAGTCCTATTTTAAGAACATAAATTTTTTGTGTTAATAGGCAATTTTTCATCAGAAGAGACATAATTCACATGTGGGGTGCACCAGGGCTCCATCCTGTGCTCCCTCCTATTTAATATATGGATGCTCTCACTTCCCCGGATTATAACAACCAATAAGATTAGTTAACATAGCTATGCAGATGATACTCGGCTTTACATTACAATGTAACAAGGTGAGTTTGAACCCATCAAACCACAAGTGAATGCATTGACCAAATCAATGGATGTACCATATTAATTTTCTAACTGAATGAAAAAAAACTTTATCAAAAGTCAGCACACTGTTTCATTTAATACTTCTGATCAAGCTTCTGATCAACCCAGAAATCTAGGTGTAGTAATGGACTCAGACCTCCAGGGTCACATGAAAAAAATAACAAGGCCAGCCTTCTTTCACCTGAGGAACATTATTAGTATTAGTGCTAACGTCACAACGGGACCTCGGAAACTCATCCATACATTTATCTTTAGTCGGATTGACTACTGCCACAGCGTCCTCACGCTTCTACCTAGAAACTCAATCAAACAGTTGCAGCTGATCCAGAACCATAGACTGTATAAAACAATGGACTAACCTTCCGGTACGTCCCCCATAGGTTTCTGAATAGCAAAAATGAGGCCAGTTGGGCGGTTCCCACCGCCGCCATCTTGTCTGCTTCACTCGCCTCGTCACTCTCAGAAACTCCAAAAATGGGCAAAGAGGTGGAGCTGAGAGTGGCGCTGTGAGGCTGGGGGCGGAGGGTTAACGCTCCGAGCCGACGTAGCTACAAGCTAGTCAGAAGCTAGTCGGGAGCTAACTGAAGCTAACGTAGGCTGCAGCCAGTTTCAGCCAGAAGACCGCGGTTGAGAGACTTTTACCCCGTTTTTCAACAACGATCCCTTTAGACGCAGAAACATCTCGAGTAGAGAAAACAGATCAATATAATAAGACCCAAATGGGTCGGATCAATACGGCCTGATATTGTGTTATTTCCATTACCATCGGTGGAGGGTGAGGACTTAGTCGGCTTATCTTAACAACACATCCAGCTAAAAGTAGTCACAAAGTCATCATGAAAATTCAGATCCCCTAAAAAAAATAAAAGGCTTTTGACTCACCTCACATCAGACATCCATTAGTTTATGCCTCCAGCTGTGTTCCTCACACCAGTACTGATCTAACCAGCGATCATCCAGTCTGTCTAGAGTCCAACTCTGTAGTCTTCCAGCCTGATGTAACCGTCTCCCACTCTGACCGGGTCTGCCGCGGCGTCCCGGTCCTGCCGACGTTGCTGCTCTGCTGCTACCCGACCGATCGCCTGCTCCAACTCGCGTGTAGAAAGAGATAAAAGCTCCGACCAGAACAGCATTCCTCTCTGCCACCTGACAGAGACCCCCCCAGCTGGTTAAGCTTCAGCCGGTTTAAAGCCTCCCCCGAAAGCATAAACTTCTTGGACTGTCTGTTACTGTAATCAAAACCACAGCAAGCCATCTTTGCCCAATAATTGCAGATTAACATCCAAAACCGAATAAAAACTGCAGAGGCAACTGATAGTGGTGTTCAGAAACACCAAATGACTGAAGTCTTTACGTTAGTCCCAGGCTGTGAAGAGCTCCACAAGCAGACAACGGAGCAAGCTATTAGCTACAGTTAGCCACCATTAGCCACCAGCGTTAGCCTAGACGGACCTGTCAATCAAAAGGACACGCTCCTAATTATTCAGAGTTTGCCCCTTGTCCAGAACGCTTTTGCTCATGTCATGACTGGAACCAGGAAGTAGCACATCACCCCAGTCTTGAGTCCTTACACTGCTTTCCTGTTGCTCAGAGAGTAGACTTCAAAATACTTTACACTTCTATAAATCACTGAATGGCTTAGCACCAAAGTATGTTTAAGAGTTGCTTTTAATATACCAACAGCCCAGACCACTCAGGTCCTCCAACTCCAGTCTACTAATCATCCCTAGAATCAGAAGCAAAAATGAAGAAGCAGCTTTCAGTTTCTACGCTTCCCTTATCTGGAATAAACTTCCAGACTACTGCAAACTGCTGAAACACTGATTTCCTTTTAAGGGATTTATAATAGCTGGAATATGCTTTGAATGTGTAATATGTGTCTCTAATGTTGCGTTTCATACTTTTACTGTTACCATACCATATTTATTTATATAGCACTTTATACACAACCATATGGTTGAAAAAATTGTTTAAACAGTAAAACAGGAATAAAACAAAAACAAATCAAATGTTACTGTTATTTAATTGCGAATTTTATGTCATCCCTTAATCACCCAACGCAGCTTGAATTGCCTTGTTGTTGAAAGTGTGTTATAAAAAAGAGTCGCCTTCCCTTTCAATTGAATATTGATGCAAAGCATATGACCAAGCCTACAGAGATCACAATACATAAATATCGACCTACTCCCATCGCCATCTCAGTCCTATAGCAAACCTGTTAGATGAGCTGAAGAGAGGAGGATATACAAGAGGACCCAGGATAGAGATTTTGCATAGACGAGTAGTTAAAGATCTTTTGCTCTTTATGCTTCTTTCTATTTTGGTGAACAGGCAAATTTGTTGCCCTATTGGCAAATGAGGTTATGCAAACCATTGACAGCAGTGGCAGTGGTTATCCTGTTTAAAAAAATAATTTCTTGAAGTTTGATCCTGTTTCCTGTCTGAATAATTCAAGGTAAAGTTGGAGATTACAGTCCTGCAATAAAGCATGACTTTTCTTGAGGGATTTTTCCACATGTTTACCAGGGGTGCCAACAATCATAGAGGGTGCTGTACATCTATTAATCCGTATTAGTCAAGTGTCAGTCAGCCCACGTGTTCAGAACGATTTTAATACAAAATTGAAAAAGCAGCCGTTAAACATCAATGAAAAGACAGAGGGCTGTTTGCATGACGATTAAAGGACGGTCCTAGCCTTCAGGACATGTGGGTCCTGTGTCACGCTTGTCTAGAAGCTGTTAATAGTAATACTCCAGACGCGTTTCTCTCTCTCTCACTGAGCTTTGGTGGTTGTTAAAGTTTCCGGTTGCCCAGAAATGCAGTGTAATGTCGCAACAACACTGTATGGCAAAACGGAGCTTGGATTTCAGCTTACGCGAAGGACAAACATGCAACTATGAGCTCAGTAGCAAAAAGAACACGTCATGGTATTCCCAACAGGACAGAGCACCCACATGCCCTCACATGCTGGCATCAATCCTTTAAGATTTAGCCATTTATAATGCTAGGCTAGATGTTTGTACATTTACCATTACTGATGTTCTTGCCAGATAAGCATGACCATCCATTAAGGTATTAATGAAGTAACAACTACAGCTGGAATGTTCTCTGTGATGCTAGGATTCTCCAGGCACCCCCCTACCCCCACAAACACGCACACACAAGCACCCTGTAGATGTCTGTGAGAAGTAAATGTCGTGTGTTTCTAAGTGCTGTATGTGTACGTGGCTGGCACATGGTGAAGTACTTTCTTGAATTTCAGATTCATTTATAGATTTCATCTTGAGAAAGAGGGCCATGTTGTATGGACATGGTTTGAAAATGATAAAGGTATATGCACTAGAGTTTTCCTTAGAGCTAGCACAATAAGATGCCATGGCAACTGCTAAGCAGCATTGGAAGGTGTTGTGTTTATAACGTTGGCACTGGAGCATGCAATCACTGTCCAATCTGTTTACAAGCATTATCTTGACAATCCAAGATAAACAGCCTTTACTAACACAAATAGATCCAACCTCTCTGACTTCTAAAACAGAAGACTCCATTTCTCATCTCTTATTTTAAGATGCCATGGCAACTTTGTTTAATATTTCATCTTCAAATTCCGATTCCTTATTCTACATGCATAGCTGTGATGCTTCTAGACTGTAGCTCAATGACATTGTAGACTGTAGAATAGTGCATATTAAAATGCTTTCTGTTGGCTCTACTTTCTCCACGTGTGTTGAAGTGTTACAGGATGCTATTCAAACAAAGACACAGACAACTAACTTAAAACAACAGACTCCAAATGTCTGGTTTCTTCATCATTTCAGCTGGAACCTGTCAGTTCTCTTGTTGGGCTTGCTTCAGTTTGATTGAATAGCATCACCATCCTCCACTGTGTTATCGCTACTGCTGAATTCCACTTTTGTGCCAATTCAGCTTCCATCGTATGATCAAAGTGTATCATCTCTCAGGATTAATATGCAGGAATGATAACTAATCTTGTTTGCCTGCATGCCTGTTTTCTGTGTGAAGCATGACTTTATGTTGTGTTGTTCTTTGAGATGCACCGGTTAAAATTATGTGGCCAATTTCCGATTTTTTCAAAACCGAACCTGGTGACAGCAATATTAGTAAACTTCTATTTCTCTAGATTATAAAGCCTTCCTGTGGAGTCTTGATCAATCGGGAAAGATTTGGGACATTCTTTCCTCATTTTTCAGGTCTGAATAAGTATTAAAAACTGAAAAATAAGTATTAAAAACTTTAAAATGTTTTTTAATGCTTTATTCCCCATTACGAATCAAAATTTCCAATACAATCAGTTTTTCTGTAATTGATTTTCATCTTTAAAATGGCTTGAGTTCCCTGTTTCAGGCTTCAGTACTTTACATATTGTAGTTAATCCTCAAGTACCCACAGATAAAAGCAAAAATTAAAGAACCACAAAATTGTTTGGCTTTTTGACCTCTTAAGTAAATTAGTATCTGTAAAAGTATGACTTTTTGTTTTGAAAATAAAGTGGAAACCTTGGATACAAAGCGATCTGGGAGAAGTTTTCCTTTGGCTATTTATATTAGGAGCAGAAGAGAGCAGTCACTGTAAAATAGTGTTTTACGATTATTTATAAGGCAAAGAAAGACAATTAGTTAGCATCATATATTAGCCATAGCATATCTACATTGCAGAGCATTACTTCAAGTTTTGTGATTTAAAAAAAACTCAGACATTTCTAAATTCAGCATGTCTGAGATATAGAGATATGTTATAGATATTTTCCAAAGAATAAAACAGCGATTTTGATGTACTGTTTAGCCTTGCTGTTATCTGCTGAAAGTCTCGCTCTCTCGCAGCCTGATTGACCGGACCTCTGACTTGTATTTTCTTCAACTTTACTCAACACGTCACATAAAATTGTTTTCTGTTAAATCCGCTTTTTCTGACATCATCTTAAAACACCTCACTTATACTGAAAATGGTTTGAGTCTTCTCAGTGTACCACTCTGAAGAGTACTCTCGTCTGCATGATGCGCTTGAGTGCTGCTTTCACTGTCCGTGAAAAAAAGATTTTTCTATTTGGATATAGTCTGGTCACCAGCCGATTTTTCGGTGCATCTCCAGTTGTTGTGTCTGTTTCGTACAAAAAACTGATGATGTTTCCTCTTTGCTGCCTCCCTTCTTCTCTCTTCTGCTTTATGCCCTGCACCGCCTCCTTACCCCTATCTCTACCCCCCCAACCCCTTCGCTTGTTTTCTTTTGCGCCTGCCTTCCCAGGTGTAAACAGGTGCACGCCACCCTCATACCCGCCCCCGCAGGACCCCCTCAGCGCGGGGCAGTATGAGGTAACGGAGGACATGGCACAAGGAGAGGTTTTTGAATTCAGTCAATCCAAAAGAGGCCAAGGGCCTTTCTGGCAGAATTTTAGTAGATTAGCTCCGTTTAAGAAATAGAGAAACAAAGACTCTTCTGAAGGACCAGCTATTTTTCTTAGAAGCACTAAACACTGGATGATTATGTCCCATGATGAAGAAAATACAAAAATCACAAACACACAGGAGACTTTGAAGTTAAGGACCAATGTTATTATATCCTTTGATCGGAAACACCAAGAGGACTTTGAGACTTGAACTAAAAAAAAAAAAATGAGGAAAAAAAAATACACCTTTACAACAATTCTTCTTTGTTAGTAACGTTCTTAGTCATCATGCTTCTACAGCTGGCTCTGACTCTTTCCCTCAGATTCTGCACATTCACAACTTCTGAATGTTCTGGAGTTATTATGATTGTTCAATGATATCATTTTGAATCCATCCATCATCATCTGGAAACAGCGAGCCTGCAGGTTTAAGCTTGGTCGGTCCTCGTGTGAATGAGATCCCGTTACACCGCGGTCCATCTGGATCGACGAATGGCATGGGAATCTGATGCGTTCGGGACCAGCCCAGCTCGACAATCCTAGAGGGATCAGGCCGTCTCTGCTCCACTGATGCCTGCGTCTGGAACCGATCCATACCCATTTCTCTCTCTAACAGCTACTTATGACAGCCCCTCTTTTTTTTGTTTTTTTGTCTGGCTTCAAGTCTTCCCCGTCTTGCTCCTCTCGTCCTCTCTATCTCCCTATCCACCTGCTCTGCCTCTGTGAGTAAGCGGCTCTCTGAGGAAGAGCTTCATTCTTTTGGAAATCTACCATCAGCCATGATATTACAGGTCAGGGAACAAATCAATAGTCGGGACATCAATAGAATATTTACATCCTCCCGCCAACTGCTCGTGACAGGGTATTCACATCGGCTCACATTGATGCTCAGCGCGTCCCACTCAGTTGAGCCGTCTGGGAGCGAGAGATAGGCAGGTTATGGTCCGCCTGCCTTGCGTCACGGCCCCCACACCGCCACTACCACGACCACCACTCACCCCAGAGACCACCCCTGTAGCACTGTGCTGGCAGCTTGCTGGGTGTTTGGAAAGAGCACAGCCTACCTCCAGAAATGAGCAGTAAACGTCAAGTTGATGCATCGGCCAAGTTACAAAAATCTCTTTTTTGACTTCTTGAGTTGATTTTGTAGTGTTCACACTGTAAAATATATCCAGTCTGAGTTCTTCTGCTCTCTTTTCAATACAAGGGATACAAATATGCAATGCTACAGTGTGGGAAATTAGAGAGAATCCAAACCGGTTAAGGACATTCGCAGGCTATTCTGATATAAAAAGAGCCGATGATATGGGGGAGGGGAATGGTAAGGTGTATTTAATCTGTAGCAAGCGCTGTCCCTCCTGACAGATTCATTAATCTCTTAACACTTCAAATCTTGCATCTCCCCCGCCAGCACCTCCCCCTCCCGGCCACCTCCGTCACGTCGCTTTCTCAGATCTGATCCGTGTTCTGGCAGTTAGCTCCGGCACGGTTAAGTGATTTACAAAGGACCGAGGCCTGATCAGATTGATTTGTTTAATCAACAAAGTCCCTGCGGCTGCTTGGGGAGAGAAATCCTCTCCGCAGAGTCCTTCTGGCGAGGCGTTCAGATAAGGGAGGATCTGAGGAGGAGGGGAAAAAATACCCGATCGACACTCATCACGAAGGCATAATTCTACTCTCGGAATGTAAGTGAACCATCTGTCCATGCTGTGTGATCATGTTTTGACCTCAGAAGTACATTTTGTGTTGAATTATACCACCCGACGGGAAGTGCATATACAGTATGACAATTGTGCAATGTGATATATAATTATATATCTTCACTACTCACTACAGTGTGCTATGAAAGCGATAAATATCGTTCTATGTCATTTTGTTTGCCTTCCTATGGCCCTTATAATCTATTGGAAACAAGATCTTCGACCTGCTTTGTATGTCGTGTAATTTCTGTTGCGTTTCAGTAAAGGAAGTTGAGAAATGGGTGAGTTGGCTGCTGGTGTCTGTAGAGATGGCTCCCAGTGAGATTGTCTTGGAAGATTAACTCTCATGTCTGGCACAGCAAAAAGAAATGGTTCCCAGGCCATGATAACCTCAGGTCCTGTGCTACACCTATCCACCACCACCCCCCTTACTCGCCGCCCGCTCAGATCAACACAACACACACACAAGCATACACACACAACACAGACGCACAATCACTTGCTGGCCCGTTCTGCTGCGGAGAAGAGAGATGCTATCTAACAGTGCCTTCCAGCATTCCACTAGTGATTATCTATTCAGTTTTCACTGGCAGATTTGAATTAGTCATGTATTTTCCCTTTGGTGCATTTCTTCCTTTCTCTCTTCTACTTGTCCACACACTGGGAATTCCTTCTCCCCTACTCCTACCCCTCCCGCCCCAACTCCCAGTGCACTAAACCTCCAACAAATCGGACAAAAACTCAAGAGGTCAGGCTTTTTTTGTTTCGGTTTTTTCCCCCCTAACAAGTAGTTACTGTGTTGTCTGACTGAAACACTTTTAAAAACTTTATGATTGTTGTTATTTTGTATTACACTGACATAGCTGCAATCAAATTGCACAGAGAGGAAGTTTGTTGTATTTCCAGCTACGTAGAGTTCATTTATTATCTATATATCACACAGAAAGAAGATTTAATTTGAACTTAGAATAGGAAACTGATTCACATCACTCAAGTTAGACTTCACATTTCAGAGTATATTATTAATAGTTAGTTATGAATCGAAAGAAGTCATCTATTTTAACTTTATCTGCTACACTCTGTAAATAGTGTAAAAAGAACAGATCATATATTTGGATATTTTGCGTTGGAGACGAATGTTGTTCCAGTTCTAGCGTGCGGTAGACCTCAGTACCAGGTAAATGCATGTTTGTGGCATCCGATATTTTGCATGAGACTTAAGGCAACTCTTAACGGATTATTTTACGTCCATCGAACTTTCCAAACGGTTTTGGTTTTTTTGCTGTTCTTCTCCCTCTTCCCCTCATAGCGGAACCATTCATACGTGAAGCCATGCCATCTCACTAAAGGGAGTTGTTTTCTCTGTCCACCTGTATCCTGCTCACTTCACGCTCCAAGTCGTAGCCTTTGTTTTTATTTATTGCCACTTAGAGCAGCATGTCAGTCTCTCATGCTGAATCAAACATCTGTTAGTTGAAACGACAGACACCGATGGTCTCCTTGCCCAGATAAAAATGGGTGTGTTAATCCGTAACCTTTCTTTTACAATGCTTTCCTTTGACGCTGCAAACTGATAGTTATTTTTAGTTTTTATTTGGAGTGCCATCATCAAGCGGAGGCAAAACGGGTATAATTTTTCTATGACAACAGTGAACCAAATAGGAGTTAGCTCAGATCACGACTCTTCGTGTATAGATTTGTAGTCGAGCAGAAGACATGAAAATCCGTGAAATCCCCCTCTTTACACAAGCTAAAGCTAGAATCACCCATTGACTCTTTCTCTAGTTTAAGTAATGATGTGACATGAAAATGTACTCTTCTATTTATTGATATCAGTATTAAGGTCATTAAGTTTGGGCCAAACTGTTTAAATAATGTATGTATTGGGTTTGTTTATTCTTATATAACTATCAATCTGACCTTTTAGGAGTCCTAAAGGACAGCCATCTGTCTACTTTGAGGTCTTTTCTTTTCTCTCTCTCTCTTGCTGCTCATGTAATCCAAATTAGGAGACGTAAATTCAATAGAGAATGCTTTGTTTTTTGTCATTCTTGTTTTTTTATAGTCCAGGGTTAACTTGAGCCAGTAACCATCCACGTTCACAACCAGTGCTGAGCAAAAATATGAAAACTTCTTGAAATCCTGCACATTTTGTGATGTAACAAACAAAGACTTTAATGTGCTGTATTTGGTATTTTATACTAATGCACTATTGTGTGTAATTGTGAAGTTGAGGAGAGTTGAAGTTAAATTTTTTTTTAACTAATAAAAATCTGAAAGGTGTGGGATGGATATTGATTGAGCCCCTCACTTACGAAACCTTAAAAAATAAATTACATTGGAAAAAGATCTTAATAAATCACTTACGTGGTAAATCTCAGTATAATTTAATAGCATCATGAAGACCAACAAACCACAGCAAACAAGTTGTAGATCAAGTTGTGAAGAGGTGACATTCAGGAATAGATTTTTTTAAAATATACCAAGCAATGAACATTTACAGAACACAATGTGTTTTCCACCATTTTAAAAGGCAGCCTGTTAAAAGGCACATGGTAAGTCTGGAGGAGCGGCAAAACTGAGGTGGTAGAATCTGTTGATGGGCACACACTCTCCAAATTTGGTCTTCATATTTGCCATTTACCATAACCATGAGGGGAACACCGCAAACATGTGGAAGAATGTACTATGGTCAGACGAGACCAACAAGGAGCATTTAGAAACTGGGAAAACGACCTTAAACTTACGGCCAGAGCCACAATGAAAAGGTTTAGATCAAAGCATGTTCATGTTTATGAATGGCCTATTCAAAGTTGGGACCTAAATCTGATAAGGAATGTGTATAGCAGTGGTTAGAAAACTGTTTGCAAAAGCTCTCTATCCAATCTTACTGATATTTAGTGTTTTTTTGTAAAAACTATCCAACATTTGCACACAAAAAAAGGCATGGAGAAATTTCCCTTAACACCTGTTGCTATAATTGCAGCAAAAAGTGGTGCTACAAAGCATTTGCCCTTGGGGCTCAATGCAAATTCAGACCATATTTTCAGATTTTATTTGTCCCCAAAAAAATCTGACGATGTGTTTTTCTCCTCCCACTTTACAATGAGGTATTACTTTTTGTTGCTCTATCTAATAAAAACCTCAACAAAATACATAGCAGTTTCTGGTTGTACAGCGACAAATGTGCAAGAGGTATTAATATTTTTGTAAGGCACTGTTGCTGAATCTTCGGTAGTAGTTCTCCACAGCTAATTATAGGGTTATGTGTTGTTTCAGAATAGTCAGGGTAAAAAGTCTTCAGCGAGCCATATATTCATGTGGTGTTTAGTGACAACAAGACTTCAATCCCCACACTTGGAAAATTTTCATTGTATATTACCATAAAGTTTGAGGTTCTGATTTTCTTTCCTGTCACAGAAAAATGTACTCCACATCTTTTGACACCATATGCAAATAGTATTTTTTTTCCCTTTATTTTCCTTTCTTTCTTTCTTGCTGGCCTTTGTTTGTTGTAGAAATGGATAAAAACCTGAAAAATAATGCCTATTCAATCCAGAAACTGTGAATGGGAGGGTGGAGATGTCAACTGTATGTACATTATATGTTTTGATGTAATCAGAAGCACTGGGAATATGTTGTACTTCGCTGTAAAGAAAAAAAATCAATCCATATCTGATATAGCTGTACTTTTGTTGAAAATAAAACCTCTACAGAACGCCGTGTCGAGGCATCACTGTGTGGGGGCGGGGGAGGGGGCATTGTTGTCGAGTTTCCTGTCGCGTGACATCACCTCCTGTTTGTAGGAGCCATTTCCAACACATGACACATTCACTCCAGGATATATTACAAAGGAAAGATTAAAGGCCATGAGATAATCACAATCACGTCACAGAAATAAAAGAGATCAACATACTTCCAGCCACAAATGGTAGTTCGCATATGAGTCTGCTGCAATGAATAAGTAATGGGAGTTACGCAAACGAATTTCCCTCTTGGCCAAGCTGAATCGTAGGCTTTTCACTCCGCTTCCTGCTGTTTTGAAGTCCAAAGATGCAAGATCTTTTTTTTTTTCTGCTGCAGGAGATCTGAGACATCCTGGTTTGGCGCAGACAGCCTGATTGTTGCATGTGTTTCTTCAGTTGGGTCTAAAGTTAGTGGGTGTGCATTCAGTGGGATCATGAAGCTGATGCAAAAACACACAGAGGGATGATCCAAACTGTCCATTAGAAGCTTCTAATGGGGACAGAAACAATGTACGGTGTGACTGTGGTCTCTAGTGGCCGGCCACGGTGTTGCACTTCCCACAGATTTTCCCAACATGGACTCCCTCTGGATAATCCTTTGTCCTTGTCAGTGAAACACACAGTGAGCTTTGAAAAGAGTAACCCGTCTATGATATCCTAAAATAATGAATTTTTCCAGATGTTTCCACATTACAACCACAAATTTTAATTTATTTTCTTGGGATTTTATGAGACACACCAACAGAAAGTAATATGTGATTGTGAAGTGGAAGAAAAAAGTTATAAATTGGGTTCTGAAAGATGTGTTCCTTGGTGGTCACCTCTCTTTTCTCTTATACCATTAAATAAAATCCAGTGCACCCAGTTGCCTTTAGACATCAATTCATTTGTAAAATAGATCGATGAAAGATTCATCTCAGAATAAATGTGGATGCTCTGCCGAGGCATCAAATAGCCTCATGAAGCTCAAGGAACACACCAGACAAGTCAGACATAACACACCAGTGTTATCTAATAAAACGGCCCAGGTTCGTAACATCTCAACAGTCCGTTCCCTCCAAAAATCTGAAAGGAGTACGGCACAACTGTAAAGCTACCAGGAAATGACCCTCTTCCTAAACTGACTGGACTGGGAAGGAGAACATTAATCAGTGAAGCAGCCCATGGTAACTCTAGAGGAGTAGCAGAGATCCTCATCTCAGGTGGGACAATCTGTTAGGACAGCTAGTAGTGACTCCACAGATATGGCTTTTGCAGAGCAGTGCCATGAATCCAATCTTCAGATGTTGTGTTGTAGACACGTGGTCCACGTGGAAGAAGGAGCTTTGGTCAGACTAACCGACATTGATCATGTTGGCCTACATGCTAAATGCTTTGTATGTTGGTAAAATTACCACTGCAAATCACCCGAACACGCAATCCCCACTTTGAAACATGGTCATGGCAGCATCATGCACTGGGGATGACAGGGAAGCTTGTCAGAGTTGATGGGAAGAGGGACAGAGCTAATTTTGAAAGGTAACCTCTCAGTCGAAAACTTGAGAGGCGGATGTTCACCGTCCTAAACGTACAGTCAGAGCTACGATGGAATGGGTTAGAAACAGGCTTTTTGTGTTAAAAAAGTTAGTCTTGCCTATATCCAAATTGGTATTCGAGCCTGAGCTGCTTTGCAAAGAGGAGTGTGTAAAACTTTCTATAGTTAGAGACATACTCCAAAAAACCTGCAGCTGGTACTGAAGCAACAGATGGTTCTACAAAAATATGAACCGAACAAAATCAATGCTACACCTTTAAGATTCGGTAGAAGATATTGAAAGCCATACCTTCTTCTTCCACTTTATGATTATGCACTACTTTTGGTATATCACTCACATTAAAGTTTGTGGTTGTAGAGTTAAGTTGAAAAGTTCAAGGAGTGTGAATGTTTTCGTTCACAGAGGGACTGGTACTACTATTCCGCCAAGTTTTGCTCAAGAAAAGACATGGAGATTCTTGAAACAAGCAATTCCAATTTTAACTCTGCTGGCCAGAAAAATCAGTAAAAACAAACAACTTTCAGTGAAGTTCAGAGTTTCTGTGCTTTAAGTAGTTCCTCAGGATCAGAGGTATGTCCAAACTGTCTATTGCAGGGTCCTTATCAGCAAACGGGATGTGTCTTCGGATTGCCAGCCGAGCCTGGGACATCAGTGGTTTGGGACAAACTGTTGAGATAAAAAGGACAAACATTTTGAGGAGGAGATATTTAACCATACCAAAAGCTAAAAGTATCACTCACCTCTCTCTTTGAGTAGCAGCATTAAAGCTTCATTCTGCTTTGTAGTTTTGTCAATGATTAGTGTAGGTAAGTAGACATCTGCCCCGAAGTCTATGAGCAGCTGAATGTACTCCACCCCACAGCCGTAACGGAGACACACCTCCACAACCGTCTTGGGCTGCTTGATCCTGGCCAGCATCTTCTCATCGGTGCAGTTGTAGTTGGGGTTGGCCCCGTGAAGCAGGAGCAACTTAAAGCAGCCCAGGTGTCCGTAGACGGCTGAGATGTACAGCGGCCCTCTGCAGGCTGTGGCATTCGAGGCCCACTCGGGGACTTTAGGCCTGACGTCCACCTCGGCTCCAAACCGCAGCAGCTCCTGGAGAATGTCCACATCGCCCTCCCGGGCGGCGGTCAGCACTGGGGAGCAGTTGTTGTACTGACTGCCGTTGGGGTCGGCTCCTGCCTTCAGCAGGGCCACCACACAGTCCAGGTGTTTCCCACTCACTGCTGTGAACAGCGGCGTCTGGGCCTTCACGTCCATAATGTCTATCTAGATTTGCGGGGGGGGAGGAGAAAAGCTTGAGTTTCTGAGGAGACACTGTAGAAAATGTTGTCTAAGGGCAAGTAAGGCAAGCATCAAACTGAAGCCCTCTGCTGCATTCCCACATCACCACAGTAAGGACGTAGAGCTACTGCAATGGACTGATGACCTGTCCAGGGTGCCCCCCGCCCCTCTCCCAGTGACCGCTGGAGATAAACGGTTATAGACGATGGATGGATGTAAGGTTATCACAAAACATTGTTCCAGTTACCTCCATTTTGTCCAGCTCAGTTCAGTATGTGTTCATTTCTTCCCTCAAGGCATTTTTTATGGATCCTTGAAGATGCAGGACACATTGCTTTTTAACTACTTATAACCTTTCTGGAAATGTGTAGTTGTTTTATTTCCTTTTTCAGAAAGCTGATTTGTTTTTGGTCTAAATTTTCCTTCAAGTTGCATAGCACTGTATAGTTGTAGCCAAACGTTTTACGACTGACCGGAATAACCTTGAGTTTTTAAGGGAGTAGATGCTATAAAGAGTGTTCAAACAAAATGTAATTATTTACCTAAATCTACCTTATCTCATAGGTTTAGTTTGAACTCTGCTTTGCTAAATGATCTCTCGGCATAACATAATATCTGCAACCTTTGATTGTATGTAGAGGTAAAATAATTGAATTGGAAGATCGAATTGGTTGGTGTTTGAAATGAAGTAGAAAGATTGAATCCAAACAACCAGTTACTGAAATTGTTTTCAGTGCCCAATAAAGTCCAATAAGTGCCAGACTATTAAAGGGGTTGCTATCAGTTGGCAGCGGAGAAGTCCCTTCTTAAGAAGAAATTCATGGAGGACAGACTGAAATACAGCAGGACGCACCGAGATTGTTGTCTTCATACTGTTTGCAACTGGATCTGAGGAAATTGTCTGCAGAAGAAAAGAAAAATACTACTGCCATGGGTATTTTTGACACTGAAGCCTCTGGAGACCATTTATTGCTTTGGCTTACTTTTTGTGTGCAGCGGAGTGGCCTCATTTACAATTTTGCCTAATAGCTCCGCCATGAGTGCCAGGAAAGGGATCTAAATGTCCTCCAAGAGTTACTTTGCTCAATGATCCAGGGTTAATTTGATGATGATCTCAATTTTTCCACCACAATGAATCTCCATGCCGCAAGGCAAAAGAATAATAAATAAAAATATAATTACGGGATCAAGACACTAAAATCATGGTGGGAAAAACCTCAGATATCATTAAAACGCTGAAGATGATCTGCCAAATTTGATGGATTAGCCTACTGAAAAGAAATCATTTGGAGCAGCAAAAGTTTGTGGAAATGAACTTAAGATAATCTCAAAATAGGTGTCAAAACTTGCACTGGTAAGCACTCTTTACTGCATATATTATGTAAGCGATCAGGCTCAGTTTTAGTATTTACTCCAACTCCGATGTGACAGGTATTCAGAATAAAGCATCTTCAAATAAAAAAAAAGCATTAAATGATAGGCCTGTTGATAAAACTAACCAACTATTAATAGCAATGCAAGCTAATGTATATTCCCGTAACATGTTGACTGTACGAGGTTCTTACTGTGTTAGCGAAATATCCATGGGACTTCGGAGCACAGTTTGTTACACTGGAAGCGGAGAGCCACACTTTCTTTTTCATTACCAATTCCTGCCACTTTTTTTTCTCACTATTTTACGTTGGTCTGTCACTTGAAACAAAAATCCTTTGAAATTTCTGTTTGTATTGTGTTAAAGTTCAAAGGCTGTGAGTACTTTGCATAGCCAGACAGTCAATGAATGTTGGAGGGTTTGCCTTTATAATGTTGCCTTCTAGGAACCTTTTTGTTCTTTTGTCAGCTCTTAAGTAAAAATGTAACATATAATTAAACTGCAATCCCTCAACCAATCGTATGGTAGCCATTTATTGAAATTATTTACTTGACTTTCTTTGATTGTTTCTAGCATTACCCAGCAAGCTATCACATCCAAAATGGAGGTCCTTTATGAGATAGTACCTAGTATACAATGTATAAAAACTACTTCACTGCCAATTCTATTAGACTTTAATATTTGATTTGTGGCTCATGTGACAATATGTTTTGCTGCAGGCTTAAAGGCACAGTGTGTAATTTTCGGCCAGTAGGGGGCAGTGCATACCTAAATTATCACAAGGATGCGGTATCTTTGTCTTTGAGTAAGAAACTCAACACCGGAGGTCCAACTAGTGCTGTTTTCACTTGGAACTAGCAAAGAGGTAAAAATGTATTCATGGCTAAACTTTTTTGCATTTTGAGGGGAAATCAATATTTTAATAGCGGCCGTGTTCCGTGCGCTTTGTCCGTCCGGGCTCTTGCAGAAGTAAAGACGTCATCTAATATGGCTTTCCCCTGAAAAGAGGACCCACGCCTATGTATTTTAAAACTGATACTTTAAAGTCATATTTTACAATATCTCCAATATTTTGCAATTAATGTGTGTAATTATTATTACATAATTTTTGAATGGCTATTTTCAAAGATGTAGTGCAAAAACTACACACTGTCACTTTAAAACAAAATAAATCAGTGCCAGATACGTAACACATTTTATGTTTCATCACATCTCTCAGTTTCTTTTTTTCTTCTTTTGTGACTTGTGTCAGTTTAGTACAGTCTGCAATCTATGTCATTAAAACAAATAATTACACCCACTGATAGGGACAGATCGAGTGTCTCTCTGAATCTCACCTCCGCACCGTGCTCCAACAAGAGCTCCAGGCACCTCAGGTGTCCGAGAGCAGCAGCAGTGCGCAGGGGGGTCACCGGGACCCCCCAGCCGCTTGGAGCATTAATACTCTTCTTATATTTTTCCTGAGAGAGGAGCTCAGACAGCAGAGCCGTGTTGTCGGTGCTCACTGCGTTGTTCAAGGCCTGGCCGTGCTCGCCGTCCTCGTCCTCCTCCTTGGGCTGGAGTAGGGAGAAGATCTTAGAAATATCCATCAGACTCATGTTGACAGCCTGGCCCAGGGCCATCACGAAGCTCCAAGCAAGGTAGGATCAGAACGTCTTCATCTGCAAAGCCACATAGATTTGATTTCCCTAGGGTATGCAGCTTCCTTGCGTTAGGATTTGGGGTCAGCATAAAATCAACCTCGTAGATTATGCAAAAAGGCAAGACGCCTACCTTAAGTTGCTTTTAGTCGCACTGATAGTAGTGACGTTTAAGCTCCATTAGTAAGAAGGAAGCAAAGACAGAGAGGTCCTCCAAGAAGTGGGATTCCTCCACAGCTGCTCTGAGTTGTAAAAAATGCAGTATGCCCCTGTGTGTGTGTGTGCGTGTTAACAATGGGGGCTAGAGGTTTCTTTCTCGTAGGGGTGCATGGGGGGGGGCTAATTTTAGGCCACACAGGGGCCTGGCTAAACTTCCATTCTGGGAGAGTGAAGGCTCAGGTTTATAATTAGAACTGTGATAGAGCTATGACACTGTGATTGCAGAGCATGACTTGGTTCCTCCCCCTTACCCCAAATAAAACCAAAATACAGGAATAAAGTGGACAACTTTAGACAAGATCTTCCTAAGTGAACAGTTTGAATATCAGGCTGCCTGTTGTTTATGTATATTTTCTTGTCGTCTCGTGATTCCTGTCGTAGGAACCGTCAGCTGCGAGGCTGTCGGGGGGGCTTTAGAGGAGAAGCCAGTCAGCTGCTCCCTCCCGCCCATTTCTCACTGTCCCACGTTTAGACAGGAGGCTCCGACGCACACATTCCTTCAGCAGATGGCAGGCTGTCAGATTTCTGGCATTGTTCAGACACATGAAGAAGCTTTGCTTATTTATTAGAGCACCGAGAAGAAGCAGATGAAAGGAATGGGGGCATGCGAGGTTCCGTAGATTCAAGCCCCCTGAAACCTTTCCAAGAACAGAGACTAAATAGGAGCTGTTGAAAAACTGCTAAATGGACTTTCACCACACGGGCATTCCTATTCATGTCTTTCTTTTGCTTCCTTAAACATTGATTCTTTGGCGGAGTACCAAAGAAATCTGATTCATTTTCATCTCATTTTACTAATAATAAAAGAAGCTACAATTGGATTTCTATCCCTTTTTGTGCGTTTAATGAAAAGCTACTGTTCCACACATCCTTTCCTTACTCATCACAGCAGTTTAGGTGAGAACTGTGCTATACAAACGTGTTCGCAACCTTTGAATGTCAAAAAAACAAACCTAAAACCTCTATGTACTTAATTTGGATTGTTTGTGGTAGAAGATAGAGAAACAGCAGAAGTGGATTTAAATGTATTATTTGCTCTTTTTTTTTACAAATATGAAAATAAAACGTGAAATCTGTGGCACGGGTTTGTACCCAGATCACCACCCCTGAATTGATGTTCTGTTTGGAGGTGAACCTCCGCTTCGTCCATCGTTGGATCAACTCTGAGCAGCTTCCATGTTCCTGCTGACTCCACCATTATCCACATTGGGATGCTGTGTTAGTTTTGAACCATACATATTATTTTAGTATATCAATTTTGGTCCCATCTCACCACACAGGGGCTTATGTTTTTTTGTTTGTATTGATTCCTTCCTGCCACTCCTCCCAGATTGGTGGAGTGCAACTAATGATCCCAACGATTCTCCCGCCTGAGCCATGGTTTTCTCCAGCTTCTCCGTGAGCCTCCTGGCTAATGTTCCTTTGCCAGTTTAGGTGGACGGCCATGTCTTGGTAGGTTTGCAGTTATGCCAGTATAGTAATCTTGGTTTACGTTTTATTACCCCACCCTACATTAAAAATGTCTCAAATCATGTCGCCAATCATTGTCTTTTGTTCATTCATAACACTGATCGTTCTCAAATTTTCTCTGTGGCCTTCACAGCACACATATGGAACACAGGACTCTTTTTTTCTCTCCAAAAAATCATGAAACGACAACAAAAATCATGGTTTGTTTTCCTTAGAGGGAAGTAAATACTTGTAGGCACAAAATCTGAAGCATTTTATGTCCAAGCCTTAGGAATGAATCTTGGTGTTCTTTATCACAAAGCATTTCTTTAGAGATATTTCGATTTTCTGCTGGTAATATAGAACACCAGCCTCAAGGTAAGAGTTTAAAATCACTGTATGGTGGCTGAGATGGGCAACTAATAATTCTCCTCATGCTTATTTTGACATATCTTCTTGAAACTCGCTGTTTAATTCTCTTGGTGGGCCCTCTTTAAATGATAAGGACATTTATACTGACTTCTGCAGTTTATTTCAACCCTTTTGATCTTCAGATTGCTTTACGGCATAATGTTTAAGAATAAAATGCTTTCCCAACTCGAATCCTACCCACCAACACACACGATTTTTAAGAATGCTTTAGCTCACTCTAAGATTGTTCTGTTTGCATAGTAATGAGATGTTGAGAGCACTTTTTGATGAAGTAAAAATATTTTTATCATCCATATTTGTGCCAAGTTAGTTAAATCCATCCGTCATTTCAAATAGAAGCTGTTTTGTCTTGTTGGTTCCACTCCAACGGAGGAGGCTCAGGAAATATGTGCAAAAATTTCCCTAATTGTACAAAAACAGACTTCCACACACTAGTGTCAGGGGATGGTGATTAAAACTCCAGTAGCCTATTTAATTAACCCTTTTAGGACCAGATTTATATATAGGCCTTGTGAATTTATTTTTGACTCACTTGGGATGACAAATGGAGGGTTGGACAGTAAAAGTGGCGCGCTCTTTCAGGCTCTGTCACGAGCCGCCAGGTGGCGGTAGAGGCACATCTGTAGCAGACCTGTTATAGGCCAGCCAAAACAGGCTTAATAAGATTTAATGGTTAGCATTGTTTTTCACTCAGGCACTGTTTTTTAATGCTCTGTTTTAAATAAGGTAATTTAAAAAAAAGCCTAGCAAAATGCTCAAGTCTTAACTGGATAGAGCTGTAAACTGTGCAAAAACAAATGACAATTTCCATTACTTTGACTTGTAAAAAAAAAATCTTAAATATTTCCAATTATCGTCTGTATTGAATTGTGCAAATCAGATTATCAATCAGTCCATTTATTTGAAGCAACCATGAATTGAAGGAGAGGCTTTTTATAACGCCTGTTGCAGATCGACTTTATGCTAGAGTTCAACCTGCCTCTGACTGACCAGAAACAAAGGTGTGAAACCCCCTCGCTCCTTTAATCTGCAGCAGGGCCCGGATGTCCCGCCCGTCCCTGTTCAGTCCAAGCGGATCAGACATGAGACCGACCATCTTTCTGTGGCTCAGCTTTATACGCTGCAGCTTTTATGAGGATGGAAGGCCTTATTTCTGCTGTTCATGTCTTTGTGCCGACAGGCTGGAGAGGCGGGTGGAGCTCCCCGTCCCTCTGTCTGCAGGGTGTGCAAGCACAATCAGGCCTAACTGGCCTTGACAACTTTTATCTGGAGGGAAAAAGACATAACTGCACTTCCAAACACTGAAGGACAGACTAAACACTAAACTTGCGTGACTTAAGGACAGATTAGTTCAGCAGACAGATTATATTTTCTTAAATGTCTCCCCTCTGTTACATTAGACTCTTATGTGGGAGTCGGCTGAGTCCCGGCCCTCGCTGGATTTGGGAGGAACTTCTTAGGTGAAAAATATGCGGGTCACAGCAACCTGGGGTTGCCTTAGCAACCACTAAAGAACGTGGAGTTGCCCTGGCAACAGATGAAATGAGGGGTTACCCTGACAAAAACGCTACAGGAACTCATTTAACAAATCCTCGCTGTCCTTTTCCAGACAGATAGCTGCAGACATGACAGCGTATCCCCGTATTAACAGAGTGAAAGCCACAATGATGCGCTGGAGTCAAACATATTCCTGCCTCTTCATTTTCGAACACATGCCAAAAAGTATGGGAAATGTCTTACTTTTTGTGACGTTCACAATCACAAACGTCGATATAATGACATCATATTAAAGACTCAATAAATTACAGCATATTTGTGAAAAGGAAGCATGTTGCTCTTTTTAATTTTAACTGTTGAAAAGCTGAAAAGTGTGACATGCATGTAGTTGGACCCTTTTTTTGTGATACCACTAAGCAAAATGTCATCTGAATATAAAAGCATCCATCTAAAATAATCCTAAATGCATCAACGTCACTCTGGAAAGCTCTTCTATAGCTGCCATCTGGAGGCTGGTTAGAGTTAATGAGATGTATGGAATAGAAAAAAAAGACTCTAAATGAATATGTTTGAAATATAGAAAAAGACTTGAGACTGGGGCAGAACCTCAACCTCTAGCAGTGAAACAACCCTAAACTTTCAGCCAAAACCTATATATAATTCTTTACAACAAAGGATATTCATGCATTACGGTCCAGTCAAACACATGGTATTCCACACTTTGCAGAATGCAGCATTTTACTTAGTAATACCACACATTTATGCAAAAACTACATAATAAAATACATTGACATAAATTTGGTTGTATTAAAGTGACAAAATGTGAAAAAGTTGTGATTTGGTCTAGTGCTCAGAGTGCCTTGCAAAGTTTCTCTGCAATTCCAACAGATTTAATTCTAGAGTTCCATGTACAAAAAAAAGAAAAAAGAGAGACATGACAACCAGGTTAGTACAAAACATCCATTTATTTCCTTTTTGCCATATTAAAATGAAACACGTTAATAGCTTCTTCTTTTTTTTTCCTTTCACTTTGACTGTAACTATAAAACAATAGTGTAACTGTATTTAACTTAAAGGATTAAAGCCATGTCATTTTTATATTGGCACAAAAACTACACAACAGTCATGGCATGCACTGCAAACAAATGATTGCAACACGATAATAAAAGGCCAACCGTAGAAATAACAGTAACATTATTTGGAGAAGTTTACTTTGCACTACTGCATTACACTACTCAGGGGCTAGCAAACTACTGTGGAAGTCATACATACATATATAGCAAACACATCCAAAGCGATGACAAACACAGACAACTTATAGGACATCACTATATCCATAATTAATCGTCGACAATGCTAAAAACGGTTTACTAAAACAGAGAGCATGTTCATTTGTCCTTGAAGCTCAGAGCTTTTTTTTTATTTCAGTCATGTGGAGGAATAAATCTGTCTGATCCAAGATCAGTGGATTGGAGCAGTTTAAACCCTACCGAGAAGTTGAAGGTTTGAGAAGGATCTACTCATCTGGCTTCCTCTTGGGTTTCTTCGGGTTGCGGGAGCGGCTCTTGGCCTTGCACAGCGGACATATGGGAGCGTTACGGTGAATCTGCTGGTGGCAGGACAGGCACGCCTGAAGAGAAGAGGTTCAAACACACGCACCTTTTATTCTGGGCTTACTGGCGCCACTTCTGCTCTGATGCAGAGGATCGGAGAAACAATCCAGTCATGTGAAATATCCCCGAACTTTAATATTTGTTTTAATTACCATTTGTCTTAAGTAGTAAATGCAGTATGCTTAGGATGTTTTTGGCTGAACTGGTTTAGCGGTTACACTGTCGTCATATTTCTAACATCTTACTACCATAACAACAAAACCAAACTTTTTTACTTATATATTTTAATTATTATTTTTTAGGCAAACCTACAACTTCCACCATCCTGAGCGCACTGTCCTCAAAGTAAACCAGAGGTGGTTGCATCAAGCTGTGGAGAATCTTTACCTTAGCGGGAACAGGAAAGGTGTTCAGAAGGGATGGGAAGACAGCGGGAGCTAAACGCCTGTTAGATGTCTCAACACACTGGAGACTTTTCTGGGGTTCAACTTAAAGTATAATTTAAGATGGAATCGTTTAGATCACATGAAGTAAATCTGTTAGAAAGGTCTTGTAAAAGTCCAGATATAATCATATTAAGAGCTCTTGGCATAACTAGTTGATATGTGGACACTTTCTATCACACATTAACAGGTTATTTTTCTTACAAGAACGGGGTAAAACACTCCTAAGCACTGTTTGCTTTAAGTGAGGTTTACGTTTTTTACTGTTTTTTTGTTCATAAATCACAAAAACGAGAGGAGTTGCAAGATCTAAAGGTAATTGAAAAGTGCTGTGACACCCTGCTGCTAACAGTATTAGTATTGAGGCATTCACAACATAAATGCCAACCTAAATTGGTACAGATTGTTTAAAAAAAGAAAAAGTATTCTTGAGGGGATCTAAATGGATGTACATGTACATTACAACCCGGCTCGGTGCTATCACCCGGGGTGCTAACTTTTTCTGATGGATCTGCCCATCATTGCCAGTTTAACTAGTTTATTTTCTTCAGCATGAGAATGCATTCCCCTCTTTGAGGAGCATTGGACTACAGAAGGTAAGTTCTGATTGAGCTGAAAAGCTTTTTACTAGAAGGGCAGTTGACAGAATACTCTAAAATACTTGTAAACAAACCAAGTAGTCTGTTTTATTGTTCTCTACACCCCCTTGTGCTCAGAATCACCAAAATACCATATTAGATAAACTGGCCCTCAAACATTAGGTATCTAGTGCCCAAATGTTGCATTGACTACTGATTTTATTGACTATAGCGCATTGATCTGGTGAAATGATCTCAGGCTGTGGTTGAGCTGAACAATCACAGACATACGCCCTCCGTTGATGGAGTTGGAAAATTCAAACATTGGGCTTTACTCTGTCCGTCATTACATAGGTTGATAGACAGTTGTTACATCGACGGATAATGATGTTGCGTCTATCCGTTTCGACTTTTTAACTGAGAAGTATAAACTAAGACTGTTGGCTCACATGTTTTTACTAGTTTGGTAGCTAATAGTTGCATATTAACTAATCTGAGCAAAATACCCAACTTTAGGAGCATAAATAATGTCTGCTATGCTAATAATATTAACCAAATACAAGTCCTGCTTTTTTATTATTTACAGTTACATTCAAAATGACTCAGAGTGGGAGATTATAATTGGCGGAATATAATTGAAAATGTATAGTTTCCTTCAACTAATAAGTTTGTTTCAGACAAGAAATGAAACAGGTACCTTATCAAGATAATTGAAATAAATACATATTGACAAAAATATGTTTTCACTTTTTTACTGACATGTTAGTGGAACAATCTTTGCTGAAATCAAACTCTTTCTATAATTGCCGACAGGGTTTTTTCATGTCTTCACACATTTTTTGAAAGATTATCTTTTGTGATGGGCTCCAAGTCTGAGGATGCAAAGTTTTGCTTCCATCACCCTAATCTTTAGCTTCCACCCAACAGTCTCAATCAGATGCAACCTAGGACTCAATCTAGGCCATTTGAAAATATTAAAATCATCTGCATTCAAAAGAAAATGAAAAAAAGAAAATCCAAAATCTACTAGGGGTATAAATAATTATGCGCTCAAATTCACCCTGCTGAACAAAGTGTTGTGCTCATTCCAGCCACTTAAACCAGATACTAATAAAAGAGGTGTGAAGGCAAGGTTAATAGTGTGTAGTAGTTCTGTTATCTGTGGTATTTTTAATCACAGAACAAGGCTGGAGACATTTCATGAACACATCAGGAATACATTTTAGCAGCACACTTAAGAGATTGAAATCTCTCCTTTACGACCCCTCTATACCTGAAAGCAAAACTTTGTGTCAACATATCGTATTGGAGGCAGCTGTTGAGGATCTTCATAAAAATTATTTACGAACATTCTGCTGACAAAGCTATGCACTTACTGCACTGTGACAAGCAAATGATAACATAACTGTTATCAAATATCGTTTATACAAACATAATTAACAGTTTATAAACATATATGCAACAAGTTAGTTACAAAAACCCAGGTTAGAAGGTGTCCAGATACTTTTTTTTTTTACCAAGTATTCAACACATAGTAGGCAGGCAAGAAGAGGATTAACAATTCCTAAATTATTTTTAGGTGCTTTCATTTGCATTCGATTAAGCATTTGAAGTTCAGATACCAAAGCAATAATTATCCTTAATTAGATTTTTGTTTTGTCAGGTTACTCCAAACTATACTTATTTACAAATCTGTTGACACTGATATTTTTAATCCATATGTAGGTAATTTTGTGATATCTTTTGGCATTGTAAAAAAAGGTAAACAGCTTTTCTTCATTCTCCTCTGTGTGTGATATATATATATATATATATATATATATATATCATTGTGAGGACCAACCTTTGACAGGCCACCAGCATTTTATGGACATTAAGTAGTGAGAACGTGGTCTGCTACTTAGGTTTACAGGTATGGTGCAAATGACATTGTAGTTAAGGTTAGGGTTATGGAAACTGTCTGGGGTAGGCACAGTAAAATCAATAGAGTCAATACAATGCCCACACAAGTATAGCGACACAGGAGTGTGTGTGTGTGTTTGTGTGTCTGAGAGGAAACCCACTGACTAGAGTCAGCAGTAGTACTCGAGTACGTGTACCCTGAATGTCAGTTGTGCTCAGCTCCACCTGATTACAATTTTGTTTTTTATACTATAAAAGCTTTAAAGATACAACCAATTTTTAAATAATTTTTTTGATAATAATATAAGGGTTTGGACAATGAGATTTTGTCAGGAACTGCAGAAACACAGCCCCCATGTGTGATGGATGCACTTTTTTTAATTGATAAAAGGCTATTGCAAAAAGATGCGTAGGTAGCCATCAATCAACCTGGTGTCTACTTAGAATAATGTCTGATGTTTGTGGGCATGGAGAAATCACTTTGCTTCATCCCGTTTTAATCACTGATAACTATGTGGATAATGGTAATACGTACCTAAATTATAGACAAACTAATAAATGATATAAAGTTAAATAGTACAGGTAATTTGGAAGTTTACAGGGACCTTGTTCTCACTCTACATGTAACATTTTAGGTGAAGGGTTAAATACAAAAAAAAAAACCTTGTGAGTTCTACTCAAATTTTAAGTGAGGCCTATTTTGTTTTGTTTTTCCAGTTTAATATCATTTTTCACTCATTCTTAATTATTTCCAAGTCCATGAGTAAAAAGGAGTTAATTGTACTCCCCCATACTAAAGGTGGCAAACTTATTTTTTGGTATCTAATACAGTAAAACATGTATATATTAGAAATTAAAGAAAATAGCATTTACATCAATACCCTCACCTTCTGTATGCTATATTGCACAATACTGAATGCTCAGATAAATAGTAAGTAGTAAACAAACTTTGTAAATCATTACTAATAAATGGCAGAAACCAACCGAATGCAGGTAGCGGTTGGCCGGCTTTTTGCTGTAGCGATTTTCCATTTAAGACAAACATTAGGAACTCTGATTCCGCTTATGGGGCCCCAATATAATATTTATATGATATATAAATAAATCCCAACATCTTGTGAAAAACTGTGCATGGGGCCCCTGCCCCGCCCCAGCGCAACACCGCCTCTGCTCCCTCCGCATCTGCTCCTGCTCCGAGTAGCACAGCCAGATCTGCCTCGCACAGATGTGCCTCTGCCTCCCCTAACTGTCCTAAAAACACTACAACCTAGTCTGACATCTCCAGTGACAGGCTTTATCAGCGTCAGGCAAAGCTCATAAAGCATCTAGTTTGAGGCTTTTATGTTGAAGCTTGCAAAGTCTGCCACTTCTGAGCAAAAAACAACGCGTGGGCGGGGCTTCTTCTGTTGCTGTACGTTCTGAACTATGGCAGATAGTATTGAGAGAATGCCTTTGCTTTATTTGCTGAATAAAGCTACACAGCGTCGACTTCTGCAACATCAGTGCCGTTTGTGGATACACCCTATTCTACGGATGCGTTCTGAGTTTGGGGAGTTTAACAATTTGCTCCAGGAGCTACGTATGGATGAGGTTCGCTTTCAGTGGTACTTCTGTCTGTCACGCGCCTAATTTTACGACCTCCTGGGCCGCATCAGAGCTCAAATCTCCTACCAGGACACCGACTACAGGTTCTCTATTCCTCCCGAAGAGCGCCTTTCCATCTGTCTTCGGTAAGTGTTATTTATGATTTTTTAAAACTGCGTTTTCTAGACTTAAAATGTAGGTTTTTCCTGCTCCCGCTACATTCAAAATACGTGTAGTGACATCACTATAATTATAAGCACTGATTGGTTAACGCAACGCTTCAGGGCCGTCAGCATCGTCAAAAGTTCAACTAGCTGAACTTCTGCGCTGCTGGCTTTATGAGCTTTGAAGCATGAAAAGCAGGAAAAGCTTGAAAAGTTGACGGAGCCAAAGCTCACAAAGTGCCGCAGAGACTGTGACGCTCCTCCAACGGCCTCAGTCATAGACTTAACATGTAATCTTGACGTTGCTGACGCTGACAAAATTCTCTGGTCTGAATGCAGCATTAGACAGCTGCTCCACCAGTTGCTGTTGCCACGATTGCGGGGAGGCACACGGTCAGCAGACAAAGAAGCTGAGCAGCGCGGTAAAAGGACTGGACCCCCGCGTAATTTCCAGACTCCGTTCCCACACCACTAACAAGCCTGCTGACTTTCAGATGAACAACCCGACCCCGTGAAACATTGTCCCCACCATCTACATCGGGCAAAGGAGTTTGTGCTTGGGCTAAACTCTCCCTTTGTCCAGCTGCAAGCTGGGGCGCATCTGAAGTGCAATCACTAAATGAATCACCGTCATGTTCTGATGGCAGATATTCCCCTTCAGAATCACGGTCAGCAAATAGAAAATCCAACACTTCATTGCAGGTAAACTTTGCTGATGCCATTACACAATAATATAATGTAAATACTCGCTGATGTTTACACTAACGCTCTGACTAAAAATAGCTCAGGCGCACACTAAATCCGCTATGCAGGAATTGATTCAATGCGCTCAAGCGCAAAAATTTTGTATAGAAGGATTACTTTTTTTTGACTCAGTGATGACGTATGACATGTCTACCGACCGGTGGAGTGGAGTTTGAATGAAATATGACAAGCTATCTGACACAATCGGCCGTTTTATTCAGTGCCGCATCTTGTCGAGAAAACTTGACCGTGGCACCTATGGGGTTAATTATTATTTAAACAAAAATATTTCGATATTATTGAATACATTATAAGTATTCATGAATTATTCTCCATTAAAAGTGTCAATCCAGAGACGTTGATTTTTGCTGCATCTGTTTTAAATCAAAGTACCTTCATGGGTGGCGGCTGCTGTCTGAAGGTGGCGGTCTGCCGGGCGTCTTGCTTCCTGGACACCTGAAGCTGCTGCGCTGCTGCTGCAGCTGCAGCAAGAGATTCCGGGATGGTGGGTTCATGTGGCTCCTTCTGCCACTCTGCTTTCTGCTTCTCAAAGTAACTGTTCAAAGCATAGAAGAGGGAAAAAAGAGGGAAATTAAGCTGGTAAACAGATCTTATTTAGAGCTTATAATTCCAACCACAGCAGACAATAAACAGGCCACAACGAGCATCTTAAAACGGAAGAAAATTACAGTTGTGACACCATTTTTGTGTCTGATCAAACGGCTCGAATAATTTAAAGTCTGTTAGCATGCTTACACGTGCGTGTGTGTGTGTGTGTGATTTGTGTATGTGTGTGGGCAGGGGAGGGCTGGGAAAGAAATGTGGCCTTGGACTTTATGCATGACTGGCCCTTTTTCAAAGACAAAAAAAAGTGATATCCCCTTTCATTACCCTCTCTGGTTTCTCTCAAAATAGGTCTGGGCCAAAGTAGATCTTTGAGCATTCACAGAACAAATTTGATGCGTAACATTTCCTGTGAACATGACTGACCTCTGTGCCAAGCATGTTGGCCTTTTTACTGGCACTGCATAACCCACACAGGCATCCAATGTGTTTCTGATATTTAGATTCTAGCTTTCATTCAGGTTACTATTTGAAGGGAGATTTTTTTCCATCTCTTGAAGGATAGGATGCTCATTTTTCTCCTGACATCTCAGATATTACCCAAAAATGTACCCAGCAAACTGTTGGGAGGTGTGATTTAATTTTCTCCCAGATCTGCTCCTTCACATCCTGTCATACAGTTCCACAATGAACTTTTTACGATTTTCCACAATTACGCCGTAAATCTGTCACTCTGCTTCTGTGATGGGTTGCATGTACTGAGAAAAACCGCAGGGGGGGGGGAACATAAGCCGGCGCTTTCGAAGTCTCTTTTATGGCCGGCTGAATGTCTAGGGGCATGTCACCGGGGCGGGATGGGGAGACAACAACCACCTGGCCAGCAATGAACTCATCATTGGATCCCGTGCACAATACGCGGCCAAATCGCAAAGTGAGTCGACCAACAATGTAGTCAACGGGTGAGGGCTCTTATTGCAGACCCTCCCATTTCGTGTTTTACTGTATAACAAAAGCGGAAGACTACATCTGTTTCATAAGAACACACGAAGTAGAACTCTTTAGGTTAGTAAGACTGAAGAGGAAAATCTGTGATGAAAAGCTCTGACGAAGCGGACACTTCCAAACACGAACATGGCCTTTAGTACAAACAAACGCGGCAATTATAAATAAACTAGTCATCCATCATGATGAATAGCTTCCAGTTATACTTCAACACTCTTCCCATAGAGCAAAAATGTGGGTGACGAAATTAAAAACACCCAGAGCTCCTGACTTGGGATACCTGAAGGTCTCCTAGTCCAAAAAAAAAAAAAAAAAATACTTTGGATGAGTTTAACTTCTATATTCTAGCACCATTAACTGTGATTTGCGGCAGCAAATTGTACAATCATCTGCTGTTGATGGATGTCAGCCTGCAGTTTGTGCTGCTGGAAGCCTGCTCGTCAGACCACCCTGATGTACCTCCAATTTTGTGGATGACACAGATTTTTGTCAAGCCTAAAATGGCTTCATTCGTCGGCATCATTTTGGCAGCTTCTAAAGCTGAAAACATGTCTGGACAGAATTTAGGTTGAGGGAGAAAGTTTCTATGGATCTTAATATCTGAATTCCCCAGCTGATCAAGAAAATACCATTGAGAAACTGAACATAGAACAGGTGTGTCAAACTGTTTCAGATGAATAATTCATATGAAAACAAATCTCATACATTTAGGATCGTGTTTTTAAAGGGCCACCTCACCTAAATCACACAAAAAAAGGCCTTCCAGGATAAACTGAAACCCATAAACCTTGGAATACAGTTGAATGTGTCCTAAGCACTGGCAATAAACTGTAGATCAGCCATTTTGTCACATTTACTTGAACATAAAAACAGCCCAGAGTTTCTTGGATAAGAGATTGTAAAACAGATCCCATCCCACTCCTGTGAGATCCCGCTGCAACCCGGTACGGTGTTTCTGTTCTCGATAGAATCTGCACATTCCCCCTCGCATGTGGGCTTTAACGTGAAGGACACGCTCGGAAAACATATAAGACCCCATGGTGATAAAAGGGCCGGCGAACGACCAATCGGGTTCTTTGCCCTTGACATTTGAGCTGTGTGTTCAAGATGTTATCCAGCTCAAAAATCTCTCCAGAGAAGGAGCTCCAGGTTACTGTGACTAACTGTTCCGTCATCCCAACAGCTTCTGTAGCAAGACTTGGGATGAGGGAACGTTCATTGGGAATACGCTTCCGGAAGCAACTTGTGGTATACCTTTGGTATTAACAGATACTGTATGATTCTGGCAGTCTGGCCTAACACCACATCAAAAAAATACCTCCTGAATGAGTAAGTGACCAGACTGGTTTTTGTCTTCTTGTTGAGGCAGATAATATCAGAGCTGTTTGTGGAAACTTACTGGCAAAATAAAATTAAAAAATACATAAAAAGCTGTCCCGAATTTTCATCCACACCCAAACTGTAATTAAGCAGTCAACACCAAATATGTCTTTCATCACAATGAGAGGATCCCTTTGGAATCAGTCGCAAATCCGTTGGGGGAAAGAAAGTCCCACGAAAAGTTTTGTTATAAGTTTCATGTAACCGGTGAATCTCTAATGTTAAAAAAATATTAAAAAATCCTTTGCTTAAAATGGATTCAATTACTGCAGGAGATTCTCACAGTAAAGCCTTACCGCAATAATCTCTTGAGTAAAAATACAAAAAAAATTGTAGAAGACATTACGGCCTTTTTCTTTAGCATCTCAGTCAAAGGCCCTTAACTAACGGGAACGGTAAGATCGAAACTGTAACTTTTTAAAACGAGTAGCTGGTCCAACCTTACGTTACTCTTTATAACCCAAGAACACTTCCAAACTTTGCAACATATAGAACTGATATTTATAAACTCCAGCTTTACTGACCGTGCAGTCTTTCCTGCATCAGATTTTGTTCGGTGACTCCATGTCGGCACGTACCGAGTTTGATACCAAAAACTGTTTTGCGGCTGTAACTTAAGATGAGACGCGCCATGAAGTAAGATTACGTGTCCTTGTCTGAGAAATACCACGACAACGTTAATAGCTTCAAAAGCTTCAAGCAATGAGGTCAGCCGTGATGCACATTAAAATACCAACCGCCGCTGCAAATATTCATTGCGCCATGATGCTAAAATAAACCCTGTAAAGCATTACTATTGACCTACTGTATTTCCTCTGGAAGTCTCTGCTTTATACGTGCAAGTAGCCAGCATAACATAATGCTAAAACCAGTTAAAGCATTTTACAAGAGTATCAAGTTATTTTGTAAATAGGATAGTTTATCTGATAAGTTTTACATCAAAGTACCAAATAAAGAATCTCATCTCCAGGATTTATCACTAATTCAGTAAATAATAAATAAATCAGCATCGTGCAAAACTATTTATTTTGTTGCATCGCGACCTCAGACTTCAGAGTAGGGCTGCAGCTATCGATTCTTTTAGTAATCGATTAATCTAGCACTTTATCAATTCGATTACTCGATTAATCTAATAATTTTTTTTCGTTTTTAAATAACCAAAAAAAAATCATCCATAGCGAAAACTTTTGTGGCTGTAAAATGATCAAGCATGTTCCTTTTAGCTCTCAAAAAAATAAAGAACTCCAACTCCAATATTTGGCTCCAAAAGAAGCCCATTTACAGTATTTATTTAACAAAAATCAACAGTAATAATGTAAGTTACTAAACTAAATGGTCCATCCACTTTTTTGCGAAAAATTGCTATGTTTTTGTGATTTTCTTCTTCGCCAGTCACTTATATTGTTTGAAAAGCAAGCAGTGTGAGACGGCATTGTCACATAAACCTTAGCAAAACAAAATGACAATGTCCTTTTTAACAGTTGAAAACTCTAAAATGTGACCAGCTCAGATTGGGTCCCCACTAGAAGAGCACCTCTGCTTTTACTTCGATGTCAGTCCCAGACCAACCCTGGGCCCCTTTAGCCCCACTTTATTCACCTCCTGGATACAGCCCTGCTCAGCAGCACTGAACGTTTAGGAATAATCAATTATTAATAATTCTAAAAACTCACAGGAGTCTCTGAGTCAGAGGAGCGTGAGAAAATATATATTTTTTCTTACTTGGGTTGCAGCGCAGCATGAAGTTTGGTGATTTTTGATGCTGTAACTTTGATGTTGGAGCATTTTTTGTCGCAGATAGAGACGTTACGGCACTTAAAACTGTTTTCATCCGTCCACAAGCAGATACTGAAAACAGAGAAAACGTAGTTCTCCACTTTGGCCAGAGTTTTTTGTTTTTTTTTAAGATTCGTTTTTTGGGCCGAAAATCTGCATTTACGTGTGGATAACAGAACCGTAGAAAAATATCTCGTTTTGTGTACGCGTGGACAAGGCTCTCTTGCGACGGAGCATGAATAAGTTTACTACTTAAATATATGAAAACTAAACATCCTATCTAGTCAAACAGCATCATCTACAGTATTAAAATTAGTGAACATTAACGTATACAGGTTTAGGTTACGTTACCTTGTTTCTGCGACGCTTGATGAAAAATCACATGGATGTTTTCTGATTCTGGATCATTGAGCTCGTACTGCGGTGGTACGGCAGGTCTTTGCAGTAAATAGACTGTACTTTGTTCTCTTCTTTGTTTAGAATGTAGCGATCCCAAACTTTACACATTTTCTGCTGTTTATGGGCATTTTTACTCCCATCGCGCCAACTAAATTCAAACTGTATCACGCCCTGCTGTCGTGCTTCGCAGAGGTGAGAATAAAACAACGGTCCGTGTGGAACGATCAGATCTCTGCGCGTATAGTGCGGGTCATAGGAATTTAACGAGGCGTCGAGGCAGACTTTTTGCCTCGAGGAATTTTTGGAATCGAGTAACTCGACAAATCGCTGCAGCCCTACTTCAGAGTAGGGATGGGAATCTTACAACATTACACGATTCAATTTGATTCCAATTCTTGGGGTGACGATTCGATATAGAAACGATTCTCGATTCAGAAACGATTCTCGATTCAAAGCAATTTTTTTTTTCTAAATCAATACTCTTTCATTCTTCATTTGTGTTTTTAATACACACAACTTGATCTGCCAAGTGTCTGTGATGAAGTGAGCCATGAATGTAATAGGGCATCAACACAAAATGGATTTTACAATCTATGTTGAGAGAAGGGAACTGGTTCAAAAGTAACAAGACAGGAAATTGCAACTGGACATCCAAGACCTTTTAAACAAAATTTCTAGTCTTGAAAAAAAAAATGCTGATATATTTTAAGAAAAAAATAATAATATGTATTTTGTTTGTTCTTTGGTACGTAGTAGAAAATGCATTGAAAATATTTAGTATGCACCAAATGTTGCTGATCAAGCATCATTAAACAAAAAATTATGGCTTATGTTATTATTTTCATTGTTTTTGTTAGAAATTTTTAAAGTCAACGTTATTGAACTCAGTTTATATTTCGGACTTCCTTGAAAGAGCCACAGGTGTGCAGCACTGCTGGATGTTTATGTGTAGCTTATAAAGAAAGATCGCTCTTACACACTTGCAGATTTATAAATAAAATAAAAAATAACTTTAGCCAAGGGAGTCATTAGCATGGAGAAGACCTTTTAGACGGCCCAAACATTTACCCTCAGCAAAGACGGGGCGGGCTGGATTTCTCTTTCGTCTTTGATGCTGAAGCTTTAGCCTAGCGGCTACAGCTAGCGCTAGCTAGCCAATGTCGCATCAGACCTGTCAGTGCGACGGTGGCCGTTGCATGACAAACACTACGCGAAGCGAAAATGTAAAAAGGTTCAGAAAACATATTTTTTGAGAATCGATTCTCAAACATTTCGGATCGATTCCGAATCTTGTTAAATAGGAATCGAGATTCAGACGTGAATCGATTTATCCTCGCATCCCTACTTCAGAGTGTTTATTTTATTCTTTCGGTTAGATTCAGATGTTGTTTTGGGTTTTTAATTAAACATTTACCCATATAATGTGAGATTTAATCCTTGTATAAATGCGGCTGTTCTGTTGTGCAGCTTCAGACCAAGGAACCCACCAGAGGGGTCAAGGATAAAGTTGTGGATTAGATTATACAACAGTATCAAAATATTTTACCGTCTCACAGGGTACTGTCCATTGAATGTGACAGGCTAGCCGAGGAGAGGATTTATCAGAAAACCAAAACAGAGTAAACCTTGGACAGACGGCAGAAATATTTTGACAGGAAAAACTTTGAGCTAGGAACTCTACAAAGCTGGCCTTTAAGGAAGAGGTGCTTGAAGCACTGATAAAAGAAAGCAATGGAAAAGCTGTTACTGATTGTGCTAGATATGGGGCTTCCTCAATGAATCCTCCAGGGATTCCCTCCTGAGGAATTTTGAAACTTTGGCTGAACAATGTGATGACCGTTTAATTACGAGTAACTCATTTTTTCCTGATTTTTCTTTTATCTGTACCACATCCTCACCAATTTATAAATCTACCATACAATACAATCAGAATCACAACATAAAGTGTGAGCATCAAGGGGAGTGTCCCCCCCACCTCCAACCAGCCAGATGTGTTATCAGCATGCCGAATTTGCCTGCATGCCTCTCAAATATTGTATCAAGGCATTTCTTTTTTATGCCGATATAGCAAATCATAATATCCCAATGATGACTGCGATTTAGTAGTGGGCAATATAAAACATTTAAGGTAGAAATGATATAAATTTAGCTGAAGGTAGAGATTTTTACTATACTGCGGTTATGAATTTTGATATCATAAAGATGTCCCTACATACTTTACACTAAACTACACAAATACTAAAGTTTTATGCTCGTCTTTACTAGGGCTGTGTTGGAAAAAAAATATATCATAAAATTGATTCTGAATTGATCCTTAGAGAAATCGAATCGAATTGATTCACAATTTTAAAAATCAATTTTAGTTTTTTGGAATAGTTCGCCCTTTTTACAACTAAAATGGGAAGGTAAAGTCCAGACGCCCATTTTAAATCTTGTGTCTGAAAGGGTAAATACAGTTTACTCTGGTGAACTGTTACTTACCCAGTGATACGGCATATTGAATTACAGGCATATAATTAAGATAATAGCTCAAAAAAAATTTTATAGCATTGACCCATATCAATATCAAACTGGATCAGATTGAATCAGATCAGATCAAATAATCAGAATTTAATCGATTCATGAAATTTGAATCGATACCCAGCCGTAGTCTTCAGTTTGCTGTCTTTCATTGAACGGAAAAGAAACCTTTTGAACTTGAAGCATTTTAATTAAAACATATCCTAGTTTCTTTGTGATATTAAATGCATATTAAATGTATAATTAACTAGGAAAGCAGACGATTTGAAAATGTATTTTTATAATATTAAGCTTTTGTTTTATTTAGAATATCTTCATCATTACTTATGTTGTGAATTTATGTGCGGCATTATTTTGGAAAAAGAACCAAATATGGTTTCAATTCATTTTGCACCAGAATGTTTTTTAAATGGCATTCTGAACCTTTTTAAAGTTGTTTGAACTGTGTCTGGAAGGTGAGAATGCTCATAAGCAGTCATTGACATATATAAAGTAAAAATATTATTGGAACTTGGTATATTTTGTCGTTTTTTTCTTTATCTATGTATTAAACTAGAACCAGTCAAAGTCTTGGTCCCATTGCGCATACGTGGCAAAACTTTAAAAGTGATGTCTGACATTGTCAGACATTGACTTAACGTATTCTACTACAATACCTCAGAGGTGCCAGTTACAAATGTCTACTGCATTTATCAAGTTTTATTTGTGCGCATGTTATTTTTAACTAGTGCATAATTTTAAGGATTATGTAAAAGGAGCCATACTTAATGTTTTGTCAATCAGTTAAAATCCAAAAAGAACAGAGCCAAGCTAGCAACTCTAACGTCACACAAAATATGGAAAAGTTTGATATGAATTTTACCATTTTGCATGGGAGTGTATAATTAAGGAGATTTCAAGAAGACACACAGATGTGTTGAACGATGCAATAAGAACTGTATCTCTGTTGTTGTGCTTATATGTTAGAGTGTGCATATACTGACTCCAGGGAGAGCTTCTCTTCCTCTTCGTTCAAGTTGGGGAGTCTGTGCAGACCTAAGGTCATTCTTAGTGCATCGACGTGCTCCTTCAGAGGTTTGTACTCATCGTGGAGGCGGCGTGTTGTTTCTAGCAGTTTATTCAGGTCGTTCTCTGACTGCTTTATGGTGCTCTCCATCTAAAATGACATAGCTTGAAGATTAATAAAGACATTTAGGCCGAAAAAACTCAGTTGAACTCAGAGTATAAAACACTGAATTCCATTAAAAACCAGAAGGCAGGCCACTGATTGACATTAAAAGATTTTTCAAATAACAACCTTTCAGTAGCTGGAACTCTAGATTTTTTTTTTAACAAATACAGAAAGGGTTCTCCGTTGTGCAAAGAGCATTTTAGGAATTTGACCAACTTACCACATTAATATCTGCATGGATGAGTCGCAGCTCTTCGACATGGGCCATTTTCTCTTGCAGAAGGAGATCCATTTCTTGTTTGTATTCTTTCAAATGCTTCTCCTCAGACTCCAGAGCCTCAAACTCCATCTTTAGACGAGACTTAATCTTCTGCATCTGGACCGTCTTATTTCTGGAAGCCCACGAACGATATTTTTTTTTATTTGTTGTTGGGGTTTTTTCTCCCTTTTGCTCACTATCTGGACTATGTACAAAAATCATATTTTACAAAAAATACCAGGCAGCTAGATAATTTAAATCCAAATCAATAGCATTATTAAAGAACAAATGCACACACACACGGACTAAATCATCCATCAAATCAGAATTTTTTTTTTTTTATTGAAAGTTTGCTAAAACTGCACAAACCTGTTCCAATAGGACAGTCTGCTAACTGAAAAGAAACACCAACATCAATCTCTGCGAAGCAGCCAAATGACTGATAGCTACGCTAAGGAACTAGCTAACACAGCTCTTAGTGCACATCTGGCATTTGTTGTGACACATCTGGTATTTTAATGCATTAACCCCCTAAATAGGCTCTTAAAGCCCAGCATTCCACAAGTATTTGTTACACAATTAGTCTGTCTGTCTATATTATCAGAGACAAAACAATGGAAGTTGTAGAGCTGAAAAATATCTTTAATTCAGAGCAGAGTGGCTAATATTAGCGAGGTCAGAAACAAAAGCGAAGTCAGGGAGAACGCTTATTCCCAGACGGCTAAAGCTAGCTAACTTAACGCTTCGAAACACTAGCCAAACACCTGGAGAGCATTCACTGAATATGGTGGATTTTCACTGTACCGTATTTCCAAGATATTCTCCAGTTTGCACATTATTTCTTGCTCGTCCGTCATGGTTCTGAATGCTACTTAGTTATTATTTGGCTGACCACCCGCTCCGTTCCCCAAGCAAGGCCACAGTGGTCTCCTGATAATAAAAAAAACACAATAGCGGGCGTGAGCGCGCACTGAATGATGCACGCGCGCGCAAAGTGAAACCGTGGCAACGTAGGACGACGGAGAAAGCACGAGCTACAACCAACGCTCTTGTTTCTACGTTCTCTATCCCAACTCTGTTAAGCAGATGCGAAGAAGCAGGAAAAACGATTCACAGATGGACAGTTATTTTTCTTTTGCGTCCTTATACAGCGCGCTGCAAAAGTATTCATACCGCTTCAACTTCCCGTGATAGACAAGTAGTCCTAGTACAAAATAGGTAGCCTACTGACATGTTTCATGGTTTTCGCTTTTTTGTAAAAAAAATAAAATAAAAAATTGCCTGAAAGCTGAGGTGTACATATTTTTTTCTACCTGTTTTCAGGTGGTACAATGCCTTGACAACCAAATGTGGTGAACTACTCAAATCTAGGCTATTTAACCATGGCATCAAAGCTTTTAAAGTTTATCAATATGCAGAATACACAATTAAATCATGTAGACAAAGGTGACCTGGTCAGATGAGAACATAATTTTACTTTACATATCCCATCCACTTTGAGCTTAAGCTATTTTGCGCGGCAAAATAGGCAGTTCCTTCGATCTTTACAGGTAATTATACCCTCAACTGATAGAGATACGCCCTAAGACGACTTGTAGCTGGGACTGAATCCAAACGCACACCATACATAACAGATTTTGTATGGTAAGAGTTTTAAGTTTACTTCACCTTTACAGTTAGGAGCTGAGTTTTGATCTGATCCTTACTAATTAAATAATATCTGATAACTGATTCAAAAATGTATCTGCTAGATACCATAAGTTAACGATTAATTTTACACTAAAATCTTGATTTACAAACCAGTAATGGCATTTCACAGAGACCCATGCTTAGAATAGTTCTCTGTACTTTATGATTGCCTCCTCTCCAAGCAGGATTAGCACCTTTAGAAGGCTGCGGGTCAATGAAACTCAAGGAACTCTACTGCGAAATTAACAGACCTAATCTAAATTACATGCACAGACCTCCACCAGGGTCACTCACCCAGTTTCCATCTTGTGATCTAATTCTTACTTTCAGTACTTTTCCAATAACATTTCCAGTACTAATAAGACAGTCCCCTGCGTTAGTGTTGTTGCTATGCTGGTCCAGTAGAGAGGGGAGATTTGTGCATCTGCGATTAATTTGATGTGCACATGGTTCAACTGTATGGTAGCAGGGCTGATATGTGAGCTCAGCCGCCTGTGAGCTCTCAGAGATGGTAGAGGAGTTCAAGATGGAACCTCTGGTTGATCGGTGGATACGTGCTTCATGTTGGATCAACTATAGTTAATCAGTTGTTCCTGGTCCCATTGCGGACATTTCCTGAAAAAAAATCATCCAAATCTGCCTATAACTTTTGAGCTATCTTGCTAACTGACAAACAAACAAAGAGATGGGCATGAAAAGATAAACCTCCTGGCGGTGTTAAAATTTAGCAGATATAATAACCCTCTGTCAAAAAGGAACTTATTCATTTGATTGTGTAAAAGCCACACAAATCTAGAATATAGATTTATAAATATAAAATAGTTATGGTAGAAATCCCTTATGAACTTTTTTATGTCTGACTCTGATTGTATTCAAAGCCACCTTAAGAGACAACATACAGAATTTGGACTTAGAATTGTATTACAATCACTTAGCAGCATTTATTTTACACCTATGTAACCAAGAGAGATAAAATAGTTTAAACAGCATGGTAAAAATCATCATCATGCTGTAGTATTTGTGACCTGCCGATGTGATTTGTTAAGTTTATCTTAATTACAGCATAATTAATAAAGAATCACGGGGATTTTGTTTCCTGGTTGTGTCATGACAACCTGATATTGCTTATCCATTCTCATCTTGCTGACTCAGGTATATAAAATAAATCATAAATATGTATCACTATCACTTCATTCTCATTTCCAACAGACAAACATGTAAATGGCCCACTAAATGTGGTAGAATATGAGGAACATGATAATATTCTCATTTGTCATTTCTATATCAGAATTTAAAAGGGCTATATGTCAGCCATCATTGAAACTGAACCTAAATGTAATAAACTACTAATAGTATGTGATATTTTGTCTCGTTTGGATTCTGAATCCGAAGATGAGCTCCAATGTACATTACCACTGTATAAATGATATGCATTGAACTGCTGTTGGAACTCTGGAAAATTGGAAATCCTGTGAAATAACACACTGGATGATAAGTGTTTATTGGGATGCACTATACTGATAGCGGTATTAGGCAGACACTGTTTTAATGTACTCAAATCAGTTAAAGGTAACCGATACCATGAACTGACACTTAAAACATTGAAACTCTGCAATAATTTCACAGAAAATGTTTATTTTTCACTTGAATTTTTTGTTTTGTGGTCATTTTTATTATTAACATTCATTTTTTATACAATTCACCATCATTTGTTGTAGCAAGTGGAGAACGTGTTAGAAGTATTGACAATGGAACTTGGTATCGGCAAGGGCTCAGATCCAAGTATCTTTGTAGTATCAGTTTGTTTCCTGAATGGTTTACGTACAGAACTAGTGATTTTGGTTCTGTAAGCTGCATTAAAGCTGACTTTTCCCTAAGCATTTTTTTCTTTGTTCACTTCATTTTTTTTAACTTTATACTTTAAAGTTGCATTATGGTCAATGCATTTGATTTTAAAAGGAACCCATTCACTAAATACAGGATGGTAACATATTTTAAGATTGAGTAAAACTAAATATAAACCTCATATTGCCTGAACAGTTCTGAATTTCTGGATCTAGTAATAATGAAAGAACTGAAGTATTTTAATGTGTAGCAAACGATATATAGGACCATAGAACTCTAAATTGACTTGATGTGCTTGAAAGAGGCTCTACAATAATATAATGATCATTTGCCATAGTAGAATACTTTTACATATATTTTTACGTTTTTTTAAAATTACACAAATGATTAGTATTTTTCAATAAGTTTGTGCGTAAAGAACTGAGATCAGCTGAGATATTTGCTTGAGATTGATTTCCACCCGGTAGTTTCCTGGAATTCACAGACAGCTGAGACAAATAGGTTGCATATTTGCACGCTCTCGTATTCCCACACATCTTAGACACCTATGTGTCTCTGAAATTCGAATATCCATAAAGAGTTTAAAGAAAAACATAAAGACTTAGGACCTCTATCAGTTATTGTAGAGTTCAGTTTTGTCTAATTTAAAAAAATGCTAGTCTTTAGTGTGGTTAGATGAGTCCGAAAAAACAAACTAATTTATCTTCACTTCCTGGTGATTCAGGATGAACTTCAACAACAGTCACAGGTTCAAAAGACAGGGTGGATATTTTAGCCGTTGATTCTTCCCTTAGGTTGACCTCTCTACGAGAACTGTCAGAGGTTTAACTAGAAAGTGGTGGCGGGGTGGGGGTTTCTATCCATCTCTTTCAAGGCTGTCTTCACCTTCTCCTAGACTTAAGTAAAAATTGCAGGTTGAAAGCACTCAGAAGAGATGGATCAAGGTGGCCTTTCCAGTTGCAACCTCTCTGTCTTAGTTGTCAGTACTCCCATGAAATTCAGCAGGAGGTGCACAGTGAGCTGATTGAGACGAGGCGTGAAAGGGCTACTGTCAGTTCAGTGCGGGCAATGTCTCGGATACATTTGTCTTCTGGTCTCGCTGGACTGGACTAGAGAGGACAGGTTGAACAGGAGTTGGAGGAGCAGGAATAACTGGAACCTCATCTGATTCTCTGAAAGGTTTGGGATCTTCGTCCAATTTAAGGTTCAACATTCTTGTTCTTTTTTTTTACTTGAGCGTGAAATGTACCAATGGAGTCAGATAGCGCTGAAGGAATCTGTGTGATCAGAGGAACTATTGGCTGCTATTCTGTAAAGACTGCAACCAGGACAGTAGATGTCAGATGTTCCAGGACTCCATGGGTCAGGGGCTGAAACCTCTGACAAATGTGGCCCACTGGCTGCAACATCAATTCAATTTCAATTCAATTCAATTGAGTTTATTTATATAGCGCCGTTTCACAACAGATGTCATCTCAAGGCACTTTACAAGAAGAGTTGTTACAATACAATGTTTAATGTAGAAATTAGAGAACCACAGAAGATTGTGTCGTATAATTCTCAGCAATCCCTCACATTGAGCAAGCATGAAGCGCCAGTGGTAAGGAAAAACTCCCTTTTAACATGAAGAAACCTCCGGCAGAACCAGGCTCAGCACAAGCGGTCATCTGCCGAGACCGTCTGTGGTTTGGAGAATACAGAACAGAGATACAGAACAGAGACACAGAAAGAACAACAGAACTGATACAGAAGTTTGTTGCAGGACGTGGAGAACCCTCCGTCACTGCAATGCCATCTTAGTCAGGGTCGTCAAGCAGGGCGGGTCAACATCAACCAGTTTATTCGGCGCCTCTACCGCAAATACAATGTTTTTCTAAAGAATGTGATGCAGATTCGTCTGTGCGGTCCCTATAAGGTCAGAAAGGACTCTTTCATCTCTGATGCAATGGTGGTCTAATTTTCCATGCTCTGGATAGGATTGTTGTGATCCCTACTAATGGCTTACTGAGCACCTGGTAGGGCATGTTTAAGAAGGTGCAGATGGGGGCAGTGCCTCTGGTGTGTCTGAAACCTGTTCTATTGACAATATTTTAAAGAACGTACCGAATTTACAGAGACAGTATACAACAGGCATGTGATGCTAGAGAACATCTGATATCAGTAAGAATTTAATAGATGATCTGTAAGCAATTAAAACATGAGCGTGCTGCACTGTATGCTTAAATTAAGCTTGGTTAAAGTTATTGTGTACATAAAATTTCAAGAAAATTGTTCATATTCTTATGGGCTTTGATATAATCATTTAAAAGTTCTGACTTGCTTGAAGGAACATAAAAGCTACAGGAGCCTTTTTTCCCCCTAAAAGCAGCCGTTTTATGTCCTCCTTTGAAAGAAAAATCCTCCTGAAATTAAACAGTTGCCCCATGGTGACATCCGAAGGTTCAGTGCTTTACTTAAGACAAAGAATACTCAGAGGCGATTAAGGAGTTTAATACTTCACATCATCACACGGCTCAACTGGAAAACCTGAGAACGAACATATTTGGGAACTTAAGTGAGCCAATAAAATTTGCATTACATGGCTAGCCACTGAAGATCAAATTACAATGCTTTTCAATGTTAAGAATAATTAAAACTTTTTGTACCTGGAAAGTAAAAAGTTCTGTACATTATAATGGCATTTAATATGACAGTTTAAAAGAAAAGATGACAAAAGCAGAAAGTGGAATGAAAAGGATAGCTTATTTTCTATGGGGTTTTTTACAGATAATAATCAGAAAAGTCTGGATTCAGCTATTAAAGCTGCAAGTCCTTTGGTGTGTATTCTTATCAGCTTTGAAAGAGGCTATTCATCTTAGTTTCAATAGCTCAAGCTCAGTCAACTGAATGGAAAGCATCTGTGACCCAGAATTAGCTTTATTAGCTAGGGTCTGAATGAACTATCACCAAATTTGACTTTAGTTTCACAGGTTAACAGCATATTAATGTTGAAAATTAATATCGACTGGACATTCACCGGCCATTTCATCACATACGATTATTTTCATCTAAATGATTTATTCACATTTCTTGCTGCAGGTTCAGGATTGTTGTCCTTCTAGGAGGTTGGCCCAAAGTTTTAAGTCTTCCATTTTGCCCTAATGTGAAATCTAGGCTTTCCCTTAAACTGTGCTCCATCCTTTAGAAACTCTCTGACAACAAGAAGTAGGTCATAAGACCTCACAAGCCAACACATCTTGCCCAAAGAGCCATTATCTACAAATGGAGAAAACATTGAACATTGGGAAACCTTTCTATGTTGGTGCCTGGCCTATCAAAATCGTTAAAAGAATGCACTGATGGCTTACCAAGAATTTGAAACTCATGATTCAACAAAAATAAATTACCCAACAACTGGCAAAAATGGCATTGATACGGTGCCAAACTAACATGCTATTTCAAAAAGAACATCAAACCAAGGGCCAAACACTGTAGTGACAGTGTGTTGATCTGAGGCTGGTGTAAAGTGATGAAAGGATGAACTCTCACTACCAGAAAATCTTGGAGGAGAATGTCCAGCAATCAGTAGGTGACCTTAAGCTCAAGTGCACTTGGGGTGTGAAAGAGGGGAATGATCTAAAGCACACCAGCAGGCCCACTGCTAATGGGCTCAACCAAAAGACAAAACGTTTTGGATTGATCTAGTCAAAGTCGCATTGAGATATGTTATCATTGTAAACAGGTTCATCATCAAAATACATCTATTGAGTCTGTGTTAAAACAGTCCTGTAAAAAAGACGTGGGTCAAAATTAAAAGGTTTGATTTTGATGTACCTCACTGAGTGAAAGGTTGTAGATGGAGGTTGTTCTTCGCTAACACTAAACACACTTTCAGCCAGTGTTCACCTGTTATAAATATGACTGCGCTCAGAACATTGCACACATGGTGATGATAGGAAACATGGCGTCAGACCTGAGTTAAAGAGTAAGAGGTCAAAGTGTTTTTCGAAGCCAAGGGGGGATCTCTTTAACACCTCGGAGAAACTGGATCTCATTAAATCAAAGTCAGACGCTGAGTATATGTTTCAATTGAAATAATTTATAATTAGAAATGTGTGAAAATAAAGAGTGGGGCTATAACTCAAGAAAGTGCCTTTAGCTGTTCAAGATGGGGATTCGTGACAGTCAACAACACGTTAATAACACGGTGAATCCTTCTGTTTCCTGATTGCCTCCTGACACGCGCTCCCTCAGCTGCTGGTTAAAACCACTAACTTGGACTCAGCTCTCAACAGGGATTTTTTTCCATCATCTGTGGAATTGCAGCCTTTTTTTCGGTAAGCTTATACCGTTTAAAATTTCTGTATAAACAAAGCGCACAGCACAAATCTTTTTAGCAAGTGGTCGTTTTTTAGTCACCCTTATTGCTTTTGGCTTTGTCCCCTTGGAGACCTTAAGTCTAGCTATGATTTTAACATGAAAGTCTGTGTTTGCTTCAGAAAACAAACAAAAAAAATAATCTTCTAATACTTCTTTCTTTTGTGTTCCTGACATACTTTTCATTACACAATGTCCTGCAGAAGGCCTGAGGTACACCCATATTTATAGTAAGAGAACAATGGCTACTAGTGCATTTCCTCAAACAAACCTGCATGTTAGAGTTCCTCTTTAATAAGTGCTTCAGTAAAAGCAATAAAACTTAAGGAAATCTGGCCTTTTGTTCAAAAGAAGATGGCATTGTGAAGCATGAAATTTGCTTAAATCTGACTGCTGCCCCAAGTCTAGCACTAAATCCTAAACGGTTCTATTTCACACATTTAAACTTGTGACCTGCAGTGTACTGTAAAAGTGTTCTTAACCCCTCAACTTTTACAATTAGATTTTATGTGATAGACGAACACAAAATGGTCCATATTGTTGAAGTTTAACAACATTGTAAAAATAGTTTTTCAAAGTTTCAGCAAATAAAAGTCTGAAATGTGTGGCCTGCATATTTAGGCCACGTCCACACTAAGCCGGATAATGCCTTAAATGTCTAAGTATTTAGTCTACACTCCCCTATCGTCCACACTAAGGCGGCTTTGTTTGTTGTCTGTGGCCGGATAAGTATTAGCCGGGTAAGAGAGCCGTCTAACTGTTATCTCAACGGCTAAATGAGCACGTCTGGACGCAACTTATCCGGTCCCCGGCTAAATCAGAGCAGCGACGTCAATCAAATGCTGCGTCCTAAATTGATGACGACAACAACGCAACAGCATATATTGACAACAGCAAAGATGGAGACGAGTCTCGCTATAGTACTTCTTCATTTGCAAATTCAGACGTTTGCAAAGTTAACCCTAACCTACTTGCGGATGAGAAGGCGACACAGGAGCGATCCAGGACGCGCCAACAGCGACATAGATTATACGCGTCAATCTGTGTGTTCTTTTTTGTTTTTCCCCGCGCATGCCCAGTACATGCATAGGTAGGCATTGGATTGCGCAATCATGGGAGCTTAAACGGACCGTAAACAGGGCGTAAATGCTCGTGTTGAGTGGATAACATTTAACTCCCCGTATAACCTTATCCGGCTTAGTGTGGACGTAGCCTTAGTCATACACCCTCACTCTGAAACCCCGAGATGCTTCTGAAGTGTAGTGTAGTATTTTCAGTTCAAAAACAACCATTCTATATGACTTTTTAAATGTTAGTCAGAAATAGAACATCATCCCCACCACCCCATCCCCATGTTGTTATTTCAAAGTAAGTCACTAAAGGGATTTTAAAAGTCTGTCATAAATCTAATGGCAAAATCATGAAATGTTAGTCAACAAAGAGTCTCAGCTTCTCTCAGTTTGATGGCACTGCACTGTTCCTTACACACAGCTGAAGTTTATTAAATTTTTTAATGATTTATTTGGTGATGAAAACATGCCAATGTCAATGTCAACTTTATTTATGTAGCACACTTAAAACAGCCACAACCGCCCAAAGTGCTGTACAACAAACATTATAAAGTACAATTGAAGAGTAAAAACATTCACAAAACATACAACATAAAACAATAATAATAAAATACATGGGATCTGCTCAGCTTGTGTTGAAGGCCAAAGCAAAAAGATGAGTTTTCAACAACGACTTAAAAACTTGAATAGACTCGGCCATCTTGACATTCAGCGAAAGGCTGTTCCAGAGTCTCGGAGCCGCTACGGCAAAAGCCCGGTCTCCTCTGGTTTTACGCTTAGATATTGGCACCTCCAGAGTCATTTGATTGGAGGATTGCAATGTACGACCTGGATCACGGATCAACAAAAGCTCCGAAAGGTAAGATGGAGCCAACCGATTCAAGCATTTAAAAACCATCAACAGTATCATGAATTGAATCCTAAAGCCGACTGGAAGCCAGTGCAGAGAGGCCAACACAGGAGTTATGTGCTCACGTTTCCTCGTTCCTGTGAGCAAACGCGCCGCTGCGTTTTGTACCAACTGCAGACGACGGATGGAGGTTTGATCGAGCCCACAGTACAGAGAGTTACAATAATCTACGCGACACATAATAAAAGCATGAATGACACGCTCCAGGTCACCATGAGGCAAATAGGGTTTGATTTTGCTGAGCAAACGCAGCTGAAAAAAGCTATTTTTGACGACTGAACTTATTTGTCTGTCAAATTTAAACGAACTGTCCAAAACAACCCCAAGATTCCTGGCAGACTCATGACAATAGATATTCAAAGGGCCTAGAGCAGTGGCATCACACGAGTTACCAAATACAACAATTTCAGTTTTGGAGTCGTTCAGCTTTAAACAATTATGAGTCATCCAGGCCTTCGCTTCCTGTAAACAATCAAACAAAACTTGAACATTTGTTTGTGCCTGCCTTCAAAGGCAGAGCCGTTTGTGAGCTCTCTGACATAAGAGAGGAGTGGAGATTAGCACAGCTGGTAGGTGGATACACACTTCTTGTCCGAACAACGGCAAAATGTAATTGTTTCCTGCAAAATTCCATTGCAATCCATCGATCATTTTTTGAGTTATCTTGCTAACAGACAAACAGTTATACAGACAGACCGGCACAAAAACATATACCTCCTGGCAGATGTCAATAAACAGCATCATGAATACGAAGGATCAATTTCACAGGTTCTGAAACGTCCCAAGCTGGGCAGTTTATCTAGTAATGCTCAAATTGGTGCTTTTAGTTTGCACCAATTTAAAATGTATTTCACTGTGATTTATTTATTTCTGTTTGTATTATTTGTGTTGGATTTTCAGGTAGGTTTCAGCAACCAAAACTCTACAATAGGACCACTGCAGAATCATTTGGTCCATCCTAAAGCAGCATACAAAATGTAATTTTCATTCTTGTCTCAAGTTGAGCTTCAGTATCGGTTAAGAAAAAATCTCTAAAGATATGGAAAATGCCCATTTTGCGTTTTCACAGACTTTCACACTTTTTTGAAGTGTCCCTGTCCTTTGTAGAATATTTTAAGATAGCTAGTCTAGCTATTACAAATTTTGAATCACAACTGATCAAATTTATTACACATTATTAAATAAAAGTTGAAAGATTAATTTAACTGACCCTTAAACTTGAATTTCAGATAAGATACCTGCTTTGACATTAACCAGCAATGTTTTTTCCTATTCCGTTTTCACTGCACACAACACAGAGGGCGGCACACTCCCTGCTGGCTTGGTATGCAAACAAACTGAAACAAAAAAAGATGGGGATGAGGATTAATGGAGAAAATACCTTTCCTGTCTCCGTCTTTCTTTTTATTACAACTTCTCAGACACAGTTGTCTGGATGAAGAGTTATATCATACATATCAAACTTAAACTGTCTATATAAACTAGGGGAATGGGAAAAGAAGAGCATATATTGGAAAACCCACCCAGAGGTTCGTAGTAACTCTTGTGGGGTTTCAGAGATCTGCAGCTCATGAGAGAAAATCCGTATTAATAATAATAATAATAATAATAATAATAAACCCTAATTTACACTCAAAACGAAATAAAAGATCAACAACATGAACTCTATCACCACCATGTTTCACAAACAGTAAACGGCTTTCATGGTGAAAAGCTGTTTTACTAATTCAAAATGGGAACTGGCGTTTAGACCTTATCTCTTCATGCAACGACATGCTGTGAGGTGTGATTTTTTACTATCTGCGAACACTAAACATTTTGGATGAAGATGGCTTTATTCTAATTTCTGCCACAGACACATAATTTGTTCCTTGCAGCCCTTCAGTCACAAAATACATTTCAATATATTTTCCTTTTAGCTGAACGAAAACCTTCACATGAGGTACACAAAATCTTATCTTATGATAATTTAGGAGAAAGGTATTTACAGAAGGCAAAGCCTGCCTCTTTAAAATGTCTGGGCCAGAGGTGGAGTTGGATTAACTAAACAAGCAGCATTTAGAAACAATACAAAGGCCTATTCTCAGTCATGGTAATCCTTATAGGTATTGCAAGCACTTTCATATGACTGCAGAGAAGAGGCTTCGACACACATATGTGAAGAAGGATTTTAGCTGCTGATAAAAAAACAGCACAAATGTCAACTGTAAGTAGATATTATTGTTTTATATCCTTATTCTGGTTACACATTATCAGTTTCTAAACTTGTGAATGGCAGTTTATTGAAATGTGTGATCAGGTAAAGCTATATGTTTGTGATAAATTGTAGTCCTGAAATCATTGTTGGATGGATTTTCTTTTTTTAAATATTGCTGTTGGATAAATACAATGTTTATCAGAAAATTGTAACTCCTTTACTGTTATTGTGAAGCTGGATTTAGTTATCAAGAGAACTGTTGCAAGATCAGTTATTCATTTCATAAATACTGGGGAAACTGTTTTAGATAAAATGATTTATATTATACTGTAATGAGGACCAAGAGTACGTTTCCTTACTGCAAAAAAGCTTTCTTTAAATTATGTCAAAAGGTCACTCTCCTTCCTAAATATTTTTTGTTTTTCAGAACACGGTAACTTCATTAAATACAACTGGAACTTAAAAAGTCACTGCAAACTTACCTTTATGGGTGTGGTTTTTTTAAAGTGCTGGCGGCAGTATGCCACTCATGATCCAGATAGTCAAACAGCTCAGCTAAATTAATTTAATCTTCCTTTTGATCACACAGTGGTTTGAGTGTTCATCTTGAGTCAGGACAAGGTGAGCAATGCAAAGTTGTTTTTTTCTGATCTAGTGGCATGATATTGACAATTTAGAGAAGAAAAAAATTTTTTTAAGAGTATGGTAACATTATTAGACAGGACGACAGATTATTTCCTTCCAGTCTTGAGTCTATCAAAAAATCTAACAAAGGTATTAAAGTACTGTTTGCAGTTAATATGTTGAATGACAATCTAAAGGGATAAAGAGCTCTGATCAATCTAGGTTTTTTGGCCTACATGCAAAATACTATGTGTGAAAGACAACTACTACTACATATAAAATAGATGGATGAAAATGAATACATAATTCTGGAAGAAAACCTTTTTGGAGGCTGCACAAGAGTTGGGAGTGTGGTTAAGGGTTAACCTTCCTGTGGGTCGACAACCTTGAGCATACAGCCAGAGGTACAGTAGAATGGGCCACTTCAAAGCACATTAATGTCTCAGAATACCCAACTCAAAGCCTACACTTTTTATTACCATGCTTGGCAAAAGATCAACCAACTCAGCTAAGTTTGGTCCATCTTCCTCTTGGTCATATTCATTGAGTTTTCATCGGGTTTCAGTTCAGTTCACTGTTCAATTGAGTGCCTTAGCCTTCATCTGCATGTTACGTGTCCTACCCTTTTGGCAAGTCCTTTTCCTACTTACAATCCTCTGAGTTGGATAACATCAACAGAGCACAACCAATCAAATTTCCTTTTGGGATAACGTTGTAAATGCCTTGATTAAAAACGTCAAATTAAAAGATCATGACTGCTGCCCACTAAAGCTCCACCAAGCTTTCACAACATTTCCCAGAATATCTGAAACCTGCTTGTAGGCTATGTATCACTGTGTCTTCACTAACAATTCCAGACAACCATTTGTTGGGCACAGTTAAAACTTCACTCAGAAAAAAAAAAAATTATACTTGTGTCCAAACCTCAGCTTGGATTAGCTTCTTATTGGGGTGTTTTCTAGTTTAACCCAGTTTGAACTGTAACACTGGGAGCCTCCTATGAACTGAATTTATTATACACTATAACCTTGACTTAATTTGCTATTTCCTTTGTCTGTTAATGTCTACTAATGGTTCCAGAGAGACATTGAAAAGAAATGGACATTCAGTGGCTAAAGGGGTCTAAAGCTTTGTTGTCCCTAATAACTCAACCACCACTTTAGAAAATTATGGCGTTGAAAGCAAACTGATTCTCCCTGTATCCTTCTGAGAATAAAGCCGTAATTTAACCATTTTTACATAACTCAAAACTTTTCTTTTAAACTGTTTGTCATTAGAGGCACAGTTAGTAGTACTGAAAAAAAAGGCCCAGTTTCAAATCCCACCCAAGGTTCTTTCTTTATGGAGTTTCATGATCTTCCTGTACATGTGCGGCTTCCTTTCGGGCAATCCGGATTGTTCCCACAATCCAAAGACATGACTCTCAGGTTAACTGGTCTATGAAAGCTATGTCTGCTTGTGTAGAAACCTAATGAACATTGGAATGAGTGTCAAACATCTAGAGGTGCTGATATGCAGATACAATCTGTAGTGTTTCCCAATGTTTTCAGAGTTGTATAGCTCTACATCCTCTCCCTGTTATGACCTATCAAGCCTATTGCCTTAAAATAAACCCCATAGTCTCAGTGAAGACTATAATACACTAGATCTTCATGTTTTGATCATAGTCCCCACCAGCCTCTTGTGACTGAATGATCTTGATTGAACAAAAGAATGTAAGGAACAGTCTTTTTAGTTGTTTGTTGTAAAAAAGAATAGCCAACATCTGTAGCACTGTAACACACAACAAATCAGTTTTATTGCAGAATTAGTTATCTGTCCTCCACAGTTGTACATCTGCATTTGATTTAAAACTTGTCCCAGTTACTCATTGTCACCCTCTTAAAATAATGGCCTAAGTCATTCTTTCAGGTTTTTAACAAAACGCAGAAAAAAGAAAACTGAAAACAATACTTAATCTTTAAATTCTATCAACCATTTCAGTTAAAAAGGATGTGAAAATAGATTACTGTGGAAATATTGAAAATGTAGACAGCATTACCAGAGGTAGACAGCATCACTTGAACATGAGTTAGGTAAAAAAAAGAGAGAGTAAAAAAACAACTTAAGCCATTATTTTAGAAAGGTTATGTCATGCTTTTGACCAGCCAGGAGCTTTTCCTCTGTTTTCTCTGCCAGATCAATGTTCGAGTTACAACAATGGATGCAGAGTTGGAGTTTGCCATCCTGCCAAGCACGACTGGCAAACAGCTTTTTGACCAGGTATAATTGGTGTGTTACAGTCAGATAGGATGTCTTCTAGAAAAAAAGGTATGATCTTGATCCTACCCATGGATCTATTTAGGTGGTGAAGACAATTGGGCTAAGAGAAACCTGGTTCTTCGGTCTTCAGTATCAGGACAGCAAAGGCTTCTCCACCTGGCTCAAGATGAACAAGAGAGTGAGTTGACCCTGTTTTCATTAATGTCTCAGCTTTTTGTTGTGTCACCCCAATGAGTCCAATAACTATATATTTATTCTTGAACTCCACCTCTTGGGGCATTGATCCCAGGTGATGGCTCAAGATGCGAAGAAGAACAACCCCCTGTTGATAAAGTTCAGGGCCAGGTTTTACCCAGAGGAGGTAGCAGAGGAGCTGATCCAGGAGGCAACACAACGCCTATTCTTCCTGCAGGTCTGATTATGCCATATTTAGCTTCCCTCCGATGGAAATCATTTACGTCCTGCAGCTTTTAACATCCTACTTGTTCAAACAAAAGCAACAGTGATTAAAAGCAGATAACTGATCCATGCAAGATGGAGTACCTGTGCTAATGACCAGTGGGGCTATCATGGTGACTCACACAAACCTTCTACACTCATATGGGTGTTCTGTAGGGAGGAACATAAAAAAAGAGCACAGATTCATATGGAAGATGTTCTGTCCTTTATCAAAATAATCACATCCCATAAACCTTTTCATATTTTGTCTCATCACAACTTCAAACTTCTGTGAATTTGAGTGGCATTTCTATGAGATAGACCAATATAACTGTGAAGTAGAAGGATTTCAGGAACAGTTTGATGTGCATTTGGCTTTAACCTACCACTACTGTTTTCTCAACCACATTTTTGACTATCACAGCTGTCCATGCCAAAGAGTAGAATTCCCACAGCATGATTCTTCCACCAATATGTGGATGTGATCGTAGACTTGGATGGAGGTTCACAAAACTTTGGTTCTAAGTCTATATTCAGCTCCCCCCATTTGCCCTGACCCTACAGAAAAATCCTTGTTCACAGCACAATGCTGCCAAAGGTATGTTTTATCTCAGGGGTGCCATGTTCAGAAGATTTGCAATTTAGTTTAAAAGAACAACAACTATGTTTTCTATGTGGGGCAAAAAAGTCCAATTTTGGTCTATAGCTTCCTGTCAATAATAGCTTTCCTTTTGCTGGTCTTCTATGAATACCAGATTTCTGGGTTGGATGATGTCAAGTCAACATATACTACCACTTGAATCTGTAGCTCTTTCAAAATTAACATTGGTCTCTTTTATGCTACTTACCAGTTAGGGTACTTCTTACTAGATTTTATCTAGGGGTTTCAGAGTAAAATTCCCTTTTTCAGTTTACTTTTATTTATATGGCAAGATTCACAACAGATGTCATCTCAAGGTGCTTTACATCAAAAGTCATTTCAATACAACTATACAAACATTCTATTCAGTTAAAAGTTTTCTATGTAAGGAATCCCAGCAGACTGCGATGGGTCATCAACATGCAGTTGTGGCCGGATCATGCAGACTCCAACCACAGCAATTTCTCAGCAATATCTCATACTGAGCAAGCATGTAGTGACAGTGGAGAGGAAAAACTCCCCTTTAACAGGAAGAAACCTCCGGCAGAACTTGGCTCAGTACAAGCAGTCATCTTGCTGCTAGAAAATCCTGGGTTCGGATACAGGTGTCTTTCTGCCTGGTGTTTGCATGTTCTCCCTCCACATGCCATGTGTTCCCTCTGGGTTCTCCTGCTTCCTCCCACAGTCCAATTAGGTTATTTGGTTAATTGTATTTAGGTTTCAGTGTGTGAGTGGATGGTTATTTGTCATGTTTGTGTCTGCTGTTGCCCTGCAATGGACTGGTGACCTTTCCATGGTGTATGCCTGATGACCGCTGAGAAAGATACCAGCTCCTCCTACAACCCTGCAAGGTTGAGCGGTAAAAATAATGGATGGAATTATGTGATATTGGCATTGATCTTTTACATAAAGTCCCAATAGACAATACACTTTGGTTTGTAGTTGCAATGTGAAAAAACAGGAAAAAGTCCAAGGGGTGTGAAAACTTTTCTGAGGCACTGTGAGTACCTGAACACATACTCTGTTTTCTCAGTGAGAGACATCGAAGCTACCAGCCTGTATTGTACCCTTCCTTAGGAGCCTTTGTCTTTCCTCTGTTTCAGGTGAAAGAAAGCATCCTGAACGATGACATATACTGTCCACCTGAGACCGCAGTGCTCCTGGCATCGTATGCAGTGCAAGTCAAGCATGGAGACTATAACAAAGATTATCACGTACCAGGATACCTCGCCAAAGAAAAGTTGCTGCCACAGAGGTAGAGCATCCCGTGCATATAAGTATAAACCAAAAAGTTCACCTTAATTCCAGTTCCAGTCACCTGAATTCTAATCGGTTTGTCCTCTTTACGGATAAAACCAGGGTTTTGGAGCAGCACAAGCTGAATAAGAATCAGTGGGAGGAAAGAATCCAGGTGTGGCATGAAGAGCACAAGGGAATGCTGAGGTAGGGAGATCGCAGTACGAAGACTGTTAATGGGCTTTTAGCAAAACTTGTGTTTCTGCATGTCATTAAACTGCAAAACACTGCAGGGAGGACGCAATGTTGGAGTATCTGAAAATAGCCCAAGACCTGGAAATGTATGGTCTCAACTATTTTAACATCAAGAATAAGAAAGGGTCCGACCTCTGGCTAGGAGTGGACGCACTGGGGCTCAACATCTATGATAAGAAAGACAAGTAGGTCACAACTGGATCAGACTGGATAAAATGCTGCACTGCTGTTTTTTTCAAGAGCAGAGATGCATAAATTTGACAAAATGTCTTAACTACTGCAAACTCTCATCCTCTCATTCATTTAACTAATTGCATCATCCTGAGATTCTAAAACCTACTAATGTTTTCGCAGGATGACCCCAAAAATTGGCTTCCCCTGGAGCGAGATCAGAAACATTTCATTCAATGACAAAAAATTTGTCATCAAGCCAATTGATAAGAAAGCTCCGGTAAGTAAAACAAAAGGGAAAAAAAGAACCCCCTTAAATATGATTTCAGTAGTATCTTTTGTTCTTGAGTGGATTTTTTTTCTTCTGTGACTTGTGTATGTGTATTTACACATTTAGGAGGAAAAAAAAGGATTCAGAGCTCAAAATGACAATTCAATTGTCAATTTGTGTGTGTACACCTTAAAGTTCTATATCCAAGAAGGTTAAACGTTGCATCCTTAAACGGGTTTTCTTCCAGAATCACCATGTTCACCTCGTTCCATCTTCCTGCTAAGTCTGACCAGCTTCCCTGTTACCGTTTGCAGCCCACAACATGATTGAAGTGATGGAAGAATTATTCTGTAAACTCTAACAGTTTTTTTTTTCTCCGAGGATTGTTCTGTCATCATAATACTTCTTATTAATTAATATTATTGAAATCAGCTGTATTTAAACTAAGGTTTAATTACACACATATGAGCTCCATTTGTTATTTAAGGCAAGCAAATGGTTGTTGGTAGAAATGGGTGACATAAAGATTTCTCCAACACTGAAAGGAGAAGTATATGAGGGTAATGAGACTAGACAGGAGACTGAGCTTGAGGTGTCAAAGTTGAAGGAGCTGAGATTTTAATTGCGAGTGACCCTGATGGACGGGATTAGAAATAAGCGGATCAGAGGAACAGCTAAGGATGGCAAGTTTAGAGAAGAAGTTAGAAAAACATGGTTGGAGATGTACTAAGAAGCCAGAAGAAGTATTCAGTACATTCTGGTTGTCTGTCACATAAAATCTACCCGTAAACGTGTAGTTTGAAGTTTTAATTTGGCCGAATGTGAGCCGACCGTTGGCTTCATATCTCAAATCATAGAACAATCTGGGCTTGTTCTCCACTAAATACTAAGCTAGGACCCCCCCCCCCCGCAAAAAAAACAAAAACAAAAAAAACTTCCACAACTTGATATGAAGTTTTTCCTAACATGTCTTCTAAGAAATGCAGATTTGCATTTCTTTCACTGTGACTGTAAACAGGAGGTGTGACAGAACCCATTTGATAGTGGTGAAATGATCAATTTGCAAAAACACAAATTACAGCGAGTAGAGTTTCAACAGCAGCTGCTACTTGATCTCATCTACAGACATGAGCGCTGCCTCCCCAGCCCATCTTTTGACTCCATGCCCAGATTTAGGGAATCATCCAAGAAATTGGGAGGGGGAAAAAAAAGTTAAAATTCATCAAAACCAAAAAATCTTTTCAGATTTGGATCTATTTCTTGGTTAAAAAAAATGTTGGCAAGTCATTATGGCTAAAAGCATTTGCTGATTCCTTTGATCCAGGACTTTGTTTTCTATGTACCTCGTCTCCGCATCAACAAACGCATCCTGGCATTGTGCATGGGAAATCATGACCTGTACATGCGCAGACGCAAACCTGACACCATCGAGGTGCAGCAGATGAAGGCCCAGGCCAGAGAGGAGAAGAACAAGAGGCAAATGGAGAGGTAGTGGAGGAGACTTGTGCTTTCTGATTTTCTTTTTTTTTTTTAAGTCTACACTGTGTTCTCTCTACTTTGAGGAGCAAAAAAAAAAAAACTGTCATATGAAGTTTTTCTAATGTGCATTTATGCACAATTCTTCTTGTCAGGGCTCTGCTTGAGAGTGAGAAAAAAAAGCGAGAAAACGCTGAGAAGGAAACAGAGAAGATTGCCCGTGAGACCATGGAGCTGATGGAAAGATTGAGACAGATTGAAGAGCAGACAAAGAGAGCTCAAGATGGTCTGACAACTTTCTGAATACAAATCTTTATTACCTTCAGCCTTGTTGGGTTGTTTGCTGTTAAAGAACAATTAAAAAGCATATTGAAATACGCTGGATTTTAGCATTGCTGTAAAGCTATACCAGGTATGTGCCCCATTCGACTTTGCTGTGTAACCTGAACATGTGGGTGATGTTGCTTTAGAGCTGGAGGAGCAGACCCGTAGAGCCCTCGAGTTGGAGAAGGAAAGAACAATGGCTCAGGAGGAGGCGGAGCGTCTGGACAACGACCGCAGAGCTGCAGTGGAGGCAAAAGCGGCCCTGCTGCACCGTTCTGAGACCCAGATCAAGAGCCAGGAAGGCCTGGTATTCACCATCAATTCAAACTTGTTATCATTCATCGTTAGTTAAACTGAGTAATGCCTTGAGTGGTTGCTAAACATGAAAAACATCCCCATATCGAAATTATCGAAAGTAGAAACAAATGTTCCCATGTATGTAAATACGTTGCACATGCAAGTACTGACACACGCACGCTTACACATTCTCTCCTGCACACTTCACACGCACAAACAGAGCACAATGACCTTAGATCAGAAGCACTCTTAACTCTTTTTCCATTTGTGTGCATGGTTTGTGCAGGCCACTGAGCTGGCTGAGCTTACCACTAAGATCTCCCAGCTGGAGGAAGCCAAGAAGAAAAAGGACGAGGAGGCGCAGAGATGGCAGAAAAGGGTGAGAGAAAATTAGAGAAGGCATGAGAGGGATAGAGGATGAAAGAGGGATGTGAGACAGCAGCTCCTTGTCGGGTAAAAGCTGATTATGAGCCAAAAACAGGTATGTTTTCAACGTGTCATGTCAGTAGCACCCCTATATACTGTTGTTAGACCTAGGGAAGTATTTAATTGAAATGCAAATGTCCTTTAGGGTCTATATAAAATTTATGCAAAGCAATTCAGTATGCAAATAAGGAAAATGAATCTAAACTTTCATAGATATTTTTTCCCAAAACTGTTGCAGTTTATGATGAAAATAAAGAGACTAAAGTGCAAAAAGATATGATCCAAGACAATTGGAAGATTAGATAAAGTTAAGTATGTGTTGTATGGTAATGTTTTTTTTTGTTACACAGCACAGTACCCTAACATGTTCCATTTTTTGGAGCAGCTCTGCATGCTGCTTGTAAAGTATTTTAGGATCCAACCACAGCACTTCACTGTGTGTTGACAGGCGTTGATGGTAGAAGCTGATTTGGAGCGAACCAAAGACGAACTGAAGGCTAAACTAATGGGTGTCCAAATCCAGAATTCTATCCAACCACACATGCATGAGCACGACGAGACGGACGAGAGCAGTGCCGAGGCGAGCGCCGAGCTGACCTCCCCCGGCATGGTCCGAGATCGCAGTGAGGAGGAGAGGGTGACGGAGGCGCAGAAGAACCAGAGGCTGCGGAAGAGCCTTAAGGTGAGATGAGCCAGAGGTTTTCAAGTATGGACGTTTTTTGGTATGGTGAACATGGCTTACCACCCAGGGCTCTTTTCCTTTGGGATCTGGGGGGGTGGTCACAAGCAGTGTCATTTGGACACAGAAGATTTATCTTGCTTTTTAGCATGTCCAGTCCAGTGAACTAGGGCTGGGAGTCCCTGGTGATGCCCAAGGTGTATTCCCTGTTGCAAAATGTGGCCAGATAACACAGCTGACTACTGCTGCTCAAGATGGCATCTGATTCATAGCTTAAGGTTCAGCATTTAGAAATATATATATTTAATTTTTTTTATTTGAAGGAATCTGATAATTTGAGAACAACCACTTCAGCATTTAAATGCTTAGACACCAGTCTAACCTGGATAATGTAACAGTGAACAGAGATTCTTTAAAAGTGATTTTGAAATTTACGAAACCTGTGTTCTTATTGTGAAAATAAAGTAAAATTTTGTGTTGGTTTTTTTGAATTAGGATCATATTTAGTTAAAGCAAGTGTGATCATTGACATATTTAGTTCGTCCCACCTAGACGGAATATTGACCACAGATTCTTTAAAATACGGTTTTCTTCGTTAAACTCTTCATGTGTTTTTTGGAAACAACAAAAGAGGAACATATTGGTGTTCTTAGAAGTACTGTTAAAATCTAGTCTCAACTTGTCTTGTTTCAATCTTAACGTGAGCGCAGAATCGGGTGCTCGCTTAGGGCACCATTCATGTCAGAACCACCTCTCTTTTCCAGGAGTCCTGGTCTCACTGCAGGTCAAACATTCCCGAGCTCCACAGAAGACTTCACAAGGGCAAATAAATGTATTTTCAATTGCAATTTCTGGGGAATTAAGACTTGTAAATTAGGAAATCGCTCCTGATAAAAGATGAAAGAAATGTTGCATAGTGGGAAATAGCTATTCTTATCTGAGCAGATGACATAATCCACCCAACCCAGGTAGTATTTAGAGGAAAAATTCAACTTCTGTCTAAATACAAAACTTTAGCTCCATTGGTAAGCTTAGAAATAAGGAAACGTAGGTTTCACCAAAACCTCAAATGTGTTTTATTGGGTTTTATGTGATAGAACAACACTAACATAGGGAATCATAATGAATTTGAAGAAAAAGGTTATGTTTTCTCAATGTTTTTTGCGGAAACTAAACTAAAAATTGTTATGTGTGTGGCTGAATTTAGTCCCTGCTGCAAGTTACCCTTAAATAAAAAAAAAATCAACCAGTCCTGTTTAGAGGCCAGTCTGTATGCAGTTTTATATCAAGATAAATCTGGCTGCTTGGTGTAGGCCTCAGAGGTTTATTAGAGAACAAACAGGAACATGAAGATCGAGGAACACAGCAGGCATTTCAGGGGGGGAAACAGTAGATAAATGTAATGCCGGGTTATGTTAGAACAAGAATATTCCAAATTTTGAACATCTCACACAGCTCCATTAACGTTGTCAACTAGAAATGGAATGATATAGAAAGCATTAATTAGAGAAAGAGCCAGGAGTCTGGTAACTCTGGATGAGCTGCAGAGATCCATAGTTCAGGTGGGAGACGTTCATATCGGTATGAAGGTTCATATCAAAACTATTAGGTGTGAACTACAAGCCAATTTAGGGACACAGCAAACAGGGGGAGATCTTATCAGATGAGACCAGCATTAGACCTTTTGACCTACAAGTAAAACTTCATGTGTGCAGTGAAAGCTAACACTGCACACCATCCTGAAAACACAAACTGCACCAAAATATGGTGGCAGCATCATGCTGTGGGAATGTTGTTCTCCAGCAGATTCAGGAAAAGCTTCTCAGACTCGATAAGAAGATGGTTGTTGTGAGACACAGGGCAGTCCTGGAAGCAAAACGGAGAGATTTATAGAAAGATCTCAGACTTGGGTTGAGGCTCAGCTTGCAGCAGGATATTTACCAACCTAAATCTAATTGGCAAGACTTGGAAGTTAATGTTTTCCAATAATCTCCACCCAGAGAATGAGCAAAAGCTACAGTCTATAGGCATGTAGAGGTGATAGACATGCTCCTAAAAAGCTGCAATTGTAATCTGATTTTTATTTGAAAAAGACGTGTAAACGATGCACAATTTTTATTCCGACTCACAATTAAGTTTCTCTTTGGGTCAGTTATTCACATAAAGTCCATTAAACTGGTTTTAAAATGCCTAAACATGGAAAGGCTCAAGACGTTTGATACTGGATAGCTAATGTTACCCAGTGAGCATCAGTATTTCAGCATTTCTGTTAGCATACACGCATATCACTGAACAAAAAACTCTCGTCTTGAGTGAATAGAAAAAAATTTGAAAAGGTTCAAAAGGTGACAGTGAACATGTTTCAGAGATTGTTGTTTTACTTTTGAAATCCTGGGTAGTTCTCGGTGTCCGGTTTTGTGTCAACCAGTTTATACTTTGAAAAACAAATTAGGTTTTGACTCTCGTGTAAATTTAGCAGAGTAATTGCTCTTCCAAATTGTGCTTCGACAGAACTAAGTGCACTTTAGAGAATTAAACATCGTTATGCTCCTGGTACATCATGATTGTTATATTTTCGATCAAGTTGGGAGTTTGCGTCTGCCGTCTGAACAACATATCGTGTTTTAGACCAGACTGAATGAAAAATAACCTGAGTAAATGACGCTAGTGGAGGGGATGTTGTTGCTGTTTTTTTTCTGATGGAACTGGAGGGGGGGGGGAGTGTGAGAGAGAGGAGAGAGGTTGCTGAATAGTCTCCCAAAAATGAGGCAAAAGGATTCTATTCTCCTCTTTTCTCTTTCAGTTCCTGAGCATCGAGCTGGCCAGGGCTGTCGATGAGAGCAAGAAGACCCCCAATGACCTAATCCACGCTGAGAACGTGAGGGCAGGCCGTGACAAATACAAGACCCTGCGTCAGATTCGCCAGGGCAACACGAAGCAGCGAATTGATGAGTTTGAGTCCATGTAAGACAGACAGCATCAACAATGAGGATGAGTTGAAAATCTTAGATGAGTAGAAGCCGATTATTATCCGAGAAAATATCTTGATGTAACTGAATGTTATGGCAAATTGCTATCTTTTTTTTTTTTTTTTTTTTTTTTTTGATGAAGGGGGGGATAAACTGCCTCTGAAAACCATGTCTCAAGTTCCACCCAGAGTTATTGCCCCTTGTTCCCTGATGTGCCGGACAGTCTGATTACACACAGCTGCAGTTTTAAGTGTACCTTTCTGTGAAACATTTCCCAGTTTGGACGGATTAAAAAGCACTGGCATTTGAGCCAGTTGCAGGTATTCCAAGTACACTGTTGTTTGTCTTAGAGAATAAAATGCACGGAGGCAAAAACGACACAACTATTCTGTTTTTCTGTCGTGTTTCCATATGAATGAGTGAGCATCACCTTCAATGTGCCTAACGAGGCATAGAGCCTATTGTCACCAATTATAACTTTTACCATTCATGAACACAAAACACTGAACTCCCAGCATCATCTCCCCATCACTGCACTTACAGTTTTGGTATCCAGTCTTATCCAGGCGGTGTGTTTGGAAACAAATCAAGCAAGTTTGTTGACCCCCCCCCCAATGAATCAAAACACAAAGGCACTGCATCATGATAGATTTGTTTGGTTTAATGTTAATAACTGTTTTAAGCATCAGTGAACTGTGACAGTGACAGTTGTAAACTTGTCTTAATTAGAAAATAAAGAGAACAAAGTACAGTCTGGGTATATGTCATTATATTTATCATTTTGGTATATGCCTTGTTTTGTACCCTGCAAAAAGTGGACTGGTTTACAAATAAAACAATGAAAATTTTGGCATGTATTTTTGTAAAGCGTTTATTCACTCCTATATCCCCAAATAAAATCCAGCCACCTTATCTTTTATGATACCTTTGTAATTAATAAATAATTTTAACTCGGTATAAGAGCTTGCCACACAGTATAAATAAAAGCTTCTTACATTTTTATCAGGATTTTAGTTATTACACCAACACAAACGAGAGCAGAATTTATACTGGGAGCTAAATTATACACGGTGTATAATTGTTTTACAAAGAATACTCTAAAACGTCTGGCAGCCATTTGTGTTTAACCCCCACTGGTTTATTACTGTTACTATAGAACCCCAATTTGCTACAGTTACAGCTCCAAAACCTTTTTGGCTATGTCTCTAAATGTTGTTCCTCATCTAAAGACACTGACATTTTAAAATCTTCTTTTTTTATTTTAAGACATTTTAAATTCTTGAGCCCAGTCAGATTCTCTGCAGGATTTAGATATAGATTTTGACCAACTCATTCTAGCAGATAACTTTACTTTGATTTGAACCATTTGATTGTAGCCCTGGCTGGTGGTCCGAATTGTTGTCTTGCTGAAAGGTGAACCATGACCCCATTCTTAAGTCTTTTGCAGCCTTGAACAGTTTTTCTTGCATGGTTGCCCTTTATTTAGCGCCAACTGTCGTCCAAACAGTTTGAACCCTTTTTCAGTCCCCAATAAAAGAAAAAGCACTCCCACAGCATGATGCTGGCAACGTCTTACTTCACAGAGGGGATGGTGTATTCAGAATATATTCATAGCTTTTCACAAGTTGGTCAAAAAATTCCGTTTTGTCTCATGGTACTAAAACATTTTCCTGCCACACTTTCATTTATGAAAAGATATGAAAAACATGCCTTTTCTTCTTCCACTTTACACTTAGTCTCTACTTTTTGTAGGGCTGTCGTGTAAAATCCAGATAAATTGCATTGAAGTTTGTAGCTATAATATGACAAAAGGTTAAAAAATAAGTTCAAGAAAAAAAAAAATATCCTAGCAAATCATTGGGGGAAAAAACTGTCAGTTTGTCCGCTATTAACAGGCATGCAATATTTGCATGCATAATGTGGGAGAGAAGGGAAACAAACAAGATTGTGCAACTGAAGAATGCAGAGGTGGGTAGAGTACCCAAAAATTGTACTCAAGTAAGAGTAGCACTACTACAACATATTTTTACTCAATTAAAAGAAGAACGTGGTAAAAAAAGGAATTTGGTAAATAGACTATTTAAGTTCTGAGTAACATCTGACCTGATATTTTTAAAATTATGTCATCAGACAGAAGAAAATATAAAGTTATGGGCACATTCCTTCTAAGTCTTTTTTTTCTCAATATAATACCAATACCTAAAGTAAGAAATTAATAATTACATCTTAGAACAAGGTAAAAAAAAAGTACTTCCAGTGACAACTTATGGTGTTCACTCAAAAAACACACACACACACACAAAAAACACACAAAAAAACCATTTCCACCCAACTGAATTGGGTTGATTTGGCTATTTTGTTGAATGAACTAAATGTAAACGTTTTAGCTCAACCTCATACATTCAGGTTGCTGTAAGGCACAACTTCATTTCCAGTGTTAACTAAACATGATTTCTATGGTTTCAGTGATACAATATCATAAAAAAGGCATTTGGCAGGTCTTTATAATATTATAATAATTTTTAGTTAACACTGGAAATTAATTCATATACGTATATTATTATATACAGCATTTTTGAGTTATCGTGTAGCAAAGTGGTTAGTGCAGGTGCTCAGAAAACAGAGGCTCTTTTCTGACTTTGAGTCCATCCCCTGCTGTTTATTTTTGTGCCTCATAGCAACCTAAATGTATTAGGTTGACCCACCATGTTTACATTTATTTCCCTCAACAAAATTAATTATTGCTAAATCAACCCAAATCAGTTATTTGTACATGTTTTTTTGTTTTTTTCTTTTGAGTGTATATTCACTTGACCTCAAATTGCCACAAGCTCCACAGAGACAAGATCATATATGAAACTCAAAGCTTGTGTATAAACAGATGGTATTTGGGGTCAAAATATGTTTTCTCGTCATTCAGTATATTTACTCTATAAGTAAGAGTAGCAATACTTCATAAAACTACTACTCAAGTAAAAAGTTAAACATAACAAAACTACTCCTAAAAGTACATTTTACCAAAAAGTCGCTCAAGTAAATGTAACTGAGTAAATGTATCTCGTTACTATTTTAAAGTGTGACTGCTGCGTTCTAGCTGTTAAGTCTGGACAGTGACATTATGTGGATTTACTGCCTAATCGCAGCTATTATCGCGAGATCTATTTACTTTTCTCACCCCGAAAACAGTGTGGTGAACCCTCACTTAGATAATAAGTTACGGTGTAGTGCACGGCTCTCCTCCACCGCGGAGTTATTGTTTACTTTGCAGATCTGACAGTGTAACCAATCAAGGTTCAAAGTCCTCCCACTGCTGTCTCTATCCGTTACACTCGAGGTTAATTTTAGTAGCGAGCTCTTAAAAATGATTTCTTTGTAAGGAAAAAAGACGGGGGGAAAAAAGTTGTAGATCGCTTCATTCGCGGATCAGATCGGCGGGACGTCCCTTCCTTTCTGCGACGTCGTTGGCTGCTCTGAATTTCCCTTCCGCTGAGACGCGTGAGTGGAGTCTCACTGAGTAGGCGTTTTCTCGCCGGGGAGGGGAAAAAAGTGGTTTGCTCTGGGCGCACTCTGCTTTAACTCCAAGGACGAGAGCCGAAGATGGCCTTTAGCTCCAAGCTGCCCGACCGAGACGAAACGGTAAACTCGCTGATGATGACCGAGAGGGATCGCTTGGAGACGATCGATGCGTACGCGTGTCCAACTCTTGAGCTCAGTAGGGCTGTGTCGGTGTCTCTGGGGTTGGACCCGCTGTCGTCTCCGCTCAGCGGTCTAAACCAGTGCCCCAGCGGCGCCTTCGCAGACTGCGACCGTGCCGTTGCCGTCTGCGCAAACAGTTCGTGCGGAGCGCCGGAGTTGGACACGCCTGGAAGTGCGAGTTCGGACGGAAACAGACTTGTCCGAGGTGACAGCAGCCACAGAGTGGATGAGTTTGGTGAGGTGTGCAACGGCTTGCGGCAGGTGAGCTGCGTGGATCAGTTTAGGTCAGAAGACATGGAGAGTTCCCAATCTGGGACGCGCGGCTCGGTGATCTCCAGATTTGTTTGCAAGGAGTCGGGCATGTTTATGAACTCGATAGCGGAGGTTCCCACGAGCCTTCAAGCAACAGAGGTTGGATCTTTGAAACCATACTCTACCTACTCTCCCGATGCCAACGTGTACAGAGAGACCCAAGGTGTGTGGTGCGCAACGGAGCGCGCATATGGCGAGCGACCTGAGTCGCATAGAGGCACTTACGACGGACACAGTTTCCTGTGCAAGTACTGCGGACAAACCTCTTTCGGACCCAGGCAACCGTGCAATTGCGTGTGGTACAGGAGAGGTGAGCGGAGCGGTAAAGACGGTGCGCCAGTTTCTACGGTTCATGCTTACGGCCAAGTGGAAAGTTACCCAGACGTGATTCCTCAAGGGCAAAGCACTTTTTCCACTATCAAAACTGAACCTTCTGTTTGGGTGCACTGCACAGACCGTGGCTTCAGGTAAAGTACTAATTCCGAGCTCCTTCTTTATTAGTTTTAAACCAAGAGGACCATTCTTTTCAGAGCCGCCCCAAGGCATAAGCAACGTCAGCTTCTGCTCAGGGCACTCAGGTCACAGGAGGACCCCAAGAGACTTTCATAGAGAATATTATGGTGTTTTCTCTTTGATTTGGATTTTCCAAGTTCTTTTTCATAAAGACCTCTGCATTAGGCAGAATTCCAACAAGAGAAGGCGGAGAGTTGCTCAGCAGAACAACACTTTGGATCTAATATGGCAGCCACACATACAACTTGCTGAAAGCTGCAAATAGAGGCTCTTAATTAGAACATTTGATGGTTTCTATCTCATGAAACCCCTGGCACACATTCTGCTATACTGTTCTTGTTTGGGAACATGTTCTTTTATTCATTTTTTACTGCATTTTAATCAGCTTGTACTCTTCCTGGTAGTTAACACCACAGAAATCAGAAGTATTAGGCACACTTTGTTATGCCTTATGCAATATCCTACCTCTTAGACAAGCCAAACATAACAATAGGTCTCTAAACTTCAAATTTGTGGCTGTCTTCGAAAATAAACTTGTAAAATAATTTAAAAAATGAACAAACAGAACAGTTCTACATTTCATGTTTTAAGTTATATTAAAATATAAAAAAAACACTAAATACATAAGAAAATCTTTATAGTTATATTCCATGGTTAAATTTAACATCACTACAGTGATTTAATCACGTCTGTTTCTCCATGTGTTTGTGCTGGAGTACATTTTATGCCCAATGTAATTACAACCTAATCAATAATTAAATGATAAATCTTTTTTTTCCTTTCAGACTCTGCTGAGTCTGCATTAAAGCACTTCACTCGAGGCACGAGCGCCAAACATAAGCTCATCTCCACAATTTATTTACTGTTTTTCTTTATGGAAACATAAACTGGAAATGGAAATCTGAATGAAATTCTGCTCAGCTCTTTCTATACAATCTTGGGCTGGGGCGGGGTCCTGCCACTTTTAATCTTCACGGGCTATCAGTCAATCTCTTCTGCATGTTGTGGAAAACAAAAGGCCAACGTGTTAAGGGACCATGCTTAATTATACAAGCCTAACTGACCGGAATTTTAACCTTTAAAGTGCTGTGGTGAAACTCACTACTATCTGATTTCAAACCGAGTTAACCTTTTTTTTCAAAGGCCAAATGGCTTCAATCGCTGGGGTTGATTAAAAAAAAAAAAAAAAACGTGACTGTGCCCTGTCATTGGCTGGCTGTAAGTCGCATTGTTACTGTTTGGAATCGTGGGCCATCCCACTGCATCAGCTGCATGTCTACATGAAACATTTTGAGCTCTAACAGCCCGCCTCGCTGCGCTCTTCCTCTCTTGGCCTTGGCCGAGCTGCGTGTCAACATACAGCTGCAGTGAAGCAAAGTTCACCCAGTCCCCAAAAAGTTCCAGAAACGTCCGTTTTATTTGTGCCCCAGCTAAAGGCGACTTCCAGACAGGGAGTTAATGTATCAGTGTGGCTATAAACAAGAGATACAGCACCTGTTGCTGATTCTGTCCTCGAAGTGGAAGAGTATAAATGTCACGGGTTACTGGTTTCCAGAACTTTGGCATTCTTTAAACAGGTTTTTATTTGTATCAGTTGAATTCACTTCTTGTGTCATCAGCTCTGTCATAGGGAAACTAGTCATAATTGGATTGGATTCCAAAGGTTAGTGCTCTAATTCTCCTCATGGAAAAGCTCCCTTTGACCCTAATCTATTAATATATCTGATTTACTCTGACCTCAAATGCTTTTACATGCCTGTCATTGCTGCAAGTAGTAAAACTGCCTCTGAAATGCTTTAATAATATTATAATTGTTTCCGCCCCTCCATTTAGACATCTTTCAAAACCATGTAGGCAGGGCTCAATATTAGGCTCTCATGGTGTAGCTAATTTGTATAAAAAACACCACGATTTTACTGTATTTATACGTTTTGATCCAATACTGTACAACATTGGTAATAGGTTTTCTTATGGGCTACATGACCCACAACTCAGGGTTCCCTTGTGTTAGTGGGTGGAAGCAAAAATAAAAACAAATTAAAAGTCGAATTGGTTATTGTCTTGCTTAATCTGGAGTGGAATGTAAGCACATAAAAAAAAAAAAAAAATTACTGTCTGCTGCGGGATTCCTATTCGGGGATTCATTAAATCTGGTCTGCATTTAATAAGCTCGAGTCTCCTCCTCTTGTCATTGCTTCTTCATGCGTCATATACAGTTAAAGGAAACATTCCTCTCATAGAAAAAAATCAATTCATTAACATCAAGTTGAATGACATAGTACTCATATATTTGTTAAGCGTTTATTGGAGAGGTCAAATCCGACGGTGTGGCCTACCACCCAGGGTGCCATGGTGTGAGGGGGTGGCATGAATATCCCGGGTTAATAGAACTGCTGTCTTATTCAGGATTCCTTTTTGGCTACAATTTAAATCAGTACTGTGAGAGTTTTTAATCAGCTCTAGATAAAAATCACACATTATCCTATCTGAAGTTAATAATTTAACACTGAACAGTTTTTTTTTTTTACCTCAGTTTGAGATTTATGAAACTTTTGTTCAACTTGGGAAATCAGCAAAAAAAATCTCATCTCATCCTTGTGAACCCAATATCATTTTCTGTACATTAAAAATTACACTTGTTTCTACTGCTTTAACTTTTAGTCATTAATCATGATTGTCAGATTTCTGAAATCTTTTCAAGCAAGAAAAAAAAAATGCATCTATTTTTTGCAGAAAATGTCAAAGGTTTAGAATAATGGAGCTGTCGGAAAAATATAGGCGCTTTCTTTCAGCCAGCTGGCCAACAGCGTAAAGCAATCTGTGGAGGGTAGCAGCGCTATGTTCCTCTACGGTGTATACATCAGGAGACAACTTTCCTGCCCCATCTTGGGCTCTTATATAAGGACTTTAAACCATGGAAACACCATGAGGAAAAGATTTAGCAATTTTGGAAACATTTTAAAACCACAGTTTGCCTTCATAACCGTCCAAGTGTGTGTGTCTTTGTGCACTTTCAGGCACGAGGATTTTTTCCCAGGCGTGTTCCTGTCAGACAGGAGAGTGTGTCAGGTGTGCGGCGACGATGCCTCGGGTTGTCACTACGGAGCGGTCACCTGCGGCAGCTGCAAAGTGTTCTTCAAGAGGGCCGCCGCAGGTGGGAGTGACACACACACACACACACACACACACACACACACACTCTCCCTCTCTACATCACTCTAGGACCCCTGAGTGCACATGAAAATTACAGTATGAATCCCCTGATTTAATTTCTTACACCCACTTACTCTCTAATGCCGACAGGGCGAAGTGACCTGACATTATGAGGCCGAGCAGTTTGTTATCAGTAAACGCCCACGTGGCGTTGCTATGAGTAGAGGCCGAGGCAATGTAGATTTTGTTGTGTGCCTCCAGGAAAGCAGAACCACCTGTGCGCCAGCCGGAACGACTGCACCATCGACAAGCTGAGGAGGAAAAACTGCGCCTCGTGTCGGTTAAAGAGGTGCTTCATGTCTGGAATGAGCTTAAAAGGTACAAAGCTTTAGGCCCGAAAAGCTAAAGGAGGGGAAATGTGCCAATGTATTCATACTGCACCACAACAACCTTTGCTATGAAATGTTAGGACTTTATGTGATAGACCTGCAGAGAGTGGTGCAGAGTTGTGAAGCAGGAGGTGTACCTTGTCTTTCACAGCCTTTCACAGTGTTTTCTCCTCAGCTCTGACCACTTGTTCCGTCCATACAATTGAAAAGAATCCCCAAAGCAGGATGGCTCTACCACCTTGTTGGACAGAATAGTTTAGGGTGGTGTTCACTATGTCTGTTAGATATATCTGGAACCTAACTCTTATGGTTTTGTTCTTGTTGTTCTTCCTAAGCTGTGGATGTGTGAAAGTTTGCGGTCAATTCTGGATTCCTTTTTGGGTTTGGTTTAAACTGTGTTGTTGCATATTGTTTTATAACCTAATGCTACTTCTCATTGCTGTCTCCCTGATATGTCCTGTTGTCGGTTCTCTATCAGAGCTCTATGGTCTAAAGCAGGGGTGCCCAAACCTTTTCACTTAGAGGGTCAAAATTAAACTCTATCTAAGGGCTTTGGGCCAAATGTAATAAATGAGTTAAAACACAAATACCAATTGTAAAGAATATTAAAGTACTTTCATTTATTCAAGATTCCTTTCTGTGTGAATAATAAAAAAAATGACAAATAAGTCATTCCTTATTTGATGAATTTAGCATTGATGTCAGTGAAAACATATTCTTCCTCCCGTCTGTGTACCACTGAAAATGATGTCCCATGTTGATAAAAGCTGTTTAAGCTAGCAGCCAGCGTGGTAACCTGCGAGCTATAGAACTTGTTTGATCCTGTCCAGTGTGGAAACAAAGGCTCATGAGATAATTTGTAATTTGATCAAATATGACGATTTGCGGTCTTATAAAGTGAGCAAATGTAAATACGTGCACAAATATACACTGTATTCCCTTGTAGACCCTTGTAATTCAATTTGGAAGAATAATATTTAACTGACTGAACAATGTGGACTTTTATGTTATACCCACGGAAACCACCTGGTGGGCCAAAATTAATGACTTGGTGGGCCAACTTTGGCCCACGGGCCCCACTTTGGGCACCCCTGGTCTAAAGGGAACTATAGAGAGCTATTTAATAATAAGATGATGGCAATTTAATGCACAGAATTGTATTAAGGTCTGTCAAAGTAAAGTGGGCGGAAAACACATGTATGACATACTTTTTAGATTTTCGTTTGTAAAAAATGTGGAGAAGCATGCACTACTTCGTGTCAGACTAATGCATAAAATCCCAATAAAAGACATTAAGTGTGGCAAAATCTAAGATCAAAGGGTATGAACACGTTTGCAAGCTGCTATATTTGATGTGCATGTGGATAGAGAATGGGTCAGTGTGGTCAAATGCCTAATGTTCAACAGATCAGAACTGTTCCTGCTAAAATTAAGTGTAACAAATTCAATTCAGCGGAGGTCAAAAAGAGCTTTTCTTTTCCGTCTTATGTCCAATGGCCCGAAAACAAGAAAAAAAAAAAAAGAGAGAAAAAACATACTGTTTGGCGTGTCAATGATAGAAAACATCACAAGAAGCTTGTAATCAGTTTAAGCCTCATTTGTAGTTACCACGTGCTGCTGTTTCCTATTGTGACATTATTTGGTAAAAGAAAGGGATCACTTGTAAGTGGAGTTTCCTGTTTCAGATATTTGTCTTCCACCTGTCTGTGTTGCTGCTGTGTGACTATAGGCCGTAGGCTAAAGGGAGCCGGACAAACGAGAGGCGGAGAGGAGGAGCAGCAGCCTGGAGCCTGGGGGCATGGAGAAAGGGAAGGGAAGCACGACGTTGTCTTGGAGCCTGGAAATGCTGCTGCCAGGGCTCAAGGTAGGGAGGCTTAGTGGCTCACGAGCTCAAATATCAAAGAGATCTACAAAGAGTGGGGCCATTTATATATATATATATATATATATATATATATATATATATATATATACCAAAGATAACAATAGCAGAATATTTTCCGTATTTTACCTTTTTTCTTTTTACGGTGAAGGAAAAATCTGAAGGGTGTCTGTCATTTTGACAGGTTAAGTTTACAGCTCTGACCATTTGGTTCAACTTACACACGGAGTACAGGTAACTGCATCAATCTAAAAAACATTCCCATGAACCGGTCTGAGCATCATTTTGGAGCTGTAGATCGTACCCAGTGCATCTCCTTATCAGCTAACTGCGCTCTGAGGACTTACGGATGCAGGGAGCGCATATATGACTGCACGGGACAGTCTGGCTGTGACAGATCGCTGCAGCCTAACTGCTGATGCAAAAAGAGCGCATGTAGGAGGAGAGTGATCAGAAAAGCTATTGTAAAGACGTTTTGTCAGATTCTGATCACTTCAATTGGAGAAATTTTCCTTTTTTTTTGTGAACTACGGCTTAAGTGGCGCTCCAGCTTCGATTACGCACAGGCAGTGTACACTTCTGCTCCTTGCAGAGAGTTCAGGCGACGTCAGGGGAAATGTTCATGATACATGTAGCCTATTAATCGGTGTCATGGCACTTTGTGGGTTTTCTGATCTTTTTTTTTTCAGATTGCGTATTAACTAAGCTTAATGAAAATGAATTACTGAATATGTTGTTATCATCTACAAAAATGACTGGCAAGAATTTATTTTGACTGGATTTTTTGGACCCTGTTTTTGTGTCATCTCCTGCAGGACCCCAGCTTTTAGGGATTCCTCCAACTATGCGCTCTTGCATCTCTCTACTCACCATCCTGCAGTCCATCGAACCCGTCGTGGTCAACGCCGGACACGACCCCGCCCAGCCAGACAGCCCCGCCTCCTTGCTCACCAGCCTCAATGAGCTCGGGGAAAGACAGCTGGTGACGGTGGTGCGCTGGGCCAAGGCCATACCAGGTAATCCGCTCTGATTCAAGGTGATAAGGCAGATGTTTTCCTTAAAAATGCTCCGAGCTGTAAATGCCTGTGGTTGCTGTCTCTGATCCAATCTTTGATAAAAAAAAAAAAACTCTATTGGGTTGGACCTGTGTGTAATCTTCAACGGTTGAGTGTGACTCAGTGGTATGGCAATGTGTCAAGAGCTAGCATGAAAAGTATGGAGTATCTGTTAGCTCAGCGTCTTACCTCAGCAGGGTTGGTGCAGAGGTTATAATAAAAGATTCCAAGCTTTTAAAGCTGCTGTCTGGAGTATTTGAAGGAAAGACAGATTTTTGAATCACACGATAAGGCCCTTCCCGACCCCCTCAACTCAACTATACACATGTATCACCTGTGTCAAAGACGTCAATGAGGGGAGCAGAAAGTACTATCCACCACCATCACCAGATTGTATTTTGTTTTGGATATTTCAGAGGAGAACAAGTTCTTCATGACAGATACTCTCTTTCAATGTGGCGACTGTGAGTAGGAGTGGTCTCAATAGTGTGAGGCGCCATCTTCACAGGTTTGAACAATGTGCATGTAAGTTGACTGATAGTCGACAAGCTCGAATTATACTGGCTAAAAATAATTGCCGGTTATTGCGAAAACTATAAGAGTGTATGGGAGGAAGGCGGGACTTAAGAAGAATAACAAATGTTGGGGAGCACTAGCCTTTTATTATAGTACTGAAGCCCTTTATCATTTTAAAGATTATAAAAACTTTGATACATTAATATATTCTTCGGACGGCAGTTTTAATTTCTCACTTATATAGATAGCTCTTGGTTTCCTAATTAAAAATGAAACTGAATTGAATGGTACTTTTACAATCTTAAAGACATCTCAGTGGTTCATTCTGCTATTTTATGAGACTAATATGAGACTTGAAGCAATTATTCGCATTTACATTGCTCAATTATTTATGCAAAAGGTGAGGATCATTTACACAGGAAATCAAGGTTGGAGTTGATGCACCACCAGTGATACTCCTGAGAGGAGTATTAATGGAGAATGGAACAAGCAAAGCATTTTCCATATGAGTAATGTAAAAACCGATAAAACGGTATCCCCTTACGTTACTGGTCATTGACCTTTGGTTTTAGGTTTCAGAGAGAGAATCACACTCAAAACAGGTACACCCAAATAGCATTTGTCTTCAGAATATCATCTTTCCGTTTCCTGTTAACACGCCTGACACATATTTGTAGTGGAGACATACGACCCAACTGAAGACAGCTGGTCCAAAGTAAGGGACCTTCCTGCAGAATCCACCATACAGGCTCATGCGGCAAGCTGGCCGCATAACCGCAACACACCGTGCCAAGTAGATATGCAACAGACTGCAAAAAGCCTATATAAGTGTTCTTTTTTGCTAAGTATCATCACCCAATTCTCCTGCCTCCACCTGTCCACACAAATATTGTCCTACGCCATTCATGGACCAAAATAAGATGGGTGCTGATTACTTACACCACTACGGTATTTATAGATTTCATACAGCCTTACATTTGTGTCAGACATACTCTGATACGAAGTGCTTCAAATTGTCTATTCTGAAGACAGGAAAATCATTGCCGCCGCACTGCCTCCTCTCTCTATATAATATCTGTGTACACATCCAACCAATGCAAACATAACAATGGTTCAAATGATCATAAAATATGATTTACTCAAACAATCATGACTTTTTTAGACTTGAATTGCTAGAAGCCCTCTTTGTTCTCAGTCTCCCTCATACTTACTGGGACCAACTAATCTGCATTTAAACTAAATGAAGAAACCATGTGAGTTGTCTTCTGCAGGTAAAATATCAACTACTTGTAACTTTTTAACATAGCTTTACATAAAAACAACAACATTGGAGCAGATTGGTGCAGAGCAAACTATCATGTTTTACTATTAACCACTAGAGGGAGATGTGTTCCTGTTTAAGGAGACGATAGAGGACAGCAAATGAACAGCACTGTCTCCTTTATAAGTCTCCATATGTAATTAATTGAGTCTAGTAATATTATTATTCTTGCTTTCCACTTCATTTCGAGCAAAACATGTTGTAAAATGTTTGCTTTAATTAACAGGTTTCCGTAACCTGCATGTGGACGACCAGATGTCCGTAATTCAGTTGTCATGGATGGGGGTGATGGTGTTCGCTTTGGGTTGGAGGTCCTACACGCTCACCAACTGCTCCATGCTCTACTTCGCCCCCGACCTGGTCTTCAATGAGTAAGTCAGACAAGAAAGCTTTGTTTTTTCTGTTTTTTGTTGTTGTTTGTTTTTTGATGTTTGGCATCTCAGACATCTAACACTAAGAAGTTTTTAGTTGCAAGTTGAGAAGTTGACTGAAGTTTTCCAACCCTGTCGCCTCGTCCTTATCAAATGACGAAAACTGTTTGTTTGGGCGTAATCAGCAGTAATAATGGCGGCGGCGTGGGGTTTGTTGGAATATCGAGAGATTTAAACCTGTCACCATCAGTGGGAAGGGGGGAACCACGGTGGAGTACGTGCTTCAGAGGAAGACTGACTAATCAAACAATAAAACGTGCGTTTTATCAAGACGAGAGAGTAAACAAGCACGTTCTGATCTTACCACTTCCTTCGTGTCTGATACATGTGGCCGCAGAGGGATCACCTCTGATGATTTATTCTATTTTATCTTCTTTACAGAAACAGTCATCTCATCGAGATGTTTGCTTCCGTTCACCTTGATACACGCCGCAACCTTCCAGCCTCCACGCAAAATCTGTCTTTAACTTTAACTTTCGTCTTTTGTCTTTGCTTTGAACTTCCGAAACTACGCATTGCCACTTTTGTCACAAATCGCAATGCGTGATTTGCATGTACACAGTGTCTTGCAAATGTATTTATATTCATACAGGGATAGAAGGAAGCCATTGTCAAAACAAGTCTGTAAGAAGTCTAAGAAGTCTAAGAAGTCTCGTTTGCAGTTTGTCACAAGTAATGTTGGGAGAGAAGAAATGTGCGCTCGCTAGAGGACACCAGAGTTTAACTTTTTGGGCTTACATGTCATGTTCTGTTTCAAAAAGCTGTAAGGCAGGGTGATGGCTGTATGATGCTGGGGCATGCTTCTCATGAAGAATTGAGAGACAATCTGTTGACAACTATTACAGTCATGCAGTCCATAAATCTTACCTTAATGGAGAAGTGTGCGAAGGAAGTTGTTGGAGAAAACTTTGCCATGACCCATAATAGTGACATGTTCTGGTTAAATGAGACCAAAATTGAACTTCTTGGACAAGAACTAACTTTTCAGGGTTGATGAGAAGTTGGGCAGAGCTAAATACAGGGCAATCCTAGAAGAAAACCTCTTAGAGGGTGTTAAATACCTGAGAGTGGGGCAAAGTTTCTCCTTCCAGCATGCAAACAAACCTACTCTTGCAGACAAAGCTTTAGATTACAATACATACAGTACAGGCCAAAAGTAAGGACACACCTTCTAATTCAATGTGGTTCTTTCTTTTCATGACTACATTGTAGATTCTCACTTAAGGGCATCAAAACTATAAATCAAGATACAATGTATGGAATTACTGTATGTACTTAAACAAAAAGGGTGAAATAACTGAATACATGTGTTATAATTTTGATTCCTCAAAGTAGCCACCCTTTGCTCTGATTACTGCTTTGTAATCACCAGAAGTGGTTTTCCAACAGTCTTGAAGGAGTTCCCAGAGATGCTAAGTACTTGTTGGCCCTTTTTGCCTTCACTCTTTAGTTCAGCTCAGCCCCAAATTATCTCCATTGGGTTCAGGTCCGGTGACGTTGGAGGCCAGGTTATTTCACACTTTTTTTGTAAAAGTAATACATAATTCCGTATGAGTTCATTCATAGTTTTGAAGCCTTCAGTGAGAATCTACAATGTAGTGACAATAAAGAAAACGCACTGAATGAGAAGGTGTGTCCAAACTTTTGGTCTGTACTGTAGAAGTGTGTGAATGGCCTAGTCAAAGTTGACAATCTAATTTAGGTCTGGATTGAGAATCTGGGGAAACACCTAAAAATAGCTGTCACAGACACTTTCAATTCAATTCAACTGAGCTTGAGTTATTTTGCAAAAAAAAATTGTCAAAGTTCAGTCTCTAGATGTGCAAAGGCCCAAAGGATTTCTTATGTATAGATATCAGAGCTGAATACAAAGGCACATGAAATTTTCTTAAATATTTATTAGCAAAACTGTTTCAAAACCATGGATCGTTTTTTCGTGCCACTTCACATCATGTACTACCTGTGTTGTTCTGTCACATAAAATCCCAGTGAAAAGAAAAGGAAAATTTGTGGTTATAAGGTGAGAAAATGTGAAAAAGTTCCTCATGTTCTCATTCCTTTTGCGAGGCACTGAGCGCATGCCTCTGCTTTGCAATCTGCTGAACTGCTATGCTGACAGAGAGCGTTGTACAGATGGCTTACAGCCAGTCATGGGCCTTTTCAATTTTTCTGGCATTTTGTATTGCATTAGCAAAACACTCGCTCTCCCCACATTAGACCTCTGTCACTCCTACAGGGCTGCCGGTGACCGGCACGGTTAATGGATACGTCTGCCCGTGTTGCTGACCCTCATTTTTCTCTGCCTATCTCTGGTTCTCCTTTTTCCATTATCCATCTAACTCATTTTTCTCTCACCCCTGCTGTGCTTTCTCCGTTCTCCTCCTGTCTTGTCACTGCAACCATTAATCCTCTTCCTCCTCTCTGTATGTTTCTGTCAGAACATCTCCTGGCTTCACACCTCTACTTTTGTTGCACCTTGTATCCGATCGCTCCTCTACCTCCCCTCTAATGCCGTGCTGTGTTTGTTTTTTGTTTCCTTCTCCTGCCGCCCTCCCAGCCACCGCATGCAAGTGTCCAGCATGTACGAACACTGTGTGAGGATGAAGCTGCTCGCCCAGAGGTTCTGCAAGCTGGAGGTTACCGAGGAGGAGTTCCTCTGCATGAAGGCCCTGGTCCTCTTCAGCATCAGTGAGTCACCTGGCATCATTTCCCAGGAAAAAACTGGCCCACTGCAACCCCCGCGACGTGAAATACGGCTTGAAAGGAGCGCGGCCCGTGCTCTGGAGAATTGATGGGGAGGGATAAAGTCTGTGAGAGTTATTGTTGTGTTCTGGCTTTGTGGTCACAGTGCCAGTGGAGGGCCTGAGGAGCCAGCGTTGCTTTGACGAACTGCGGACCTCCTACATCAAGGAACTGGACCGCTTGGCAAGCCACCACGGGGAGACCACCCGGACACAGAGGCTGTTTCAGCTCACGCAGCTACTGGACTACCTCCAGTCGGTAATACATGGGACCCTGTTAAACCCCCCCCTTCCGCTCCTAACTTGTTGCTGATCCGTTATGTAAGTGTGATTTTGTCATTGGCCTACTTCTGGAGAAAGTCATTTGGATCTCAGAACACAAACACTGTATTTGGCCCCCGGCAGTACAGTGTTTGCTTAATTTTATCCGTTCAAGTTACAGTGTCAGTTATTCTGTTTAAATAAAAAACAGAGAGAACATAATAGGGTTTTCTTGGCAGAAAGGTTTCAGTTCAGTACTTTGTATCTCCTCTTCTCTGGCTCCACCTACTGGCCACAGAGTGTCACCACTAGATTTTCAAAAAATATTGTCTGTTCAGACATTCGGGAGAGTCCTGAATTTCAGTGCCACTCCCGAAAGTCTCCCGGAGCCACCATTCTCCTGAATTTATCAAGATATGTGACAGCGTTGCATATCATATCATAAACACTCCCTGTTTCTTATGTGAGAGGGATGGAGAATAAAACATGTTACATTTGCATTTTGCCAAGGAAGGTGCTATGAGATACAGTTTCCTCATTCCAGTCATGACAAAAACCTGTTAGTGAATCAAAAAAAGTCGCCTACGTGATTCTTACATGTCCAATGAGGAAAACGATCCGCTTTAATTAGTGACGCACGCTGCAATAGTGGACCACAAGTTTTCAGAACAGTCTTTATGAGAATGACAGAAGCTGTAGTTTGGATTACTTTTTAAGTCCTCTGAGTCATTAAGAATTAAATTAATGTTTCAACCGACCTCAAATCTAGTTTTCTTTTATTTCGGCTGTGCGGCTGTAACTTCGGCAGCGGATCAAGGCTTTTTTCCAGCTCTTTGGGCCCGAGAGAGCTGCTGGTTGTGCTTTTGGTCCGTAAGAAAACAAAGTTACAACGTCAAAATCATCAATTTTTTTTGTCAAATAATTAAGTTGTCAGTATGTCAGATTTACATTCCCAACTACTACGTCTGATTTGGTTCTGCATGTCCAGATAAAACTTTAGGCAAATTGAAACAAAACTGTGCAGAAAGATTCATGTTCCTAGAACTTTTTCACATTTTGTCACTATAAAAATAGCTATATGTAAAAAAAATTAAAATAAATACACACTTTAAAGGTATATTTTTTCTAAATTTCGGGAAAGATCCACCCTCTCCATTTTTAGAAAGAAAAAAAGCGCAATCACATCAACTAATCTTCCCGTGAAAGTTACCAACTAGACGTAGATAACTCATTCTAGCAGTAATCTGCTAAAATTCATTTCTCCAAATAACATGCCAAACTTACTGCGGTGAAGTTAGTTAGATATTAGACACACATTTGTTTCATTACTACGGAGACTCCCTCCAACATCTCACCGAGAACTGCGCGCATGGAGCGGATACAACGCCGCTAAAGACTCGCTCCTGAGGCCTGTGGTTTTGGTCAGGGACCGTTGCTAAATTTCCATACATCGCAGAAAATAAATCAATACCTGTACAACCTCCTGACAAAGTAACCCCAGACTTTAGCCTACCTGTCGTGTAGAAACTTGGCAATGGAGGCATCAGTGGGGAGCCCGACCTGTGGTGTCAGCACATGCCATCTTTAGAAACAACCTCCTAAAACCGCTCTATTTTTTTTCTCTCTTCTGAGCCCTTTCTCTTCCTCTCATACACCTCAAAGACAATTTTTCTCTTGTCACTCACAGCCATTTAAAACTGTCCGTATAGATCTGTGAGGCAGAATGGATGGATAATTGAGTAGACCTACAGATAAACATGTGTGAGTGCACATGTAGACTCTGAGGATGGTTGAAGATTAGGAGGACCAATAGATGATCCACCCGGAAGCAGAAGATTTTCCACCATACTTTTAGTATTTCACTCAGGGTGGATTTGCTTGGGCACAAGTTTTCTGTGACATAGTTTCAACAAGCTTCATCAATGTCAACAATGTTTTTTTCCTTCCAGGGTTTCATTGTATTTTCACCCAGATCTTGTAGAAATGATGGGAGAATCAGACCGATGTGCAATTATTCACCAGTAAATCCTTAAACCCCAGTGCCCAATCCATGTGTGAAAATCTGTGCACTCTCGGAGTAAAAGAATCCATTGATTTTCATTCAGTATAGTCAGCTGAAGTCACACTTTGGGCTCATAGTGTTACTGAATTCAGATCTGATAAACCGTAGCAACCCCAGATAGTACTGCACCCACAGGCTTGTATGGTAGGCACTAGGCATTATGGGTGCATCACTTCGTCTGCCTCCCTGCTTTCCCTGATGCTCTCATCACTGTGGAACAGGGTAACTTTGGACTAATCAGACCGCATCACTGTTTGTCTATTGCTCCAATCTTTAAGCTCCCTCTAAACAGCTGTTTAGTCTCAGTGCCTTAAGTTTCTTTAGCATTGCATGAGTGGTAGGGCTTTTACTTTCATCACTGAACATTACCAGAGCTCTGCTGTTTGTTGTTTTTGCAAAACTTCAATTCACAAAAATGACCACAGATCTGGATCTTTTAACATTTTTTCCAACCACATTTCTTTTGAAAAGATGATGGTTCCCTATCGTCGGTCCAGTTTCTGTTGGACAGTTCTTTAGCCAACTTTAGTTGTTTCTGCAATCGTCTTAGATGTTTTATTTGCTTGATGCATGCCGATGATCTGACCCTTCTGAAACAGACTAACATCTTTTCCAAGATGTTAAAGAAAGTTGAAGCTAATTATCACAATGGTTGGGGTTAAATAACTTGTTGACAGCTGAGAGATTCTCATCCTCGCAGTAATTATCCAGTTGGAGGCACTGACCTATTTGCTCTTTTAAATCAAGTTGATGACTTTTGTAAAGTGAATATTTTGGGAATTCTATTAGGATGTACCACAACAAAATAGTGTGTATTTGAGTAAGTACAGAAGACTTCGACATTTATCCAAGTAAGACAAAAAAATGTTTTATGACTGTTTGGATTCGGCCTTCTATATCAATATCTTGTTTTCTCCGATTTTACCCTCCCTACATCTGTAGGTCTTTCGGAGTATATCTCTTCCAGCTTTGAGTATCTAAACAGTATCATCTTTGCCCATGTGTCTCTGCTAAAAAAATCACAGGTTCAGTCATATCCGTAATAAGCTATTTTCAAGTCTTGCTACAAATTTTGCAGTGAATTTAGGTCTGGACTTTGAATAGGCCATGTTAACTAACAAATATACTTTGATCTAAACCAGACGTCTGCAACTTGTAGCTCTGGAGCCGTAAATGGCTCTTTTAACGCTCTGTTTTTAAAATAAAGATTTATTGACAAAGGCATGTTTTAGCAGCTTCTTTGTTTTTTTTTGTGTGCTTTTTTTTTTCATGTATCAGTCCAGGCTGTACCCAGCCTTTTCCCTTTAGGGAAGCACCTATAGGTAATATGCGTTTCTATCCATTTTCTTGTCTCTAGATTGGAAATTACATGCGGGTCTTGTAGCATTTCCCACAAATGTCAACATTCACTTAATTCAGTCTAAAAAAATGAAATAAATTGTGTTTTTTTTTTTAAAAAGCAACAAAAATGTTCAATAATAGTTGTTTTTCTAAATTATGAGCTGTCATTTTTAAAAATGTGATGTCATATTTTCAGCTCCCAACGAGTTTATTTTGCTATATTTATGGTGAAAAAGGCTTTTCGGGTAACTATTGGATGTATGTTTAGGGTTGTTCTCTTGCTGGTGAAGGTGACACTCCACCCTTGTTGTCGAATCTTCTGCATTTTTTGAAAGGTTTTCTCCCTGGATTGTCCTGAATTTTGGTCCGTCTATCTTCCTTTCGCTCCTGCATTACACACCCACCATGTTTCACTGTGGCGTTGATGTGTGCTGCTTCTTTGTTTTCTCTTAACCGCAGCTGACATTCCCAGAAGAGCTTTATTTATACTAAAACAAAAAACAGAACAAAACTCAAATTGTCTCTGGTTAGCAGTCAAGAGATTTGTAAAAAAAAAATAAGGCTGCACATGTGGTTTCATTGTTAAAAATGCCTTATACAAATAGATGCCTCAAAAAAATGTGAAGAAGTTCAAAGGGGTATAAATACTTTTGGGTTAATGTCTTTAAACATCTGCGCTATCAGGTTATGAACTATTGGAGTAATAAGCCATATATACCATTTTTATTAGCTTTGTCAGCTCAGGATCGTTAACCACCTCCCAGGAATGCTTCTTTTTCCCCCGGCAAAGCAGACCGACTGAGGAAAATTAGCAGCAGACGTTTGGCATCTAAAAGTCATAAATTACACTGCGTATCTTTACATTCACTCAAGCCTGAGACAGTAGGTATGGCTAGACAGGAACCTAAAAACACACACACAGAATGTGTTGCCAGATTAAAGGGGGTCACCGTGCCTGTTCTTGTTTCTATCCATCCTTGACCATCTTTTTTTTCTCTCTCTCTCTTTGCCTCTTCCTTTAAAACATCTGGGCACTTTTGCCTCCAAGATAAATTCCATCAGTAGAAGCGAAAATAAATCACCAGCTGAGAGCTTGTTTATCATTCAGACATGTCAGGCAGGCTGTGAGCTTTCTTTCTTGAGAAATTTATCGCTCAAGTATTTGTCGTTATGACCTCAGGGGAACAGAGTTGTATTTAGACAAAGTAAATGTTTTTAGTTAAGGAAAAGCTTACAAATCCCCTATGGTTATAGATGGAACTGTATGTCTGTTCCTTTTAACCAATTAATGCATCTGCAGCGACACTGGTCAACTGACTTTTAGGAGATAAACAAATATTCTACCACTAGAGGGAGCAAAGAAACCACTGAAGCGCCTGAAGTAGCCGGAGAAGTTGAGTGAAAACAATTAACCGCCAGAAGACAAACTCCTGAGATCACTGATCAGGGTGTAACCCCAAGAGGATCAGATCTCTCCTACAGAGAACAGTTTCGTCCCTTAGAAGCTCAGCTATGTGTGTCATGAGCTGGAGAGCAGCCAGAGACGAGGCAGAAGAGCAGAACTGATTAAGGCCTCGCAGCTCAGACTCCTGATTTTCTTTTTCCGCCCATCTGTACAGCATAGAATGTCAGATGTTTTTTTTAGCGCTAATAACCTTGTGTGTGTGTGTGTGTGTGTGTGTGTGTCTTTATATATATATTTATATAGTGTGTTTTTTTTTTTATAACTGTCTCTCTTTCTCTACCTCATTCTCCTCATCCTAGGTTGTGAGAAACTTGCATCAGTTCACCTACGACCTCTTCATCCAAGCTCAGTCCCTGCAGATGCGCGTCAACTTCCCGGAGATGATCTCGGAGATCGTCAGCGTTCACGTGCCTAAGATTCTGTCGGGCATGGTCAAGCCCATCCTTTTCCACAACCCGGCCTAGGGGTTCTTCCGGCAAATCTGAAACACGAGGACGCTTTACGGTTTTAGGAGGTGACGGAGCCTTTCGATCGGACCCGGACGGTTGTAAGGGGATGACGCTTTCTTCCAGTGTTTTGTAATCCAGTAATGTCCACTCTGCTCTTCTTTCTTGCTGCTTGCTCACCGCGTCACACAGGTCACATGGCTTTTCATTTTATTTTATTTTTTCGGAGAACTGATCACAACACTTGCATGCATTCCTGCACATGAGCCAACAAAATCGGGCATGTAAAACCTCTTCAGCTCTTCTTACTGATTACTGTCAGCTGAAAGATAAAGCCAGTACCATAGTGAGAAAAACATATTTGCAGAGTTCTCATCCCCGAAAGCTTTTCTTCTGTGTGCTGCAGTATGACATTTGAACTAGCTTTTTTATTTTCTCCACAATGAATGTTATTATGTGCACCTGAGTGAGAGCAAGAGAAAAACTGGTTGATTGACAGTTAATAATAAGGCAGTTGTGACTTGCATGCTAAGAGGAAAAGCTATCTCGCCTAAAGGCATATAAAAACATTTTTAAAAGCTGTTCTCATGTCTTTGAAAGAAACTTAAAAAAAAAAAAACAAGCCTTGATTAATAGTTTTATGTATTGTTCACTGTGTTACAATGAAGACTTTTAAAGTGACTGCGGTAAAGCTGATTTAAAATGTATATTTATGAGGGGGAAAAAATGCTCAAGATCCAAGTAGAAAATGATTAGACATGGCAGTCTCAGAGACTTGTTTACCAGTTAAGACTGAGGGATGACTTTCTAAAAAGTTTTTTGGAGTGCCAAACACTGTTCAAGTACAACTTTTTCAAAGTGGATATTTCATACTGCTGTGGAACTTTTCTACCGTTTCTTAAAGGTATTCTTTGCAAATGCAATCTTGTGTGTTATCATGTGGTTATTGTAGCTTCAATAATAAATGTCCAGTGAAGACACTCCTCATTGGTTGCTGTGTTTCTTGCAAATGTGGTGGTTTCATTTATTTTTTTTAAACATACTTACACTACAAAATTTGTTAAGTTACAACTAGCTTAAGATAGTTTCTTGAATGGAATGGGTTAGGCTAATTTGATGTAAACCTTAGACACAACAGGATGTGTTTATCGGTTTATATCTTGTTAAGCAAATGGGAATATTAAAGACAATCAGAAGTTTAAAAACACCACAATCATAACTTTCGTTTATTTCTTAAACTCAATCTGCCCTGAAAACGTGTTTTAAAAACTATACGTTTAGACGCCGTACAGCCAAATCCACCAGGTCAATGAGGACACAAAGAATGCAACGAATGCAAAACTGCAGAGACACTGATCTCTTCTAAATCCAAAATAAAAACATACTTATTTAGACATGCCTATGAGTAACCGATACTATTATTGCCAATACTATCATTTCATGTTTTTATCCTAGATGATGTGATGATATTGTTTTTTTATTATGAATGTTCGCTTATGCTTTCTCTTATTGATTTTATGTTTTAATTTTCACATTTCTGTAATCATATAAAGCACCTTGAATTGCCTTGTGTTGAAAGTATGCTATACAAATAAAATTGCCTAGCCTTGGTTGCTAGCCTACTGGTAACTCTGAATCTTGATTGGTCTAATGTGTAAACACATTTAAATGTTAGCTCCATCATAGCAACTCCTCTAACCACATGTTTATATATATCTATATATAAATATAGATATATATATGCTGGGTACCACACATGACGTATTAGATTTGAACAACAGCTGATGGAACTAACACCTTAATTTAAATACTAAAAAAAAATGCATTTGACAATTTTTTTTACCAGCATGAAGTAACTAATGTGGTTAGCATTGAAACCCTTTACAAACATTACATTTAGAAACTAATGTGCTTAATCATAACCTCAAACAAAATATAAGACTGACATTTAATGCCTTCCATAACTACTTTTTAACAGTGTGGTGCTGTGTTTAGGCTTTCAAGCAATACGCTCTCTGCTTGTGTTTAACTGTCTGTCAAACTGATTTATTTCTACAATGTTTTCCACTAGCCAAACAGGCTTTAGAACACAAACACAAACAGAAACGACAGGGTTGAAAGTTAAATAAAAGTAATGAATTTAAACAAGTGCTCAGGACAGGAACAGGAAGTAAAATCATGGAAATTAGTAAGAATTAATGGAGAAAACAAGGGACTAAAAACAGTTTTTTTTCTAATCCTTTTCAGGTAAATAAAAACATTTTACATTTTTGCTTTGTACTTCTTGAGATTTGTTTTGTGGATATTTTCATTACTATTTCTTTTATAATGTAGCTGTTTCCTGACTTGTAAAGATTAACACAAATCTACCTCACTTGGCTGGTTTTCTTGTGTTTCCCATTCAGAAGAGTGGCCAAAGAAGTGGGCCTTTGTGTCCAGTCCAGGTTATACTCTGGTGCAATTACCATCTTTCCTAAAAACTCCAATGAAATGTTATAAATAAATGAAGAAAATGATTAAGTATATCCCTGACATAATCCTTGTCTCAATATTGTAAGGCGTTTAGTAAATAAAAATAATTTGGTAATTCTAATTAGCCTGAAACAAAAGAGCATTGGTCTGTTACCTTCAGACATTGAGGAAAAAAAGGTGTATGTGTCCATTTATGCTTTTCATATTAAATATATATATATATATATATATATATATATATATATATATATGTGTGTGTGTGTGTGTGTGTGTGTTCATAGCCATCTCAGTCTGAATACATTATGTCATCTAGTAGTGCTTTACATTAATAAAATCGGAAATAAGCGTAAGTGGAACATCTGTTGGATCTATTGACATTTGCCCTGTGATGTAATTGGACACAGATTTACTTCATGTTTCAGAGCAGTTTTCATTGAATGGTCACCAGAATGGACCTCTCTGTTCTGAAATAGCTACAGCAAATAAAACATACATGAAAGAGAGATGGAATGATTCAGGGTCAACTAACTGAAAAGTCAGGCCGTCTGACAGACAGAGGAGACATCTTTGCTGTCGCTTCTGCATTTCAACACTTCCCTGAAGCTGAGAAACCTATGTCTCTTCAAAATATGACAATAAAATATTTTCTCTATAACTTATTTATCTGACCTGAATAAATCTAAGTGTACTTTACTGTGTCAAACTATGTGGGCTTTTTGAAAGATGGAATACATCGAAATTCCTTTCAGCACATTACTCTGACTGAGTATTTTCTTTAAATCTGTAAGTGGACTTTAAATGTAATACTTTGTTTGAATTTAATTAATATCTATTACTAACAAATTCCTTAGTCAATAATTATACAAATGGTGCTAATTGATATGATTTCAATAAATTGCATCATCAACGCCCAAAACTTCTTATGGGGACTTGTCATTTAAATATATAAGTGGTTATAATTTTATTTTAAGACATCCTACACTGTGAAAAAATATTCAGCAATTTATTAAGGTTATTTATAAAGGTTATTTTTAATCATAGAACATAACTGTAGTTTGCTTAGGTCAGAGAAGCTGCCCACATCCATAGATTATTTTCTCTATGACAGCTCTTTAGTCTCTTATTGACATTTTTGATTTTATGACAGAAAAATCCACATATTCTTACAGTTTAATCGGTTTATGATTTTATACACAAATTAATTAAATGAGCAACTTCATGAATGTTAAAGTGATAGTACAGCTGTTTTTAATGTTTTAATGTTTTAATTTAATATTTGCAGAGACAGAAACACACACCGACACACACGCACAAACACACACCTACATACACACTGCCTGTACAGCCCACAGTGTAATGTTCACTGTACACAGGAAGAGTGTGGAGCGTTGCTACTCGTTATGCACCGACTTAACATGAAAAACTTGTGAAAACTTTTTTGGTTTTCAGAGCTTTAAAAGCATTGCTCATATTATGTTACGTCTGTTAAGGAGGACTGAATGATTGTACAGCATTCAAAAGGAACTGTCAAACTATAGAGACAACTGTGCAATAAGGAGTTATTATAGATAGCAGTTGTCATGTGGCAATGTAGACTGGCCTTCATTCCAAAATGCATTTTATACTCTCTTCATGTTGTAAATGTTATATATGAAAAATGTGCATTTGGATATATGTGCTAAAGCTAAATATTTCCCTTTAATAAAAGAATGTAGACAATTAATTAAGTAGACACACACACACACACACACACACGTATATATATATATATATATATATATATATATATATATATATATATATATATATGTATGTATATATATTTATTACATTTTTTTTGTGTGTGTGTGTGTGGGGGGGGTCTAATGAGGGAATCACACATAATTGTATAGCTAAACAGAATGAACAGCCTGGGCTGAACTCAAATAACTGCACTCCAGTAACAACTACACTGAACATAAAAAGATTCCCTGTAGTTTTAGTGCTGTTCTGTTGGAATATTTTAATTGAAATAGTTTTGTTGAGTCAGTACATTTAAGAAAAGCTGGAATTAATGTCATTTAATCATTGTCTTTCATCTATTAAACTTATATACTGTACTTTGGAATGATTGGAAATCTAACCAAAATGTAATGTATGTACATTACTACACGTATTTAATAGTTAAATTCTAATTATATATTTTTTTATATATATCTTTTAGGGTGAATAGAAAAGCAGTTCAAACTGGATATTTCGTTTTATAAAAATGAATATAGGTTACTTTTATATTATCATTGGTTATAGTATGAAAAGCCTTTACAGAAGGATTCAAGAGGGGTAGAGACTTCTTAAGTACTGTAAAATCTAAATAAAAACATCTGAGTGGTGTGATTTATTATTGTACCCGTGTCATGAAAAAGTCAGATTTCTTTTTACAGTTTTCAGAGGGTGCAGTCAGGAAATTGATTTACTTCAAGAGCTGACTGCTGTTAGAGTGCATCTAAAAGCCCAATGTACTTTTTTTTTTTAAAACAGTCTGTCTGGGTTTACGCTATCGCCATTTTCAGTCCCATTTCCTGAACAACTTCTTTCAACAAGTATTTGTCCCTCTCTTAAATTAACTGGAGCTGAACAGCACTGCGAACGCTGAAATATCCCTTATTTCTAAAAATATATTCCTGTCTGCTCGTACCCGCATGGCTTCCCCCCTTTAAAAGAAGTGCCGTCTGGTAGGTTTGCAGAGATCAAAAATGCATGTGTTGATGTCGACATTTGAACTTAACTTGAATTCCATTTGATTTTTTTTCTTCAAGTCTGCTCTGCATCAACATTACATGTGTGCTCCAGTGCAAAAAGGGGATCTTTTTCTATCTCTCTTTCTTTTTCTTTCTTTCTTTCTTTCTCTCTTGCTTTCTTTCTTTTTTGCTTTCTTGATTTCTTGCTTTCCAGTTGTTTGTTTCTGCTGGGTGAGGACGACCACAGAAAGTACAGTTATGCCGACCACAGACAACAAAAGTGGAAAGTGTTTCCTTATGTTTCAGAGGGTGGGAAGATTTGCACAAGGATACAGTGAGAGAGAAAACAATGAACAATTAACACAGCAAATGATTCAGTTACAAATCGACACAAAAGTAACAGAACAGGTTGAATGCATAACAAGGAAATAGATTTCAAGAAAGGGTGGAGTAGTTCTTACATAAAACAACCTGAGCAATAATGTTTTTAACACCAGGTTACCACAGCCCCACAGCTACAGTGACCGGAAACCAATTAGATTAAAAAGGTGGTAAATTGACACCCCTGAATGGGGGTGTTGGTGTGGTCTATCTAATGGAGGGTGATTCCTGCCCAAGCTTCAGTCCATTAACAACCAATTAACTTCCTATTAATATTTTACCAGACAGGGCCTCTCATCCTGACATGTTTTAAGGAGCTTTTCCCAGGAGGGTCTGAACATGAGCAGCTTTTAGCGCAGCATAAAGAGGCCTGTGTAATGGGCTGAAGGAGGAGTAGGGGCAACCTGATAGCACTGAGAGCTGAGGAGGGGAGACAGACTTCTGCAGCTGGTCCGCCCCGACCCGAGCCAAGCCCGAGTCAGGCCAAACACGCACACTGAGCAGCAGTGTTGGGAAATCCACCGGTTTTTCACCAATCCTGACACGAGATCAGACATAGGGAATTGAATGTTTTGATGGTTTTAAGATATGAGTGATGACTCATGTTGTTTGCCCAATAAAATGAAAGCAGACTGCAGTTTTCGCCTCCAGGAATCAAACCCGGTACTTGCCATCAGGGATTTAATCACTAAATGCAAAGAATGCTACTTGATTTTTTTTTTTACAGTTTGGTTTCTTAATCATACAAAACTTTTTATACATCTTATTAGGATGTTAATTCACCAACACAAATGTTATGAACTGTATGAATCTGCCCATCATGAAGGGCTAGCTAGAAGAAACTTTAAAAAGTCATGTAGGGGGCATGGAAAAAATGACGAAGAATCTTTTTTGGTCCAAATGCAAAACACTGTTGATAGAAGAAAAACACACACCACCCAAAACACTCCATCCTTATTTGGAACAGTGAAGGTGGCAACATTATACTGCGTGGAGCGCTGGCAAGACTTGATGGGAAGACGTATGGGGCTAAAATGGGGGGATTTTGGGCAAAAACTGCAAAACACTTGAAATCTTAAACACACAGCCAAAGCTGAAGTTGAGTGGTTATTGGTTACAGCGGCATAGTTTAAGCCTAGTGCTAAATTCATTTGGCAATGTGTAGCAAGATTTGAAAATTGCCGTAGCAGTGGCTACACATAATTTATTCTCCTGACAGGTTTGAGTTTAAATTAGTCTTTTTTTAATTTTACTGATGACCCAGCCAAAGTCTCAGCATGAATCTAATGGAGAATCTGTGGTGGGAGCTAAAGATTAGGATAATAGTAGTCTGGTGGAAGTCTTACAGCTCACTCATATGTAAAGAAAAATCATAAAAATACAAGTGGAAACAAGAGTTTGATTACTGCAAAGAAAAGAAAAAGTCATTGATCATTCAGAAGGGTATGAATACATCATCCAGTCTTAAACTAAAATTTAATTTTTATTTTTTAATTCATAGTCCTTTTATTTTACAACCTTTTAGAGATTAGACTGAGTAAAAATCATTTTACATCTAAATCTGCAAGGGGTAAGAATAATTCTAGGTTTAAGAAAACTGGTGGAGACATATCCTCAAAAGACTTACAGCTGTAATTGCAGCGACAGGCATCGCTGAAAGTTTTTACACTTTTCAAACTCCTGTTGTTATATATATATATATATATATATATATATATATATATATATATATATATATATATATATATATATATAACCAGTTTTCTTCACTGTTATGTTCTACTTTCTGTGGATCCATCAGATAAAGTCTCCATAAAACACAATGGAGTTCATATTTGTAATGTGACACAATCCTAAAAAGAAAAGGGTCAAGGCGCATTGATACTTATTGCAAGGCTCAACAAGCCAGAATAAAGATGAAAATGTCTGCTCCCGATCTTTTCCAAAATGAAGCTTTCTTATGCGTAAGGCTGGTTTGCGTGGATATTTAAAAACTAGTTCGGGGGAAACTCCCTGCCTAGAGAGGAAAAAGAAACAGAAAGAGGAAAGGAGGCTGAAAGAAAGAGAAGCCATTATGACTACAGCCTGCAGCTACTCCCAACGGATGAGGCATTTGTCTTCACTTGAAAGTATGATTTATTTTTCCACCAGTCGGAAGGGTTATGTTTGTCACCGTGCAGTGAAAGGACTTTTAGAAATAGCAACAAAAAGCTGAAATGGTCTATTTTCTAATGCGGACCCAATGTTTTCCTCAAATACTTCCCTTCTACAGTTACCTTGTTTGGGATCACTTTCAGCGCTCATTACCTTTAGTTAATCATACTGAACCTTGTGTCTAATTTATCAGCGGGGGCATGTGTCTCTGTGTGTTGAAGATGAGGAGAAAGAAAGAAGGGATAGAGGGGGTGGGGGTCTGTGGGAAGATGTGGTTGTATCAGGTTCCCTCCACTGGGTGTAGATGTGGTCTTAGATTTCTCTTTGGGCTGCTGATTAACCATGTGTGTGTACGCGTGCATGTGTGTGTGTGTCAGAGCTGGGATTTAGGGGAAGAACCTCAGCTTTAATTTCCCCCAGCTCCAGATATTACACCCCCGTTGCTGCTGCTCTGTTTTTATTGGAACAGAGACCAAAAAACAGCAAGTGTTTACGATGCATTAAAACATGCTGGGGAATTCGAGTGCGCAATAGTAAATCTATACATTTGGCTCCGTCTCGCTCTCTCTTTCCCCGACAAAATTAATTCTTTTATAGAGGACGTTTGCTGTGTTTTACAAAGACTGATGTTCGTAACGTTTCGTGAAATCTTGTTTATCATCTTGATGTGGAGGAGGGGGGAGGGCGAATACAGGATGGATTCTGGGGAAGGAAGAGAAAGGAAAGAGGGAAAAGTTGAGGGTCACATGGAGAGGTGGGAGGAGTTGCTGAGTTTTGGCTTTGCTTTACTCTAATGACCATTTGGACAAAGGCATGGTTGAGGAAACCGCATTACATTCTATTAACTGAGCTTTTGTTGTCAGTGAACTGTTAATGATGTACAAAGGGAGCTGCAGCGCTCGCCTGGACAATGCAAGCTCTGTGCCTCTAATTATTCTCAGGGAAGCACGGTAACCTTTATACCTGGGGACACATTAGCCGTCTCTAATTGGAGTAAATATTCATTCTGGTATAACAGCAGAATTGCCTCGTCACTCTAACTGCAATTAAGTCTGTGTCTTTTTCCGCAGGCCTCTTCATATCTTTCCCCCTGTCCACACACACACACACTTTCCATCAGTCTCTTGTCTTCTCTTTGCTTCCCCTCTTTCAACTTGCCTCAGCAGCATCAGAGGCACCACCAGCTGTGAGAGAACCGCAGCGTCCAGCCTACCTTCCAAGTTCATTATCTGAACACTCACAGACAGTCCATCCCTTGTAGCCCCCTTCGTAGCCCCCTCGTAGTTCCCACGTTGCAGCCAAATGCAATGTGACAGCGCCGCCGCGGTCCTCGTTTGCAGACATCACAGGACAGATTTTCTCCTCCGGCCCTTGTCCTGATATATGGCACCCCCGGCTTTTTGCTTGTGCATGCATGCGAGCAGCCGTGTTGTTCCTCCGCGTGCGCATGCAGTGCAGTTTATGCCTCTCCATTCATATTGGACATGCGTGGAGAAGGCCTACATTGGGATGGTTCCCCTGTCAGCAATGATCTCTAAGACAATGCATTGTGATATTAGGCTCTGCTCACACTTTCTCACATTTGTTCTTTTTTTCTTTTGTGTCCTCGTGTGCATATCTTTTCTGCCTTTCTTTTAGAGTGCCTACCCCCCCAACAGACCTTGCATTTTTTTATGGCATGCTTATTGAAGCCCCCCCTAGGGTACGCACATCTGACGCCGAGGGAATGGCTGCCGCAGACTTCAGATATCTTTCCCACACACACAATTTCTCCTATCTCGTCTCTCCTCTTTACTCTGCTGCCTTCTAAACATTACACTTGTAGCTGGTGCCTAAGGCTTCAGCTCTGTCATACTGGGAAGGTCAAAGCAGGCACACACACACACACCCACGTATATATTCACACACACATGCAGACATACAGACACAGCGTATGCGCACACTCATAGATTTCAAATATCAGCCCTCGGAGGATCAGATTGTTTTACGGGAAATCATGTCACGGGTCAAATGATTGAATTATTAATGCCGGTTCGGCGCAATAACAATCTGCCTTTGTCTGTTTTGGGTCCTGTGTGATGTTCGCAGACTCTTCCCAGTCTTATTTGATCCTACAGTGTTACAATCCAAATCCAATAACGCAGACTCGGCAGAAGAAAGTCTCCCCCCTCTCCTCCTTTACTATTGCTTCATCAGTCAAAAAGCAGCCGTGAGTATGTGTTGCCTCTGAAGTTGAGAGTAAGTCTCCAAAAGCGTATTGACTTCTGTGCCATATTTCCAAGGACAAGACAATACATTTCTATCAAGACACATGGGGTAATAGCAATTCACAATCATGGGGCTGATTCTGTAACTGGTCCTGGAAACATGCCTTGATGGGAGCATGATACAACAAACAGCTTCAATAAGTCAGACCATCAAATACTGAGAAGAATTACAATAAAAAAAGATTTGGGTGCACAGGTTTGCGTTTGATTTATTTCTCATGCTGGCTGGAATATATGCATGCACTCCCCTTTTGTATTGCCCTCAATGGGTTTCTCACCACTAAGTTCTTGAAATTGTTTATTTCCCTCAAGTTGTCCTGACTTTTAAAAATAGTTGACATTTTCCTGGTTTAGTTGGGGTCAAGGTGTTCCATAAACCTATTATATATTCATCAACAAATTTCAGTGAGTGTGTGGGAACTTTTTAAGTAACCGTGTAAGATTATTTGGGTTGCATTTTTTCAGTTTATGATTATTTTTTTTATCAGTATTTTACTACTGAGTTATAGATGTGATGATGTTTTTATTTTGGGTTGGGAGGGGTGGGGTTTGTGGGGTCATTTTTAATCTGTAAAGCACTTTGAGAAGCTATGTAGTTTGAAAAGCATTTTATTTGATTTGATTTTATCTTTTTGGAAAACCCAAATGCTTACTTAAGTTTAAACACTTTCCTTTGGCTCCTTCAACAGGTCAGATAACTTTGTCTGGTTTGACCATGAAGCCTCTCTTCAGAGGGCATTTGGTTCGTCCATGTGGGAAGCTGTACATTTTAATCGACCTTATAAGTGTCATTTATCGAGCAGAGGCTCCTTTTTTTTTGGTCATTGCCCTATAAGTTGAAAGCAATGGGTAGCTTGCTCACAGTGGTGAGAGAACCCATCAGGCTTAGCGATTCCTGGGTGGTTCTTAAACATTCTAACCAATTTCCTTTTATCCGGGGGTGGCTGTTTGTGTCAGATTGTTGAAACCTGGACACAAATGGGTGTTTATCAGGAAACTGATACCAGAAACACATCGGAGCTGGATTTATAATGGATAAAGCAGGCTAACATTAAGGCTCTTGAAAAGCCCTGGCCTAAACCAAATTTAAAATGTGCGGACTATACTTAAAAGCTGAGAGCTTGCCAGGAAAGCAACCCAATTCTGCCAAGAAGAGCGGTCAAATATCCATCCAGAATTATGTCAGGAGCTTGCTGACGGCTACAAAAAGCATATGGTTTCTTTGCAACTTGCTAAGGTTTTTTTTATGCAAATAAATTGTGGACATGTATGTATACATTGGATTATTTGTTTATAGTTTTTAAAATTGTGTGGATTTCAAAATTAATTGAAATATTTCAATATTTCCACTCGTCTTCTTATCTCTGTAAATCAGTTAAATTCATTCAACACATCATCCTCCTGTGAAACGAACCTTACCCTAATGCCCTTGAGCAGTCATGGCCATAAGGGTATGTAAACCTCTGACCTTCACTGTATGTCTATCTTAGAGGACATGTGTGTGCATGAATAATGCAGTTTTCCTTAAAAATATATGCTTTTTATGCCTTGTTGCACATCCAAATATGTTTTTTTGTTTCTGCACATAGCTTAAAATCAACCAACCAAATCTGAGGCTTCTTCATGGCTTGCATTATGGAAATGAAAGCAGACAATTCAGCATTCTCTCATTTGCATATGTAAAGAACGGCACTCGGAGAGGTACAAGTATTTTAACCTAATTTGAAACATGAGAGATTAAAGCGAAAGCAATATGGTGCTTTATGATGTTTTGAGAGGAGTTCACCACAACCAGAGGCCCTTCTCGTCCTCCCTGGGCATGTTTCTCACCAAGGCAATATGGTAATGAATGTTATTGTACAAAGCCTGGTGATGGATTCCTGACCTCAGCCGAGGAGGATTTCGCGGCCCATTTCTGAGTATGACCGAGGGGCAATACGCTGGAAGGAGCCTCTGAGGTCAAGCCTTTAGCATCTATTATCCGCCCTCGCCAGAAAACTCAACTCTTTTAGACATCCTAAACATAGCTCACTGGACACATGGGCTGACAACTTCACTTAGGAACAGCAAATCAAACAGGCTTGTTAATGCAGCTGCTGAAAACAGTCCTATTAGCAGCAGTCACTCCTATTATTTGTTGTTTCTCATCACTTGTGCCTGGCTTTTCATAGTCTTTTCCTTTTGGGCATGAGCATTAAAAGAATCCACAGTGGTGCAGAAATTAAAATGTGTTCCCCTGAAAACATTTAAGGAAGACATTTCTCTTCCGCTCACAGTTCGGGATGGATATTAAAGTGAACAAAAGTGGGAAAGAAGAAAAGAGGCGTAATAGATTTTTCGGTGTCATATTTCTCTGAGAGGCCGCCGCCACGTCGGGCCCCATCAAGCTTGTTTGAGTCATTGTGCATTCTCATTACGGCTTTAGCAGAAGTTTCCCATCTGGAGACGCAATGTCCCTGTTTACAGTCCTCTCTTCCTCCCCATTTCAAACCTCATAGACATCCTCAGAGGCCTAAATGAGCTCGAAGACAAAAAGAGCGCAGGAGTGTTATACAATGCTGCGGAGAAATTAGCTTTTTTTTCTCCTCATTATGTTCCCCCGCTTTATGGGAAATAGAAAACAAAAGACGACATATGTAATTACCGCATGAATAAAGCGTAAACATGAGGCTGCGCTTTCGGCAGAAGGCTAATTGTAAGTTCCCCCCGAACCCCACCACCACCACCCTTCTTCTCCTTCAGTGCCTGAGTTATGTGATAGCTCACGGTGAGACCCGAGAATATGCATATGCGCCTGCTTGAAAGCACACACCCACACAGATGCTCCCATGCTGCGTGTGCGCTCAGGGCCATTTTACTTCCAATCGTTCAAATATATTAAAGAGAGAGAAGGGGAAGCCTTTTACTGCTTTTACAGTGCCGCTTACAGATTTTTTTTTTTCTTTTCAGATTTTCAAACAACAACTCTAACAAATGTAAACAACTAAGATGAAACGAGCAAATTCAAAACTGTACATTGTGTTTTACTTTATGAAGAGAGAAACTTATCCAAACCAAACTAGCCCAAAGTGTAACAGTTATGAAGTAGTTGTGATTAACTTTTTTTTTTTTTTTTGTTGCTAGCTATAAATCCCCCAAGCCAGACATAGGGCTGATTACTGCTAGACATATAGAAGCTAGAAATTACTTAAATGGGATCTGTCTGACAACATGAAGAAGGGTAGAGTTTTAAAAGCCTTAGCAAAGTCACTGACATCCATCAGTCTGGAAAGGGTTACAAAGCCATTTCTAAGGTATTTGGCTCTGCGATAAACGACACAGAGACGTTATCTACAAATGGAGAAAACATGCAACAATAGGGGAGCTTCTCAGCAGTGCTTGGCCTACAAAAATAATCCAAGAGCTCATCAACGACAAATCCAGGTGGTCACAAAAGAACCCGGAAAAAAAGAGTGAATGAGGAAATAATGACATTGATGGGGGGTGAAACCACTGCTGACCATAAAGAAGAAAACTTAATAGCAACATTTGGGTGATTTTGAAAAATACATTTTGTACTGAAAAAAATTAATGCAGAAAATTCTGGAAAGTGTGCCTCTCATTACATTGGGTATAAAATGCATTGCTGTGTTAAGACTTATACAAATCGATGTGGTTTATGACACTAGAAAACTCTGAAAGAGAATGTCCAGTCATAAGGTGGTAACCTTTGGGCTCAGGCACGATCGGCTTAATGCAGCAGGACAATGAAAGTGATAAAGAGCTGACCTGCACCTCTAAAAATCTAAAAGTCCAGTCAAAGTTCACAACTGAATCTAATTGATATTGAAGCATGACCTCAATACATTCAGGATTGGAAGCCCTCAAGTGTGGCTAAATTATAACAATTCTGCAAAAAAGAGCGGGGATAAATTCCTCCACAGTGATGTAACAGAGTTGTTCCTGCAGCAGATAGCTGTCATAATTTGACGGTTGGGTTAACAGGTTAACTTTGTCCAGTATTAATTTTTTTTTTTGAAGATCTAAAATATTAAAGTGTGACATAAAAGTTGAAACTGTAAAAAATAAGGGAATAAATACTTCACCCAAGCATTGTATAAATGCAGATGGGTGGCCAGAGTGAAGAGAGTTGGAGCATGTGAGAGACATATAGTTGTGAGATTTGCACTTTGTTTGAATAAAAAGGATTATATATATATATTTTTTTATTTAAATGATCAGACTTGCCCGTCACAGCCTTAAAGCCTCCTTTGGCAGATGAAACCGCATTGTTACAACCATGAATGGCATCCCAGCCTTGGAATTGCACTCAGACCATTCCACACATTACTCCCCTAGCTCCCCCTTTTGATGTGTCGGACGGAGAGCTAGCCACCGTTCCGCAGCTTTTTTATTTTATTTTATCACTCGGTCTGCACAGTAAATGTACACGTACAGCATGTCTGCATGTTTGTGAGTGAGAGAGAGAGAGGCTCTGCTCTTCAAAGGCGGCTAAGGGGCTGTGCTACTTAAGGCCTATTAAACCTGGAGCTCTGTTCCTTACAGCCGGCAGAGACAGAGCTGCATGCTGAGGCTGACAAAACGGCGAAGGGATACCTTTGAACTGGAATCATGTGGGAGCTCACATTTTCACAAGTGCTGCAGAACTGAAAACAATGTTTTGGCGAGTCCCTTGGTACGTGTTTCTCTTTTTTTCTGTTAAGGGCCAGCTAACAGAGAGTCTGTTAGGACTTTGCCCTGATGGTGTGATATTACAAGCCCATGGTACATAATCCAACATAGTGCGAGTTATTAAAATATGACCATAGCAGCTCCCCAAGGCTATATAAGTTGCACATAAAGTGTCTCTCCCTTACACATTCACAGACACACACTATGATATGCATTCCTAAGGCACAAATGCAGGCTGTCTGTGGATCTATCCTCTTATATTTGGAATGAGAGTTACCCAAAGCTAAAAACAAATGTATGCAATGCTTTTAGAAATTGTTTTCATACCCCTTAAACTTTTTCAGATTTTATCAGATCACAACTTTAAGGTATTTTAATCTCACTTTATATGTCAGAACAAGACAAAGTAGAGCATAATTGTGAAACAGGTGGAAAATGAAACATTGTTCGAAAACATTCTACAAATAAAGGCATGAAACCCTTTTATTCTGATACTGCTAAAAAAACAGATATGAACTTTTTTGTGTTTTGATATAGAAAAACATGCTTGTACATCATCCAGAACACTTCATCCCCTCATTGAAACAAGATGGTGGTGGCAGCATCATGTTGTAGGGATGCTTACCCCTAGCAGGGATAGATTAAACTGTTCAGAGTTCTTTTAATCTTAATTTTAACAACACGTTTCTTCTTTCTGAAAGTAATATTAAAATTTTTCATTGGCCCATACTTGGACTTCATCCATAAAGTTTAAATAATGAAAATAGAGGTGAAAATACAAAAAAGCTGTCTAATACAAAATACTTTTTCATTGACTACTGGTGTGGAGTATATTTATGTCTAACCCTTATTTACTATGATGCACATAAATATAAAGAAAAGAGAAAAAAAAGAAAACGTATTTATATATAGTATATTTATACATATATTTAAAACTATTTTAGTAATATGGTATTCAAAAAATAATTCAAAAAATATGTGTAACCCTATAAATCATTTGTAAGATTCCAACATTATAAACATAAAATTTGTTGCACCTTTTATTATTTTATCCTCTTTTGAAAGATGCCTGCCTCATTTCCTATCAGAAGAAAATTATTGAGCAAAGAAAAAAATCTACATATAAATCTTATAGGAGAATGAATAATTTGGGGTTTAAGTATAAGTGGAGGGCAATCCTGGAAAAAAATCTGTCGGAGGCTTCAAAACACTTAGACTCAAGGAAATACCTTCCAGCAGAACCATAACTCTAAACACACATCCAAAACTATAACTGAACGGTTTGGATCAAAGCATACCAATCTGTTAGAATGGGCTAGTCAAAGTCTAAACCTAAATCCAACTGGAAAAGTAACTGCAAGACCTGAAAATATATGTTTACGGATGCTGTCCATTTAATCTGGCTGAGCCTGAGATAATTTGCAAGGACTAATAAGCAGAGATTTCAGTACCTAAAAAGCAAAGGGGGGAATGCTTTTATAACATTTATGTTCTACTTAGACTGTGGTAGCGGAAATGTGAAAAAGCTCAAGGGGTAGAACGTTTTGCAAGGCACTATTTCAGAAAGTAGAAGGGATGAACTCTGCTTGTAAATCACGACTCAAATGAAGTTTCATACCATCATTACAAATCTCTTTGCAGTCAGTTGCCTTTAAAGTTGAATCTCAAGAAACAGGATCGTGCCTGCAGGGTGGTCTGTGCAATGCTGAATTCATCCCCCCGAACCTCATTTCAAAAAAAAAAAAAAGGCCTGATTTGACTGCAAGTCCTGCAGTAATGATGGATATGCCCATATTGGACTCATTTATAGACTGGGAGAGGAACTCTATTGTTAGACAATAATTCAGACAACCTGCTTCTTTCAACTATCGTAGATGAGTCTCCCAGGGGGACACTGCTTCAGTTCAGTCGTGCATTAAGTGTGCGGTGGCTCGCACGCACATGCATATACACACTCTGCAGGCTCGTGCAGGCATACACTTTTGGTGTTCATGCAGGCCCCAGGGGTGCGGAGCAGGACGGGAGATTTATGTCCTCTACCGTCCGTGGGCTGCTCTCCGGGCTAGCTCGCCACTCATTAGGGGCTGCTGCACGGTCATACGTGTTACTCTAACAAGCTGAATGGAGTCTTCCCTCTAAAGCATAAAGGATTCATGAGCTGGAGTGTTTTCCCTCACCGCGAGAACCCAAAGGAGACGTCACTACGTATAAAGAATCACAGGGGCAACTTATCTTTATCCAGGCAGGAAGAGGACTGTGAAGCTGTTTGCCAATCCATCTTGGTTAGGTGTGTTTATTAGGCCTCAGCTTAATGATCCTCTCGCAGACACAATGTGCTTTAAAATTAAAATGTTTGCTTTGCTCGCTCTGTGTGTGTGTGTGTGTGTGTGATCATGTGTGCAAAAGCGACGGTTGTTGATGCTGCAAGGGCAACCAAAGCGGGACAGTTTGCTAATCTCCATAGTTACCTGATATGAAATGAGTGTCGTTCTCTTCTGGCTGCGGAGGCTAGAGCAAATATGAGAGGCAAATGAACACACAGCCGACTTGTTTGGGAACTGCTCTGCTTACAGGGTTTATCAGTATTATTTCTAATCCGCCTGATAATGAACCCCCAGGTCTATTTTGCAACTCACAACTGACTGATTAAAGCACGGTGCTCACAGGAGAGACACTGACACATCTTTCTATTAGATCAGCTCCCATCTCAGCAGCTAACTCCAATCGGAAAAAGGCCCTTTACTTTGTTTAAATATAATTTCTGGTGAAAGCTCAGGCAATAAGTGGTAATATCGCTGCCGATGAAGCTCATTTCGTCTGAGTCTGCGCTGCCGCCTTGGGATTTAATCAAAAATCCTCCAGCAGTTCATGTACAAGAGTTGCCATCAGGCTCTCTATTCCCGTGGAATACATTCTAATGATTTCTGTAATGAAGACATATTGCACATTCCCCGGACCGGCCATCGAAGCTTTAATCAGAAAAATAAATGAGCTAACAACGGCTAATAATCTCCCGCCGGGCCGCTTCATTTTCCCCTCGCGGTGAAAGCAACAAAGTTGCACTCAGGTGAATGTAACATTGCATTATGTACAGGCCCCATAAGTGCATGGGGATACTCCGTAGAGATAGCCGCTGCATGCCTCAGACGAGCAAATTTCAAGCACAGCCACCATGAAGGGGCAAATAAAACATGTGCAGTCAAATTTTACTGACCAGTAAAGTGTAGGCGGCGAAATGCATGGAGTGTTGACTGCTTCTGCAGTAATGCGGTGATTCCACAGTGATGGAGGATGCCATTAACAGTGCCATTAATGAGCCAATTCAGTCTCTTGGTAATCAAATGAATCCGCTCAGTCTAACTCAGCTAAGCAAACAGTGGGAAATGAAAGCTGCAGTGCGAGCAGTGCCTTCCTCCCTGAGCCGTTTCTGATTAATCACTCTGAAATTTTTGTGCACTAGGTCATTCACCTCAGCCTGGTTTGGCAGCAGCAAGTGGCTTGATGGCTCTTAGGAAGTGGTATTTATCATCTCACCAAGTACAGGCTTTTTAAATGCGGGACAGGTCAATTCATTCTACCTTCTAAAACTGTTTGAGTTGGCTCGCACTACAGGTTTTCAAAAAGATATTTAGCGATCTGGAGAGGGTTTCTCCTTTCAGACTCGACATCCAAAGTAAACGTTTTCAGGTCCAGTGATAGGGAGACCCAGAGCGCTGCCATTGGAAATGAGTTAGCAGTTTGGAGGGAGCAAATCAGGAAGGAGCATTCCTCGAATTAGACAAACCCCAAAGCCCTGCTTGATGCCGCAACGCCCTGGCTGAGATATCGCTGGCTTCCGTGTTTCATGAGGAGCCAAGGCAAATTTGAGCTGATAGCTTTGGCCGGGCTTGTTGCTGTTAACCTTCGTGTTATCAGGGCTCAGGCCAATTATCTTTCCACATGCAGCAACTGGTGCATCATCTATCACTGTGATGCAAAGACAGGATGAAGGCAAACAGTGGGGAGTTGACTGTATGTAAGTAATTTCATTATGGGAAAGTCACATTGGTGGCTTCTTGGATCTTTTTTTTTCTTCTGCTGTGTCACTGTCAGATTTGTGTTGTTTTCTCCGACTGAGAGAGACAGAAGAGAGGAAGCCTTTTATGTATGCGGTCTCAATCTAAGCTGCTCCGTTTGTGGGGATGTGAGGGGAAACCAAGCCAATCTGGCGGCCCCGGCCTCTTCACAAAGACAGTGCTGGAATTAATTATCCCCAGCTGTGCCTCATCTCCCTCCCCAGCTGGGCCTGGTGCCCCAGTGTCCTCTGCAAGTATGCCACATTTGCAGAGGAGTCAAGGTGAGACACAGATACATACACACACCAAGGTGGCGCAGACTAACACACAGCCACAGAGAGAGACCATCCATGCAGAGATCAGTCGGAACAGACTAAATAACAAGAACACCTGTGCAGTATAATTCAATCATCCTCCACACATTGTAGGATTTTGGCTTTTGTGCTATTTGAATTTCGCACATTAAAGATAACAGATTATTTATCTGTATGAAAAGTGCAAAAGCTCAGCTTAGCTTGTTTGAGGCCATTGAGAAAATAAAATATATGAAATAAAGCAAAATCATCCGATTATATGGTCATTACAACCTAGCAGTGTGAACGTGCACAATTAAGGGCTGGCAAAGCTTAAAGCATGAGTAGCGCATTTAATTTGATCACAGGAGGAGAACACTCATTCATGGATTTAAACGACTGACAAACAATTTAGGTGGCGTTCAATTAGTGCAGTGATAATTGGTGAATTAAAATCCTTCACAGCTCTATGCGCTTTATATTTACTCTGCTTGTAGATATTTTTCCTGTTAGAATTTCTGGTCTGTTTTAGGCTGTTTTTCCATCCCTGAGTCAATACTGACTGCATGAGTAAGTAGGAGCATGGCTTAGCATCTACAGGTTGGGTAACTTTCAAAAGTATTCATCGTCAATTGAACTTTGTCACATATTTTAGCTATTTCTGTGCTAGCCCCATTCATCCTGCAATCAGCTCTGACCAGCTGTTGTGTACCTGTGGAAGATAAGCATCCCCTCACCATAATCCTGTCACCTCCATGTTTTACACAGGGTATGAAACCTTTACCCATTTCTCTTAGGCCCTGTTCACACTTAGCCGGGTATCTCACAAAACGGAGATATTTTTCTACTGTTTGGCCTGTTATCCACACGTAGCCGGAGGTTTTCGGCACCAAAAACGAAGCTTTTTAAAAACTCCGGCCGAAATGGAGATTTGCGTTTTCTCCGTTTTCAGTATCTGCGTGTGGACGGTTGAAAACGGAGTTTTAAGAGCCGTGACGCCACTATCCGCAACAAAAAATCCTCCAACACCACATGTGCGACCTGTGTTTACTCTCGAAAACAGCATTTATTTCCTCAGCGCTGTGTTGGTATCATTCATTGTTAAAGCGCGTCTTGTTTGTTTGCTTTTATAAGCTGTATGACTGCTGCGTGCTGAAGATAGAGGATATAAATTTTCTCTTGGCGGATAGGACTGGGGAGAACTACTGCGCCCTACAGGTTTGCCCCGTCCATGAATGTGCTGAAAAACGCATTTATCCGGGTACGTGTGGATGGAGATTTTTTTTTCAAGGAGCAGAGGAAAATCTTTGTTTAAAAAAACCCCCGGCTACATTTGGACATGGCCTTAGTCATTTATTACAAGCTCAGTTAGATTGGCTGAAGAGCAACAGGAGACATCAATTTTCAAATCTTGCCATGGATTTTCAGTTGGATGTAGCTCTGTACATTGGAGCATTCTAATATGTAAGTATGCTTTAATGCTGCTGAAAGACAAACCTCTGCTGAAGTCAAAATCCTTTTACTCAGATAGTTTTGTTTTTAGCTGACTCTACTGTGTCATCAACTCCAACCATGTGAAGAAAGAAATACTATGCTTTGCCATGTGTAGGGTATAGCTTGTCCGGGGTGATGTGTAGTTTCTATCTAACATATTCTTTCGAAAGGTTCCCTCACCTGGGCTCTGAATCTCTGCAGAGCTATGATCGGACTCTTGGGTATTTCTTTGTGTAATCATATCCTGAAATGTTTTGATGGTTAAGGGGGTTCAAGAAGTCTGTGACTGGATAGTCTGGGCAAAGTTGTGATAACACATCATAGGAGATGTAGTCCACTTAACCTGAACAGTACAATGAACTCAATAGTTATAGAATCATCGTAATAACAAGTAGCAACTAAGTCAAGCCAACTTAAAAATGTATAACCAGATTCAATTTTTACTTTAGTTATATGTTTAATGGAGTTAAAGATTGTGAGTAAATTAAAACTTTGTATCAAAAAGTTATGAGTAAAGATATGTGACTGTGGCCATTGCAGGAGGAGGAATCACTGACCATGGCTCCGGTGGTAGGTATTCGTCCCATAACCAGTGGGTTGCCAGTTAAAATCCCTGCTCTGTCTGTGTCAGTTGTTGTCTGAGTTATCCCTGGTCAAGACACTTCTTTTTATTTACCTGCTAATGATGTTTGGTAGAGCAGATAGTATGGTAGCATCACCTTTGTCAATCTACAAAGCTGCCTACCACCATCAGTGTATGTATTGCTGAATGTGGTTTATAACCCTTTATATTTTTCTAACTGAAAATTGGCTACACAAATGCAGAATTTATATAACTTATAAAGTAAACAGTTTCCTCATAAATTCTGAGTTCACTGATCTTATTGGATTTTACAGTGCACACCTCTTTAAATTTTCATTTCGCAACCTAGGTTAACATAGACGGAATATTTTCCATATTTAACCATTTAAAAAAATGTTAACAGAATAATCTATCAATTATTTTGAGAGACTGCAATTCACACTTCTGACCTCTTGATCCAGATACTTAGACATTTTCAATTCTCCGCAAAGAGTACAGGTAAATAAATTTTAAAAAGATTCCCATGAAAGCAACTGAGCATCATCTCAGTTGTAGTTAACCATTTATTCAGGGATTCTGGGCCATATTCTGCTCCAACAAAGCTACCTTTATAGAGATTGAAAGAACAGTTTCCAATTGTCAAAATACGTTGTTCTAGAACCCCTTTGAAGAAAACTTTCACTGTGTCTGCTGTGGAGTTAGGCAATTCTCTTGCTTTTCAAAAGTTTGGTTGAACCATGCTCAGATATTTTTTTATAACTAGCACTTTCCAAAGAATTAAAAATTCCAATCTAATTATTCACAGGGTAGCTGTGTAATTACAATATATTAACATTACTAAATATGAGTGAAAACGTACGAGAGATGGAGGGAACTTTTGTTTTGATCATCACATTTACTCATGAAGCTCATGATATTTATTTTCAGTCAGCTGCTAATAAAACAGTGCATTATATTTTCTGAATGTAAACCTAACTGTTTCATATTAATGTTGGACAACCCTGAGCATCCTCTTCATTGGACCAGCCTACAACAATAGAATGTGTTTAGTGAGGGGCTTCTTCAGATTCGCTACAACACAGACTGCTCACACCCTTCCTGCCCACAGCCATCAGGATCTACAAATGATTCCTTAAAGAATTAAACAGTATGAGCCACGACAACACTTAATTTCTCCCTGGGATCAGTAAAGTATTTTTTTGTTGAAATGTTCTGAACAAGGGAGGGATTATTTGTTTATGAATGCACAAATGGAGTAACCTTAAAACTTTACAATAATCCCTGGTTCTCACTGTTATTTCTTGCAGTTATCTTGCAGCTGCAGTGTTGGTTAGCTAAGTTAGCTTGTTTGTTAGCCAAGGATGATGTGAAGTAAATGCTCCAGATTTTTGCATTTTTAAACATCTACATGTTCCAATCGCTTCCTCTGATTGCGTGCAACAAAATACATTTTTTATTTTCCCCGAAATAGTTTATAGAATAGAATTTTGTTTCTATCAAAGTGATTTCAAAGCAAAGACATAGCTGCATCTCTTTCTGCAGACTACATGTGCAGCAGACCAGGGAGTGACATAGATTGATAATCCATATGGTACGTGACTGAGAAGAGATGTTCACATGGAACCAGAGATGTAGTTTGGGTCTGCCATGCTGTTTATGTGACGATTGACCGCTAAAAGTAGCACAGGTTGAATTGTGCAATAAACATGGCAGGACATTCTGCACATTCGTTAATTGAATTAAAAAACTGTTCACAATAATTCAACAAATTAATTGACCTGTGTCAATGTGTAATTTTGACAGCCCTATTTATAGCCTTAACCTACTTTAACCTTCTCCAGAACTTTAGTCCAGTGTGGTATCTTGATCTGCAAGAGTTTGTTTGTTCATCAATTTTAACTTTACAGAAAAGCTGTGTTTATACAGAGATAATAATGCTCACAGACAAACTCTTTTTACTAGTTACATTACCTCTGACAGCTAGTGGTTGGCCCAGATTGTATTAAGGGTTAATGAAATCTGTTAACAGGCCAATCAAAATGCACATCACACATTTCCGATTATCTGGAAAAGTCAATTTAAAGCATGTTTTATTTGCCTTTTTTTCTTTCGATGTCAGAATGATCTATCTTTGGTTTTTTTAGCATATGGTTGTGGCATCAAAACTTTGAAAAAGTCAAGAGATATGAATACCTTTAAAATGCACAATGATCATGTGTAAGTCTTTATTGTGGTTTCAGTCACGCTATAATATTTCCATATATGGAACAAAGATTTTTTGTGGGCAAACTAGCAAAATTACATATTCTTTTCAACCAAAAGTAGTCCCAGGTGACTTTGAGTTTAAGCCTACAGAGCTTGACATCCTTTTTGTGCACCCTGTGGTTATGTTTTCCCAGACCTTTCCCAGCCTGTTCCTACATTCTGGGGACTGTTACCCCTTTATTCCTCTCCTCGGCGTGTGGTATGTGGCTAAATCCAATCAGGTGATTGACTGAGCCCGTCCAGCGCATTCCACCTCCTCCAGCACTTTGGTTGTAGAGTTAAAACCTCTGTCCTGCTTAAAGATTATGTGTAACTTCTAATGCATTTGGTTTAAAGGCGCCTCCCAGAATGCAAAGGAAATGCATCAATAAACACCACTTCCTTTCACAATCAAGCTGAGTGTATCCAGGCCATTAAAGAGGCCAACTTTGATTAAAACTAAATTTCTCTTGCTTCATCTGTTATAGCTAAACTTAATGAAAAACAACACTTTTTTTATTTTTTTCTAGCCGAAGGTTTTGCTTTTGTTGAGTAATAGTGACAGTTTACATTTGAGGTGAATCTTCTGAGGTTTGGTTAATGAGGTCCTTTCGTGATTGTTGACGAGGAAACACCTACGCTAACATCCTGAAGAACATTCTTGAGCTGATGAGCTGCTATAAAGAGCTTTTAGTCTTGATTATTACTCCCACCTACAAGACTTCTGCACCTCGGTCCACCCGCTTGTGTGCCTGTATCTAGCTTTCATACACATGTCTGCTTTAATGGAACTAACTTAAGTGCCAATTCTGTAAATAGCCTTAACTACCTTGGATAGAAAATGTTTTTTGGTTTACATACATTACACACATTACAACACATACTTCATCTTCATTTTGACATTTGCCCTTTACATAATATATGCATACTCAATGTAACAGTCAGTACATGCAAAGTTAAATCAGCATCAGTTACAGGAATTTCACCGTGCTCCTTACTGTACTGAGGCACAGAGTAAAATTATGGTCTTTGACAGAAATAGCTTAAAATAGAATATGTAGTTTTAAAATGTTTTCAGTGCTACTGACTAGAAATGTAGTGATATATCCACCTCCCAGTACGAGATAATCCAACATACTGGGGTCACAAGAATTAAATCAGGCAAAACCAGCCTTATTTTGAGGAGATATTTTGTTTGTTTTTTAATGGATAAAAAGTTTTATAAATCATAACCTGTGTTTCAAACAATGTGTAATGAGTGAATAATAGTGTCAAGAATTAAATCTATAGTTTTAATGCTTGTCGCAATCTAAAACTATCTTGATCCCTAAAAGACATAGAAATTTTTTTTTGTTTTTTGTTTTCCCAAAAAAAGATTCAAGATTTGTTAAATTCCAAGAATCTCTGTTTAGTGTAGAATTATCCAGCTCAGATTTGCCCAATTAAAGTATTTTAGATTAGTTAAATTATCAAATAAAGTCTATATTGCTCTTTAAAAAGGCTGTGAAAAAACCCTATCTGGATGCAAATGCTAAATTCATATTTGTTAGAGAGAAATGTTTGGGGTATTTATACTTCATTGGAGTAATTATACATTTGCCTACTTTTTACTTCTACTCCTGACATTTTCACACAATTTTCTGTACTTTCTAGTCCTTACATTTTAAAAGTAGCCTTGTTAATTATCTTTCATTTAGTCTTGTTGTTTTATAAAAAAAATAAAAAAAATAATGTGGTAACTGAATAGAATTTGACAACGGTTTGATAATAATTGACAGCCTAGATCCATTGCATTTTGCGCAAAGATGGGGGCACATTAATTATATTTTCCGCATTTGTCCGGTTATTTAGAATATTTGCAGAAAAATCTGAAGGTGGCTCCTAATTTATAACAGATTACAATATATACCCTTAACCATTTGGCGCAGACCCCCTGACAGTTTTAACTTTATGAGGCTTTATTCATCAGGCTCTGAATCAATAAATGAATAGTAAAAATATTCCCATGCAGGCATTTGAGCATGATCCGAAACTGGGAGCCTTTGGGACATGACTGTTACCACTAGGGCTGGTTAAAGACTCACTTTTAAGGGAGTCTCGTGTCAACCATTTGTACAAAAGGAGCGCATGCCACAGCTTTTTCTGCTGCTGAAGTGATCGGAAGCTGGATTCACAGAGCCTTTCCAACTTCTGATCACTTATCCTATAAACTCTGTGTGAGTAGGATACACCTGATGACATAAAAATGCAGATTTTGTTTTTGTGTATCTGACCACTAGCTGATATGAACCACTTCATATTCCAGCCAGGAAGAAACAGAAGTCTCTTGTGAAGTTCAAAGATGCCCATGGTAGAGACCCAGGCAAATACAACATAATAGGCAACTAGTCCTCATATCTTCAGCTTTAAACATGTATTGATGTTTAAACATGTATTGATGCTTAGCAGTCCACATTTACAGTAGGTCTTTGATGTCTTTGTACAGCACTAAAATGCATACATTTTTATGGACACATACACTTGAAATAGGTTGCCTAGCATATACCTAATTTTTGAATATTAAGATTTTTATATGACATTATAGTCAGTATGGCCTTTAGTAAAAGTGCTTTGGGGAGATGTGTGGTAGTGCTGTGGAGCAGCTTAAGATTTTGTCTCAAACAGCTTTAAAAAATCATTACTTTTACTTTTATACTTTAGTAGTTTTAAATACATTAGTGTTTAACTTTTACTCTAGTAAAAAACTTGATCTATACTTCAACTTCTGAACCTGAAATACTGTTCTCTGCAAAAATCCCAGTAGATCAGCAGTTGTATGATACTCCAAGCACCCCATCTGATCTCCTTTTCTTTCCCTTGCTGTTGTTTAATTTGAAATTGAGCAAACTGTCCTCAACATGTCTAGATGCTAACATGCACTGAGTTGCTCCGATGTAATTGACTGAGTCACTATTTGTTTTATCAGTTGATTGAACATGTTAATGAAATAAAATGGCACATGAATGAAATAACCTTAGCAACAATTAGGAATGATGGTAGGACTGGTTTTTAACACATTTTCTGTGTTGGAGGAAGAATTGAAATTTGTAGCAGCTTCAAGTGCTTTAGGGACAGTGCTAATGAGAAAGTTAAGCATGCTACAAGATGAGCTTCTTTAACCCAGCTGTAATAGAAAATGATTTGCACATCACATATTTAAACAAGGTTTAAAAATGTTTCGATTTCACATATTTTATGCTTTATTCTCTAGACAATTTTCATTATTTTGTGTTTTTTTTTAAACAGGAAAAAACATATCTTAAGAATTGAAATGGAACAAATTCAGACAAAAAAAGCATATTTACAAAAATAATCACCTGCACTGTGGCACTGTTGGCATCACTGTTGTGTTGCAGCAAGAACATCCTGGGTTCGGTTTGCCATTCTTGAGTCTTTCTGCATGTAGTTTGCATTTTCTCCCTGTGCAGGCATGGCTTCTCTCCTGGTACTCTGGCTTCCTCCCAGAGTCCAAAACGATGACTATTGGGTTATTTACCATTATCTATGAGTGTGTATGTGTGTGCATTGTTGTTTGTCCTGTGTTTGTTTGTTTTGCCTTGTAATGAACATGACCGTCTTTAAACAACCCATTTTAAGTCACAATAATACAAATTCTGTTCACCAGAGAAGTTGGGGTTAATAGAATCAACTGTCACATATAATAATACCTTTTGAAATACAGAAAAGAGTCGTCAGATAGCATATTTTGTAGATGCTGGATATTGCTCTTAAACGTTGAAAGTATCTCTTAGTATGATTGAGAATTTACTCCTTATTCTCAAAACTGGGATTTCCAAGTGTACCGTTAAATGCAGCTTACACACTCTGGGCTCATTGATATATCACACAACTGACATAAAACAAGAACTGAAAAAAAAGAAAAGAAAATCTGTTCCTTTTTATGTCTGGTCCAGTTTTCAATCTGTTTAAAGCATAATATTTTACCCAGTAGTAGCGCTCCCAGAAGGACAGAAAGGGTGAACTGAATCGCTAGATTTTACAGAGCTGGGAATATTTAACCAAAAGACTCATTATTACACCATCTGAATGCTATTAAAATATATTTCCAGTGCATATCTTCATCAAGGGAAATCAAATTTAGCACATTATGTAGAAATCACATCAGCAGTGTTTTTACAGTTCGGTGGTAGAATTTGCTTACATTAAGGTCAGAAGCATTAACTGAGAGCATCCCTGCTGTGCCCCCTGTATATAGAACACACTGTTATGAGCTCTGTGTTGTACAGTTGTGAACACTACTTGCATTCATGCGCCACAGCACATTAATCATCCCCACCTTTGTTTTAGTACAGATATGTTTGTTGAGATAACAGAACGCTGCCGCTCCATACTGTTTCCAGAAAGAGACAAATGCTTGTGAAAGCATTCCCTGCGTGACGCTCTAGCACGACCACTGCTCCGGCAGTTTTGATTGAATCCCAGTTTGACTGAGCTTGACTTGGTCCATCTGTACAGCCGCCCTTGGCCTTGGTTTAAGGTTTGGTGTAGAGGATGTGGAGGGGGCTGCAGAGTTATCACACTGAGAGGCTGTTAGGGTCATTACAACACACTGCTTTAATATTTCTACTTTTTTTTTTCCCTGCTTTTTTTCGATGGGACCCAAATGTTGCGCTGGAATCCCCGTGTCTGTCTGTCTTTGTTCCAGTCTCTCACCATCCTGTCCGGGGCTGTGCCAGCACAGCTGTGAGCGGCAGCGTGTAATAAAAGTCTAATGCAAGCAGCTGCTGGGGGTTTAAACTGTAATGAGATGGTGTGTGAGATTACCACACTTCGCTAGTCGCTGAGAGAAAGCTTGGCACCCCAACATCCCCCCGTCCCCCCAGTGGTACAATTACACTAGATATGGCTAATAGAATACACACACAGCGCCTGTAAGCAAGTGGCATAATGAGCTTTAACTTAGCCTCTTCCCTTTTTCCTTTTCTTTTTACTCCCGTCCCTCCCTAACATCCTCACAGCTGCACGGAGAGAGCATCCACCCAAAGGAGCCGCTATAAAGTGCGAGCGGCGCTGATGTAGAAAACAGTGACAGAGTTTCCGAAATCAAAGGCACGCCTCGTCAGGAAAATTCCCACAGAGGGGGACCATTTTTCATAGAGGCTGATAGCTGGAAACACAGTTTGCCTGCTTGCATCATCTCAACAAATAATTCAGGCCTCAAGTCATGAATAGTTGAAAAGGGCCTGTGTCAACTTCATTAGTCATCAGGGAAGTTTGTAGTAGTGGATGTATGCATAGCCTACATGCTGCCCATACATTTAATGGCAGGATCACAATAGGAAGGAGTCTTTCAATGGCATTGCTGTGGAGCTTTTGTCATGTGCCACTTTATCATGCAAAATCTTTTCTCCTTGTGTTCCCCCCCCCCCCCCCATTGTCTTGCATAACTTCCATTGTCATCTCTGCTCTCTGTTATCCTCTTTTCACTCTCTGCCTCGTCCTATTATAGGAGCTGCATCGTATGCATGATGGGATGAATGTAGAAACATAAAAGTGCTTGTTAAGATTTTGACACCTCTTCTGAGGTTTAATGAAAGTTCAGAGTTTCTGGGTGTGAGTCGTCTGTACCTGTCACATCATCGCTGAGATAATGGGCCCAAAGGTGCCAGCGCCTCATCACAGTGGAGGAGGAGCTACTTTTAATGCATGCTGCTCTTCATTACTTCATGCAGAAGGCTAAACCCAAGATTCGCTGCTCTGCAAGGGCTGAATATGGTGAATGTGACCCCGGGGAGTAGAGCAGCGGAATTTCAATATGCAGCCGGGTCAGTATTATTCCACACCTGAATGCAGGGCCTTCCAGACAATTAGTGGAGAATTATAGAAAGGAAGCCTCTGGGTATTTTGCAGTTTCCGTCTTACCTCTGCCTCTCAACCCTGGCCTTGCAAGCCAGCAGGGATATTTCATATTTCTTCACCAAGGGGAGGGCTGCCTATTGGAAAGAAAATAGATGTTCTCAGAGAACTTCAAAGGGAGCGAGTTCAATTTCGTCAGGTATTTTGAAGGTGTCAAGTGAGGTTGCAGAAGTCATTCAATATCTAAGTGTTCCGGTGTAAGGGAGATATGTGCTTCAGCACATTTATTTTCAAGCTAATCTTACACTGCCTCATCAGATGCTGATGCTGAAGGTTTTCCCAGTTTGAACCATAGTAATTGCAAGATGCCTTGCCGTAGATAGAAAATGTTGGCAAAGCCAGAAGTGGAAAGTAATGATTACATTACCAATGCCGCTTACCACTTTGTTGGTAAATCAACTCAAAGACAAAAACAGTGCTGTAAAAAGCTGAACATAAAACATAAACACAGAAAATAATGGCACACAAACACACACAAGTACTTTTGTAGGTTTGGTCTCTTTGTACCCAAAGTTTTTGGTTTAAAGGATTTCCTTCTTCTCTGTGAAGTTTTGCACCCCTAAAGGGGGGGGGGGGTCATTTGTACCTTGTTTGACAACTAATAATCTACTTACAGTCTACTTGAAGGATATGTGGTTGTATGACTCAAATATACGAATTTTGAGTCATCGTGGTTTCCTCTTGTGTGTCACTCATATTTTACAGCAGACAAAAAACATATTTTAATTAAACCACAATAATTAGGGAAAACCCTAAAACAAAGTTTTCAGATAAAAACATTTACATTTACTGATTATGGGAGATTTAGTCACTATTTCCAAGAGCCAGCTTCGGATTCAAGAGGAACAATGCGGTTTTCGCCCTGGCAATGGAACGCTGGGCCATCTCTACACCCTCATCAGGGTCCTGGAGGATACATGGGAGTTTGTCCAACCAGTCTACATGTGTTTTGTGGAGTTGGAGAAGCCATTCGACTGTGTTCCTTGGGGAGTCCTGTGGGGGGGTACTCTGTGAGTATGGGGTACCAGGCCCTTTGATACGGGCTGTTAGGTCCCTGTACAACCGGTTTCAGAGTTGGGTTTGCATTGCTGGCAGTAAGTCGGGCTCATTTCATGATCATTTGATAGCAATATATATCAATCGATAGACATGTGGTGCTATAGAAAAAAAAGGGGTCGATAAAAAATTTCGATAGAAAAAAAAGTTTTCCAACATTTTTTTCATTATCAGGCAGCTTAATACAACAATCATTACCTACTCCAAACCAGTCATTAACAATGACCTACGCAGCTCTGTCAGCCACCCCTCTCTCATTTCAAACCACAAAAAGGATGAAATAATTTGAGCTGAAACAGAATTTTTTTAATAGTCCCTAAGCGAACCATCACTGTAAAACTTCGCCGCGGTCAGATGTCACAGCAAGGCAGCAGCGGAGGACGTTGTTCTGAATAAATGTTTCAGCGGCTCAGGTAAATTTACGTCCCATTTTGAACCGATCCTCGACGCACTAAAATAATAAACGTAGCAATAATGAACGAAATATAATACTACGATCAGCTGTTTTAAGCAGGACTCCCGTCTCCAGCTCGCTACGAATCTCTTACACAGAGACACAGGAAACTTACCCAGGTCGCGTTGCTAACATCTATGGCTGTTAAATTCTCCTTTCGATTCTGCTCCCGGTCCTCAGAAGCGAAAAAACTGTTGCTCAGTGACTGAGCTGCAGTGTTGGAGCCCATCAACACTGGTAAGTAGCTTGTTAGCTTTAGCCTACAGCTGAAGAGCTGAAGTGAATTTGAATAAGCTTCATTGACAAACTAAACCAAGAGTTTCAGCCATTAATATTATAAAGAGTCATAAACTGTTTAAAAGATAAAAAAGCATAAAAAATAAGCCTTTAATTTAATTTAGTAACATGATTAAAAAATATATATAATATAATGGTTAATAATTATAATTTTCTTTGTATTTACTGATGTTACTCAGGTCTCTTGGTTTGTTTCTGTGTCTTACAAACTTACTTATGAGAAAAAGAAGTGTTTGAAAATGTAATTAATTTATTTATTAGTTAAAATTAGTTCATTGAAGAATAACAAAATGACTGGGGAGGCACTTAAAATTGTAAATTTTTTCATCGATAATAATCAATATCGATCAATATGACTATTTTTTATCGATATGTTTTTTTCTATATCGTCCAGCCTTACTTTGACAGGTGACAAAAGTTACTTTAAGTGGTGTGTGAAAACACTTAGTGGACTACAACTGAGGAAGACGATGAAAAGTAGCCATGAGTTAAGTGAGCTTATTCTCCTTCCTTCATCCTGAAGGAAGGAGCATTAAACGTTGAGAAAACCACTATAAATCTGGCCATGTGGAAAGTGGCAGCTATGCTGGGGTAGAAACACTCGGCCAAGTGAGTGCCAGCATGAGGGAGAAGATCCACAAGGTCTCAGTGAGTATTTCAAGTGGAAGCAACTGCTAGCTCCCTGACATCATATATGCAACTTCTGATTTTTAGTCATTTTAATTACAAATTTTTACAAGCAAATAAATCACAAATGACATGACAAGCAGAATGGAAACGCACATTCAGTAATTAGTTATCATTAAATTGAGGTACATCACATGTGTGATTCAAGACATATGGCAAAGTGGACCAGAAAATAACTTTATCGCTCCATTGACTTCCATATATTTTAGCCAGGGGACCCACGATTGAGTCCTTAAGTTTTTGTACTTTACATATTTTTTGTTAAAGATTCTAAAGGCCTCAATATGCTGTCCCTTTGCTGCCGTTACACCTGAAAAGATCTATTCTATTCTATTCTATTCTATTCTATTCTATCCTGTTCTATTCTATTCTATTATTCTACCTGCAGCAGTTCAGGCAGATAAAAGAAAAGAAATGAGACTTAAAAATAGATAAAATAATTGACAAATGAATTTACAAATGATTTGGAGTGAAGAGGTAGCCACATTAGAGAAAATTGCTATCATTTGCTTGAAACCGTGGAAAACGATGTTGCAGCATTTTTTACCAGCTGCAAGCCTGTGAAAGCTTGACAGAGTGCAAAGATAAGCACATCGCAACTCTCAGGATGAAGGTGTTAAAACCCCTCAATTGCTTTTATATCCACCCCCAACTTACCATAGATTTTGCTTTATCTTTGGCATCATTTGGAAGAAGCAAGGTTCTCCAACCGTGTTTTAACTGTGTAATGTCAACTTTAGGAGAACATTTCATTTTCACACCTAATTTGCTTGTTTTTTTGTGTGTTTTTTTGTTTTTTATCAAAAGCAAACCTCAAAGTTGAAAATCGGGGTGCTATTAGACAACATGCCTACACGAAAGGAATGACTGAACACAGCACTCACCAATGTAAGCAAGTAAATAAATGAATAAACAAATAAAGACATTTGGTTTCACAAAAATAGCAGCAGCAAGTAGAAAAAAAAGAAGAGGAAGTTAAGAATGGAGCCTTTTTGTACTACACAGGGGATATCAGCTGTGGCAAAGATAGAATCATTCATGCTGGCAAAAAAAAATAAAACGTCTTTGTGAGAGGCAGGGCCAAAACCATAGGACACCTATACCCATTCATGTGTTAAACTCAATGAGTATTATTTTTATATACTCATACTTTTTAAGTAACTCAACAAATCCAATCCTTTACTTATGTATTATTTCAACTAACTTCTTTCCCTCCAGAAAAAGATTATTCAAAGCAAAGTTCGAACAAAAAATGGTGCTCCAGTGTCCTGCCAGAAAGTGGTCTGACTGTAACTGATCGTGCTCTATAGGAGGGCGCCCAGCCTGTCAGAGCTGTGCTGTTCAGTGTAAATACGTCTGCTACTTTCGTCCGCCAAGTCTTCACTTTGTGGCAAAACTCCAGAAACTTATGCATTGACTGATGGGTGAAACATGGTGTTGATACCCCTCAAAAAGATACAGATGCAGAAGCTGGGGGCACCAGTGTTGACCCGCTTGACAGCCAGCTACTGTCAAGTTTTTGCTACAGCTACAGCAGAAAGCTGGAGTGAACTGCTGGCCATATCGAAGAACCAACCCTGGCTCCAAGTAAAAAGGAAAGCTGGTTATGCAATACATTTGTGCAGAGTAAAAAATACAAGATATGACACAGGATTGCTGTAAAAAAGGTTTAATCCTTTAGGAATAGGCTTTGTCAGAGTTGTCCAAATTTGGCATTCATTCAACACTAAAAACTAGAATATATTTACTAAAGATAAATAGAAGCAGACTCTGGTTATAATCACAATCCTTTCCATTCAGCAGCTCTTTTTTGTTGATATTTTGCTCCATGCCAGGTGCTAAGCTTGGAAGCTATCGCATTGACTGCCTTGCAGCTCTCAGTTCTTTGATTCTCTTTTGTACCAACTCCATCTGTAAGTACTTTTGAAGTATTTTTAGATTTACAACGTTTTTTTAGCGATATAAAACGTAAAGAATTATTTATCTGTTTTCACATTAAAAGTAATTATTGACCTCCTAAAAACAGAAACCGTTTGACGGACACGTACTGCAGACTAACTGAACTGGAAAAATACATGAAATGAAAAGCATTTGCCCCCAAATAATTTAACCAATGACTAAGAAAAGAGCACTTAAAGAACTTGAAAATAACAAATCAATTGTTTTTAAAGCTGCCAATAAAGGATGTGCCATTGTTATCCGTTTGATATAGATAAATATGAAAATAAGAAATTAAGAGAGTTGGAAAATTCAAGTTTTTACATATTATTAGATCCATCAAGGACATATCGTAAAGAGCTAGATTTGTTACTTGAGGAAGGGGTTTTGGTTATGATCAGATCACTTAAAAAAAAAAAAAACATTTGAACGAGCATCCACTTAGAGCTTATTTATATATATTACCGAAAATGCACAAACATTTAGAACAACTAATGGGAAAACCTATTTTGCCAGGGAATTGGAAGTCTGACAGAGAATATAAAGTTTTGTAGACTTCCACATCAAAAAATCTGTACAGAATTTTACATTTTATGCGAAAGACAGCTCACATTTTCTTATTATTTTGAAAGATCTCCCAGAATGGGACTCAAATGTAATCATGTGTACCTCCGACAATGAATCCCTTTATACAAATATTAATCATCAATGTAGAGATAATGTCTTTTGCTCGGGAAGGGATCAGTCACAGATTTATCGGAATTTGTAGAATTTCTGGGGCATTAATTTCCTTGACATTAAAGTCACAAAGAAACTGGAACATCTAACCACCTGACTTTATTGCAAACCCACAGGCCGAAACACATTACTCCACCCAAGGAGTTTTCAAACTATTCTCCTTAAAAAAGCTTGCCTTTAATCAGCTCACAAGACTTAGTATCTGTGAAATACCAGAAAATTGCATAAAAAATAAAGATGAAATTTTAAGGAAATTCATAGAAAGAAATTATAAAGAGGACTGGTTAAGATCCGGTGAGCTAAAGGTAAACTCAAAAGCAGGAGTTCCTATTTAGAAACAAAGAATCAAATAAAATTAAAACCAAAGTTTTCTATGACTTTGTTACAATAAAACTCCAACATATATACAAAAAAATGTGAAAACACTGGCACATTCTCCAGACAGACCCAAACTTACATTGGATATTTAAAGAACTACCGATGATAACCTACAAGAGGGGACAGAGCATTAAAGATAGGATTGTCAGAGCCACTCAGGACACTAACGTCTCAGAAACATCTTTGATAACTCATAACTTAATTGGTCATTTTAAATGTGGCAGTTGTATAAATTGGATAAACTCATCAGGAAGGCCAGCTCGGTTCTAGGATGCAGCCTGGATCCAGTGAAGGTGGTGGGAGACAGAAGGACTCTGGCCAAAATAACATCTCTGATGGACAGAGTCTCCCACCCCATGCATGGAGATGTTGCTGAACTGCAGAGCTCCTTCAGTGACGGACTGCTGCATCCTAGATGCATGAAGGAGCGTTACTGTACCTTCTGCCTTGCAGCTGTCAGACTGTAAAATCAAAACTGCTCCCAACAAACATAGATGCTTTCATCGGCGCTCTTAAATTGCACTAAAAAACACTGTTATAACTTGCACATTACTTTTTAACAGACTGTATATAATAACTTGAAAAATTGCACGCCTACTTTTCACTTGCACTGCTCAATGCACAGTCCATACTATTCTAAATTCAAAATATTTTTTAATTACTTTAACTATACAGTACCCTGATTTTGTAATTATAGTATGTGAGGTAAATATTTATCTTCTGTAAAAAGTGTGTGTGTTCTGTGTCATGTTCTGTTTGTATATATGTGTTTTGCTGCTGTTACAACCAAATTTCCCCTTGTGGGACAATTAAAGGATTCTTCTTCTAATAATAAAAATACTAAATCATTAAAACAACCTGTTAAGAATAAAATCATTACTGTAAAAGGCTTTATCACCTGCAAAATAAAAAAATGGAATGTATAGGACACACTGCCCCTGTAATAATATATATATATATATATATATATATATATATATATATATATATATATATATATATATATATATATATATATATATATAGGGGAAATGGCCTGCTCTTTAAAAGATCATATTAATGAACATAAAAGCTCAATTAAGAGGAATGACCCAATGAGCCCTGTTGCAAGACACTTTAATGAAAAACATCCCAGTGCACCTCTATTATTTGTGGGAATTGAAGCCATAAAAATAGGCCAAGGAGGTGGTAATGTAAATTTGATCAGAAAAAAGATATTCTACCTAAGCAGTCTCTAGTATGAATAAGGATCTCTCTATTCATGAGATATTTTCTATCTGATTTAAATATTCTGCACCTACATGTCTCAGATTGGTTTATACTTGGGATGTTATGCATGAATTTATTTTTGTTAGGGAAGTTTTTAAGAATGTTTTGTTGATTAAGAAGGGTCTTTGTCGTCACTTTCACTAGTGGATTTATTTTACAATCAATGTAATTTTTCTTTTCCCATATAACATGTGTGTGTATGTATGAATATATATACAGTACACTCCAAAAGTTTAGACACACCTTCTCATTCAATGTGTTTTCCCTATTTTCATGACTACATTGTAGATTCTCAATTAAGGGCATCAAAACTATGAATGAACACATGATGTATGGAAATACTATATGTACTTAAACAATAAGTGTGAAATAACTGAATACATGTGTTATCTTTTAGATTCCTCAAAGTAGCCACCCTTTGCTCTGATTACTGCTTTGTAGTCACCAGAAATGGTTTTGCAACAGTCTTGAAGGAGTTCCCAGAGATGCTTAGTACTTGTTGGCCCTTTTTGCCTTCACTCTGCAGTTCAGCTCAGCCCAAATCATCTCCATTGGGTTCAGGTCCGGTGACTTTGGAGGCCAGGTTATTTCACACTTTTTTGGAAAAGTACTGCATAATTCCATGTGTTCATTCATAGTTTTGATGCCTTCAGTGAGAATCTACAATGTAGTCATGACAATAAAGAAAACGCACTGAATGAGAAGGTGTGTCCAAACTTTTGGTCTGTACTGTATGTATACGCATATTTTTTAAATCCTTATTCTTAATTTCGATTTTTGTGTCATCTGTAGTTATAATTTCAGACGCCCACAATGATACAGTCCATGACACATGTGACCTAACCATATTAATGGTACCACCCCCAATACTGATTGGTTAACCTGTCTATGTGTCATTGTATGATTGTTACTCATTCTATGATGCTGTGTGTTTAAACTGATATTGTTTTTCTTTTAAAGTGATCCTGATAAAGGCCACATGCCAAAACGCACTGGTCCACCAGTAAAGTCATCTTATCAGCACTTCCAAGTGTCGCCGGAGCCCGTGTTTTACTTGACCTTTAATTCCCTCTGTGCTCTTTGCAAGTAGGTGAAGTTGTGCCAGTAGATATTTAGTTTCCTTGAAATATAAAAGAATTTCTCTATTAAAAGTAATTTAAATTAATGTACAACTTTAGAAACAGTCACATTAAATTGTGCTGCTGTTTTGAAAGTGGCTTTCATCATAAAATGAGCTCCAAGAGGCATACTTGTTGCTCTAATAGGTATATTATCTGTATTAAACATAACTCAGCTCAAAGCTTACATGATCAAAGTACGGCAGTACAAAGATATGCTAACAAAAAAGCACACGCTTACCTATTTCTTTATATGATCTGATCTTTACCACGTACTAAAATTATTTACATGGAAACGTGTTTAAACAATCCATTATGTCATCTTTTATAGGGCAAAGATTCATTTGCAATAATTTCAAAAAAATCTCAGCCGATAATTTCTGTCTCACACTCTCATCACGCATGAAGTACAAACAAATTTTTTTACCACCCCCAACATGCTAATGGCTACATCAGATTCCACCAATAAGGATCAGATGTAAACTGCAGGATCATGCCAACATGTTCTGAGATCCTGGATTACCTGTGAATCGTTCCGCAAAAGGCTGAGAGCCAGAACCGTTTCCGCCCCATATTCCGCGTGGAAACTTTCAGGAGATCTCTGAGTAATGCTGCAGACTTCCCAGATGGAAATTTTTGCCATGAAAGGAGCTTCTGTGAGCAATAATCGCAGAACCACAGCTGCAAATCAAGCAAATGAAATTAGTAAAGGCATGTTTTAAAACGTTTTGAAGCAGCTGCCATGTGTTTCATTTGGTGTGTTTTATTTATGAACAAGCAACCCACACTCAGTGTTGTCTGTGGATTTTTACATGTAATTTTATTTTGTACATTCCATTTAAATTACAAGTTTTTTCCTTCATTTTATGAAACAAAGATTAATTTAATCTCCTATTTTGAGATGGTGAGAAAATCAGCTGATTTTCTGCTGATTGGTCATGCTTTTAAAAAATGATCTTTTTCCAGCCGTGAGAGGCTAGACAATATCTCTTAAGTTTCGGTGTGGTGTTTCAAAATATAATCGAAGGAAGCTGAAAGACTCGTCTGGAAAGGAAACTTCAGACTGCTGCAACATAGAATTAGAGGTCAACAGAAGGAGTATGCAGAGAGATGCTTTTTATAGTTGCCAATACTAACTACCCTAACCACGCTAATTACTGCGTTCTAATGTTAAAGACAGGCTACAATGTCAAAGTCCTTATCATGTTGTCCTTATTACACTGACTGCTCCCTCTAGCACAGTGTGACACTTTGATCCTAATATAAATAACGATAAATCATATCAGAAAGGCTTCTTAAGGCTTCTGTTATTTAACAATGAATGAATAATTAAACAGTCTTACATAACAGTGAATCAAAGTAGCTAGTCTTCCTGGGGTCTACTCATCACCAATAATATTGCATAATGTGTCAACTCTTAGCACACTCATCAACATACAAATACCATAACATATTAAATAAATTACACGCATATTAAACAAAACCACACTTATAACAACAGAAATAAGATACCAAATCAAATGTTAAATTAAATATGACTATACATACATTAAATGAAATATACAATAAAACACAAACTTGTCATCTATTAGAGCACAGATGTCAAACTCAAGGCCCGGGGGCCAAATCCGGCCAGCCATACCCATTTATGTGGCCCTCTGAACCCTAGAGGAATATATAAATAGAACCTTTAAGTTCTATTTCTGTGCATATAAGTACTATTTCATTAGTCAAATCAAATCAGTTTATTTGAATAGTATCATTTAATTTTGATTTGTAGAAGTAATTCTCAAATCCAGATAAAGATATTTATTAATATTTAAAGTGTTTGCTAGTTTGATAGTTTTATCCTTATTTTCTGCCACAACCGGCCCTTTAAGGACATTCAGGATCTTGACATGGCCCAAAATGAAAATGAGTTTGACACCCCTGTATTAGACCATCGTCATCATCATCATCATCATCATCATCATCATCATCATCATAATCATTACTTTGGTGACTGTGGCTCAGTTGTAGAGTAGTTGGCTTGCAATTGGAGGGTCGTAGGTTCGACCTTCGTCGTAGGTTTCCAGCTTCTTCCAGTCACATGTTGATGTGCCCCAAGGCCCCAAAAATTCTACATCGTCCTACTGAGCCATGTTGGCTATCGTATGTGAGTTTGAATGTGGCTTCAATGTAAAGCTTTGACTGGTCAGTATGACTAGAAAAGCGCTATATAAGTTGAGTCCATTTATCATTACTTATATATATATATATATATATATATATATATATATATGCAGAATCAACACTTGAAAAACATGATTACAAAGAGTACATACCATGCCACCATAAACTCCAATTCTTACCTAACAAGACCAAAACATCTGAATATAGATGTGACACCCATCCATCCATTTTCTGAACCGCTTAATCCTTAAGGGGTGGTGTCTATCTCCAGCTATCAACGGGCGAGAGTGCAGACAATCAAATATCATATATAGAATAGGACACAAATGATAACATACATCTACTATATACCTTCACCTTCCCTCTTACGAAACAAAAAAATACAGTCTGATCCTTTTACAAAAATCTTGCATATAATTCTGTAAAACCAAAAATTGTAGTAGACCATTCCAGGCCACCATAGCCCTGTATAGCACTGTTTTTTTTGTTTGAAGAGTGTTCTACAGTCAGGCAACACAAATGGACCCTCAGTGCTTTGCCTTGTAGAATACCTATGCATATCTCTACAAAATGTCAACATATTGTATAGAATCTCAGGAGTTTTTGATATTATAATTATTCTTAGAAGTTTTATCAATGAATACAATATTCTATATTTTAAACTTAACCATTCCAATCTTAGATGCATATTCTTACTGCTCGGGTGTTAATTACTCAAATACCTTTTTAAAAAATGACTGGAATGACCTTTATGATAACTTTTATGATACGGCTCAATAGCTGGGTTTTATTTGTAGATACAGATACATCCGCCCCTTAAACTAAAAAATTTTACTCAATAGATTTTCCATGATACAGGTCTGTAACTGGATAAAATATACAAACATTTTACTAATCAATTCATTTCTCATTTCACCCCAAAAAAGATTAAAAAATTCAGCTAAAATTTGGGATCGGAAATCAGCCACAAAAGCACCCATGCGTTTCTAGTCTAGTTCTTGGTGCACGGTGCAGGAGAGACCTTCCTGTCCATGATAACATGGTCATACCTGCTGTACAAATGTGTGTATTAGCACAATATCCTTAAAGTTGCCAAAAAGAGGACAGAAAGCTCCCCCCAAAAAGGGTAAAAGTTTAGCTTTGTAATTAAAATTCCAAACAGCCCCTTCTACCCTGCGCTCCCTTTACGTGATCTGTGAACACCATTGCCGCATTGTTACACAGCAAATTACCAGACGAACCCATTATGAAGAGCAGCTCCCTGTGTGTCAAAAAACGGACAGCAAGAGTCAATATGTGATGAGTTAGGGGTGTAAATCTGTTATCCCCCAACCCCATATCTGTTTGTCCTTCACTGCAGGTACAGCTTTGAGAGGTTCTGCGAAGCAAATGGCCAATCACTGTTCCAAACTAAGGTACAGCTTTATCATCCCTCTGCAGATGAGCCCTGTCCTATTATATATTCAAAGGATCATCAAGTCATTAAAGCAGCATTGGAGTCTAGAGTCTGAATAGGCAGCCTTATCAATGCACTCCCACCACTCATTTCATTAGCCCGGCTCATCTTGTTATTATCATCAGCAGCTGATATCGTCTGCTGGAGATAACAGTTGTCATTTAACCAGACTACAGCTCTTTGATTAAAGTGATCTATTAAGTAACACTCTGCTGTCACTATACAGTGAATCCATCGCTTCATCTGAATACAGAAATGTGGGTAATTATGAGATGACATGATTGTAATGGAAAGTTGTGTCGAATTTCCAATGAGCAGGCATCAAAACGAAATCCCCAAAGCAGCCCAAACAAATGAATCCGTTAATGCACCAGGCAGTCCACCTCTGCTCCCCTTGTCATCTGCGTGACACGTGATGCTTTGGCACTGCAGCTAGCCACTCACCGTGGAATGCCTATTGCCACATGAGATCTTCATAGTGTCTCGGGCCTCTCCTTCTGGAACGTGTGTTCCAGCTGTTACCACTCTGTAGAGTTGTGAGGTTATAATGAGCATGGAAGCAGCTGCTTCCTCCTACAGTAGAGGCCCCAGCCTCTCTAATCCTGATCATTAAGAAAGGAAAAGGGTGTTTGGGGCTGGAGCACTCTAGGCCACGCTGCAGAGACTTGAGTTACTCGACCATTTTATTGGTCGCAACAGCGGCAGGTATGGAACCCCATTGATCTGTGCAAAGTGTTAAAATGAATTAACTTACGTGCGACAGCTGGAGCAAACACTGCAAAGATTTTCCTCCATTTTAGCTCCTCCCTTATTTGTTGAGAAATTACATGTGTCAGGTTATCCATTTTCTATTGTAGGATTTCTACTGTTTAAGATTCTTTCAGTAAGATCAAAGATAAACTACTTGATTGACGGCTGTTCTCCTTATTTGTCTTGAAAATAATAATTTTATACTTCCCCCACCCTCACTTATTTATTTTTTTTTCCCTCACATATTTCTGTATGCTGCTGGTCATGCCTTCATATTTCTTTTAGTTATAGCTAAGATAAGGTTTGCATGGGAAATAAAGCTGTGGTGAAAATCACTCTTTATATGGTAGCAACATTTTGAAAGTATGTCTGGAAAGAGAGCCCAAACAGTTAACACGAAAATATTAGGTTGTTATTCTTCCAGTATTACAGTATTAGCAAAAAGGACATTTACTTACAATTAAATTCGCTTTAATTAGAGCCAGGATACGAAGGCTTGAGGCTTGACACTCAAAAAGCTCTGTTGAGGTTCTCACCGCTTTTAGGTTGTTTGTATGCTTTACGTGGCAGCATTTTAGGTAGCCAAAAGGACAGATCTGAAACAAGGAAGATGTATGCACTATGTTATGCACTAGATTATCCTTTGACCAGATGACATTCAGTCCATTTACATGTACATCTAATTGAGCTTTTTTTTATTGTACTAATAGCTTATCCAGAATGGGAGTCTTTATCCCAGCTTAAATGTCAATGTAGTTATTGAATGAAGTGCATCCAACTCCGTGAAGCTAGGTGGCGACATGCGGCCTTTCACACTGGCATTGTTCCGGTTGGCCTAGACCGTCACACCGATAGTAAAGAAATGCTGACAGCAGTGAAACAGACAGTATAAGCAGGATATGCACAATGAGCAAAAAAAATTGGACGAACATGAACAACATTACGGCATAGTACATTTTGTAAGTAATGTACTGTTTCATTGTCCTACATTTATTGTTGCGACTCATCACTTCCCGAAGGGGAAGTGCCAAGGCTGCTAATAGCTTGACTAAACTGTCTTTATATCTACTTACAAAGAAGTTCCTTTTTCCAACCGCATCATCTGGGTGCCTTTGCCTGATTAAGTGGAGTTCGGTTCGGTTCGACTCCAGCTGGACTAAGGAGTATACATGCATTTGAAAAGTCCCACTTTAGTCAGACTAACAGTTGTTCCCTTAGTACTGCATTTAAACGTACCGAGCAACTGGAAATGTAATCGCATTACTTGAGATTGAAGCAGAATTTAAACATTCATTTTCAAGATATCTTAGCTTAACAGTGATTAGTTAGTTATGATAAATCCATGAACAAGGAGACTGATGTTCAGCGTGATCACCCATCACTTTCTATATGTGTCGATCTAGTTTGGGTCGGTATGAGATCTTCTTGCTATGTCAAACTGGAGTACGAATCCCATGGCGTCACAACTTCCTCACATAATTTACTGAAATTGTAGATTAAGGAGTGACATTTTTCCCTGCAGAAACCTTTTCCAAAAAGCCAAATTTGTTTTTTCTGTAATACCCATGAGAAAAAATAACAAATAAAAATTCTAATAGCTAAATGAGTTGTGCAGCAGTGGGTGGGGTAGGGGCTAGCAACCTGCTACTGAATGCTGCACATAGCTGGAGAAAACTCTGATCACTCCACCATTGTAAGTATGTTAAAATGACTTTTAAAACACATGAACATCTTGATTCCGGTAACCATATATAGATATATGTTAGACAGGGAATTGCAAGATATTCTTTTTTAGGAAACATTTCAGGCCAGTTCCTTTTTTAAGAGTTTAATCAGATGGAAGAAAATACACTCATTTGCTTATTTTGTTATGGCTGAAATGTTACCAGTGTTTTTTAATTAAATGGTAAATGGACTGAACTTATATAGCGCTTTTCTAGTCTTACTGACTGAAGCCACATTTACCCATTCACACTCCCATTCATACACCGACACCCAACATGGCTCAGTAGGACAATGTAGAATTTGGGGGTTAAGTGCCTTGCCCAGGGGCACATTGACATGTGACTGGAGGAAGCTGGAATCGAACCTACAATCCTCTGATTGCAAGCCAACTACTCTACCACTGAGCCACAGTCGCCCATTATTTTATTAACATTATTATAACCAATAAGTTTGCTTTAACAGGAGTGGAAATAATTGTATTCTTACCCTTGGTTATCATACTATGGGAAACACATATCAACCCATGCCTAACTCAAGCCCTGGTTTGAGTTTAGCCATTCCATCGGTGTGACCTTGCTTAGTCAAAATAAAGACACAGTAGCCTGATGGATATGTATTCCCACAGCCTGAACATCAGTCTGCATAAACCCACACCCCTTACATAGAAAATATCAGATGATGAAATATTTATATTTTGACCTTTCTCCGTTATGATTCCATGATTTAATTTTCTCTGGCTTAAAGTTAAAGTGCTGTGAGAATACAAAACAGTCTAAAGAACTGAGCAGGAGAGAAGCAGATGATCTACAGAGACTCTGCCATTTGCATTCAACTTGTAAATACAAACAACTCTCCAGTAGTTTATTCATGGGCCTACCTTGCTGGCTCCTGCGTGGTTTCCCAGTGAGCCTTAATTGCTGAGCAATGCAAAAGTAATCATGCACCATTTACAACAACTAATCACTGTCTCATATATTGAGCTTTTACAGGACGTCAATAGCAATGTAGTTCATAATCTTATAGTGGAAATCCGCAGAAAATTTGAACACAGCATTATGAGGGTGAAAAAGTTTCGGTGGCAGAATCAGGTTATGGGGATGGGGTTTTTTTCAGCAGGGACAAGGTAGCCGCAGTACTGATGAGCAGATACACTGAGCTAAACACAGGGCAATGACAAAAAGTTGAGGATTAGACAGAGGTTTACCATCCAACAGGACGACAGCCCTAAACATGGAGCCAAAGCTCGAATGGTTTAGATACAAACGTATTTATGTGTTAGAATGGCCTAGTCAAAGGCCAAACGAAAGGCAAAAAATATCAGTCTGTAGATTTGTGAAGCTGGGAGAAACATACTCCAAAACGCTTGTAACTGTAATAGAAGCTAAATGTGGTTTCACAAAGTAATTTAGAGTATAGTAAGACTTCTGGGATGTCAGAGTAAAAGGGGCTCAAATGAACTGCATGAAATGTTGAATTTAATTTTTCTCAAACTTCACACTGAAGTTTGAGGTTGCCGGATGATTGTGCTGTGTTCCCTGGTTTCTTCCCCCTTGAAAATTTCTGAGCTGAAACAGACAAGCGAGTGAAGTTTACAATGGAGTGATATCTGATACACTGGCTGTAAATCACAGCCGCTTAAACACAGCGTCATTTAGCCCGAGCATATGCATGCACATACCATGGAATGTACCAGTGTAAAGTTAATAGTGTTACATTCAGAATAACAAGCCCACTCAGCCTTGTCATGGTTCAGGCGATGTGAAACTGCACCCAGAGCTGTGACACTAATAGGACTATGTCTTTGGAGCATTTTTATGTAGATAAGTAATATGCTAATTTGAAACGTGACCTCGCTGTTTGCTGGAGAAAATCAGGCTCCCTTTTTGATCTGCATATTAATGCCTTAAGAATAGATGGAAGCTGAGACTTGAAAGGGTTTAATAAAATCAGCAGGTAATATACAGCCTCATAATGAATCCCACAAAGAGGAAGACTTTCACAGACAATGGTCACACCTCACATCCATAATTGGGCTCTTTATTGATATTCCACAGCCCTCTCCCCACACATCACATGAAAAGGTGATTAATCTCTCACTCCGGATGATAAAAAGAAAAAAACCCAAAAACAAAATGACGGTGACACGTGCTTAACTTCCTAGTGTACCTACCCCTTGCACAAGTACCAGGAGCAGAATCCTGAATGATCTTCAGGATTCCGCAGCCTCCCGCAGGCGACATATAGAAACATAACTGGACAAAATTACTAACCAAACTCATTTTTCAGCCGGAAAGACAAGCGTAGGTCCAGTTCGTGGGATCGGCCGTGGCTCTGCTCTACGACAGTCTGTCATTGCGTTTGCTCTTCCTAACCTCTCTTGACACCTGGAGTCAGAGACCCCCCTCGATATGTGTAATATTCAATCTTCCTGACAGCTCTGCTAATGACCAGAAGGAACCAAAACAGAGGTAATAGGTGAGCCTCAAAATTGCTTTCAAATTATCCCTGATAATGATTCCCGTCCAAGTAATAAACTCCACTGCGGGTGTGTGTGCGTGAGTGAGTGGCGTTGTGTTTATGTCAGGAGAATGTAGAATGGCAGGGCTAATTATCAGCACTATTAAAGGTAAGTACATCCAGCTGCATCCCGGACAAGTCCTAATGAAGGACAGCAGACAAGCTGGACTCTTTCATCTGTCGTCTGTTGTTGCTTTGTACCCACGCCTGTGGATTGCTCTCTGGTTTTGTTTTCCCCTCTAATTTGACTGTTAGGAGAAAGTCTAACACCTCGGGGAGAGAGGACTGTTATTTCTTTGGTGTTTATGTCAATAAAACGAACCAAACATTCCATCTTTATAAAAAAGATTGGTGTCTTTTTTATGAATAGGCCATAAATGCAATAAGATTACATTTGAGGGTATATCAAATATTAGTCATTAAGTTAATATACATTTTTATCAAGTTTTTTAGTTAGTAAATGTATTGCTCGATGATAAAATTGTGATGAAATGAACAACTTTTCTTTAACAAAATGTAACTTGTTTTGATTAGCATTTAGCCAAAGATGTTAGTTTACTCGACCCTAAAACCAATTGTTGTTTAAAGTGTCTGGCAGAGAGCGCCAAGCCATATATGGATTGCATTATAAATGAAAATGTCAACTTAATTAAGATTAGGGATGCGCCGTTACTGATGCTGGTATTGGTGATTGGGCCGATACCATTCTAATGTACTCATATTGGTATCGGTTAAAGTTAAATACCATGAATATTTCAAATGTAGAAACTCTGCAATAATTTAATCGAAAATGTAAATTTTTCACTTAAAGTGTTTGTTTTGTTGTATTAATGTTTTATTTAATTGTAATTCACCATCATTTGTTGTAACAAGAAGAGAAGAAAATTAAAACTATCTTCCAATTCATTGCATTTTGTTGTATCGTAGAATAATCAGCATTGGTACTCGGTATTGGCAAGTATTCAGATTTAAGTATTGCTGTTGTATCGGTTAAAAAACATGCTATTGTTGCATCCATAGTTATGATCTTTTCTTATGATATGTTGTTTAGAAAATTGGAGCGAGAATTAAACGTTTGAATTCAGCTTTAGATAACTTAGCAACAGTGCTACGGTTAAAGTCAAGCTTGCCAGCAAGTTGAGCTCTTTAGGCTTTTGCATATGAATGGCAGATTTAAACTATTGTCAGGGTGAAAAATATTCATGTCAGTTTGTTAAAATTTCTTGCTATTTTAGTTCAGTTTTATGTCTTACTTATAAAACCATTTCCTAGGTTTTGTTGCTTTTTCAATGGTAGGACCAAACATATGAGCAAATTGATCTGAAAACTTACTGATATAAAAACTTACCATCTGAAAAAAATATAATAAAGTCAGAACTCTTCCATATTAGTAGCTTCAGATTTTTGCAACTTTTAGTACCAAATCACAGTTTTCTTATCGTGTGATCTGTCCTCCTGAGACTCTGAGACAAAGGTTATTGTAGCTTATGAATGAAAGCCTGTAAGGCATACATGTCAGACTCTAAGAAATGGCTGATGCACCTATTTTTTGAGTTTTTATTAAACAAAGGCACCAGCCTGTCACATCCATAGAGAGATCAATAATTCTACACTTCCATAACAAGAGCAAAATGCCAACACAGAAACAGCCAGCCAGTTCTGGACACGTTAGGAGGTTTTCTTTTATGTTGTGGCTCTGTGACATTTTGGAAACACTGCAATTGGTTTTCATCTCTCATTTTTGCATAGCTTGGCACAGACTTTTTTTTTTTCTCTTTATAGAGGCAGCGGATTTTGGAGCATTTATCGTGTGCACAGCAAAGAAGTTTTGTAGTGCACATGATAAAACACCACATTCCCTTATTTAATTGCTGTAACATAAGGAAGTCATGGTTTAACGCATGATGTTCCGCTGCATAAAGACTGCGGATCCTTGTCATACATCTTCTTGCAGAGCATGTTCAAGGCCAAAAAAACGAAGAAACGGGCTTTCTCGTTTGACGATCCTGGATCACAGTTCTGTGTATTTCAACACTCCACTCCAGCGCTGTATGCCAACGTGCAATATATCAGGCTCTATTTCTCCTCTAATGCATGTAACATAGCAGTTTGTACATTTCTAATCAGTGCTGCGTAAATACATCACTGTCAACATGCAGCACTCCACTGACTTGTATCTTCTCTCAAATTACAGTTGTTGGAAGTGCTCTTAATTTTCCACAGCTTGCAAGTTACGGATGATATAAAATATTTAAAAAGGAGCAAAAGAGCAACAGTAGAAAGCGTCTCACAATCAAGCTAAGTATGCGGTGTTCTGTACTTAACTAAATGAGAACAGAGCTCTGCAAAGACCACGGTTTGACCTCCACACTCCGCATTCATTTTTCCAACATATGTTGGCTATTTCGCTCGACTCTGGACTGTGAAACTGAGACAGGAGGTGGAGAGGTCTGTGGTGCATGTGAGCATGATCTAACTGGCTGTGAATACGGGGGATCGGCGGAGTGGTTAGCCGGCGGGGTGGAACATTTGAAAAGCGAATGACATGTTTGGGTGATCCGATGCAGATTTTTGTGAGCAGAGCCGTAGGAGCGGGGTAACCTCGAGCCTTCAGGCTACGAACCTCGAATCGTTCATAAACGTCAATGAGCACGTTTGCACACAGCTTCGCATAATTACACCACCAATCCCCACTTGTATAAACACCGGTATGACGCAGCTGCTCTACTGTGTCAGATATTAGCTGACAAGGTGACATGTTGGCCACCTGAGAGGTGAGGCCTCTGCAGTCTGTTCTCCACAACGCTGAGGAGAACTAGTCGAGCAGAGCAGCAGTTATTTCCCCACTCTGCTCTGCTCCATTCCCAATCCCTCCCGTTGTGTCTAAAAGTCAGCACCAGTTTGTAGGTTAGACTGTCTGGATGTGTGGAGAAAGGGGTACAGTGGTGTCCTCAGATATTTTCCCCCTTATGTATGCTGTCTGATTCGGCTTTTTTGTCACATTTAAATGTTTCAAAGCAGCGAATAAATGTTAACATCAGACAAAAATAACCCTAATAAGTAATTACAAAGGGCAGTTTTCAAAGGGTTAATTACTTTAGAACTTAATTTTTCCAATAATATAATTATAATAATTATAATATATCATAATTATCATTAGGGATGCAACGATACCACGTTCTTTCAAACCGACATGATACCGATACTTGGATTTGAGTACTTGTCCATACCGACTATCAATAACGATACTTCTACCACACCAAAAAATGCAATTAATATATTAAAAGACAGATTGTGTTTTCTTCTCTGATTGTTACAACAAATGATGGTGAATTACAATTAAATGAAACATTAATAAAACAAAACAAAAATTTCAACTGAAATTTCAGTGAAATTATTGCAGTTTCCACATTTGAAATATCGGTTTATGGTATTGACTTACTATAACCATATCTAAACAGTACATAAGAACAGTATCTGCCCCGATACCCGATAACAGTATTGTTTCTGTGCATCCCTAATAATAATACAGGTGAAAATTGAATTACCTTCTAAACCTAACAAGTAATTGTGCCAACAAAGCATTGCAGAATTGTTTTCATTTAGCCACATTAAAGGGTTTCAATAATGGAAAGGCCCATTTAAAGGAGAAGTTCTGTTTTTTTCAACCTGGACCCTATTTATAGCAAAAATTCCGTTAACTTACTCACCCAGACAAGGTTTGAGCCACTTGAACTCCTTTGGGAGAAGTTTACATCCAGTTGCGATCACCGTATAGCCATATATTATGTTATTAAACGTGATCTTAACTCTCCTCGAAGTTCAGAGCATCTTGGAAGTGCTTAGTAGTTCTGTTGCGGGTTGATTTATAGCCTATAATACAACTATGCTATTGCATGATTACAATTACATCACTGCCATGCTTCATTCAGTTGTAGTCTGATTTCCCTCTGTGCTCTACGGTGGTCGGTTAGACAGAACTTGCTACCGCAAACATCAAAATGGTTTGTGTGTTTCCAAATTGCACTAGCCTAATGGCCAATTGGACTAAGTTCAGCTTCAGCTACAGCTGTAGTGGCTGCAACGTAAAAGAAATCCCAGGTTAGTGTAAGTTGGTATCGTTTGCATTAGAAGCCTGTAAAACCCGAGAAGCGTCTAAATCACCCAGGAACTGAACTTATAAGCACCTCTGAGACATTTCGAACTCACAGGGGAATATCACTAACTATTCATAACAAAACATGCCAAAATAAAGGAGTTTTGGGGCAGATAATACCTTATTTACGAGACGACAAATCTCCTGCCCTGATTGACTCCCATTAAATATATAGATATACACGCTGGTCGCGACTGTATATAAATTTCTCCCAAAGCACTCTAAGTGGCTCCAAACTTCTTATCTCTACTAAAAAGGTTCATGTTGAAAAAAAAAAAATATATCTTCTCCTTTAAGGTCATGCCACAATATCTTCATTTCACCCTAATTCATGACTTTGATTAAGCTGGTCCAAAATCTTTACTTTGTTTTTGTAGCCATTCAGACTTCGACTGTATGCTTACTGTAGTGTGTTTGAGCTTAAAGGTTAGGAATTATTGTCCATAAGTCAGGATTTTTTTAGATAGAGAGCAGAGTTGATGGGCAAAGAGACAATTCTGTTTTCACATAACGTAATCCAGATTTTGAAATCAGAAAAATTAAGAAAATACTTTTTGTTGCAGCACTGCATGTCCAGGCCATCCTGTACAGTGGGCTTATTTCTACTGCAGTGTGCTACAAAGCGTTTTCCAGGATATTGATGTGCTGCATATTAGGCAGAGGACTGAATAAGCTCGATGTGCTGTAAATATTCTATTGTCACTTTAATGCCTCAGTCAATGGCTTTGTCCGGGGTAATATAGTCTGCTGGTGTTTCTGTCCCCTGTAGCCTCCGCCGACAAATGGTCTCACACACACATGTGGACACACACACTGAAACAGAGAAAATGAGAGGTGAAGAAGAGAGGCAGTGAGGGCACTCATCTCACATACATGCGCACACACACACACACAAACCCACTTCGCCTCGGGTTTTTTCTTGCCGTCACAGATGATCAGGCCCAGTTTTGGCTTTAGCTCATCTCTGACCAACCTTAGGTCCTGGAGCCAAACTGTTAAAAGACATTAAGTCAGCACAGAGACGCGCCACTGCTTCCTCTCTCTGCTAACCACAGGACACTAAAAGTGTGCGTATGTGTGCACCCTCGTGTTCGTGTATGCAAGATGGAAACAGGGTGGTTGTAAGCCAAAAAAAAAAAATTATAAAAAAATCTGCACACATGTGTATCCCAAATGAGCCTCTGCATGCATACGCGGCACTCTCCTTGGTGAGGTCAGATAAAGAGGGGGCAGAATATTTGGAGCGAGCCTTTTCGCTCTCTCTTGGCACACCACATGCCTGTCGCAGCTCAGTGAGCAGACTGTGAAAAGCTTATGTAAATGACGAACCGCTCAGATGTGAAATCAGCTCTGTATTAAATTGTTTTGTTCCACTTGTCAGAGCTGATTAGTCTAAAAGCTCTCCAAAAGCTGCACAGGTATTGTGTTGATTGTGTTTGCATAGGAGTATGCACGAAGAGAAGTCTATGGATCACCTCAGGAACGACCATCTGTGCAAGTAGCAGGGTGCAATTGCTCCGTGAAGTGTGATCAGTTATCCCATGGCAGATTAGCTCAGTGGATTTTGAAGATGTTGGCCAAACCCTTGTAGATGCACACTGATTGAAATCTGCCCCCGTATACATCAAGATCCATTTCACTTGTCGGTTTAATAAGAGGCCAAATCAGAGGTCCAATTAGTTTAATGTTAGTACTCTGTCTGAAAATCAGACCTTCCTCCAAGTATCATATGTATAGTGCCGTGCTTACGTTATTAATGCCACTTTTTCACATTTGGTCACAGTACAACCACCAAACTTGAATGGACTATTGTGAAATTTAATGTGATAGACCATAACAACATAGTGCTTAATAGTGGGAGAAAAATTATGAATGGTTTTCATATTAAAAAAAATTGTCTTCAGCCTTCATGAGTCACTTTGGCCTATCCGTCTATATCACAGATTTAGAGACCCACAATTTTTCCCCATTTGTCTTAAGAAACTCACTCAGATCGGACGGAAAGTGTCTTTGTACAGCAAATTTCAAGCCTTGCCACTGTTTCAAAGCTTCATTTAGGTCTGAACTTTGACCAGGCCGTTCAGACACATGAATAGGCTATGCCTCGATCTAAGGTACTCATATCTGTGGATGTGTTTAGGGTTATAAACGTCCTTCCAGGATTGCCGTGGATAGCTCCATCTATCTTCCAATCAGCTCCGACCAGCTTCCCTGTTCCTGCTGAAGATAAGCATCACTACAGCATGATGCAGATATAACCAAGTTTCACTGTGAGAATAGCCGCTTTAGAGCTAGTTTTACCTTCTTTAAAACATTTGCTATGTCCCCCACATGGTTTTGGTGAGCTGAAAAAAAAGACATTCTAAAGCGTTCTCTCAGCAATGGATTTATTCTAGCTGATTTTCCATGAAGGCCAGATTCTCCAGATCTGGGCTTTGGATCCACAATTTTCCTTTTACTTTCCAACTATGGACCAACTTGTGTAGGTCTATAATGTAAAATCCCAAATGATGTTTGTGTTTACAGCATGTGAAAATGTTCAAAAGTTCAAGGGGTTTAAATACATTTTTTAAAGAAATTACCCGCTGTTTATATTTAATTGAGAACACTTCAAACCCAACATATGAGCTCCTCAAACGTTTGATCAGGGGCAGTTAAAAGATTAGAAATGTATTATTTTCTCTCACTGTTTTTGTGAAGTAGTGCATAGGAAACTAATTTGGTGATTTAAGGATAGGGTTTCAGGTTTTAACTTTGGAAAGCATTTACAAATCTGATCACCACAAAAACAGAATTACAGGGTCTTTAAGTGCACTGAAAGTAAAAAATTGTGAGCCTTTCTCCCCCCAAAGTTTCTGTCTTATCTTTGCAGTTGGCCCACACTTGAAATTCTCTGACCAGTCACCGTAAAACGACTACATTAGGCAATCATGCCGCCAAAGTAAACATGCTTTTTGTTGCAGCTGACAGGCTGTGATTGTTATTACAAGCTTCTGAAAGCCTTACAGGAAGTATCTCTGTTGAAATCTCTCCAAGGAAAAATCTCATGCTGCTGGATGTCTTGCCAGAACTATGTACTGTATGTGAGAGGTTCTCTGGGTAAAGGATTGGAGTAGGTCACCTTGGTGCTTAGTCAAGCAGAGGAGACAAAATGTTTAGATACATTTAGAAAAGATTTTACCACTTTGACAGATTCTTCAGTCTGGCACATCCTCTAGCTAGCTGAGCCACAAATGTAAACACACTGCTAAGCTTAATGTGGACTTACTGACCGTAGTGAACACCGTGGCAATAAATCTTAAACCAAAGCAGATTTTTAGTGGTGAAAATGTTACTCCAATAAAGAGAGGCTTGCTGTGATGTGTGATAATTCTATTAACTGAAGCACATCCTTCTCTGACTTTTACAGACTGATTACCTCATCCTCTCTTCAGTTTATCCTAGGGTTTGTCTACTGCACTCCTAAAAAATGCCTGAAGATTTCAAGTGGTAATCTGTATCATCTATTTTTAAGATTTAAAATAGAAAATCAGTATCTAATACTCGTGCTTAATAAATAATGTAACCATGGTATTTCAACAGTTATGATAATGCAATTCTGTTATTTTGATATATAGATTATAGAATATAGGTTCATTTAAAATAAACCCCACCTGAATTCAGTTAAGGTTTTCTATTCCATGTTGTACGGATAATTTATCCTTTTTGTATAGCAGGGCAATATTAGCTGGTTAATTAGTTGAACAGGTAGGTCTGCTCAGGTAGCCAGCCAGAGTATGGCTGTTCAACATTCACGCTGCTTAATGCTTGCCAACTGAAGCTTTTGTGGCAATGTGCACAATGAGGGTCCTGGTGGGATTTGATCCCCAGACTTCCAGGTGAAAATCATGCAAGCTTACCAGTCAGCCAAAGGCATATCCTTGTGGCCAAGTAGCGAGTGCACGTGATCAATCGGAGGTATAGTGACATGACCCCCACACTGTCACACCTTGAAATCGTGTTACCTTGATCAAACTAATGCATGACTCTACTTTAGTTTCCACACAATGTCTGTGACATTTTTCATACTTGTGACAGGTATACAGGTGAAACTCAAACTTTTTTTTTATATTATGCAAAAGTTAATTCCTTTCAGTAATTCAACTTAAAAGGTGACACTAATATATGATATAAACTCATTACATGTAAAGTGAGATATTTCAAGTCTTCATTTGTTACAGTTTCAATGATTATGCCTTATACTTTATGAAAAGCCCAAATTGAAAATCTCAGAAAATTCCAATATTTTGAAAAGTTTAAATGTTTTAGGCTCATCAGTTAATTAATCCAAAACACCTATAAAGGGTTCCTGACAGTTGTGGGAAAAAAACATCATTGCCACCCTCTATAAGGAGGGAAAGCCTCAAATGGCAATTGCAAAAGGATGTTCCCAAAGGTCTGTGTCAAAGCATATACATACAAAGTTATGTAGAAGGGAAAAGTGTGGAAGAAAAAGGTGGACAAGTAGCAGGAATGACCACAGCCTAGAGAGGATTGTCAGGATAAGGTCTTTCAAAAGTTTTGGGGCTCTTCCTACAGATAGGATGAGAAGCTCGGTTAACTAGCAGGGGCTCAAAGTAAGGCAAGGCAAGGCAATTTTATTTGTATAGCACACTTTCAACAAAAGGCAATTCAAGGTGCTTTACATGAATCAGTGATAATGAAACCACATGATTACAAACAAAACATATAAGTTTAACAGTAATCAATCAGTAAGAAAAAAAAATGTAAGTTACAAATTTATGTAATTAATACAAAATCACTTAAAAAAGACATAAAAAAGTAAGAATAGAAATAATACCACAACAATAAAAAATTATTTAAGGAACAAATTTATGCAATTAAAACAGATTAAAACAGATAAAATATAATCGGGTAAAAAAAAAAAACAAGAAGTGATCATAAAGCGCAATTTAAGATTTAAATGCAGCTCTGAATAGTAGAGTTTTTATCTTTGATTTAAAAGAGCTTAGCGATTCAGCGTTTTTGCATTTGTCTGGAAGTTTATTCCAAATTTTGGAGCATAGAAGCTGAAAGCTGCCTCTCTCTTTTTAGTTCTGATTCTAGGGATGATTAGTAAGCTAGAGTTGGAGGACCTGAGTGGTCTGCTGGGTTGATATAATGACAGCATATCTTCAATGTACTTTGGTGCTAAACCGTTCAATGATTTATAAACAAGTAGCAGTATTTTAAAGTCTATTCTCTGAGCTACAGGGAGCCAGTGGAAGGACTTTAGTAAAGCTGCTGCTCCTCGACATAGCGAGGACCCTGTTGAGGTGGTACGGGCATCTGGTCAGGATGCCTCCTGGACCTCCCCCACTTCCCACCTCCAGTGAGGGGTTCTGGGATAAGACACGGTGGAAGACCTAGGATATACCAGAGGGTATTGGATGCCCCCTAAGGAGCTGGCTTGCTGGATGGATGGATGGATGAAATCTACTTATACTTCTTTATACATTCATTAGAAGTAATACACTGCCTTCAATGGTGTAGAGTTCAAAAATAGCATTGGGTATTGAACATTTTTCTTGGTATTTCTATCAACAAATATTTGGATTTTCATTATCACAATTTGTTGAAGATACTGAAAGAAACTTAGTCTGTGAATCAGGATTCTTCAAGTCCCCCTATCCTGACCTCAGAAGCTACTTAATATATCATGTTTTATGCTGGACAGTGGCAATATCCGAAACTTAAAAATTAAAATGAACTGGTAGTTTGTTAAACTTTGTTTTTTTTTAAGGTTTGGTCGATCTCCTTTTCTCTGACGATGAGTATTTCAAAGTAGGGTTTTCCTAAAACTAGGCCCAGTCAAGAACCCACCAGTTAGCTTAGCGTGGGACCAGTTTTTATATGTTAAATGTCACAATGAGCATGATATGATTTAATTGACTATATTTGTCTTATATGTTCGATTTCAGATTTCACTAAAACTTTTTGTAGCTTAACAAAAAAAACTTTACATCAGCACTTTTACTAACAAACTCTTCCATGTGTAACAGCATGAGCAGAAAACCTAATTATTTTGTGTTATCTAAACAGAATATCTCCAAACAATCTGAAAGTCCTGGCCCAGCCTCTGATTATTCCTTTCATCAATTTGACCTTTAGTTCTGGGTCCTTGTTCAGGAAACAATTAAACTTATGACGATTTGCAGAGTTGATTTCTAAGCACAAGTAAAGAGCGGGACTTTATTGCTTTTAATCAACACCATACAAGGCGCTAAAGTAACAAAGTCTTTTCTCGTCCATCTACCAAACAGGTAATCAGAAATCTAGTGATTCCATGAAGCTTGCTAAATGGGCTCAGATGGTACAGCTTTGTTCCACCACAGCAGGCACATAGCTGCAGTGAGGAGTTGTGTTTCACACTTAAACAGATTTAATTTGCTTAATCTACTGTTTACCTCCGACCACAGAGGAAACTGAGAAGAGCCAGTAGTGAAAAATCTCCCATAGCTCATTGGAAAAAAGCCTCCAGCGTTTTTAAGTTGTGTGCATTTACTCCTAATATCCAATAACAATGTCACTGTTGGGAAGGCGCAAAGGTTGAAAATGAATTCTTTTTTGCTGCGGATCGCTCATCAGGCAGAACTAATTTGTAAACTAAAAACTAAGAGGAAAATTAGCTGTTTCAACACAGGAGCGAAGGACTATTTAGGTTCATTTGACAGCAGTTTAGCAGCAAAGCGTTCTTAGAACTTCTTGGTGTCCAGTGCAAAGGCTGTAACATGTCTCTTATCTCACATTTATTTTACATGGTTCAGGGTGAATTACACAATTATGTTGAATCATTTTTTTTTTTTTTTCATTAAATCAAGGATATGGCTTTCTCCCAACGAAAGACAAACTATACCACAACACAACCAGTTAAGAACAGTTATGGGTTTTGTGATGGTATCTGCAAGCAACAATGTAAAATAGTCCTCCTTTCACAAAATAAAGGGTCCCTCTTTTTCTCACATATTGGGATTTTGACCTATAATCAAATTTCAAGAATATGTGACCTACAGAGGTCATGAGAATAGCTGCACAGGAAATATCAGAATGGTGTCTGTTGTTATGGCCTGGCACAGCACTAAAGTTGTACTTCAGCCCCTATGGCGACCTTTTCCTCACCCTCAGTTTTGGTCTATATACACAACCTTCTGGTTTTGTTAAAATAAACCAGCAAATGAGAAGTGTGTCTTTATAAGATTATTTAGATGCAAAGAAAAGCATCAGTAGAACACCTTTTCGATGCATTTTCTGTGTCCTCTACACAACTTTTGGTCAACTTTAAACTCTCTGTGGATTTTTATGGCTTCCTTTTAACATTGATTTTCTTCCTTGTACTCATTCATAAGGGCTGCACAACAAAGCACGGGTGGGTTTCATTTACTAATTCAGTGACGTCATGGTTTGTATTAGTTGTACTACACTTCATTTTGGGGTATCAGAAGAATGTAGTATGAATACAAATGCAGTCCACGCCTTCCAAGTTATTTCAACTATGATATGTATCATTTTGTAATTTGGGTGTTGGGCAATCAAATAAAATCCTAATAAAATAAACTCACATTTCTTCTTGTAACATGAGAAAGTGAGGAAAAGTTCTGAGGGTGTGAATACTTTTGCAAGCCACTGTGCATTTAAAAACACATTTTAGAAAAATTGGAGCCAAAATGTAATTTATTTTATATACTAATTACACTTCCTGTAGCATCTGCAGTTCACTGTACTAGACTTATTTAGATTCAAGGAGGTGAGCATTCAGACTACTACACTGTAATAAATGGTGGACTCATTGATTAGTCCACACAGCATGATGAGCATAAACATGCATATGATCATGGAGGAGATCTTTTATTTTGCTGGGAAGGCCTTTCTAAGATAAAGTAAAATCACAATCTACAGGTATTACAGCAGCAGGTGATAAAATCACCCACCTGCAGTCCAGAGCTGTCATCGCCTGAATGCAGTTTGCCAGTAATGACATGCCAGTAATGACATGCTGTAACAAGAAATACAGCAAAGGAGACCTTGAATAGCTTAACTCTATATTAAGTAAGGCTTGGATAAGGTTTAACTTTCAAAAACACAGCAATTACTCTTGCCCACTCCAAAAGGTTTGCAGGGTGTGGAAAATGTGTAGAAAGTGGGTAAACGTACACTCCAAGACCGCAAATGTATTTGGTGTCGAATAAAGCACATGATGAAAAGTTGGTGAGACTCATATCAGAATTTTTCAATGTATTGTCAATAAAACCAAACACCTTACTGAATATGCCTATTAAAGATGTGGAAGTAAATCTGAGAGAGGTCTACAAGCTCATTAAAGGAATGAAGGGAATTTAATAAACCCCTAACCAAATTATCAGAAAATGTTTCAACTGGAATCTTCCATATTGGAGAGCATCTGAAAGGATATTGCCAACCCCTGTAATGTACTGTACTTTGGCTAAGTCCAAAAGAACCCGAAAACACAAACAACAAATGGGGATGTATTCTGTATTGTGTCTGTTTGGACCTTAGTCCTGTCATTTTTTCCCGGTGAATCTACATTATACAAGGAAAATTTATGAGTATGCATGTGTCAAATTGCATGATGAATACACCTCAAGTACTACAAAATAAGAAAAAATGATTCAAGAAGACCGAAATGGAAGAAATAAACTAGATACAATAAGCAGATTTGGGACTGAAAGGCAATGTACCAGGGCACTTAAATCAACCTTTCTGTAATTGAAAATGACTTAAAGTTCAGTTTACAAAAACATAATCTTCCTTTATTGTTGTTAAGGACAGTGTGGAGAAATTAGAGTAGAGCAAAGCTGGATGTATGGGAGAGTGTTTTGGGACTGGGAGTGGGCAGAAAGCAAGGAAATTGGCCCTGTTGATGTGTGGCCAGAAAGATGGAGAAGGGGGAAAAGAAAGAAAGAGAGGTAGTAAAGAGATTGCAGCACTACGTCTGGAGGGCTCCCAGCATAAAGCAGGTCTTTGAAAAGGGCAGACAAAGAGAAAAGGTCTCCACCAAATACCTGAAAGAATGTTGAGAGGAAAGAGGAGCGCGGCCAGAAGGAGATAAGGCAGTTAGCCGCACACCGAGGCAGCTCCTGTGTCATTGGATCAGGTTACCTCGGCACTCATGTGTGTCTTTGCTTGTGCTCATCTGTGCGCCGGTCCATCTAAGGTTGGGACTGGCTCTGCTGACATTCCAGAGTGGTCTACCTCTGTTCACGGTCCAGCGAGGCCGTTGACAAAGACGCGATGGGCGATGCGATGTGTGGCGCCTACCGGGCGAGCCCAGTTTGGCGTGTCAGCACGCGGGTCGCAGACCTGAACCACAACGCCTTGCCAGACTTCAGGGTCGAAGAAGGATAAACAGCAGGAATTGGAGAATATCTGTCCCCATGTGCCGATTTTTCAAGCTCCTCTCCTGGGCTTCAAAGCATCCCAAGATGAGAGGCTGCTTTGAAAGTGATTTTGAGACTGGGCTTTATCTCTATTTGGGAAATCACCCTCAAGCTATTTTGCAAACTCAGGTACCTTTCAATACAGTAACAGCCTCAGGGTAAAGACTCCCTCAAAGCTGTTGCAGCAACAAACCAAAATGAGTTCTCAAGCTGCTTCTTCCTGCGTCAGTATGACAACGGCAGCAGACCCTCTAGGATATTAAAAGTGGATAATATGAGTATCGAAACAAATCTGAGCAGTTATTAGTTGTGATTGAGGTCTGATAGCAATTAGTCTCGCTCCGCCACACAGGCTGACTCCTCTAATGATGTCATTGGCCTTGCCACCTCCCAGAGGTCAAAGTGTCCATGTTAAACCATGCGTAATGGTTCCGTGTTTAGACTACAAGGGCCTGTCCGGCTAAATGGAGATGGATCGCTTCTTTTTTTTGCTGCCGACGGTGTGTGTTGCTTCAGATGATATGGCCCTCAACATGATATTCAGTTGATTAAATCAATACTCCAAGGAAATGTGGGGTGGGCTCAATTTCAGTTCAATAACAAGATGGGGTTTAGGTCTGCATGCACACGCATGAGCCAGTCCGTGTGCACCCTTGAGGGGAGGATGCACGTGAGACACAAAATAATAAGGGACTAGGACGGCAGGTTTGTTTGCAATATGCCTCCGAAATAGGGTCATCAGGAGAAAATGCGTGCCTTCGCAGAGGTTTCCCTGATCATCTGAATCTCTTAAAAAATAGAAATCTCTTCACCTATCAGTGATGACAGACTAGATGATTGTGGTCATTTAGCACCCGCGGTTTCCAAATTATAAGGGAGGATCGAAAATCACAGACAGCTCGGTAGGCTCATGCAAAAACAGAGGGCATATGTTTCCATTTTCCTCGGCTCTCACTTTAAATTTGGTCAATGAAGAAGCACAAACAGCTGCGGAAGTGTTGGTGGAGACGTGACATGAAAGCAATTCTAGATAGAGAGGGAAATTATGGAATTATTACCGACCAAATGGCCACGAATTTGTGTTGTATGTTACATGTGTTAGCAGAACAGGTGCTCCCCTTGCGTAGGTTAACAAATGCCTGCACACCATTCCTAACACACACACACAGACACACACACACACACACACAAATCTACAGAAAAAATGTAGTAGACCTCAGAACAAGGAGAATTTATGCTTTTTTATTACCTATGTGTTTTCTGTTTTTTTCTCTCCTTCCTTCTTTCACTCCTTTCTTTCTTCTTTTTCTCACCCCTGCATTGACCCATAGCAACCCCCAGTCTAATGACCGGTGCAGTTCGCCACTTATTAAAGGTGGCCAATTAACCAGAGGGCCCGGAGACACTTTCATTAGATGACTTGTAAAGGTCTATTTTAGTCTGGGTTTTAAGCAGAAACACAAGGGAGGCAGACAGAGTGGGCACTTGGTGCTGAACCCAAAATGCTTTTACAGTGCCTTGCAAAAATATTCAACTTTTTTACATTCTGTCACATAACTCACATAAGTCTCATTCACAGTTTGACACAAGCCTTGTAGAGGACCCAGAAAAAAATGTGGAAGAAGGTACTCAAGGCATTAAGAGCAAAATGTGTGGTAGCAAACCAGAGCCCTGCAGAGAACTGTCGAGCAGTTGCTCAAAGTAAAAAACAAAAAAGGGGCACATATAGCAATATTTTAAAATGGCTTACAACAACATAACTTATAGTGTATCATCCTGAATAGCAACAACCAATATCCATCAATAGAATTAATAGAGTATCACAACATAATATATCAACGTCATCAGTAGAGGACCATGCAAAGCCAAAGTAGCCTGTTATTTTATCTGAAGAGGCGCAATATTGCTGTTGAGATGCTGCTGCTGGGATGTGTTGATCAAAAACGAACATTAAAAAGACCATAGGATAGCTCGTAGCTGATTAAACCAGTTTTGCAAAGTATATGGAATAATTAATCTTGAAGCTTTTTCTCATTAAATAAAACTGTTTGTTGCCGTATTCCTCAGAGTTAGATAAGGGATAAAAATGCATTTCATAAACAACCCAATCATTCCCCTGATCTGGTAGCAGTCAATTTGCTTTAGCTTAGCATAAATGTTAACGGTAACTACTAGATTGCAAATTTGTACTAAGGGGTGGAATATCCCTTTAAAGATCTAAACAGCTTAGAGAGACAAACTCTACTATTTATAGTAGTGTTACCTACTCTGAGGGGTTAGATTTTTTTAAAGTCAACAGATAAAAATAAATTGATATCATTGGCACATAGCACAGAGCTGAAATGTTAATAAAACATCAAATAATTTATATATTAAAATAATACATATTCATTTGGATACGTTTTGTTAACCTTTTCACATGTATAAATATCAATTTGGGGACGTTTTTATTGTCTACATGGATACACAGTAACCAAATATATTATGTGCCAGTAAAAAAACAAAAAAATAACTAATCTCAGGTCCCAGCCTCTGACCATGATTGGTAGATGTACTCATTCAATTGTAAACTGTCCTTTTAAAATAAATAACTCATTGGGAAAAACACCACAGCCCCCCAGCTGAGGAGTGGAGGCAAAGGCACAGTGAGCATCGGTTAATGCCATCATATGACTGACAGCAGACAGATAATTTCATTCAGCTAAATTGTTATTATTAAATTGTTATTCATAGTTAAATATTGGTGTTGAGGCCCTCAACTTGAGGAGCACAGACAGGCCTCCACAGGTATGCATGCAGGTGCCAGAATTAGGCTGTCGGAAAGTATTTCCTCACCAGGGATGGCCAAGCACCCAGCCAGATTTGAATGGGAAGATGGATGGAGCTAAAAACACGATAATCGTGGAAGAACAACTGTTAAATGCTTGTAACTGTAATTGCCTTGACATGTGTTTCTACAAAATATTGACTCAGTGGGATTGATTACAAATGCATGACATACTTTCAGATTTTTATTTGCAGTTTTGACTACCTAGTTTAACTTTTTTACTTCAAAATGGGGCATTATTTTGTGTTGATCTCTTACACAAAGTATTTATAGAATACATTTAAATTATTGGTTGTAATGCAAAGAATTTCAAAGACCACACACGTGAATAGTTTCAGAAGGCACAGTAGATCCTGAAAGTGGAAGAAGAACCTACAGAGACTTGTTTGTTTTGTTTATTTGTTTTGTTGAAATGGAATCTAATGGTATTTTATGGAGACACACACAAACCGTTGGGGGGAAAAAATGTTGAAATTGCTGAACAGAGCACAGAAAATGAGATCTCATGAGGGGGTGAGATGAAAAACAGAGCCATCTGCATGTAGAGGTTGGCTCTCTGAAGATGATCTGGTCCTATTTCAGTCCTCTACATCACTCCCTTTTACTGTAAATCAAGTCAGAGGGTTCCTTCCCCCTGTCTCTAGGTTTCATGAGCACTCACACACGCTGCTAGACAAACGTGCGCTTGTGCAAACACAGGCGGCGAGTGCACAGGAGTAGGGGAGAATGTTTTTCCCATTTCTGTAACATATCAGCGTGTGTGCGTGTCTGGTTTTAAGCGGAAAGCGTCTACTTGGTCCCAGGCCTCTGGAGTCATCAGCCTGTGAAGGTCAAGTCCGATTCAGAGAGAGACAAGGCAGATTGGCATGGAAATGGAATCCGCTGTCTCTGTGCCAAACGTCCAGACTGACTGACTGACTGACTGACTCCCCTCAGCCCTCTCATCCCATCCGAGCCCTATCCTCTCATCACACCGTCCACTCCTCCTCCTTCCCGTGTGGCCTGCCTTTGCATACCAATATCGGAATAACACAGCAGAGGGGAACAGCTCTGTTTGATGATCGTAATGTCAAACAATGTCTCTGTGAAGAGGAAGCATGAATCCAGCTGTTAGTTGCTACAAGGAGCCATCTGCTTGAATCAGAGCTGTCTCTTCTCGTTGCTTCTCTGTGTGTGGCAGATTCTGCCTTCTCTCAATTCTAAGCAGCTATTTTTCACCAGGAAAAAAAAGGGGGGGGTGCACTCGCAGAACCGATCAATTCATAAACAGCTGTTTTTTGGAGAGATTATTCTCATATTTGTTCAATCTTTATAGAATGAGTCAAGGTGACACAAATCAGAAACTTTACAGATCTGTTAATGGCTTGAAACAAAGTATGTATTAAATTAACATTGCAAACATTCCACAGTGTATTTTATTCTACTAAAAAATATCTATTAATAAGGGAAAACCCAATTTGAATGTATTCAAAAATTTGTGTACCATGACCTTTTTCTAGGGCAAACATGTGCTGTGCCAAAAACAAAAGATTGAAAAATGCTGGTCTAGGCAACAGAGGAAAAATGTTATTTTCCTCCTGTCATTTGCAGCCACAAATTCCTTGCAAACTGAAAGTAATATGGTGATCAGTTTTGTGTTTCTGTTGACCGGAACCCTGTTCTGTAGGACAGCAGAGAGGAATAATAAAACACAACAACAAAAGAAACATTACGAACTTAGAACTACACAACCACAACACATAAATAGATAAAGACAATAACAGCATAACTGAAAAGCTCATGGTACTGATTATTACAAGATTTAGTTGTGATAACCTCAGCCCACCGTAAAATACTGTGTGTGCGCATGAGCATGCTCGTGCATATAAGGTTTCTCCATGCGAGTGTTCAATAGCTAGAGTGAGGAGCCATCTATCTGCCCCCGAGGAAGTGACGCAGGCATGAAGGAAATCGGAGCCATAGACATGGAAAGGACTCCAGAGGCACAGGAGCCCCAGGCGGGCCCATGTAGGGTTGACCATAATACCCAAGGGGAGTAAAATACAAACAAAAAAAACACAACAAGCCTCCGCCACAAATACTATTGTCTATGTGAGCGGCGGCCATATAGAAATTCAAACTCAAAACAAAAAATAAATAAATCTCCAACTTTCCAAGAGGGAAGACTGACTTCGGGGGTAATCCAGATGATTTTTCCCGATGGAAAGTCGTAATTTCCGAGTGCCGACTTCAAATGAAACGCATTATATACTGTATTTGGGAGATGTTTAATGCTGTTTGTTTTGATGTCACATGGGTTTAGTTACAGGAGAAAAATATATTTTTCAACCATCTTATACGATATATTTAGAGTTAAATACCTTTTGCTGTTGCTTGTTGTTTATCTGAGCCTCTGAAAGGCGGGGCAGTGAGAAGAATGAGAAGATCACTGTATCTTTCAAACTAAAAGCTTGGAGTTAAAATATTTTAACATCAAATATTTCTTTTCCTCTCTGGTTTCCCAATGTTGAGGGGGAGAAGTACAACATCCCCCCCATCGCACCCCCCCTGGTTCCTATGCCCTAGGGAGGAGTCATCAGTTGTGGTAAAAACATTGATGACATGGCTCATTGCCGAGGATGCCATTGTGCCAATGGGCAGAAAAATCACTCAAAAAAAATGTATATCACTTTTGAGCTTTTCATTTGGGATTGGGTACCACCTTGTCTTGTGCATGGTGTGTACTGATTTCACACCTTGGCTAGCTAATGAAGTTGGTATCTGATTCCTTTTCGGCTCTCAATTAAATTTGGATGGTGTTTAATCAGTTTTAAATCAAAATATCACACTCTTCTCATTATTTTCCCATGACAGACAGGTTCTCTCTCAAGTCACTTTTAAGCAGACATTTAACACAAAAAGAAAGAATGCAGACACTGCACTAATCAATTTCTAAACTGCAGCATTTATGTGAAACATTTGAATGTTTGATAAACCTTTGTGGAATGAGTGAAGTCACATTAATATTTTAGTTTTACAAACTGTTTGGCACAAAGTAAGCTGTTGAAAAGTGCGGCTGTACTTCTTGGCTTGCTAAAGCAGATTCAGGATGCTATTTTGTGCTAAATTAATTTTGGACTGCATTGCTTTAAAAAGCTTTAGCTCAATATCATCCTTTCTGAGGCCAGAGGAGTAGCAAATTAGTGCCACTCGGGTAATATTGTCAAGCTGAAAATACTCTTGGTGATAAAGACTAGATTAATAAAAAATGTAATAGCAATTAATCTGCAGGATTTATTGTACCTGCTAACTATGAATCTTAGATGTGATCTTTGTGTTTCTTATGATGAAATATAAATGAAAACCAAGTAATTAAGATTTTTGTCTGTCAATAATTAATTGATTTACTGGATGTTTGTGGTCCTACATTGCAATGAAATGTTGAAATCACCGTGAAGGCCAAACAGTTGGTTAATAAAAGACAAACACTTTGTGTTACATCTTCCATTTTAGATAGGTTTTTAATTTGTATGTAAAAAAAAAATTGCCATGAAATTTTTTTAGGTTTTGATCTGCATGACCGGACGAATTTCGTTCTTTTTTCGGATTGTAGTCGGGCCACTCTGAAAACCCCTGACCCATACCGGTCAAACCTGAAATGACTATTCCTCCACTAAGCAGAAAATCTCTAAAACCCTGTTTTAGATTTATCAAACATTCATTCTGTTTGTGAAATCACAGGAAAAATCTCATTCTTGTGATCCCAAAATGGTGTTCTGGACATGAGGCGAATAAGGAGGGGTTTGCCCCAGGCAGCAGTCTTGCTAGATCTGCCACTGAGCCTAATCGCTGTGCTTGTTTGTGTGCCAGCATGTGTGTGTGTGTGTGTGTGTGTGTGTGTGTATTAGATATAATGAGCATGCGCTTTTGATGTGAATGAGAGCAGCGAAGCGTGAGATGAGTATGTGCTTGCTGGTATGGAACGAGTCCTTGCACTTCCTCGACTGTTGAGGATTTTTAGACAGGACGATGTGTGTGTGAGGTAGAGTTAGGGGGAGTGCTCACCACACTCAAATGGTTCCCTGCCCTTCATGAATATTCACCCCCCACCCTAAACTATCCCACCTCCTCCAAGCTCCACTGATGTCCCACTGAAGCTAACTTGCAAGCTAGAAAACAAGTTGGCCCTGTAACATTCACTTCCTCAAAGCTATCCTTACAGTTGCAAAAGAAGAAAAAGAAAAAAAGAAGAAAGGAAGGGGGTTGTGTGTACCGTAGGTCGTCCTTAAAATGCAAAGCATTGCTGGTCTGGAGGCAGTTACAAAGCGCAGATGAGTGAAATGGTCTTGATCTCATGTGGCACTCTCAGAACTAGGGCAGCACTTAGGTCACATGTTTAGGTCAGTCACCCTTCACTAAGGGATTCTCTAATGCATCCTGTCAACTGCTGTGTAGCCACAGCATTGCAGGGAACGGTGGGGGTGGGAGGGTGAAGGAAAGCGCTTGTGATGTTTCCCTGCTGCTCCATCTTGGTTTTAATTTCTCAACCGAACATTCGTTGCGAATTAGGTCCTAATAAAAATCCCGCTCAGCTCTCCTCGAGTCGGGGTGACATTGAGAGATCCTTCGCCTTGCCACCGGCTGAGAGATGTTAGTCTGACTATGTCATTGTCGAGAAAGATTTCTTTCTCCATTTCGCTGGCACGCACACTCGCTGGCACGCACACTCACACGTATACACACATGATGCGGGCACACACTCATACACTCTGTGGGCATCGTTCTGCTCTGCCACCCCCCCTCCCCTCCCCTCCCCCACAGATGTTACGCAGTATTTAGGTCAGTTGGTTTGCAGATGGGTGGTCAACGATGCCTGCATCAGCTTGGGTTTCCACACACTGACACAATAGGCCAGTCAGTGCTCAGTGGCCACCCTGATGGGACCGGAAAGGGAGCTCTTGGTGATCAAATTGGACGGCATTAACTTAAAGATACCCAACAGCATTAAGGTCCAGTTTCTGTATGACTGTAGCTGTGGGTATGAGACCATCCACGGTACAGTAAAACTTTTGAGATAAGATCTGTGTTAGATTATGCACAGTGCTCTTCATGATGGTTAATTTTACATAGATTTTCTTCATTTACATTTTTGCATGCTATTGTGACTGACTTCCAAAATGTTTAATTCAGCTTCATTTCAATAGAAAATACATATAAGTACAGATAAGTTTAGTGGAAGGAAGATAAGTCTCTTTACAATGGACAGTTTTTGCACGTAAACCTTTGGCAATTCTTTTTTGAAAAAACAGCTCAAGCTCAGTTAGGATGACAGAGAGCACCTGTGAAAAGCAGATGATGAGACAAATTTTCATTTGAATTCAGGTCTAGACCCTCATTTATCAGCCATACTCACGCAAAGATCTGTGCACATTTCATGCATAGTAAATATTATACGCATTGTGTGGTATTCACCATTTTGTACTTGTGTGTAGAAATTTTCCTAAATGTAAGTACAGTTCCATGCATATGCACAGCATCTAGTGGTAGAATGGGGGAACTGCAACACTGAAACAACTTGACATTGATAGAATATTTCTCTCATCCGTTAATCACCTCCACCAAGGAGCTCATGTTGGCATCTGTCTTTATGCAAAATACTTTAAAAAAAGTTATGGATGGATTTGGATAAAACCTTCAGGAAACTATAGAAATGTACCACAGAATAAATTATGCATTTGGTAGTTATCATGAATAAATATCCAGTAAATTGCAATCTAGGGGGGTGCTTCACGGAGGTCTGCACTCTCTGTGGACTTTTCTTACTTTTCACATCAAATATTTCAGTTTAAAAGGATTGATTGTCGCTGTCTTCATGCGTACTGTTGATACCCGAAGCAGTGTCTCCGATTACGTATGGCCACACGTGCAAATTGTGATGACCTGTGCAGCCTCAGAAGTTCTGGCCCAGTGACAGAACAGCATACCCATGAAAATGACATAGGTTCGGTTAATGCGCATGCGCAGCAGTGACATTCATACTTTTTCCCTTTAGTGTTTAAAATCAGTTCAAATCGACTTGAATTATATATATATTTTTTAGGTTTAGATTGAGGCATTTAAAAGAATGAATTTCTGTCCTTCTGTGACCTTAGGGTTACTGCATAAAACTTGGGTTGGTTAAGATTGACTAAATAACTCAATTTATGGTATGCTAGATTGACAGAACACCATCCTGGCGGATTTGTGTGTGTGTTCAGTTTGATACTGAACCATTTTTTTCTTTATTTCCAACAGAAACCTCTTCACTGTCCTAACAGCATTTACCGCCTCTGTCGTTTCTTCCCAGGCAGAGTTTTTTTTTTCTAATGGTTACCCCAGAGCTGAAAGAACAAAACAGCGATGTTCGGGACAAATTTAACCGATTTCCTCAGAAGTAATGAACAGCAAATAAATTATTATTTGCCACATTTTTTTTTTTTTTTATGTCTGCGGTGTGCTGGAAGGAGAGAGACACAAAGCCAAGAAAAGGATTAAAATTATTTTAACTTGCTTATGACAAATTTCAAAAAGTCTGTTCTTCATGATTATTTTTTCCCCCACTTATGTTTCATCTCAATCTCTGTGTCACTGAAATTCCCTTTTTTTGCTCTCTTGGCCATTATTTTTGCCAGGATTCATGCATGTGTCAGAGGATGTGGGTTATTACCAAATATAGTTAATTAAAGGCCATTCTAAACAGATAGGTATTCGTTGATCTTAAACTTTGTCTCGTAGCTGTGGCTTTATCTTTAGGGCTATTGTGTTGTTGGAACCTGACCCTCGTACCCAGAGTTGGATCTTTTGTAGAATCTAACAGGTTTTCATCAAGGTAAACTCTGAATGCTAGTGATTGCATTGGATTTCAAGTACTATGATAAAGGAGCCTGAAAACTAAAACACTGTATTTTATATTATCATTTTTTAAATCTTCTCTATGACCATGTATAGTTTTGCTTCCACTTTATACTCATGCCCTGCTATATACTACTCTAGAACAGTGGTGTCCAAGCTTTTGCTGTGTGGCAAAATTGACAAGTTCCTAAATGTGCCATATTTATTGAAGCTAACAAATAATCTTAGTTTCAAAGCATAAAGTGTCTCCCAAATTTGTCCATTAAAAAGAAACATGTTCTTGGTTTAGCTAGGTAAGGATGCCAACAACTAAACACTGAGGCTTAGTCAATGGATTAAGTCATTTTTTAATATTGTATTTATACAATATATTTATTATAATATAATATTTATTTCTTTTATTTTATTTTGAGGTGAAACAAAAATACTGTAGCATGTGAAAAACGGGAAAAAAATAACATACATTTGGAATTCAACTGTAAAGAAGCCTGAAATATTTTAATAAACAAACAAGAAAAATCATGTTGCAAAGATGTTTCAGGAATGCCTTTTTTTGCTGTACCATGATTTATGAATATTTTTTTGTCTTTTTGCCATTTTCAGTGTCTGTTTTTACAAAAATAAAGTTTTTTTTCTCTCTTGTTGACAGTCTACTTGACATTTGTAACATAAGGCGAAAGAAGCATCTTTTCAGACACGTTCCTCTTGAATATTCATATAAAACACTCCAGACACTTTATTTCATTCTCCTGTTATGCATGTTTTTTTCTCTGGATTCTGGCTGTTGTTTTGGATTGAAATTTAGTTGCTTATAAAGCCTTTCCAATTTGATGTATTTCTGTTTTTATATTAGATTATTTTACTATTAATTTCTAATATTAGGTTTTTATGTGGTTTTTTGTTTATTAAAGTTGCCTACATAAACAAACTTATGAGTTTTTTCTTTTTGTTATTTAAATACTTTTTTTACAGTCAAGCTGGAGTCCAACACGTTCACCTTTTTGAGTCAGCCTCTTAGGTTATAATTTCAGACTGAATTTCTTGTCCTTTGCAAACATGTCACTCACCAAGGTCGGAACACAAATAGAGTAGCCTCAAAACAATTGTAGATGCATTTTCACAAACACCAATAATACCTAAGGGAGCTAAGAACTATTACTTAAAAGTATAAATGTCTGCCTCTATTTTCTTTTATAATGTTAAACATCAAGGGTAGTTTGAGTGAAAGGGAGAAAATGGGAGAGACAGTGAGAACCAGAGCTTCAAGGCATAATACTGTAATTGGAAAATTGTGCAAATGCATTTTGTAGTCATGTCATATAAATGGCCCGTGCAGATAATGCCTGAGATTCAAGGCATGGCCTAATTGAGAGGAGGAGATGGAGGAGCAGAAGAGTGGGGATGCTGAAGGGGGCGAAATCAACTGCGAGTTTCTTTAAATTGGTTAAAGGAAATGTGGATGGAAATGGGATGTTTTCAAAGATGTGGGTGGGAGGTAGCTGCACCTCTTTAAAAGCGAAGGAGGGGTTAGGAGAAAAAAAATGATGAAATGATTCCCACTTTCTTTCTAGGTCTTCACACCTGTGACCCAGCAGCCAGCCATCAGTGGCTATTTTTCCAGTGAGCGTGTTCGTTCTTTTGGGGATTTCTTTTTCTTTCTTTCTCTCATGTGTGCAAGACTCTTTGGCTCTCTCTCAGACACTGTATGATTGATGAGTTGCGGTTAGACCTGGATCCCCGCCACAGCCCGGGCCTGATCAGGCATGTTCTGGTCATAACAATGCCATCAATATGTGCCTGACGGCTGGGAGCGATCATAGGTGTGTGTGTGTGCTTGTAATGAAACATAAAATTGAAAGATACCATAACCCAGTCAAGCTAGATGCATGGGTGGAATTTCCGCTTCCTGATCCTCTTGAAGGGATTAAAGTGGAGGGCTGTTTAGATATGGTCCCCCTCGCTGATTGGGATTTGAAACACATTAATTAGCCCTTTCATAAGTGATCTACAGTATGTGTCACTGTTTGACAGATGAACTCTCTTCTTGTGGTTTTTTTGTGCTCGGTTTCCATTTTCTTTTTGCCATCTCAGGTTTCCCCTGCAGTTCAGAGATTGACCAAAAATCTGCTTGATATTTGATGAGCAGCACTTGATGAAAGGCATTAGCAGGCCTGCATTATTTATGAACGGGCGAGTGATGCATTAACTCATCAAATATGTATGTGTACATTACATGAGAAAGAACATGCCCCACTGCATGTCATATTGATTCTGGTGTGAGTTACGGGCCTCCTGGACGGACTTCATGAGGAAAGCACACCAGGAGGTCGAACACTTAAGAAGCAGATCTGACAGACCCTCTCCCCGGATGCCCGGCTGCAGCTGAGGAGTTGCACAGGTTTAAAGTTACTCACCTCTGCAGATCAAGAGCTGAGACTGCACATGCAGCAGATTTTGCGTCGGCAGAGCGGAGTGTGAAATAACGTGAGGGAGGGGGTTGGGATTGGAACCAGTGCCAGCTACCAGTGTTCTTAAATTCTTTCCCTCATCTGGTTCCCTGTATCACTTTACTCCTCCAACTTTGTTTTCCATTCGTGGCTTCGCAAGCTGTACCGGCCCTTTCAAAACAGAAAACGCAGGCATGCAATGGGAGATAATGGACAACCTGTTGGCGATCAAAAATAAATAAAATAAACAAAGTAAAAAAAGAAAAAGAAAACAGAACAAGAGGCTATAATATTTGCCTCCTCGCCCTAAACGTTCTGGTTTAAAGCTTACATTCACTGGTTCTGACAGTTTAAAAAGGAAATTCTAATTCTGCTCTTAAATAAAAAATGCAGCTTTGCTTGTTTTTTGGCTCCAGTGCCATGAAAGAGAATCATCTCTGGTAATTTATCTCTTTTTTTATTTAAAAAAGAAAAGACAAACCTAAAGATAGGAGAGCATTCATGGTCCTTGTAATTCATTCTTGTTGGGAAAAAAAATGCTAAACTGCCTCAAAAACCCTGGCAGCTGTTGCTTTCCCAGGTGACTTATTTTTTTTATGAAGACATTAGAGCAATCATGTTGAGTGGTGGAAAAAGAAGAAAATAAAATAAAGTGTTTATAATGTAGTGCTTTGGGGGAAAATATTCATACCTCTTTAAGTTCTTCCTATTTTTACCAGAATCAAAAAGCTGAGTCTGTTTTTTTGTTTGTTTTTTGGGAGGGTATATTTCATATTTACCAGCTTTGCACATTAAGGGCGCTTTCACATGGTACGGGAGTCCGTACTCGGGTACGGTATTTGGTCAAAATCCACTTATTTCGTACCATGTGAACACAGACTGTACCGTGCCAGAATACGGCCAGAGAGACCTGCCTTTGAGGTAGTATCCGAGTCCAGGTACGGGCGGCCACGTATCATGTGAACACAACCCGTACTCTGGCCGCACTCAAGACAATAGACGCGCTCCACGCGGAAATGACGACACCGCCGGCCGAAATTACAGAATCACCTCGCGACCATACAAATACCAAAACAACGCGATTCAAGCATCCCACAGCAACACAGCAGATTACAAAACGGCGGGTTTACTACAACACTCACCCTGTAGATGGCTTCAGGTAGCAGCTGACCAGTAGACCAGTTTGTTTACATTCTAGCCTGTCGCTCGTTTTATGACGTCGGTACTTCTCACTCCCTTGTTTGTTGGAGAACTACAGACTTATTTGTATACCGCCACCTGCTGTTTATTTGTAGTAAAACACTGGATTCAAATACGGGCAGAGATCCGTGACATGTGAACAGAAAAAATTAGCATTTTCTCTGGCCGTTTTCTGGTACGGCCACACATGTGAAAACGGCCTGAGACACTAACAAAGCCACATTCTATTTTGTGATTAATTTAAATTGGATTTTGGACTTTCACTCAACCGTTTTAACATATGAATATACTTTAATTTAACCCAAGGGTGTCAAAATCCAGTCTGTGATGTTTTTTTTGTTCTGCAAAATATGCTCCAGGGTGAGATGGCTTGAATGGCCTCCCAAGCACGCACTACAAAAAACGATTTTTCAAGAAAGTAAAAATCCTTTAAATTTGGACATTCTTTTCTTATTTTTTAAAATGTAATCTCTCATGTCAAGACGTTTAAACAAAACAAAAAATCAGTTTCTCCATTGGTAGAATTTTTAGTTTATTACAAGCAAAAACTATCTTGATTTGATTTTTTTAAAACTTGTTTCTACAGTAGCATTTTTGCAGTGTGCATTCAAGTTCCACACTCCTACTAATGACATAGTTATTTGATTCATGTCTGTTGAAGCAGAGCATCTAAAAGTTACAGGAAAATAGCCATTAGATCTTGATACCCCTTGTCTGAACCTGTCTATATATCTAGAACCATTGTCCTCCTGCAAGGTAAACCTCCTCTCCAATCTCAAGCGTCTTGAAGCTATAGCAGGTTTCTGTTTCCAGATTATCCAGAGTTCAGCTCAGGATAATCTTCCCATCAAATGTGAACACTTTCCCTGTCAGTGCTGACAAAAACAGCAAAAGTGCTGACCCAAAACTGCTATTTTGATCTCACCTGATCCGAACACCTTCTTCCACACACTGTATGTATATGAATCCTTGAGGCAAACTGCTGCCTCCTATGACTTTCCTTTAAAAGCGGCTTGCTTCTTGCCTCTCTTCATGAAACTAAGAGTGTTTTTTTCAACAGATTCTACCACCTGAACTGTGGATCTATGCAGTTCCTCCAGAGTTACCCGGGAGCTCTTGGTTGTTTATCTGATAGGTCCTCACCTAACCCTGGGTGTCAGTCCAGGTAACTTTTGGTTTACACTTGTGCCCTACTGTTTCCATTTTGGGTTGGACAGTAAGCCGTGAGATGTGCAAAGCTTGGGTTATTGATTTCTAGCCTAACACTGCTATCAAACCTCATCCCTGACCTGTCTGGTGTTTTCCTTGGTTGTCATAATGCTGTTTATTCACCAATGAATGGAAACCTCAGAGGCCTTCCCAGAACAACAATACTGCGATTACATTGCACATCAATAAATTAACTTTTGAAGGCAACTGCTTGACTTTGATTTTATTTAGTGGCATCAGAGTAAAGAGGGCTATATACAAATGCAAGCAATATTTTTTTACGTATATATATATATATATATATATTTCAAGGTTCAAGGGTTCAAGGGTTACAAATATTATTGCAGGATGCTGTATGCAGATGTTTTAGGTTATGAGAATAATTGAATTTACAATATCATCTAGTGGGATGCATTTTGCTGCTGTGCATGTTACAGCTCCCATTTGTTTTGCTTACACAAGAAAACACAGCTGTAGCCTGAGATGTACGTTGAAACAACAAGCCGTCAGACACAGAAGCTCAATGGGGGAAAGGTTTTAATAAATCCACAGTAACGTAGGTCTGTGGGGGCGTCTCGGGACGGAGCCAGGAAACCAGATGAGCGTATACCTGCCCTGGGGCGCATACAGAAACAGCGAGGATGGAGGGGGGTTGGACGGGACGGGTGGGGGGTATGGGTGGGGGGGGGGTGTTGTTGTGAAGCCACAGGCACATTATGTCTCTCGCTGCCCTGACTTCTTCTCTCCCTGCCATCAGTGTCTCCTCTCGCCCACTCCGTCTCTGCTCACATCATCATCAGCATGAAAGCCATGCCCACAAACGCCGATGTGTTTGTCAGAGAAAATGCCCCGTCACTTTAATAGCATTTCATGCCATCTCTGCTTTCAACGAGGACTTGGCGTTTGTTCTTCAGTCGCACAAAACACAGACTGTAATTTCAGACAAACGCAATGGAAATGTCGAGTGGGGCCAATCAGATTTAATCGTGTATGGAGAAATGTAATTTTGGAGGACACCAGGGCAGGGAGCGGGTATTAGTTACTGCGCTAAAAAGCTGTGTCCGCATTCCACAAATATGGATATATGGAGCCTGCTTGTGATTTCAATCTGACTAATGTATCAGAACAAACCCATCTGTGCAACACTGACCCCTGAAGTGAAGGTCTGGGGTGAGTGTTGGGGGGGATCGAGAGCGTGGGCGTCCAGGAACATAGGAAGTACAGTCCACTGCAAAAAAAAAGAGAAAATAACCCACCCCCCCAGAAATTTCTCCACATTTTTTCAGAAAAGCACATGATGTAAGAAAATAAAACCATTGACATCCAACTATACTCAGCCTCCTTACTCTTATATACCTAATTCAATCCACTCCATTAATTGCTAGAGGTACATACCCTGAATAAACGGATAACGGCTTTTTTTTCCCTGACTGACATTATATAGGGTCAAACATTTCCTGTTTTGGGTCATTGAGATTACCAAAAACTGAATTATGTGGGAAAATCGATATTAGTGGAAATATCAGGAAGAGAAAAGAAATATGGACCCCAACGAGTTTCCAGGTGTCATCTATTCAAACATTTCTGTGCCAATATAACAAGCATGGGATCTAGCTATCATAAAGTTCAGGAAAAGAGATAGACTCTGTTTCCCTAGAGATGAAGAAGTTTTGTTGTGAAAAATGTGAATCATCCTCTGAACTACAGTTCATAACTCAGTAAAAATACTGGCTGAGAGAGTCATTATTCCCAATGAAACGAGTCCTGTACCAACATCGTCTGAAAGGTCACTCCGTGAAGAAGAATCCATTACTCCATAAGCCAAGAAACGGCCAGACATCACAGTTTGCAAATGCATTCAAGCATAAAAAAATAAACTCTTTCATTTCAGATTTTAAATAATGATCGAAGTTACACTTGCTGGAAAAAGGCGAAGGCTTGCAAACCTGAGAACACCATCCCAACTGTGAAGAACGGGGGTGGCAGAATACTTCTCAAAATAGATGGAATCGTGAGAAGAGCACATTATGTAGAAATACTGTAGTAAAATCTCAAGACATCAGCCAGGAAGTTAATGCTTGGGCACAGATGGGTCTTTCAAATGGATAATGACTCGAGGCATGCCGCCAAATCAGTCACAAAGTGACTTAAGGATAGGGAAGTCAATGGCTTGGAGCGTCTGTTACAAAGCCCTGATTTCAGTTCCATAGAATATTTGGCTGCTTAGATGATAAGGTGAATGTAAGCAAGGCGATCCAAAAACGTGACTCAGTTACACCAGTTCTCTCAGGATGAATGGGTCAAGAATTTAGCAAGCTATTGTGTGAAGGCCATGGAAGGGCAACTAAAAATGTTTGACAAATCCCAGTTTAAAATGCATTTCTACAAAATACTAAGAACTTTTACGTAAACCTAAGAATCTTAAGGGATTTTCATTTATATTAAAAAATGCCTTTTTATTCTGGCATGGGAATAATTTTGGTAATTCTGAATAACCAAAATGTTCAGCGCATATCCGCTAATGCTGCTTCTAAAGATCATTTGAACACTAAGAGAGTTTAAAAGCCACGTTGGTAAGATCAGATAGACCATCCTTCTTCTCGGTCTTCAGCTTTATTAAACCTGGAACCGATACACACGAACGTTTCACTCATAAAACAACTGTTGTTTCCTGAGGAACTTACTGTGTTGTTAACATGCTTTAGACAACAGCAGCTGCATGTACAGGTAAAAGATTTAGACCTCATAAACACAGAAGTCGCACCAGAAATCTTGCAGCATGATACAGCGATTTGTTTTATCAGATTTGTATTCCAAAAAGAGGAACACACATGGACACCTTCATTTTAAAACACAAGGTATTTTTGATCTAGACCTTAGAAACGCTGTCTCACAAGTGTCTAAGGCAGCATTCACTGCATCTCAGTTTAGTCCGCTTTAATTGAACTCTAGTTCATTTGGCCAGAAAGTCTGCTTCACTTTGGGAGGTGTGAACGCACAATTGAACTTTGACGCAGACTAAAAATAAAGCTAATTCTGGTCTACATAAAATCCTAGCTTCTCTGCCAAGCGTGCCAGGGCTCCAAGAGTGGTAAGCGGGCTGTAGCGTAGGGCATCTCGGGTAAAGGAAAATCAAAACGACCGCCCAAAAACAACTCTGCCTCATTCTGTGCTAATTCTGAGCCCATTGCGGTGACTAATTGTCCGGCACATATGCCAAAGTAAACAGAGTAATACTCAAACCGCTAAAATGTGATGCTACACCATCTTTGTCAATATTTCACAGATAACCACAGGTGGGGAGGTAAACATGTTGCTCAAAATGTTTGGCTCCTTTGACAAAGTGTATTGTTAAATTGAACTTCACCAGCTAATAAAAGTGACAATCTTGCAGTTTTTGGTCCCCAATTGAAAGCAGTATATCAGGCAATCAGGTGTGAAAACGACCTGAGTATGTTGACATTTACCCTTCCTTGCAAGGCTTGTCGATTCTCTTTTTTTTTAGGCTCAGAATGTTCACATTTTAGGTAATTTAAAGGTGCAGATATACACCGCAGATGTGTTCAATTGGTTTTAGTTTTCTTTACTTCTCTGTACTTTTAGGCACCTTCATTGTCAAAACTAGTAATATTTTCAGTACAGATGTCACCTAAAGATGACCTTTAGCAGAAGTTTGGGGACTTTTTACTGTCTAGATTTGGAACTCGTGATATTTGTACATTTGCATTGTGTCACTTCCCATGTGGTGAACCAATCCAATTTTTCATATTGTCATTTATTGGAACTCTCCAGCTCATGTGATTTTGCCACATGGCTGTCACGTGGTTTAAAACGAAGCTCCGTTTAATTGTGTAAGGAAGAGCAGAGAGCTGGAAATGGGACACCTGAGTAGTGTGTGAGTAAACTGGGTAAAGAGAGGATTTTTCAGGGAGGAAGCAAAAAGGCACATGGTAGCTCTGGAGGAGCTGCTGAACCCCACAGCCCAGGTTTGGAGAATCTATTGAACCAAATACTTTCCGTCTTGCAGTTCACAAATCTGACTAAATGGAATACCTGCAGCAAGAAAGCGCCTTCACAGTGAAACATGGTCGTGCCAGCATGCTGTGGGATGGCTTTTCTTCAACAAGTACAAGAAAGCTGGTCAGAGTTTCATGGATTGAATTGAGAGAACATCACGCCAGACCAAGTTCCATGGGAAAAATTTTATTTATCAATATGCTGTAGTTTCCAAACTGGTGGAACGTTGTTTCCATTGTAGCTGGTGCCAACAGGTTACGCTGAGAAGCGGTACATAAATGAATGGCAAGAAAGAAGAAACATAAAATAAGATTTGTGATTCGAACAAAAGGAAAATAAATTCAACAGGTTTTTGCTTTCACATGCACATTAAAAATTATAATACTGTGGCTTTGAAAAATGGCAGAAACCATCTTACAGCCTCCTTGTGCTAAATTAGGAAGGAGGTGACGACAAAGGAGAGGGGCAGAAGGGGAGGGAGCATCTTTAAGACAAAAGAACCGCCGGGGAGATAATGAGTGGTGTAAAGCAGATGATTTATTGGCGAGCACTCCACTGTCACGCTTTCAAACGTGGCCTCTTTCTTTTCTTTTCTCTGCTTCTCCTTCTTCCTCCTTCCCTGCGACCTTCCCCTTCTGGCCCCCTGGACTTATTAAAACTGAAATCAGACTCTTTTTTTTTTTTTCTCGATCAAAATCTTTTAGTTATAATGTCGCCATGGGTGAGTGTAACTCAAATGGAGCGGAATAACACAGTCTTCATACGCAGTTCAGTGGTGCCTCCAACATCATCACAGTTTCAAAAACCTATCCGTTTCAAAGCCACTCGGTGACAAAGCTTCAGTCTTCAGAAATAAATTCCTGTTGAATGGCAACATAAAAAACCCCCATCTGAATCCTAGTTTTATTTTATTATTATTATTATTAATATTTTTTTAAACACGTGTGGTAACAAAGACTTTTTCAACAATACTGGAAGCTGTTTAAAAGACAGCTTATGTTGCAATATTCAGTTAAAGTCTAAAAGGAAAAGAAAATGAAAAGAAAAAAAAGAAATGGCAAGGATTCATACAAAACACACTTTAAAAAGAAGGCTATTTACAGACATCCTCCATTACAAAAATCTAATCTTAAATTCTTCTTATGAGCAGTGTTCAGGTGGAAATTAAATCTTAAACTGGGCTCTATTCATATATTTACATTTCTCTGCTTACTTTTTTTTTTTCCTTTTTTTTTTCCTTTTAATAATTTCTCCCAAATTTGAATAACACTAAGCGGTCACTAGAATGAATAAAAATGAGATATGCTTTGTGGTAATTTGGTAATGACTCCCTAAGCTGGTGTAGATGAATGGAGGCGCAGTGATCCGAAACAAAAATATATGCTCTAGATGAGTTTTGCAGAGGGGTGCATGCTGAGTTAAAACGCAGGGACGCAGAAAAGGAAATAAAAGAGAGAAAAAACACCAGCAGCTGCTGAGGTTGTTAACTCAGAGGTTAACGACACACAAGAGCCGACGGAGTCCTCCTCAGGCCTTCAAGCTGGGGTCGCCTTTTAACTCAGCAGCGCCTGTCCGAGGGCGATATCAGTGCCGGTTGTGGCGGCGGATGATGGGATGCCTCTGTCGCTGAATAAACGTTACGCACAAGCCTGACTGGGAGATAAACCTGGACCCGTCAGTCTCGATGTGTTTGTGTTGCTGTGTGGCCGCAAACAACGGCTTGCTGTCACGGATGGCCCTCCATACCTCCTCTTATTAAGGCAAGACATTAGCGCCAAATACTGGTATGAAATAAATTGCTGCTTATCAAGTCAGGGTGATTAAAAAGTAGCCCGGGATATTTTAGGTGGTCATTGAATGCCATTTTTTAAAGTAGTAGGTGGAAAAAAAAGTGGTATTTGCAAGACAAGAGGGTGTTGTTGCTGTTGTTGTTTTTTTCCCACCGTCGTTGTGCAGCTACATAGCTTAAAAAGATTTGACGACTTGATTAAACTCCTAATTATCCCTACACAGAAGGTGTTCAAGACGCTGTGACTTGCTGGTGTAAAATACGGCATTATGGTGGGTGTTTTTGCCTAATTTTACAGAATCCTGCACTTTTTAGTTCATTCCTCCTGTGCAGCTGTGCAACGAATGCCTGTGTATTAAAAAAAAGAAAAAAAAAGATACCTCCCATGATCTGATAGAGCAACATTTTACCCCACCCCTAATAAACAGGCAGGAGGCATCGCTCGACGAGGAAGGAGGGGTTCAAAATATGATGTGCTGGTGTAAAATATAGGGTATTTACGGAGTTGCCCTGATTTATTAAAATGTGATTATAGCATTTTATCTCTAGTAGAGGGATTGAAAAGGTGCCGATATTTGGCATCAGCGGCTCGCTGTTTCTCAAACATCATTAGCCTTGACTGCAGTGCTCTGTGCTCCATTAGAGGTGCCCAGTCCCCAAAAACAGTCTGTCACAGCAACTTGCACACATCCACTGAGTGAAAAATGGAAGAAAAAAAAGCACAAATAAGCACCTATGTGTACACACAAATACATCCCCTACCCGCCTCTCCTTCCCACTCCTCACACATGCAGCTGCTGTAAAATCCCACCTTGATGCTGTCGCCCAGGGCTGTGTGATAGCTGGACTGCAGTGTCCTCACTGAATATTCCACGCAGCATTTTTCTTGTTTTTTTTATTCGCAGCACAGCTGGTGAGAGAGGATGGCAAAATGAGCGCTGCCCGAAAAACCACCTCAGCGAGCCCTGCGCACCCGTCCCCCTCTGTTCCCACCCCCATTATCCTCTCAGGTTAAAGCCAAGTCACAGGAACATTTTCTCCTCCATCCCCCGCTCCTCTCCTCCCCTCGGGCTGATGGGAGTGGGCACGAAGATGGCACATAGATTAGTCACACGCTGGCGACGAAGCTGACTCTGCGCTCCACTGACTCATCTACAGATGGTGGCCAACTGGCATCTGACAGTACTGTACTCCACCTCTCCGTCCAAGCCTAATATAATGTTGGGAATCATACCTATGTAGGCCAGCCAATCAGGGAGAGCCATCCTACCGACACCCCCAAACTAATATTTTTCGATGCTTCAACTGTGGCTGTAAAAAGATAAAACAAACAAATACCAACATGCCCGCCTGTCTGAAAGCCGATCCGACGGTAAGCTCTCCTATCGGTGCCAACTGGAGCACTAGGAGCGTTTGTTAGATCTTGTCTGTCTGTCGGCACATCAACCCTCGGTTTTTTTCTATTTTTATAATTATGTTACAGAGTATCTCAGCGTCAAATTCAATAAAGTCTTCCACCTCACTTAAAAACTGGTCTGGACATGTCCAACCACACTCACCGAGGACACACCCTGAAATACACACAAATGCCAGAGCAGTGCTGGAACTCATTTCAGAGCAGCAGGAGGGAGGGATTCACATGGACACACACATTTACACACCCATTGCTAGAGTCCAGGTTAAAGTCCTTCTTAAGAGATTAAAAACGACGAGATGACGTTGGCGGTGAGGAGATGGAGTCGTAATGGTGATCGGTTTAGCTCTATACATTGTGCACTTGTAGGAAAAGTCTAACAAAATACAACTGCTTTGTGAACTTAATCAGGGTTCAAGGAAATCCTCCATCAAAAATAGTAAGTAAGGCAAACATCAGAGGTGCGTAAGGGAGAGGAGCACATTATTCCACACACTGTGTAAGATACCTGAGCTACCTGGAGATATTTCCTGGCCCAGCAACGGTGCCCCCCACCTCCCCCCGCGACTAATGCACAAAGGCGCGCACACACACACACGCACGTTTGTTTTTGTTCTTTTTCTCTTGCTTGTACACGAGTTGGCGGCTGAGCGGCTCACCGGCCTCCCGAGTCAACCTGCCTGTTCCCTGGCTGGTGTGTGCTGGGATGGTGTGTCTAATTGGGTGTAGCACAGACTGCACTTCGGGGAGATGAGATAAGTTATATCCTGTTCGTTAAAGAGGGACAGGGAACCGCGAAGCTAGAGTTCCATCTGTTGGTCGGTCGCTCCAGGGCAGACTCTCCGGCAGTGGGGGGGAGATGCAGAGGGGGAGAGAGAGAGAGGATGGTCGGGGGTTGAAAAGGGTCTGGTGGGGGGGCCAAACAAACAGGATCTCTCATCAGTCAGCTCAAAACCCCGCTGGTGACTGGTCAGTGTGTGTTTCTCCAGATTTGTGCAGCAGGTGGTACAAATAACAGGGGGCTTCAAGTCCCCAAAATGCAAAGGAAAGTGTTCTTCCCAAGAACGTAAATCAAGCGCTCCTCTTTTATTTTCTCTCCCCTGGCCGTTACTGCTGGCTCCATGCAGCACGTCAGACCTTGTAGTAGATGTTGGCGGGGCTCTGCGGAGGCATCTCTTGGACGATGTAGACCGGGTGACCGTAGTCCCCGCTGACCTTCTCGTAGTGGGGGCAGTAGTTGTTCTCTGTCCGCAGGGGGATGATGATGTCGCTGGGCTCTGTCCCGGCCGTGCCGCCGGGCATTTTGGGGTTAGACAGCGTGCTGAGCGACAGCGCAGAGGGGCGGGCCTGCGAGTGGGCGTTTTTCCTGGAGCGCTTGCGCATCTTGATGAGGAGGATGACGAGGAGCAGGATGAGCACGAGGAAGATGATGCAGCCGATCGCAATGGCGGAGAACACGGCCACCTTGGAGCTGAAGAAACCTTCAGCGTTGGAAGAGGAGCCGGGATCGTCTTGTATCTTGGGACCTGGAAAGAGATGCAGAAAGAAAGAGAGAGGGCTTAAGGAGAGGAAGGTCATGAAAAGGCGGAGAAAATTTATTATTTTTCTTAGCAGGAGGGAGAAAAGATTTCTGATTAAATCCAAGCTATCATTCATGTTTAATCAAAATGTAAGATTTCACAGATTTATGTGAAAAAATATTAAAAAGCCCCAATAAATAATAAAACACAATTTTTCCACATGTACATTGCTTGAAAAAGTAGGCTTAACCCATGAAGTGCATTACAAATACAAACCTTAATGTGTTTGATAGACATTTTCTGTGAAATACTTTGACAGATAGGGGAAGGAAAATGATCTAAGCATATTCTGTTTAGGGTACTTCTCCTGATGCTTTTATTAATATTGCCCTTTTCTTTTTGCCCAGCTCAAGCTCAGCCAGACTGGATGGAGAGCATCTGTGAGCATCGGTTGCCACAGATTCTTAAATGGATTTAGGGCTGGATTTTGACTGGGTCACCCAAGCACGTGGGTATGCTTTGATCTCAACCATTTCAGCTTGCAGCCTGAAACAGTATTGCCTGTCTCTAGCTCCATCTTTCGCTTCCATCAGCTCCGAAAAGCCTCCATATTCCTGCTGAAGGAAAGCATCCCAGCAAGATGCCACCACCATGTTTCACTGTGGAGATGGTGTGTTCACAATTTTTGCATGTACACCACAAAATTCCGTTTTTGTCTCGTCTGATCAGAGCACCTTCTCCCACTTGCTCAGCCACCTTCTTAGATCGATTGCAAATAGCAAACAAGACTTCCAATGGCATTCTTCTTGGAACTCCGCCATGAAAATCTAGCACAACTAATTGTGTCAATGGATTTTCACACCTGAGCTGTGAATCTTTGCAGCTCTTCCAGAGTTAACCCCTGTCATCTTGGGTATTTCAGAAGAATTTCTTGACCTAGCCTGTTTAGACAATAATGTCTTGGTAAGTTTTCAGTTGAGCCATACTGGTACCCTTTTCACATGAAGTTTTGTGGGTTGCTAAAATGTTAGGACGTTGTTTTCGTGATCTAACCCTGAAATGAAAAATGATGTATAACTTCCATTCCTCTTAATTATTATGCAGAACTTTGTTTTGATCCGTCACATAAAAGTCTGTGGCTGTAATGGGAAAAAAGGGAAAAGAATCAAAGGGATGTGAAGACTTTTTCAAGGCACCTAGAATTTGTTGTAAAAAAAAGAGGAGTCCATAGAAAAGTTTCCATCATGTTCCATCATTTTATTTTGCTGAAGTATGTATTGAACGGCTAAAGAGAGGTCGCGTCACCATTTGCTCGTTTAATTGGAATATAAAGAAAGCTCTTTCCAGAGAAAATTGATTGCTTGTAAGAGGAGACAGAGACCCCCGCCCCGAACACTTTATGAGTAACTCTCATGAAGTCCCTAAGAGACAGCCGAGCATTCACAGTCTGTCTGTCCTCACATGTGCAGACCATACTAAATCAACTCAGAGCGCATCCCACTTTCTTGTTTGCTCAACACTACTAACAAACCCCTTGATGTAACCTAATTGAATAAGCTTAATCAAAGTGCCCCCCCCCAACCCGTCGATCACCAATGAAATCCAAAGTCAACACTCAGCACGGCAAAGATACCCGCTCTGATCTTCTTTTCCTTTCTTTTTTCGGGGGGCGATTCGAGCGAGGGCAAGTTGTTCGACATGTTTTGTGTGTCAGAGGCCAAGTGAGCGATGGAAAAACCAAATGTGGAGGGCACATCTGAACATCTGATTTTATTTTATCCTTTTGTTCGAGGGGTTCAGGATGGGATGGGAAAGAGAATGGCTGGCTCCGCCGGTGACTGAAATCTGAGAAGAACCAAATCTGTTTTCCATGTATGCATGCAGCTGCTGCCAAAGACCAGCACTCATCCCCCCACCACCACCCCCTGCCTCAGCCATCACTCTTTTACTGTCCATGACCCCTCCTCACCCCTAACACCCCCCCTTACCTCCACAGGCACACAAAAGTCTCATACCTCAGGAGCCTGCCAGCCCCGTTAATGACTGTGTCTCCGCACACTGCTGGCCCCTTTTGCACTTAACCATTTATTGATAAGAGGATAACCGGGCCTTAAGCCTTTATCACGACAATGCCGTGATTGAAGGCTACCAATTCTGGTCTTATCAGTGGAATCGGAGGCTGAAGGAATTTGTTACATTCTGGGCACTGGAGAGCGAGTCGGGGAGAGAGGCTGTCAGAAATTTCATTCCTGAAATATCAGCCCCTCAACCCGCCGCCACTCGTCCTTCATTCCACCCTCACTTGACATAATGACTGATCCAGGAGTGGCAGGCAGGTGAAAACCCCAAAATACAGCAAAACTGACATAGGGACATCTTATTTTAGAGCAGCTAATGTCAAATGAGCAACTATTAAGAAAGCGTGGCTTATCACGCCGGGACAGGCAGAACAGAGTGAACTTTGGGGGAAGTTTGTGGTGCGCAAAGTTGTGGAGTAAGTCAAAAAAGTTCTGGCAGAGCAGCACACTTTGGAGAAAGGAAAAAAGCAGAAGTGTCTCCTGTGGTGGGAGATAGCTGTGAAAAAGATGGAGGTAAAAAGTAAGAAACAGAGACAGCCCAAAAGCATCCGCTGAGGCTTAAGTGACTCCTTCAATTATCCCTCCCCTTTGATCATTTATCTGCAACTTTAATGAGATTTAAGGCAGATATGTAATAAAGAGGTCTGTATTTAGGTCTCCCAGAATGCACCACACTCACTTTGTGACTTAAGGAGAGCAGTGTTTGTTTAGGGTGTGGTTTTTATGTTGTTTCAGTTCAACCTGCATTTTGCAAAGTTTCGCTATTCTGTGAGCAACACTGGTTTTGCGAGTACTCCAGCATGCTGGGTAAATAATAGCCTGAAGCATATGAAAGCCAAATGAGGAATAATATACTTTGAGAGGCTAAACCATTATTTTTAATTTACTCTTTAGAGATTAAATGTTATTAATCATTAGCAAAGCCTTGAGGATGTTGGATTTATTTTAGAAAGTCTTTTGTTTTTTTATATTTGCACTCTAAACTGAATGATGTTATGTATTTATAATAGAAGTTAATGAATAAAGAGTCTATAATGATTAGAGTAATCAGAGAGGCAGCCGAGATATCTGTGGTCAGCTGGGAGGATCTGTAGGCATGGCAAATATTTTTTACGCATTCAATAAATTTGATCTATACTGTATAGAGGAGTGGCAAGAAGGAAGCTATTAGCAAAGAAAGCCACAAAGATAATTAGCATGCAAAAGAAGAACCGGCATACATGTGAAAGAATAGAAATAGTGGTGGCAGCATTATGCTGTGAGTTAATACTTTTCTTCAGCTGGGAAATGATGGGTAATCAGATTTTATGGGAAGTAAACAAGTAAGAGGCTGTAAAAGACACGAGACTAGGGCTGAGGTTGACTTTTCAGCAGGTCAAAAAGCAGGAAGATAAAACCAGAGCTAAATACAGGCAGTCCTAGAATAAAATCTGTTAGAGGCAGGAGACAATGTTAGACTGGGGCAGAGCTTCTCATTTCAGCAAAAAACAACCAGTTTCATTTTGAGTTGGACTGAGACCAAAATTTTTTTTCATAAAGGCAATACACTAATGCTACAAAAAAATTAAATCTAGTTTTAATCATAATTTAGCCCTATGGAGCTTTATGGCTCTTATGTCTCAAAGAAAAATTATTTTACACAGACTTGAAAAATGTATCTTTGGATGGAACTGAATTAAAATTACCTTTTGAAATGAAAATGCACAGACAACTTTTTCATATCTGAAACAACTTTATCAAAACAGCAAAATCTAAATAAAGTCTCAAAAATCTGAAAGAGGATGTTATTCACATAACCCCATTGGCTGCTTTTCGTCCTGTTTTAACTTGCCACGCACATGAAATCAGATCCGACTGAACTTCCCCTCTCCTCAGCATATTCGTCAAATTTTTATAAGATGACAGAAGTGTCAGTTATATATTTGTCTTAGTAATCCTGTGTGAGTTTTTAAAATTAGTTTTCATTTGGGTAAAAAATGGTAGATGAGGACAGACCTTTGCTGCAGTTAAAACACATTAGTGGCAGCATCATGCTGTGGGGACAAGGAAGCTGGTCAGAGTTGATGGGTTGGGGCAAGCTGTTAGAGGCTGTTAAAGACTTGATACAGGTAGAGCAACAGTGGAATAGTTTAGATCTAATGAACTAAGAAAGGCCTAGTCAAAGTCTGGCCAAAGTCCAAGTCCAAAGTATCTTCCGTAAGACTTAAAAATTGTTGCCCATGGACGCCCTGACTCCCGTCAGACAGAGCCTGAGTTATTCAGCAAAGAGAAATGAGCAAGTATTTCAGTCTCTAGACATTCAAGGCTAATGGCTCGAATGTCTGTGAATGCACTCACCAGGGATTCCTGGCATCACAGGCCCAGTCTTACTCGGGTCGGGTGGACCGGAACTGCTGGACTCCGGTATTGCGTTGTCCTCTGGGGTTTCCGGCGCCTCCGGGTTCGCTGCGTTTGGGACTGTGGGAAGGAGAGGAGAAGAAAAGAGAGAACACACAGAAAGTCAGCCTTGGAAAGCCGCATGCGATGAATTACAATGACTTGTTCCTCTGCTACAGCAAAGGATTATGCTTATTATCTTTTGATATATCTTTTATACACAGAGACGGTTATCTTCGCCTGTGTCGAAACTGTGTCAGAAGGGAAGATGAAAGCACGGGAAAAAGAGGTGGGGGGATGGGGGGGGTTGCGTACGACTGTGAAACATGCTGATATCCCTGTCCTGTCGTTAAAAGAAGTGAGCTCACATCTACATCACCAGCTCCTTCAGCAAACACTCAGACAGGCATTTCCAACACCGACACACTCCCGAGAGCTCTGCACACACCCTCACACACCTACAATATACCTCCAATACACTCAGGCCTGGCAGAATGGGGGTAAAGTAGTTATATATAAACTTTTTATTGTTTTACATTATTCATCACGTTAAAAGGCCATAATATGCCTTATTTATTGCCCCGGCTTTAACTCTGCTAGAAGAGGCACGCTTTGGAGGGCGGACGGTGGGGGTAACAGGAGGACCGGAAAAGAGAACGGTGGGGTAGATGAGGAGAGGAGGAGATGAAGAAGGAGAAAATGAGGGGCAGCTGTGAGGGGAGCACAGAGGAAACAGACAGTTTATCTGACTGTCTGTTGTGATTTCAGCACACACACTTTGATGGCTCGGTGCGGTAAACAGAGGAGGGTCTTCCAGTGTGGTTTTTACAAGGGGCAGGGCTGGCAGACAGCAGACAGTCAGACACTATTAAACCGATGGGTTCCGTAGGAGTCTATCAGATATTTCTCATACTCAGCCGGCCTTATCTGCATCTGCCTCAAGGTCCGCTCTATGGGCTGTAAGAGGTGGGGGCGCGTGGGGAGGCAATTTGTATTTGAGTCCCCAGTGGGAAGTGTGTGTGGCCAAGCACAGGCGAATGATAGGAAGGGGGCCAGTCATTCTGGCAGGAAATTTTCTATTTCCAAGCAATTATGGCTAAATCCTGAGCTGAAATGAGAAATGATTTGGGTGTGGATGGGACGATGAAAGGAAGAAAAAAAAAAGGGATTGGACTATGGTGTCGCTTTCTTCTTTTTTTCTTTTTTTTTTTTTTTTGTCTTGGTGGTGGAGGCCGCTCCTGCCCTATCTTCTCTATGTCCCGACCGCAGCCCAGCTCGGCGCCGATTGCAGCTGTGCCGAACTTAGCCGAGAGCTGTTGTGCGTTGTCAATAATTGATGAGAGAAGACAGGAGTGAGAAGTGGGAACATTCACGCATGACAGGGTATGCGCCAGGACACACTGATCCAACTCACTGTGAGCGTGCATGCGAAGAACTCCCCCACCCCCACCCCCAACATCGCACCCGTGCACTGAGCTTGAGCATGCCACGGCTTAATGTTCTGACCTATTTCTTGTTTTCTTTTTTTCCCTGTGCGTGCTGTTTGACAATTTCCTTAGCTAGGCAGACATGCAACTAACTTAGAAGTGCCAAGCTACCAGAAGGAGGAGGAGGCTGTGTGTGGGGGGGGGGGGGGTGATCGAGTGACAGAAAGGAGAGACAGGGATGTTGGGAGACGTAGATGGAGGGAAAAACATGAGGAGGGAGAGATGCATGCGTGGCGGTGAGTCAACATATTTCTAATGAGCACCGCGACATGGGAGAGAGAGAGAGACTGCTGAACAGCAGTGTATTTATAAATGATGAGCTTCCCATTCAGGCAGTTTCTCTTCCTTTTTATTGTTTCCACAGAAAGATTTAACACCCGTCTGAAGCACAATTAGATAAACATGACCCTCTTATCGAGATTTGTAATATGCAAAACTTGCCCAAGGTTTTCGATTGTTTTGTGAATACAAATCTTTTCAGTCTCAAAGTGCTTTTAACACACAAAAAAAAAGTTTGGTGTCCAGTTGTATTCCAGTCATTTAATCTACTCTTATAAGCAGAAAATATAAAAATCAAGCCAACTGATTTAAGAAGTCAATTTATTTGTAAGCATCAAAAAAACTAAGGAAGGGATACGGAAAGCGTATGGTACAGCTGCAGCCTCGCAAAACAAGGTCGTTCAACTGAACGGACGGGGTGAGAAAGAAGAGAATACATCAGAGAAGCTACCAAGAGGCACAACGCTAACTCTGGAGGAGCTGCAGGTTAGAGAATCTGTTGACAGGACACAAGAAGTCTATCACCAGCTGAAAACCCCATCCCCAAAGTGAGACATCATGGTGGCAGGATCATGCTGCGGGACGGCTTTCATTTAACAAGGATATGGAAGCTGTTCAGAGACGATGGGGACACGGATAGAGCTAGATACAAGGCAATCCTGTTAGAGGCTGTGAGGTGAAATTGGAATCCGGTAACACAGAACACTAATGTACATCAAACCTTTCAGATACTTTTTTTTTCTCTAAAAGTTTTCAATAGTTTGCATTTCTCTTTTGCAAATTTCATACTATCTTATGTTTTTTTTTTCCTATCAAATAATCTCCAAAGAAAAATAAACTCTAGCTTGTTTGGTGACAAAATGTGAAGAGATGAACATGTTCCTCAGAAGCTCTAAACATATGAGCATCACAAATGTAGCGTTCAAAGAATCTGTGCCCATTGGAATCAATCGCCGAAGTGCACAGCACAATGTGCATAAAGATTGGAAGTGGACGCATATGGGGGCTGGGGAGAATCTTGGAGAGCAGAAGGCACTCAGCTGCAGAGACGGAAGATGTTTGAATCGAACACACAATAACATCTGGGGTCAGAACCGAGCGGGGCATTGGTTTTTATTGTGTTTGCTAATACAAAACAGTGTGTCTGCAGAAGGAAGAGCCTCGAGGGGGGAGTGAATAATGTCTGTTTTCATTATTGATTAGTCTGGTGAGGATTTGTATGTTTAATTTTAGAGAAGAGAGGAAAAAAAATATGCAGAAATTTTGCCCCGAGGCACAAGTTCTTTAAGTTTCCTCAAATAGCTAATAAAAGAGAGAAAAACATCAGCTATCAGAAGCTGGAACAGGCTCCTGAAACATACATTATACTATATATATATATAATGTTTTAATTTTTTATCTGTACTAACACTGCTTTGAAATTTGTTTTTTAAAATATTTGAAGGAAAGAAGTGCAACAGCACATAAAATGGAAATAGTGAAGTAAAGTCTCCTGAAATACATAATGTCAAAGTACTTTCTTATATGCCACCTATTCGCTGTTAAAATAGGCACTTATTCTGGGAATTAGATTTGACATTTTCAGCACTTTCTGCACTCACAGCAACCAGCTGAATTGCAAGAATAGGAAAAATCCCAACTCTTATGTGTGAAGATGGCCATACTGGTAACTTTATGGAAAAAAAAGCTGTTAAAAGCAGTCAAATCAACCTTCTTCTCCCTTCAAACAGCCACTGGGCTGGATGGACGAATTATGCATCTGAAATCCCAGCCCGGGAAACCGACTTTGAAAGTCGCTGCAGCTGGGCACACTGCATCTTTCCGAACAGGGTTATTAGGGCACATTGATTGTGAGTGACAGCTCCGCCGGGGACCGTTTTGGGAAACGAGTGCGCGGCTCTGACGACGTTGAGGAACAGCCGGGAGCCACAGAAGCAGGAACTTTCCTGGAAGTTTCCTCGAAACAGGGCCCTTCGCTTTCAATTTCCATTAAACAGAGAACATGGAACTGTCTCTCCTTAATGGGTTCGTGCTAAATCTTGTGTCGCCTGAACTTACGCTGTGTTGTTGTCACCCCGCCATGCAAGGCTCCAATCCCAGGCTGTCGGCTGCTCGAAATGACCTACATGGAGAGCAGACGCGGAGATTGTCTGTCTCTGAGATAGCTGTGGGTATTTTTCTTTGCATCTGCTGAATTTGTTCCTGCTTAAACCTTGCTAGCATCAGCAGCTTGTTAGTTTCTACTCCCCCACATTCAGCACAGGATACAAGGCTGTCATCTCAGTCTCCGACACATCCAAAATATCTGCACACGGATTCCCACACACACACTTGATTTTAATTCCAGCGTCTCTTCAGTTTATTTCTGATACAGTGAGATCCAACTTTTAGTCTGGAACTGGATCGCCGTGGTGGGCAGATGTTCCTCTCAGTGTCTGTTTGGGTCAAAACAAAGTGCTCTGAGGACATAGGAACTGTTTACACAGCAACACATCTGTGTACTGTACGCTGTCAGAGCCAGGATATAGAGGTCCGGATCGTGAAGCGGAGCGACATGGAAACGAGAAACGCGTGATGCGAACCAAATGCTGCGTCCAAGGATATCTAAACAAAACTTGCTTGTTTACCTCCAGCATTTTTTAGATGACGTAGCCCTGCCATGCACTTACAAGGAAACTTCAAACACGCGTTCAGAGCCAGAATTACAGCCGAGGCACATCAGAGAGCACTCTCGCCGCTTGGAAGTGGAGTTATTCCACACAAGTCATCTGTCATTTGTTTGTTATTTCATTCGGATTTCTTTTCTACACAATTTGCAAAAACTATTCATTGGTATATGAGAGTCATTCAACATGTCTGGATTCCCCACAGGGCTGGGTGGGCAACAAGGATACAATCATCTATCAAAGCACAGGCCTATGTAATCGTATATCACAGTGTACACAGCGGCGGTCCGTTTTCCATCCGTGCGACTTGAAACATAATATCCAAAATTCCTGGACAGGAATTCGATGGCTAACTAATCGGATCTCTTCATCACGCTACAGATCTGTAGCATGAAAATCGAATAGTGCAGTGCATGCAGGAGTAGTGATTATTGATCGCTTGCAAATGCTTAATATAAACAGGGAGCCAGTAGTAAACAGATAATTATCCTCTCCCTTAATTAAGACCAAGCATTTTTCCTGCAGTTGTCATGTGAGAGTTATACTTTAAGCTACTTACTTTTCAAGTAAAGCTTCTGTTTTTATTAGAAGTCAGGCTGCACAGTGGACCAGTGGTTGGCTCTGTTGCCTTGCAGTAAGAAAGTCTCAGGTATGAATCTAGGCCTAGGCATTCTGATGAGAGATTCCAGATCCGGCCATCTCCGCCCTACTGTCCAAAAACAGGACTGCTGGGTTTTTGGCTACTTTAAATTGGCCTTAGAAGTGAATGGTATTTTTTTCTGTCTCTGTGTTGCGCTGAGATGGACTGGCGACCTTTCCAGGGTGTACCCTGCCTCTCGATTATGACTGCTGCCACCAGAGGGTCTAAAAGAATGAACGAGTAAAGGGGTTGGTTGGTTGGTTGGTTGGTTGGTTTGATGGATGGATAGATAGATGGATGGATGTTTTTTTTTTTTACAATTTTCACCATTCTAACCCTTTCCATCCTGTAAAAGGTAATGCGTATACAGTGTATCTTTATAGGTAAAAGTGTGTAAAATTAATGAAATAAAGTCTTTAATTGCAGAAGCAAAACATTGCACAGAACCTTTTGAACAGCAACTTTTAAAAAATGAATTAGTGAATAAAATATCTCTTATATACCATTGTCCAAATTAACTTCTTTAATCAGGGAACACATATTTAACTTTTTTTTCTTTTCTTTTTTTACCCTTTCAGTCTCAAAGCGCTTTAAATTAATAGACCATGGAACATACAGCCCAACTCAGAGGGTAATTTGTCTAAGCTGCTCTTCAAAATGGGAAAAACTAGAAAATATATAATTTGAGTAATGTGAAACGTGTGTTCCTAAGTCCAAAATGGCTACATGAAAATAACTACATGCCAAAGCTTGTCCATCTCTATAGTCTGAGCAATAATTAAAAGGCTTAAAGCAACTGAGAGCAACAAGGCTGAACAAGGACCCATGTTTATCTCAGCACCAGACTTAGTCAGGAAGTGGAATATCTCCAAAGCAGGTAATTAGTCATATCTTAAAACCACAGTCTCCACAGCAACAGTTTAGTTGAAGGTTTTGAATACATATTTACTATATATTGACAATAACTATAGATAATGCTGTTGTTGACAAAGAAAATCTCATGAAGAATCCGTAAATCGCAGAGTGGTGGTTTAAATGTATATGAAGTTTAAAACGTTGAATTTGAGGTTCTTCTCATCTGTATTATATTTGATACTGATTAATTCATTGACGCTTTTCCAGTCTTCCCCCAGTATAGATTCATCCAGGTGGCCATTTGGACACTACAGGATATGAGCCAAAAGCTCAAAAAAGTAGTTAATTGTAAAAATAATAGAAAAAAAAATTAAATGCCTCATTACTGAATCAATTATGGGATATAAGAGAGAACAATAAATGTGAGAAGGGAAAATAATAGATTCTCTAATTTTTCACTCTTCCTCTAGAAACAGGTACTTTTCCAAATAAAGAAAAAGGTACTTCTTTTTTTATTTTCTTTCATCCAAAAAGAGGGCTTTGGACTTCATGGCAATAGTTCACTCTTTTTTAACCTTAGCCTAAGTAAGATGGTTTTGACATTGATTCAGGAGCCATTAACACAAGGAATGTTACAGTTTGAGTCCATTGGCTGAAATAAATCTGTCAGTAATGGTGTTTAAAGCTCTAACACCAGCTACCACCTTGTAATTCTCACAATGACATTGACTGGTATTATCCCTGTTGTCTGAGCACCTTTTTTTCTACAAAATGTTTCCTTTAACTGAACTTTCAAATATTATTTTAGGAAACAACCGACTGTGAACCGCAAGCTTCTATACTACTGGCCTATTTTTGGCTTGCCCTTCTTGTTAAAGATGTCTGATATTATGTGGGGACTTTTGTGCATTGGTTTTATGATCTTAAAAAACAAAGTGAATAGTGGGCTTCCATTAGCAGTAAGAAATAAACATAAAAAAATATCAGAAATAAATACTTGAAATATATCACTATGTTAAAAGAATATATTGCATATATCAGTTATACGTTATGAATTGAACCTTCAGTTCTTTTTTTCAGACTTTTTAAAGACATTAAAATGTAATGTGATGCACACCTTTGTCCCGGACGAGCACCCAGTGATTATAAATCTGGCTAAAGGTTGCCAAATAAAGATAAAAATACACACACAAACACACAAGGTTAAGAATAAATAAATGGTGCAAGATGGTACAGATAACTTGGGTAATGCCAGGCTGGGGCTGTTATTAGATTTAGGTATGCTTGTATTGTAAAAGGATCGAGCAACCAACTAAGATTACACATTGAAAGTTTACCCAATCTGGCTTTACAGCTTTCTACTAATAAATGTTATGGCTTAATCTATAATATCACAGCAACTAATGTGTATTAACTTTCATTTTTAGAATCACAATTCTATTTTAACAGCAGATCAACACAATGGGACACAAAACATTGTCACGTCTGTTTAAAAAAAAAGAAAAAATCTGGGTTAAATGAAAATTGACCAGAAAAATCTGTTTGAATTAATTAATTGAATTGTAAAATACATGATCTAATTGAAATGTAAATATGATATAGAGGTCAGTAAAAAAGTTGGAAGAAAAACGGAGAAACATCAACCGTGCTGGCAAGTGTATTACACGGAACAGCTGTACAGTTCCAGAGATCGCGTCTCGTCGGACGCTGCTGGCGGACAAAGTCACGGCAGGCACACACGGCGTTAAATGGAAATGTCACACCAAAGTGAAACATGGCTTCAAGGCAGCAGCGCTTTCTTTGTGTTCTACATGTGAGGTGAGTGCACATTTACCTTGCCCGACTTTCATGATGACTTTCATGGCTCGGCTCTTGCACACGCCTCCCTCGCGGTTCTCCAGGCCCTCGACCGTGCCGTTGGAGGTTGCTGCAGGGCGGGGGGAACATAGGGGAAGCAGGAGGATGGAGGGTGAAGGGAAGAAAGAAGGCAGAAGAAAGAGGAGAGATGGTGACACGTTGGTTAATGAGCACGTCCATAACACACAGAACTAATCAATATTTACGACAAGCTCTGATTAGCTGTTCCAGTGATTAGCACTTCTCACCCTCAATCAGCCAGCAGCTACTCTCAATGCCATCTCTCATTAACACTATATAGTGAAGTCAAATGAAAGGAACAACATTACAGTCCACTGAGGTGGCGAGGAGGAACTTGGTTAGACCTCAAATATTGTGTGTGTGTGTGTGTTTTCTGTTTGTGCATAGTTTAGTACTGAGGCTACGAAAGCTCCAGCTGTTTGCCAAGTCCTTCGAGCAGCCACCTCCCTCTGGGCCACATGTGTCACCACTTGCTGGTAGAGCAGCGAGCTAAATGCCTCCCTCAAAGTTTATGCGTCCTTTCCTAAATCAGCGCGCGGGCAAAGCGCTGTGTCTCGGCTCATCTCAAAGCGGGCTCTGATCCGGCCGAGGAGGAGAGTTTAGGGGTCCGGAATTGTTTATCCAATGTCACGGTCTCCTCATGTGCCGCGACACAATTGGCTGTTTATTTTCAGGCCATGATAATGACCCAGGGAGACAGAGTGTGACTCCAACCTTAACACAGAGCGGTTAAGCACGAGGCAGCACTGTATATGTGTGTGTGTCGGGATATGAGGCAGCAGTTTGGAATTCCCCAAATGATCTCCATGTCCGCTTAGTGCGCCGTATCCCTTCCTCTTAAATGTGTTTGTTTCTCTTCCTCGCCTTATCCATCTAGCCCTCAAATAATTCCTTTTTCTTTATCTGGAATATCTGCCTCTGCCCCTCCCCTTCCCTCCCTCTTAACTCAATAACCATCTCCCAGGGTGATTGCTTCAGATGGCACCCTCATTATGATGACATCGTCTTGGAGAGGATTCTTATCTAATGACAGCACAAAGAGAAGCAAACTTGGCTACTGGGCAGAGGAAGGAGGGGCGGGAATGTGGGTCCAAACAATGCCTGACAAACAGTGGACTACTTACTGGCATGGCTGAATCAATGTTTCTACATGCGATTACTTGCTATAAACTCATGTATCAAGCTGTTGAAATGTGGCTCCGCAGCTATGAAGAAAAAAAGCTCATCTAGTTGATTCATGTCCTGTCATTCCTAAGTGTTATTAATGCTGACATTCTGTCCCCCCCCCAACCCAACACCCCAGGGATTTCAGCTTTTTTACTTCAGAGAAATTGAAGAAAACGAAATAATGAACAGCACTAATATTGTGTTACGCTATCAGATGGCGCGCGGCCTCTAAATTACGAGGGGAAGCACAACATTTAGCTAGTGTGGCCAGAGTGCGTGATAATTTGTGAGGCTCACTGTGATAACATCTTGTCAGGAGCTCTTTGGCGAAATCCCCCCCCCACACACACACACTCATCCACCCCCTGGCCCAAATATCTGGTGTAGACTCAACACAGCTGAGTTAAGCGGACATGGAAATATATACAGGAGTTGGCAGGACAACTAAATGCCGTGCACGAACAGAACAACGATTTCAATTTCAAATTTACAGACGGCTTAATGTGAACGAACACTCAAGGCAGCCCGAGCCTGGTGAGTTATCTGCGTCCAGCACTCTAAAAGCTGCAGGGTTATTTCTTTGTAGTTAAAACTACTGAACTAAACGTTCAGTAGTTTTAACTTAACACTGAATCAAAATTAACCAGGCTTATTGGATAAGATTATGTATGTCAGGAAGATTTTAAAGAGCTGTAAGTCACACAAAATGCTTTTTTGGAAAGACCATTAAAGCATCTGAAGGTAATAAATCTTCAAATGTACTTTTACAAAAGAACAGTTCCAACTCAGAATGGGATGTTCATGATAGAGCCTACAAAAACCTACATGATTCAAATGTTATTTGTTTGTTTGTTTGTTTAATACTGCTATGAGATTTAGCTTTAGGCATAGAGAAAGATTCCTGAATCAAGCAACAACTATCCGGGGCTGACCAAATAATTTTTAAATAAAAAGACAGGAAACTGAACAGTCATCATGTAACAATAAAAACTAGGGATGCATTGGCACTGATACAGTTCTTATATACTGTATTGGTATCACTTAAATATCATGAACCGATACTTAGAATGTAGAAACTACAATAATCTCATAGAAAATGTATATTTTTCACTTGAAATTTTACTTTTGCTGTCATTTTTATCTTTTTTTTTTTAATTCACTATCATTTGTTATAACAAGCAGAAAATGAAATAAAAACTTTCTTGCAATGTATTGCATTTTTGTGTGTGGTCGAAGTATCGGTTTGAAAAAAGTGCTATCGTTGCATCCCTAATAAAAAGTAATCTGAATTCGAGATTGTTGATGGAATGAAACAGCAAACCAGGTTAATAGATGTTTCTCAAAACAGAATTCGATTATTATACAGACTCAAACCTTTAGGTATTTCTGACATTGCATGTTCCACAGATTGTAAAATAACTTAGCAGATTTTTTATAAAAGAGGGGGATGTTAAAGAGTTTGCATACCGTATTCTATTACGCCAATGAACAATAGCAATAAAAACCTTAGTTTAGCAGTAACACACTCCCTTAATGCAGTACAGGTAAAAAGTTTAGACACACCTTCTCCTTTAAATGAGTTTCCATGACTACATTGTAGATTCTCAATTAATGGGCATCAAAACTATGAATGAACACATGATGTATGGAATTACTGTATGTACTTAAACAAAAAGGGTGAAATAACTGATTACATGTGTTATATTTTAGATTCCTCAAAGTAGCCACCCTTTGCTCTGATTACTGCTTTGCATTCTCTTGAGCTTCCAGAGGTAGTCACCAGAAATGGTTTTCCAACAGTCTTGAAGGAGTTCCCAGAGATGCTTAGTACTTGTTGGCCCTTTATCCTTCACTCTGCGGTTCAGCTCACCCCAAATCATCTCCATTGGGTTCAGGTCCGGTGACTTTGGAGGCCAGGTTATTTCACACTTTTTTGGTAAAAGTACTACATAATTCCATATGTGTTCATTCATAGTTTAGATGCCTTCAGTGTGAATCTACAATGTTAATAGTCATGAAAAGAAAGAAAACGCACTGAATGAGAAGGTGTGTCCAAACTTCTGGCCTGTACTGTATGAGTAAAATTTCTGATCAACATTCACACTTGTGTCAAAGAACTGATCATAAATGTAGGTAATATTTTATGCAGTATTGTATATGGTGAGCATGAAATTTGTGATCCAAATTGTACTGTTCATTAATACAAATCTTAATGTGCAGTATAATGCTCTTTTTTATTTGGTCCCTTTAAATGCACAAATAAAAAAGAAAAATCCCTCTAAACCTCACAGTACTAAAGTCGCTAGTTGTTCTCCCTATGCAAAAGGTAAGTTTTCTCAAGGTACTCCAGGTTTGTGCCACCATCCTTAAAAACCAATGATAGGTCATTGCTCAATTTTCAGAGAGTGACTGAGTATGGTTGTTTGTGTCTCTGTGAAGCACTAGCATCATATTCATCACTAAGGCTGCAACTATTTGAAATGATTCAGCCTGATGAATGTAGTGTTATTGCAATGTGTCCCGATTTGACAGATTATCGTGCCCAAAATGCCAAATGTCACCATGATGGAAGAAAGTATATAAAATAAAATAAAAACTATTCTCGCAACTGATATATGGGTCATTACAGTATTTATTATTAGAATTAGATGATTTTTTTAAATATCATGCAACCCAGGTCCAGGATGTAACCATCTAAGAGGTAAGTATAGAAAATGGATGGAAGGAAATATTTCTTAAATAATCCACATCCGTGTTCCCCGATCCTGGTCCTCAAGGCCCACAGCCCTGCATGATTTAGATGTTTCCCTGCTTCAACGCACCTGAATCTGATTATTTTGCTTCAGATAAAGCTTGTTAATCAGCCATCAGTTGCATCAGCTGAACTTGGGTAACATCTAAAACACGCAGGGCAGTGTGCATTGTGAACCAGGGTTGAAAAAAACCTGATCTAGATATTTACAGGGAGCCGTGACTTGTTTAAAGTGATTTCCTGATGGCAGAGAGGTGAACAAGTCTGCCCCCAGTTGTGATAGACCGGGCAGTGATACAAGCATTATAACCTGATCTGCAATTTTACACCCAGTCTCTTCTCCTCTTTTCATTTTTTACATTTCTAGGAGAAGGTTACACAAAAAAAAAACTGAAAAAAAGTAGAACCTCTTTGAAGCTCAAGCTCAAAGGCGCTTGAATAATCTCACTAAGAGTGAATTTTATATCCACTCGGGGAGAGCAAATCTTCTCAGTGTTAACTTACTCCTGTCGTCTAAATTAACTATTCCTTAAGGCTGGCTGAACAGGGCCTCTGCATCGCTGATGTGGCATAATGATAAGTTGGCCTTTGAGGCTCCTGTTTAGCTGAACGGCTGAAAGGGAGCTGGATTCATAAAGATGATCGCTTCACATGTTGTTTGCATTCAGACCATGTACAACGTCACATAATTCAAGCCATTACTGTACCACTGGAACTTCATAATCTGATTAACTGTGTCCGATCATAACCACATTTCCTTCTGGGAATCCATCTTTTAAGCGCTGCTCAAGATGGAAATCGACTGCAGGAACCAAATGTTGCTCGCACTCAAAAATCTTCAAACAGACGTGAAGACTCTGCCTCGGATGATTTCGCTTTAGTCATATCTATCGTGTCAAGAGATCGCACTAAAACTATGCCTAGCTACATTTGTCAAACTCCATAACTCCACTCGACAACAAGGACACACTGCCAGCTTTTTTTTTACTTTAATCTAAAAGCCTCTCACTCTATCTTCTCTTCCTCTCTTTCAATTTTTCCCCCCTCGTCTCTTTCTCTCTCTCCCTCCCTCCTTCCCTCTTGTTTCATCCCTGAGCGCTGACGTTAATCCAAATCTGGATTTCCAGATATTAAAAGGCCAACAGTCATGTCGCGATTTGGAGACAGGCAAGCGGGGAATTGGGTCTTCCCGTGTGTCTCAGCAGAGATAAAAACACTAGGGAGGGATGAAGGAACGACGGGATGAAGAACAAAGACAGGATTGGTCCGCCGTTAAATAATTGAGTGGAACAAACCCAGCGGTCCAGAATACCCAAAAGAAGTGGTCATTGCATGAAGGAATGCTGCATTTTTGAAAGAAAGCGGCTGGCTCCATAAGAGGGGGTTTGTGTGATTTAAGACCCTTTTTGTGGGTGTGGATCGTTGGCCACAGAGTGACTAGTGGGAGAACAAAAGATCTACAGCTGCTGAAGTCATAAGAGAAACCAGGTGCCAAATGTTGATGTTGGGAAATATCTACTGTACAACTACATAAGCCAAGAAAGAACGCTCCTGTTCCAGCTTTACATATGTTCTTCTACTGCTCATTACGTACAACATAACATATCAAAGGGGGTAGTGTTAAAGTGAGGTTCTGTTGAAACCTAATAAGTAAGGCACTACCGGCAGTAGTTAACTCATTAAGTATAAATTCAGATTGGTTAGTGCTGGAGGCGGAAGCTAATGGATAACCCCCTGAGCCAAATTCTGAAAGATTTTGTCGCTTTTCTTCTAATTAATGTGAAAAGTGAAAATTCTTCTACATAAAGATATCTACATATGTCTAGACTAGACTGGTAAGGGGGAGGGGGTTGATCCAATAAACAGGCTGACGTTAAACATCTTTGTTCAGGCTAGATTTGGACTCGTGGGCTGAAAAACAACCACATTTTCAAAGTAATTATCAGGGCTGAATAAAGGCGTCGCTTAAATATTTCTACCGTTTGTGTTTGATGGGAAATCTGACAGGAGCTGAAGCAAACTTTTGCATCTTTAACCAACTACAAGCCTAAAAACATTGCAGTCGTTCATGCATTCAGATATTTTTTACCCTTTATCTCCCCTGAATTGGGTGGCTGCCTACAGAGTTAATAACAAACGTATTTTTATTTGGTATTTACTCTGATGGGAAATTCTTTAAATATTACAATCTAATTAAGTGTTTCTCACAAAAAGATATTTTCTAGAACACCACAGCCGACCTCTGTTTCAGATGTAAATAACAATCAGGGAAGCTGTGGTATTGCAAATGTGACAGTGATTTAAAGGTTTATAATGATGTGTTCGCTTTGTACTCAGAAGTCGGAGTTACACAACTATAACTGCCCCAGAAATCATCACCGGCATGGCAACTTAATGAAAGCGACAACTGTAAACTCTTTTTAAGCACTTGTAATTATTTGTAGGGTTGTCGAATCCTGAAAATTCCCTTTGACGTTCATATGTGAATTTAGACCTTCACAACTGACCAAAGGACCCAGATTTCACAAGGACATCTGGGGTAGAGAGGTAGGACTGCTCCCTGAGGCGCTCAGAGGAGAGGAGTGGGAGATGTGATGGGAGAAACGGCGCTGAGTGGTCGAGACAATATGCTAAGGCTCGAGCGCGTGCAGGGATCTATATATATATATATATATATATATATATTCTCAGGCCTGCTAAATGAGGTCACTCAGGTGGTCCTGCTGAATACAGCCCCCTGTCCCCTCCATATTCATCATGAATCATCTACTGCTTATTATTCCTGTCCGGCCCAGCCTTTTACACGGAGCAATGGGCTCGATGTGGAGCTAGCTGCAAGCGTGCACGTTTGCGTGCACAACATCTGCCCAGAGCAACAGCGAGGGGATGGATACAGCCCATGTGACAGACAGAGAGCAGGTTGTTTAATGAGAATGTGGATGAGAGGTGACATTCATTGGCTGCCTCTCACCCACAGCATTCTACTCCCGCTTAGACAGAGCAGAGCGGGGAAAACGGTAGGCGCGGTAACCGCCACCAATAATGTCTACATTTTCCCCAAAAAAGAAAAATGGGAGATAAATACATAAGCGGGCAACAACCACCACCGGATCACTCTCAGTTAGCGTCAAGGCAAAAAAACCACAGCCGCACGGAGCTGTTCCGTGCATTTCGAGCCAAGCGGGGCTCTAACACACACTTTTCCAGTGTGTGTTTACGTATCAAACAGAGCATCGCGGTAAAAATGTCCATTTCTCATACCTCCGATTTCGCTATCTGGGTTTTTGTTTACATTAGTCGAGCAGAACTGAAGTGCTGAGAAGCAAAAGAGCCTATTTGCACCAAATATTTCACTCCTGAACGAGCACAGGGAGGCTTAGATTAGGTTTATGTGCCCGATTCCAGAGATAAACCTCCCCGGCAGACCTGGAGCGAGCGCATGAAACGCATGTGCACATACACGTATATGTTTGGGGCGGGGGGGGGACCCATACAGACTGGGTTTGACAGACTGGAATAATACTGAGGGGATCTGGATGTTTGCACTTTGAACTTTTTCTAATCCAGAGTATTAGGGCATGGCTAAAGCCTGATTATAGTGGAATGAAATGGATCTAAATAGATGTCCCAGCCCATCAGACTTCCATTTCTTTTGTCCCAGAAATAGGAATGGAAATCAGTAATCAACCTCCAACCCTCCCGCTCGCCGCCTCTCCGACGTAGCCTCGTCTGTAGGTTTGGCATCAGCCAAGAAGATTCGTTTAGACTTTTTTTATCATCTCAGATGAAGCCGAGCGCTCTCGGCTTGGCTGATGTTTTCTTTTTTTTCCTCTGCCTCATGCCTATCCGTGGTAATAGAACCTGGCAGACAATATAAAATTGTCACAGCTTCAACGCTTGACACCCTAATGTTTTATGCTATTTTGTATATCCAATATTGAATTTGGGTAAGAACAAATGTTGTTACGAGTAATAAAGGTGGACACAGCTGATTTTCTCATCTCTCACTGTTTCTCTGCCTTTCTTGGTTTGCTGAAAACATTGCCACGCTGAAGCTCTGATGTTACAGCGTGCTGCCTGCTCCCAGGAGCCACACGGCCGGCGGTTACAGCAAGCAGGGAAGGGGTCAGGGCTTGTGGCGCTTAGCTGCCCAGCTCGTATGCAACTGTTGCTCTGCTCCCCTGCGTCACTCGACAGCCAGAGGGGGAGCTCCTCTCCCACATCCTGATTAGATTGCTCTATCTCACACACATGCTGTCTTGCTACAAACACCCTTGTATTGTAAAACATATTTTAATTTCAAAGCAACACAATGTAAAAGGTAATTGTTATATGGATGCTATTTAGGCACAAAATAATGCATTTGTAGCCCCCTTTCCTTTGCTTCCCCCTAAATAGAAACAAGCAGCAGTTCCAACGGTGTATACTTTTAATCCGTTATAATGGCCATTGTTCTGCAGAAGGTTTGTTAGAGAATAGTAGTGAAAAAATGTCATAATGAAGAATAAAGAACTAAGCAAACAGCACCTTGAGGATGATTTAGTTTAATTAATGGTTAATTTATAAACTAATATCTCAAAATTTATCAACGAGTAAGGATTTAACAATGCTTTTATTCAACACGATATGATACCAATATTTGGATCTGAGTACTATAATGAATACCAATGCCGATACTTGTTACAACAACTGATGTTAAATTAGATTAAAACAACAATGTTAATAAACTAAAATTTCAACTGATAAATAAACATTTTCTGTGAAATTATTGCAGCGTTTCCACATTTTAGGTATCAGTTCACAGTATCGGTTACCTGTAATGAGTATAAGTACGTCAGAACGGTATCGGCCCGGTAGCAGTGTCGCTATCGGTGCATCCCTATCCCATCATGAGCATTGCTCCGTCATGAGTAAATGAAAAGACTACGCAACAGCTGCAACCAACTAAGGTGAGCATTAATGAAATAAGTTGTCAGATTGCCGCTTTGAAGGAGCTGCAGAGATCTACAGCTCAGGTAGGAAACCTTTCTGTCATACATTAAAAAAACAACTATATGTAAGGCTGGAAACTAACAATACACATTAAACTAAACACTTTTGACACGTGGAGATGGTGGCATCATGGTGTAGGGATACTTTCTTTTAAACAAGGATCGCGGTGAGATCGTTAGAGCTAAATACAAGGTAATCCTGGAAGAGAACCTGTTGGAGGCTGGAGTACTTCAGCCTTACATGGAGGTTCAGCTTCCAGCGGGGCAACTACTCAGTCTACTACTACTACTGCTATAGTCAGAGCTACAACGGCATGGTTTGGATTGAAGTATATCCACATGTTACAATGAGCCAGTCAAAGGCAACATCTAAATCTAACTGAGAGCCTGTGCTCCATCCAGTCTGACTGAGTTTGGATTGCAGCATAAGGGTGGTTCTAAGCATTGACTCTGGAGACTGAATACAAACACACATCACAAATTCCAGATTTTATTCAGAAATTTTACAATGTATTATTTTTTCCTTCTCATTATAATCACAAAATAAGCTACTTTGTGTTGCTCTATCACTTTAAGTCTCTGTAAACTGTATTTACTGTAAGTGTGTGGCTATAACATCAATAACACATGAAAAGATTCAAGGATTATTCACACTTCTGCAAGAAACAGTAAGAACTCCAGTTTAGAGAAGTCAGCAGATACCAACAAGGGCGTGCAGACAAACAAATACATGTTCACACACGCACGCACACACACACACAAACACACATACACGTAGGATGCTTGCATAGCCAAAAGATCAGGCTGGTCTTAAAAGCTTCTCCAGCAGCAAAATTACAGGGCAACGCTAAATCCTGCCGGCAGAAAGCACTATGCTATAGCTTTGGGTGGGGTGAGGTAAAATAGAGGTGTGTGCTTTTTTTGCATGCGTGCATGTATGCATGTGTGTTAGGGAAGTAAAAGTGAGGAGAGTGTGTGGAGCACAAGACGAGGAAGGGCGAGAGAAGATGCAGATGCATGAGATTATTATTTTTCTTTCTTTTTTTTTTTAAGGGCGGAAAAAAAAGTGCAGGACCTGCAGATGAGTGAGACCTGATCTGTCTGATGTGTGCTGCAGGCATGAGGGTGTGTGCGTGTGCGTGTAGGACAGTCGTGCGTGCATATGTCTGCGAGGGGAATATGGAAGGAGGTGATGAAGTGAGGGGTTGAGGGGAGGAGGGACGACCGAGCTGAGTTTGGAAAGAAGAAGAGGTGGGAGGTGATTGCTCTCTGCTTAAGTGGAGGAAGCATATGGGCTTTGGATTGTATGCACGTGTGTGTGAGTGTATGTGTATGCCAGCTTCCTTCCCTCACTCACACTCTGAGTTTCTCTTAAACGCTCCATTAGACTCTTTAAACGTGTGTACTTTGGATTCTGTGCACATCTGAATAACTGTTGAAAGTTTCAGTGTGTGGGCATTTGCACTTATCTCAATGTGTCTGCATGCACTGCCAAATGTGTGAGCGACTAAAAGCGCATGTGTCTACACACTCACAAATATTCACAAACAAATCCATTTTCCTTCAACTTTTTTCTTACTTCGTGTGTTCAGTGGACATCAGTCAAAACAGTCCCGCATTCCTGAGTAAGAGCTTGGGCATTTAGACCCAGTATATCCAGCACCACTGGGCTGGTGCTTCAAGTCTACTTATGACGGCTTTTAACCTCTGCAGAGGGCCTGTCAGCGGCTCCCAAAGTGTCTTTGTGTGTAGCTCCAAGACAGTGAGTGTCTGTACAAGATTCACAGCCTGCAGTCAGTCAGAGATTCAGCATCACTTCACCGGGTGTCTGTTGTGTCAGCTCCACAGCAGAGCCGGTGGGGAAGAGCTTTTACCCTGCTGTATTTTCCACTCTCTATTTCCTTATCCCTCAGCAGGCCACAACCCTGCCGCCCTGTGTGCCGTCACAAATGTTACCCATGTATCTACACACACACTGTTTTGTGCTACATCTTTTTAAGATCTTGATAGGTTACATATGTGTGCCGAATTTCACAAAACTCGATCAAAGCAGGACTTTGGGCTGACTGAAATCTTCTGGAAGGCACGATGGATAAATTTAACCGCAGACGCAAAGATTGTACGTGGACGTTCCTTATCGTTGCAGGATTAATACGGGTCATGTTCGACGGAGTGCAGACCCAATGATACTGACAGATTTTTGTGCCAATAATTAACTTTATTTATTGAAACAGTTTGCTAATGAAACATGTTGCATTGCCACAGCCAGACGTCTAATTATTTACAGCACTGTTAAGCAACAATATCTGTCACTTGGTAGTTTGACTAGTTTTACAATCATGTGGGCAAAAGGCTCAAATAATGGTGAGCAAAAGATGTCACATGAGCTTATGGGGGGGGGGGGGTAAGTTCTGTCAATTTTTTCATGTTGATTTTGTTTTGAACTGACTACCATCAACTGGATTAAACTTCATGATGAACAATCTGGGTTTTTTTTATGAATCAGCCATTGAAATTTCTTGCTTCATGGCAAAGTTTCAGGTCTGGTCCCATCCAATCCCATTGATGGAAAAACAAAAGATGACTTCTGATACCCTTCACTCTCTAGAAACTTATCAGTATAATATGCAAGTTTTAAGTTGTTAAATGTCAAAATGGCAGTTTTGATCTAAAAAGTGCAACTTCCTGTCTGGTTAACCTCTAATATAATTTTTTTTTTCTGCTCTGCTGGTATGAGAATTGGATTTACAAGCCAAACATAGAACTGGTTGTCAAATGTTTGTCAACGGTGGTATATGAGCTAAATGTTATTTTGTCAAATATTCAGGACTTCGTTAGTACATTTGACATTAGAGGACTCATTTCAAATTATGTTATCATGATGTAGCCGAGGGCCAATGTCATAGATTAAGGTTTTTAACAAAAGTGAGGTTGTGGGCACCGCCCCAGAAACAGGTTGGGATCCTGGTTCATTGGGAACGTTGTCCAGCCTGCAGTGGAGCATGAAAACAGGGACTTCTGTAAGTGCAAATTTAAATTGCATCATTTGGCAAACAGTAGCTGAAATTTTGTGTGTTGAGAGGAGTAAGTTCAAGAGAAACTAGGTCAGATAGAAAAAAAAAATGCAATTCACTTTCCTATTGCCGTAAGCTAAATACAGGTGTAAAATGTCAAAATTGTGGTTTCCAACTAACTGTTGGGTTTGGGGCACACCTCCAAGAGACTTTTTGTGCCTCTTAAAGAGTTCTGCATGCATACCATTTTTTCTGAGCTCCAGTTGAAACTGGTCTGAGGCGCTCCAGTCTAGGTGGCACTGTGGAGGAATTATGATGTGCAAAACTTTTGTGAGTTTTTGGGAAAGTTCAGGCCTCCTAACAGGTGATTTATTTGACATAAGAAGCAACAGAGTAATGAACAGTCCAATGCGTAGCACCCTCACTCATAATAATGTAGAGGACATGGTGCTCTTACACACACATACCTGCAGGAGAGTTTCCACATGCACAGACCCACGCCTAAACACACAAGTAAACACAAATATACACGCGTGGCGTGGGCTGTGTGTCAGATCAGTTGGAGATAAAGGATGCAGAATAACAGGAGGACCTTGGGGAGCGGAGCAAGTCATCTGTCTCAAACATGAACAGACCGAGCGTGCTCCAACATGACATGATGTGGACAGACTCATTTTAAAGCACATCGCTTCTTGAGTCTCTCTCCAGTGACTCCTGCTCAGCCCCGCCTTTACCTAGCTGCTCACACATCCGCTCAGCACACACATCCAAATTAAAGCGGGCCTGCTCGAGGTGTGTGTGTGTGCACTCCTCCAGGCTGAAACCCACACAACCTGACAGGTGTACACCAAGGGAGTGCAGAATTTGGAAAAAGTGGTCGTTTGGCGCATTAAAACCCTGTAACCCGGGGGTGTGAGGACATGCTGCTGGTAATGCCTTCAGCTGATGCAAATAGTTAGCAAAATATGCCACACTACGCCAGCACCCAAAGTAATTCCAATATTAATTCCAGAACCATAACATCTGAGTGTAAAATTAAAGCCTGCAAAGATTGGACCGCTCCCGACGCGGAACGTTTTTAGATGCCAGTTTCAACTTTACCAGCTATTTTAGCTGTAATGTAGTCCGTTCTGTGGAGAGTTCTGCCAGTAGCCCACACAGTCCTTCCTAATGACAGAGTAGTTAATTGTCAGTAATGGCTCTTTTCACCGATATCACCGAGCTGCAGCCCCTGGAAAACCCCAACAGTTTAGGGCAAATCACTTGCAGGCTAAAAAACTGGGAAAAGAGCCTAAGGAAGTGACAGTGGCAGCCTCTTTTCCATAACATCAGCCAGTAGTTCGGTAAAAGGCAGAAGCACTGGTTTAATAATACAATAACTCCAGAAGCGTGTTGTTTTTCTTTGTTCGCTGCAAACATCGCTCTCCATTTATTAGATCATTATTTTTTAAAAAGCGACGCTGCCGTCTTCAGCACAGACACACATTAACACCCCTTAAACGCACAAAACAAAGAGGTGAACAAACACTTCTGGAGCCATACACACACACACAGTTGCTCCTGAAGTCACCCTCATAGATATGGCATCATTTGACAAACAGCAGCTGAAATGTTGTGTTTTGAGAGAAGTAAGTCAAGGAGAAACTGGGTCAGAGAGAGAGAGAGAGAGAGAGAGAGAGAGAGGAGAAAAAATGGCATTTCACCTTCCTATTGGTGCAAGTTAAAGGTTAGGAAAGATGCAACACATGCTGAGGCACAGAGACACTCACAAACACAAGCTCAAGAAGCTAAAGGTTAATATTGTTCATGTGGGAGTTGCTGCGTCGCTGTTTATCTCGCTTCCAACCATTATGTATGTGTGCGCAGGATTTGTTTGCAGCTAACAATGTGTGCAGTTAACCAGGAGCACACGGTTTCATCCTTGTTAAAGCCAGGGGGGGAACTCTGTGTTAGTGTTTCTTTAATCCCTTCACGGGCCCATCTTTTTTTCCTCTCCCTTGTCACAGCAACAGTGGGTGAGCTGCCCACTATTTCTTTCTTTATTTTTTACTTCTAACAACTGCCCATTAATCTACATCGACAATCAGTCAACGTGACTTTTAAACCTGTACTCCAGCTTCGACTTTCATCCCACTCCCACCGATCCATCCTCATTTGTTATGAGGATCTTTGGTGAGTTGACTGATGGCCTTCTGTCGCTTTGTCAAATAAAAGATCCATCCAGCAGTACAGCGCAGTGCCCTGCAGTTGCATTTACAGTACCACTTCAAAAATTTTTATATGTTGTCACGTTACAACGACAACCTTTAATGTTTTTCATTGGGATTTAGTGTGATAGACCAAGATGAAATAGTACATGATCTCTAAGGGGAAGACTAATTATTTTTGGCCTTTAAACCTTTTCATAAAAAGTGTAGCAAGCATTTGTACGCAATCGCAGTAATTATGAAAATGTATGCTTTATTAAGGAAAGTTTCTACAAGTTTTACACAAATATAGACGAACATTTTGAGCCATTCTTTGCAAAACAGCTCAAATTCAGTCAGTGTGGCTGGAGATTGTTTGTCAGTATCAATGTTTAGCTCCAGGCCAAGACTTTGGCAGCATAATTCCAATATACAAATATACTTTGATTTAAATAATTCTGCTGTAGTTACAGTTTATCCAGTTGTCTCTTGCTGACATTTAGAGCTTTTCTTGATTGTTTTGTATTTAGTTCCATCCATTTTCCTACCTTCCCTGACCTCCCGTCCTCTCCATGCTGTTAAAATTCATCCCCACACCATGATGCTGCCACCGCCAAGTTTCCAGGTACATGTAGTGTATTCCAGAAAATTCCATTTCAGAGTCATCTTCCACCTCTCAACATCCCCGAAACCTTTCGCTGCCATGTCTACGCAATAGGGAAAACATCAGCCCTGTTCACCCCTACTGAAGAAAAAAAACTACTAAGGAATCCCACCTGACTTTCATAAAATAAAAATGTAATACTTTCAGAAACCTTAAACATTAGCTGTGCATCATTTAAAATGTGCATTCACTTTTATTCTATTATTATTAATCATTTAAAGTAGGGTCTGGGCTTCTCAGTTCATCACTCCATCAGAGCTGCAGAACAACTTTATATTTGCGATGATCTGCAGAAAGAAGGGCTCCATCTAAATGCTGTTTTTTTTTATAGTATGCCATTATGGTTAGAGATAATTAGTAAGTCACTCATGTTCAAATGGAAAACTACATTTGTCCCTTTGTTTGCACCACTATAAAGTAAATGAGGGTGCATGCACCATGTAGTTAGCCTAAAATGTCTATTTTAACTGATATTTAGGCTTCAATATAAAGCAAAGTGCTTGCTAACAAAGGGTACAGCTCCTATTATCCTATTACTTTGCCCACTGAGAATGCTTTTGTATGAAGCTTAGCAAATGATAAATCCTGGTAGTTATTTCCTAAGTACTGGTGGGTGGTACTGGTATCGTTAGGTTACACATGTGCAATCAGCTGACAGATGTACACAGAAGGCCTTTTAGCAAGCTTGTTTCTCAGCAGGAGGCTCATTGAAGTTTTCGTCTTGCTTCATTTGCACTGATAATAACATGAGGTGAACCATGGTTCACTCGCTAAATCCCAGCTGTTGAAAAAATAATAAATAAATGAACCCACCCTCAACCTCCTCTCCTTCCTGCTCGTCTTTACTCCGGCCTGTTGTGGCTGACCGAGAAAGGTGATTTGGGACTCTGGGCTCCGGAGAGGAGTCGATCCACTGACAGATCCGCCAGCCACAAATCAGCGTGATAAAAGAACCGCCGGGATGGATCGGAATGCGTTGAGATAGCGATGGCATGTCAAAGGGCACGAGGCTCGGAAAATCTCAACTGACTGAGGAGGTAATTTGCGAGCGAACTCCCTCCTGAGGGAAACCAGAGCTAAGGCATTGGAACAAATCAACAAGCTCCGGCGGTGGCAGAGTAAATATCGAGAGCTTCCTCCTCTCCTGCTGATCTTAAAGTGGGTTATGGCTGTCTGAGCATTTACGTACACGTGTACTCTGCTCGTACACCGAATCCATTCATCATCCAAAACGAGAGGAGCTTCATTTTCACTGACCTTTTCCATCTGGCCTCCGGAGGAGAGTTATGACAACTGAGTCGGCCTTGTGTTGCACAGCACAAAAACACACCTCAGCGACGGGGAAAAAAACAAACAAACAAACAATAACTCCTGCCGCAGGCTCAGGGCTTCTCATCTAGAATAGGTAATGCGGAGAAAAATCGGATGAGGTATTCAAAGTGCGGGGGAAGCCGTGCAGAAGAGAGGATGTAATGCTCTACTTTTTCGACTAAACGCGCAGGGATGGAGGCAGGAAATTAGCCAAATCCTCACAATCTGAGTGGTGGAAAGAGTCAATGGCAATCAATGACATTTATGCCTGCAGTATTCCATGAACAAATAGCTGCCTAATTGCCTGAGCACTAGATTAGAGCAGAGAGCGCCAGTAAAGGCTGGGAGAGAGACAGAGGGTGTACTTGTTATGGAGGAGAGAGTTGATGTCAGCCCATCTGTTGTCCACTAAATCAAAATCTGCAAAAAGGACGAACAAAGACAGGGGTAGGTGTGTGGGTGCGCACATGTCCATCGAGCTTGCTTTTATAATTTATTTCTGGACGTGGACAGCTATGTGTGCCATAAACACATCCCCCCTTGAGGGAACCTCCGCTACCTGCTAACATGTTAGGGGAGCTGACTGCCGCCAACATTGTTTCCAGTCAGAGCATCCCTAATGCAAGGTGACACACACGTACACAGACACACAGAGACCCATGTTGACATAGAGGCTGATATTAAAAAGCTCCCAGCTTGCCTTGGAACCGCAGCGAGCCTTCGCAAACGCTGACACGAAAAGAAGAAGGAAAAGAGAAGACCTCCCTCCCCCCCTAGCATTCGCCAAAACCCCAATCAGAGATCACAGCAGACCACAGAGAACTGGGCCGCTGATTGCGTCCTAATGCGCACAAAGCCGGTACATCCACGCCTGCGCGCTCGCACACTGATCGTGTCCCAACCACCCGGCCGCTCCTCTCTCCTCGCCTCTTATATCACTTACATGGTAAACCCACGCTGATCGGGGATCAGTGTTTTTTTTGGCACAGGACGCTATAAGAGTTCAGGAGCTTAACCTCCCCTTGGAGAGAGGAGAGAGTAGATCCGGACGCCCTGTGCTCTCCCAAACCCAACCTAAGCACAAATAAACAGCAACAAGAGAAAAAATGTCTGGCAGACTCGAAACAATTTCCTGTCACTGTGGATGGAAGAGACGGGAGGAGGAGGAGGACTGAGATGTGAGGAGGAGGGAAAATAGGTGGCTAGAGTAGGTACGGTTTAAGAACCTCTTGTCTTCTACAGTTTAAACTTGTTTTGATGAGATATTACTGACACTAAGAGAGTTTTCTCATGCAGTGCTGAATCTCCCTAATTTCAAGCTACATAGTGTTGCTGAAAAATGGCCCTTATCGCTCCCTTACAAGAAAGAAAAAATATGGCTGCTTGGAAATATTTCTGTTAAGGGAAAAAACACACATAGTCACGGTGTGGAAACTAAAGGAGTACCACCATCCCAACACAATATTTTATAACAATTGGCAAGGAACGACGAGCAGCTGATGACAGTCTCTATTCAGGCAGGCTCCATCTGACAGACAGAGAGCTGGGGATTGAGCTCAGCTACTGGCCGGACAAGAAATACACTCAGAAGATCTGTTGGGGTTTTTTTGTAACAAAAAAAATTGAAGGCGAAGGATCTGAAGACGTTTCAGATTGAAACGGAAAAGTGCATGTGGAGAACGTCTGAGATTATAGGCTGATTGTTTCATTTTGTTCTCGTGTGTTTTTTGCTTTCTCAGGTAACATTATATGTCCAGGAAAAATCCCTGTATGGAGAATTGAAAATCCCAGGACTTAACCACTCTCTCTCGTGGTTAGCTGGCTAAAGGGAGGTTCCTACACTTTTTTGTCACATCATTTTGCTTTTCTCAAACAGCTTTCAGTCAGACAGAAATGGTGTGAAAAGGAGCGCCACATATCACTTTTATTTAGGCCTTAGTGTTTTAAAACTGTGGTTTGCCAGCTATGGGTCTGCAGCCTGGCTACCAATGCAAAGACCACTTACCAGCTTGTTATACTTGTGTTAATGAGCTGAACTTTTAATATAAAGTTATTTATTCTACACTTTTGCCTAACTTTATATTTCAGGACCTCCCACTAAGGAGTTTACATGTTTTTCCCCTAGCATGCAGCTAGGGGAAAAACAGCTAGCATGAGTTCTCTGTGGGTGCTGAGGCTTTCCCCACAGTGCAAAAATATGCAAGTTAGGTGAATTGGTCTTTCTAAATTGTCTGCAGACTGGAGTGTGTGTATGTGTGGTTGCGTCTCAGTGTTTCCCTGAGATGGGACAGTGACCAACCTGGGTTGTACCCAACTTAAACACGAGTACCCCTAATGATTCTGCAAGGATAAACGGGTATACACGATAAAAGGATGGATGTAAAAATTGTTGCTTTATTTTTTTGGTTTCATGTTATCCCCTTTTTATGTTAAACCTTCATGTTTCTCTTACAATGCTATAAAACCCTGGTGTCCTGGATGTTGCCTAATGGATAGAAAGATGAAGTTTCAGCAAGGAAAAATTGGTAGAAAGAGGAACGGGTGATACACATTGAACCATCGAGTCGCTGTTAGCCTGAACTACACGGCACATATTTATTTAAAGGACGTGTTTCTTCCCCGCATCCATCCATCACGCCGTGCACCGACTATGCCAGAGCACACGCTGCACCTGTGGGACTGCTGACTGAAAAGATCCTGTGCTCAGCCCAGTCGGGCTTCTCTTAAAGGTGCACTAACGAATGCACAATGCTTACGGCAGCTCCTAATAATGCGAGCAAATCTGTGGAGGGAGGATGCCTCAATGTGTTTTTTGTGTGTGCATCTATTTGCATGCTACTGTGAGCATACGAGTGTATATATATATTTGAATTTGCTTATGTGGCTTTGTGCTTACTTATGCCTGTGTGTTTGTGCGCACACACGGCTCAATGTGTGTTTGTCGACTCCTGTTACTGTGCTTGTGCGCCTGTGGTCGCGCTGGAATGGAACATGGACGTTTTGCCACTGAGCTGAATTCACAGAAACGGGCTCGGCCCTGGCCCTGCAGAGTAGTATTTAGACTCCGTATTTATGCGTCGGACAACCACAGTAATCTCTATCACCGCCTCGTGATTCGTGTTTGTTTGCATAACTCGAAGCTGATTCGATTCCATCAAGAAGCCCCCCCCCCTATTTTTTTTTCTCCCCTTATTTCCTCCCCACAAAACGCTCTCTGCAGAAAAGTTCACGCCATTCTCGGTCAGAGTTTCATCAGCCACCCCTCATCGAAGCTGACCAAGCATGTGGTTGTTTTTTTCTGCTTCCACTGAGAGGATGCAACATTAAAACTAACAACCTCTATAATTATACATCCATATTTCTCCGATGAGTTTGTGTAAACAAGCCGGGGCTCCAGCTCGGGGGAGGCGGACCTCTTTTGGCAGGCCCTGGCTGAGAGTGCCACTGAATGGCTGTCGGAAAACAAAGCCATTTCAGAGCGTGCCTTGGAAAAGACAAACCACTGTTCCAGGGCTGGATAGGGAGGGAGAGCTAGCTCCAATCTGACAGACAGTGAGCTGTGATTTGAGCTCAGCTGTTGGCCGGAGAAGAAATACGCCTAGAATATGTGTTGTCTGCAAAAGTGGAGGGAGAACAACCTCAAGACTTCTCTGATGGAAATTGAAAAATGCATGTGCCAAGTGTTTTAGATTGCGGCCTGCATTGTTCCGTCCTGTTCTTGCAGCTTTTTCTTTTTTGTTTTCAAGAAACAACACACGATTGTCTCGACTCCCATCATGCAACGGGCAGGGGCCGCTTAATGGTGTCAAATTAAAAAAGTTTGAATGTTTAAAAAAGTTATGGTTTTAAAATGTTTCTTTTTTACAGTTCCTATGATTTGAAGTCTTTTTATCAAAATGCCTGCAAAACAGCTAGAGTGACTAAAGGTTTCACAGACTTTATAGAGTGTTGAATAATAACAGTGCTGCTCCTCCCCAACTTGTTGCTCAATTAAGAGTAGCATTACTTTAACTTAAATTAATGTAACCCCTATAGAAATAAAAGGTATGGTAGCCTCTCTTAGAAGTAGTTTTTCTTTAGAAATCTTCTTAAGTAAATTTAACTCATTTCTATTCACGTCTGTGAAAGTTGGCAACTAAAGTTGGCAAAAAAATTTAAAAAAATTATTGACAGATATTATTGGTGTGGAAACAATAGGAGCACCACAATTGCTCCTGTTCCAGTATTGAGACAATATTGTTATAAAACTACATCTGGGAACAATCCGACTGCAGGTTCTAACCTAAGTAAACATCCATAATCAGCAAGCTTGCTTTACATGTAAATGCATGGGCCAGTTACCTGTATTACTACACTAAAAGGAGATTCAAACTACAATGTTTTTTTTCTTACCTCTCCTGTGGTTTAAAAACTTTTGAATAGGACACCAAAGAAAGTGAGCTGTTTTGAAGAGGATGATAGGGTAGAACTGCCCCTCAGCAGGATCAAACATGGCCCTTAAAATGTTCCCTCATCTAAAAGATGTGTTCGTGGTGAGAAACAGTAAAGCACTACGACTTAACTACATCACATTTTTGTTTAGATACAATGCAGAAAAGCAATGGAAAATTATTCTCCAGCTTATCCTGCCATCCATGTTTTTAGATTAGTGAAAAATCAGAGGAAGCGCAAAAAAGTCTAATATTTTGTGTATTAAGCACTTAACAACTACATTCATATTTAGCTTTTTGCTCCAGTTTGCATATCAAAATCATTGGAAAAATCAAAATTTTTATGAAAATCCATTTTATGTAGGGAGGAATATGGATTTTTGCATCTTTTCTTTTTCAACTAACTCCCATTTTTAGCTTTCGATATTTTTTGCGGGATAAAAGCAATACAATGAAACTGTGGCATGATGACACTGTGAGAATCTCATCATGGCCGGGGCCCATCACGGAGGCTGATGTTCATTCTTCCGACCTAGCTCCTAATCACCACTAACTCCTAACAGTCTCCCATCAAGCAGCCATCAGACGTCCCTCCTGTTTTTGCTTAAAGCTGTTTTGGACTCGCAGCAGAACAGAGGCGGTTTCAGCTCAGCAGATGGATTTAAAGAACACCAGTGCGCTGCGTTCAACAACTGTAAATTGCCTTCAGAGAGGAGGAGGTTACTCAGCAAATAAGTTTGTGTTAGCAAGGAGCAGGAAACAAAAATCAACAGTGTTGTTTCTCTCTGAGTTTGCTTTGCGGTCTCTCGTGGTCTGCGTGCTGAGAGGAGATCTGAGTAATCAACCAAAATGACTTGAACGCAGACCTCCCACTGCACCTTCACACACACACACACACACACACACACAGAAACTCAGAACCATAAGGGCAGAATAATGGAGGGGGTTTTGGAAGAGTGGAAACAAGAGTTGACAAGGTATGTATGCAAGAAAGTGAGGGAGGTCTTATATGCAAGATCAAATATTCTAATAAGATAAGCATGGAGCACACCCGAGGAAGGGATGAGTGTCTGCGTTTGGAGCCGACTAATTGAGATGAATACATGAATATATCTGCTTCATCTAGCAGCAGCGTGCTAAGCCGTAACCAATGGTTACCATTCACTTGTACAGCCATGTGAGCAGCCCACTCTCTGAGGCAGAGCCCTGATACCCCACCACACCCCTCCTCCTCCTCCCCATCCACTCTAAACAAACTCCCCTGTAATAAACGAAAGGCAATAACCAGCGACAATAACGCTGTGCCTGCTAACCCTCAGCGAATGAAATATCCAAAGGAGACATAGCAGAGGCAGCCTGGATAGATTTGCAAAGCAAGCAGAAAGCCATATATTACACTGGCACACTAATAAACACTGGCCTGTATTCACTCACAAGGGGGTTAAATCGCCTTATCGCCAGCCAGGCTCCTCCCCCGGTGCTAACCTGACCTGTGGGCTGGGTTTGTTTTGAAGAAGAAATTTCGTCAAAGGTTGCTGATCAGGTGCTTTAAACGCAAATCGGCGACACGAACAGCACAGATTGAATCCAGCTCCTCAGTTAAAAAGTTTAAAGTGGACTTTCTCCGATATTAGACTTTGATCATCTGTTTAAACATTAACGTGGATATGGGAAATACTACCGCAGCAGTGCTTTCCTAAAGTAGTCATAACTCGTTCATATTTTGACATGTTACAATCACTTTAAACACAAAAAGGGTTTAATATGTGAAGTGCAAACGAAAGGTTAAATGGGTTTTTAAATAGTTCACAAATTGAGATATTTAATATGTGAAATCCATCTAACTATTAAACCGTTTGCTTCTTCTTTTCCAACTCAAGGAGAAAGTCTGAGAAATTTCAAGTAGGTTTCAAGTTAGGTTTTATAGAATCACCATTAGCTTTAGGTATTCACTTTGATAGGCCCATTCTTAAACATGCATATCCTCGGACCGAAACCATGCCATACAGTAGTTCCAGAGTGGTCCTACTGGAAGGTGAACCTGCATTCTATTGTCAAATCTTTTATAGCCTTTAACATGTTTTCCTCAGGATTTTCCTGTTAAATCTATTCTTCTACTCGTCAACTTTGACCAGCTTTCCTGTCCCTGCTAAAGAAAAAAAAGCTCCAGAGCATAATGTTGCCATCAATATGATTTAATGAGGGGATAATGAACAAACATCCAGGCTCTCCACAGAATAGCTTTAAATATACTGGGCAAGTATTCACTATTTATAATCACTATATTATTTCTGAAGGGAATTGGTTGCACTGGATTTTATTTAGGTAAATCTGATTAAATGGAGGCTTAGTGTAAATGCATGACACATTTATCATATTTATTTATGTAAATAACTTTGAAAACAACTTATCACGTTCCTTCCACCTCATAATTGTGTGCTACTTTCTGCTGGTCTATTACATAAACGCATTTTTAAACATAATTTAAAGTAACCACTGAAGTTTGTGCTTCTACCATCAAATGAAAAACGTAAAAGAAACATAAATCCTTTTGTGCAGCACTGAATGCATGACTGTCGAGAGTACAAATAATCATGCCAAGCCTTTTCTGTTGTCTTTCTCTGTCTAAATTCTGAAAATCTGCAATAAAGTAAAACATCTTTGGTTCTCCCCTCAAATTAAGCATGTGCAAGCACCTCTTGCCTCTCATCAAAATGTTTCTGTGTTATTTTACAAAAGGGGTTACCAGATGGTAACTGTTAGCTCTTCACAACAAAGAACTTATGTAATTGGCAGTTAAAAATGTGCAAGTTATTTGCATCCCTGTAATCTGAAAATCAACATGCTTTCGACCTGACAGCTGCCTCTTTTTTCCTAAATGGCTGTGATTTAATTATGGTAATCTGATGTTATCTCTAAAAGATGACATTAAACGCTTTTCCTCATGAAATTACTGGTATTGTGCTGCAGTTGGGGCTAAATGCCTTTACAGTGGTTAATTATTTATTCACCTCAGATGTATGTGTGTTCCTGCGATTATTAGCTTCTTTGTAACATTAAAGTGAGGACCTGCGTGGGAGCATGTGCACATATGATGGAAGGGGCCCCTAAAGGCTGGGCAGGGGAGGATCCGGTGATCGGCGGCAGCAAGAGGCAGAGATTTTTAAGCCTCGACCTTCAACTCCCCGCCGGGTGATGGGGGTTGACTTGCACAGCCAGGCAACATAGCTGCTGCATGCTGGATGCATATAGCATACCTTCAGGGGACATTAAGATGGAAGGGGTGTTTCACTTGTGGCTGGGGAGAAAATACTAATGATAAAACAACACAACACATTTCTTTCAAGTGACATCTGCCTCACGAAGCTCTCTCTAGTTGCTGTCACCATGTAAGTGTAAGCTATTATTATAAGCCCCGGAAAAAAAGGTGCTTAAAGTTTGAGACCCTGTTGTATCTGTAATTTGAGACAGGTATTTGGAACAAGACAAAATCATGCTGTTTCAACTAGCGTGGCTTTTATGTGGTGAAATCAGTCTTACTCAATAAAATAAACCCTGAATTCCAAGGGGCAAATCATACTTAGTTATAAATATCTAGCTTAATCATTAATGCCATTTATTCTGTTGTATTTATGCATAAAACTTGTATTTTGAAGCTAGGAAGAAAGTAGCAACTGAGTCATGCTTTTGTGATGACAGAGTTGGATAATAAAGTCTTCTTGTCTGTCTGGCTGTCTGGCAACACTTGTTTGTCTAAGCACTGAAGAAGTCTTTAAAGTAGGGCTGGGTGATAGATTTATTTGATCGATTAATCAAATATTCTGTTTGAAAGTTTTGAACCTTTTGATAGCGATGTTAGCCAGCTCAGGACTACCATCCTGGTTTCCAAGCAATTTATTTACATCTTGTATTTAGTTGGACTATCAATTCAGGTCAATTCGCAGAAGGAATGATTGAAGTAAAATTTTAGATGAAAATATTTTCTAAAATATTTTATATATATAAATAGTTTCTTTTTTTTTAATGAGGAGAAAAAAAGTGATTTAAGTTTTTAAGTATTTAAATGGTTTAAATTGAAAAATGGATTTGACATGACAAAACTCTGAGATTATATTTTTAAGCCATATCACCCATCATAATATATGATTTGCAACCAATTTTACACACAAGGAATGGCTTGCAGGCTAGCTAGCCTCTAACAATGCTAAAGGCAGCATCTTCTCAAGAGAATTCTCTTAGTAACACTAATAAATATTATTTGAAAGCAGTAATTTACTAAGTTGCTAACCGTTAGCATCGAATACTATTAAAGTTAATGAATGCCTCAAAATTTTCTCAGGGTGCTGAAGATTCAGAAAATTTAAAACAATTATAAAATACTCCAACTATCGAACGTTACCTGCTAACAAATCTGAATTAAGCATGTGAGTCATTCTTTTTAATTCATATTAACCTAAAGAGCTATTCCACAATTCCTAGGAAATTTAAAATTATGTGAACATCCCAAGGTCAACGTCTAACATATTTTGATTATAACTAACTATATTTTCATTTCAAACATTGAACCCCAACAGAAATTCACAAAACCTTGTTTCTGTTGGTGAGAACACAGAAAGCATCTTTGGACTGGAGTCAAGTGTTTTACACTGATTACAAACTTTTTAAAGCATCGTCGTTTTTAATGTGTGAAACCCATATTCCCTCTGATTTATCAGTAGAAACCAAGAAGAAAGGTATTTCTTAGTATTTCTCATAAAAAATGTATAAACTATCATCTCTTCTTATTCTTGAGAACCAAAAATCGTCTCACCCCATTAGCTGGATGTATCAATAAAACCCAGCATACACTCAAAAGAAAAAAAACATTTCCACATAACTGATTTGGATTGGTTTAGCAATAATGCATTTTGTTGAGTGAACTAAATGTAAACATGGTGGGTCAACCTAATATATTTAGGTTGCTATAAAGCACAAAAATAAACAGCAGGGGGATGGACTCAAACTCGGAAAAGGGCCTCTGTTTTCTGAGCACCTGCATTAACATCTTTGCTGCACAATAACTCAAAAATGTTGTATATATATGACTTAATTTCCAGTGTTAACTAAAAATCATCTTATTATTATAAATACCTGCCAATTCCCTTTTTTTCATGAAAAAAAGTGAAGGGATTGTATCACTGAAACCATAGTAATCATGTTTAGTTAACACTGGAAATAAAGTTGTGCCTTACAGCAACCTGAATGTATGAGGTTGACCCAACATGTTTACATTTAGTTCCATCAACAAAATTCATTATTACTAAATCAACCCAAATCAGTTGGGTGGAAATTGCTTTTGTTTATTTGAGTGTACTGATATCTAATAGAGGTAGTTCTTAACCCCGATCTGAGGAAGTGAGGACGGCAGGGAAGGTCACATCCAGTTAGTCAGATATCTTCTTGGGCTTTGTTATTCAAAAGCTGGGTCGGCACCCAGTGACTCAAAAAATGAACACAGCTTTTTTTCATTACTGACTTGGTTGCAGATGTCAAAACACATAAACTGTAACGAAGGAAGTTTTGCAGAATTCACCGGAAAGTCAGCTAAGCCAAGCCCCAAGAATAAACTCAACTTCAGCGCTTGCTGTGAGCGAGCATTATGTTGTTTACTGAGGTGAGACAGCGCGTGCTCCTATGTCGCAGAACTCTTGGTGAAAGACATCGGCAACATGTCAGAGTCCAGCACGTTACGCTGCGATGCAGAGTGACAGCTGTCAGGCGGGATCAGGATTTCTTCTGCCGGATACTCTGGAAAAATCAAGACAAAGGAGAGGTGCATGTCGACAGGCGGCCTCTGTCTCCCGCTACGTGGCCTCAACTTTTTATGTGGAACAGCAAACCACAGACAGCCAAACGCAAAAGCAAGTCATGCTACATTATTTCAATGGGGGGGGCAGCAGTGAAAGAAAATGGAGGCTCAGTGATGTATTGCGACATTCTGTGTATATATATTTATTATATGTCTCTTTGCTCATTTTCCTCACTCTGTTGCTCTTTTTCCCCATTATATTTTCCCTTCCTAAAAGCCTCCCGTCCGGAATCACCTCGCCACTCACTCCGATCCCTAAACACACCCCGGCCATTTTTCCACACAAACAGCTCATTCGATATACTTTGTTTAGACAACGCTATGAAATATAACCAGTTTGTTCACTTAAACACCAGACGGCTTAGAAGGTGTGTGTGTGTGTGTGTGTGTGTATATATATATATATACATGTTTAGGTGCATGTGTGCACAGGGGTCATGGGGCGCTGATAGACAGCACAAGCTGGTGTTAGTCTGGACTTTAGATCAGTGCAAAGTTATCATAGCTGACCCTCCTGTGGTGTTTCCATGACCCCCCCAACTTTGCTTTGCGACCTTTGACCCCCCCAAGACTCCTGTCAGAGTGGGGCCGGGATGGACGGGACCAAGTGAACGGGGTCCCCCGCGGTGACACCAGGGCAAAAGATACATACTCAAACAACACACACACACCATTTGCTGTTTACATGAACCCACACCTTTTGTTGCCTCACGTAAAAGAACCAGAGCATGGGTCGGACTTCTGGAGTATTTAGAGGAATGTCCACCCCTTAAGCATCTTCCTCTTGTCTCAGATGGTGTCCGCCACGCTGGGCCGTTAATCAGAGCAGATAAGCCGGTTTCTTTACGAGCAGAACAGATTTACGCCCCTCTGCTGGCTGACCGGACAACGTTCCCGGCAGAGGCAGCGGGATAATTCACTTGCATCTTCTTCGTCCAGATAAACTGGCAAAAAAAAAAAAAGGGGACCTGACCAAGCACAAGCATTTACCGTGAACTGGATGAAGGCCCAGCACTGAAAAAAGGTTTATCAAGTCACAGTTTTGAAAACACTAAAACTTCAAGTCGAATCTGTACTTTGATTTAAACGGGGTTTCTAATGAGAAGCTAGAGTAACGACACTCCACACCCGTTGCTGTGCCCTGCCGGTCAGCTGGCCAAAAGAAGGCCACTTTACTTCAGCGTCACTTGCAGGAAAGACAAATGAGCCTTTTTGACAAAGAAAACACAAACCACCATGGTGTGGAAACTAAATTAGCACCGCCCTTCTCTATTACAAAGGTGATGTGGTAAAAGACTACAGTCGGCAAGCAACAAGATAGTTAACCAGCTAATCCTAGCTTGTAATATTTTAATAACACTATAAGGAGCAGAATACTTTTATTTAAAAAAAAAACATTATTAAAATATAAAAAGTTTTGGTACAATGACAATCTGATGCTTACCTCCTATGTAAACTATATGAAGAAAGCTGGAAAAGTGCACAGTGGAGGAGCCTACAGCAGCCACAAATGGCCATTAGCTAAATGATAGATAAACTGTCAAGGTTTGTGAATAGGCTGCAGTAGTATAGATAAAACACGGTCCTCCTGTTCCAAAGAACAACATTAATGTAATACAAAGATGAACGCCACACCCGATTACTGCTGACATGCAAACGTTACAGTATATGAGCCCAATAATGATCAGCCAGATCCTGTGAGACCGAGCTGCCTCATGAAGGATTTACAACTGATTATGAGTTCACAGTCTGAAACACCGTGAAGAGAGTGTAAAGTATTCTTCTAGTTTGCATGAAACAAACATCAGTTGGACTGCAGTGGCACAGAATAGACACACGAGAGATAGAGAGCGGCGCATAAAAATTAAAATCATCCTAAAATAAAGCTGACACTTTTTGCTTTAATGTTGGGAGTTAGCGGCTGTCAGGCTGCGAGCCCACGCACATGTCGGGAATAAAGTTAGTTCAAATATTTATGATGTAATCAGCAGACAATATGCAGAGAAGCGCCGCGAACGAGAGAAAGGCGAAGAAAGCAACAAGAATGCCCAAGGTGTTGTTTTTCTTCTTTTTTTTGGGGGGGGGGGGGTGAAAAACATGTGGGCACATTAAAAGTTCAGAGAAATATTTCCTTGAAGCCACCCTGACATGTTGCCAAAGGAGCGACCAAGAAAATCGTCGCCTTGATAACATCTCGAGCTTCATGCTTCCCTGCGTTCTCCCTGCGAGGGAGAGTTCACAAATATTGATTGAACTGCAACAGATGAAAAGAAAAATTTATGTGGGATTTAATTTATTTAATTCAGGCTGTATTTATTTTGATTTTTTTTTCTCATAGGAGGATGTATAAGAGCTACTTTTAAATAGAAATGCTTCAGTCCCATTTATTCATTTTTAAATGCTATAAAGACTTTCCAAATGAGACACGAGGAGATTAAATCTCTCAAAGGATTTATTGATATTCCAAAATATTAGCTTTATTTGGTCACATTTCATATAAGAATATTATCCGCCAAGCTTCATTAGCCGATATTGGCGGCGGGTTCATTTTTGTCTCGTGGCCTGCAGAGCATCTATTGATTTCTCACTGTGCCAGACGTTCTTTGGCATGACACAGCTTGTTGCATATTAGTTCAAGCACAGCCTCTGTAATTTGAGGATCATCTCTAATAATTTTACTGATTTACTGAAGAATCCATTTAAAATGTGGCTGTGGCACAGAGTAGCAGTATCCTGGGACCTGCTTAACGACGAGGCGATATAATAAGCTTGGAAGAAATAATTAAAATGAGTAAAAGTTAGATAAAGCCATTATAATTCAGCAAGAAACTTTAAATTAAAAACACTGTAGTTTTTTGAGCATGCTCAAAACACCAGATATAGACATTTGAGTTGTATACTAGAAATGTAAATGGTTTTTAGACTAAAACCCAGAAAATTTGTTTTTTGACTACAATCTAACGATTAGAAGCTTCGTTGGTCTTGATTAGAGAGCCATGGTTTGGAAACTCAATAATCTGATCTTCTTGCAATAAGTGAACAGACCAAAGTAAGTGCAAACAGGTCCAGCATTCTTGGGTGGGAAAGCTGCTGCTGAGTGAAAAAGACTTAAAGTTTCAGCATGAAGAGAGAGGAAACACAAAACATGTAAGAGGCTATTTACAATGAAATGTGTCTGCATTTTGTTCAGACTGTTGGACAGCAAGAACGCAAGACCTACAGGAAGGCTAAATGCAATATAGCATATCATGTAACAAGCTGGATTTAGAAGCGCTTGAAGCCTTTTTAGAAATCTCAGAGTTAAGGTAAGCTCTACATTCTCTTGGCAATCTGATCCCATAGGCTAGCCATACTAAGCACACTAATGGCAAGCAGGCTTGTATAGCTCTTACAGAAATATGGAAATTAGCCAAGACTGATATCACGAGCTTAAAGTTTCTTCTTTTTTTTTTTTAAGAGTTTGGAAATCGATTACAAACTTCTGATCAGTCCAGTGTATTTCAGCACCAAAAAAAATATTTTAATGTTTAAATTGAAAAGTAAAATTTGTGTTTTTGAAATCTGTTGTTTGTTGCAGCTTGATGATTTCTGTGACGCAGAGATCCAAATTTTATTCAAACTCACTCTTTTATGCTGAACAGTCAGCTAGGTTTCGAGTACTCCCAGGTCTGTCGTTGATCTTGAGCCTTTAGTAAATCTGCTCCCACTTTGTTCTGTCAACCACAGAAGTCTACAGGCCAACAAGGGTACATGAGAGGTGGGATTTTAACTGCAGTTACACAATGACACATTCTCGTATGTTCTTAAGTGCTGAACTTCTGAGTCACATTTCCTCCCGTCAATCAAAGGTGTTGTTTAACACAACCTTGTGCAAGCGAGACCTGCAGTTCAGCTGGAATATCAACAAGTAGATGTCAGGTATGGCTACCCAAAGCAAACAGTAGCCTACAGTTTGAAATCTCTCTTAGTAAAATGTGACGTATGTGTATGGTTTTACATTGCACCGCCTATGGAGTTCCTCAGACTTCAGTAATAACATCAGATCCCATCTCAGGCAGCTGCTGAAGATATGATCAACTTTCTGTTTGAGCAGTGTGAAAATCTGATTGAGAAAAGAGGTTTACTCAGACAGCAGAGATAAAAATGTGCTTCTTTTTGGTTCCATTTTCAGTTTTCGGGTGTTTGAGCTAGAGGGCTTTGATGAGGAGAGAACAGATCCTCTTCTCATGCTGGTAAAATCAGAAATCTTTGAAGACAAAATATCAACGCAATTTTGATTTTATTTTCCGTTTATGTGAGAAGTTCACCTCATATCTGTTTTCTTTTTTAGTATGTGGCCAATTATTGAGTGGATGGAAGGAGGGACGGGTGGATATCATTTCTTGAACATAACAAGGTGGAGTAGATTGCTCCCCTAGACTGTCCGGGATACAATTTTTTGGGGATTTTCAATGCAGTTAGCCACATTTAAGTCTGAAAATGTCTATTCATTCCATATTCATCATTGGAAATACTAATCTGTATGCTCTCCAGTTCCAAGTGGTTTATTGATCAGATAAAATTGCATTATTGGATGTCTGGCTACTCTCGAAAATGCCACTATCAAGGTTTGTATTTACAGCTCAGTGATCATAAATGTGTAAGTGAACATTAAATAAATAATTCATCCCTTGTAGTCCCACTGACTTGATCCAGAATACTGCTGCCCTGGATGTTTAGGTTTATATCCTGATTTTACAAAACCAAGGCCTCATTCAAACGTTTTTCTTTATGGTATTTGTCAGCAATGAAACAAAACCAAGATGGTTGTAGAGACATCGTTAATGATGATCACATTCAAGCTTTCTTTAAAGTGCAATACAAGGTAAGCAGGGAGCGAAATAGCATGAAAAACTCAAAGAAAACACTAAAGTTTCCCAGTCGGAGTCCTATGATGATATGGAATATTTAACACTGTAATCACCTCGGACCGCTCTGCCTTAAGCAAGGCACTGAAACTAAAGTTGTTGCTATGGGGCTGCCACAGCAGCCATTAAAATGCAATTTAACAAGGAAACTCCCGGGTGTGACTGTGTGTAACTGAGTGTGAAGCACAGAGATTATTTCTATTGTCGTTCAGTCAGGCTTCTCTGGGTGAATGAAAGTGAAAAAGCCAAACATCAACAAGTACTTCCCCCCAACCCCCCACCTCCCCCAACCAACTTACAGGTGATGTAGTAGTTGGCGTTCCTCTTGAACTCCAGACCCATGTAGTTTGGGCTGAACTCCTGGAATTTGATGGTGAACTTGATGTTCTTCTCAGGCCTGTTGCAGTTCACCAGAACGTTGGGGTCGAGTACTGTACTGCAACTCTCCGCCTGCTCTCTCTTCACCAGATACAGCTTGTAGAACTCATAATCTCTTCCTTGGTCCGCTTTGGGACAGATGATATCCAGCTTGTCCCCGATGTCTGGGTAGATGACAAGACCTTTTCCGGGAAGAAACCTGGGTGGTGGGGGCAAAAAGACAAATTGTTACTTTTAGATAAAAGGGATAGTCTGTAAAAGCAGCCACATAATTCAAGTAGAGTTTATATAGTGTTAATACTTTTAGCCGAGGGAATTACGGGTTTAGATTCGTCTGACATGGCCTTTAAGGCAAAAACACTACATGTAGCAGCTTGATGCTGTTTTAGAACAAGTCAACAGAGTGTTTCACACAAATCCCTTGAAGATTTTTCTCATACTTGGATGCGACTCAAAGCATACCGAAAGTTAGCAAGAAAGGGAAAGAGCTGCCATAACACAAAATGGCCGGCGCAGATCGTGTTCCGCGGGAGGAATGCAAAAGATTTCTTTTTCATATTCTTGGAGTTCAGGGTAAGACCTGTGCTTTAACGTAATACCAAGGATGCTGCTACTTCAGAAGGCTGTTTCAGGATGAAAAACATTGTACATCCGTCCACTACACTCTGCCCCCCCCCAACCCCCAACCATCATGATCATCTACTGAGGGATTAAGATAATCCATCTGACCTTACAGTACCTCTCCGTGTCGATTCTGCTGCCAACTCAATCAGTTCAGCTTTTGTTCTCTTTATATTCACTAAAGGTGGGGAACCGGAGGAGGCCCGGTTTGTGTCAATGTGTGTGAAGCCTTGGGGGCAAAGGTACATGGAGTGCATCATGCTGCGTTTGGCCGGTGCGGGAGCGTCAGCAGAAAGAGCTGAGGTTGCACTACTATTGGGGGGAGGATGGTTGGGGGGGGAATAGATGGGCTGAATCATTGTTCTGGACTTGTTTGGGGCTTAAAACGTCAGCACGGTTCAGCTCTGCTGTCCCAGTTAGCCAAGCATTAACCCAGACAGCCGGAATGACCACGGGTATGTTTATGTACAAGCGTGTGTGTGTGTGTGTGTGTGTTTGTGAGAGTGTTGTGATAGCAGACAGTGAGCCCAGCAGCGGGGCTATCTGCTAGATCTGCCCATGCCAGCGGATTTAAGGAGGATTTAGCAACGAGCGATGCATTTGTTGTTCTTTCAGATCCCTCACATTTTAACAAGACATCAACGGCAGGGGGGCCCCACCCTCTATCTCTCTCTCTCTCTGTCTGTGTCGAGGTCTCCCCTCTCCGAGTATAATCACACCTTATCTATAGCCCCTCATTTCATCGTTGCGCACATCGTTTCACCACTAAATAACCCGCTCTTCAGACAAGCAGAAGAGAGAGCCACGACCTCTCCCGGAAGAGACTAACAGAGGAATATGTGGAGGGTAGAAAGTGCACATATAAATTGTCTGGTGGCTGGAATAAGACAATTTTATGTTGGATCTGCCCTGATCTGGGATTCAGTGCTTGGAAACTAAAAATATTATCTTTTTTTTGATTTGTCAATGCATCATACAAATTCATTTCTAGACGGCACTGATAGCACCACTCTTCGCTGCGGAAGTTACCACAGAAAAAAAACAAGTTACTCTCAGTATGAGCGACTTCTTCCTCTAAATCGCGTGTCAAACTCCAGTCCTCAAGAGTCTCTGTTTCAATACACCTGAATCAAATAATAAGGTCATCAACAGGACCCCAGAGAACCAACCGGCCTGCAGAAGGCAATTTAATCATTTAGCTCAGGCATATTGGACCAGGGATGCATCTAAAGGGTGCAGGACACCAGCCCTTGCGGACTGGAGTGTGACACCCTGCAAAATTGAGTTAGAGATGGGACATAATCGGACACAAGGAAGCTGAAGGTAATACAGTAAAGTTGCTTCGTTAGAGTCCAGTTCTGTAGGGATTTGTAAATATGACAGTTAAAGTTTAGTTCTATGCGCTCTACAGCAAATACATTCAGAAATTGCTTTTAGTGATGCTTAGCTTGCTGTCTTACTGTTTACAGCGCTAATCAAGCTAACTGTGCAGAGTGCTAATATAGCATAAAAAGATACTCCATTTATGTAATTCTTCTTCTTTGTTTTGAAATAATACTGAAATCCTATTTAAATGAAGACAGCTGTGTACCATCCAATGTCCGCTCTCATACACACAGTGTGACCTCGCCTCTGTTCCCAATATGAATGACTGAAAATCAATCAAGCAAAAAAGGCTTCTGAAGCATCCTGCACTGTTACAATACATGAAAGGAATGACTGAATAAACAAAGTAGATTTTTTTTTCGTATTCATATAAAGTTGTTTCAAATGTTCTTTTAAAAGGAAAGGAACTTCAAATTGCAAGTTTGAAATATATTGGTCTGTTTGATTCGTCAGTGGAACAATAAAATTGATAGAAGGCAACAACTGTTTATTTCGCAAAATTATGTGTTTTAAATGCACCAATTTCAAAATAGATACTTTTTCAGAGCTATCATTGATCTCCAACATCATCGGGAATTAGAGTTTTATGTCCCACTTAGAACTCATTGCTGCCTTTGTAAGCCTTTGATAGCTTTGCAACATTGGACAGTTTTTAACAAATTATTGTTACATTTTACAGATAAGTTTACTGTTAAGACGAAAATGTAAAAAAAAAGTAATAAATGTAATTCTGATAAAGAAACCAATCAGGACATTGAAGCTGTAATAAATCGTTTATGAAATTTGTGATAGTTCATCTTTAAAGAGATCACCTAATGATCTTAAATAATGGCAATAAGCCAGACAATGAACAATTTTTTAAGTCATCATTTTCTGAGGAAATATACCCCCCCATCCTCCTCTTAGGGGCATCATTGATCATATTAATTCATTTACAGGAGATAGATGTGATAAGAGAATTGGAAAACACTTCTTTCCGCCAACCTTGTGAGTATGATGCCGTGATAGGAGCATGTGTGGACAGGCAAGGCCCCCCTTGTCCCAGGCTTGGACGCGGGTGAGACGTTATTTCCCCGCTATTGTCTGGCGCTCGCGGCTTTGAGGAGGGGAGGGCCGCGGGGGGTTGAGGGGAAGGGGGTTGCGCTAATTCAAGAGGCCGATAAGAGAGAGAACATGGGGTATCCTTTTGTCCTACTTCTCTTAATAATTTGCTGGTGCTCAGCAGCGGCACTCTGCTTATGCCTGCTTGTTTTTTTGTGTGTGTTTAAGTAGACATATGTTTTCATGGATATGTGTGTGCAGGTGTGTGTGTGTGTGTGTGTATCCATGCACATACTGGGCCTGGGTACACGTGCATATGCCTATGAAGACACAGATACAATCAGTCTCTAATTGGATCTACAAGATGCATCAGTGAGGCATAAACATGTCTCCATAGCAACCGTAGGCTTTGTTGCTGACCCCCCTCCACTTCACCACCACCTCCACCATCTCTCCATTCGTCCCCCGATTTCAGTCCCCTCTATTTCCACTCAGCAGTCTCATTCTCCCCTCCTTTATCCTTTTTTTCTCTTATTCATCTCCTCAACATTTCCCTCATTTGGTTTTGCTCTCATCTCCACCCATCTCCATCCTCCCCCTCACTTTACAAACACACAGAAAAAAGAAAAACACCTACGGAAAACACAAGGGCGGGGGGGGTTTAAATCAGATCCTCATTTGTTTCATTCAACAAGTAGGTGCTTTATATTTGCTTTATAGATTTCTCTTTCCTCAAATACTCTTTTACAAAATTGCTTTAAAATGAAGAGACCTGCTCTGGAATATAACAATGAGCCTGTCCCACTTACTCCATTGTCGCAGAGTCGCAATAATTTAGATGAACAATTAAGATTTTCAAAATCTTAATATCCTAATATCCTTGAAGGATTTATCTCAAGTCGGCCCCTGTCATTGATTCAATTTTCTGAGCAGGCCTCATGGTTGGCGGTTAGATAGCTATCCTAAGTGAATTCTCTGCTTCTGTTTCCCAGCCTTTGTTAACTGTCTGCTATAATGAGGCTCTGGCTGCTGTGGAGGTCTGGAAGCGCCATCGCAGATGGGAAAGAAGCGGCATAAAAGAAATAGGGCAGCAATTAGTGTTTAGCCCAGTTTAAAAGCCCTCCACTTGGCAAGCTGCAGCCCAGCTCCAGTCCAGGATGTGAAACTAAACTGGTGGGCAGGGACTTTGTCTCCTGTTTGTCTCTCTGTGGGCTTAATCAGCACCACTCCGGTGAAACACACAGCCACGCCATGGAGAGGAGGAGACGAGTGACTGAACGTTATTGTACTTCTGAAGAGGTCGAAAAGGGAAAAGGGGGGAAAAAGGGGAGGTTGAATTGCATCTTTCATTCTCGTTGTCTGGAGACCCATAAGACCTGTTGATGAAAGAAGTTGGAGTGCACAGAGGAATAGCTGTGCAGATACAAATAATGTTTCTGGGAAATGACCCCGAACGCGAGAGAGGCTTTATCCCCCTCATGTCAAACGAGGTGGATCTCCCAGCACCAAACAAAATAAAAGGAATCATTTTCCAAACAACCAAATGAGGTGGGTTTTGTTTCATCTGGACAGCTCCGCAGCATGCTCAATCCTGTAAAGAGCTTATCCAAACAGACCTACGCCGCAGCACAGTGGAGAGAGAACAGAAAACAACGAAGCAAAAAGAAAGGAGGACCCCCTCCTCTTTCTTTTTACATTCCACTGGTGAATATGAGCACATGATCTCACATATGCTACCCCCCCACACACACATACACACATATATATACATGTGGAGGCACACAAAAGCACTGTGGGGTGCATCCTGGACCTTCCCAGCCCAACTTCCCAGCCACCCCCTATTCAAGCGCCCTGCCCTCACCGACTTTCAGATAAAACGCCGCCTACACTCAGGCCCACTCAAAGCCCTTTACAGAGCCTCAATCCACCCCTTCCCCCTGTGTTCTCAACCCCCGTCCAGTCAACTCAAGCCTCTGCCCTGAGCTGCACTGGCAGGCAGCCTCCGCTGCCGGATGAATGGACCCGGGACCCGGGAACCTGGAGAGAAAGAGTCTGAGACGGCTCATATCAACTGAATGGTCTCAAATTGATTTGTTCCTCCTGAGCACCATCAGCAGCACCCCATACATTTTAATTTAAACGTATTTTGTCTTACTATGTAATCTATCTCCAACAGAGGACCATGCCAGATTCAGAGCTTCCAGTCTCTGCAACTGGACACACTGTGTTTCAGTTTTCCTCTCTACGCTCTTGTGTTTCATGTTAGAACAAGCTCACGTACGCACACTCCTGTCCTTACATGATCGCCAACACAACAGGTACTTTATCCCCTCGATATTACCATGGTAATTATCACACCGGGAGAAGTGTTGCGGCACCAATTATTATTTCTCTCCTACATTATCCGCAAACTCACTGTGGTTGCTTCCCCCTGTTATTAGAGATGACGCTTTCCATAAGGCAAAGATATTTCTGGCCATTTCAATCAATACGCGATAGGCCACTACACCAACCCACCACTACACCCACATGGCAAGGTTACAATAGAGTCAGCGAGGAACAAAATGTTGGTTTGTGCAAAGGTTGATCCGCTAATCCATGTCTTACAAAAACATTTATACCTCTTGAACCTTTTTTTTTACATCTTGCCACACTACAACCACCAACAATAAAGTATATTCAATGGGATTTTAAGTAAGTAGTGCATAATTGGGAAATAAACCAAAAGTGTTCAACATCAAAAAAAAAAAGAACTGAACAATATACCCTGGTATTTTTTTTTTTTACTTCAGCATCCGTAAATAATCCCCCCGCTTTAAGCATCTAGAAAGGGACATTTTCACATGTTCAAAACCTCCTTACACTCAGTCGGTGTGGACATGGTGTGTGAACTGAATTTTTCTAATATTGCCATAGATTTTTCATTGGGTCTAGGCAAATCTAAAAGATGAAAAAGCTTTAAATGTTCTAAATTGCATGTTGAGCGCACCTCCCCCTAATCCTCAAAACTTTTCTCCGCCTCCCAGTTTTCTGCCAGTTTTTGGCCTGTATTCAGTTTTATCCCTATCCCTGCAGCAAAAGAAAGCATTCCCACAGAATAATACTGGCACCACTATGTTGTAATGTGAGCATACTGTGTTTGCATGCCCTGTGTGCTTGGATCATTTTCCATCACACATAATGAATGTTGGCAATAGTTGAGGAGTGTTTAACTAATAAAATAATGCATTACATTATGTTGGTCTGTCAAAAAAAACAAAAAAACATAATCAGTACAATACTTTTGCTTTTATCTATTATGGTTTGTTTCAAAAGCAATGATTACCGACTTGCTTGAAGGAGATTGTGTCATGCTGGTCACAAATGCTTCCAGCTCCGTAAATATTAAAAGACTGTCCCAGAGTAGAACTATTTAAGTTTAGAAGCACTTTTCAGCACCAGCTAGATAGATCCTCAAAGCCTCAGAATGGAAACACTCAAACAGAAACGTCTGTAATGGCTTCGTTTTTAATATGTGGCTAAGACCTATTGAGCCCTGACAAAGTGTACCTGTACGCTGGAGAAGCACACGTAGCACTAAACTGTCAGTGTTTTCACAGATCCTGTACCAGTCTGAACCGTCTCACGAGAAGGTGAGCTGGTCAAAGGGTCTGTTCTTGTAGCCTGCGGCTAAAACCCTATTGCCTGTATACATAGCTGGCTTCTGTCAGGCCGTTGCGGGGGCAGATGTTCTTAGGGAGGCCTAACTATAAACATACACACATAAACACACACCCCGCAGTGTACACACACTGATTTCCTCACATGTCAAACACGGAAAACAAGTCGCCCCAGCGCTAGCACGGGCCACACACACATTAGCGAGGCGTACCAGCAAACATAGGCATCCTGAAATTAAGCAAAACAAGATCCATCTGGCTCCTGAATTGTTTAGCAAAGCAGGAAGGATTTGACCCTTGTTATAGAAATGGAGCACAAACTAGTGGCAGTGGATAAACTAAACTGGAGCCACAATGCATTTTAACTCCAGAAGGCCCAGCGTTGCTGCAGCGACTTGCTGAAAAGCAAAACGCTTGGAATTTTCTCCCTCAGGCTGTCCTCGTTTGAGAGACACAAACGACGATTTCAAAAGCAAGAAGGAAAGACTGAGAACCCTGAGTTCCACCCCGCTGAGAGCCGCTTTTGTACGTGTGAACACAGACGCCCTCTTGCTCTCACAGGCTAATGCTCACTAGCTCCGGATGGCTCAGTCAACAGGCTGGCATGCAGAGCAGATCATATTCAGTGTGACTCATAGCAGTTGCAGAGCGGCAAGCTATAACACAGACGTGAGCGCGGCTGAAACACGCCTCTCATGTTCCCCCAAACAAGCCCAGTATGCTCGCCCTCTATCACTGTCACATGAAGAGCTACCGTCGCACAATCAGAGGCTGTAACGAGCTAACGAGATGACGTCCAGATGGCCTTGTCACAAGGAGTACAGAAGTGGACCTTGTTACAAGGCGAACAAGTTGAAGAGGACTGTCGAGCCGTAGGGGTCGCGAGAAGTCATTAGGGAGGAGAAAGAGCATAATCTGTTTCATCTTATGGCCTCCGTGGTTTCTGTCAGCGCTGAGTCCATCCCTCTTTAAGAGTGGAGGAGTTAAGTGAGCGAAGGTGTATGTGGTGGTGATTGAGCGTCATCCCTGGGATCACTGACAGCAAGAGAAAGCCCAGACTGCAGCTCTTTGGGTCCCTATTTATTCATCCAGGAGCCCAGGGACTGAGTTTTTCCAGCTGGGCTGTGAAGAAGAAAGGAAAGGAAAGGAAAGGAAAGGAAAGGAAAGGAAAGGAAAGGAAAGGAAAGACTATTTTGGCCAGGCAATAGACAAAACCATTTGGGTCAGTTTCAGCCTGAGTTTAGCCCTCGTTCTGGGACTGTTCCATGACCCACAGACACACACAAGCCTCTTCTCTCCTCTTTCTTGTTTTTTTTCTCTCTGACACACAAACCCTCACACACACAGCCAGCTGCCTCCCATCACAGAGGAGAAGCCACAGATGGGCCCTGCTTGCTCCATAAAGATCTCTCCACAGGCCTAGTCTACAGTCACAGCCAAACCCGGCTGGCCAGAGCTCACTGTCTAAGTGTGATGCGTGCAATGCATGTAGGCATACAGGCCTGAGTGAGTGAGTGTGAGTGTGTGTTGTCATGCCAGGTTCCAACCCCCTCCCCACAACACACACACCCCAAGGCGAGCCAAATTTGTGATGTCCAACAGTCACAGAGAGAGGAATCCCCCAGGCCGGGCACTGCTGAGCTGAGTCGAGAAGTGCCGGAGCACGTATTTGTATTCACGGAAGCATGACAACAGGAACCAAGAAATTCCTCTAACAAACAACCCCCCCTTATTCACCTGGTATTACTAACAACCACCTGGAGGACTAGAGGGAGTAACTAAAGAGAAAAAAGTATCATAATCATTATCAAACCCACACAGCTTGCCCAGATTGTTACAGAGGCCATTTTATTCTCTGTATCTCCAATTCCCTTAATGGACTTGCAAAAGACATTCAAAAGACCCTCTTTAATGTTGCATTCAATCAGACTCAGCAATAAACAGAGACAAAAGCTGGAGTCACAGATATATTTTCGCAGTTATTTTAAATCTTTGTGACACAGATAGAACCAGTCATAGTTGAATTCATTTTTGAACAGTTATCCTTCCATCTCAGCATGCCGGAGTTAGAGGGATCATGCTTTTGGATTGAACAGCAAAACAAAGGAAGTAAAAAGCTCATTGGCAAAGAGAGGTTTGCTACTCTTCAGAGCTAAAATGTGATTTTTTTTTTATGTCTTCACAGCTCTCGGAGGTGGGGGTGGGGGTTTAAACTGAACTGCCCAGCATTATATTTTGGCACTGACACATCTGGGAATTAAATCAGCCAATGAACAGGAAAAGGGGGAGAGGAGGGAAATCTCCAAAACCAGCCTGACACCTATTGCTAATGAGGTTTTTCTTTGAGGAATTGGTTTGACATTTAAGAAAATATGTTTATTTGCTTTCTTCTCAAGAAAGAATATTGATTCCAGGCACATATTTGTGCAGTTAAAATGAGGTAGGAGCAAGAAGATTGATTATTTAGATTAGTTTAGACTGTCTTACTTTAGATTAACTTACAGCTTCCACAAAAAACTGTGTGAAAGAGTAAACAGCTGTACGAGATGACTGAATCCTAGCTTGTAAGACCAAAAGGGAAGGTTTTTACTGCCAGGCAAGGCAACTTTATTTGTTTAGCATACTTTCAAAGACAAGACAATTCAAAGTGCTTTATGTGATTGGGGGGCAACATTAAAAGCATGGAATACAACATTAGAGACACAAAACATATCACACATTTAAACACATGAAATTCCAATTCTTATTATTCATTTATTCCAAAGGCACCTCTAACCTGATGAGTTTTTAGCTTTCATTTAAAGGAAGTCAGTTTTTCAGCAGTGTTGTAGTGGTCTGGACGTTTGTTCCTGATAAAGTGAGCATAAAAACTGAAAACTGTGACTTCTGAAAACAGTTTTTTTTGTGTCTGTGTGTGTGTGTGTGTGTGTGTCTAATTCTAAAAGCTAAACTTTGTCCTGTTTTACCAGAACAAAATGTCACAGTTCTTTGTTACTTTCTCGCTAAGAGACTAGAAAATAGTATGATATTCTCACTAGATGGTAACCATAAGCAAAAATACCACAGTTGGTTTTCGGTACTTACAAAGAAACAAAAAAGAGAAAAGCAACAATTAGGCCTACTTTGTGAAGCTATACAAACATACAAATGTTTGTGATTATTATCCCAACAATTCATTGTATATTTTTATTTGAAAATATAGACTTAAGTAAAACAAATATTTTGAATTAGAAAAAATAAAAAATTCTAAGTTCACCTTTGTATATAATATGGTACGTTTTTACCATTTTGGTTTTTTTATAGTGAAAAAAGATAAGCTATAGCTAAAGTTACATTCTCTTGGAACTCATGACTACCTGCTGTTGGTAGTGAGAAATATTTTCCGACAGTCAGATTTATATCTCAAACGTGAGGAAAATTTGTGTTGAAGCCTTCCTTTAGCTAGCTGACCAGCAGTGCCAAGCAGCAGGTGGGGGAAGGACAAAGCTTCATTACTCTGTGAAACATACTTAGCACGAGCAAAATGTGCATATCAGTTTCTCTGCATTACATAGACACTGTTTACCATAAATGTGAAGCAAACTATAATCACTGTAGATAAGAGTAATATAAATAATACATATTATTACTATGATAGTATGTATCTATAATACAAATACTTAGGGTTATTTTAGTTTTGGTAAAAAACCAATAGGAAAAAATAGAATAAACAATAAAACCTAATTATAATATTAGTACTTTTTGCCGTTCTGCTCTGTAAAGATTAATACAAGCCTAACAAGCAATTAGCTGATTAATTACTTGAGCTATTGCCATTGTTTGTGATGATTAGAAATATTTCCAGACAGCCAAACTTGATTTTTTTTATTTTTTTTTTATGTGAGGAATAAGTGTAGGAATGTTCTTTTAGCCATCTGGCCGGCAATGTCTTAGCAGCAGGCTGGAGAGTGAGAGGACTGGTCTACTTTATGCTCTAATCACACAGAGTATACTATGGTCCATGTAAACTGAAGGAACAGTGAAAAATGTAAGCAGTTTAGAAACAATAACTTTGAAAACCTTTCTGACATTTTTGAATATCTGGCAACCGGAACATGACTACTAGAAGGTTTCCTAGCAAGACAAAATAAACCATAAACTCTATTATAAATACCTAAAAGATGCCATTTAAAAAAGACTATAAGTGTAAATAATATCCATCAAAGCACGTTTGTTCTTTCCCATAATATGGACATTAACTGCTTCCTGTTAGAACTTTTTATGAACCCTTTACGATTAAAGCTGAGACGAGTGGGTATTTTATAAGGCTGTGTGTTGTTAACAGGTGTTAATATGACATAGCCAGACAATCTGGAGAGAAACCAAAGCCTTCTTGGAAGAACAAAGGGAAGACACGGCACGCAGAAAGCAAATCAATCAATCTCTGCCAGAGCACGTCTGGCTCTGACAGCACAGCTCTGAACCCAGACATAAAAGATCGTACGCTGCAAAGTTCAAAATACTTCCATTGTTCATCTGTCAGGGAGAGAGACAATTGCAAGGGAATGGGAGGGAAAATACTAACACAATATTTATCTTCTGTCCCTTTCGCTCCTGACTCGCTCTTTTTTAATATATTCCCCCTATTGTGAGGAACGCCTTGAGATGGATGGGTAGAGGAGTCCGGTAGGTGATATGTGTCGGCTACAAGCACAGCGCAGACGCTCACACGTTTTCAGAGACTCCTGTCGCAGACAACGCCAATAATTCAGTCACCAAAACACACTAACCATTGCTTCCTTTTTCCGTTGTGGCTGTTCAGTTTTTCAGTGGTTGGTGGTTTGTCTTTTGCATTGTTCTTTAAAAAAAAGGCTTCCCTGGGAAACTGGGAAAGTCAAACAGCTGACGAGATGTTGCCTTGTAAACTCTCTCCTCCTTTCACCCACTCAGCCCCACTGGCAATGTGACACACGCTCTCCCTCTTACCCATTCTCTTATTTCTCCTTATCCACACAATTCTTAACATCCCTCATCAGGCGCTTGTCAGGCTTTGCAGCAAGCAGCGCTGTCTAAACAGGCTGTGAGCGCCTCGCATACACTGACTGCCGACTTTCAAGGCCGGTGACTCTTGATCATTTTGTGTCAGACATCTGAGTCCTGTGATGGTCGCTGGCCTTCACTCACTCACTCACTCACTCACTCACTCACTCAAAAGTCAAAAGGAAAAACTCTCTGAAAGTCGGACAGATTTCTGCAACATGGACACATTCCTCGTAACTTAGATTTCACTTAGCCCTAGGCAATGGGAGCTAAAAAAGAACATGTGTGGCGCAATAAAATAAGCTATAACAGTCACTTCCCTGTAGCAATACCTGTTCAGGATGCGTGCCTGTACCTGGACCTGACACGAGCCTGTTGTGACTGGTCATGCGGTGCAATATGAGGCGCATGTATGACCGAGGGGAATTATCAAGTGCTCGAGCAGGGACGTATGCATGCATGAGAGCTCGCGAAAATACACCCGCTCCCGCATAGCATGGACGTTATATACACACGGGCATTCTTTAAAAGCCAACAGTAGCGAAACAAGAGAAGATGGGCCTCTCTGTGTGCAAGTGACAGAGTGAATTACACGCACAGCTAAAACACAGGCTTCCTGTCTAACACAGCCACGCTGGATGGCTTTCAGATGGATTTTGGCGAGTCTTGTGCAAACAGTGAGTCAATATCGGGATAATGGCCGATCGTTGAGGAAGAACAATTTCGAGGGCGATTTGGGGAGAACATGTGTGTTTGCAGGGCACTTTGTACGATTGGCTTGTCACCGAGCCATCACCAGCATGGTGCACAGCCGTACGCGTTCCATTAACGGAGCCTGTCAGCACAAAGATCTTTGAGTATTTCCAAGCGAGCCATGACTGCAAATTCCTCCTCCGCAATAATTTGCAATAATGACAAATTTGTGTCACAAGCAAACAAGATCTCAAAACGTCACCACTCTGACTGATATTTATGTCTGTCGCTGGCTCTTTCATTACCATAAAGCATGTTTAATGTTTCTCAGCTGCGTGAGAGGGTTGCCACATAACAGACGAGTGCACTAGATTTAGTGTCTGTCTCTGCTTCTCGGGCTCTTTTAACAGCTGTGTTCGCGTACTTCAAGACATACCCACACGACAGAGTGGACTGAGAGAGGGCAAAAGAGGGAAGAAAAGGAAGGGAGCGAGAGAAGGGGGAGCAGAGAACATGGTGCCAACTAGAGAGGCCCACCGTGCCTCAGTCCCATCCTTCCAGCTGAGGGCTTTGATTCGCCTGATTGTCTCCAATATTGAGACACACAATAAACACAACACTTGGCCGCCATTTGCAATTCTAATCAGTCCCTCTCAACCAGCCTGGACAACTCAGCCAGAGCCCTCTGGGATATCACTCATCTGACTGCAAAATAATGACACAATCATTGCCATGGCTACGCTCCGGCGACATCTCATGAGCGGGCAGCACCAAGAGGATATTAAAACATAGGAGTACTTGGGAGAACTAAATGAATTAGCCAGGAGATTAGTTGGATACCAGGTTAATGAATACACCACGCAAGCATTTTACCCCGCCTTACATTCGGGGGAGCGGCCTCTCCCACCACCCTCAACCCCCTCTCCCCACAACCCACCTTCCGAAGAAATTACAAGCAGCAAGTAGGCAATCTAGCAGGTCTACACCTGCTTCTGTGGAGCATGCCTCAACAGGATTTCAGTAAACCATCTTCTTTTGACATAATTATTCTGACTGTATAAACTTGGTTTCACGATAAGGCACTGAGTTGCAAACTTTAACTTTATCTGATATAGCATGCTGAAAAGAGCTTCTGAACCAGCATGGAAAAGGGTGATATCATCATCATTCAGCAAAGATGTTTGTGTTCATGTTTAAATTGAGCAAAAAGTCAATTTCCTGAATCTTAGCACAAGCATGAAGATAAAGGGGGTTGGATGTTTAACAAACTTTCTCAAAATCAAACATATGTGAACCTGAAAAGCGCATCTGTTAGCTGGTTTCCCTCATTTGACAGCCTGACGGTAATGGATGCGCACAGATAAATGAGAGCAAAGTGACACGCAATCATCCACGTTTTAGTAGCCTTGATGCGTTCACTTTAGAAGTCACCCGGAAGATGAGCATCTCAAATTTTTTCCAGGAAAAAATAACAGACACGTCTTATGAAAGCTGGCAATTTGACTTGCAAATCACTCCGGTGATTCGTAACGGTAAGTATGCTTGCCTGCCCTCATTTTCAAGCTAGCACGTGTGTTTAGTCGATGCATGCGCGCATGTGTGTGTGTGCTGGTTGCTTGTGCTGCCATGTGAATGACAGCCTGTCAGTGAAAAGGATGTCATTATCTGGCTGTTGTCTGTGTGAGCTATGACCGGGGCCAGGGTCGCATCAGTGGTGTAGCCCCGACACTCTCCGGACAGGAAGCATTACTATATGATTTCTCTCTAGAATGGAAACACTCTTGTCACAATGTGCAATGCTGCAGTTCGACCTCATTTAGAGAGGTTATGGCAATACACACAATGGACAACCGTGGAGCCTTGTGTGCATGCGTGGCACATTCATGACAATACCATGATAAATGGATATCTCTAAAGTCTTATTTCTGTACAGAGGCTATTACTTTAGAATAACAAAGTGGGAATTTTCTTTTTGCTTTGTTCTAAGGGCATTGAAGAGAGGAGTTCTGGTAAACCTCTCCCCTCCCTGTCCTTACCCTTTGACTTTTTCTATGTTGCAACAATACAGGGGGGGGTTAGTTCAGTGTCCTGCAGCCGATCTGTTAGGGCACTGATAAGAGAGGCTGATGGATAGGTTTAATCAGCCAAGCCCAAGGATCAAGACCATGGGACAGATCAATCAAAAGCTGTGTGGCTTATAAAAGAAACGGCTTTTATCAAGTGTCAAAAGGCTCTAAGTCTTTTTTTATTCCACTAAAGAATAAAACCAACATTTGCACAAAAAAGTGAAAAGGAGTTCAAACTAGGGATAGGCAGGTTACCGGCAAGGTATGCCTTGGTTTTAAAAAGGTACCGTTTAAAAACCCTTCAAAATAGCGTTTCTACAGTTAAGATATGTTTAATAAGATTCCATAGAAAGTGCAGGTGTGGCTGGAGTATTCTCCAGCTGTATGCAGGATGTGGCAACGCCATGGCGATACCTTCATGTGGCAGATTTCTTGACAAACATCAGATGTGAAATATGTCCTTTTAACTTTTAAACCCTAGCCTGAGGTGCAAAATATTGATGGCAGTTGCTGCTTTAAACAGTGCATGTCGCTGCGGACCAAACCAGCCCGTATTCAGAAACTAATAGCAGAAGAAAAATCTTTAGAGGATGCAGATTCCTAACATACAACTTCATGGTTTGACCATTACAAATATACTTTTCAACCTTTTTAAACTTCTGAGAGACTCCTCGAAAACACAAGCTTGTAAAACTACTGTGTGTCACTTGCAGTCCACACAGACTGTTACAAAAATAGGGATGTACACAACAGGCCGGAATGACAATACACTACCTACTGAAAGTGGTAGTGTCGAAACACCATTTGATATTAAATAAATATTTGGTAGACCATGTGTAAAACTCCATCGGCCTTTCCACATTAGTTTACGTGAACCGAGATTAGGGTAGCTGAAGAAGGGCTCCAACACTTTTTCTTTCATTTGGAAGAAAAACAGATTTGGCTGTTTGGAAATGTTTCTGATTGCAGAAAAACATGGATGACCATTAAAGGGAACCACTATCTCTTATTAAGGTAACTACAACTGTTAAGCTACAAGTGTACTGTTAAGACGCCACCTTCAGGTAGCTAATTTCACTCGAGCAGATAAACTGAATAATTAATGATGTGTTTGATTTTTTATCTGAAGTCAGAGTTCGGAAAAGATGCCACAGCTGTGTAGAGCGCATTTGAGAGACAGTTAACATGACAACATTGCTGTTTTTGTGTGAATACGCAGGTGAAAACGACTCTGCTTTTACACGACAGAGCGAGCGATCTGATTTGAAACCAATGTAGTACATATGCCCGGTCTTTAGATGGTTTTGTACCCTGTGTATTCAGTGGTCTATGGTTTCCACCAGTTTCCTCCTCCTTAACCGGAAAAAGAGTTGCAAAATGGCAAAGTGCGCAAGTCCAATATGACCTGAGCAGATGACATCAACGTTTTCAGAAGTCACCGGCCTTGCATTTACATGACAACGAATCCCCCAGTATTGTTAGAACTCTCCACTCTTGAACCCATTTTTTAAATATTGCGTTCCAGTGGTATTTGCTCATTGCTGTGGTGCTAACACCCCATAGCAATACAAGACAATAGTAACATATTTCTCTCAAATAAATATGGTAGTACTATATGTCCCATTGATTTAATGAGCTACAAACCTTCTGGAATTTTGAATAAACGTTTTTTCAATCAACTTTCACTAAATTTTATAAATGAAATTATAAAATTTAATAGTTTAATAGTTTAAAATTTAAAAGTTTAATAAACTCAGGGCTTCTCGATGAGCTCCGAATTTTCTCATTTCTGTTTGAAAACATCCAAAATTCAATTTCTAAGAGATCTAATCAGAGTTAGCTAATGCTAGCATGTTATATTCACTGTTTTATTGTTGAAACCGCAGAATGACAAAAAGTCAATACAAAGACAATACTCTGTAAACAAAGCACTTGACAACTTCTGCTAAATTTAGAGGATATCTAATCTAAACATTTCATGTTTTCTATGTATCAAAACATTATTATTATTATTTTTATTATTATTATTATTACATTCCCCACTTTTTTGTTTTTAAATTTTTGTGTGTATACCATAAAACCATGATAATTTGAAATAAACATCACACAGAGAATTTTATGCAGGCTATTGCCTGAGTCAAATACTTTGATCTGCACTAAATAAAAATACATGAAAAGCCATATGATAGAATAAAAGATAAAACTGAAGAAAACTCTATAAAGATCAAGGCTTCAAGTCTCTGCAAAACATACAGAAATAGCATACAACTTATAGACAATATCATAAGTGAAGATGAACCAGTCAGTCAAACATTGATCAGAATTTTCCACTATGTCCTTAATCGACTATGATTGATGATTGGCAGGTAAATTCTTCAAAAATATTTTTTTCATATTCATCAAAACCATGAAATCTAACCTTTTCTGTATACAAATGAGTGGCATAACACTTGACCTATGACATTTAATGCCAATTTACTTATAGTGTTAGACTTACACTATTTAGAGGAATGAGTGTGTGACTGTGTGTGTGAAAGGTTGAATGAGTGAATGTAGTGTGATGCGCTTTGGAGTCCGTAGGGACTGAATAAAGCGCTATACAATTACAGGCAATTTACCATTTACCATTCTGCTGACTTGAAAACCTGCTACCTCTTTTCTTCTCTTTTATGTTCAATAAATTTTGAATAAAAAATATATATATATATATTTAAATCAGCTTAAATGGTGGTCAGATGGCCAGACTTCAAAGAAGATTTTAAATCAGTATCGGCCAGGAAATCCCCAACTGGCGCATATCTAATCAAAACAGTTTGATACATGAGCTGAAACAAAACTGAAACTATACCTCTGTATGAAACTTCACCACGGGTCAAAACAATTAAAACTAGATGCAAGAAAGCTAAACAAAAAAAACTATCAGCACTAAAGAGAAAGCATTGCATGTAAAAGATCACGACACACTACTATAAGTAGACCACAGTGATTTTAATACACAGCTGCCTTCTCTTCCTTAAAAGTAGCTTATCAGAAAATGTGAGTGACAAGTCTATTCTCTACTTACAATCTGAGCTCATGATTGTAAAAGACAGCTACACATGTCCCATCAAATCCAAGACAAATTGGTTGCTCTTTCTTTTCTTCCTCCCTCCTTGAATTGAAGATCTTATCCAGGCAGACATGCTTAAGTTGTCAGTGAGACTTTAAAACCCATAGTGAACAACATATTGACTGATGCAATCACAGAGACACACATCATTAAGCTCATTAACAGGGAACCTAAAAGGGGAGGACGGCCTAACTGGTGCAGCGGGAGTCTCTGTCTGTTCTGATAACGGTTCGCCTTTAACAGGCAGAAACCGGGTGAGACGTAGGCTGTGGGCACTAAAATGAAATGGGTATGAAGTGTGTGCTAATAAATAGCTTGTCCGACATGATGCTGTTCACTCTTCCGCAGTAACCAGGCCGGGTTGTGGCCTCGTAAAGATGCTCCACGTGTTGTTTTAGGAAGCTATTACAAACTGGGCCATCTCCATTACAAGGGCTATCTGATCATTATTACAGCCATCTGCAACACACACTCGAACCATAGTGGGCACAAGCACACCACAGCTGACTCCTGAGTTGTTGCACAACACACATCCACAATAACTTCTGCTTCCATGCGTGTGTGCTGACATCCCAGCTGCCGCCCTAGTCATAGTGTCGCATTTGGTCCGACACGTTTACGTCTGCTTACTTCACTGACCCCAACGCCATCCCGACGAAATCACGAAAATTGCAACGCCTTTTTTCTCCCTTTTTTTTTACATTTTTTCATTACGTGCTGGACTGAATCCCTGCATCCGTGCAATGCCATTGCAATCTCCAGTCCGGAGCTGCTCACACCCTTCAAAGGCTCATCACAGGACGCAGATCTAATGCGGAGAGATGGCGGGTTAAAGCCTAAGCTAGGCATGCTGCTTTGAAGAGACTGCCCCCCCAACCCAGCCCCTCCAGTAGGAGCCAAATCATTTTCCTGCCATTGTGGGAGAGGAGCACTAGCAGCTCTATTTGGTGGCAAGAATCACGCCACACCATTCCAGTGCTGGCTACAACAACAAAATGGAAAAGTGAGTCCCCACCGGATGTAAAACGGGGTTCTTCTCCACAATAAATACATTCATGTATCTTTCAAATTTGAATCGAGCCCGCATAATGCACAGGCAGGGCTCCAACTTGAGAGTCTTGACAGGCAAGAGGTGCTAAAATCAGTGGTGTATAAATAAATCAGAGAACGCAGCAAACAGAGCTCCTTAAAAGCAGGGACGCCTGGCCTGCGCTCGGCACACAGAAGAAAAAGGATTCGCTGAGGTTTGTCTGCAAAGAAAAGCTTTCATCTTTTAGACAGGAGAAGGAGAAGAGAGGAGTGATGTGGTGGAGGTTTCGGGCCTGTCATGTTTCACAGTGGGGGGACTTGAAAGACTGATGAGAATAGCTAAAAGCAGTTAAAGTTTTTCAGGGCGCGAGTGAGAACTGGAGATGAGATAGCAGAATGTGGAAGGAGCGCCGCACATTAGTATTAGCAGGCTAAAACATCACAGTGCGACATATTACACTGCAGGGACTTGAGAGGGAAAAACTACCCTTGGATACTCATTAAATCAAGTTGACGCTGGGGCCCTCACTCTTATTCTCTCCATAGTTCATAAAGCGAGCCGAGAGGTTTTCAGATATTGTGTTTGCTTTAGAAGCCCTCCTTTCGCTGCTATTTCCAATATCGGGGAAGATGAGAGGCTTCCACGGCTGAGCACATCATGTGGGAGAATAAACACACACCTAATGGGGAACATGTGTGTGTGGGAGATGAAACGGGGGCCTCCCATCATATGAAAAAAGGATGAAATATAGACCAGCGTCCCACTGAGCCCCGATCTCGGTGGTAGGAAGGCGGCGTGAAGGGGAAGCAGCGGACCCCCCGACGGGCTCTCGCACACACAAGCCGTCAATGTAGGCCTTTCTGGAGCTCATGCGGAGGCGAGAGTCTGACAGTGACATCTCCATTCACTCTTTTTTTTCTTTTTCTCCTCTAAACATGCATGAACACACACACACACACACACACACACACAGTGCCAGAGGCCATGGGAGGGGGAGTAGCAGTGGGGGCATTTAAAAAAAAAAGTCCTTTCTCCTTTACCATGGGTCTCTGCGGGGTTTAGCATTGCATTATAGAAAGATTAGAATTAGAAGTGCCGTACTATCTGATGTCATTGTTGCTTTTACGTTGTCTGGATGGCTTGTGGAACTGGGACCTGATGGCAGGCAGATTTCTCTCCCAACATGAGAAAAGAAAAAAGCTCAGGATTGCAGTTGTGATTGATTGCAGGTTCCTATTGTATCTGTCTGGTATGTCTCTATTGGAAGAAGAATTAGTCAGACAATAAAAAGAACTCACGGCAAACGCTCCACATATGACTCCATCCATCAAGTCAGCAATCAAAATAATTCAATTAAGAGACTTAAATCCCGCTGGCTTACGAGTCCCTGCTCCAATAGCCCAGAAACAAACTCAATTTACAGACAATCCATACACGATAGCATTAACTCCACTTTAAAGCTCCAATCTTTTTCCCTCTCACTTACATTTTCAAAATATCAGGGGAAATTCAAGGGATATAGCAGACTTATAGTGTTTACTTAGAGAGAGGACAACTTGGAAGACATTAAATAAACAACAGCAACTTCAGATACATAATGGAATTCCAGACAGGCTGTCCAGACAACTAAACTAATTTGCAAGTTGTTCAAAACAGAAGAAAACTTTGCAAATGTTTTTTATAGCTCTGGTAAATGGCTATACATCAGAGTTGTGAATTGTGGACATAGAAGGGGAGAGGGGAGGTTGCTGAATATGAGTGTAATTGCCCCCCCCGTTTCCGAGGTGTGAAAGGGAATGTGGGGTTTGCGCCGGGACATCCCAGGGAGAGGCGATTGAAGCGTCAGTCACAGCTGCCACACGGGGCCCCGGCGCAGACCAAATCGCAGGCCCGGGCCTTTGCGGGGCGGAGTGGCCGCGGCCAGGGCTGGGAGCAGCGGGAGTCCCACAGGGCCTTTTATTCTGGCTCCTCTCACCAGCACAAGGGGGGACCAGGATCACGCTGGGAGTTTGCTTAGAAAAGGCTGAGCTAAGGCTTGGCAGAATGGGTTAAAAAAAAAACAAAAAAAAGCTACGAATTAACACACACACATAAACTCACACAAACTCTAATTCTTTTCTTAGGGACTGTCTGTCTTGCCTGTGGGCATGGTGGGAAATGAATGAAGTTGGGGAAAAAGGAAAACAAAACTTCCAGTTAACATCAAGAAATTTGGGACACACACTCGCAGAGACCCGCAGGAACAGACAGAGAGCAAGAAAGTATTCCCTGAGCTCCTAAAGTAACATTCTATTATGAATAAATTAATGATTTATGTTTCATGCTTTAGAAGTCTAACAGTGGCAAAGACTCGAGGATTATACGCTGTGCCATTTCCACGCTCTCCCTAATAGTCTCCATGTCCTGGCCCTGTATGCCATAGATGGATTATGATGCTTTATAATTAACGTGGGGGAAGGGGGGGTCCCTTGCAGACCGCCCATCTGCCATGCTGACACACTTACTGGAGGCATCCCTTGGGAAGAGCTGGCTGCTACCACACTATTCCCTTACTTTATCATTCTATCATTCTATTATCCTACCACTCGATTCAATTACCCCGTCACTCCATTAGTGTACTCATAACACTGAACAAAGGGCTTCATGATGATCATTAATGATATGTTCAGAGCTGCTTCGGTGTGGTCATACTTTATCCAGGCTCTTCTTGACAAAAATATGATGTATTGTGTAAGTAAAGCCCACTTGAGTTTCAACCAGGAAGCCACATTTAAAATGGAATTCTTCAAGAAAGAAACAAGAAAAATCAGATCTTAATATACTATAATATAATCTTATAAAATTAAAATCATATAGTAAAATATATCATATATAATTGCGCTACATTGTGAATGCATTTGAATACAATAGTTTAGTTAGTTAGTTAGTTAGTTAGTTAGTTAGTTAGTTAGTTAGTTAGTTAGTTAGTTAGTTAGTTAGTTAGTTAGTTAGTGTTCTTGGCCCTGCTGTGGAACAATTGGATTATGATACAAAGATTATTCCTAAAATCAAAAAAACATAAACAACCCTGAGCCTCCTTTTCATGATACTATCCTAAAACTACAATGTCTTCAGTCGAAGGCTTCTTCAGTTTCACTGCAGCACAGACTGCTCCAGGAAATCCATCCTACCCACAGCCATAACGATCTACAACAACTCCTTAAATTAGTTACTTGATTAATTAGTATGAGCTACATAAACACGTAATTTCCTTCTTGGATCATTAAAGCATTTTGGAAATTAAATTAAATTTGATTATTTATTGTAAAACTGAAATTGGTGCAACCAAACTTTTTTTAAATATTAGTTTAGATTTACTCTCATATTAAAAGTCTGAATAAAGCAAAAAACATAATTTCTACCTTTTTTGTGAAGACTTTTGTAAAGATAAACATAAAATCGGAAATTGAGAAATCCAGTAAAAAAAATACTCCTTTTACTTTTGCTTTCATCATTTTTTAAAGAAAGCAGGCATATTTAAGTATTAGAGCTACAAGTCTTCAAGTCTGCATCTGGATTTATATTCCCACCTCAATGCTTTCTCCAATTTTATTTGTTAATAAACATGCACTTCCTGCCCTGTCCCACATATTTTTGTCATTAGTTGTTGGAATCCGTCAGTCCTTCCTACAAAGTCCTGGCACGCTTAATTCAAACCTTCCCATGAAAGTCTTTGGAGTGCCACAAACTGGAGGGAAACAGATCCCAGGTTGCTTGTATACCGGTGACAACTCCTGACGTTTTGAAAGTTGCTGCAGTGCAGCTGGCCTTTAAAGTGGCCTGCCCGCTGTTTGGGACTGGCATCCAAGGAGGCCTGCCTCTTCGGCAAAGAGGGGTTCTGTGAGAAAGAGTTAAGTCTATGAGGTCAGCCTGTAGGAGGAGGTTACGAGTTCCCCGAGTCGGAGCCATCGGGGTAATGGTTTTAGAGATGGCTGTCACACAGATCCGTTCCACTGTCCAGTACCGCCGCTGATCTCCACCAATCTCAGTCTGCTGGCTTTTCAGTCGCTCAACTTCTCTCTGCCTGTCCTTCTTTCTTCTTTTCTCCCTCTCTTTCTCCCTCGCACTGACACATGGAAGTAATCTAGGAGCTCCATGGTGGACTGAAAGGATGTGTGGTTGAGCCCAAGGCTGAGTTTCAACGCTCTACATTAGCTTCCTTTCCTCTTCATTTTAATCCCCTTATTATGAACTGCTCTTATGTAAAAGACCTAAGACGGCAAACAAAAGGCAGACTTTGCCCATTCAACTTTTTTTCCTCCACTTCCTGTAACTCTCCATCCTTAGATTTTTTTTTTTTTTCTCTTGATTTAGCTAAATGTACAGCCGAGGTGGCTAGCCATGCAGAAGAAACCCCAAGGGAAGGTTTCCAGCCCTAGTGCCTGTGTCATTGCTTGGCAGGGCCGGAGTCGATAGGAACTTCCTGGCTTCTGCCAGCCGGGCCCTCCATCTAATAAAGCTGGGTTGCTAACTGTCTGCAAGGCGGCCACCGTTCACCACTCATCCACCACTCAGGCCCTCAGCACTTTCACGGGGGCACACTGGCACGCTTCTAGCACTTCCTTAATGCTCCGCTGTGGCTGGACAAAGAACAATGGGACAACCGCACACACTTGAAGCGCTCACTCACTTCCATAAGCTCAAACTTGCCCTTTCAGATGAGTCAACAATTCCTGTGTGAAGAGTGAAATTGGGGAAAACTAAACAATTCTCACATTCAAGGGCAATTTATCTAACATACAAATAATCTTGCAACTACTGCCCAAGACGAAGACCACAAATCCTAATGATATGGAACTGTTTTTAGGCCCTGTAAATCTTAAATTAATGTTGATTTCACTCTCAAAGAATTGTGGCTGTGTAATAAGCTTGGCATTGCACTGTTTGTCATACCTCTCGGTGACTCACCACACACACGTATTATTCTCATAAACTGTCACGCCTTAATGAATGAGTACAGTGAGGGAACTCTAAAGACTCTCAGAGCTTGGACAGCCTAAGTGTTTGTTCAAGGGCCACAATATATAATCATTTATCATCTGGGACAAAGTGAAATGATTAGGGCATGGCAAATGTAGGAATAAACTATGCAGGAATATTTTTGTAAACAGTGATTTTCTTGTGATCTTTACATCATTTCACCCACTGGCTGCTATAATATTGCAACAATAGCTCTAGTGGAATTACTAAAGCTTTAGTGACTCTGCATTAAATTGTTTTTTAAACAGCCTAACTGGGAGAATTAGGTATGTCTTTAGATAAACCAACTAAGCAGCTTTAGGGGTTACTTTTTTTTTTTTCTGAGGGACCAATCTCTGCAATAAATTATTTTTTTCCATCACACAAATACTCCTCAAATATGAACAAGCTACAGCTCACTTCTATGTAGATGATACTCATGTTAATATAGAGGCAACAACCTACGTTTCCTAGTATTTTAGCCAAGCCAAAATTGGACCTGAAAACCAAAAAGACGCATTGGATATGCCTAGATCTAGGGATCGCCTTTGCAGATTATACAAATACTGGTATAGTGGCATTATCTATGAAAGTGTATCAATTACTGTTGCTATATTAAAATTTAATTACATTGTTTTATAAAAGTATTGGTTCACTTATTTTCATATATTACGGTTATTTAATAAAGTTGTTTCGTCATTATACCTTTTCAAAGTTCTTTAGCCAAGAAAAAGTTGGCACTCAATGCCAAAGTAATGCTTTGGATAAATTTAGATTAAGCTATGGTTTATTTCTGTGCAGGTCATACAATCATTTATACAGTGGAATCATCTTTTTAATTTTTTGTTTGTTGCTTTTTTTATTTCTTAAGCGAAGTTAAAATTGGTACAAACAGATATATTGAATTCAGATCCAGCTATGACTTACTTCTATCTTACTTCCATCTGGATGATGCAATTACTGTATGTATACAGTGGGAATATCTACATATATTTTTACAAGCTCTTTAGGCAAAATTTAATTTATAGTTAATGACAGAAAAAAAATTAAAATTCTAATTTTATCCTAAAAGTATTTTTATTTGATATTAATTATTTATTTGATGACGTATGGAATTAGCTCCTTTTCAAACACATACTCCTCATTTATAACCATGCTTAAAGTATTAATTAAAGGCACTATGTGATTTTAAAACAACTTTTAAAAGTGTTTTAGCCAAACAATGTCAAAACGTAACTTTCAAAGAAGTATTGGGACCATAAGAATGACAGAATTTTTGGCAGCATTACTTTTTACAGCAGTTAGCCAATCTTTACCTCAAGGTTTTAAAAAAGTTAATGAAACTATGTAAGTAGGCTTAATTCTGTGGTAAAAAAAACACAGACGTACAACTAAATTAATACTGCATGCAGATTTTTGAATGTTTCATTGACATTACAAATGTTACCATACTAAAGTGAACTTGATTGTCTTTATCCAACTGAAAGAATAATCCCGATACAGCCATCGCCCATTTTTCCACATGATTCATTGCATTTAGGTGTTCTCGCTGTACTATATCCCGAAAGAATAACAACTGCAACTGTGGTGAGTCATGAGAACCATTAGGGGGAAAAAAATCATACAGGGATGACAGATAACCCCCCCCCCCCTACACACACACACACACACACACACACACACACACACACAGAGAGAAAAATCAGCTGCCAATCCCACTCGCTCCATTTCTGGGGAATGCAGTTTGGTTTCATGTGCACCACTGCTTGAATATAAAAGAAATGAATGCATCAGCGACACACAAAAAACAGAATGATCAGCTTTCAGCGACCAGGGAGCCAAAACCTCCAGTGGATAAAGTGAGTCCATCTGGTTGGAACCAAAAAACAACAACAACAAAAAAAAATGCTAGCTGAATGAAAAAGCTGCATTTTCCCCCTAAAATAACCTGAATCATCAGCCATCCCCCGCCCCACCACTAGCTTTTCTGAAGGCCAGGTGCCTCACGTAGATAACCGAATGAAGAATCTGTCGTTACACACCGCTGAAACAACAGTCACGTCGGCGCAGGAGTCCAACACACATGAAGAAGGCAAACGCAGCTGTCCTGCCGAGACACAAGGCGCATTTACAGGACTGAGGGCCAGTTGCTTTCCTGAGGTATTTCTTATTGGTCGGAGCGTCCCTGCTCCTCTGTGAGTGGGTCTCGGGCTTTAAGTCCTCTCTGTGTGTAATTAGATCTCTATCAGAGTTGAAACACGATCGGTCTGAAGGGGGGGAAATAGTTGGTTGGGGGGGGTTACACTGGGAGGCAAAGACAGGGAAGGTGAGTTTCGGCAGAGGGAGATGAGGGAGCAAAGGATCGTCCACTGGACTCTCAACCAAACCCTGTTTCTCCATCAAGTCCCCAAGTTTCATCCTGGCTTTCGCTCAACAGGTTGGGTCAGTTTGGCACTTGTCAGTAGCAGTTTTGTTGCTTTAAAACCTGCAACCTGAAATGGCGCTGCATAAAAATTTGGCTCAGAGCCGTCAAAGTTGGAATTGCAGTGGAGAAAGAAACGCAAATATTTGCTTTTAAAACAAAGATAAGCAGAAACTTTTTCTTTTATCAAATCTGATTAAAAAAAAACTTTTATAATTATTCTATTTGGGGTGGATAAAGACAAGTAATGAAACAAGACTAACAGAGACAAATTATAGTAAAATTGCTCCAGAGCAGAACTAACAATAAACTTGCAGCCACATCATCTTAGAAATGACACAATATTATTTTTCTGGTCTGGGAAAAAGTAAACAGCCGTGATAAATATCAGAGCACTAATCAAGTTCAGCTTAATCTCCAACCCACTGGAGCATGATATAAACCAATGCTAAACACCAGATGAGGTCAACAGACAGTAATGGAGTTAAGAAAGCCACAGCAACCGACTGTAATCAACACCAAACGCCTCTTTTACTTATGTTATATTCCGTTATTCTGGGGGCTTTGAATCCAAAAAATGTCTGCAAACTGTTCCTGAGCTTTGCCAAAGTGTGGATTTCAAAACCACAGCAGCAGACCTTTTTTTTATTTTTTCAGGGCTGTGACTGCAGAGGTGTGTTGCCTCCTTGTTCACCGTCTACTGATCTGCTGCAAACAGGCCGAGGCAGCCGCGGGTCATGAGGTAAATATTAGCCGAGGAGGGTTAGAGGACGCACATGAGCCCCTTTCGCCGACCTTGTCAGATTATCGTTAAATTGGCATCACTGCGGCATTCCTGAGGACGCCGCGAGAGCATCTATGTGTGTGTGTTTGTGTGTGAGAGCGTGCGTGTTTACGCCGTCGCACGAAGGGCTCCAACCCAAACGGATGGGACGTGATTAGTCATAACAAAGTGACATTTTCTGGGGTAATCCCACTCAGCTAAATGAGAGCTAATCCGATTTGTTCTGATCAAATGTTGGGGGCGCTTCTTTACCGGCTTGGGAAAGTTGACACATCCAGCCTTCTCCTTCTGCACGGCTGCCCCCCCTGCCCCTCCCTTCTCCTCCACTCACTCATCCAGAGTCAAATCAAATATGAAAAAGGTCTCATGCATCCTGCAGCCAAACAACAACAAAAAAGTCCAGAATATTACTTATTATTGTGGGGGTTTTTCTTCCAAGTCAGAGCCACAGTGAAGATATATGTTGCCTGTTCAAGCATGCTGGGGGGAAATCAATTAAGCAAGCCCCATCCATTGATAATGCTGCTGCTGGAGTGATTGCATCCTCACATGAAAATCCATAAAGGAGAGCTGCACATGAGGCTGCACATTAAGGAAAAAGGAATCTCTCACACACACACACACTCATATATGCATGCACACACCCCAGTGTCCCAAACCTGCTGCTGCTACTGCTACTGCTGCTGCTTCCCAATACTTTGCCTCATAACTCAGGGCCTGCGGGGAGAGGGCTGGTATTGTTAGATTTTGTGTGCATGTGGCACAGTGCACCTGCAGAGGGGCTAAGTTAATTTATTATGTGAGGCAGCAGAGTTCCCCAAAGCAGGAACAGGAAGTGAGGCGTCATAAATCTGGATAAGTCACCAGATAGCGTAGAGTACTGTACATTTCTATAGGTATTCTGTTTGTGTTATTACCACAGAGCAATACAGGCCGAGGAGACGGAGCTTATAACAAGTAGGGAAGACTGATGCTGATTGCCACGCATGTATTCCGCTCTTTTATTGCCTTTTTGTACCATCTTGCTGATGGATATGTTTCACAAGGAAAACAGGTTTGTCTTTATTTTTTTTATTATTGTAAAGTATTCCAAACAAACACACACTGAAACAGACGAAACATGCACACGCGCACGCACGCACGCACACACACACACACACACACACACACACACAGCAAGATAATTGTCTATTGTTTTCTGAGCGGTGAGCAGCAGGATAATTAGCTTGAGAGAACACTTTGCAGAGTGCATTATTGTTCCACTGTGAACTTTATGAAATATTCAGCCGACGTTGGGGGATTTTTACAAGGAGCAGAGAAAGAGAGAGAGAGAGAGCAAAGAGAGAAAAAAAAACAGATGGAGAAATGATCTTCCAAATCCTCCTCAAAAGCAGCATGGTAACCTTCGAAGACATTCTCTCCAGGTGACATCATCAATCAATAAAAGTCTCCTATCCTTCTTGTGACATTTTTGCTCTTTTTGACACAGAGTTCTGAGGTAGCGTTGGTCTGCATGTGTGTGTGAGTGTGTGATAAAGACATCGGGTAGTAGGACTTTTTTTTTTTTTATAAAATTACTTCTTTTTGAAATGCACATTTCAGAACAAAAATGCAAAAGAAATTTAAAAAAGATATCAAGTTGCTTTGGTTTAAAATATAAAAGCAACAATTGTTCCTGTTTGTGCAAAGATAAACAGATTATCTAAACTGACTTTTATCTTGATTCAGAGTCATAGATTAATGAAAAAAACACCCATTAAATAATTAGTGGTTTTCAAATAAAAGTGCTTAACATGTAGAATATTACTCCCTTTGAGTCACTTGACCCGCGGTTCTTGAAGATCCTAAACTGATTGCTCCAGCTCGTGATCAGCAAATCCTTTCTATGAAATTTGATTGCAACTTATAAACAAACCAAATGACACACTTTTGAGCTTGTGACCCTGAACTGCTCTGTTTGCTGTCAGAAAAGAATTCTAATTTTAAAAGAAAATTTAACTTAAAGGTCAACAACGTAATTACTTTTATGTGCTTCAATAAGTGAAATCCTTTTTTGGTACACAATGTAAAAACCAGACAACGGGAAAATGAGAAACAAGACACTGTTGCGCCTAGAGGGAAAAATACCTCCCTTAAAGCAGCTGCATAAACCTTAACCACTGTAATCATTTTTTTATTAAAGTTTTATTTTCCCAAAATTCATGTTTTTATTTTCCATAGTATGACTTTCAGGAGTGACTAAGACTCTTTCCAGAGAACTGAATATGTCTTGTATGAGCAGAAAAAGTCCCACAGCTTTCTTTTGGCCAGCTGACTGGCAGTACGTAAACAACAGGTATGGTCTATGTTCCTTACACCCACTCACTCTAAATCTTTTTTCCAATTATTTTTTAATTTAAAAGGATTTGAGCTGCACATTTCCAACCTATTTTAGCTAACACAATGACAATAGTAAGGACTCAGGATAAGGACCCCAAGTTAGCTGAGTATATTAATACATTTGTTAACCTGGGGTATAACCCACACACAAACTACCAATATATAGATTATACATTTTGTTTTCTCCATTTTTTATTTTCTTAAATAAAATGGTGAATTTGCAGATCGGTTGGCAACTTCGGGTTACCAGCCTAGAATTGAGCCTACGACATTCCAATTGCTAGATGACTACACTTCCTACTGAGATCAGACCAAATAGAGTGGTAACATGTTTGTGATCATTGACCACTTTCACTGTAGGTTAGGTTCCGATTTATTCAGAAACAGTCCAATTCAATCCAAATTATAGAGTAGATGATGAAATGCCAATTAGTAAGCACTATTCTTGGTAATTATCTGAACTCTTAAAAGTTTCATCTGGCAGCGGGCCCCCAAAACGAAACAGTGCTGAGGACCTGTTACAACAGTGAAGCGGCTCTGGATATTAGGGAAAATTTTAGTTTAAGGTTTAAAAGCGGCAACCCCTCAAAACCCTTGTATACCTTGGTACCAGTAGGCGGGCCCATACCCAGCGTGTATATGATGGACTGTAGTCTTGCCATTAGAGCAGAGGCCACACACACACATATACACACAGCCCAGTGAACATTGCAGCAATATTCCTACTCGCTGGCTGCACAACGAGCCCCTATGACATCTGACATTTAGGGGATAAATCACGGATTCACTTGAATGACTAAGTTTCAGTCAGAATCTGGCCAAAGCTACTCGTCGTCTCCTACAGTCCTCTGGCTTGCTTCGAGCACAGATGAAGGTCACATTCATATTTTCGCAGTTTACCCTCCATCTCTCTTTCTCTTTATGAACGCTTTCCAACAGCACGCAAAATGCAGGAGTCACAACTAAGTGGGTGATAATTGTTGCCAGAGCATTATGTGCTATCAGAAGTCTGGGCTTCGCTCTGCTTCTTTTGGTGGGAAAAATGGGAATTTTTAGGGAGAAGAAGGAGGAGGAGGAGGAGAAACTTGCCTTTGCTTTCAGAAATTAAGCTTGGTACCTAGCCAGAGCAATTAAGAAAATTATTTTTATTTTATTTAATTATTTTTCTGCTGTTTGCCTCTGATAAGTAAATCTTATCTTGGGTTTTTGTGGTAGGAGAGAACTTAGAGATATTTTAATAGAGTCACAAAAAAAAAGAAAGCAAAAAAGCAAATAGAAAAATAATAGGACTATCTAATGCCTTATGCGTCACCTTGACACACTTAGAACAGTTTACATGTCTTTCCGCCTTTCAGCTAATGACACCAATTGCAAGGCTGTGTAGGGAAATTAAGGACAAACTCTCACAACTTTTGGAGACTGGAGTCTGAAAAGAAAAGCTTCATGTAACATTGTCATGAATTACTATAATCAACCCTTCATTACTGTGATTAAAGTAAGGGCCTGCGTGCTGTATAATGTCTGAGCGCTGGTTACTGGTGTTGGGAAATTCCCCCCCACTGAGGAATATATATATATATATATATATATACACACCACGAGCGAACAGCACTAGTAATTATAACCAAGCAAATTATGTATTTATTTTTTTTAATATATAATTTATGACGTAGTTGCAACATTCAACAAAGCTTCAATGCAGTTCCAACTTTTCCAGCAATTCTTGTACAAAGATTTAAGACTTACTTGGGATTCTGCGAGCTCCAAATTATAGTCTCCAGCGTCTTAGCCGAGGGTAGCGCCGACCTGCACATTAGAATAAACATCCAGAGGTAGTACTTCCAACATCCGAGCCCCGCCATGCTGAGGGAATTTATACAGAGGAGAGTGAGCCGAGAAGCCGGAGCGACGGGGCGCTGCGTCGCGCCTGACAAGCCTTTATCTGCGCTTCGGCCCGTGGGAAGGTGAGCTCGGATCAGTCGGGAGCATGCGAGGTCGCTGTCAGATACATGTCCCCCTGTCCGACTTCTTCAGTTCGGCTTCAGACCTCTCCCCCGCACTACTTCTGTGTGTTTGTCCTTGACCGGTCCGAACTGATGTGTGATCTGACGTGTGCGCAGGATGATCTGGAGGAAATGACTGTCCTGTATGACCTGTGGCTGAAAACCTTTGCTGCTTTTTTTTTTCTTAACCCTATGGGGCAAAAAAAAGGAAGAAAAAAAAAGGAAAGAAACCTCCAACGATCCGATCGAGCTAATCGAAACTCAATCAAAAGCTCCCCTGCCGGTGCCCGTACCTGTCGCTGGTTTTCAGTCTACAGATGACCACATTCATCCATCAGTCACAACTCCGCAGCACGCCAGGAATCTGGAGGTCCTCCTCATTCCAGTGTTATCTTTCACTCCTCCTCCTCCTTTGCTATTCTTCTCCGCAAAAAAAAAGGAATTGAGTTTCTATTGTAAATATCCCTCCCGGCTCTCAGCGTGAGAATTGCGCTGCAATCAAGTCTAGTCCGGCTTCGGAGCAATGCCAGTGCGTAAAAATGCACACCACTCGATCCTCCGCTTCCCCGGTATATATGTATATAAAAATAAAGTGCAGAGAGGATGAATTAGAACCTGTTCTTGTCGAGGCAGCGCTCAATCAGCTCAGCAGCATTTCCATCTTTCCACGTTGATTTTTCTCTTTTTTCCCCCGCAGTTTGTTTCCCAAAATCCTCCTGAAAACACTCCGCGCTCCGGTGAATGCGTGAACGTGTGTGTGTTTGTGTATGTGTGTGTGTATGTGAATGCAACAGACCGAGCTCGGCTGGTAACTCGAGCCGAGCAGAGAGCGCAGGCGGGCGGAGGACGGCCCACAGCGCGCGTCGTGGCCAATCACTGCGCTCTGTCCGAGCTTGGAAGCAGGAAGCAGAGGCATTTATGGGGACGTGGAGGGGTTGATGGGAGGTGGGGGGATGTTATTGGGTTGACCCTCCGCTTCTCTCCCATAAGCAGCCACTTAAGCCTGGGCCATCGACCCGAACTGAGATGGACTTTGGAGTTATTCGTCATAGTGAAAACAGAAGTAAGGGATAGGACACTGGGAAAGAAAACTTTGCTCCCACTTAAATACGGGGGTAAATTGATCATAAATGAACTACTTATGTCATAAACGTCTCAATTATATTGTTTAATGGCAATTATCGTGCTGAGCTTGATCATAATAAAAAACTAACGCATGTGTTATGTTATGACCCTCTTCGTGCCATAAAAAAAGCAACTTTACAGTTGGCTGTGCAGAGTTACAGTACCTGTTAGTTTGATTGCTTCTTTTCTCCTCTATGAAGGGAATGATGATTAATGGCCTCTTTGGATCTCTTGCTATTTGTCCTCTTTGGGGATAATGAACTGCATGAGAACTTCGTCTCCAGCGTCAATAGACAATAGGCGCTCGGTAGCCCTGTAGTCACCGAGCCATTCATTCACTGAGGAAGAAATGCTTGACACATAATTGATCATGTCCATGTCTGTGCCCCCTTTGTGTGTGCGATTCTTTTTATTGCCGTGCATTTATGCAAACAATGCTGCCCCCTAACGGTGGTCACAACAACGCATCATTGGGCTCCCCGTTAGTGGGGAGGTTTTGTGTTATTGGGAGGAAAACAGACATTTTTCAGACACGTTCTATGCTTTCTAAAAGTATGCTTTTATGACATCCTGTTGTCTCTAGACAGCCCATAAATCTTTTTGAGACAATAGGCTCAACAAATGCTTCATGCACTATAATTATTTGAGTGTATTTATGTTTGTGCGGTTCTCTGGTGTGGGAGATACCCACATCATAAAAGTCATTGAAACTAACTGGTGGCCGGACAGTGTGACGTTCCCAGTCTACAGAGGTACCTGATGCAATGCCTTCCCAAAGTATTCAACTCCAAACGACTGTGAATTTTACCAAAAATTTATCTGACACATAGTAGAAGTCATTTTGAAGTAAGAGGAAAAGGTTTTCAGGATTCTTTTTACAAATAAAAGTATAAAAATCTTTTTCAAATTCACCCCAACCCCTTTTACTCCAAGACCACCAAATAAAAGTCAATGCAGCTTTCAAAAGTCCACCTAAGTTCACTTTGATCTGAGTATAAATCTAGCTGTTCCATAAAGGCTGTAGAGGTTTGTTAGGAAACATTAGTGAACAAACAGCAGACAGGTGCAAGACTATCGCCCCATGTGAAAACAGAAAGGTACAACTGCGAACCAATCAAGAAATCCACCTCATCTCAGTAAGAAAGGACGGCGTTCATCAGAAAAGCTGCAAGATGCCCATGGTTACTCTGGGGGAAATGCAGATATTTACAGCTCAGGCAGACTAATCTTTTAAAAGTATTAGTTGGGTTTTCTTTTTCAAGCGTTCATTGAAAGAAAACTGTTATGCATAAAATTATGCAGGGGAACATAACAACTATGGGATAGAAGGTGGTCTGATGAGACTGAAATTTGGATACAAAAAACTAATTATGGTGGAAACTTAACACTGAGATTATGTGTTCAGGGTTATCATATTGTCCCCTTGTTGGTGACAGTCTCATGGTATGGACATATGCCACAGAAAGAACAATTCTTGTTATAATCGAATTCTTCCTTTACCATCACATAATGTGAAATTCACAATAATAATAATTACAGGACAAAATAATCAATAAATACAGGTTAAACTCGGAAAAAAAAGAATATTTTGTAAAAGTTCCTTTATTTCAGTATTTCAACTTAAATGTGGAACTAATATATGATATAGACTCATTAAACACAAAGCCAGATATTTCAAGCCTTTATATGTTATAATTTGGATGATTATGATTTACAGCTTATGACAACCCCAAATTCAAAATCTCAGAAAATTTGAATATTGTAAAAAGCTTAAATGTTTTAGGTGCAAAGTGTCATACTCTAATCAGTTAATTAATCCTAAACAGAAAACCATAATTGATCCCCTCCATAAGGAGGAAAAGCCTAAAATGGTAATTGTGAAATAAATTGGAGGTTCCCAAAGTGCTGTTTTAAATCACATTAATAGAAAGTTATGAAGAAGGGAAAAGTGTGGAAGAAAAAATTGGGCAAGCAGCAGGGATGACCACAGCCTGGAGAGGATTGTCAGAAAAAGGTCATTCTACAGTGTTGGGGACCTTCACAAGGAGAGGACTGAGGCTGGAGTTAGTGCATCAAGAGCCACCACACACAGACAGATCCTGGACATGGGTTTTCAAATGTCCTATCCCTTTTGTCAAATCGCTGCTGGTCTGTTACTGTTGTGGTTCAAAGTTATTTTCTGATGAGAGAAACTGTTGCTTCTCCTTTGGAAACCAAAGTCCCAGAGTCTGGAAGAAGAATGGAGAGGCAGACAATCCAAGATATATGAAGTCCAGTGTGAAGTTTCCAGAGTGTGTTAAATTGGGGAGCGATCTGTTGGTGTTGTGTCCACTGAGCTTTAATAACTCCAAAGTCAATGCAGCCATCTACCAGGACATTTTGGAGTACTTCATAATTCCTTCCGCAGACAAGCTTTATGAAGATGCTGACTTCCTTTTCCACCAGGATTTGGCACCTGTCCACACTGCCAAAGGTATCAAAACCTGGTACAATGACCATGGGATTAGTGTGATTGGCCAGAAAACTGGCCTGACTTGAAGCCCATAGGAAAACTAAGGGAATTGCCAAGATAAAGATGAGAGATATGACAGAATAATGCAAAAGAGCTGACGGCCACTATTGAAGCATCCTGGTCTTCCATAACACTTCAGCAGTGCTAATAGCATCAATTAAGGCAGTAATTCATGCAAAAGAGGGTCAAACCAACTACAGAGTACATATGCATGGTTATACTTTTCAAAGGTCCAATAATTCTCTATTTAAAATTCTTGTTTTATTGATGTCATGTACACAGCAAAAATTGGGGTGTTGAATTATGAGAGTTTAAAAAAATGTGAGTTAATGTTAACACCGACAGAGTAATTTCAACCTTTTCAGTGTAAAGTTTTAATCACGTCTGGAGTTATTTATCCGAGTTGATCACACTGGTGTTAATTTAATTCAGAGTTAAATGAACCTCCATCCTTGCAATTCAAAGTCAAGTGTTTGTTTGTTTTTGTTTTGGTGTTAAATGAATGAAGAGTGCCAGTTCAGAGTTAAGTTAACTCCTTCCAGACATAAGTAAGCTCCACCCAGAGCCCATAGATTTTGTTGTTCACCGCAAAGACTTATGGGTAATGTGTTTGGGTTAATTGTAGAAGTTCTCCTTTGTGCATTATAGTTTGTGCCCTACATGTGGCCGTGTTCCTTAGTTCTCCTTTGAGTTATATTGTTGTCAGTGTTTGATGGTTATTGTCTGCGCACCAACATAGAGACGGCGGTGCACCGGAGTTCGGTTTGTGCCTTGACCATCATAATTAACTGTGAAAAGTGTGAATGAACTTTTCATTCCAGAGACTGATTTCATGAGTGGTGTCACGCTAGAATTGATTCTTGCTCATGACTACAAATAATTCATAAATTATTTGAAAGAAAGAAATATTTACAAAAAAACATATTACTTGTGCCTTTCTGAATATCATATTTGGGTTTGGCTCAATATGTTCACCAATGAGTGTTAATTATCTTATATGTACACTTGTATGAGTTAATTTTGAAGGTTTGTCTTTACACTTTGCAGTGTTGATTGAGTTCACATTTAACACCCAACAGTGTTGATTTTGAATTCCTCTTGTTGTTTTTAACTCTCTAATGTGAGTTAAAGAAAGAACTCTGGTGTGGTGTTAAATATTCAACTATTCAAGAAATGTTAAATAAACTCTTCAGAGTGTTGAGCTATATAAACCCTGAAAAAGTGTTACAATCAACTCTATGGGAGTTAATTTAACACTCGACTTTTTGCTGTGTAATATTCTTATTTTCTGAGATTTCGAATTTGGGGTTTTCATAAGCTGTAAGCTATAACCATCAAAATTCAACCAAATGAAGGCCTGAAATGGCTTGCTTTTTCATGTGATTAGTTTATATCATATTAGTTTCACCTATAAGTTGAATAACTGAAATAAAGGAACATTTGCACAACATTCTAATCTTTTGAGTTTTACCTATACGTAGCAGGGACAGGGAAGGATCAGAGTTGATGGGAGACAGATGAAGCTACCACAGGTCAATACTGGTAGAAAACATGCGGAAAACAGAGGCTGCAAAAGAGTCGACATTCCTATGGGCTGAATAGTTTGGATTAAAGCATATTTGTGTGTTCAAACAGCTCAGCCGAAGTCCAGAGTTAAAACAATTTGAACATCTGAGGGGAAATTTGAAAAAGTATGTTGAGTTATACTCTCCATTTAATCTGATTGAGATTGCTCTATTTGGAAAAAAAATGTGTATTACAAATGTGTGCTGCAGATTTTCCAGATTTAATTTGTAAAAATAGATTGAAAGCCTTATATCCTTATTCTTGCACTTTAGTCTTGCACCAGTTTTAGTTGGTCTTTCACAATATGTCCCGAGAATCTACATGGAAGTTGGTGGTTCTAACGTGAAATAATGTGAAAAATTCTGTATGAATGCTTTTGTTCTGGAATAATCTAAGTGCATTTGTATTTTAAGCTTTGCTTGCTGTGCAAACACCCAGGGGTGGCAGCGGCTACTGCTGTGTCATGGCTGTACTGTATCCACAGTAGTAGCAAAACATACAGTCTGGTTGCCACAGAGCGTGATGTCCACAGACTTCTGGGATACCTGATAACTCATCGGCCAATCAGTTGGTCACAGTTGGATACCTGATCTGCTGCGACCCAATGAGATACCTCCGGTTTTTGCAGCTCTGATGGATGCCACAGCTGCAGCCAAAGCTCCCTAACCAATAGGGACATGACTTCAACAGGGATGATGGTGTGTGCGAGTTTTCGTTTGTCAGGAGTGGTACCAAACAGCAGCTTCAGAGTCTAGAAACACATCAGCGGCAGTGTGCAATTTTACAGAGATTTGCCTGGGGAACCAGTGAGAGTAATCTGTAACAGCGGTGTGGAAGCGGCACTGCACACATAGAGGAACAAAATACCATCACACTCACTACAAGAGGATTACAGAAGTGACAGATGGACTGTTCATGTATTTTTATTTATTTTTTAAAGCTAAAACTACAAGCGTTGTAAAAAGGGGAAACAACACGGAAGATCTGAGGACAAACAGGGATATTGTTCCACGCCCAGTTACAGTGTTAAACACAATATGAGTTTCTTTCCACCCTTCAGAGACAGTATGGTAGCTCTGGCATGTTCAGAGAGTGAGATCATAATGGTAATTTGTGTTTATGCTTCTATAAATAACCAGTTTGTACTTTAATATCACTGCTGCCTAAAGAGTGCAGCTGTTCCGGGGGGATGTGGGGGGGCTTCATAATGGAAAGTTTCTAGTGTTTTGCCTTAATGATCCTTTCTGTGGTACAAAAGAGGAAAGAAAAAAAAAACTCCACTTCAGGCGAGAAATCCAACAAGACTTCAGCTAAAACACGCGGCCTGTCAGTTCCCAGATGCTAAGCAGGCCTGGTGTTTACTGACTTTCTGACCTTTGATTTAAAGTTATAAAGTGCAGCTGAGGGCGATTAGAGTGTCACCAGTTTGAGCATTATTTTTAATCCAAAGTGCACAGAGTTTGCTCCTTATTTTTGAATGAATTTTTGCACTGGTGGAACTGATCATCCTGAGAGGAACATAAATGTACAGAGGTTGGAGGGGGGGGTGTTGGCCCACTGCAAACAGATAAACGGTTGTTGAAAGTCCAGAACGTCAACAGCGTAACAATCTTGGCTGAACTCAGCGACATCTGTATCTGTTGCAGATATTTAAGCTGCTCCGTCCAAGAGTTGTCAACCGGTTTCACTATAAGCCACACAAAAAAAAGTGTTCTCAAAGAATTTGTCCTCGCAGAACCGAGTAGGATCAACTTACGGAGGAGGCTTTGCATTCCTCTGTTTAAACAAGTTAAAGATTAAGATGTGTTAATGATGAACACATTGATGATGATACTGTGATGGGAAGTGGTAAATCTTCTGTAGCGACTGCTATCTTATTTGTTGATGTTTAACCTTGTGGATTCTTTTTTAATACTTCCTCTGATAGCTCCCACCTAAAGTTTAAAGAGCCGTTATTATTCTGCTTTGGAGTTCACATTTTATTTTAGATAATATCAACAGCACTAGATTTCTCATGCTGCATCATTCAAAAGAAAAAAGGACTCTGACTTTACTATAGTTGATCATCTGGATGGTTAAACATTGTTCCGAGCTAAATCTTTGTTTGTGGTGTGTGCATAAATGGTCACTATGTGAGGATTACACAGAAGAGTTTCATCATGATAAAGGTAAAGTAGAGAAGCCAAGAGATTAAAAATGGGTTTGCAAATCATGCTTTAGGCTTAGAGAGCTATTTTCGGTGAGGAATTTGTAACTTTAAATGTCTTTCATGCCCAAAAAAGCAGCACAATACAAAAGAATTTATACAGAAATTATTATTTTTGTTTATAGATAGTCACAGATTTCCTCTCCCTGATTGTGTTTGCAGGGACACATCCAGAAGGTTATTAAAGGTTAGGAAGGTCGAGGCCTCTGACAATCCCAGGGTGTGATGAAAACTTTTCTATTTATAGAACTATACTGTTGTCCTTTTTTTCCCATTTGACACCTTTATAATGACATATCCTGTACAATTTGGCAGAAAAAACAAACCAAGTACTTCTTATAAAAGAAAGCACAACAACCTGGTTGCACATTTTTCGAGACTCTTAAACTAAAGCATTGCTAAAAAACCTTTTTATTGAAAAAAACAGAACTCTGTGTTATTTGACGAGAGTGTCTCAGCATCCCACATCTTAAACTGTTGCAAAAGTTCTCCAAATCTCTCAGACTGTGTGGACATGCCATCTCCACACCCCCCTCTTGAGGTAAACCCACATATTTTCAGTCAGATTTAGTTGCGGTCTTGCCTGGGCCATTCCACAACTTTAATTGTCTTCAGGCAGTGTTATGAATTTAGATTTATGGTCGGACTCACTTTGATGCTAAAAAATGAAAACAATCTTAGGTGGGGCTAATAGCACTAATACCACATGATGGCAATATAAAAGTGGCAGGTAATGAACTTTAAAACAGTGACATGAGAATACATATATAATGTCATGTTGGCGCACATTGATGTTTGCTCTGCACTTCTCTGTTCTAGTAATAAATTATTAGCTAAAATATGATTAGTTGCTAAATGAAGAAACAAAAGTCTTTAGAAATGCCCAATTTCTATATATTTTTGACCTAGTCTTCCAATTAGCCAGTAGTCCTGATCATTGATTCTTAATACTTTGAGATTTTTCAAACTTTTCCAGAACAACCAGTGCACTCCCAGCGGGCCCTGAATCACATTAGAGCGGTATTTCACTGAGCTTGTAGAGGAGTCAATAAACCCTGGAGCAGCAGGATACTAACAGCTTATTAGATGGAGGCCCCCTCCAACCACAGCTACCACCACCTGTTGATTTTAGCACCTAAAAAAAAAAAAACTGAAAATGCTTCAATTCATGGGATTAAAAACACCACATTAGTGGAAGTAAACACATCTACGCTCACACAACAGGTTGCTGTCAAGTCTGGTTTTTTGCACCCAAGCTCTTTCTGTGCTACTATGTGAAGCTACGATGGTGGAGGCTGCCTGGAGCGTCGCTCCATCAGGCGGAGTGTGAGTCTCCTGTGATATTTTAAAACAAAATGAGATTTGTAATAAGATGGGAATTATGTTCTTTCCTATTTCTCTTGTTAAATAGTTTAAAAATATATATAACACAACATGACAGGCACACATTATATGTAGCACCAACAGGCTGATCCTTAGAGAACTATTAGCTGAAAAGTTTGCGTTCAGTCAATGACCAGCTAAAGGATGATCAGCTCTTGTGTTTGTTCTCAACTGGAATTTTTTTCCCCTTGACTTTTTAAGACTCGTATTTTAGATGTCATTCATATGCTTTTTAGACCTAATACTTGGTATTTTTTCCCATCACTCATCTACTTTTTTAGATTTAAAAGTTTACAATATGTCATAAAAATTGGTTACTTATCCTTTTTCAGCAATTAATGTGTTTAATTAGACAAAGAACAAAGTAAACCAAAATAGGAGTTAATTTAAATGAAATATAAAAATCCGCGGAATTAATCGGACTTTGGTCACACAGGAGTATATGGTAGGATCCTCCTTAGGGGAAAAAGCAGAATCAGAGAACTTCAGGTGGGAGTTTAAGGTAAGTTTCCTTACAGAACAAAGTCTTTAGTGTTGCATTTACTCCAGGAGTGGCAGTGATGAAGTTTCAGGTGAATATCCATGTTTTCCACTGGTCACATAGTGGAGGACTTTATACATTTGTCAAGGAAGAAACAAGAACCAGAAACAAGTGGTGATTTTTGTGAACAAATACTGAAGTAATAATGATATTAGTGTGACTTCAGCTGCTAACGATATGTTTTAATGTTCAAGTAATCTAAAAAAAAGTTAGAACTACATTACAACATGTATGGGTGGGGGGCTGAGTTCTTTTGGCAGAGGAGAGGAGCCAAATATTGGGGAATAATTTGTGCATAGATTTTAGAAAGAAGGCCTGTCCACTACCTTTCTTTCTCATTACAGGGGAACCAGTGGAGTGTCTTCAGTGTTCTAAGTCCCCTGGTGTTTTCATTAACAAGAAGCAGACATTCAATGAAAACTCGGATAAAGTCGACCAAAAAGCACAACAAGGATTGTGCTTCTTCCACAACTTAAATCAATTTGGTGTGTGTAAAACGTTGATCATTTTCTACAGTTCTTTGATGGAATCTGTCCTTGCATTTGCTTTCATCACTTATTTCAGTAACCTTGGAGCAGAAGACAAAAACAGAGTGAAACAAATAGTAAAATTAGCCAGAAAAATGACTGCTACCAAATTACCTGATTTAACTGAAACTTATATTTTTTAAAGAGAGTCACAAAAAAGGCGGAAAAAAACTACTTCACCCAATCAGCACCTTCATGGTGAATTTGAGCTCCTACCATCTGGAAAGAGATTCAGACAGTTTAAATCAAGGACTAACAGATGGAAAAACTCTTATTATTTAGGCAATTGTTCAGGGAAATTTAAAATGTGATTGGGTTGGTTAATTTGGCGTTTTGGTCTGATCGTTTATTTTTAAATTGATGTTTGCACTGGTATTTTCCGAGAGCTTTTATTCGCAGTTTACAGGAAAATACAGCAGAACAGTAGTGCAAAAGATTCCTCTAGTTTTTTTGGATATAAGCTTCAACATATGTAGTAGTGGGGTGAATGATGCAGATAAATGATCCACGTAGCAGGTGCTGCAGCCCGTGTCTCGAAGGTGGATTCAAGATGGCCTCTAGGTGGGTTCCAAAGTTCTAGAACTGCCGTTAAATACAAGTCAACATGTGCTTTTTAATTTCTGTTAAATATGTCACGATGAAATGTCCCACGGCAGAGTAGATCACTAGATTGGGTTCTCCAAAATAATGACGCTTAGGAAAAGAACAAGTTCAAGTAGGATTGGTGGATGCCTTGCGTTACTGGTTTTCTGGTAGAAATGAATAGAAGCGTACCTCCTAAAGCTGATCTGACACCATTCTTTAAGACATCTGAGTAACACATGGATCTGGGAATAATGTTTTATCTGGGTGGATCACGTTCTAGTTGGGAATTTCCACTTACTGTGCTAACTACTAGTAACAACACAACCTGAAAATAATGTATTTCTCTCCAAATCTTCCAAACAAGCAAAGGAACATGTTCACAAACACACTGATACAACCCAATGTTTAATAAGATGCAGACTGTCAGTAGAGCTTATAAATGGTTTAGAATGACATGTGTTGTATGTGGCAACCATAAGGACCACCATAACATGAACGCTCCAAATTCTGACTTTGGGGGGTATTTCTGTGGTATTTCTAACCTTTAGCTCAGAAAATCTGGCTTCTGAATACATGGAGAACACAGTTTTATAACGAGATGGGTTGATTGTCACAACCGAGACGAAACAATCAGGCAGCTGCAGGAGAGGAACACTGATCGTAGACACCATGCTGTTGAGTGGTGAAAAACCTGCAGGTGTGACAGCTCACAGGAGTCAGCCCCGCTGCTGTGAGAACAGGAAAACAGACTCCACCACATCGGGATTATAACACCACAAGACTTCAAAATTAAAAGAAAAGAAAAAGACAGGAAAATCCGTTCTTCCAAAAACGGAGAAAGAAAGCCAAAAAAGTATTGATCCAAACAACTTTCAAAGATTCCCAGGATGCCTGGCTCATTGGAAGAAAAAGCTAAGGAAATGAGTCGTTTGAACCATATTATGTTTGTAATGGAAACCTTCTCAGCCATATATCTAACAGTTTCGCAGACAGACTGACACTAAAACTAAACCTGCCAGATGTTAGCCTTCCAGAAAAGTACCTTATAATAATATACAGCACTGAAAACGGGAAATCCTTTCCATCTGGGTTTGATAACAAAGATATTCGACATTTTTGCTAGATCGCCAACTAATACAATGAGTCAGCTACCAAAAATATCACAGAAAAAATATTAAGTTCTCTCAATAATTTGTCATAACATCTAAATGGAGAAAAGCAACAATAGTCCATTGTGATTTTTTTTTTTTTTTTACTTAAAGTCCAAATTGAACTCTGCTGCCAAAGACACCGATGCTTCCCATTTTGATATTTACCCTGAAACCATGACTTTGTTATTCCTGGATGAAGCCTCTGTTGGCACATTGTTAGTCCAGCAACCCTTGCATTGAAAATAAATCACAGCTGAAGCATTCTCCTCTTGTTTTTAATCTGCTCCGAATGAATCCTGGCCCTTCTCCTTCTGGTACGGCTGTGACCCACGGGCCAGGCAGGGGGACCAAAACTGCTGCGGCCTTGGCAGAGCTGTGGGTCATGTGTGCCTGTTGGGATGGGCGGTGGGTTCAGTTATGAGTTGGGACACTCTGCCATGTACGGGGTCAAGTGGTTAACCGTCGTTATCTGGAGAGTGATGGGAGCATCCAGATGTGATCAATACCTGAAGAGAAATTAACCACAGAGACAACACATCCTCCCAGAATCATACACACACACACATATGCTTCCCGTCCGCCTCACACCCTGGTGAAATCTCGGCTGAAGGAAACACAAGGAGCATAAAGACAAACAAGTCAGATCCACTCCAAACAGCGCGGCAGCTGAAGCAGTGGGAAAACTCGGCTAATGTAAACGGGCTATTTCGGGAAGGGCTGACACTTGAAGGTTTTCTGTATGAGCGATTCATGCTGCTTTGATTTAACGGTAACGTCAGCGAGGCCAAACACAACAGCCGGGGCATTCGCAGACTCACATTTCCTGTTTGCGGTTCGCCTGATTGCCGTCTTCCTCCTCTCTGCATCATCTCTTTTATTCATCTCAGGAAAGGTCTGATTACAGACAAATAACGGTCTGCGCTAAAACAAGTCCTGCCTGATTTAATGTCCCAGCCTTCTTCTACTCTCCTCTCTCGCTTTAACAAGTCGAGGGAGAAGAGATGCTTCGTGCGGCAATTCTTGTTGACATATAAACAGAGGGGAATGTTGATAAGAATCCTGATTAGTAGAGGAATGGGCTCCTCCTATCTTAAGCTAACACATTATACCATCCCAGCTTATCAGATGACGTTAGAATTTAGAGAGAAATCCTGTTCATTGATGAAGGAAAAAGGAAACTCTCTGTGGGGGGAAAAAGGGGGAGAAAGTCAGGACTTGCACCCAAAACACACAGTTACTGCACATATAGTGCCTAGACATTTTCTACATTTTGTCAAAGCTACAATATTCACAAGGACTTTCTGTCAAATACATAGAAAATAGCCTTAATAACGTGTTAAAACCAAAAATATGAGAAGTGTGGCATGCATTTGTGTTAAGCAACTTTTACTTTATGGCTTAGGTCAAAGGTCAGCATCAGGTAATAAATAAGTATCCAAAGATTCCAGGATCTCACAGAGGACACTGTTCAGTCCATCATCAACATACCAAGGCATGGTTACCATCTGTAGAGATTTACAGCTTAAATGGGACACATCTGTTAACAGTAATTTCCAAATAATTTGATGAAAGAGTACAAAAATATAGAAAAAAGATTTTTGTTTTATTCCAAGTTAGAAGAAATCCCTTTTGCTACAAGATCTGTGAAACATGGAGCTCTGTTCAGGTGAGAAGTTGAAATTTTAACCTGATATCTAAAGTGTTACATGAGGAAGAAACCAACCATAATAAATCTGAAAACACACACACTGGAGAATTTTGTTCATTTTTGTCTCTTTTTTTTCTTCAGATGAGGAATAGTATGTTTGGACAATTATTATCTTTGATTTTGGCTGTTTTGCACCCGCAAGGCTTTTTGCTCTTACTTTTTAACTTTCGGACAATTGCTATGATGCATGACCATTGCACCAATATATGTTTTTACATCTGGGAGCAGTTAATTAGCATTTCATAAGCTCCAATAATACTGAATACTGAAACTCCAAATCCCAGAGGAGTTGAAATGGAGGCTACATGGATGCATGGAGCATAACCAAAGAGCAGAGAGACAAGGGAGAAGTTAACACATCTCTTCCATCAATTTTAATGGGTCAAAGATCATATCCCTGACTCCACAAGCATTTGGCTAGATAGATATTTAAAGAGAAGCAACAAAACAAATTGGAGGTGGATTAGCAGAGCTTCCCAACGACTCATGGTGTCATCCAGGAAATGTTACTGTGGAATCTTGTCTCTGCTGCCTGGATATTGAGCTGTTAGCTTGTGATGTAATACAGGAAGAGTCTTCAGTCAGAGGCCTCTTTAGATTCATTGAAAGACTGACGGGAAACAGAGATTGGTCCTGCCCAGGACATCACCACCTACAGCTTGCTTTATAGGGTATTTGGAAGATATGAGTTACAGCAACATCAAACTTCCATTTGGGACAAATAAAGTACTTTAAAACTGAACTGAACTGAATCGATAAATGAAAATGCCAGCATCATAGTAGTAAATACATTTTATTAAATTGCCACATTTCAGAGGTAAAAAACAGGGCTTTACAACAGAATTATGCATAAAAATAAAAGTAATGAAGATCAAATGTACATTATAAGATTAAAGATGAAAGCGTGTGCAAATAACAGAAAAATGATACAATGGAGAACCAGTTTAAAGCCAGTCTGAAGAAACTAGTATTTAGCTGCTTTCTAGGAGAATCCATACAGCTCACAATGGAAAGCATCCTACAAACTTCAGGCTAATGCTCTAAGAGATTCAGGAGGCCTTGTCAGAGCTCATGGGAAGACAGATGGTGCTGAATCCAGTTGAAACCTTAAAGAAACCCTGTTACAGGCTGCAAAAGACTTGAGACCGGGTCAAAGACTCATAGCCCTGAGTACGCAATCAGAGGTAAACCAGAATTATTCTAATCAAAGTATATTCATTTGCAAGATTGGCCCAGTCAAAGTCTGGGTCTAAATCCAGTTGTGAATCTGTGGTAATACTGATGCATTGCTGCTTCTTGAAGCCCTCCATTCAGTCTGACTGGGTGTCAGCTCTTTTGCAAAGAAGAAGGGGAAAATGTTTCAGTTTGGTCCATTTTATGGCCATTTTTTCCAGAATGTTTTCCATCTAAACGATGCACTACACTGTGATAGTCTCACACCTAAAATCCCAATAGAAAATATATTGAAGTTTGTGAATGTAACCTGGCTAAATATGGAAAAAGAAAGATGTGCACCTCTGCTGGCTACTGCACATTGTCAACTCACTTTGGTTATTTGTCAGTATTCTGTAGACCTACTGCCTGGAGGATTAGAAGAAGACCTAAACGGATCGAGATAATATGGCAAATGTTGGCCTGGGGGTGGGGGGGTTTGTTCTGTCCATCCTAATAGAATTACAAGCCCCTGATCGATGGGTTCTTTCTTCAGGGCTGCTTGTCTGTCAAACATTAGGTCACATTCAGCTTCCAGACTCAGAGGGATGGTTTGGTAGAATTGGGGGGGGGGGGGGGGGCTCATGGCATGTAGAAGAAAACGTCTGGAGAGGTGCCCCACTCCCTACCAAAGAAAAGGTTGGGAACAAAAGTGGCAAAGGATGCAGGGAGAGTGGGAGACAGAGAGAGAGGAAAAGGTGAAAAATAGAGGGTGGGAGTTGGTGAAAGAGAGTGAAATGAGAGAGGGGGGTTAAAGAAAGAGAGGAGAGTGAGTAGGGGTACAAAAGGGTGCATTTGAATCGGCTATAATTAATGTCTGTGTGATGGACAGGACCTGTGGACGTGCCTGCTTTTTTCTTTCTCAGTGTTTGTGTGTGAGGGAGCAAGGAGACGGTGTGATGATGGGAGGGGCCCAGCCCCGAGTAGAGATGTCTAGTGCCAGCAGCCTGAATGGCACAAAGACCTGAATAGAAACTTCAAAGCGACCTCTGTGAGCTCACCCTCCAACACCACCGTCCCCCCTTTCTCCCCCACAGTCCCTTTGGCTCTGCGATGGTCAACAAACTCCCGTTGGAGCAGACGCCGCTTGTGTGATTCTGTTTGCCGGCCTGTTATTTTTCTTGACAGCTACAGGCGATCCCTGGCAGCTAGTTTAGATTTCAAAGTGTGTCTCGCTGGCTGTGTCTTACGTGAGGATGTGTGCGCCGGCTGTAGAGAACAAACTGCAGGGATGCAGATATAATTGGAGCCGAGGATCTGACTCATTGCTCTCCCCTTTCTGAACTGAGCGCTGGCTCTCTTAAGGCAGCGCTGGAACCGGAACAAGTGGCCCACAGCGCTGACACGCTGGAGAAATTATTGTTGCTAAATGACACACAGGGATTTAGCGCCTAATTTGATCCCAGTGTCCTTACCGATTTCGCCCCACGTTATGATCCTGTGGTGTGCGTCATCTCATTTGGCTCCAGCTCAGGCCTAATAATGATCTTCCACTTATCACCCCGTTCTCTACAGTAGATCCTCCTTGAAGTGTCTAAGAGCCAAGGGCCCACACAAATCCAGGAGTTCTTCCTCCCTCAGAGCAGCAGCACATCCCTGGGAAAAGCAGGAAGAGCTAAAGTTGAGGGCCGGGGCAGGCCAAGATAAGATTTGCTTGTTTGTTTGGAGATCCGTCCTGTCTGAACCCTCTTGTTGCAATCAAGCGTCAGGTCAACCATCCAAAGCCGTGGGATCAACATGTCATTGTTGCCGCCTGGTGTCCCTGACATGTCCTCTGTGGCGTCATCGCAGCAGAACACAGAACAGATCACTCAGATCGGCTGAAGAGTCACCAGCATCCACCTCTAATCAGAGTACCGCCCCACCGACAACCTCATCAGGGGCTTTTGTCCCCCCCGCGGCGGGTGCTAGGGAAATTGTACAGGCTGCTGCAACTTTGATCACATATATGAATTCCAAGTGCAACCCAGCAGGCAAGCCTCACACCCCTGCAAGTTGAAACGTCATCTGATTGCGCTTTCATTTTACACGAAGCTGCCGCGATCCTTTATTCCATGAAAATAAGCTTATTTTCAGAGCTGTAGATAACTCTAACTGCAGACTGTTATCTGTCAGCCTGATTATGTCATAGCTTTTTCAGTTGAGCCTGATTCTGTGCAGGCTATAAATAAAGAGACCATAAAAAAAAAAATCCTGGAGGAGCCCCAACCCCCAGCACATGCACACACTGTCACAGTGGCATGCCCTTAGAAACAAAGAGACAAGCATTATAACGCCTAATGCACGCATGCATGCTTTCACACACAAACAAAGAAAGATTGAGGCATTGGGTCTTAGCATCCACTGTTGCACAAACATGTCCACGGTTCAGGTCAGAGGTTTGCCTTACATTCACCATGCGCACGAATTACACGTTAGTCTTGGGCCTTTCAGGGTGGAATGATCACACAAAACACGTCTTTATTTAGGTATGAATTAGGAGTTCTTTACGCGACAACGTTGTCGTTTCTGTTTGAATTTGCGGATGGAAACAACACTGAGATCTAATATCGTTGAAAACGATGTTGTACGCATGCCCGGGCTTTAGATGGCAGTGTGCCCCGTGTGTGCAGGGCTCTATAGTTTCCCCCTAAATAGCCGGAAAAAAAAAACATTTCTAGTCATAAGACAAATAACAATTGCAGAAACAGCATAACGGGATCTGCCATCATTGTTCTTTCTTCATGCGGCTTGCAAATTAGTATGCAGGTTCAATAAGCCGTGGGGTGCTGGCAGTGACGTAATCGTTTTCGTAAGTCTGGGGCCTTATGGTAACATGACAACAAATCACCCAGTGTTGTCAGAATTCTCCATTCTGGAACCCATTTTTGAAAGGTTGCCTTTGTTATGTGCAACGTGCAGAGGAACCACATGTTCTTTGAAGCCATCAGCAATCTTCATGCATAAACTTGGCTTGATACCTGACTACTATTCACGGTAAAATAGGCAAATTAAACTTCTTTGAAAATAGCTGGTTTTATGTCAGGTAGGGGTCATTCCAGAGGCCTGATTCTGAAACTAGCTTGGATGTGTTTGGATCGTTGTACTGTCTGTCTTTGTCAGATGACGTATCGGGTGCTATAGGCAGGTTGCATGATGGGATGTATGAGGGTGTAAACAAGAAAGCTGCACTGACTTTAAGTGTGGAGGGTCTAAACTTTGAAAGTAAAAATGGTACACTCATGTTGTGTTAAGGGCTGCCAATGCCAGGTCACACGATGGCAGAACACTGGAAAACTGCTCCATTCATTTTCTATGAGTTTGTATGGATCTACATTGTTGATTGTAGACAATTTCTGAAAATATCGATACCTACCCTCCTTCGTCCTTCTTCTTCTTATCCATGTTAGAGACTCAAGAGTGCTTCTCAGTAGAACTATTGCGGGTTCCCTTAGCAACGCGACACGTTGTCCCCCAACATGGCGCAAATGGTTGGCAGGTCACATTTCTGACAAAGACCGGTTGGAGTACTGAGATGTGTCTTAGTTTCAGCCATCCTACCCAACCTTCAGTAGAAACTAATTTGGTTAGTGAGTTCAGAAAAAGACAGAACAGAGGCGCAGTTGGCAGCACCGTTGCTTTGCTGCAAGAAAGTAATGGTTTTGAATCCCGGCCTGGGGTCTTTCTGTGTGGAGTTAGTGTGTTCTCCCTGTGCATGTGTGGATTCACTCCCAGTACTCTGGCTTCCTCCCACAGTTCAAAAATAAGACTGGAGATAGGCACCGGATACCCTGCGACCCTGAAAGTATAAACAGGCATGCACAGTTGATGAATGGATGTCTAGAAAAGAACCCTGGAACCACCAATCATGCTTGCCATGCAATGGAACTTCAGTGTGCCTGTACGCAGTTAAAGAAGCTTTACCTCACCCTGGACTGAAAGCGAACTGTCCAATAAATAGGTACCCACTCCAAAATGAACACTTTTACACTTGATTCATATATGCATCCACACACACAACTAGGTTTTATGGTTAGACAAAAATAGAGTTATTTGGCCATAATGACAACACGTTTTGGGGAGTTAGGTAAGGTTTTTAAAGCTAAGAACACTAGCCTAACTGCCAAGTATGGTGGCCTTTTGGCTGTTTTGCACAAAGCAGATGAAATAATAAAGAAGACTATTTTCCCTAAACTCGACTGCTCCATGGTTGAAACTAGGACAGCTGGGTTTTCTAAGAGGACAGAGATCCCAAACAGAAAGCAAACATATATGAGGGTTATGGTGCTCAACCATACTGAAATTTGTGGAGCATGCTCAAAACTTGAAAACCTTCAGTGATTCTACCAAGAAGAGAGGTGTTTGGTCAAGACGTGTCTTGCTGACGGACATCAATGCAAAAATAATGTATCAATGTGTATGCATATATTCAAATCCGTACGTATAATTTCACCTTTACCTTCAAGCTTGTGTATCCAGTTTTAGCTTTTAAAATCATTTCCTGTCCAAGAAAATGTTAAATTTGTCACAAAATGCCTTGAATCTTATCTGACATTCATGGACATGATGAGTGCATGTGCGGAGTTGTAGGAAAATATTTCAAACCTTTAGGGGGGGTAAAAATGCCCCCCAAATATGCGGACATCCTTGTTAGTAAGCAGCACTCTACGTCGGGATCATCAAAGCCACAGCAATTACTCCCATGCTCCCTAACTCTGGCATCAATCTGCTCTTATCTCAGCTCAATGCAGGATCAGGGAATATCAGCTCCAGCATCTGCTCCATCCGCAAGCCGAGCCACTAAAAGCACAACAAAGTAGCTCTGCAGGCATAAATAGCGAAAGGAGGGGCCCCCGGAAGACGGACGCATAACAAAAAGCTGGGTGATGAAAGATAGGCCGAGGGAGATACAGGTGTGTGTGTGTGTGTGTGCGTGTGTGTGTGTGTGTGCGTGTGTGTGTGTGTGTGTGGTGGTGGTGGTGGTGGTGGGGGGGCTTGTTTGTCTTATTTGCCTTGAGCATTTGGGTTCAATCAAACTGGAATCTGTCCATCAGCCGGCCAAAAGAGACAGGAAAGAAAAAGCTTCATTCAGACGAATTTCCAAGCAGCTCGCCTCGGCTCAGCAGAGATTCTTCAAGGGAAATGAAGACATACGGAGAGAAGGAAAGTCAACAGCATGGGTCAAGGAAAAAGGTCAAAGTTGAGCCGCGACAGGCGGGAGCAGATTTGAAGTTAAGACAGGCATGTCATATTTATTTGAGGGGGTTAAGATATCCCCCGACTGTTTGTCTTATGAGCTTTGAGGGAACCCTACACATCAAAGCGCAGAGACACATTTTTTACATTATGAAGCCAGTTTGCTTGGAAAAGTCAGGAGATCCTGGCTCTGTTACGAGGAGCAAAGCTGCTCCAACACCTGGCTGGAGTGAGAGCCGGGCTGCATGAAGTGGACAGCAAACTATTTTTAGGGAGGATGTTTATTTTCCTCCCTGTCTGGCCGAAGCAACATCTTTCATTCTGACCTCTTTATCGCAGCTGTGACCCTGACTTCCCTCCTCCTCCTCCTGCTCCTCCTCCAACTGTTCTGTCTCCTGTACCTCCTTGTCCTCTTTTGATTCCCTTCTCCTCTTTCCCACCTTGCCCTCGTTGAGCCAGAACAGCCGGTCGTGCAGCTTTCCCTGAATTCAAATCCTACACATCTAAAGACCGCTCAGTTCTGCACATGCTTTGAGGCCTCGGCCCTTGTAGCTGCGAATCAATAACGGAGGAGTTAACATTATGAGGAAATACCTCAGCTCCAGGTGCTGGCTGCGGGGGTCAGGGGTGAGAGGTGACCAGTCACACACCGAGCCTCGGGGCTCCCTGAACCCTGACCCCCACAAGACTGATGAACAGAACACTAACGACTACCAGCTCTCCTTCGCCGTGTCTGCACTCTCTCTTCTCGTCTTTGACCACCTCTGATTGGAGACAGCGAAGAAATGTAAGAGTGGCCTGCGAAACGTCTCGTACCCCTTAGATTTGTCCAATTAAAATAGTGTTTGTACCTTTTTTTTTTTTTTTTTTACTTTTTAGAAATTAAAACGTGCAATCATTCAATCATTTGTTCTTGGAAGAGTACTTTAGGGCTCAGTCCGATTGGATGGGTAAGGTCTTTGCCAGATTAATATGCTTTGAGCTAAACCAGTCCATCGTAGCTCTGGTTTTATGCAGGGCAGAGGTGAGTACCAGACATTTTACTCAAGTAAAAGTAGCACAACTTCAACATATTTTTAAGTAAAAGTATAAATCCCAAAAATTACTCAAATAAGAGGAAGATTTGATAAAAAGGTTACTGAAGGTATTGAGTACTTGTTCGGAAATCGTAACTTATGATTCAATATTTAAAAATTATGTAGTTGGGCAACAATGTAAAGTTATGTGCAAATCCACGAAATAATTGTAAAACAACAAACTTGACAAGAAACATTAGTCGTATTTTTTTTCAAGCTAAACTAATGAAACTGTTACCTACAATAGGAAATGTATATCAGACCTGGGTAAAGTGTTCCCTATTGACCTCCAAAGGCACAACGGCCTCAGCAGATAAACTGTGTGTGAGTCTGGTGCATTGTTGGTTAAAACAAGCCTTTCATTCTGTAAAGTTACTCACTGTGGGTAGAGTAGCCACAAACTTTTCTCAAATAAGACTTGCGATACTTCACAAGAATATTACTCAAATATAAGAAAAAAGTACAGCACAGTAAAACTACTCCAAACGTCAATTTCCCCCCCAAAAAAACATACTCAAGTAAATGTAACTTAGTAAATGTAACTAGTTACTACCTATCTCTGAAGTATGGAATCGCCTCGTCCATGCTGAGGAAAAAGCACTCCCAAACATGATGCGGGTGAAGGTAAATGGCCTCCATTATAGCGCTTTTTCCGTCAGAGGACCACAAAGCGCTTTACACTACATCGATGATGGAGGCAACATGCTGGAGATGGTACATTGTGGGTGTAGGTCTCTGCTGCACAGAACTTGGACGAAAATGTTCACTTTTGGACTCATCTGACCCAAACATCTGCTTGTAAGTAGTTTGTCAAAAACTCCTCTTCTAATAAGACCAGAGTCTTAAAATAATTTCAGAGGTCCTTTGAGAACAGCCATGTTGTTTTCCAATTAGCAGACTTCTGATGGCAGATGGTTGCAGCGTATTTTATTTAGGGGAACCTAACTAAAGGGGACTGAATACGAATTTACTTTTAAGATTATTTTTTTTTACTATGCAGTACTCTGTGTTGGCCCATTATATGAAATATCAAATAAAATACATATAAATACCTAGTATGTTGAGGTTCAGGCTCTAGACACGATGAACCTTTAAAGTAGCCCACCATCTGCAGCTTCCTTTCGATTAATAATGATCATCACACCACCTTCAGACAAGGCACTGTTGCACCCTTACATAACCTAACCCCTATCCAGCAGTGCATGCAATACTTAAGAATAGATTGAATAAATTATGATTGGGTAAGGTGTTAAATCATGGCCAGCAGTAGAAGTACTCTCCTACTAATGAGGCTGCTCATCCTCCGCTCTGGAAGAGGAGGAGGAAGGGAAGTGAGAAATCTAATAACGGGAACATTCATGAGCTTCCACCCACACGGGCACATTAAAAGAACCACATGCGTGCACGAAACGGAACGGGTTCAGACAGGGCCGATGCGCGCGCGTGCACGCAATCCGTCGCCCTCACAGCCATACGCTAGTGTCATTTGGGCAGCCGCACCATAAAGCCAATTAAAGAGATGGGTCTTATTAGCAGAGGTGTCCCGGGCCTCATACATCACGGGGCTTTCCTGGCAGGGGCTAGGCGACATGCAGGGGGCTCTCCGTCATCTTTATGAGACCTGTCTCATCACGCCCTTATGAGACACTCATCCAAACTTTTACAGATAGTCATGATTCAACTGGTGCTGGCTCGGCCCAGAAATCCATCCAGCCATCCGCAGGTCACCTCTGAACGGGCTTAAAGGGTGTGGGGATGGATTCTAAAGCGGAAGAGCAGAGATGTTGGCCTTGTTTGGAGCATGCATGTTCAGTGAGAGTCTCTCTCACTGAAAAAAAGAACATAATCTTGTTTCCCTTCTACCCACAGGGAAAAGCATTATTACACTTCGTGCACAGCTTTGGTTCCCCTGGGACAAGTCGGGGGAGATGGCAGCACAACAATGATGAGAAGTGTAGAGAGAAAGGTGTAGAGAATCAGATTCCAGGCCAACTCGGGGTAAACATCACCCCGCTCCCAGCTGAAAACCCCGCTTGTTTTCTCGCTTGGCCCCCCGCTCAGAGGCGCGGACCACCTGCGGCTCTGCTGATGACAGATTCCCTCCACACTGAGGACCATCAGTGCCAAAAGGGAGACTAATCCTCCTGCTCCTATCCTCCAACTACAATAGGCCTGTCACTCGTTCACTCATTCAGCATACCTTCAGCCGCTCTGCCCGTGTGTCAGTACGAAGCAAACCGACAGGAGGCGGAGAGTAGGTTCCCACGGCGCTCTGTGCATATAGCGTTCCACAGGAATCTGCAACCTGTACAGACCTGTTTTGATGAAACCTGTTCCTTATAATGAAAGGCATTGATGCTTCTCTACTCGTTTCACGTTCACCTTGACATCTCTGTTACAGCCCACACGGCGTCTCCTCTTAATCCAGGAGTGCTCCTTTTCTTCCCCCTTCTCATTCAGTCACCAGATACTGCACTGGAAGCAGAGTGCAGTGCTGGAATGACGAGAAAAACAACGAGTTTAATTTTAGGGCAGCATGAAGATGAATTTTGGACATTTCTGACAGTTATTGGCCTGGAGGGGTTGTCTGTCTGTGTGCTTAACTCCCTGTGCTTAATCTAATGAAGGGTCGGGTAAATGATTCAATGGGGTCAGCATGCTTTTTTTCTGCCTTTACAATCTCAGGAGACTATAACCAGTCCTTTCATTAATGATTTATTCATGATATAAACATTGTGTTGCTTTATCTCATCCCAGGAGACGACTCGGCTCTGATTCTCTCTGTAAAGAAGCTCTTTTGAAATGCATATAAAGCTACAGTAACAGTGCTAATCATATCTCTTTACCTTAATTCTATTTTACTAGGATTGCATGTGTCAGACCAACACCATGTAGTGCCTGCTTGGGAATTGGGGGGAAAACGATGCATGTTTTTAAGCGTTTTAACAAATAAATATCTGAAACGTGTGGTGTGCGCGTGTACCTGTCTCCTTTTATAACCCCTAAACAAAACCCAATGCCACCTTCTGCCTTCAGAAGTGAGATAGTTGGCTAATAGACAAATGTCCGCCTCTGCTGAAATGACAGATGAGGACAGAATCAAACAGAAAAGCAGCTATAAGCGGCATGTGGCGGCTCAGGAGGAGCTACACAGATCAACAGCTCAGGTAGGAGGTATAGTTGTCGGTTTACAAAAAAATCTATTAATTGCTCCATAAATCAGCCCTTTAGAGAAAGAATAAAGCCATAAGAAGTCGACTTTTATAACTTGGACAAACCATGTAGGGGACACAGCAAATATGTAAGAAGGTGATCTGGTCAAATGAGAGGGAAATTTCACTTTATGGTCTACAAACAAACAAAAAAGTAGGGGTAGGGGAGATGGGGGTGGGGGGGGGGAATGTAGCATCACTATATGAACACTCTGTCCGCTTTGTGAAACGTGGAGATGCTTTTAACTACCCTAAACATGCACTGCTTTAATGGCCCAGTCCAAACTAACCTTGCCAAATGGATTCTCGCGAGATTTGGTCGTTTTCCAAACTCTGGATAATCCGTCTTGTACAGCTCCAATCAAAACTGTCTGACCTCCGATGCATTTTTCACCAACCAATCGTTTGTCAGCATTGTAGTTTGGGGCAGTTGTTCAGTTGTGATGAAAGTATCAAGTGCCAAGCTAAGTAAAACAAACAGGGCCACGCCGGTTGTCGCTCGCGTAGAGGCGGCTATTGAATTGGTTGTAGAGGAACAGGATACTATCCCTTAAATAGTAAAGGGAAGCGCTTTGTGCATTTCTTCATGGTAAAGACTTGATTTGGCAAGAGCTTGATTTACCAGCTCGCACCACTGGTCGTGAGATGGTATACGTCATATAAGTTGTTAGAGTGATTGGCTAAAGACAAATCACGGTAGCCAGTGCCAGCCGGGCGCTACCTTGTGCGTCCTCCAATCAGCACAAAATATTCTACCAGATGGTCCTCCGTCTCTCAGACGGTTTATGCTGCAAATATTCCATATCAAAATGTGTAGGCTCGACACGAGGCGAGGTTACACTTAGATCTGGCTGATATCAGGTTAAGTACAAACCTGAATTCAATTCACTTTTATTTATATAGCGCCAGTTCACAACAAATGTCACCTCGTGGCACTTTACAACAAAAGTAATTTCAATACAATTATACAAACATTCCAATCAGTTAAAAGTTTTCTATGTAAGGAATCCCAGCAGATTGCGATGAGTCATCGACGTGAGGTTGTGCCCAGATCATGCAGACTCCAACCACAGCTATTCCTCAGCAATCCTTCATACGGAGCAAGCATGTAGCGACAGTGGAGAGGAAAGACTCCCCTTTAATAGGAAGAAACCTCCGGCAGAACTTGGCTCAGTACAAGCGGTCATCTGCCTTGTAGTTGAGCAGGATACCAGACCATGTGGAGCTTCTATGGGGAGAAAAATACCCAGAAAAAACTGGGTTAACAATCGCAATAACAGCAGTAAAAATATATCTGGAGAGTAGTAGAAGAAAAAAACTAAAAGAGAGAAGAAACATGGTCAGGCTGTCCTCCAACAGTCTAACCCTATAGCAGCATAACTGCAAAAATAGCTCAGGATAACCTAAGCCACTCTATAAGTTTTATCATGAAGGAAGGTTTTAAGCCTAGTCTTGAAAATAAACAGAGTATCTGCCTCACAGACTAAAACTGGGAGCTGGAGCCACAGGAGAGGAGCCTGATAACTAAAAGATCCGCCTCCTATTCTACTTTTTGAAATCCTAGGAACTACCAATAAACCTGCATTCTGAGAACAAAAGTGCTCTGTTAGGAACATATGGAACAATCAGATCTCTGATGTACAATTGAGCTTGATTATTAAGGGCTTTACTAGTAAGGAGGAGGAGCTTATTACATCTAATAACTCTAGTCCAGCCTTGAGGTAATAAATGCATGGACTAGTTTCTCTGCATCACTCATGTACAGGGTGTTTCTAATTTTAGCAATATTCCAGAAGTGAAAGAAAGAAAGAATTCTTAGAAACCTGTTTAATATGAGATTTAAATGTCATGTCTTGGTCAAAAATTACACCGAGGTTCTTTACATTATTACCAGAGGCCAAATTAATGCCATCCAGATCAAGTGATTGATTTAGCAGTTTCCTTTTTAAAGGTTCTGGTCCAAAGACAACAACCTCTGTCTTGTCTGAATTTAAAAGTAGAAAATTCAGAGTCATCCAGGTTTTTATGTCTTCGAGACATGCTTGTAATCTACCTAACTGATTGGTTTCATCAGGTTTTATGGATAAATATAATTGTGTAACATCAGCATAACTGTGGAAATTCATTCCATGTAGTCTAATTATTTTACCAATTGGTAGCATTTATATAGTAAAGACAATCGGTCCAAGCACAGAACCCTGTGGTACTCCACAAGTAACCCTTTAGTGTGAAGATTTATGATTAACATGAACAAACTGGAATCTGTTGGACAAATATGATTTAAACCAGTCTAGTGCTGTTCCCTTGATCACTACAACATGTTCAAGCATTTCTAAGAGAATATTATGATTGACTGTGTCAAAAGCAGCACTGAGATCTAACAAGACCAGAACAGTCACAAATTCATTATCTGAGGCCATTAGAATATCATTAGTAACTTTCACCAGTGCTGTTTCAGTGCTATGATGAGCGCTAAAACCTGACTGAAATTCTTCAAACCGGTTGTTGCTGTTAAGATGTTCACATACTTGATTAGCAACTATTTTCTCAAGAATTTTGGATAAGAAAGGAAGATTAGATATAGGTCTGTAGTTAGCTAAGTCATCTTGATCGAGTGAGGGTGTTTTAAGTAAAGGTTTAATTACAGCAAACTTAAGTTCCTGTGGTACATATTCATTTATTAGGGATACATTCATCATGTCTAGAATAAGGCCAGTAACCAGAGCAAACACTTCCATAAATAATTTTGTGTGTACTGAGTCTAACATACAAGTTGAAGGTTTAGACAAAGCTAATATTTGTGATAATTCTGAAAGTGCAACAGAATCAAAGCGGTACAGACATAAACATGGTAAAAAATTCAAAAGACAACCTTTAGTAAGACCTGAAAAATGATTTTTACAGATGCTCTGCATAAAATCTGACTGAACTTAAGTTAAGTTTACCAACAAGAAGGGGGAAAATTTCCATTTTTGACTGTGCAAAGTTGGTAAAGAGGAACTCGGAAAAAAAACAACTGCACCTTTAATAGCGGCAAAATGTTGTTCAAAAAAGTTGCGAACGCATGCCAGATTTTTATGTACAGAAAGGTTTGAAAAACATGTTTTGTTTATCTTCCAGTTCTCGATTATGAGCTACTTTGCATCGGTGTATCACATGACGTCTTAATAAAACACAACGAACGGGGTACTGTATGTGCTTTAAACTGAGTAACATTCTGATAACTATCCATTTTCCGTTCACATGCATGTGAGAATTCGGATTCCCCAGTCCTCCTCGAGCCTCTGAGGTTCCAACACAAACCGAGCTGATAATGGGAATGTGGAGGTAATCAGAGGTAAATATAAGCTGGAAGCCGCAGCTGAGCCTGTGGTTGTGATTTAAACTCAGCAGCCCTGACCTCAGCCACACGATTTAACCCAAGCCGTCTAAATAAATGCGCTGCCTTGGAAACAAGCAGCAGAAACAAAAGCTGGTGGATGTGGAGGGAGTGGGAGGGTGGGCTAATCATATTTGGCAGAGAAGCTATAGATGTGGAATTAACTTTCAGAAAAACTGGTTCAGCAGCTCATGCTAGCATGTCACAGAGAGGCCTGAAAACTCAAAGGACAAATCAATCAGAGCTGCAGAGGGAAGTGTCCTTCTGCACCTCTTGTACGCCAGACAGCCGACATGTGACAAGCAGAGCGACGCGGTGATGGACGAGCCTCTTCATGTGTTATGAGCTCCACAGGAAACATGAAGGGGAACTCTCTGCCAGGCCCTATTCTGCTGCTCCTGTGTTGATCTATGCCCCCCCATGTTAATCATGAACTTAAAAAAGAAAAGAAATCTGCTGCTTTCATCCTTTCTTCTGCCACCTTTGAGGCCACTTTTATCATATAACTACCAGTGCTCTTGTGTCCAAGCACAACAAAGGATCACTTCTACTAAAAGGCCCCTTTGAGATGGAGGCTGGGTGTGTGTGTGAAAGCACATCTTCACAAACTAAAAAAGATCTATGCAATAGAGAGCAACATCATCTATGGGAGCAAGAATGTCACCATGAGAAGTCTGGCTTGGAGTGCGCTGCCTCCATGTGTCGAGAATGTTAATTACATCCGAGTATATGAGCTTCAGTGGAAAAAAACAAACAAAAAACTTATGCATGTTAGGTTATACAATGTTTATTATTTATGTTCTCTATTTTTAGTCAGGTCCTGAAATCTTTGGTTTAAAATTTGAAGAAATAAAATCAACAAAAAGGTCCCTGAGAGTCATAATGAAAGTCCAAATCTGTATGTACATAAAACTTGAAACACATGATTTGTATCGAACTACATCTCAAACACCAAATTTAGTGAACTATGGTTTAGGGTTTGAAAGCCCAATATGAAGATAGAAATTTATAGTTTTGAACTTATAATGCCAATAATTAATTTTAGCCCGGCCATTGAGAATATCAGTTGGTTATTTTTGTTGGTTGTGCAGCTATTTCTTCCACATTTTTTCCTCCACCCAACTTTCCATGAATATGTTTGGCTTCAGCACTCTTTGAAAAGCCGATTGGTTTCTGTTGAACATTTGTCAGGTCAGCAGTCTTTTCCATGATTATTTAGGCAATATCTCAGAGTTAAAAAAAACAGTGGTATGTAATAATAAGGGATGTCCAATTTTATCGGCCTAAAGTCATTAACGGCCGATATTGGCATTAAAATGTAATATCGGAAATTATCGGTATCGGTTTTTATTTTTTTAATAAGATGAGTTTTTCACACCATACACATATTATATATTAAACTCTTCAGCTACTTCTTTTCTCTCTCAGAATGTAAAATATGACAGATTTGAGGTTTAGTTTTTGAGGTATTATTTGTTTGAGACAACTTTCAATATATCAAAAGGTAGGTTAATTATTGGCCCTGCTTAAATGTTTGCTGGGTTTTTTTATTTTTATTCTTGTTTCAGTTGTTTCCACTTTACCTCACTGCTATAAAGGTATTTTGTTGGTTACATTTTCTAAAAGTAGAAATTTGTCCTGAGTGGTGGGCCTTTGTCAGTATTCTCTGTGTGAGAAAATGTTCCAGCTACTTTTGAAGACAAAATAAAAATGGCACCTTTTTCAATTGCCTAACTAAATTTCTAGTACTTATTGCATTTTCAAAATTTTAAAACTCAAGTATGCAAGATACAAGATATTTCATTGTGGTTACCTAAAAGGGTTTAGTAGTTTTTGCTTTTTATGAGGGAGGGTCCCCACATATCGGTATCGTTTTATATCGGTATCAGAAATTACGAGTTAGGCTATATCGGTATATCGGATATAGGTAGAAAAGCCAATATCGAACATCCTTAGTAATAATCCCATTCTCTGAAATGTGGATTTTTGTTAGCTGGATGTCTATCATTTATTATAAAGGAGTAAATATATAATTTATTAATTTATATGAATACAGCTTTAGTTTCCATACATACTCATCGCACATACTGCATAATCTATTTAAAAGCATGGAGAAAAAGATATTGAATATGTTATTAAGCTACAAAAAACATGCCTAAATAATGTTAGCAGCTGTAAACCCCATTACCTTGCAGGAAGAAGGTTCTGGGATCTATCTTTACGGATGTAGCAGGTTCTCCCAGGGCACTCTGACTTCCTCCCTATACCCAAAAAAATTTGACTGTTCCTATCAGTTAGCCTAAATTGTCCCTTAGAAGCGAGCGTATGGTGGTTTTTCTGCATGCCTCTGTTTTCTCCTGTGGATGGGCAACCTATCCAGGGTACACCCTGTCTCTGCTCTCACCCAATGATTGCTGGAGATGGGTAGCAGCCATCCTGCACGGAGCAGCAAGTACAAAGGATAGATGTTTGCAGTTGGCTTCGAGTCCCACTAATATGCTGGAAAGTCCGACTTGTGATGTCAGTATTATGTTTATCCACTGGATATTTTTTGTTGATATTAGTGCAGTTTTTAAGAAGGGCCTTCACATCTCTGTCACCTGTGAACAGGAACTCCGGCTCAGGATGGGATTGTATTTCACAGTTCGTCTGGTTTTCTTGGTTTTGCCTCAGAAAAAGCACATCTGATGTCAACTCACTCAACATTTTTCAAACTGAAATGACACAGATACTTGGATCTGACTACTTGCTGATACGGAGTACCAATGCTGATACTTCTACCACACACACACAAAAATGTAATGAACTGGATGACAGGTTTTTTCATCTCTGCTTGTTCCAAAAAATGGTGACTTAGATAAAAAACTAAGAAAATGACCAGAAAACAAAAATTTTCAGCGAAAATATAAATTCTGTGAAATGATTGCAGAGTTTTAACATTTTTAGTATCAGTTGATGGGATCTGTTAACTAACCGATAGGAGTACATAAATACATGGATCATCTGTTGATTGTTCCCAGAGCTCGCAGGAAATCCTTTGGTCGGCCTGATTTCTCAGTTTTTGCCCCAAATCTCATGAACCACCGACCCTCTCAATTAGACTCGCTTCATCTCTCAGCACTAATATGCCTCGCTTAAAAAAACCTACCTTGATTCTTTGGCTTTTAAGCAACTGATTTTGGTTCCGAGATATATTTTCATCTCAACCGATATTGTCTTTTTATACCCCACCATCTTTGTTTTATCATTACTTTTCTTTTTGTTTGTTTATTTCTGTGCGGCTCCTGTACTGGTCAGCTCTCATGCCGTTTTTAAATGTATTATACAAATTAATTTGGTACATTAGAATGGCATCACCCCCGATATCAGTATTGAGCATCCATACTTTCAACTTTTGTTACAGTTACTGTTGTTTTCAGGTTTCCAGTGATGTTGAAACAGGCAATTTAGCAATCACACAGTTCTAAGGAAATTTCTTCACCAGCATTGAACGACTTGAATTCTTGAAGCATTTTTAAGTATTCATATTGATATATGTGAGAAATAGGCCAGAAACCAAAATATGAAGAAATTTCCACAGACCATGATGCTTGCTCCACCGTGCTTCAAAGGGAATTCTGAGTATCGGTGGGGTTAACTGACTGATTGGACCCTTATTTGTGAACACTGCCTTCTATTAAAGATTCAGTTCCACCGAATTAGTAGCACATTAGACATGGGTGATTAGTCTTATGGTTTTTTATTACTCTATAACACTTACCAGAAAATTATTTACCATGTAGAAACATTTCTGCTAAAAATAGTCATGAGGCTGGTGATGTTGGATCATGATTGTCGTTTTAAACAGAACTGTATGTTTAACTTTACTTGAATTACAGAGATTTTTACAATTTACAAGATATTCTAATTTAATAGAAAAGACTTTACGTCAGTGAATTTTTTGGTATTTGCCTCACAAACAAGTAGAGGCAGCCCAGGTTCCGATCAGTAGTTTTTAAAAGAAAAGGAGAAAAAAAAAAGCGAGAATCATTACAAAGTAAAATGTACCACAAAAGAAATGTGTTGATTTTTATTCAAAAGTTACTGTCTCCAGACAAGTACAAATCAGAAAAAACAGAGTGACTGAAAAGAGGATGGGATAATAGACAATAACTCAAGACTGTAGGCAAGAGTGCAGGAGAATAAAACAGAAATGTCCAAAAAGCAAGGAGAAATTAAAAATTTGTATATATATATACACACGATCTAATAAGAATTTATACCGATGTAGTGGTAAGTAACAAACAATAAACAGTACTTTTTTTTTTCCTTAAAAGAATTTTGTTTTTACTTACATAAAATAATTAGGCAAAACACGTATATGCTGTTTATCTACTTTATCACATTACATCCGACCATCTCATTATTTCATGTTCTAAGAGCCAATTATCCGCCTCGGACATGGAAGATTACTGTGAGAGAAGGTGACCTCCACGAGCATGTTGTTTAAGGCTTAAGCATGGAATGACTACAAAATAAAAGACCTCAGTAGACAAAACATTTCATTAAAACTCGTGTCAAATATATGTCAAAATCTACGCTTTTTGTCTAGCTGCCACAGCGCTGCTGAATAACGTTGGAGTTCAGTACTGTCTACCTTACAGGCTGAAACATTTGAAATCTAGAAGCATCATTTTTTTATTTTTATTTTATTTCTGGTCATTATTTCTGACAGGACTTTTTCCAATGCAGAGGGAAAAAAAAACAACCTTAAAGCTCAATTTCACAAGCTCAGTTTCTTTGTTATATCCAAACTAATTTACACGTAGGAAAAAAGGTAGAAATTCAAAGACGGTATCAAGACAAAGAAAGAAAAAAAAAAAAACAAAGAAAACCTGGAAATTAAAAATACAAATTTAAAAATCTTCCTTGACGCATGGTTGCACATGCTTTTTTTTGGTGTTTTTTTTGTTTTGCTTATACATTTCTCAAACTTCTGGACTCGAGATTGAAAAAAGAAAAAGAAAACAAAAGCACATATATAAAATCAGCACCGATTCATATATAACTTTTATTTAAAATGCGGTGATACCCATATTAAACATTATGCTGTGGGAATTTAGGTAAAAAAAATAAAAAAAATAAAAAGAAATAAAATAGGGGGTGGTGGTTATTTGAGCCATCTTCCACGTGACACTACTCGAGTAAACCTCAGTTTTAAAGGGGCGGGAAGATCTTTCTTTTCCTAAGGAGTGATCCGACTAATGGAGCTTGGACTCTGGGAATCTTCACAGCATGAAAAGGGATCTGGACTGATTCTAGTTGATGCGTCAACAACTCAACCACCAGTGGATATCAGGACCTCAACTCAGACCCAACAAGGGGAGAGAAAAAAGAAAAAAAAAGACGAGATAGAGGAAAATAAACTTATGAACAAAAGTAGGGGGGAGGGCACAAACAGAAAGACCTCCATCCATTGGCTAACACAGTACAAGCAAGCTACTACAGTCTGTTTATAAATTACTACTTCACACCTGGTAACTTACTACAATTGTAAAAAGGGTTAGACATAAAAAAGGGTTTCTTAAGTTAAAACACACCAATTCATCCCCATGTTTGGAAAAAAAAAATGGAGGAGGAAGAGAAGCTAATGATTTTTCATCAGACGCGTCTTGATCCTAATAAGCTTGAAAAGTGGCCTGTTTAACACTAACCTTCGAACAGGAAGAGCTCACCCAAGATTAGAAAAGTAAAAGTTTTTGAAACAAAGTCCTCTCTGAGCAAGCAACACTGAGTGTGGGTTGTCATTGGTCCACGTGGAGTACAAGCCAGAATGTGGGTTTTTTTTTTGTTTGTTTGGTTTTGTATCTTTTTTTTAGTTTTGTTTTATTCATGTTTTTTTGCTTTTTCTTATCGAAAACACATCTGTTTTCGCATCTAATAATTCTCTTTAAATACAAAGCGCCTCTTCTGCAATCCCAGCGTCGTAATCCTCTGGAGTTTAGCTTAAAACATGGACACCCCGAGGACCTAGGAGACACAAACACACACAACGGTTACTTCTTTCCCCATGTATTTCTTTTCTTTTTTTTTGTACTGTTGCGACCACAAAGTTAATTGTGTTTAATGTGAAACCCCAGCTCAGATTAGTGCATTGTCATGAGGTGAAAAATGATACACGGTTTTCATACTCTTACTCAGCCCATTGAGTCAATCGGTGCTTCGTGGAACCACGGTTCTTTGTAGGCATTCAAGAGAATCAATGGCTGTGTACAGGAACTATCTCCTGTAGCAGGCTGTGTTACAGCAGCTCTGAAAAAGCCTCTGAACTGATGACACTATTGCTGAGTCTCACAAAGAGGATCATGAGGATTGTCTGTGATGTTCTCCTGCATCTAAGTGGTATTTTTTAAATTGTGCTACATATTCTTAATTTGACCGTTGTATGATCTAGGACTTTCCTAAAGATTAAATCAAAGTTAATTTATCTTTTGCAATCGTGCAGACAACAGCATCAATTGCCCTTCTGGGCTAGTTGAGCATCAACATGGAGGACAAAACCAACACAGCCAGGAGGCTTAAATCCATTAGAGAGAAATAAGTAAAATATTTGAAACATTTGTAACTCTACTAACAGTTTGAACCACATCTGCATCCATCCAAATCTCGTGTCTTAAGCCTGTACTTATTTTTACTCGAAAGTTGTTGCTGCTAAACAGAAGCCTCCCCTTACCATGACGCACCCACCGCAAACACCACCACCCTCCTGACAAGTTTAGGGTGATGTGCAGCGTTAGTTTTCCCACCACACAGCAGCTGTGGACAAAAAATGTTAATCCTCTTCCTAAACTCTGACTGCTTGTTTTTTTTCTCATTTATCTTAAACCAACAGAGTAAAGGGGGCCGAATATAAATGTACGCTAGTGTCAGACATTTGTGAATCTTTTTGAAAACCATATATCCCTGTACTTCCATATTAAACTCCTAAAATAAAAACACACAAAAAAAAAACACTAAACCCAAATAAAATCTTGATAAAATACACAAAAGTTGGCGTTGGCAACGTAAAAAAGAAAAATCCAGCCTGGTGAATACTTCTGAAAGGCACTGTAGATATTCAATGTCTCATCACACTGCCAAAAAGGAATAAAAATACATTGTAAACCCAAGTTTCTGACCAATATCTTTGGTTTGAAAGAGCAGAATTCCGAAAAAGAGTAAGGAGTTTAGAGCAGCGAGGCCACAATGCTTTCATGATTGCAAATGGCAAAAAGTTTGTCATAGTAGCCGTTCCTTCCTCCTTTGTGTCCCTCTACACTGATTACATTCAGTTTGTTTAGAAAACAATCGAAAGAAAGAAGTTTCCCCTCTTTTTTTGGTGGCCACCACAAACGGAAAACGTAATACCAAGAGGACGTGTTTTCTGATTTGACATCTAAAGCTGGCCTGAAACATTCACACACACACACCGCATTGTAAAGCCGCTCGTTTTAGACCAAACTGTCCAGAAAGTCCCCAGCGTGCCTTCTGCTAGTGGACAAAAGCTGAAACAAGAATTTCAGCGCCGGTCATGAAGTCCGTGGGTTGTTTACACTACCATTAATCAGTGCTCTCTGAGGACCAATAATGTTGCGCTTGGCCACCAGTTGGGTCAGCTGAACCTTCCTGAAGGTTTCGCAAGACGTCGTTCGGCAACCAGGAGGGAGCCAAGAAAAATGACTCCGCTCGTTGAACGTCCGCCCAATCGGATTTCTGATTTACAGCCCGATTAATTAAGCTTCACATAGTGAAAAGACTGGAATTTGTGTGCAGAGGGATAACAGTGAAACAGTCCTGCGTGTGTGTAAGACGTGGTGGAGCGCTCCTTACCGATTCATCCATGATAGAAGCCGGGTCGAAGTAGTCCGGCTTGAGCTCGGACCTCTCGCGGCGGTTCTTGGAGGGCGGCTGAAAGAGGGGTGGAACAAAAAGAATAATAAAACAACAAATTCACAGACGGGACATATTGGCAACTTCTTCTGTTTCAGCTGTTCTGTCTAAGCTCTGTGTCAAACCTCTTTACCCAAAGGAAAACAAAAAATGCATCAGAATCATTCTAGACAAAGTTTGGAGCATTTTGATGGAATGAATTTACTGCTTGATACAACTTCTCCCACTCCACATAAATATTTACCCAGGGTGAAACTTTTAGATGTGGTTTTAAAGTAAATATCCATGCTTCTGTGGTACTTGTATGAGTAGTGCGATAAATTCGATGTTGTACCAACAGCTGCTACTGCCAAGACACAATATAAATCATTCCTTATCTACAAGTCAACAACCTCTCGAAGACTTAGTTTCAGGGGATTTCTGCTGAAAACTGTTCCCAGTCGATACAAACACCACAAATAGCCATACACTGACCAAAATTATTTCCATTGGAAAAGCTAAATAAAAAAAAAGCACATCTTATTTCAGCGACTTGCCGTGCCAGTAGGTGGCAGTAACAACAAAAAAAGCATAACCTGTTGCCGCAGGTTTGGAGCTTTATGTTAGCAGAGGAAGGGACAAAAAAAACAACTAAACAGTGGTAAAGATGGGCAGAAATGATTTCAGATACAAATACGGCACACCTGAGCTTTTATAGCAGCTTGGTGCCAAAACGGTTTTAGCTCCAGAAGTCTTCAAAACGTTTGAAGCTTGCTTTAATGACTAGAAGCTTAAGGTATATACAATAGTTCCATTGTTTTGTAAAGAGTCTTTAAGTAGTTTTGAAAAGCACTAAATAAAACTGCTGTATTAACATTAAATTTATAAAAAAAAACTTGGGAGTAAAAATCAAGAGGTGCATTTATTGCTTCTAGGCCTCAATTCTTCTCTGTGTGCACCCTCAGAGATGACCTATAATGGTGTTAAACTCAGTTTGGTGTCAGTGGATTTAAATGCAAACCACAGGAAGTGGTAATGACTCTAATAGAGAAACGTGGAGGTGCGTATTATGGCTGGTTTTGGGTTTCTATAGGGCTGTCTTTATTCTTTATTATATGAAAGAGTTCACACGGCAATTAGCATAGTGTCACTAAAAAAAATGCAGTCTCTGCAGGAGCTCAACGATGAGATTGCCCTAAATGTTTCTAGATCCAGGATTCTCCAGAACACAGATTAAAAGGGTTAGAAAGTCTAATCTAGAACAAATTTGTGGTGCCCTTTTTAACGTTCCTGTTATCGGCTGAAAGTGTCACTGTCTTGCAAAGCTGAGGAAACTCTCAGCTACTCTCAACATGTCAAGGGATATAAAGCTATTTTTCTACTGCACTCGCTTTCTTTCCCTGAGACTGGGAATGGCTTTGAGTCGTCTCCTATCGGAAACCACTTCCAGTCCAAACATGGCTGCTGTCAGAAACACAAAGTGTGGCTTAAGCCTAGTTTATACTTCTCTGTCAGCAGGTTTGCACTCCGTTTCTGTGTTTCCGTTGGTTTTTCAGGGTTGCAATGCAATTCCCCAACAGAGGGTGCTACCTTTTCATAGCGGGTCTACCAACCATTGCAGTGTCGTTTCTGATTAACCAAAGTTTATTTTCTTCAGCCTGCGAACGTATTCCCCCTCTCAAGGAGAAACGGACGACAGAAAGTACGTTTTGATTAAGCTGTGGAGCTTTTTACTAGAAGGGCAGCTCATAGAATACAAAAAAAAAAAAACATGGAAACAAACACAGCAGCCTGTTTTGTTGTTTTGTCTACACCACCTTATGCACAAAATCACCAGAAGACCAGATTAGATAAACTGTCCTTTCTATATATTGCATGTAGTGCCCAAACGCTGCATTAACTACTGATTAAAGCGACTATAGAGCACCGTTCTGATGAAATAATCTCTGGCTGTTGCTGAGCTGACCAATCACAGGCATACGCTCCATGTTGACGGAGACGGGATTGTTAGAAAACTGGGCTCTACTCCGTTTGTCCTTGCATAGGTGACGGAGAAGTACAAACTAGTCTTTACTATAGTGCATGCACGGATTGGAGACAAAAAGGATTTTTGGGGTTTTATGGTGACCTATTGAAGGGAATATAACGCATGCAGTATGAAATTTGTGAATTAATCTCTTAAATTTTCTCTCAGTTGGAAGTAATTAAACAAACTGGTGTGAGTTGGTTTTTCTGTGACTTCTCCTAACATCTTACCAACGTTGTAGTAATTCTCACCAACTCCCTCCAAGAATCTTACCAGATCGATGTCCATGGTGTCAAAGTCCATGCCTTCATTAAGGTCATCCATCCGACCCTCCGATGACATCATCACGTCCTCCACGATTGGCTCTTCATCCTCCTCCATAAGCCCGGTGCCGCGACGACTGTTGGACAAACCGTCATATAGTTACTGAGCTGTAGCCGTGACCGCCGTTTCCACAACCAAGCCTGGGTTTCCGTCTTACATGGCGTGCTGCAGATTGGTCCTGAGCTTGACGTAGTTCATGGCTCTTTCCTGCTGCTGGCGCGCCTCTTCTTGTTGTCTCTGAGCCAGCATCCACGTCACCTGGGAACTGGACACGCAAGGGCGAGTTAGCGTCAAGCGTTTACATTCACATGCGTTTTAACTGACCATAGCACTAAATGTGTCAGAGGCAGCATCATCTCCCATTGGCCTGATGCCTGAGAAGAAGTTGAGGTGAATGCAGAAACTACTCACTCCCAGCAGAGCAAACACTTGGCAGGCTGTGGAGTACAAACAGTTTGTAACCGTTTGCCCTCGAAATTAAAAGCATGCAAAAAGGAAAATTACCCTGAACCCCATCCTAATGCACCATGGCCCGGGGAATAAGTGAACCATTGAACTGAATTATTATCCTGGACACAAGCCTGGATAGATTAGTACTAAAAACTTGCAGAATAGACTTTTGGGTTGCTTCACTGTGGCTATGGCAACGTTTGGTTAACCTAACAAACATCTGATGAAATGTCACGTTTGGGGTCCCTTTTTTTCCTAAACGTCTGAGAGTCTTCCATTTGAACTGGAAGGAACAGCGCACACCAGTCCGCCTTTTAGGTTTCAGGCTTCCTTACCCTACAGGCTGTTATCTGCCATCAAACATGTTTGATCCCGTTAGATCAAGACGGACTGACTGAATGACAGCATTGATAAAAGGAAAATGTAGGCAATTTGCCTGCATGCACTCAGTACTCGCTAAAAGCGATGGGATTTTATAAGGAACAGCACTGCATCAACAGATACCCTACTCACATAGCTCCTATTATCTGAACCAATGCTGCTTATTTATATACATTTAGTCTGCACCCAATTGATAACAAATCATTCCCCGACATGAATCACCAGTGTTTCTGATTCACACTTCCAGTCATCATCAGCTGGAATAAGGTGTCGATCAGAAAGTTAATAACAGATTGACACTGATTAATTTGCTTAACTGTATTAGAGAAGATTGCATCAATTTTGACGTCCCTATTTAACACCTGCATTCATTTGCACAGACCTATGGGAGCTTCGGTTTACACTAATTGAATGAAACGCACAGGGGACGAATATGAACCAAATCCCTAAACGTGGGTCTGAGAACATATGATGCCACTATCACAATCAGGGATCAGACACGTTTCTGTTGAAACTTGTGATCTTTCCAAAATTCATGCCCTGCCCACACACAGCCGGGTAACTCACAAAACTGAGATATTTTTCTACGGTTTGGCCTGTCATCCACACGTAAATGAAGATGTTCAGCGTCACAAACGAATGTTTTTAAAAACTCCGGCCAAAGTAGAGATTAGCGTATTCTGCGTTTTCAGTATCTGCGTGTGGACGGACGAAAACCTAGTTTTAAGAGCCGCAAATTCAATATCCACGTCAGAAAATGCTCAAACATCACTTGTGCGACCTGTGTTTAATCTCAAAAACAGCATTGATGCCCTCAGAGCTGTGGTGGTATCATTCATTGTTAAAGCGCGTTTCAATACAAGCTGTATGACTTCTGCATACAGAAGATAGAGGACAGAAAGTTACTCTGAGCAGATAGGATTTGGGAGAATTACTGCCCCCTACAGGTTTGCCACGTCTATGAATGTGCTGAAAAACACCTTTATGTGGCTATGTGTGGATGGAGATTTTTTTAATGGAGCGGAGGAAAATCTTTGTTTTAAAAGAAAGAAAGAAAGAAAAGATTCGATCCATCACTTCCACCCCTACAGCTGCTCTGCAGACCGATCTCTGACTGCAGGTCCAGGCATGAAACTGAAAGAAAGAGTTGAAAACGCGGGACATGCGTACTTGTAATCCATGGGTGTCTGGTGGTGCTGAGGCGTCTGTGGATGATGCTGTTGGTGTGGGTGAGGGTGGGGGAGTGGGTGGGGTGGCGGCTGCTGCTCATGCGGAAGAGCGTAAACCCCCATGTAGCTGTCGTCCCGACCTCTCTTGGGGTCCCGCATGGCAGTGGAGGTGAGGTGAGGGGAAGGCATCATGACGGGGGTCTGAATGCTCTGCTGCCAGACCTCGCCACTGCTGCTCTCCTCTGAAAACAGAAGAAGCAAAGAGGAAAAGCCTCGAGATGTTCAATCCGGATAAACATTCGTCTAACCCCGACCCAGAGAGCGGTCTGATTAGCAAGCACAAACCTTCAGGTAGCTTCCTCTTTACTGCAGACGTTCCAGCTGTAACTGCTGGGGGCTTCGCCTTCTTGGAGCGGACTGAGGAGCCCCGGCTGGAGTAGCCACTCATCACAGACATGGTGTCGTCGTCTCCGCCCGCCTGCAGGGAGTTCCTGTAGGAAATCAGCGGAAGCCAGCAGTCCTCCCGCTGCAGAGCCATCTGGAACGTCATGAAGCGCTCCAGGTACATGTGGCTGATGGGAACAGGGAAAACATGTCGGTCGGAGGGAGAAAGCTCGGCTGAACGAGTCAGACTTAACACGGATAAGCAGGTGCAGGTTCCAACTGGGGCGTTCGAAAACCTTCTAGTACCACAAAACAGCAGTTGCACCATTTGTCACAGACACCTGCTGTGCTCCATATATGAAGCTGGTTACAGAAGGTTCAGCAGGAGCATCGCAATCAGAGGACACTTACACAGTCCTTTTGTCTTGTCTCATCAGCTTGGAGGAGAACTCGCTGAGGATGTCCAAGAAGGCCAAGTTAAGGGGAGGGCCTCCCTCTCCCTGAGGACTGGGCTCCTTAAACGCAAACTCAATACCGTCCCTGGAAGGCAGAAAAATAAAACACTTTGAGCAAATAACAAAGATAAAAGCAATGCTTTGTTAAAATAGCTCAAAAATATGGTTCACCCTTCACTCTAAACAATATTGAAAGGAGTATTTAAAAACGGTCGCCTCAATTTGTACAAACCTACCAGGGAGCCAAATAAACTAGATGTTGATACCAAGCTAGTAGCACTGAGATGCGTTCATATTTTAGACACATTTATAGGCATTTAAAATCATTTCCAAGGATCTCAGGCCCATTAAATCTCAGCAAAAGATAATCTTTATATATTATTTGTTTATAAAAATGTAATTCCGTCATTATTTATTGAAGAGGTCTGGGTGTTTATTGCCTTGGTTCGGATTCCACTGATTCCACTTTATAGGACTCAGCTGTCCTATTATATTGTAAATTAATTTAGTAATGTACTGCACCACATTCTCCTACTTGCTGGGGTCTCCTATGAGTGTTGGCCTATATTTTACACTGGTGTAAAGAGGGGCTTAATAATCGACAGTAAAAAAGACAGATGGTGGAGGAAATCCTTTCTCCTTGGTGCGCTTCAGACAACCATCATAATGAAGGTTAAGAGACATCTGTATGGAGTTGTTGTTCAGTTTGGGACATTTCAGCATCATAGACAGTATATGCAAGGTTCCTAAACATGTTTCAAGTCAAAATGCCAAACTGATCCAGGCTCAGTTTTCCCCCCAGTTTTAGGTAAACTATGAATTTACAGCTTGGGATGTACGGATACAGACATCAGGTCCGATACCGTTCTTATGTTCTTTATCAGCATCGGTTACGGTTCACTGATACCAGGAACCAATACTTAAAATGTATAAGTTTCTAAATTCTAAATGATTTTTACGCAGATATAACCAAAACACATTATTCTATTCTATGACATAATGTTGGAGCCAAACAGACTGTCAAAGGACTGACAACTTAAAAAATAGTTAATAAAAAGCAAACATTTTGGTCAGATCAGATTTTTATTGTTATTTTAGAAAAAAAATGTAACAGAAAAAATTAATATTTGAATTTAACGGAATATATTTGACAAAATAACAGTCCACAGCAACAGCATAAATTTACAAATTAAACTGTCCCACCACTTTTTTTTGAAAAAAGGTTGCAATGTTTTTATTTGTGGTTTTCTTTTGTACTGTCACATAAACCTTTGCCAAATAAAATGACTTTAAATGTCATTTTAACAGATGATAACTCTAAAATGTGACCAGCTTAGACTGGACTCCCACTAAACGAACATCTTTGCTTTTAGTTTGGTGCTACAGTCACATCCTGGGCCCCTTTAGCCCCTCTTATTAACCTCCTGGATATGAACCTGCTCAATTATTGAAACTAAAGTTTCTGTCAGTCACATAAAGACTGTTCTGAAAACTGGCAGCTAACTGCTGTGGCGTGCGTCACTAATTACAGTTGATCGTTTTCCTCAATCGACACACACATCACATAGGTGACCTACTTTGGATTCAAACGGCAAATGTCACCGACAGGTGAAGGACTTTCATGTCCAGAATGAGGAAACTGTACCCCATAGCACCTTCGTTGGCTAAATGAAAATGAAACATGTTTTATTCACAATCCCTCTCACATAAGAAACAGGGAGTGTACATGATGCTGTCAGATATTGGGAGAAATTCGGGAGAACGGTGGCTCTGGGAGATTTTCGGGAAGGGCAGTGAAATTACGGACTCTCGCGGGAAAATCGGGAGCACTGGCAAGTATGGTTTTAACCCAAAGATAACCATTACATTTATAGTGGGAAATTACTTAGTAGCGTTCACGTTTCACATAAGCTTGTGTAACGCGCATGCATAAAGCAGAGGAGCATCACAGAAATCCTTAGTAACGAGGATTAATATATATGACTAATTTGGTGCAAACATTTACTTGCCATTTGGCAGCTAGCGCTCCAAACTTTACTTGCATTTGGCGAGTGTTAATTTCACATAAAATACTCATTTTTCTATTTAAATTTTACTTTCGTGGTCATTGCTATTAATCTTACATTTTTTTATCCAATACACCATCATTTGTTATAACAAGCAGAGAAGAAAATTAAAACTTGTCTCCCAAGTGATTGCATTTTTCTGTGAGGTAGAAGTATCCAAGTATCAGTATCGTATTGGTTTGAAAAAAGTGGCATTGTTGCATCCCTACTTAGAAACTGATATTTCTACACAGGCTAGGCTTTAAATGTGGAATATGTAAAGCACAGATGGATTAAAGAGTGACCACAAGGATGGATAAAAGAGTAAATAAATGAATGGATGGATAAAAGGACAGATAAAACAGTGAACGGACGGATAAATTAAAGAGTAAACAGATGGATTGATGGATTAATGTATAAAAGGTCAGACAAAAGAATGAACGGATAAATAAAAGTCTACAGGATCAGAGGAAGCAAACTAGCTGAAAAACGTTCAGAGGAAAACTTGCATGGCGAAATGCAAAGAAAATGTTGGTCAAAGAGGAAAACTTTTGGATACAGTGAATGGCGAAGCAAACCATCAAGGACAGAGTAAAGCCTTACTTGTGGAGCATGGCGATGGCGTCTCTGGTTTTAACTTGGTCGAGACCGAAGGTGAGCGAAAACCTACGAGCCAACTCTTTGATTCCACAGAAAGCCGAGGAGGAGCGGTCGAACCCGTGACCCAGTTCAGACAGCATTTCATTGAACAGCTGGCAACAGAGGACACATAAACGGGGACCGTCAGACAGACTGTTGGGGAACAATAAAGAACCCCATGAGTTAACCCAGGCTTTACTGACCTGCTGCAGACTCAGAATCAGCGTCTTGGCACACTGGATCTTGTCAATCTGCCGAGTCTTACTCATGGTCTCCTTGATGATGTCACCATAATCATTGTAATACTGTGAAGCAAAAATATATAAATCACTGATTAAGGTTTTTTTCTCCAAATTCTCACTGAATTTATTCATCATCTTACTAAAGCAAAGCTCACCCTCATGTACTGCTTGAAGATGTCTGCTCCGGTCCTCATTTCTACCACACAGTAGATGATGAGCTTGCAATAGGCAGCCAGGAGGTTCCTCCTCTTGTGCAGGGCTTCGATTTTAACTGCCTCGTCGTCCTGCTGGCCGTCTGAAACCATCAGAGGATAAAGTTGTGTTCAAAAACTCGCCTCGGCAAGCTGCGGGCGACTCATTTTTAACCGGCCACACCTGTGCTGTTGGTGTCGTCATCCTGGTCTATGAAGACGTGGTTCAGGATGAAAGAGAGCAGTTCAGACTGTAAGGAGTCCTCCGGTGAATAGACCAAAGGCTCCAAGTGTTCCCTGCCGCCCGAGACCATCTGATGGCTGAAGATGAGCAGGAGATCGCACAGGATGGTGAAGGCCTGTGGAAGGGCATGGAAGAACATATCAGTCCGTGATGCACAAGGCCATCTAAAAAAAAAAAAAACAACTAAAAACACCAGCTGATTGTTAAAGGAGACATATAATGGAAAATCCACTTTTTTAGCCCTTAAATGCATGTAAATGTGTATTTTGGTTGTTTACGAGTGCAGACAACTTACATTTATTCTCCTCTGGTGCTGTGTTTATATCTTTACATTCTTTTTAGGTCATATTTTTCAGTCTGTTAAGTTTTCTCTATTCGCTATTACGTTTTCTTGTCTATTACGTCACAGCAGTTGTTGTTGAACTGGCAAATAAGGTAATGAACTTCCGGGTAACCAATTTCGTGAAGCCGCCATTTTTTCTCCCCCACAGCGATTTTGTTGTCCAAGGTCAGTCATGTCAAAGTTACAAGAAAGCAAGTCAAAATATTCAGTTATTGGGTGTGTTAACCCCCACAAATCCCTACATTTAAGTGCCTGGTTAAATTTTATTTTTAGTGGAAATATACCGACATCCGTGGGGAAAGTTCTCCTCGTTTTCACGAAGCACTTCGAGGAATTTTTTGCCGGTTTTTGTCGTGGGGTACACATGATGTACAGGAATTTAGCGACGATCGCTACGCAACTTCGCTATCAGACTACAAAAATGTCCAAACGGGGTGGAGCGGAACGCTCTGTAACCTGGAGGGGGCGGGGCATGAAATGTTTTGCTTACATTTAAAGGGACCGCACGAAAATGAGTTGCTCTAAAGATGCTCCTCAGAACGGTATAAGGAGGGTCTGTGGGGCTACAATAACATGAAATTCAGACCAAACCACTGTGGTTCTACTTAGACCACAAGAGAATGATTTAAATGCGAAAAGGAAGGATTTAAAAGCATGATATATCTCCTTTAAGCATCTTTGCTGCAGATGTTAGGATTTATCACCTGTTCTTTGACGGCCGTGTTGACGTTGGTGAGGTAGCGCTGGCACATCATACAAAACGCTCTCATCTGTTTCCTCAGGTTCACCATGTCATCCTGGTGGTAAAATAAACCCATGTTGATTAAAAACATAAAAACCTCCACATTCGGGTTATTATCCCGATAATTAAACTTTTAGCAAATTATTGAAGTTCTTGCCTTTCTGGAACTGCCCTCAGACAACTTAGCCAGCTGCCACAGGATGACATAGTGGGTGCACTGCAGCGAGTGGATGACTATCTGCTCATTAAAAAAAAAAGCCATTAAAACAAAAAGATTGTTAGAACACATAGCACTCTGTATTATTAGCCATCAATACCCCTTAAGACCTTCCACATTTTGTTACATGAGCACAATCTTTAAAGCACATCACTGGTTAATTTGCTGTGTTCATACAAATAAAAACCTAAAACAGTAGGGTCGGTTTGAACTACCATCTTGAGGTAGGGTTTCTGTAGAGACGTCCTTGAGCGGTTTGAGGGGTGAAAAGAACGATTGGATAGGATATGTGCATGAGGACTGCCCTGTGTGAATCCTAAAGGTTAATCATTTTTCAAAAAGTTAATAGTGGTTACACAGACTATTACATTCATTTTAACTTTAATTTTAAAAAGTACAAATTAAATACTTGAATGTTTGAATATTGAGTATTTATGTATTTGCCAAAATTAAACAGTCCCTACACTTTGTTAAAAAGCTTTTGTGAAAAATTTGTAATGTTTTTATTTGTGATTGCATTTTATTTTTCGCCAACCACAGTTTTTAATCCTAAATAACTCGGAAGATTTCAAAAGTAATTGAAACTGAAGCTTGTTTCAGTCACATTAAGACAGTTCTGAACAATTGCGTCTGGCTGCTGCAGCATGCGTCAGTAATTACATCTGATTGTTTTTCTCACAGGACATCTACGAATCATGTAGGTGACCTATTTTGGATTAAAAACAGTGAATTTCGCCAACAGGTGAAGGATTTTCATTTCATGAATGAGCAAACTGTACCCCATAGCACCTTCCTCGGCAAAATGAAACATGTTTTATTCTCGATCCCTCTCACATAAGAAACAGGGAGTGTACATGATATGTAACGCCATCAGACATCGGGATAAATTTGGGAGAATTGCCCCGGGAGATTTTGGGAGGAGCACTGAAAATCAGGAATCTCCTGGGAAAATCAGGGGGGTTGGCAAATATGCCCATGAATGCAGTGTATTGTCGTTTCCCCCGCTTTCCTCCTCCCTACCCAGAAAAAAGTTTAAGAATACCACCCCGCATGCGTAGCAACCAATCGGCATGACTTTACCACAGCTCCCGCTAAGGCTGGGCAGTTAATTGATTCTTGTAAATAAAATGATTCCCTGATTTTATTTGGGGAAAATAAAATGGTTTTTTTTAGAAACTCAGTACCTGGACTCCCATAGCTCACAGTGATGTCAATCTGTCCAGGACCTACCATCTTGTTTTACAGCTTGTTTTTATAGCTGGACTTTGAATTCAGGTCAGCTCCAGGACAGACTGATTGTCCCTTGCAATTTATTTTTAAGAAAACACAGGTGGAGAATTTTTGTTTGGTACAAAGTAAACCTGAGATTAATTTTTTAAGCCATATCGCCCCGCCCTAGCTCCCGTCCAGGTGAAGTAGAGATACAAGCATACCGTGACGTTCTGATAGTGGAAACAACCCTATTGCCTTGCTAGGAGTTGAACCTCTACTCCAGACTTAGTCACGTTCTACCTCTAACGGAGTTTCTTCCAAAACTGTTCAGTATTTAGCTCTTGGTCAGCCTTCCTGAGTGTCTGTTGAAGGGAAACATCCCCACAGCATGATAGTGCCACCGCCTTGTTGTACAATGGAAATGGGGGTCTGAATGTTATCTGACCAGAGCACCTCGGTGTCTCTAACCTTGTTTCTTGCAAACTACAAAGAGAACATTTGATAGCTTTGTATTTGAAAACCACTGACATTTTCCCCCTCATTCTATTTCAAAATTACACACCACTTTGTGTTGGTCCATCACATTAAATCTGAATAAATGCATTAAAGCTTGTTGCCTCATCTTGACGAAATGTGAACGAGCTCAGGGTGCGTGAATAGTTCTAGGAAGCAGCTGTAGCCGCTTTACTACCTGCTCGGGCATGTCTCCGTTCTCTATACCCGTGTTGAGTAGCTTGAAGTTGCTGGTAAAGAGATCCCAACCCGACAGGTCGTGTGCACTGCAACAAACAAACAAAATGGTATTTTCCTGCTGTAAAAAGGACAACAACTAACCAAAAGGGCGGAGTTCATACTTGTGAAACGCTGTGATCCTCTTTAGAGTCGACAAAACCTGATAAGCATCGTCTTCGTCAGCATCTTCACCCTGAAATATTTTGAGAAGGCGTTTTAGTCCATCAAGATTTTTGGTTTGAACAGAAAAGTCTAAATCTTAGCCTAAAGGTTCACAGAGATCAAAGTTTGTGGATTCCCAAAAAGGATGAAAAACGTTTTAGAGTTACAACTTTCATGCCTCTGAAACAAAAATCCTAAATAGAAAAGAATTCATAAATAAAAAAAGCCTCTAGATGTTTGGAAACCATAGAAAGTACCTCTTGTAGAAAGTCCTCTAGTAGTCGGCTGAACTTGTCCACCAGCTCATCCAGGAGCTGGGAGCGAGCGATGTCTACCCTGTTGAAGATTGTGAACTCCTCGTTGCAGAGGGCGTGGTACGTCTTAGAGCAGGACTCCAAAACTTCAGTGTCTGTGTGCTTCTCCACGATTTCCTTGATCTGACGCAGCAGGGCCTCCAGGTGCTGCAGCGCACACAAGAGAACGATAAACAGATCAATGACTGATGCTAACTGCATTTTCAGGAGGGGGAAGAAAAAAAAACCTATTAGTAACAATAACAAGCAGTAAGCCAAACTAATTTGCCTCGGGCCCCGCGGTACAAAGCGGGATTATTGGATCGGTAAGATAACACCAGCTCACGTGTTTTCAGTGTGACAAACCTATCAGCGAGATCGTTCATCCTGGAGAATAAGCCTGCCCTCAAGGAGGCTGGGTTTTATTAAAAGGATGGATCGATACATGTAAAACACAGCCGCCCCGGACAGTTTATCTCAGAGTAATAAAAAGATACCAATGGTTAGATAAAAGGATCGCCTCTTTTCCCTTCCGGACTAACACAGTTAAATTTGACCTTTACAAGGAATCTTGGGAGAAATAATACAGCAGGAAGATTCCCACACGATTATTGCTATTGAATATTAATACAATAAGCAGTATAACATAAAATAGCTGGCAACCAGTGTTGTTTTAATGCTTTGGGACGTCAACTGTTGAGGTTCGATGAGGCAGAAAGTGGAAATGATGCTCTTTAGTTTTACACCGTGAGCAGGCTCACCTTCTCCAGACGCCCTGTGGTGTAAATCTCCAGGTCAAAGTACTGAGGGAGCTGTAACAAGTTAGTCACCTTCTCCGCATCAACAGCATACTGCGGAGGTAAAACATAAATAAATAAATTTTTAAACATTCGATATTGACCGTTTTGTTCATCAAAACTGTTTTCGGCAGAAACCAGTTACCTTAGCCAGGAGGGGCGGCAAAGCAACAGCAAACAGCTCGGTTATTCGTGTTCGATCGTCCAGCTGGGTCTTTTTCTCTTTCGCCGTCATTACCTTATCGTGTAAGGGAAAACCAGTTAGAAGACTGTCCACACCACTGCTTAGCTTTTGTTGAAGGTGAAAATACTCTGATGAAAGGGACAGCATTAAATCTGTTTACAGTTTATAGACAATGTTATTGTTTTCATCTGGGTATTTTCTTGCATGCGAACAACAGTGGAGGGCAAATACCTTCCACACCGCAATGCAAAACCGTACGGTCACAGTAAGCAACAGAGGAGGAGGCCTGAGAAATCACCTATCTCCAATTTACAATGCTGCCCTTTCATCCCTACCCAGGAGATTCAACAATTTAACCTCTAATAAGAAAAACAACTGTGACTCCAGCGACTGTCGTTATAACACAGTAGGGCACTAATGAAGCCGAAACCTAACCTCCACCAATAGTTGGCACGCCAACGAGCGTCGTTAAGACGTGGAGCACAAAGGATCCAATGACATAATCAGTCTTGTAACAGCCCTCCAAGAGGTTAAATAGCTGAGTCTCCACACCAGTTAGTTGGACCAGTCCCAGCCTGGTCAGCGGCGAGCATGAACTGATGAAGACTCTTGGATAAGAGGTGAAACGTCTTCTAAGACAAATTACGAAGTCCAGTTGCATTCGATTGAAATTTCCTTGAGATCTTTGTGCATATAATTGAAAAAAGTCAACTCAAAAAGCTAACTGTATGTAAAGCAAAGCTTCCAGACCGCTTATGATCGTTAACTTACAAGCTACAGGAGGAAACTCCTCAGATATTACCACCGCCAGATCATACAATTAAATGATAAACATGTCTGTACTTTTCACAGCAGAAATAAGAACGCATTCAATAATTAGGAAAACCCCTGATCGATCACCAAACACGGCAGTTTGATGAGTCACAACAACAGAGTTACCCATTCAGCCAGCTTAACCCCCAACAGACCGCCATTTATAACTTCACCAGATTACTGACATGTTATAGACATATTCACAACCCAAAGACAACAACAAGTTACGGAGTTACGAAGGAATTTCACAGCAAACCTACCGCTTACACAGCGCAGGCTGCGTTAGAGAACAGCTAGCTAATGACATCACAGTCAGGCTGAGAGCAACAACACGGCTTTAAACAGGCGCCCGTAATGAAATAAAATAATAAGCGTACAACCTACAGGTAATCAGGCAGACGTTTGTACAACCAGTAAGCTGAGATAGCCAAGAGCTAACTCACAGAGCTAGCTTCCAGACCGTTTCAAACAGCTGACAAACTACGGGTAGAAACTCCTCATTTATGACCGCCACCAGTCCAGTTTACAGATATCTATATTATTTGATCATCATGCCTCGACTTTACACAGCAGAAACAAAAAAGGCACATATAAATATTAACATGTACATATCTCCAGTATGGGAGATGAGCAGATTCGTTTATGAGACTGGATCCCTGAATGGATAGATCATCCAATCAAACTCAGCAATAGATGGCAGCGTATTTCGTCAGCTGGAAACCTATTTATTAATATTATTACTGTCCTTTTTTCTTCTATTTCTGCAGCCTACAGCGCTGCACATGTTAACCATGTGGATAGATTTTTTTCTTAACCGCCATGTAGCACAGATCTATTGAAAAGTGTCAGTTAACAACAATGGTAGGCAGTGGGTCTTTCTGCCCTCCAAAGAGAAGCTGGGGGGCGGGGCTTGGGTTCGTAATGTCACATTGCAACGTGTCAATAAGGGACCTAGGGCTGTACGCGTGATGAAAAAACATGTCTGTGCGATCAATTATTTTTGTACGTATAAATGGTGCCACGGATTTGCAAGCTGCTGGTTTTGTTTTGTTTAACTTTGAGGAAAATGCGACAGCGACAATTGAAGCGATGCTACATCTCACAAATACAAAGTGGCTGTAGTCTATCACGATAACCAAGCGTTACTAGATCAGTGTAATTAGCTTTATATCCTACAACTATTCCCACAATTCCTCCTTGTTTGTTACCAGTCCACCAGCAGGCGGCATACACATCCTTAATGAATCTGACGGAGGGGAGAAGCCGGTTTTCAAACAACAACCTTACTGTGCGGGGACCATTCTTCACTCTGATTTCACTCAATCCTAACTCCAACTACTTATAATTTAAACTGAAGTACAACATGTGTGTGATTCAGGACGTAAGACAAAGCGGACCAAAAAATAACTTTAATTGCCCCATTGACTTCCATTCATTATTTTTTTGGCCAGGGGATGAATGAAGGAATCTTTAAATAGTGTTTAGAGATTGGAAAAAGAAATAAAGGCTGTAAAAGAAATCCTCACGCCATTTTTCCCTTAACGCTTATTCAGATCTGGAAAATGTTGCAATCAAGTTCTTTACATCCCAACATTATGAAGGAACCCTGAATGGAGATGGGGATGTTGTTCTTCGAGTCATTTGAGGTACAAGTTTTGTTCTCTTCAGCTTAAATCAGATTCACCCTATGGAAGCCCAGGTGGACTGCATAATTCCATTAAAGGTGTATTTGCATAGAAACATGCCCTCTCACCCTCTTGCCTGTTCCTCTTCCAACAGGTGGATGGCATTCAGCAGCCTGGCGCACAGTGCACAGCATGATTTCAATCAAAGCCGTCTCTTGTCTGTCTGTTAGAGCTACAAGCACAAAAATACAAAACGATCAGGTTCATTTAGATTACATTTAATCAATAAATATTTTGAGGTATAGCAGACAGAGTTAAGAGGAGAAGCGGCGTACCTTCCTCTCCTGGCATGGGGTCGTCCAGCAGCAAGCTGATCATACACTCCCAGTCTTTCAGTAGCTCTGCACCACATTCCCAGAGGGAGTCCACCAGGTAAGCTGCATGCTCATGGAGCTGAAAAGCAAATAAACCCAGCTCTACACAAAGTAGACCGATGGGCAGCAATCGGTCTACTTTGGAAACACAAAGTGAGGACCTACCTCGCTCTCGAGGAAGAAAAAGACAGTGGTCTTAATGAGATTAGCGTTGGGACTTTGTCTGCCTCTTCTTTTTGGGGCACCCTCCTCTTCAGGTTCTCGCTGACTGAACAACCTGAAAGGACACGGACTGTAAACTGAAGAAAAACAAAAGCCTACCAACCAAGAGCAGGGCAAGAGTCCGAGGTGCCAACGGGTTAGCGAGCAGTTTAACGATACTTCCTACAGAAAGGCGAGCCTTAAGGAATTCAGAACGTACTTCTTGTAGAGGAATTCTCCAGCTGCGACTGCAACCGGCCGGTGTGCCGAGTAGACCAAGTGGTAGACGCTCTCGCAGTCCTCAGGCGTCAAGACCTCATCGGTACTACTGCAGAAACGAACACAAACAGCCTTACTAAACAGTTCCCAGTTGTGTGAAAGGAAAAACATCAGAAATTGAACAGAGGGTCTGATATTACTAGGTAACTACAAAGTTATTTACAGTTATATACATTTTCCCCAAACAGCACAATTCTAACTTGTTTTTAGTAAGACACAAGCATGACTGGAGTTTTATCCAGGTTTACAGGAAACAGAAACGGTACCCCTACCCCGCCTATTGCAGTGCCACGGCAATTGCTGTCTACTACAAATTCAGCGACTAGTTTGAAGCCTATACATTTTTACGGCTAAAGCTTGCACAGCGCTTGGACGGGCCTTTCTCTGCCAGATGTCTTAAACAATGGAGGACCGTGGCCGGAAAGGCGACGTCACTAAAGGGAGACGCTCGGATTGGTTGACGCTCAGGGGACAGCGCTAAAAGCTCAGCTATTTCAACTTCCGTGTTGCTGCTTTGAAGCTTAGAAAGCAGCAAAAGTTTCAGAAACTGCCGAGGCCGAAGCACACGAAGCACCGTGCAGACCCAGGCAGACGGCCTCAACCATAGTCTTAACATGTAATCATGCCGTTTTGGGCAATGTGTGTCTCAGGGCAGCTGTGGTTGCAGTGTGGTTTACTACCATCAGTGTGAGAATTACTTGAAAAAGCGCAATATAAGTGCAGTCTATTACCCATTTAGAGCTGCAGCAAAAACCTCACCATAAGTCAGAATCGGGCAAAAGAACTCCCCAGATCTTTCCCCAGCTCATTAAACGAAACAAAACAATTAAGCTGTTTCACTATTTCTGGTCTACAACCTGTAAACCAGGGCTTAAAAAAAAACAAAAAAACCTGAGGCTGAACTTTTTTCCAAGGAACGGGGGGCATTGGATTACGGCTGAACGATTTTGGAAAATAATCTAATTGCGATTTTTTTTTCTTCAATATTGCAATTGCGATTTAATGTGCAATTATTTTTGTGGGGCTTTTGTCATGCATTTTTAATTAATGCAATCAAAAATATTGTGTATTATAAACTGATTTTTTTACATAATTTATTCTATTCCATAAGATAGACTTATTTTAAGACAAAGGCAAATATTAACAACTTTATCTACTTTTAATCCTCACACTCGATGGTCATCTGTGTCGTTCTGCAATCAAGGTTTTCTTGCTTTTGATCCCAGCTAATAATTCCCTCCGGCTGCAATGTTTTCCTCCGTGTGGTTATCCAGAAAGTAGGATGCTTGAAGGAACAAGCTCTGATTGTTAATTCTCCATCGATCTAATGCACTTTCAGACTCTGGTATGGTTCCGTAGAGCGGTTTGATCTCAGGTCAGTTGTTTCAAAATACTCCACTGTTTTCGGTGCACCTTTACCTTTCTGTCGGCATTTTTTATACAGCGCAGGTAAAATGTGGCTAAAATGTGTGTGTGAGATTGAATCCTAGCTTATTCATCATGGTTAACAAAGCATACTTTTGGCTATACAACCCGTTATAGCACGAATTATTTCAGTGTGCCATTTTTTTATGTTCGTAAGGAGCGATTCTTTCAAACAGCTCGGTCAGCGATCGCTGTCGCCTCGAAGTTTGTTTACTGGAAATTTAAAACCTGGTGGCGGTCAGTTTGCCGTGCAACTCTCATATATGGTGGTGTGATGTTTTTAGGTGTTGATAAAGGTTTGTACTGTAGCTTAGCTCGTGAGGCAGCAACAATACCAAGACGGGTTCTGCATAATACCTGGCGTTGCGCAGCACCATAGTTTTCATAGCAGATATAATTTCTCACCACTGATGTACTGTTTTCCTCTTTGGTACCAACTATTGTGTAGTGTTGGATTCTGTTAAGCTTATGGTCATTTTATAACTGGTTAAAGTGCAGTGTTTCCTTCTCTCCCTGCATTGTTTGCAAGTCACGTGACTTTACCAGATATGTTTACATCAAGTCAAATCGCAGTCTTTGCGATTAGGAAATCGCATTTTACCAAATCGCGATTTAATTGCATATGCAATTAATCGTTCAGCCCTACAGTGGATCCAATGCATACACATCATAGGGGATTTGGCCTACAAAAAATTTTTTGGCATTGTGCTTGGTAATGTACAAGATGACTTACAATTTAAATGTGATTTTTAGAAAGTAAAAGTTCTTAAGTTATAAGTGAAAACATGTGAAACTCAGTCAAACAAATTAAGCTGATTCGTTTGGCCACCAATTAATTCAGTAAAGGACAATTTATACAAAAACATATCAATGCCAACTTTTTCTTTCATTTTTGTTCAAAACAATGGCAAATTAATTTATAGAAAAAGCATTACATTGAGTCTTGACTCCTCTTTCACATATTTACAGAGGCAGTAAACCAATAAAATGGTCCAAGAATTCATCAACATTCAGAGAAAACAAACATCCTTTGAGCTTATCAGACAGACGTTTCTTGAACTCTGGTGCTACGCCGCGTGTTCATATAACTGCCATGATAGTGGGAAACTGACTGTTTTGTTAAAGCGTTTTTATCAACCGCTACTTTTTTGCACCGATCTACAAGCGGTTACGCCATCGCAAATGATAAATCATGTTCCGCAATGAACGAGCACACACGTTTTTTCAACAGCAACAGCGGCCACTACGTCAGCTGTGGCTGTTGCCCCCGGCAAACTGCTTTTGTGTTGGAGTGCACGGACAGCAGCTTTATGCCGGAGTCTCCTTCGTGTAATGTTTTTTTGTTGTTGTTGTTTTTCTGAATCATAGTCAAACGCCGGGGATCCGGCATGGTGGCGGAATACTTTAAGCCCTGATGTCAACCAACAATCTGACTGCATCTAAGTTAAAAAAAAAAAAAAAACCCAACTAAAAATCAGCAAAGAGTTTGGAATGAACAATCTGATGCTTCTACAGAAATAACCCTGTAATTCCCTAACTTATGATATTTTATGTCATAGATTAAACTGAGAACTCTGTCAAAACTGGAGTCTGGAAGTCCGACCTTAAAGAGAACCAGCATTCAACCGGTGTTGAGTCAGCTGGGGCCATTTTTGTATTTACTTTAATGGGCTGCTTTTATTGTGCATCGTGTCGGTGGCAGCAGCAGAAATTTTGTCACGCATTTGTAGAATCAGAGAGGCCTTCATTCATTCATAAAGAGCAAAGCAACAGAGGAGGACCTTCAGCAAGAAAAAACTTGCAAATAGTCAGATACTTACTTTAAGACTAGAGTGAGCAGTTTAATAGCTTGTACTGCAACATCATATTCCTTGTCAAGCGTCATGGAGACAATTCGGTCCTGAAACCAAGAAAAGAAGAATCTGGTTAAATTAATCATCAGGAAGTTATTCATTTATCAAAACAAAAAGACTGTCATACTGAATATGTGGTTACACTGTGTGACTTTATCACTCTCAGGAAAGCTCAAACTCTAATTGTAGTGTTAAAGTCATCCAGCAGGTGGAGCTGACCTTAAAGCGACTGGTGAAGAGCTCCAGTCTGACGTTGAGCTCTCTGTTGTGGTAAAGGCCCTGCAAAGCTGTCAGACACTTCAGACGCACCTCTCCTTGCTGGAAGCAAAGTCGGAAACAGCGTGGAATGTAAATCAGCTCTTGCAAAACACATTTGGACACACGCAAGTAAAATAAATATTTAACCTGCAGTGTAAAAGTTTACCACAGATCTCTGTGCAACACTAACAAAGACGACTGGGATCAGTCGGAGGAGCGCGATGCAAGAACGCCGTACCTTATCGTGCATGGTCCACCCCACGTACTTCAGATAGCTGTCGTTGAGGAAGGCATCGCTGTAGAGTTTCATCCAAACACCGATCTCCTCTATGCAGATGGCCCGGATTTCTGCTATCGAGTCTCTGTAAACGCAAATATTCGTTCAGAACAACAGGAGTCTGGATTTTATGGGAAGTTTTTTTTCCTACAAAAACGTTTTCTGTATACATACCGATATCGATGAACAAAGACTCCTTTGAAAATTGCATTCATCATGTTCTCAATTTCATCCTGATTTTCTTGAAGCTGAAATAAAGCAGAGAGAAAACAAGAGTAAATAAGTCAAAGGAGAATGCTAAACGATCAGATGGCAGCAGGTAACCAGAAGGTACCAGGATTAAATCACATGTGACCGACAGCACAGTCACCCTGCAAACTCAACCAACGGATGGACGCCACGTCTGTGTTTAAGTTGATACATAAACTGGAAGGCTGAATAACACTCAGCAGAGCAGGTCTTCCATCTACTGAGGTGGTAAAGTTATCTATAACAATTAAAACATCACTGAGTCATCAACGGGTTTTTTACTTTTTTTTCTTCATGGGCAAATAAGAAAGAAGCAATCCTGCACATTTGGACCTGATATGTTGAGTACAGTACGATTCCTATCAACACCACTAAACTGGTTCCAGAGGTAAACAGTAGGAATGTCTATCGGCACAAATCTGCTGATACGTATCACAATACAGTGGGGACTAGGGACGGCCAATATCTTATAGTTTGCAATATATACCATTAAAAAGTCTAATAAAAAATAAGTTTAGTTGATGCTGTACTTTTGTGAGCGCCCCATTCCATGTGCAAGCAAGCATGGCGGAAGGTTTGAAGCTGAGGAGGAGCTCGTTTTAAAGCGCTGAGCTAGCTCCACAATTTGGAACTGGTTTGGTAACAGAAAATCAGATGAATAAACTAAAGTAATAGGGGTGCGAGGAAAAATCGGTTCACTCTGAATCTCGATTCCTATTTAACAAGATTCAGAATCGATCCGAAATGTTTGAGAATCGATTCTCAAAAAATATGTGTTCTGAACCTTTTTACATTTTCACTTCGCGTAGTGTTTGTCATGCAACGGCCACCGTCACATTGAGAGGTCTGATGCGCCGTTTGCTAGCTAAAGCTTCAGCATGAAAGACGAGAGAGAAATCCAGCCCGCCCCGTCTTTGCTGAGGGTAAATGTTTGGGCCGTCTAAAAGGTCTTCTCCATGCTAATGACACCCTTGGCTAAAGTTTCTTTTTTTTTTTTTATAAATCTGCAAGTAAGAGCGATCTTTCTTTATAACCTACACATAAACATCCATCAGCGCTGAGCACCTGTGGCGCTTTCAAGGAAGTCCGAATTATATACAGAGTTCAATAACGTTAGGACTTTTGAAATTTCTAACAAAAACAATGAAAATAATAACATAAGCCATAAATTTCTCTTTAATGATGGTTGATAAGCAACATTTGGTGCATACTAAATATTTTCAATGTATTTTCTAGTACCAAAGAAGAAACAAAATGCATATTATTTTATTTATTTTTCTTCTTAAAATATATCAGACTAAAAGTTTTCAGAAAATGGTGATTACAAAGAGTGGGAACATCCAATTTGTTCCACCATCTGAAAGACAAACCAGAGTATACACGACGCAACGGAGGCAACAACTACGAGTGGACCTATGGGTAAGAAAACTCCCACCCAAATTAAAATTGCCAACGCTTTTGCTAATTGCGTCCATTATGATAAGCAAAGTAAACGATGGGTCGAATTAATGGAAGCAGTGGCGTTTTGTTTGACAAAAGACACGTTGCTGTTAGGGTTGTGCCGATGAACGATGCCACCATCGTGATGCCACGCCCCCCATCCTGTCAGACAAGCACTAATCGTATAGTCTCTTCTATAGTTTAACTAAAACCTTTGCAGGGACTGCTCCGTAAACACTGAGAACATAACTAACTAATGAGTGCAGCACAGTGGAAAATATTTCTGTGTGTATATATATATATATATATATATTTCTTTTTTTTTGCGTGATGTGTGTGTGTGGAATTGGTGTGTTTTGTTTGCATTCGTTTCCCTCTGTGAAGCTCCAAAAAAAGAAAAGAAAAAAAGAATTGATCTGGCTGATTCAGGATGAGCGCAGCAATCATTTGCTTTGATAAAGCTGTGCAAAACTTGTTAAGCTGCAAATAAAAAGAGCCGAGGCAGGACTGCAAAGACTGAACCTACTGGCCGAACAACACAAGCGATTACTGCGCACTAGAGCTGAAGATCTTTGCCCGTCCATCTCTTTAGTGCGATAATTTATAATAAATCGCTGCAGTGGGACACTAACATTATTCGGAATCTTCCTGTCAAGATGTTACTGGCACACAGGAAGCGTCATGATGTAAAACACCCCCTCCTCTCAGATCAACCGGATTTGACAGGAGTTCCAAACATTTGTCCATTAAATTGAAAACCGGACAACGTGACCGTCAAGATGCTATTGTTTTTTCTAGCAGAAAAATGTTCGGTTTAATCGGTTCGATCTTGGGCTCGGGCTGAACTCTCTCGGGTTCAGGTCGGTTCGAGGCAAACTTTTAAGGCACGATTACAGCTCTACGGCGCACAAGTCTCCAGCGGCAGACAGGCGGCGCAAGGCAGATAATTACCATTTCATCTGTTTTGTGAAGCAAAGATCGCACTATGAGTCAAGGCTGCCTGGATGTCGGTGCCTGCCTTTTGTTTTCCTGCTGTTTTTGGCTGAAAGGGGGAATGAGAGCGTCAAAGGAGACCAACTGTTTACTTGTCAGCTGACGTAGTGGAGTATGCTCGGATGGAAGAAATTATTATAAAGCCGTTACCTGGAAGGAAAACGACCTGCAGTGAGTTTTTTTACGTATAGCTTAATCCTCTTATTTAGAAGGTTAAGAAATAATGCCCTTTTTTCAGTTCAAAGGTTTGAAAAGGTCCAGCATGAAGCCGAGATCCGTGCGCACATAAAAGCATAAATATGGATTTCAAATCCATTTGACAGTTTGCAAATCACAAAATGCTCGTTTAATTGTAGTAAAATAATCAAAGCACATTTTAAAAATTAAGTTTATTTATTTTTTGCTGTATGTTAAAATTTTTTGGCCGGTGTGAAGAGACGTTTTACTGTAAACATCGTTAACTCTCAATTTGTGGGACATCGCTCAACCCTAGCTGCTGTTCCAAATTGTCGAAAAAGAAGGATCCAAGCAAATGGTCCATAAACTGGACCCAAGATGCAACATGTCCTCAAACAGCCCAGGCTGTCAGCAATGTATGAAGACTGCTGCGGTAGGGTACAAACAGCACTGTCTGCGGCGGATTTTAGGATTCAACTGCAGACATGGGGAGTAGCAGAGCGACTGAGCTGTACGTGGTATTTGTGTGATGTTTTTCAGCACAGTCGCTGGAACAAAACTTAAACATAACATAATCTGCTATTTTACAGAAGAAAATGTATTATTCGCATTTGTATTGTTATCGCAATAAATGCTTGAAATTATTGTGATAGATTTTTTAGGCCATATCGCCCATCCCTAGCAGGGACGATACGATATATTGAGATACTATGAGTAAGACGATATGTTATTTTTAAAACAATTTAAATGAGGACAAACTGTCACAGTGTTCTAAACACTCAAACCGGTTTATTATATAACATCCAATTTCATTACTAGATATAGTTGGTTCACTGGAACGAAGGTAAAAACAGCCACCAACCAGTTATACTTTTAATTTTACTACAGAAACTATTTTCATTAATTGTTCCACTCAAATTCTAAAAAACATTTTTTTTAAATACATTGCTTTTGAATATCGATACTATATTGTGACACAAAATATCGAGAATTATCAATCAGTGTTTTGATATTTTCTTACATCCCAAGTAAACATGCACCAAAGCACCATCTCTTAGGTGGTTCATGGGGGGGGGACTGCTTTTGTAAGAATCTGGAGGCCAGCGTATGGAGACGGACGACGAATCAGAATGATCTCCAGAATTAGTTTTGTTCTTAAACTGCCTAATATCAGATAAAACCGATTAAGCTGCAACATAAATGAAAGGGCGGCTATGCGCTGGAGTACAGTAGGCTCACTGTGTCTCGGTTTTCAGTCGTTTTCATATCACCCACTGATCAGAGATGTGCTTTGCAACGGCTGTTCGCGGTCCAAAAACATTTGCGAGCTGGAAATGAAGAACATAAAGAGAGCCTCCGGTCCGGTTTTCTGACTATGGAAACAACACACAGCCTCCTTTTAGCAGAGGGACCAGATTGGTGAAATAAGACTTTTGCTTTTTAGACATTTCTGCTGTTCCTTTTTAGCAAACATCCATCATAAAAATGCCAGAAAACCTGCCACTAATCCAAGTTTAACCGGAGAAAGTCAACCCGTGGCTTATGAGCTGGATCCATAGTTTCTGTAGTAAAAGGGTGAAAAAGCTAAATGTTGCATTAGTACTAACATATATCAGAAGGAAGAGTACTTCATTATTCACCCACACGCTTACTCTCAAATTACAGCTCCACATTAAGGCTGCAACGACTTTTCAATATATATAGAAAGTTGTCGACTAACCCAACAGTGATTTTTTGCTTGGTTGGCCGGCTATAGAGGCTTGTGTGCGTTTCTTTTTTTTCTGCCTGTAGTCACCGTGCTAGCGGATTGCAGCTTATTGTTTTAGTCAGGTGAGGCTGCAGGGAAGAAAGGCGATGAGCGTCCTTGTTGCAGCGCTGCCGGCGGAAGAAGTGCGACAATTTGGGCAAATGTGATTGCGTCGGTTTGTAACGACTTTGACCCAAATTAGCCTCTCTGAACATTTCCTTATAATACTAAGTGTTAGTTTAATATATATATAGAGATGCACGATACACATACATAGACATTAACATTGGTAGCAACTGATGTCAGTCATTCTATGAACATATCCGTATCAGTCTGATAAGTAAAACTGGTTCCATCCACAATCAATGTTTATTTCCCTCTCGTTGCTGTTTGTGTCTAAGGAGGGGGTTGCACATGTGTGGTTTCTGTTTGTGTGACAGTGATGCAGCGCAGGATTATGGGATGTTGAACTGAAGCAGAGAAGTAATGTAGGCAGTGTAGTCGCTTTTAAATGGAAATATAAAAAGTACTGTGCAAATGTTTTAGTCAGGTGTGGAAAAAATGCTGCAAACTAAGAATGCTTTCAAAAAAGTGGAAGTGTTCATCATTCATTTTCAATCAACCAGAAATGTGCAGGGAATGAACATAAGAGAAATGTAAATCATCAATATTTTGCATGACCACCTTTTGCCTTTAAAACAGCTTCAAGTCGTCTAGCTACATTTGCACACAGATTTTGAAGGAACTCACTTTTTAGGTTGTTCAAACATTATGGAGAACCAACCACAGATCTTATGTGGATGTAGGCTTCCTCACATCCTGTCTCCATGTAATCCCGGACACACACAATAATGTTGAGGTCATGGCTCTGTTGGGGTCATACCATCACTTCCAGGACATCTTGTTCTTCTTCACGCTAAAGATAGCTCTTGATTACTGAGTGCATGTTTGGGGTCATTGTCCTGCTGCAGAATAAATTTGGGGCCAATCATACGCCTCCCTGATGGTACAATATGATGGATAAGCATCTGCCTTTATTTCTCAGCATGGAGAACACCATTAATCTTCACGAGATCAACTCCATCTGTAGAAATGCAGCCCCCAAATGTTCGAGCAACCTCCACCATGCTTCACGGTTTCTTGCAGACACTCATTACTGTATCGCTCTCCAGCCCTTCAATAAACAAACTGCCTACTTTTACGGGAAAATATCTGTCCAGAGAACCTGCTGCCATATTTCTGCATCCGTGTTAGTATGCTTTCATGCATACTCGAGTCGCTTGCCCTTGTTTCTATGCCAGAGGTTTGGCTTTTTGGCTGCAACTCTTCCATGAAGTCCACTTCTGGTCAGACCTCTCTGGACAGTAGAGGGGTATACCTGGGTCCAAATGGTCCCGGCCACTGAATCTACGATCCTCATCGTAGCCAGTTTCTTTTTGCTTTTTCAAAAGAGCGTCAACGTCAGATCTTGAACCCCAGTCTGGTTTGAAATCTTCATCTGGGAGAGACCTTGCTGATGCAATAGAACTACCATGTGTCTTGTTGCTATGCTCTATATTGCCATTACATGAAACTACGTTCCACAACCTCACCTTGGTAGCAGAGTTTGGCTTTTCCTCACCCAGTTTTAAGGCTCCTACACAGCTCTTTCTGTTTCAGTTATTGACTGTGTTTCAACCTACATGTGATATTGATGATAGTTAGCACCTGCTTGGTTCTATTGGTTGATCATACACCCGCCTATCGTCCTACAAAATTCCTGACTGTGCAAGATTTGATGTTTGTTCTCTTTTTTTTATCTCTTTGCAGGTTTTTAAATTGATAAAAAAAGACTGATATTTCTGAAAGCATTCTTTGTTTTCAGCATTTTTTCACACCTGCCTAAAACTTTTGCATAGTATTGTATATCACCAGTTAAATGCCTGTTATCAGTCATAACAGCAGTATTAATATCAGGTATCAACACTAATTTCCATATTGGTGTATCCCTACATAATATTTCACACAACACCAACAGATCCAATGTATTCTATTAGTGGGCAAATCAAAGCAGAACAATACACAAGCAAAAATAAACCACCAGATATAAAAACATTAAGCCACACTGTCCAAAAACATTGACCAACATGGTGTAGCATTAAAATAAACTGTTTACTATGATATCCCACAGTTTTTATAACTACTGCTACTAATATTAACAGCTATGAAGTTTTAAACGTGCATCCAAACACCCTGTGTTCTGTGTTGAGGTAATAAAGTGTGACCCTGCTCACCTCTTTACGCTTTTGGAGGAGAAGCTCCAGCCTGTCGTTTGCACGTTTAGCAACCATTTTATTCCTCTCTGCTTCATACTGCCGCTGGGTGTTGTCCATGTTGATGCTCAGGTTTAGAGCTACATTCACCAGGGCTGTCATCAGCTTCATGGCTGTCAGAAAAATAAAAAATAAAGAGACATAAGGGCAAAAGTTAAATCCTACTATCTTTTATGGACGGAAGCAATTGTTTTTGTTAGTAAGGCTTGCGAAGCAATGTGTCTAGACTAAGTTGGAACCAGGAAAACCCCTTCTGTACAACTGGAATGTGCAATGCCAACGTGAACCATGAAAGACCTCGTGTGTATAAAGGGAACAGCACTTTATAGATACACATAGAAAGAAACTGGTGACTGGAATATGCCAATATTCAGCTCGATTAGCCCCAATCTTTCCAAAGTTCAAAACCAAAGCTATCTTTTTCCCAAATCACTGACTGCATCACAATAAGCTCTATCAGGTTATGTTGATTATCTTCACTGTGGAAGTTTCTACTGAAAGAAGTGATTTAAAGTCAGCTATTTTTAAAGTCGGGAAGGTATTTGAGAACTGAGTTAGTCAAAGCAGAGATGTAAGATAATAATTCAAAAGAAATTATAATTCGTATAACATAACGTGACATGTATATGGTTCATTCCAGCTATGAGAGTGAGATCATAATCAGATAACTGAAAGGCTGAGTGCACTACAGCGCAAAGCAAGGCAATATTATTTGTATAGCACACGTTCAACCACAAAGTAGTTCAGGTGAGTAAAAATAGAAACGATGCATAAAACACACAGAACATATAACAAGTAAAAGGAAGAAAACAAAAAAACAGTAAAAACAGCAATAAAGACACATGAAGACATTACCTAAAAGCAGGCCTAAACAGATGGCCGTTTAACCTTGATTTAAAAGAACTCAGTGTTTCAGCAGCTTTACAGTCTTCTGAAAGTTTGTTCCATATTAAAAGGAGCATAGAAGCTGAAAGACACTTCTCCATGTCTAGTTATAATTCTAGGGATGATGGAGTTAAAGGACCTGAGTGGTCTGGGGGGTTGGTATAGTGAAAACAGGTCTTCAACATACTTTGGTGCCAATAGTGCTGGGCGATTAATAGAATTTCAATCAAAACCGTGATATTAAAAAGCTCGATTGCAATTAATCGTAGGGTGTGTTTTGATTGTTAAAAACTGACCAATCCAGCCGAAGCAATGCGTTGTTGTCAAGCTAACTGGCCAATCAAGTCACAGAAAAAAAAAAGTGGTAGTTAAAAACAGCAGCAGGCCCATGCTGGTAGGTGAAACGAAAGTGCAGTCTCACATGTTTATGGCTGGTGAAGAATTTAAACAAAATGGACAGCAGGGAAGATGATAAAGACGACCAAATTCTGTGAGCTCAGTAGTTTGGAAATGGTTTGGATATTTCAGAAAGGACAGCAGATCTGTAAAATCTGCCATTTCAACAAAGCTAGGTCAGACAACCAATCTATTTAATCACCTGAAGTCAGGGCTGGGCAATATGGCTAAATTTGTATGTTCCGATATAGCTCAGTTTATATCCCGATAACGATATAGCAACTTTTCTGTTCATTTATTTCTTAAATAGTCTATAAATGATAGATGACAATAACACTACCCAGACTCATCATGTACTGATCTCATTCCATCTGCAGCAGCTATGGATATCAGTGATCTTTTAGCAGTGCAGACTCAGCTCTATATTCTGCCTTTGAATTAAACACATTATTTGAAAAGCTTCCAAATTTTGCCACGATACCTGCTGTCACTCATTTTCTTAACTTTACAGCACGTTTTGGCAGTAGAGTTTTTTCCTCTCTTCTCATGCAACCCCTGGTTTTTATTTGTCTCCTATGTCAAACAGGGGTTTTATGTCGATATGTGTCCCCCCTCGAGATGTGTTCCGACTCCAACCACACGCGAAGCGGCTGCTGCTTGTAAATGTTAAACAGATGGATCACGTTAGGTTTAGGAACTGGTTCCCGAATAGTAGGATTAGGAAAATAGTCAAGTTATGGTTATCGATGCCATTTGGACCGACGCAGATCAGACAGCAGTCCTTAGTAAAGTTTACCAGGTCCCGGTGCGACCAACGGACTCCAACACTACACATTTATTTCATAAGCTGCTCAAGAACCACAACAACGAATACAAAGTCAATGAGCAAAAGCAGCGTCGAGTCGTGTCGTAAGCTCTGATAAACTCTAGATACAGACGCTGTACCACAGCACTGATGTGTTGCGAAGGAAGCCGGCTTGTCTCAGAGCCGGAGCCTCTGAATGACGTTTTTTTTCTGTTCAAGCTGCGTGTCGGGAGGGGAGGCTAGACACAGGGAGATCAACTTTGGGTTGTCTTATAATATCGTTTAGAACCCTGGTCTGAAACATGTTGGTTACCGTCTTCCTCCCTGTTTTTTTTTTTATGTATTGCAGCATGCACTTGAATTCCATAAGGTGCATCATGACATCATTTACTGCCTTAAAATCCTATCGTGGCTCAAACGATAGAGATTCATATAAAATTATAGACTTTTTCTATCGTCCTGACGATGTAGTTTGTCATATCACACAGCCGTACCTGAAGTCCTATCATCCCTCTGAATACAAAGAGAGACACGCAGTTTTTAAGTGATGTGATATTGTTACCAATACAACAGTAGGAGGATCCATACGCCTTATGCAACATTAATGTTGAAGACAGACATGTGAGGACGCTGTTGCAATAATCGAGCCCACTGAACACGATTGGGTTTTTGAGGTTTGGTTTTAGTGACATCAGTCCTTTAATCCTAGAAATGTTCCTCAGGTGATAGAAGCCTGACCTTGTTATTGCCTTTATGTGACCCTGGAGGTTCAGGTCTGAGGTCATTGCTACACCTAGATTTCAGGCCTTTTTAGTGGCGTTTGGTATCAACTGAAGCTGTGAGCTCACTCGAGAACTTTCCTCTTTACATCCAAAAATAATTACTTCAGTTTTGTTTCTGTTCAGCTGGAGAAAGCTATGGCATCAACCATTAATTTGTTCAAGGAATTTATTTAGGTTTTGGATGGGTTCAACGTCACCTGGGAACATTGTAATGTAAAGCTGAGTATCATCTGCGTAATTATGGTTGCTATAATCTAGGCCACTGGGAGCAGGTATATGATAAATAAGAAGGGTCCTAGGATGGGGTCCTGGGGGATCCCAAATGTGATTTCTGTTTGTTCCGATGAAAAATTGACAATTGACACAAGACATTTCTCCAGTCGGTGTCAACAGTGCTGGATTGAGGTCCAACAGCACCAGCACTGTGGTGTGACATCACATGCGCCACTGAGTTTAATATCATTTTTAGATTTTCAACCCATGTCTGTTAGAGTTTAAAACTCAACCTGAGATTTTCCCAAAAGGCTAACACATAGATACCACTGCTACTCAAATACTAAACTGTTGTAGCTAATAAAAAAATGCCAAGCCAAGTTCAAAATCTGCCCCCAAGTTCTGTTGTCCTGCATGTTTTAGATGTTCGCCTGGTTCAACACACCCGTCTCAAATTATTGGGTCATCAGCAGGCTTCATGTGCTGAGGAATTCATTAAGTGACTTAAATCTGCTGGAAAAGAGCAGGGTCACATCAGTCTATGTGCATTGGAGTTATGGTACATTCACACGGCACGCTTTGTCAGCGTCAAGCAACGCACACAAGGCGACTAGTTTGACGCATATAAATTTTTTAAGCTGAAGCTTACAAAGTTCATAGACGGGACGGATGTTTTAAGCACTAACGGATCGTGATTGGCTAGGCAACGTCTACGTCAGAATGTTACTAAAGTGAGACGCTCCGATTGGTGCGTCAAGAGCGTTAAGACCATCAAAACTTCAACTAGCTGAACTTCTGCATTGCTGGCGTTATGCTGCATTCAGACCAAGGCCTTTCTCAGCGTCAGCAACGTCAAGATTACATGTTAAGACTATGGCAGAGGGCGTTGGAGGGGCGTCACGGTCTGTGCGGCACTTTGTGAGCTTTGGCTCCGTCAACTTTTCAAGCTTTTCATGCTTCAAAGCTCATAAAGCCAGCAGTGCAGAAGTTCAGCTAGTTGAACTTTTGACGGTGCTGACGGCCCTGAAGCGGCGCGTTAACCAATCAGAGCTTATAATTGTAGCAATGTCACTGCACGTATTTTGAATATAGAAGGAAAAACGCAGATTTAAAAAAATCATAAATAACACTTACCGAAGACAGATGGACAGGCGCTCTTCAGGAGGAATAGAGAACCTGTAGTTGGTGTCCTGGTAGGAGATTTGAGCTCTGATGCGGCCAAGGAGATTGTCAAACTGGGCGCGGGACAGACTGAAGTACCGGTGAAAGCGAACCTCATCCATACGTAGCTCCTGGAGCAAATGGTTAAACTCCCCAGACTAAGAACGCATCCGTAGAATAGGGTGTATCCGCAAACGGCGCTGATGTTGCCGAAGTCAACGCTGTCTAGGTTTATTTAGCAAATAAAGCCAAGCCACTCTCTCAATACTATCGGCCATAGTTCAGAATGTACAGCAACAGAAGAAGCCCCGCCCATGCGCTGTTTTTTCTCAGAAGTGGCAGACTTTGCAAGCTTCAACATAGAAGCATCAAACTAGATTCTTTGTGAGCTTTGTCTGACGCTGACAAAGCTCTTGGTCCGAATGCACCATTACGCGCTTTAAAGCTTGAAATGCAGGAAAAGTTGACGGAGCCCATGCTCACAAAGCGCAGAGACTGCGACGCTCCTCTGTCGGCCGTTTAGGGTGGTGTCAATGCACTATTAGACATGCCGGTTTTAATATTAGTAAAACCCTGTTTTACCAGCTTTGATGTCGCACACAAGGTGAGGAGCCTCCTCTGCTATTTTGGAAATAAGAGTCGATCAATAATAATTCTGAACGCTGTTCTTACATTTTCTTATGTTATGCTTGTTGTCCAAATATTGGCAGGTAAAAGCTTTACAAAAACCAGAGGGGTATTCAAAAACTTTTTATCAAAAGCCAGGCTTACTTTCACATTCGCTGCATAATTTCAAAAAATTCTGTTCCACAAACAAGACTAACCTAAAGCGCCGTTCATTCACCATGGCAACATATATGCTATTGGACAAGCGTGCTATGTTTATCATATTTTAATGAACAGGATTAGACGATTCATGTGATGTCACACTGTGGGGCTGGTATTGTGCTGCTGTGCTCCCTCACCACACCTACCCTCCAATATAAACTTATTACAATGGTTGTAGTAGCTGCAGTTTCCTTTTTTGTAGTTAAATTATGCAACAAAAGGTATGTTTTGTCTTTTGAAATGTAGTTGTGATTAGATTTTATTTTCGTCATTTTGAGAAAATCGTTCTAGTTAATATTGCCTTGCTGCCATAACCTTTTTTTTCCTCCCATGTTGCTCCTGACAACAAGCCTTGTTAATAATTACAAATAAATAAAAAAATTTCTAATGGTGCATTCACACCACACAGTTGGTCTGTGTCAGGCAACGCATGCAAAGGATGAAATTTGACGTATGTACTTTTTGGCTTTCATAGCCTGCTTCTGAGGAAAAAACAACGAGTGGGCGGGGCTTCCTCTTTTGTACGTTCTGAACTACGCTGGATCGTAACTAGAAAGTGGCACCTAATTTTACGACCCCTTAGGCCGCATCAGAGCTTAAATCTCCTACGAGGACACCAACTACAGGTTCTCTGTTCCTACTTAGGAGCACCTGTCCATCTGACTTCGGTAAGTTTTATTTCTGATGAAATCGGCATTGTTGAAACGGTTTTCACTGGACCCACGCTTCATTCAAGATACGTGCATAGTGACATAACTACAGTGAGACGCTCTGATTGGTTGCCGTACTGCGTTGACTGCATTGGGTCCGTCAAAAGCTAAACTTGCTGAAATTCTCCGTTGCCGTATGTAATGCAAGTGAAGTTGACGGAGCCAACGTACACAACGCACCGCAGAGACTCTGACGGACCTCTGACGTACTCTACCATAGACTTTACATGTAATCTTGCCGCAACGGATGCTGACGCAGGGGTTGGTCTGAATGTAGCATAAGATCAACATCCTGTCCAGCCTAAATTTTACAATAGCCACAGCGTACCTTGCAACTGGTAACAAAATACGTGTGTAAAAGAAATAATGTATAAATGTCACTTTACATTTGGAAAGTATGAAACTTTTTGCATCCTTACTTAAATCATTTTCTGTCACATGTTATATTCTGGTTTTAGGAATTCACAACTGACTCCAGATTATCTTGCTCTACCTGAAGAGGTAATTGGATTCATTAACATGAATTTGGAAGTATAACTTCCAAACTGTTTCTCAGTGCTCACTGTGTCGCACTACAGACAATCATTGAAGCAACACCACCTAATTCTTATTATTGCACAATGCAGCCTAAAGATCTTTATTATACAGCTGGTGTTCCTCTTATTGGTTATGATGTAATTGTGATGCTCATAGGCTGCATTAGTAAGTCTTTCTCAGCCTGGGAGAAGAATGCAGCCCTTTCCTTTACTCACATCACTTATCTAGCATCAATCGACAGGTTAGGCTTTTAATGTAGTTGGACACCCATTAGCCTGGGTTGTTAAGCCTCACTTTAATTAGCAGGGATTGAATCTACCTGAGCTTTGTTTGTTGGAACTGAATAAGTCTGGTGTGAGCCGTTAACGCTAAGTCAAGCAAGGATATTTCAAATAAGCCTTGATTTTTTGGGGGCTCTTGATGGAACAGCCCCCTGCGATCGGAAATTTGTCACAAAATGTTGCTTAGTCTTTACAGCAAAAGGTTATTGAATCACCTGCTAGTTTTGCTTGGTTTCAAAAGAGCCACACACTTAATGTAGAAAAGAAAAGAAAAAACATTGCATTTTCTTTTTTTCAGTGGGTGGCCAGAGTAATAACTCAGATAAAATATTTTCAATCTACCAAGCCATACACTTTACAATGTAAATTTTAATTTCATGTAAGCAGATGGGTTACTCTCAGTAAGGCCAGAGATTCCAATCTGTTAATTTTTCCTTAATCGTCAGGTTAATAAAAATTTAAGCAAATAAAAAAAAAACAATAAATAGAATAGAATCTGCCATTTTTCTTGTCCCTTAAATGCAGCAAAGCAAAGAACTTAAATAGTCTTCAGTCTATATAGATCAACCCTAAAATCATGTTTTAAGTTTAACAGCATATTAAACAAACAAACAAACAAAAAGACCATTAGGACATAGAGTTTAATGCAGAATAGGGGCATTCTTGTTATTCCTTCATTTTTTGAGGAAGATAGTTCAAAAACCTGTTTTATAAAAAATAACCTGCAGCTGACTTTTTTAAATGTGTTAAAAGTCATTAGAAAGAAAAAAACAACGAAGTGGTTAAAATCGTTCAACCAGACTAATTTAAATCTGAAAAAGCATCGACCAAAGAATTCTGATCGGTGCATCTCCGCTTCTGTTCCATCACTCATCACTTTGGCTTTTACGGGATGCAAATCTTACTGCTCAAGTTTACGCGCCCAAAGACAATTACAATTAGATTATCTTACCTGCTAGCGTTGATGTGTGTCTGAAAGCTCGGACTTGGGAATCTGATAGTCCAGTAAGGAGGGAGATGACCGTGTCCATCATGTACTCATCATATATGATACTGTACTGACACTGACGCACTAGCACGGAAATGAATTCACAAAAGCTTGTTTTGAACTTTTTCCACTGGGGCCCGGCTATGGTTAGAGGGTAGTCGCCGCTGTCCTACAAAAGAAAAGAAAAAAAAACACCAAACATCGTTAAAAACTGTAGCGATAAGCAGTTTTCTTCTGATCATGGGAGGAGAAGGAGGGATACCACACCTCATCAAACTCCTCTGTCATTCGTCGAATGATCTCAGAGTTCTGCATATTGCGAAACATTTCTCCAGACACCACACCTGAGAAAAAAAAGACTAGTCAGAGCCCATCTATCCATGGAGTCTAAAACAGGAATGATTTAGTAGAAGTCGATTAGGTACTTAATGACTTCTGAACAGGCTTACCTTTACATCCTGAGCACTGGATGAAGAAATTGATGAGATCTAGCAGTGCAACATCTCTGTCATGTTTGTAGGACTCAATCCACTCATCCACAACAGACTGTAGATACAGTGGAACAAACACTTAGAAATCCTAAAATACAGCCCACTCAGCAATGATTCCGCAAACGTTTTTCTAATATTTTATTCTTGAAGTACTTTTTTTTTCTTACCTGCATTGCACTCCTGCCCAATTTCACGACCTCAAACAGCATCATGTTCTCCATGCCGTTCTCCTGATGGTGGCCATTTATGCGCCCCGCGCCCTTGCCACCTTTGCCTTTCTCCCCTGCCGCCTTCTTCCCTTTCTTCCCACCCTGTAGAAAGCACAGACGATCACAGAGAGCTGCGTTTACCACTCCAACTCAACGCGTCTGTTAAGATCTGTAGAAAAATGTGTTGCTGGACGACGGGTTTAAAACCGGGGGGATCTCCGTACCTTTCCTTTAGCTGAATTTCCACCTCTTCCATCAAGATCCTCAGAGAAGTCTGTGTCTGAAGAGAATCTGGTATCTGTGTCCCTGGTAGAGGCAAAAAAAGAGACACACATAATGCATTTAAATTTCAATGTTGCATGTAGGTATGGACTGGTCACAACCGGTATCAGATGATACAGATAACGGTGTTCTATAGCCTGAGGCCCTTTTGCTCGTCCACTTATTGCTGCACACTGTGGGTCAGCTTGCTGAAAGTCAGGCTCTTAAAACCAAATCAGTAGCCATTCATCCCTGATGGTAGGTTTTTGCAGCTTTAAAACAGCATTAGGCTATGTGTCTGCTTGAAATGTGTGTGTAAATACTGTGGCGTTTGCTTATTTAGTGTGAATCTTATACCAGCCCATGTTTAATTCTGGATAGGCGAACGGAAGACTAAAATGCATGAAAAGCAGCGACTTACTGAGGGTAGGCGAACTCTGGTGGTATCTCTGGTGCTGCTATCATTTCTGTAACATCTTCCGGTTAACGTCAACTTTACAACTGACTTAAGATTCTTCGCCGAAGACGGGACAGGGGAGGTTGCATGTAAACCTAGAAAACAGCAACAACAAAAGTGAATTACAGAGCTAGATTTGCAGTTTTGAGAAACACTTTCAATAAATGGCGTCAAATTAATACAGAAGCGTAATATGATAACAAAAATCACATCTCTGTAGAGAGCAACCGAGTCTTATGGTGGTAAGGGGGGTGGGGGGATTTCACATGGTAACAGGGGGCGGAAACAAACCCCACTGTCATGTTTGCTGTCCTCCTATTGGCTGCTCCTTCCTCACTTCCTTTGGTTTACGGAAAACGTCATGCAGGCAAGCTCAGGGGTTTCATCCTCAACAGCCAAATATGGTGCTGTCCATTCCGCCCCATACATATGTAAACCAATCAAAGGGCAGGCTCAACATCAACAGGCCACAGAGGGAGACAGCATCACACAGTTGTGGAGTGAAAAAGCCATACATATCACCTTGGAGAGCAGGCAGAAGTTTTGTTTGTTGTAATGATGCAAATAAATTAAATGTTTCCTTAGCTATAAGGGGCTTCAATTAAAACGCATAGAGAGACTAAATGTTCTGTCTTGCGAACACAAACAAACTACACTAGTGCAATTTATCGCTCTGCTAGAGGGTACAACTACAGTACAAGTGCAGGGATATTTATATTAGAAAGATTTAATGAAACTACTCTAAAAAAAACAAGTAAAAGGTCTCGATGTTCTACATATGCAAAGCTGCGGTTCTAACCAGACGTGATCATTAGAAAATAATGAATGGTCAACAGAAACATGAAAAAAAGAAAAGGACAAACTAATGAAAACATGGCGTTTGGTAGTAACGGCAACTAATCTCAAAACTGCATTTTTCTACTATTATTTATTTATTTATTTCCCCCCGAATGCAACTAATACGTGCGTATCTCCACGCTCGTGATGTGATCATACCTGACAAGTCGACACGGTTTTTATGGGTGTAGACTGAAAAAGTGGCGCCAAATCGGACGGTGCCGCTTATAAAGTTGCAACACAGAAGTAACACAGTATAATTTAGAGAGAAGCAAAGCCTTGAAGCTGGTCGGTATGAACGGAGTCTAAAAAGGATTTCAAAGAATGGCCGCCTCGGTTCCCTCCAACGACGCCGACGCAGCTGCGCTCTTCGGCGGCTCCTGTCAAAATTGACACCGGTGCGCCGCTGGTACTAGCGCCACCAGCTAAGGAACCGAGGGTCTCGGCGTCTTTTCCTCGACGTCAGCTAGTTGGGATCTGATGAACTAAGCATGCACGACTCGACAAAAAACTAACTGCTTGTCGTCGAACAAGCAAGGCAGCTAACGTTTACGAATCATTTCAGACAGATTTTCAATCTAGAGCGCCGCTCGCTACGTCTATAAGACCAGATCATAACAAAACAACGTAAGCGCTACTGTACTAGCCTAAGCTAATAAATATATATATAGCCAGTACACAATGACGCCAATCAACCATTTGTTTACAGTCATAAAATTCCGTTTTTCCCACATACCACTTAAAGACAAATATGTGCCATGGTAGGCACATATAAAAAGTCATACTGCATTTAACACGCCGAGAACTACCGCTAGTTAGCCATGTTAACAACTAGCGCTAGCCTTGCCTAAAAAAAAAAACATCACGTCCTTGCGTCCTCCATCTTGCCTCGGGAGTTTCAGTACCGTATTGCATAAGCAGCAAACACTTTGTTTATACATAAATAGCTGCTAAGTGGGTAAATAAACATAATAAAGCTTCTTTTTATGTTGCAAATTGTGTAAATTTAGCAGTTGTGACGAAAATTGACCTCGTTAGCCAGCTAGCGACCAAATTAGCTCTGTACCGCGAGCTAGCGCAGCGACTCGGTTCAAGCAGACATCCGCGCTCTGGGCTCTCCCACTGCTAGCCTGGCTAGCAAAATACAAATCAACTAAGTTCCACATAGCTCTCCGCCATTTTACAGCTAACTTACCTTGTTGTAAAATGTAGTCGGGGCACAGTCGTAACTTTTATGATTCTTAAACAGTCTCTCCCCCGATCCCGCTACAGATCTCTTTTAAATAAAGAGTTTAAAAGTCGCGGTCAGAGGCAGATTCGGACGTTCTCTCACCCCGCTCGCTCCGTAGTTCGGTTTGTTGTTTCGACGACCTAGGAGGAGGAAATCCTGGTTGAGAGCTACCACCTAGCGGCCACACTGATCCCGTTACAAACAAAGCCGATGGCCTGACACCTAGCGGTCATTTACGGGTACCGCATCTAAACGGGAAAATACACAAAGCCGAAATGTGAAAGTGGGACACAAAAAGGCTTTTTAAAATGGATTTTAGCTATCCTAAACCAGAGGTTGCACCTGTATCAGCCCTTGGCCAACAATAATTGCTAAAGACATAGGTTTTAAAGATGTACAACGTTAATGTACTATTGGTTAGGTAGTTTAGATATACAGAAAAAAAAAATTCAGTAGCTCTTTATTTTATGTAGGTTAGTCTTATAGAGAGTTGAATACATTTGCATAAATTAAGTTTGCTGACCATATAGCTACACTCCAGTTACAGTAGAAGGTCAGTTTATGCCAGTAAGCAGCTTTAATTAATTTGTTGCTCATGCTCAGACATCGGGTCCAATATCCCATGTGTTCAAATCAACAAAATATGTTCTGTATGGGATTGTATTCAGAATTCCAGCCAAAAAGGTAGTTAGGTTGGAGTAAAGGATTTAAATTTGTTGTAAAAAGACAAATACACCACAGGTCAGACTATTAAAGATTTATTTATTTATACACAAGAAACTGCAAGATGAAACTGACTAAAATCAAAACATTAAGAATGATAATCCCATCATATCCTGTGCATAAGAGCACTGGATCCGAGAGGAATGAAAGTCACAGAAACCAACATGACACACTTCAGACATTTAAACTAGGGTTAAGGTGTAGAAAATGTAGATCAAGCACACCTACAGAAAAGGGGGAGTGTTTCCCCAACATGTGTAATTTACAAGCATAAGTTGTAATGATATTAAAAATTAAGATTTGGCTACATAAAAATATTAACAGCTATTTACCATCAGTGATTGTTAAAGTATGCATTTCTTGAAATTATATAGATATATTGCAAATAATTAAAATACATTTACAACATGGAATATGTTACCTGGCATCTAATATACATGTATTGTTAAATTAAAACATTTATTTTACAAACCTCATCTATACATATTTAGGACAGCAAAGTGCTGAAGCATAGTTTTGCCATCTGTAGAAAAGAAGCATGGTTCAGAGGAAAACACACAGTCACACTGTCAGTTAAATAAAAAGGAGGGGAAAAAATGTTTTGTGCATATTACTGTATTTTGAATGCAATCTAAAAAAAATAATCCTCATTGGTGCTTACCTATCAAACCTCTGTGCTGCCTAAGTCATATTAAAACGATAAAAGCAGCATCCATGATAGACAACAGGTTAGAGCTTTCCCTTAAGCAATATAGGTTTTGATTTTTTGTGTTATAGCTCCACAGCAGATCGGACAGTTGACGAGCGATCTTGAGCACTGCTCGCAACTGACCAGATGACCGCATGGGAGGAAGACGATGCAATTATCTCTATCCATGCAGATTTTACACTGCTTTTCCCTCTCCAGCTCCCTTAGTTTCTTCAGTGGGTCCTCATCTAAAAAGGAACAGATTAAACAAACAAATATTGGACTTACTACTGTATAAAAATATACAATCAATGATTACATTCTCTGTTGTGCAAAAAAAAAAAAAAAAGTACAGAACTGTAAATAAAGGCTCACAGTTAAAGTGTGATACATTTAAAATCGTTTTTATTGACACACACCCCCATCTAGCTTTCCATTTTCCAAATAATTTTTTAGGTTTTCCAGACAAACTATACAAACAATTACCCTTTTCACTGGCTGAAAATCCATTCTGATGACTTGAAGCCTGGAAGCAAAACAAAGAAGATAAAAGTTATTTTCAGGGACCAGAAAGTTTTTTACATATGAAATGATAGAAGGGCAGTACTTTATTTTATTTTTTGTTTGGATAGAACCAATGCCAAGCTTTTACACATGGATGGTTGTGTGCAGGAAGAAACTTAAATTGCTGATTTTTGGAAAAACAAGGTGCTCCAATAGCTGGGACTGATAACTAACAGACATGGTTAGATATGTATAAGAACCCATACGATTTACTAAAACCAAACTAGTGCAAGTATTTACTTATTTAACTACTATCGCAAGATTCCTTGTATCTTTTATGAGTGTGCATTTATTGGTGCATTTAGACAGTATTTTAAGTTTAAGACAGTAATAATGAGTTAAATCACTTTTTTGTGGCAAATCAAAAATATTTTACATAAATTATTAGTGAAGGCTTTATTATATAGACATTCAGATTCAAAGTTTTTTTTGTGTGGAAAAGGTAATGGAAAGTAATGGCAGGAAACAAATATTTTCAGCAGCTTTTTTTTTGTTTGTTCCCCCCCCCCCAAAACTTATTCAGACATGGAAAATATTAGAATGCCATACTCTTCCAGACTGTGTCAAAACCAAAATTATTTATTTACGTATAGATGTGTGAATCTTTTAAGGAGTGTTTTTAAGTAATTAAAATAAAATAAAAGTACAAAAAATTAATGGCTAGAGCTTCACACCCTCATCTTAAAGGTTTAACCCATAATCCTCCTTTAAATAAAAGTAACGTTGGGGAGCCTGATAACAAAAAGAAAAAAACAGAAAGGAATTGGATCTATTTTGAAGTCTTTCTAGGCTCTTTTGTTACCATTTGGATTATCCGTCTCTTTGATCTGTCATCAATTTTCCTCCTGCAGCCACGTCCAGGGAGGTTGGCTACAGTCCCATGGATCGTACATTACTGAATGACATGTGCAGCTGTAGTCACAGAAACATCTAGCTGCTTGGAGATGGTCTTATAGCCTTTACAGTTAACATGCTTGTCTATGATTTTCTTTCTCATCTCCTGAGACAACCCTTTCCTTTGCTTCCTCTGGTTTATATTGAGTGTGGTACACACCACATTACCAAAAAACACAGTGACTACCTGGAGTCCTATATATAGGCCCACTGAGTGATTACAGGATTGTAGACACCTAGGATGCTGATTAGTGGACATACCTTGAATTAACATGTCCCTTTGGTCACATTATTTTCATTCTTTTCTAGGAGTACCATCATTTTTGTCCAGGCCTGTTCCATTCATTTATTTTTTAAATAAATCTGTTGAAGCATGGATGAAAAGCAATGTCTGACTTTCATTGGTCAACATTTATATAATTATTATTTATTATTACTTTTGTCAGATTAAAGTTATTTCTGTGACCATTATGAGTTTTTCTTTTATTTAATGAAGGGTACCAACAATTTTGTCCACGTCTGTAACCCCTCTAATGTTATGCCCAGAGGACTTGCTTTGAAATTAAATTGTTGCCTTGATAACTGTCCTACATAAACTTAGATCAAGCTATGCTTTATAATTTGTGACATTACAATATGCAACAGTACATATTAGTTAATTTTTTTAACTTTAAAGCATATTCAATATTTATTCCGCTATGGCGAGGCTTTCATGAAAGGAGTAGCTTTCTACAGAAACATACGGTGCCCAACACGCACTAAAAGTACAAATTTGTCCTCTGAATATTTGTGAATTTCTCTTAATCCTAAATGGGTGTATGTGTGCATAAAACACACAAGGCATTCAATTAGGGGATTAGATATTCGTCTTTGGGTAATTTAGTAATTGTTTTTGATGAATGCTGGAAACACATGTAACAAAAACAATGAAAACGCACACAAATTTATGACATCTCTAAAAAAAAAAAAAAACACTAAAACCATATTTGTTTGAAATATATATGTAGATTAAGAGGCCATAAAGTTTTAAAAAAATGCGTATAATTGAAGTGCATTATGAATGGCTGCCCCGCTACTGATAAAGAAATCACGCCATTTGGGGGGAAAAGGTAAGAACTACAATTTGAGTTTCTGACAAAAAGAACAAGAGCAGAGTAAAAAATATAATATAAAAATAAAAAACGCACAGAAAATATCGCATGAACAATTAAAAGTTAAAAACATAAAAAGGTTAGTGTTTATTTCACGTCAAATAATCAGATATAAAATAATTTTATTGTTTCAGACAACAATACTCACATCACTACTTTGCTGGGGTCCTCGTAGCTGAATGCTGTTGACAAATGCTTTTCCCTTTTCTTGTAGCACGAAGCTACATCTAATCAAAAAAGGAAAACATATAAGCACAAATAGAAAGACGGCAGGAAAAGTATCACTGTGGATTTTTTTTAAAAAAAGGATGTTTCCCCTTACCCAGGAAAGTTTTTAGCATGTTCCTCCCAGGGGTCTTCCTCAGGCTCCCAGTCTTTTAAGCCTCCACCACACCGGAAGCATAACACCTTGTCTTCTTGCCCTAAACAGACACAATTCAAACCCTTTTATATTAAAGCTATATGGAATCATTCCTTCACTCTGTTCCCGTTTGTTCTGTAACTGAGCTCTACCTGTGCTGTAGAAACCGGCCCTCGCCAGCCTCTCGTGGTTGACAGGGTGCTGAACACCTGCAAAGCTACTGAGCCTCCCCTCAAAAGTCTCCATATCCCGCTCGACGTTCACGTTTCGAGCGCTGACCACCTCCTCTGTCGGCCTGTCCCCATTGTCCAGGAGCGGGACGTTCCCTACGTCGTGGCCAAGGATGAAAAAGCAGTTGGGATAGTGTCTGGAGTGTTCGTTCCAAGGGTCGTCTCCATTTTCCCAGTCGCTCAGCTTGCCGCCACAGCAGAAGCACTGCACCCGGTCGCTCTGTCCAGAGTAGTAGAAGCCGGCTTGAGCCAGATCTCTGGCTCTTACGGGGGCACTAAGGGGCCACAAAGAAAACGTCTGAAGGCGGGCTTGTTCGCTCCTCATGTGAGGGACCTTAGGATAGGGGGTCTGATCTACTACTTCTCCAGTGGACAAACGATACTGCATGTCTTCTGCGACTTCGTCATAAGTGGAAGTATCAATGAGGGGGGTACCGTAAGCTGGCTTCAAGCCGGTTCGGTGGGTGCACATGAGGAACCGACATGATGGAGAAACCTGTAACAGAAGGAAACGTATAATTAGGGCAATTATAACAACAACAAATAAGTATATTTTTCATTTAAACCAATAAATAACAACCTCCTTGTGCCTTTGTACAGGCGTGTCTCCACTATGCCAGTTGTCCACAGTCTGACTGCAGCTGAAACATTGGACACGGTCTGCGGTGCCGGTGAAGTAGAAGCCTGCCCTTGCCAGTCTTTCAGGCGGTACTTTCTGAGCCAGGGTGGAGCCCTGGAAGGACTCCACGCGATTGTTCAACCGTGAGAAATCCATACTGCAGTCCATTTCCAAACCGCCATTTTCCCCTAGCTCAGACATAATTGGGCAAAGAACTCGTTGGGTGGGGAAATTTAGAGGGTACGCTATCTGAGGAGGAAACAGAAAGTGATTCAAGTTAGGCAATTTACTAAAACCTTTTTTTTAACGATACAATTAGATCTAAAGCAGACACCAAACAAATGATACGCAAATGAAAGTTATGAAACGGGCTCTTTAAGAGAAGCAGACAAGCAGTTATCACATGTAGGTGCTGAGGAGATCATGTGAGGGATCGGCACACTACAGGGAGAACATTCCATGCTTCCATTTCAAAGCGGAAACAATGCATTCTCTGATCTGGTGATTCAGATCAGAGGGGGGGACCTAAACAGTTTGTTTCCCAGGAACGTAGATCATCCAAATAACAAACATGCATGGACAAAATGTACACATGCCATTCCTCCCACTCAGGAATTAGTATGCACGTTAGGAATTCGTATTATTCCAATTATACAATCAGGGTGGACGTTTTTGCAGCTACTTTGTTTTCCTAAGTGCGCATTACACATTGCCATGCCTTTAGCAATAGCACGATACGAAGGTCAGATCTATTAATTATTCAATACGAAGCATTGATCAGTCTGCTCTTGGTGCAAAGCGCCTTTAAGAGACCTGCGTGTTTACTTTGGCAGCAGCTGCTTGATTTGATCTTTGCACTGCGTGCGTGTCGAAATTCCACTTCAGAAGCCGTGATCCGATCAGGAAGCAGCCTTGGCAACACAGATTAATACCTCACGTCTCTTGTCCCCACCTCCGCTTTGCTAAAACTGAAAGACTTTCAAAAAGGTACTTTACCGCCACGTGGTAGTAGATTCACGCTCTACTTTACATGTACGCGTATAGATAGAATGGATATCGACGAAAAAACTGCGTTCATTGCAGATACGATGAATACCAACCTCATTATTTTCACCTCAATCCCTTTCAAGGGGATTCAAGGGGACAACGTGAAATTAAGTAGGGTGTAATCTTAAATGTGTTCATAAAACCGTATTGAACAGAAGTTGTAATTGGGGTTTTAACCATGGCTCCTGTTTCTCATATTATCTTTAAAAACCGGACTGACAACCGCGGCTACAACCGTTTGCTAGCTAGATTAGCCCAATGCTACGTAACGCAGCTACGCAGTTCAGCATCGGTAGGAAAATCTCAATATCTACCTTTTCACGCCTTTAGGACGGCTCCGTAGTTTCTAGCTTCACTCGGTCCTGATACTGTATTCAATGACAGCTGAGTACAACGACTGCTTGAGCTTTTAAAGCTCCGCTGGTTTTTGAGGAAGTAACGAGGGGAGTAGTTCTCTTTCCTTCTGCGGAGCGGACGTGACGTCATGAAAATCTCAGCCAGTCACTTTTTCAGAACATTAGACTAGCCTGTGAGACCAGTTTTTTACTCTAGTGTTATGGCTTGTGTACCTTAGAGAAAAACTGCTGGCTTTAAGGGACAGACAGCTACACAAGGGCAACAACACGTTATTTTGAATTTTCCTAGCAGTGCCATTTCCAATTAAATAGAAAGGGAAAATGACTCGAAGGAAAAAGTGTGACTGACAAGTGTACAAGAGGGAAAAACCGCACCCTTGAGAAAAGTCTAAAACAAAGCTTATCTGGGAGATTTTAGGCAATTTGCAAGAAAGGGATAGCTGTTATCAGTGTTTTACTAGCCACCACACTCATGGGCTCGACTGTCACGCCTGAACCAGATACAATGCCAGAACTATCTTACCTAGGCAACGTGCTATTATCAAATTAAGGTAGATTTACAGTTTTATTACAAAATCAAGGACTTAGTCTGGAGGAAAAGTGGAGAGGGACAGAATCCAATCTGCTTGATGTCCAGTGTGAAGTTACTAGAGTGTGATGATTTAGAAAGGCATGCCAACGGCTGGCGTTGGTCCACTGTGTTGTATCAAGTCCAAAGTCAGTGCTGCCATCAACCATGGCATTTTAGACCACTTCATGTTGTCAGATTTTGGCTATGTTTATGGAGATGTCCTTTTCCAGCAGGACTTTACCAAAAATCCCAACAAATGGTCAAAATGACCACTGTGCTGATGTTTGTGCTTGATTGGCCAATAAGCCCTCCTGAACTGAACGTCATAGAGAATTTAGGAAGCATTGCCAATGAGGAAGATGAGAGACACCAGCAGAGAAGTTGAAGGCTGCTGTTAAAACAACGTAATAGATATGATCAAAGATCATATCTATTACGTTAAACTTACATTAATTTGGCCATACCAGCCAATAACATTGGATTTTTCATCATTTTGCACTTCAGAACACAGCATCAATTTCGTCACATATAAGAGGGCAAAAACAGTTTCACAACACATGTGTGTTACTGAAGATAAACTGCCGGTCTGGACATGACATTCATTATATTTTGCATCTTAAATTAAAAACAAATGATCTCTTTATCTGCAAAGGCGTTGTGGTAACAAAAAACAGTAATCCAACTTCATGTTGTTGCTGTGCGCTTTGCCTACTTAATATGAAAGCGTTGGCCTTTCTTTGAATGGTGGTTCTGTAGGAGGATTATAGGCAGCTAATATCTGACCTGCATTGGCTCACTCTCTTGGCATCTTTTCTTAGTATGAATCCCGATCAGTTTGTCCCAGAAGCACAAGCTAGCAAGGGGCCAAAACCAAAGTCAAATTTCAGAAAGATCATAACCATTTTTGCAGTCTATAAACTGTTTGTGATCAGTGTATATGTGTAATATACGTAATTTCTCGGTAAATGAATGTAAAACGCAGAAATAGTATGGCAATTTAAGTGAATGCTATTTGATAAATGATTTACTAATGGATTAATATAAAATCCAAGAAATCATTTGAACGGAAGCACTTAATGTTTTGTTCTAGCGTGTCTTTTATATAGGAATATTATTAATGTCACACTGCCACCAACCTCTATTTAAAAAAACAAACTAAAAAACATTGTATTTTGTGTAAATAACCACATACAGTGTTAATAAAAAAAATGGTTTCCATAAACCGCTATGATGATTTCAATATTTGGGTTGCTGTAAGACTTTAAAAACATGACGTTGGCTCCTGTTGGACTTGTTATATTTAAGCTCCAGGACCAAATAATATTGACTTTATATTGAACACAGACGACCAAAAAGTTATCTCATTTTATTAGAAGCTCATGTCAAAAATTTTAAATGATTTATTTAACATAATTTTACACTCAAATTTGTGCCAAAAGACAAACTGTGCACTGAAACTTTAACTGAACTTTCAGTGTTGGCTTCAGATAAAAGCAGAACTGTTAGATGGCATTACATTTTGTTCCTCCTCCAAAAACTGATAACTCTTAATAAAATAATTGACCTAAGTTACATTGATTCTTTTCAGTACAAATACATCCACCTTTTTTTTATTTCAAACAGTAGCTGCAGATGAGGAACGAATAGAAATCTCTTGCCCTCTGTAAAACCAGCGTGTGCATGAGGGGAACTTAGTTTCAGTCAAAGAACATTCACAGCATACTTGACACTTGTTGTACAGTGATAGTGATGTTGAAATCGATGAGAAACACCAACCTTGTTACCAGCTAAATGTCATTCATAGATTATGTCCCAACCCTACTATTTAAACAAGTGTTTAATGCTTCTAAGTTACTCTTGCTGCTTTCAGTTATGCAACAGCTTTGGTGAAGATTTTTTATGTTAATATTAGAGAGAATTTGAGGCAATCAGGGCACATTCCTGTAAAAGCATCAGATTCCAGAGCTGATCTTATATGCAAAAAAACAGACTGAAGAGCCTCTGACAGAACACAGAAGTTTGGAATGACTATGACAGGGATTGATACTTTTGCTATTCAGATTATATGTCCACTGTTTGCCCTAGGCACAAACTAGCACATACTTGCCAAACTTGAAACCACATGATTAGTGAGACATTCAAAAGCATTTGGTGATTGATTAAAAAACAAAGATGTTAGATAACTTTTAAATGTATTTTAGTTTAGACTCATGGATTACTGCAACGGGGTCTTTATAGGTCTACCTAAAAAGTCAAATAGACAGCTTCAGGTAGGTGTGCGTGTATGTACCTGGTTTTTCTACCCTACTTAGGAGCAGTTTTGGGATATTCATTAACCTTATTAGGACCGATGGACCTTGTTAAGACTGAAGCCTGGTCCTAAAATGGCGGACTCCCCTTTTTAGAGTTTAGAGGTTAGGTTTAGGGTTATGGTGTGAATTGAGTTTTAGTTAGTTACTTGTAGGCTTGGGTTAAGTATAGATCAGTAATGGATAGGGTTAGGAAGTGTCTGGATTAGGCATAAATCCAGTTACTAAAATCAATGGACGATGCTAATTAAATACTTTCATTTTACAGTGTTTATTTGACAAAATAACAGTCCATATCAATAACGTAAGTTAAAAAATTAAACAGTCCAGGTTCTGATGGCACTTTTGTGGTTGTTCCGTTTGAGATATATGTGGCAAAGCGCACAACAAGGACCCAGTTGTGATTCAATCCCACAACTCCCAGGTGAGAGTCATGCACGCTAACCATTCAGCCAAGGGGATATCCCTGTGGCCAAGCAGCAAAAATGCGGAATATCACAGTGGATGATTTTTAAATAATTAATTTCCATTTTATGGCATGACATAGGTATTTGATTCATCAGACAAACAGAACTCTATATTTGGTACAGAAACCATTGTTTGCAATTACAGAGATCAGACGTTTTCTGTAGTTCTTCATGAGGTTTGCACACACTGCTGCAGTCCTCCATACAGATCTTATCCAGAGTGTTCAGGATTCGGGGCAGTTGCTGGGCAACAGACTTTCAGCTCTCTCCAAAGATTTTCTAAAGGATTCAGGTCTGGAGACTGGCTAGGCCACTCCAGGACCTTGACATGCTTCCTACGGAGCCACTCCATAGTTGGCTTTCCTATGTGTTTCTGGTTGTTGTCATGTTGGAAGCCCCAGCCACAACCCATCTTCAATGCTCTTACCCAGGATACGATACATGGCTCCATCCATACTCCCCTCAGTTGGGATGGTGTTCTTGGGCTTGTACACATCATCCTTCTTTCTCCAAAGGCAAGTGGAGCTTAGACCAAAAAGTTCCCATTTTGTCTCATCAGACCACATGACCTTCTCCTATACCTCCTCTGGATCATCCAGAGGAGGTATAGGAGAAGGTGGCAAACTTCAGACAGGCCTTGACATGCACTGGCTTGAGCAGGGGGACCTTGTGTCAACTGGAGGATTTTAATCCATGACGGCGGAGTGTGTTATTGATTGTTTTTTTTGAGACAGTGGTCCCACCTCTTTTCAGGTCATTGATCAGGTCCTGCCGTGTAGCACTGGGCTCATGCCTCACTGTCCTCATGATCATCGATTCCCCACGAGGAGACATCTTGCATGGCGCTCCAGACCAAGGGAGATTGACCGTCGTCTTTAACTTCTTCCGTTTTCTAATTATTGCATCAACAGTTGTTGTCATCTCACCAAGCTGCTTGCCTATTGTCCTGTAACCCATCCCAGCCTTGTGCAGCTCTACAACTTTATCCCTGATGTCCTTGCAGAGCTCTCTGGTCTTCTTTTCCTGGTGTCCTTCAAAAGCTCTTTGGTCTTGGCCATAGTGGAGTTTGGAGTCTGACTGTTTGAGGCTGTGGACAGGTGTCTTTTATACAGATAACGAGTTCAAACAGGTGCCATTAATACAGGTAACGAGTGGAGGAAAGAAGAGCTTCTTAAAGAAGAAGTTACAGGTCTGTGAGAGCCAGAGATCTTCCTTGTTTGAAGTGACCAAATACATATTTTCCACCATAATTTACAAATAAATTCTTTAAAAATCCTACAATGTGAATTCCTGGATTTTTTTTTCACAGTGTCTCACAGTTGAAGTGTACCTATGATGAAAATTACTGACCTCTGTCATCAATTTCAGTGGGAGAACTTGCACAATCGGTGGCTGACTAAAAACATATTTGCCCCACTGTATCTATCAGTTACACTGAGTAGCCTGCTTTTCCCTGATGCCCTTTGAGGCGGTTTCATCCGAAGGCTGACAGATGTTTTCCTTAGACCTGATACCTTTTGGGTCTGATGCCGTTTTATCTGAGGTCTGATAGAGGTAGTCCTGATACCTGTGGATGTCCTAAAATTTACACAGTTGTACTTTGCTTTCTTAAGTGTTTGACGTCAACCTTGAATTTAAGAGCTGCGTTTTATGTTGTCGTGTGTTATGTTTACACCCATTCACTCTTAAACTTAGGACTCTACTGTATAATAAACCTAAAGTAGTACCTTCAGCAAAAGCTATGGCAGATACACAAGCACAGAGCCATGTGTGACTCCATAAAACTTGGGATTATATTTTAATCAAAACACTGAGGATGAAAGCACCCTCAAAAATCACAAAGTTGTTTATTTTTTGTTGATGGAAATTTATTTCAACCACATTTTATCACCACTTCATATTTCATTTTTGCCATTTCTGTACATCAACTTTTTATACAAAACTGTACTGCCGGAAAAACTGCGCTTACGTTTTCCACCAGGCATATGAGCCTCCGAGCCCCAATAGGAGGTTCGGATCAACTCCGAAACAGTCTGACCCTTCTCTTCTACACCAATGCCTCTTTTACATGTCGCCGATCACATCAAATGACAGGCCTGGTCAAGAAGGGCTGAGTGAGACGACAGTTTTCATCAGGATGCGACGGTAGTGGTTTGAATCAACCCACGGCCGACGAGTCAGTGAAAGCGTCACCCCTCCACGATCCGACGGAGTATGTTCCCCAAGCCCCCCTTGGCCATCTGGAGGGGGGTCTTCTCCTCCTTGTTCTCGATGTAAATGCTGGCACCATGTTCCACCAGCAACTTGGCTGCCTCCACGCGCTCCTCATCACACGCAAGATGGCTGTCAAAGAAAAGGGAAAGAAGAAAACTTTTATGGTGCTAAAAAGTTTGAATACAATTTGGTGTTGGTTTTGGTTTCAGTTTTTTTCCTTTCTTCAAATTCCACAGTCGAGTAACAAAAAACTAAAAAAAACCTGATGACGTATTGAGAGTAAGCATTCCCAAATTATCTGGCTAAATTGCGTCACAAAGGGGAAGTGCAAAAGCAGTCACCATGTTATGGCTTCCACTTTTAATTAATGCCACCAGTAACAAAAGACTTGACGAATACACCGGCACACGTACAGTGCTGTGTTGCCCTGCGAGTCCTGGATGTTGGTTGAGGCACTCTGCTTGAGAAGCAGCTGGATGAGACGGTAGTTGCCTTTGGCCGACGCTCTGTGCAGCGGAGTGGAGTCCAGCTTGTCCGTAGCATTGGGGTCTGCTCCATTTTCCAGCAAGAGTAAAGCGATCTGCAAACAGGGGACAAGATTGTCTTGTAGGCCAGTCGTGGGTAACCCCATTTAAAACTTTGTTACTTCCCTTTCACATGCAATGCTTGTTGCCACTTTCTATTGGAAATCTTAACCAATGTGTAGGATGTGAGAGCAAAACTAGAGTGTGGTGTGACAGAGACCAGTGGGCAACCATGTCATTACTTTCTCACAGGTACAAACATTTTTAAAAGTGTGTGGGGGGGTGTACCCTATGGACTAGGGATGCAACGATACCACTTTTTTCAGACAGATACTGATAATTTACTTGTCGATACCGAGAACCAAAGCCAACTGCACTGATTTGGAAGATGAGTTCTAGTTTTTATCTTCTTGTTACAAGAAATGATGGCAAATTAGATTAATAAATATATATATATATATATATATCAATAAAAATTAACACAAAACTAAAATCTCAAGTGAGAAATAAAGGTTTTCTGTGAAATTATTGCAGAGTTTCCACATTTTAAGAATCGGTTCATGGTATCTATTAAGCAGCCAATAGGAGAACGTCAGAATGGTATCGGTCCCAATACTTGATACCAGAATCAATGCATCGTCACTAATTTATTCATGCAGATCAATGAACTTCTACTCTTTTTATTTTTTCTTGGGGGGGGATGCCTGGGAATTTTGTTTGGAACTAGAACGCAAAATCAACTGCAAGTCTGTAAGGTATGTCTTCACCTTACGTTAAGTTGGAATTATGGAAACTGTCCGTGAAAAACAGTTTTCAGGTTCTGAAGAACAGATTTCCTCTGGGTCTGGACTTCGACGAGTCCACATGAATATATTTCGATCTAAATTCTAAACTATTTTAGTGTCTGTAGGTTAGGAACTTTTCTGGCCCATTTCAAGAATCGCCCCCTTACGTAGCACAGCCCACCATATCATGATGCTGCCACCACTACATCTCACACAGTGTATGTATATGCACATTTAATTTGAGCTGAGGTGATAATTGAGCCAACATGCTAACCAGAAAGGGAGCAGCATAACACATTTTGTACGTACTGTACTGTTCGACAGTTAGTATTGTTGCTGCTGTTTTGTTATTCCAGATTCCGCAACGTTGTCACTTCCGGGAGGGGGAATGGCGCCTATCCTGGGAATAGGTCAACTTACCTGAGATGTCTTTAATATACAGAGAACATTTTTCTGGGTGTCTTAGCTCAATTAGGAGTAGGCCAGTTCTGTTTAACTTCACCTAGAGATGCGTTTCCAAAGTTTCAAATAAGTCGAAGATTTTTTTTTCTTTTTCTCTTACTGCATGTAAACCCCCTGAATGTGGGGATTGTGTTTTCACGATGATGTGAAGTGTAAGTTTTCCACCAAACACAGCATTTTACAAGTAAGCCAAAAACCACCTGATCAGAGCACTTCCGTCCACTGGTTCCTCTAAATGGTAACAGGACTTACAACGGCTTTTTTTCCTAGTGTCATACTTGTTTAAAAGGAAATTCATTATCAAGAGCACAACTAATAGACCTGGTTGGAAAGGCTGGTCATGAATTGGTAGCCTTTGATTTCCAGATGAACCAGATCATGTCTTAAAGATGATCTCCTAATGGTTTGCATTTTCTAATATTTCTTAGAACCCAAGCAATGCTATTTTAACTTGGTTTTTTAATATTTTCTTGAAAATAATTCTGTGCCTTACTTTCACCATACGCTGATTGGTTGTATTAGTTAGGAACGATCAGAGCTTTTCAAGGAATATTTTATCTGATCCAAATTCAAACATGTAGGGGCGGGGGAAAAAATAAATTCACATAAGACTCTCGATTCACAGCTTAATGATTTTAAATTGATTAAAAAAATTTTTTTTTTTTAAATCGATTTTTAGATTATTTTTTTTTTACATGCAGCCGGCTTGGAAAAAAGTTTAAGATCACCTTATTATAAAGTATATTTAGGTATGTAGCAGTTAACGTCAGAGAGCCTTTACTTTTCATCCATTCTGTTGTAAATGTTTAAGATGTGGGAAGTAGAAAATTCAGAAAATTATATATCTTTTCAAAACAATAGTGAATTAAAATTCTGCAATGTTGAAGAATCTTAATTGAAATTTAATCGGCACTTACAAAAAAAATCATAAAAGAACTGAATGGGGGGAAAAGCATATCGTCTCAGCCCTACAAATTGGCACTTTTTTTTTTACTAATAGTATTGATTGTGAATCGAATCGTCAATTGGAATTGAATCGTGAGTCGTTGTTAGATTCACATCCCTACAAACAAGAGTGACTATGTTTCTATTGCCTCGGCTTCTTTACATTGACTTTACAGCAGCTTTTACCACCACTCCTAACATTTTCCGGACTTTTAGGAAATCCAGCTCGATCTTTCAAACTAATTGCTTTTACATTAATACCTACAGAAAGCAGAATTTTTCTTATGACACTCCTTAAGTTGCACCAACAGTAAAGATTACATGTCTTTATGCGTGCACTGCAAAATCCCACACACTACAGATTACAAAGGTGTGGTGGAGGAGGCCACCTATACTGGACTGCCTGCATTCTTAACCTATACTTATTAAAAGGCTGCTTAGATCATTTTCAAAGGAAAAATACTCTAGTAACAAACACATACAGTTTCTTAAGGCATGAGTTCAACAGAACTTTTCTCAATTCCAACATGATTCAGGACTCTAAGTGTTGTAAGATGCAGCAGCATGATTATTCTCCCACTTTCTTAAGACTGACTTTTGAGAACTTAGTCTAAATCTTTTGATGTTCTTCACCACGTTATTCTTATATATTATCTCTCGTTTTGGATGTTGTGCAGCTGGAGGGATAGTTGTTATGGCTGATCGATAAATCAATTTTATCGATTAATAATTTTTTTTTGTTTATGAAGTTTTCATTTGTGGAAAATATATATTTTTTTACCTATACAATACTTTGACTTGAGATTTAACTCTTAGAGTAATGTCAACCCGGAAGCACCGATACAGATACTGGTATCGGGGCCGATACTGTTCCGTTGTCCTCATATACAGTATGTATCTTACAATCTGGAAACTCTGCAAAAACTTCATAGAAAATGTTTATTTTTCACTTGAAATTTTTGTTTTGTGGTCACTTTAAAAAGTTTTTTTTTATAATTCACCACCGTTTTTTGTAACAAGCAGAGAGGAAAATAAAATAATTTTTCTAATTCATTGCATTTTTTGTGTGGTAGAGGTATCGGCATTGGTACTCGGTATCGGCGAGCACTCAGATCCGAATATCGGTATTGTATTGGTTAAAAAAAAAAAAAAAAAAAGATACTGTTGCATCCCAAATTTCTAATCCATGTTTGTTTCTACTTTTTTACTGACAGAAAACCGTTGTTTGTAAAACTCAATTCGGCTGATTAGTATTTGAAAAGCTCTAATAACCAATGAACTATAACCCCATTCGGCTGATTAGTATTTGAAAAGCTCTAATAACCAATGAACTATAACCCCATTCGGCTGATTAGTATTTGAAAAGCTCTAATAACCAATGAACTATAACCCCAATCATAGATGAGTTGAAAAAGAGACTTCATAGATGCAAAGCAGAACCAAAGAGCAGAAAGAGCGAGAGAGAAAGAGGAATTTCAAACAATGTCCGCCATCCTCTGCCTGGCTTTCAAACCATACAAGGGATTAAAGAAGTGTGTCAAAAGCAAATAAAGTGGATTAACAGTGCTTGTCAAAAGCTGAACGGGGCGTTCGAGGACAGATTCCTGTGAAATATTGTCTCTATTGCCAAGGAATTGAGGTGTTGGCATATCATGAAATTATCATACAGCAACAGTCTTCAGTCGGAGGCTTATTCAGAATCATTGCAAGAATAACCGATACTGGAGATTCATTTTTGTCTACAACGTCACCATCCACAACAACTCTTTAAAGATTCTTGGATGACAAGAGTTGCGACATTTAATTTCTCTTCTGGATGAATACAGTATTTAAGTATTTGAATGAATTTCCTTCACATCCTGATTCCGGCTTGTAGTTAATAAGAACTGGTGCAGGGAGACCTGTATCAGACAAAGCTGTACACTCACTCTAGCAATAAACTGATTAATGCAACGACTAATATCATCATTTCTGATCCAACCCAGAGGTATTATTAGGATCCTGAAACATTAGTGACTTTTAGCCTAGCCCAATAATAGTTGAAATTTAAAATACAAACACCGACGCTTTTAAATAACTTTTGTGTGTGTTATTTCTTCTTGAATGGCGCCCATGTAAAGGACTACAAACATGCTTGTCATTTGCTGAAGTTAATTATTTGAGTGTTTAATGTTATTTTTTTTTACTCTGCTAAAGATTACAGTAGATAAAGTAAGTGGTGTACATTTTATGTTCGGAATGATGTGTTCCCCTTTTATTACGCCAATAAGAGGACACATTTTTTAAGTAAACAAAATCTGACTTGATTTTGCCAAGAAGTCCTGCCAAATTGTTATTTTGTCAAAGTTTTGCTTTTATTTATATTCTATATTTTATCTATATTCTACACATGAATGTATTAAAACATTAATACATTCTACATCTTTAATCAGATTTTAGTTTATGTAACATTTATGATTATTTTTATTAGGTTAGTCTTTGGGGTTTTTAGTTTTTTCCATGTTTATCAAGCTTTTTAAGCCCCGATCATTGGTTCTCTTCTTTGATTTATTTTTGTTCCTATTGTTAAAGCACACCCTGCCCGATACGGTCTTTGGATACCAATCAATTGATTTTATATTTTAGTAAATACATGACTTAAAGATGTTATAAATCTTTAAAAAATAATTATTGCTTCATTTCTGTAGCATTTGTCTCAATAGATCTTATTTGGCCTTTTTTCCCCCATTCATCTGCTCTAACAGAACACATTTTCACAGCTTTTATAAAGACAAAAAAAGTTCGAACCACCCAGTTAATCTGGATAAAATCTATCCAACCAGAATCTGTGGAGGACGCAGCTTAGCTCTGCCATTACTGCTTCTTCTGCTGAAATCTCACCCGCACCTCTCTGACGAAAAAACTAAACAAACATATACTAGGAGCGGCATGATGACAGAGATGACACACTGAGAACAATCAGTGGGCGTTAATCATCCTACTGCATTGCTGTGTCAGCGTTCCCTTTTTTTTTTTTAATAAGTAGAAAATCCTTTAGAGACGCGATACTCATAATATTCCATTTATTTTTAGTTCAAAATGCAGATTTTTTTCATAAATATGACATTTCTTTCAGATCCGAGGCTACCAAAAAAATAAATTAAATAAATAAAAAAATACATTCGGGGCTAAGATGCCCTAAGCTAACTGGTATGAACCTTTGGGGGAAAAAACGAGCAGAAGGATATTAAAGGAAATTGTTGCTGTATTTAAAAAAAAAATCCCACAGCATGGACATTGAATAAATTACACTATTGCTCTAATAAGCTATTTCTCCCCATCTATGAAGTATCTTTATTTATACTTCAAAAATGTATTCGTGCCCCTAGCTATTTTTCCGCAAACTTCATGTATTTTTATTAGGATTGCATGTGACATCAACACAAAGTATATTTAGTTGTGAACTGGAAGAAGCAGGATTTTCTAAACGTTTCACAAATACACAGCTGAAGAGCAAGACATACAGTACACCTACCGGGATGAAGGAGAACTTTAATCTTTTGGAGCTTTAGAGAGCAACAGCTCAGGCAGGGGAATCTTAACAAAACAATAGTAAAAGCACTGAATTCCTATTAAAAAGGTTACAAAAAATGTATTAGCAAACACGCTGAACAAGGAACAGTGGACAGATGACACCAAAACATAACTTTTTGCCCTATATGTCTGTTTTTGGTAGGGGTGCACCGATCCGACTTTTTCAGTTCCAATACCGATGCCTGGATTTTGTGTATCTGTCGATATCCGATACCAATCTGATACTATTATTCAATTAATAAACTGTATAACTTCCATCTTATACCTTTCTTGAAGACACTAAAGGCACCATACTTTACTAACTAAACATAACTAAGACAAAATAACAGATGTAAAATATAAAATTACAACAGAGATAAAAATTTCAAATGAAAAATGTATTGCAGATTAGGGAATTTATTGAGAATCGGTTCATTGAATCGGTTAATTTTAACCGATACTAATGCACGTACATTAGACGCATCGTGCCGATACCTGATACCAGTATCGTATCGGTCCATCGCTAGTTTTTGGTAAAGATAAAAACATCCCCATGTGGCAGCATCATGCTGCAGGGTTCTAGTTCTTCAGCAAGAAAAGGAAAGCGTGGAAGAGTTAAAAGAAAAATTGATGGATCTCGATGTAGTGCAACCTCGGAAGACAACCTGTTGGCGACTGCATAAGACCAGAAGAAGTACCCTAAACACACAGACAGAGCTACAACTTGAAAGAAAGCCCATTCGTATTAAATCCAACTAATTAATTAAATCCCAGTTTACAAATGTGTTCTAAATCTAATTGGACACAAAGTTTGTACTAGAAAGGACAATGAGACAGAAAAATCGGCCTGTGGATGATGTAAAGCTGGTAGATACTTACCCCAAGAGGCTGGAGGCTGTACATGCATGTATGCATGAAAACAAATGTATTATTTTCCCTTCCAATTTAAAATGATGACCCTACTTTACGTTGCTCCATCACATCCAAGCCTCATAAAATACAGTCAAGTTTGCAGATGTAATGTGTCAACATGGGAGAAGCCGAAGGGACATAAATACATTTGCAAGGGAGAGCTGAGTCTGGACTTTTTACAGATGTTATTACATAAAGGATACTATACCTCATATCTGTCTTTAGATGCGGCATAGTGTAGAGGGGTGCATCCATTTTGATTAACTGAGTTCAGCTGGGCTCCTTTTCCTATCAGAGATTTCACTATATCCTCTCTGCCTGCAGATGCAGCAATGTGCAGAGGAGTCCACGAGGCCTGGGGGAGTTAATAACACACAGCACGATGAAATTACCTCCACCGCATCAAAACGAAAGGTTATGACACAGAGGAAGAGTTCAGTAATGCTTCTAGCTCACATCATCCTGCAGGTTGACTTCAACTCCCAGGCTGAGCAGAAACTCCACGATGTTGGTGTGTCCGGCAGAACAAGCCCAGTGGAGAGCGCTCCTTCCGTCCTGAAACCACAGATCGCTTTCATTAGCACTCTGCCTCTCAAGTCCCAAACGACGCACCGCTACAGAGTACGCGAGGAATGACGATGCTGACCTGGTCCGTTTTGCAGGCGAGTGTTTTATCGGCCAGAATGGCCTGTCTTAATTTGTCGAACTGGCCGCTGAATGCCAAACTACAGACCTCCACGTTAGACACGGAGCCCTCCATTACCCGATGTGTTTATACCTGACGGGAAACTTGCCAAAACCCTGAAGTTGTTGTGTTTGAAACGCCGCAGTGACTCAGGAAATTCTGGGTTTTACATCCGTGTGTGGGTTCATATCTGTCCCTTCAAAATTAAAGCCTGAAACTGCTTTTTGGCTCCTTACTGAATTTCTACACACATTTCGTTTTATTATTGGGGCATATATAATGTATGAGTTAGGCTACTATTATCTTTTTCTTTCTAAAACAGCAGTTTATTGATAGAAATGGTAATAATTGGACCAGGAAGGCCTCCACAGGCATTTGTGAGGTGTGGCCAGATAATAATCTTGGACACAAAAACGCAAAAAACATAATAAACGAATTTTACTATAGTATAGGCCTGTTAATGAAGTTAAAAAGGACTTTTCAAAGCTAACTAAGCATTTTCTATAAACATTTAATGTTCAATAGATTCATTTTCAAAACTTAGGTAATTTGGGGGACGATAAATAAAAAACATTTTATCCTTGCCTTGACTACTGTACAGCAAAGCCGAGGGTCCCAAGCACATTGATTTGGAGATCCACAAAATGAACAGACTGAGCTGACATCCTGTATGCAGCTGTGGTCAGCAGCAAACAGAACCTCCTGAAATCTGGAGGCAAGAGAAGCATGTGTTTCAGATGGCTTTTCAACAGTGGCGGTCCTAGACCATTTGGCTTGACTGATGGCGCCCCTTGCCTATGAAAAAAAGAATTCATGTTCACAGAATTGCACATTTATTTGAATAATAATAGAATAAAAATAACAATATGACAACGTATGCAAAAGAATAAAGATGTTCAATAATAAATATAAAAAAATAAGCTTTTAACATGAACAGTAGTGCAACATCTGAGAACAAAAAGTGCACACTAAAGAATCCAAACAAAAAATAAATTAACAATAAAAAATGTAGGAAGGACCTCAACTGCTTTTCAATAAGGTATATAAGGTTATACTATTTTTATGATCAGTTATGCAGACAATCATTTACAGAATGATAATACAAATATGTGTAGGATTTTATGGTGCATCAAACAAGATTTGCTTACTAATATTTTTAGTTCTGATAACATTTTCTTGTTCCAAATTATGAATTGAGATATGGTATTTTGGTCCAGCATGTTTCCGGTAATATGGGACCATAAGATAATAAAGGCCATAAAATAAAATGCATGATTGTTGTACACCCATAAGAACTGATTAGAAATTTAAGATTAATTAATGTCAAAACAGAACCATAGAAGTGTCTTCTACAGGCACGTTTTAGGTAGATGTTGAAAAGACTTAATGATAATATCTAACAAAGAAGTTTAAGACCCTTAAGGTTACATTAAATATATATGGACAGAGACAGTCAGAGGCAATATATATATATATATATATATATATATATATATATATATATATGTATGTGTGTGTGTGTGTGGGGGGGTACTACTTCAGGAAAAACATGAAACATGTTTATAAGGACTTTAAGGACAGAAAACCCATAGCAGAATGAAAAACTATAATTAGTTACTGCCTCACTTACACCTGAAAAACTAACAGACCACACCAAAGAAATTGTCTCCCAAACTACCAAAAATATCACTTGATATCAGTTTGGTGTCGACCACAACAAAAATAATGAGCTTTACTATGAAGAAAAATGGTTTACAGTTTTTTTTTTTCAACATAACGTACAGAAACACCTAGAATAAAAAAGAAAAATGTAGGACAACTTTAGTTACTCTTTAAACCTGATCACAAAAACATCAGCTAAAGTTTTTAATCATAATATATCTAAATTGATCAAAAATTTAATTAATTTTCTAAATTAAATTGTTATTAAACTGTATCATTTGATGGCAAGGGCACGTGTGAGTGCCAGACATTCATTAAAATGGGTTCCAATGAAGGGCTCGTTTTGATATTAAATAAATAAATAAAACACTCTAATGTTAAAATATTCTGCACCTCCCCCCTCTTGGTGGCGCTACTGAATTCAGGTTTAAGCGACAGCAGGCGCGTCTTATTTTGGCAGTCACGAGTTTTGCATGGCGGAAGTAAAACATGTCAGACGCACGCGCTGTTAGCCAAATACATGGCTAAATAAATCAGAAAGAAGAAAGACATCATACGTATAAACTCTTTCGTTTTTCCCCGCTGTTTCCTTTTATTAATTAGCAGACATGGCGAGCACTCTGGTAGGTTTAATTTTAGTCTACCCGCTAGCTAGCTGTTTTCCAGCGCCTCTCCCCTATTTTAACTTTGACCAGTCAATGCTAGTGTATTGAATTCATAAATATGTTGAGTCGCTTCTTGCTGTATTTATCTTTATTCATGTCCGTCTCTATAGGATTTCCGGACCCATGCTGACCAGTCTTGCAGATACGCCGAAGAGTTTGTTAATATTTACTACGACTGTGTGGACAAGAAAAGGAGGGTGAGCTTTATGGTTCCTCTGGAGATGGGAATGTTTTACGAGGGAAAAAAAATCGTAGTTTAAAGAAAAGTTTTCGGTGATTAGTTAAAGCCTTTGTTACACGATTCCCTCAGCAGGGAGCAGTGTCGTCTTTGTTACAGATCTGTTATGACCACAAGTCCCCGGATATTATGGTGAAACCCAAACAGCAATCCACAAATGGAGGAGGGGGGCGGAGTATTATCCTTACCTAGTCACATGTTTACCTGATCATTGTGGTGTAGTGGACTAATTCGTTATGTAGAAAGATAAACAATTAAATAAGTCCATCTTTTGTTGCTACAGTTTTATTCTACAGTGAAGACATATGAAGGATATATCCTATTCTAATAAAATCCCTGGTTATGATATTCTTATTAGCCCTGCTGTCCATATTTTGTCCGACTCTCTTTTACCTCTAGGACAGCAGTTAGTAACATTTGACATGTTAGGAGCAGAGTAGATTGTTGAATCTCTCTATGATCCAGGGTTTTTGGCATCTGTGTTGTTTTCTCTCCAGTAACCCACAGGTCACGTTACATAGGATTCAGGCCTGGGGACTGAAATGGCAGTGGTAGGTTAATTTTTGTGGATAATGACCCATTAATGCGTTGACAGGGCCATGTTTTTGGATCTTTAACCTGTTGGAAAAACTTTATAATGAGATATTTTCAGTTCTGCTGATTTATTTATTTAAAATTTCCTGAAATTTCAAAAGTTAATGATTGTTTCTGTCTCTCTGATAAGTTTCCCGGAGCCCTCAGAATAGAAACAGGTTAGAAGTAGTACTTATATGACATGGTTTTCTCACAGTCATATTCTTTGTAGCGTCTGATGGATATGGCAAAAAAATAAAAATAAATAGAAGGCTCATTATGTTATATCATATTTATACTTATGAGGAAAAAGGGAGTCATGAACTACTACTTAAAAGTTCCCAGAAAGTATTCTCTTAAAATATTTCATTGTCGTTTATCTTCCTGGGAATGTTAATGGTACCTGTAATGGTGCCACTGCTCCATTTTGTTTAATGAAACGTGATTTTTTTCTTTTCTTTTTTTTCTATTCTTTTTACACTTTATAAATGCTCTTAACTGATTGGATGTGGTTTTTCCGTATTTATCAGTGCGACGTTAAATGCTTTGGCTATTTTACTCATCTTTACCAGTAAATCCAGCAGATTTGATTACCTTCATAGAAAACATTAGAAAGAGTTATTAAAAGCCTTCCTATTTGGAATGACTTATTGGTTCCTAAAAAGTTGTTTCCTCACAAAATAGATGGAATCTTGACATCGTTAATAAATATAGTGGCGGCAATATTAGCTGCACGTAGGCCAATTTTCCCCTCATTTTTATTGTGTGATTTATCATTGCTCTTATTACTCTGCCTGAGTTCTGCTGTATTGAGACATCACAAAGCAATACAACCAACCACTGTTTTATTCCTGTCTAATAGTTAGGGCTTGTGCTGGATCATTAGCAATGATCTTTTATGGGGGAAGGAGATTAGCCGCATTTACAGACCCCATCCGGCAGCGTTGAGATGATGTCGGTCCCTCCTGACTATTTACTGCCTTCCGTGTTTCAGAACCTGACCCGGCTCTACCTGGATAAAGCCACCTTAGTGTGGAACGGGAATGCCATTTCAGGACAGGACGCCCTTGGAGAGTTCTTTGAGTCGCTGCCGTCGAGCGAGTTCCAGGTTCTGACTCTGGATTGTCAGCCGGTTCATGGTCAGTAGAGGCAGGCGTAAACTTTCTGTGTCGTCACGTGTTTTAGGCTCTCACCGCCCTGCATGTTTTAGAGGTTTCTCTGCTTCAGCACAGTGGATTTTAAATGAATGCTTTTGCTGGACTACAACCACCTGAATCAGGTTAAAGCAGTTTTAGAGAAGTTTCCGCTCATCCCATTAAAACATCAAAACATTTTGAAGAACAAAGTTTTTAAATGAGCAAAAAACATTTAATATTTCTGTAAGACCAACATTAAAGCATTAAAACACCTTTCCAACATTCTCCTTTCACAGAACTAGCAACCCAAGGCCAGACCACGTTGCTGGTGGTGACCGGCGGGATCGTCAAGTTCGAAGGGAACAAACAGCGTTTCTTCAACCAGAACTTTCTCCTCACAGCTCAGGCTTCACCAAACAGCGATCAGCCGGTCTGGAAGATCGCCAGTGACTGTTTCCGATTTCAGGACTGGAATAGCTGAGCAGAGCCTTGTCTCAACATATTCTGTATTATAAACTCAAAGACTTAGCAGCAGTTTTTTTTTATGAGGCTTTTGTAGTTTTCTTTGTGTAAAATAAAAAATGTGTAAAAATTCAACCATTTTATTATGGCGAGGCATACAAGATGATAAAGGAGCAAACCTCAAAATGTTTGAAGCATTTGAAGCGACAAAGTTCTGGGAAAAGAAGCGTAAATGATTATTTTTTTACTATTGAAAATAAAAAAATATCGTCTAACCACTTAGATCGGGAAGATTTCTTTGACTGTGACTATGATATTTCTGAGTCTGCATATTATTTTGGCCATCCTTATTTGGGTGCAGCCACCGTTTGTGTAAATACAGCTTTCATCAAAACAATCTTTAGTTGGATTTACACCCAGAATATAATATTTTTTGTCATTTAAAAAATATTCACAAAGCTGCTTTTTGCTTTGGGTTTGTAAGATTGCACCCTCACGTTTTTTTTCTCTTCAGCTTTTTAAGGAACCACGTTTCCTGTTTCACTTAAATTACTCTTAAAAAAGCTGAGAGACTAAACCCAGACTTGATTGATAAAACGGGTTATTAAATTTCTTCCCTGCTTTTTAATTTTACTACCAAGTATCCTGTAATAAAAACAAAATACACAATTCCTGCCTGTAGTTATTATCATATAACCTAAGTAAAACCTACGAAGACAAATCAGATAAAATGTATATTGGTGCATAACTACTGCATAACGAAAAGTCAGACATTGATGTTATTTCCCATCAGAATGTAGGAAAAATATAATTTTGTAATGTTAAAAAAAAGAATAAATAAGGACATGACCAATTGCTGTTGGAACATCTTGGACTGATCTATTGCAGGCTGAAAAGGAGCATCTAACCCAGGTTTAAGTAATACACAGGTCAGAAGAGTACCCAAAAATTGCACACAAGTAAGAACAGCACTATTTCAACAATATTTTTACTAGAGTAAAATGTTTTTAAAAAGTAGCTGTTCAAAAAATGACTGGAGAGTAAAAACGTATTTGGTAAGTAGGTAACTGGAGTACAGAACAACATCTGATATGTTTTTAAAATTATTTCATCAGACGGACAAAGGTATAAAGTGATGGGCAAATTCTGGTATGTCCGTATCTGTTCCATTGAGAGATACTTCATAATAATATTACTCAAGTAAAAGTAAAAAGAACAGCATATCAAAACTAATGAAGGGAATTTTTTTTCCCAAAGACTTGCTCAAATAAATGTAACTAGTTACTACACACCTCTGTCTATGACTATGATACCAAGTTTTAGCTCCTGTAAAGTTTGCTGTTTTGTTATATTTCATATCGTTTATACATTATTGTGTTGAATCGTAGGTAAATATTCACAGGAATAGTCGTAGCAATAGTTTTTGGGTCTTTGTAATTTTCCGGGTGAGAGGTGAAATTCCAGGAAACGTTCAGGTTTGTTTTGCCACCAGTGCAGAGCTTGTCTAACTAGGCAGTGGGATTTTCGAGATATGTCATGTGAGTCATCAACACCAAGGCATCCTGTTCCATCCATGTTTACGGATGCTTCTCATCCAAGTGAGTGGACTTAACCCACGCAGGTTATAAACATTTCCATGACTGATGGGAAATATCCCGAAAGAAACTTCTTCCAACAATCTGGGCTTTGTTTGGCTGCTGCATATTTTCCACCATGATGTCGTCATCAGCCAAACGTCTTTACAAAACAGCTCTAAAGATCGAAATATTGTAATTTGGTAACTGGTTTAGGAAATTCTAGGAACCCACGCTCTCAAAAATAGACCGAAGCCAAACAATTATTGACACCCACAAGCATTAGGAAAACATTTGTTGATGGAGGACACAGGACATTCCAGACATCATGCCAAGGAAACTAAACATTTATTTAAATATAATTTAATTATAAAATACTAATATCTTTTTATTTATACTCATTATACAAAAGAAACATGTATAAAATAAATCTACAAAAAATAAAATGTGTTTTGGGAGGGGTACTAACTGTACAGGTACAGCCTGTTTGTTCCTGAAGAAACCTCCATACTGGCTGTTCACTTTATCTGGTTCACATAGTTTATTTAGACTAATGAAGATAGATCAAATAGAGCCTGAGTTTGGAAAAGTGCTGCAGCAGTTTCTCAGCACGCGGTTAGAATATGCATACCTGAATTTATTGAATGCTTTCACGTTATCTCAAAGCAAAGGAGAACAGGATGTTTTATGAGTAAGGCTGACACAGAGTACAAATGATTGTGAAATGAAAGCAAAATACTGTAGTAAGATTTTTTTTTATAAGTTGTGTTTTTTTAGCAAAGATAAAATATTCTTAGTCTCCCAGAGTGATTACAAAAAAATATTTTTATCAAGAGGTCTTATTGTTCCAGGGGTTGACTGTCACATGGCTTTTTGTACTTTTCATAAGACAAAATATTTAAAATAATGGTTAAGAAAAATGTATTAGGGAAATATTTTAGTGTCCCAATATATTTGCATGCATTTTGAGCATTAGAAACATTATTGGGTTAATTTTTGTGTGTGTGTTTAATATTAAATAAAATGTTTTGTCCTATGCTATGTTTTACAGCACCGTGCATTCCTTCACTTTACCACTCACCAGAATAATACATTACTTTGCTAAATTGTAGGGACTAAACACAAGGAGAATTAATTATGACTTATTTGTATACCAAATCTATTTTTTGTTGTTAAAAAAAGTAAAAAAAATTCATAACATCTTGATTTTTCAAGCAACACCCCTATTGAAATTAATAAGAACAGCCAACCACAACATGGGGCAGCATGTCTTTGATATGTAATAAACTTTTATCACAATAAATTGTAAAAATGAAAGGTGAGTTCAATTAAAGCTGACATCTTTGGTTTCATTTCATCAATGAATGTCGCTTGAATTCTGTTTCAATGAATAGCAATACATATAGCCTCCTTGGCGGAGCTACGTAAATATACCCCCAATGATGAGATTTTTTTCTTTTAAGTCTAATTTAATGGTGTTTTTATGGATATTTCCATGTTCTCTGGTGTGAATAAAAGCCCCCTGACTTGGTTTCAGTGGGAAAAAAAACCTTTCACTCTCCTTTTTCTGTTTCTTCCAGTTCAGTGCGAGAGTATCACGTATGATGTGAGGTCATTGTCGGATTGAGAGCCCCCTAACTTTACCCGCGACGGACAGCGTGGGTCGGCTTTTGGGTGGCTCCCCCTCGGCTCATGTATTTTGACACAACACTTAAAAAGCCAAACATTGGTTGAACAATTGACTTTTTACGTACAAGCCTGGGAGCTGGTGTTCTACCGTTGTGATGGTAAAGATTCTGGTTTTAAATACAACTTTGAAGCAAATCCAGTACTGTAAGGTCCATAGCTGGTGAAGTCACTGCTGAAAGTGATTCCAAAAACAAATTCCAAACATTTCTTCTTCAGCTCCTCTTCTCTTCTGGGTAAAAAAAAAATAATGTTATGTGTTATCTCCACAAATACATGTAACACGAGCATGAATAAGTTTTGCCATGCTGTGGAGTTGCTAATCGTTAGCTTCTGTAGCAGCAACTGCTCTGCTCTTTCCTGGCCACAAAAGCATTCCATTGTTCCTGTGGGCCAAGCCAGGCGGGTAAGGCCATAAATACAAACTTTCACTGTGACATTCAAAGGACTGGCTTTTTCTGACTCATTTGTTTTCTTCTCAGTTTTTTTTTTTCTATTGCTAATGCAGGGAATGGAATTTGGAGAAAATATTCATATACAGCATGCATATACAAGTCAGAGTGACCAATTACAAAAAGTGCTTATGGTAACACTAAGAACAGGCCTCTCAGTTTTCATCGCAATATCTTGAAGTTGTTTTTATCTTTTTACTCGATTACCTGTGGTGTTCTACATGACTTATGTCTTAAAGAAATTACTGTAGCCTGCATTTGTTATCTGGTATGTTGAAGCTGAAACTTTCTGACCATCTAATAAAGAAGCAATTGACAATCACAGGTGAGGTGAATCATCCATTGTTCTAAAGACGAAGACAATACTTTGGCCATGACTTTGTATAACCAGTGACATGTGGAAAAATATAACCTTCCTCACACATTGCTGGTATTTTTGACCCATTCCTCCATGCAGCTCTTCTAAAGAGCTGTGAAGTTTTGGGGCTGTCACTGGGTAACACAAACTTTCAACTCCCTCCACAGGTTATCTTTTGGATTGAGGTCTGGAGACTGGCTAGGTCAATCCAGAACCTTGAAATGCCTTTTACGTAGCCACCTCACTTCAGTTCTCTCACTGATGAATAGAGGTGTTTGTCCAAAATACATGGGCAAATTTAAAATTTACTTAATGTGGATCACGTGTCCTGTCCCTTTTGCAGAAAAGCACCCCCAAAGCATAATATTTCCACCCCCATGTTTCACAGTGGGTATGATGTACTCTGCATTCCCCCCCTCCAAACATGTCAAGTGGTGTTTATAACCAAGGGTTCTATTTTTAGTCTAATTTGACAACATTCTCCTAATTTTCCCCTCAATCATCCAGGCTTGTGTGGGTGTACAATCTTGTCTTTGGTGTCCTTAGATCTCTAGTCCTGGCTATGGTGGAGGTTGGAGTCTGATGGTTTAGCTGTAACATCCATCCTAGGGTGTTTAAAACTTATAGTGGTGTCCTTCATCTTCCGTCTTTATCCTGTCCACGATAAAGGCAACTTGGCCACATCAAATCAAAGTTATTTATATAGGACTTTAAATCAATTTAAAATCAGCCTAATGATGCTTTAATTTTTAGAAACATGTCTTACAATGAATGAATATTGGCATATTAAACAATTCCTGAATCCTTATGACCCTTTTGAGTATTCCACTTATATTTATTTGTCCCTGTTGTTCATAGACGACGAAGGTCTAAAAGATAGTATATAACTTAGTTTAAAACTTTGTAAAATTGTTTTGTTGATTTTTTAAAGAGCTACAGTGGTTTCCAAATTGGTCAGATTCACATGATACCTTAATTGAAACTTTGAAATGGCCTCTTTAAAATTATACCAGAGACAACGGTTGTAAAAAATGTATAGGGGGCCTGTAGACAAGTTTAAACCAGGATATGCACCACTGTGTAAAATGTATGTCTCTTAAGGGGGTGGGTAGCTTCATGAGGAGAAAGCTCCCACTCAGGAAGGGTTATCATAGCAAAATATTATATTCCGACATAGATCTTTAATAACTACGTTTTTTGCCGGAAAATGTATTTGTCTTTTATAGACATTATAAAAATAGACCATTTTAATTATGGCCTCAAGTTCTTTTCAAACCCATAACAGCATACAGTTCTCCCCTTAAAAGAAAATGAATATATTTTTCAGTCAAACTTTCTCAGTACCTAGGAAGTGACATCACTCTACTTTTTCATGCTCATACAGTAAAGGCAGGTAAGTGTTAGCATACTGTCTGAAATTTTTAAAAATATAAAAACTTACATTGTCAAGCTATATGTATAGACGTCACGCTGCATGGTTGGGGGTTTGAAGGCTGAACAGCCTGTCAGCACTTACCTGCAAAAATTATATTTATGACTGTTTTTGAAAAAGCTAATGATTGTCTTGGAAAATTATATATATTTCTTGCTTTTCTCATGCTATATCCAGTTCCATAAATTAGCCAATATAGACATATCGATACTTTACGCTAAAGTCTTAAGCCCCATCCCGATAAACTTTCGCCTATGGAAAATAAAGGATCTCAGAGGTCCATCAGATGCAACGTTCAAAAACACTATTTTGTGGTTGCAGATTTTCCTAAAGTAGGACCACAAATATAATAAACAGCTTACATATAATCATATGCCAAGTGTGATTATTTAAGCCTGATTAATGCACTTTAGTTACAACTAATTTAGCTACAGAATGACTGATTTGAATGAATCGACCCCAGGACCTGCCTTGATTGATATATTTTTCTCATCTGGTGTTATTTCGTATTTACATTTTTTGATTATGAAGAGATCATATCAGCCCCCCCATTTTCCAAAAAGAGAACAAAATTTTTTTTCCAGCTTCATGTATGAGTGAGCAGAAAATAAATAAACACAATATGGAAAAAAAAAAGTTTATTTGTGAAATGTTGAACACACCATGTGGTCATGATGGGCGTAACAAATGAAACTGGTTCACCAAACACCTGAAAAGTGGTGCGCCAGCGTGTCAAAGTCCTAACGATGAAAACCCATCAACACAACAGTACTTGGAAAAATATGTAGAAAACACTCCAAAGCTGATAAAGTGAAACAGAGTTCTGATACTTTACATACCAGGTGTACATTGAGCTGTTAAGATACAGAGCATTACAGTATGCCAGTTGTGACTATTGCTAAAAAGCGTTTTTGTAGATAAACATGCTAGCTCTTAAATAAATAAGGTGCCCACAAGAATTTTGTCATTCGTGTTCCTATAGAAGCTAAACCGCTCATTTTAACAACTTTATGCTTAAATACATTAGTCATCTTCCTGAGTTATCTTGTTTACATATTTTGGTCATTACAAAAGGAACAAAACAGTAGTTTACGAAAACAAAAAACAAAAAAGGATAAAAAGACATGATCTTTTAGATTTTAAAATCAATTATCAGTGTCTGATTATCTTAACTGGGCATATTTTTCAATAAATATGTAAACGTAACACGGCAGTAACGTCGTTTTTGAAACATTTCTGGGGTTTCAGTCCCCCTCTATATTTGGCTCTTCCTACTGCTCTACCACACAAGTACTGCAGACTGAAAGCACAGTAACAGCAATAATCCAGTTTCACAAAAGCACACACAAAACCTCTTTGATGATGACTTTAGTTAATATGTACTGGAAGTCTTCTCCATAAATCAGCAACATATAGACAACAGTGGGATTTTGAATCACCTAAAACTTAGGTGGCGACAGACTGAAGCAGACGGCAGTGAGTGCTGTGAAAGTCTCTGACCCTTTTGATGAAATAAGACCCGCTACTTCAGTGCATCTCTTAAGACGACCATAAAAATCATACACATAAATAAAAAGCAGCAAATATGGATTAACAGCTACAACTATGTACAGCTTCTGATTAAGCTTTTCTTGTGAAATCTTCCTCCTGTGGTACAAAAGCAGCTTAAAACTGGGTACCAGGGTTGAAAGGTCAAACCATACTGGGAACGTTTATCTGTTCCACAAAAATGCCACTAGTCTCTTTCCACTCACCCCCCCAAAAAATAAATATATATTTCCATGTGGGCCATACGCGGACCACTCACAAGAGTGAATCTAATATCGTGTGGTTCAATAACAAGTGTTCAGAACGGAGCCTTTCAGGCACTTTGGTAAAGAACAAACATGGCCGCTTCAGATGTAGGAAAACCGTGTATCTAATGTGTCAGAAAGAGATGGACGGAATTTTGTCTTTCTTTAATGCTAGTCTGCTGTCGAACGTTTCTGTTGGATGTTTGTGTCTAGTGATTTGTTGGAAATCTACAGAGAACTGAAGTTCCAGACTTATTTCCCTTTTGTGCATTGATTTGGCAAAGTTAGGCCAACTATTTACAGAAACAAGTGGTGATTATTGGGAAAATCATCACCCCTATTTTCTCCCGTACATTCTTTCTATATCGTTCAGATAGTGGTTCTTCAGCTCTTTCCTCTTCAGCTTGAACGCATCTGTGACCAGACCGGTCTCCGGGGTCCACGGCTCGGGACTTAGACGCACCTTGACTGGAACTTCAAACCGTTGGAGTTTTACTATGAAAAAAAATAAAAATTAAAGAGGAGTCACAACATATGTAAAGATGATTTTGCAGAGTAATTAAACAATTAACTCAAGATTTGCAGATCTGATCTCAAGCATCTTATTCTATCTGTATCCTACCAAGACATTTAGCAGTACATTGTACTGATGATGAACATTTTTATCCAAAAAAGTTATGAAACCACATTTTAGGCAGCCAAAAACCGCCCAAAAAATCAATTTATGTTTCCCATCTATAGAGGCTATAATATAAACCTTACACTTTATGTTGAGCTAAACTGCACAAAGAGCAGCTAAAACCCTAACCCTAAAAGCACTAAGGTTATGAAGACCCAGAAAATCTATTGTTTTTCCTGGTCAACATAGAAACTAACCAAATTATTAAAAAGGTATATTAAGAGTGTGAGACAACATGTTAACTTTAGCCTATCGTCTGATATAAACTTCCAGTCTGTAGTTGTATGTGTCGAATCACAGACAAAGATTCAGTAAGTGTCTATACTTAGGAGTCCTATCTGTATGAAGGACATGCAGACTCTGAAATCCTACAAGGTATCGCTTACTTTTGGCTGCGACCTCTGTGATCGCCTTCAGAACTTCTTTTTCCATTTCCAGATGATTGCAGAGATCCTCCCATTTTCCCTCGATGCCTCTCTGTTTGGCCAGCTCCGTCAATTTTTTCTGGTTAGGAACTACGAAGCTGATCACGTAGTTCTGGTCACTACAGGAACAAAAAGGGCTATGTGAAGGGCTCTTTCATACAGAAGTTGTGGAACTGCAGCATTAGAAATACATTTTTTAACAAAGTCTACATTTTTCATGTAAGCCTCTGATGCAGTCATTAACAGATTAACAGTCCTTACAAAACTATAACATATATTTCTTGGAAATAAAAATTGTTCTGCTGTAAAAAGTCTTAGGCCAATGTTCTCACAGTAGATACGGTTAAGTTGAAAAATAAAATACAGACTATGTTTTTCATTTGCATTTACAAACATAGTATGTTATCTCTGTACGTATATAAATATCTACATTTGTATATGCAAACATCTAACGAGTCAAGCAAGATTTGAGTACCAATCTGGTAGCAAAGGGAAGATTGTTCACAGAGGACTTTACAGTAAGTGAGATTAGGGTCTCATTCAGCCATGCTATCATGAATAAGGCTCTGTTAGAGCCAGCATGAACATAAAATCTGCTCCATGGCACATTATGTCTGAATACGTCAGACAGCAAAATCATGCCATAATGCTATCAGGATGCATGTCTGAGAAATAAACGATCAGGAAAGCATCATCTCTGTTCATTAAAAACAGCAAAATCTTGAAAAGAAAAAAATAAGGAACAAACGACACATTGACACAGATGGAAATTTTAGTCTGAACACAAACTTGCAGGTTGGCTGTTACGTTTGTGCCACTTGTGACCCCGGCTTTGATTTGCCAGCAGGCTCCACGTGGTGCTATGTGCGGGCCGAGTCTCCCAGTTGGGTTTTTGTGGGGTGCTGCAGGGGAAACGTGCTGTAGCCTACCAAAACGTTCGTCTCATGAAGCACAACCCTGTCAAATACCAATGTTATAGCACTATTCAACATTTCAAAGCTGAGGGAGAAGCATGTTTGTAGGAACCTTTCTTATTATTTTTATTTTGCAAGCCTAGAGACCATGATGGGAAGGGCTTCCTGGGATATTTGACCCCTCCTGTAATGTCTTAAATGTTCTCCCCCCCCCCCCATATATTTCATGTAGCAATGTTATCTATGATAGATGGTAATTATTAGGGATCTACTGATACTGATATCGGGGCCGATACCGTTCTTACGTACCGCATCGATAAATGAACAGATACTTAAAATGTGGAAACAATTTCATAGAAAATGTTTATTTTTCACTTCAAAGTTCGGTTTTGTGGTAATTTGCATACATTTTTAAAATTTAATTCACCATCATTTGTTGTACCAAGTAGGGGAAAAAATAAAACCAGTCTTCCAATTCATTGCATTTTTTGGTGTGGTAGAAGTATCGGTATAGGTACTCGCTGTCAGCATAAACTCAAATCCACGTATCGGTTCGAAAAAAGTGGTAAAGTTGCATCCCTGGTAATTATGCTGAAAATGTAGATGTAAATGCTTTGGAAGGATTGCTTCACTGCTTCTTGCATACAAATTTCCACTATTAACTGATATGTTTTTATTTTATTTTATTGATTTATCTCAGGTAGAGTTTAGTTTTTTTATATTGCTGATTAAACTGAGTCAGAGAACTCTACAGGGTAAATTTTAAAGTTAATGTCTCAACCTAAACAGCCTTTAACTGACTTATTTGACCAACTCGTGATTTGTAAAAGCATTTCCAATTAAAGCAACGGTATTTCATAATTGCTGACTTCAATCTCACATCCCATAACTTAGTGGTGTAGTGAAGGTGCGGAAATGCATCAAACGCCTCTTCTCTTGTGAATGTGTACAGAGCCTGAGGCTGAGATTTCTCAGGACGGGTTATACAAGACATCCCGGCTTAGTTCAACTTGTTTATGGTGTACACAAAAGGCCCCATAACTATAACACACTCTGGAAACACACACACAAAAACCCAACAACCTTTAAACCAAACTCACCTGTTTGCGTAAGCACAGATGTTATCGATGAGAGGACAGTTTTTCAGAGCTGATTCCACTTTACCAAGAGACACATACTCCCCAGCCTGCAGTTTCACCAAATCTTTTTTGCGATCTTCAGAAAAAAGGAAAAGAACGAAGTTATAAAGTGTGAAAGCAGACTTTCTCTTTGCAGAATCTACAAACAGTACGTGTTTTGCCAACAGAACTCCTGAGTGAAGCCGATTAGATAAATATACACACCTACAATCTGTAGGCAGCCATCAGGGTAAACCTCTCCTATGTCTCCAGTGCAGAACCACCTCTGGCCCTTCTCATCCACAAAGAAGTCTTGATCGTTGCCGTCATCCTTAAAGTAACCCATGGTCACGTTTGGACCACCAATCAGGATCTCCCCTCTTGGATTTGGCTTGTCTTTGCTGGTGTAGCCACCTGAGAGGTAAAGAGCGAGCACATTGTACCACATCGTTACTCTGCAATCAAACAAATAGTTTCTGCTCCGCAGTCGGCGCACGGCATGCAGTGACATGTTTTTCCTTTTTACCTTCAGCCCAATCTCTGAGTCTGATCTCACAGCAGATCAGAGGAGCTCCAACCCGGCCCGTGCTGATATCTGCAACTGTACAACCAGATAGTTATTGGACTAGTTGAGAGTCATCCGACTTCTTTCGAAATCACTCAATCATAGATGGAATTCAAAACGGTAGTTTATCTGTCAACTAGTGTAAACTTATTGCACCTAAATACAGATAGTCAACAAATTTCAAAGAATATGAAAAATATACACACACACACGTATATGTGCGCGCCCAAGTTTTTCGTTGAAAATTAGCATTAGCTATAAACTCTTTTTGCATGGCATCAGCTACAAGCTTGTTTTGTACCATGTTGAATTCCAATGTCCCCGTCAAATACATAAGTAAAATAAAAGCTGACATACCTTCTGTGATAGTGCCGGCTCCACAGGTTTCAGTGAGGCCGTAGCCCTGGCCCACTGGGCAACAGAAGCACACGTTCATAAACCTCTGAGTGGCCGAGGACAGGGGTGCGCCGCCAGACAACATCATCCTCACTCGCCCACCCAGCAGTTTCTTCACTTTACGGAACAGCAAGCTGCAAAAGACGCATTATGCACGGTTTGGTTTTGGAGCTAAACGCCGCATCGTGTATGAGGGGAAAGAGGGGTGGAGGAAGCAGCTTGTATGTTTCTCACATGTTGCAGAGAGGTGCGTCGTAGCCCCTCTTGACCTGCTCCAGTTTGTATTTGTAGCCCAGAGTAAACAGCGTCCTCTGAACGTAGCTCATTTCCTGTACTTTACTCATCACGTTCTTGTTGATGCGATCCATGATTTCCTGTTTTAACAAAAAGACAGGATTTGTTCAGTTGGAAAATGAAAAAAACAACTTTAAATGCTTTTTTTGTTGCTTTTTTTCCACACTTTCATGTTTTATTCCTAATTGCTGTTTTTACTTTCCGTGCTTTTATCATATCAATGGTTTCTTTACCACAAAATTATGTAAAGTACCTTGAATTACCTTGTGTTGAAAGTGTATTATACAAATGGCTGAAATGAAGGGGATTCTTACCGGCACAGCTGCCATCAAAGTGGGTTTGAGCACAGAGCAGTCTCCTTTACTCCCTTTCTTTATTCTAGTGGACTAAAGAGAACAGAAGGAAATTAACTGACGGCAATAATGTTCTGAGTAAAACAGCTGGAATGGTGGTCGAGACTACTCCTACGAACACATGTTCACGGGATTACGAGATTACGAGAGAAGCATAAAGTTGCGTCACATTATGAGGCATTTTACCTGATCTGAGAGAGTCTGAGGGGATGAGTAACCGATCCGGGAGCCGTATGTTACACAAGAGATTTCCGCTGTCATCTCCAGAACATGAGCCAGGGGCAGATAGGCGATGTAGGTATCATCAGGCCTGCCCAAACACAGAAAGGTCAGTTACCACGTAATTTCTGTTCCACTTAAATCTCAACAATGAGGAACTCTGACTTCCAAGTTCCTTAGTCGATGGTTTGAAATATGTACTGTTGCAATACTGCAACACTTAACGTGAGCCAACAGAGGTTACTCTAGAGCACACGTGTCAAAGTCAAAGCCCCGGGGGCCAAAGCCGGTCCTCCAAGGTCATTTATGTGGCCCTCTAAACCCCAGAGAACCCTATAGATTTATAGAAAATTAGTTTGACACCACTGCTCTAGAGCATCAGCGGGACACTTTGAAACCTAAAAAAGAAAACTGATGATGATTGACACGCGAGACTTACCCAAGTCCAGGGATGCGTTCACACTGGCCTGTCATCCCTGCGATCAGGTTGCTGTGAACTATCATAACTCCTTTGGGTCTGCCTGTAGAACCGCTGGTGTACATCACCACGGCCAGATCGGAGTGCTGGGGCCTCACAATTTCTCTTTCCACTGCAAGAGAAATAAAATGATCACCATATTTTACAGCATGTAGAGTTTTGGACTCTTTATTTTATTATTAATCCAAAAGTTAAAGTTAGTGGAATACACACGGTTCTCTGGCAGGGCACCCAGCTCGTTCACAGCCTGCATGCTGTGGATGGAAACGCCTGCTGGGTAACCTTCTGAGTTCACCTTCTTCTGGTCCACGTAGATGATGTGCTTCAGTTTGGAGATCTGTGGTAGTACTTTCTGGACAAATACACAAAATCAGTGTGACTTACAGTGCAAGTTATTCACCAGACATTTTTAGTCTATTATGTTCACTAGAATTATCTTAATAGTGAATGGGACGATTTAAGTCACCCCACCATCTCTGAAAAACTGTTTCTGAAACCCTTGATTGGCAATTTTGGCAGATTCCAGATGCACGCAACACCAAAGCAGTGACAACAGATGTTAGTCACATTCTGAAGCACAACCCTCTTTATAACCCAAGTCACTCGTATGGAGCTTGTTTTGTCAGTTGCTGAGAGTCCCTACGAACTGTGGAGAAGTTAAAGATTTTACCTTAAAAAGGCCATAATAATTAAATCTTAAGAAATAAAGTAGCTATAAAACTACATTAATGAAATTTATCCTAAAGGACCAAATTACTTTGTCAATTTGAATTACGGTTTAAGCCGTTTTACATCTAGGCTACCAATCTTAATGTCCTCCTACATTATGTAGGAACCTTCATAAAAGCCATTTTGCCCTCTGTTCAGCTAATGTAACTCAATTAGAGCAGCAAATGTTACAGAACCTTTGAAAACAAAGAAGTTCTGATAATTATCTAGTGTAAAACATAAAAATTAAAGAAACTAAATAATAATTTTTAAAATAACTTTTACAAAGAACATTTTCCAACATGTAAAAAAAAAAGCAGATTTGCCAATCTGTGGAAAGGACCAATAAAACAGCTGAAATATTGCACATTATTTTTAAAAAGTAATATTGAATATTTGATAGTCCTAAATAATTCCACCGAAACTTTCCCTGGGTTGAATACCCACTTGTTTTACGGTATAACTGAAGAGATGATGGTGCTTATGCAGAGTGATGTCAACATTGCATTATGGAGAAAATAATATATTTAGAGTACAATTTTTGAATATGTTTAAACGTAAAAATCTACCAAATTGTCTTTATCTTAAGTCACATATGATTTAATTTCTGTGAATACTAAAGTTCCTGTCCTCAATGAATTGGTACACAATGAACCACATTATACTCAAGTATTCTTCTAGGTCTCATGAAGATCTTATGATAGCTTCTAAAACCACTTAATTAGACACAGTTTTTCAACAGGAGCCCACTGAGCGCTACTCTAACAGATCAACTCACTTTCAGTTTGGTTTCGAGCAGCTCCGCACTGGTAACCAGGTGAGTCACACCAGTTTCGTTAAGTCCGTAAGCGATGGCCTCTTCCCCCAGCGTGGCGTAGAAGGTCACCACTGTTAGACATAGCTAGTTAGAAAGAGCTTGGATTTTGTCTAATACAGGAGTGAAATGATGCATTTTACTTTACAGCTCTTTTAGCTTGCAGAGGGACTGGTGGATTTTACTCACATGGGAAGTTACGCCTGAAGCACGCCTGAGCAGTTATCATCCACTCCGCTCTAGTTTCACAGAAAATGGCAATGGTGCTTTTGGGCTGCTGTCCCAGAGCAGCCAGTCCGCTGCCAAACTCGCTCACTATCGAGTCCAGTTCATTGTAGGACAGCCACCTGTACTCTCCCAGTATCAGCTACAAGGAGAAGCAATCAGGTGAAGCTTTCAGCATGTTCCTAAGCAGCCAATAAGTAGGAAAAAAAACTGGACAATTCTTACCTTTTTAAACACTTTGCCGGTGGGCTGGATCTCGTTCTCTTCGCTCAGCACCTCTCTGGTGCCGAGACAGTCAGCTGGTCCGAAGCGCTCCACTGCGTGCTTGAATAACTTATCCAGGGTGTCCTTCCCTGGGAAGTCTTCTGTGGCCAGGGAATCAAAGTGATCCACGGAGCGGTACGGTCCCTCTGGGGAGCCTGTCGTAGAACGAGCCTTCATTCTTGTGGACTGTGATCGTTTTTGGCTGGCTCCGGTGATCAAGTACCAGGGCAAGAAGGAAATGAGGGAGTAGAGCCAGATAAGGAGGTGGATCGGGAAGAGGAGGATGGACTGGAGGGCTGAGTCTGATTGGGCGCTCATGCTGCTCTCTGGAAGAGCGAGCGTGTGTGGGTGTTCAAAAAAGAACTGGAAAAAAGCTTTTGGTTTATCAACCGCAACTGGACCTTTATCCTGGAACAGGAAAGGATGGAAGACAGATTTTCTAAGGTCCCACAGGTCCGATGTCCCCGCTGACTCAGCTAAAACTGAAAAAAAAGAAGACAAAAAGAAAACACTTAAATATAAACCAAATGTAACTTATTAGCTTAATAGCTAAAAATGATGAGGATCGTCTCAAACTTTGTCATTCCAATTCTACAGATCAAAGTTATTTTAACGAGAAAGTGAATAGTTTTCTCCGACTGTATGACGCATAAACAGGACTGTCCTGAAACGAAAGGAGCGCCACCCATCTCTCTAATTAAGCAAACACTATTTTAAAAAAAGAGCAGCATGCCTGTAAAGCCGAAGGCAGGGGATCAATTCTGAACTGTTCTTTTGTTGTTACTCATTTCACTTTTTAACAGCAGCAGAACTTTATGTTCTGCACAATAAGCCCTTGATAACGACTACAGAGTTTAGCTGGCGTTTATTTCATATTTTGCTGCAAGTCTGTGTACCAAAAATAAAAAATAAATATACAAAAGTTCCCACAAGGTTATCGTACTGCGAGAATCACGTACTGGTCTATGCCCAGATGTAGCTAAGTGCATTTAACGTTGAAGCTGATTATACAGGTGAAAAACACCCCGATCAAATACAAGAGGAAGCTGAGTGTTATCTGATGCCAGAGTTGAGATTCCAAAACAAACCTCCCCCCCAAACATCTTTGTAAATCAAAGAAGTGAAATACTCACACCATGTTACCAAAAAGCTTAACAACCACAACTCAAAGCAGGACTTTATTGTTTGCACAATAACTTACCACCTTCCCGTCTGAGTAAAAATCAGTCTGTCGACCTCTAGCTTTATGTACAGCTGTCTTGAGTAAAAGTCACTCAGCAGATCCCTCCTTTACTCTTAGACAACTGCTGTCTTTCATGAACTAAAAAGCGTATGTGTGTGTGTGTGAGTGTGTGTGTTTAAGGGTGGGTGGGGGTCATTGAGGGACGAAGCCACGTCGCCCCCCCTCTGACCAGACTGGCTACCGTCCAATCTCTACAGCCCTGGGAGCTAGGCGGAAGAGGACAGGGCGACAGACAACCAATGACGATGCTCTTGAGGCTCACCCCACTCGGTGGTCAGCGAAAGGCCACTATAGGTCAGGCTCGGCTGGACAATGACCTCACCACAGAGGATGCAGACGTGATGAGCACAGGCCAAAGAGTGTTTTTTAAAAAAAAAACAACAACATCAACAGCTGAACACACAAACGGAAAGGCGGACACACAGACACCTTCTGTATGTGCACGGTCGCTTTTAACACAGGATTAACAGTGATGCGAGCCGTGTGTACAGATGCTGACGGTGGAAGGGTGTGTACTCGAGAATCGTCATCTTACAACAACATCCAGACAGATCCTATTATTACAGGATATTGCTTGGATGTAATATCTGGTAAACCAGTGTAGGTTAGGCTCCCTGGATCTGCTTTGCAATATTATATTAGACCAGTTGCTCAGTCTCTCACCGACCTGCATTTTAGTGTCCGAGATATACAGCTCACAGGGAGCACTGCTACTAGTGAGGAAAATGTGCCTTACCAACAATCAGTATGGTCGTCCCTAGTTGAGGTTCTTTCTAATAATGCTCACCTCTGGATTTTAACAAGCAGTCCAACTCAGCCATCATTCTATCACAAATGACTATCCATCTACCTATGGTCTAGAACAGTATTTCTCAAACTTTTTACAGTGGGTACCACCTGAGAAAATGTCGAGCTCTCCCAAGTACCACAATCATGACCGACCTAAACATACAGTAGAGAAGGCTTACTATTTTAACTATACACAATTAACAGAAGAGACTGTTTTACTCCTAATAAGGATTATTTATTGATAATTGATGACAGCCACAGCCACACTGTGTGTGAATTCTACATTTTTTTATTCATTTTATTTTCAAAAAATATTTAGAACTTTCCTCCAAGTACCACTAGGGAGAGCTTGAGTAACACTGGTGGTACGTGTACCACAGTTTGAGAATCATGGGTCTAGAAATTCTAATAATGCTTAAACCAACAGGATGCACCCTAACACTTTTTTTGAGCTTGATAAAAACTACACATCTCTCATTCCACGTTACAACACGTATCAAAGATCCCTCAGCACGGTGTTTTTTTCTCTTTTAAGTGTAATAGTTCTCAAAGGGAAAAGAAAATACAAATTTGACTCAGTTATAATCATGGTTATGATTTTCCGATTAGCTAAGAAAATGAAAATGTGATAAGAATGGAAAAAAATAAAACAAATGATGTTTTGTCCTCGTTCTACCCCGTATAACACGGATACACTCCAATTTGAAAGATATCACAAGACTCAATGTAATTGACATTTCCTATTCTTACTGAATCAGCCCACGCAAAAATATGATTCAACTTCCCAGGTTCTACGTCAAACATCTGCCCGCATCCCTATTAAAAATTGGCTGAGTAATACCGATGGAAAACTATTTGGGCAACGCAACATTGACGTCCCACAAGCCCATTTTCCTCCTTTTCAAACCGACATTATATTACGTGTTCGATTTGTTACGCAAATATCTTAATGTTCCTTATTTGAATGTTAAAGAAAAAATAACGGGGAAAAGCACATTGCGTCATGATAGGACGTGTTCATTTCCACTGAATGACGCACCTGTGGGAGCAGCGAGCTGGCTATAGCTTCTGCCTCCAGTTTATTGGCAACAGAATGTTGCGCGATAACAGAATATCCAAAATTCCTCATGTATTCAACCCCAATAACGCTGTAATGTTCTGTAACCGACATGACATCCGGCTGAACTAAAACTGTACATTATATAGGCCTATAGAATGCAACAGGCACGCGTGAATTCGCCCCTCACCATGGTAACATCGAGTATCCTTTTTAGGCGGATGTAGCAAAAAAAAAAAGAAATTAATACTGATTTTAAAAAATGACAGTTAATTAAACCACCTCAGTATAATATCGTGTTATTTCCGCCAAAAAACAAACTAGTTTAAATCATCACGAAGTTGCTAATAAACCAACGACTATTAAACGGAAACGCTGCGGAAATTACGTTTTAATAAAGACATGATCAAAAACAATAGGTTAGCAGACGAAACGGTGACAAAAGCCGACTCGTGTTGCCAGTACCATTGAGAAACCGACTGCAAGTTTATAACCCGCCGAGGAAATGGTTAAAAGCTGTTCATTTAGACCAGAATAAATCACTCCACGTACGACTCAACACACGGATAAAGACAATAATAAGCTTACGGTTTCAGCTTGAGAGAGAGTGATAGCCTGCTTAACCGGCAGGCTCGACACGTTCTTACCTCCGGCGGCAGGCGGCCAGTCGGATCTGAAACCAGAAATGACCGAAAGTTACCTTCGCTCTGACGTCTACGTCATCTGATTCCATATTTTTGAACCAATCGGAAACCGAGGCGGCAGTGTTATGGTGTTTCTTTTAGGGATGCAAAATGACAAAAATCAACAGGTCAGTCATGACCATGACACTGTCTCGCTGAAATGTTGATTTGTATCTTTTACATAATGGTGAACATCGTTCTCGTTGTGAATTTATTATTACTCATAATATTAATTTATTATTTTTGAGTACAAAAGGATAAAGAATTTTATAATTGTATACATGTTATAAATTTACGATTTTACCATGCTAACATAGTTTTTGTCCAAGATAGATTAGAACAGAACACTTTATGGTCCCCAGTTTAACAAAAAAAGAGAAAAAAAAAGATGTATATATTTCTGCTTTTATGCGTAGCTACTTTTTACAGATACGTTGGTTTATTGCTGGCTATGAATTCTTGGATTATTCCTTTCCACGAATTGCCTTTCCTACAACTCTATAGCAATAACATCTGCTTTAATTTTTCACTAAGATTGGGTGTAGTCTGATAATTATATGACATCGTTGATTACCAGTTATGTTGAGCGCACACACACACATAAAAATAAAAATAATAGATTGAATTACATTAATATGTGCTTGTGAGGATATTTTTCATAGTTAACACGCTGAAGATAAATTCATATTCACAGTTACAGAATGTATAGATCTCAAATTTAGTCAGGAAAATGTCGCCCTCCAGTGGTTGGTAAGAACATGTACTTCTATGAAGCCAGGGACGCAGGAAGGAAGTGTGTTTGAAAGCAATATCTCAGAACATTTCCTAACCCCATTTCCAGTACTCTAAGATCAAGTAGTCTTTGAAATCAAATTCTGTTTCCTGTGAAAATCTCGTCCTTTTCACACCAAACAGCTCTTCACCTCTCCTCCATGTGTCTGTGTGGGTCTCATAGTTGCTGTGTACAACCACAATACAGGGTGTGTTCATAATACACTGCTTTGAAATAATTAAACAGTTCCTACCATATATTTATTTACATAACATGAAAAAGTAAAAAAAATAGAAGGATGGTTTAAAACAAACAGAAAACTGTAGTTGGGCCTAAATGCAAGCAGGATATTTTTTTCCTTTTATTTCAGATTTCCGAAATGTATTTCATGTTAATTTTGATTGAAGTTTTTTTAAATAAACCTGCTTCGTGCTATACTTTTTCTTCAGATTTATGTAGAAGTTTTTTCCCCTGGTTATTTTTCTCCGTAACAAAGAAATGCAATATTTCAATGTGTAATGCATTTATTAAATAACACATTCGTATGACACAGCTTTAGTTTGCGCTTAAAAACAAAGTGCGTCTTGTCTCCCGTGTTGCTCAATTCTACCCAATCATCTAATCGTAGAAAGACACGTCACAAAGATGACTCGTGCTCATGATGTTGATGGGCGTCCAGAAATGAGCGATCCGTGAGAGACGTGCCAACCCAGGTTCCAGCAACATCACAGGCAGAGGGCAGTGTTACTACATTTAACTGACAACATGACGAGGGGGAGCGCTTCTTTTTCATACCAGGAAAGCCCTGTGCGGTAAGGACCAGGCACATACTATACGTGTTTTGTGGGAAGGAGATACGTAAGTTATAGCAGAGCTTAAACATTAATAGGGTTTTACACGTGTGCCTTATTAGAAGAAAGGCATCCAGTTTGTAAATTCTTTTGGGCTTGATAGAGAAAAACAAAAGTAAACTCAATTGCATTCTATTCTCAGCAATAAGAACACGATTTAGGTCGGTCTTTCTTTGAAAAAGCCAGATGTTTTTACCCAGATTTAATAAAAATAATAATCTGAGTGCACCAAAGTCTGCTTTTCAGTAAAGGTAACTGGATAGATGTGCTTTTACTATGTGAAATTAAAAAGAAAACACACATTGTGACTACTAAAGATGCCTGGCTAATATTTTTTCCCCAACTTAAAAATTCAAAGTCTCCACTTGTATTACCAAAATTTTCAATCTTCCTTGAATCTGCATTAAAGGCAGCTCAGTTCCTTACACCAATGGTGTGATGTATTTGTTTTAGATTTCCTGACACATACCCTTAGCAGCTAAGCATGGACATATGCTGAAAACAGTCCTATCTCCCAATAATAAAGAATCCTTAAAAAAAAATATTCCTAGATTCAGATCACCCCCCAAACTCTAGTTACGTGTTCCTGGTCCTGTTGCCTTTTGATCCCATCCATCCATCCATCCATTTTCTTAACCGCTTAATCCTTCATGGGTCACGGGGGGGCTGGTGCCTATCTCCAGCTGTCAACAGGTGAGAGGCGGGGTACACCCTGGACAGGTTGCCAGTCCATCACAGGGCAGGACAAACAACCATGCACACACTCACACCTAAGGACAATTTACAGTGAACAATTAACCTGACAGTCATGTTTTTTGGAATGTGGGAGGAAGCCAGAGTACAGCCAGAGAACCCACGCATGCACGGGGAGACATGCAAACTCCATGCAGAAAGACCCTGGGCCGGGATACGAACCCACAACCTTCTTGCTGCAAGGCTAACCACTGCACCACCGTGCAGCCCTGCCTTTTGATCCCATACATTAAAAATAATACTTGTGGCAAGGTGCACAATCAGGGTCCGAAATAAAAATTTTGAATCACTGGCCAAGATGGCTGGTAGATGAAAAATATTTAACGGCCAGGCATATTTTTTATCTGCCGAAATTCTAAATTATTTTTACACAGATGTACTAAAACACATTATTCTATTATGCAACATTATATTGGAGCCAAATATAAAGGATTATTTTCTAAGAAAAACAACATTCTGGTCAGTTCTGATTTTTTTTTAGAAATATTTTGAAATTTATTTTTTTTAAAGAAAAAAATGCATTTTTTAATTTTACAGAATTTATTTATATGACATAACAGTCCATTGCAATAACGTAGCTAAGTTAACAAATTAAACAGTCCCTCCACTTTTTTGTGAAAAAAGTTGCAATGCTTTTATTTGTCATTTTCTATTACATTGTCACATAAACCTTTACAAAAATAAAATTACTTAAAATGTAATTTTAACTGATTAAAACAGTAAAATGTGACCACCTCAGATTGGGTCCTCCTGAAACGAACTTCTTTGCTTTTATTTTGGTGCTAGAGTCCAAGACCCACCCTGGGCCCTTTTAGCCCCTCTCCTTAACCTCCTAGATACATCCCTGCTCAGCAGCACTGATAGGAATAGCTGCTCATTAATCTAAACACTCACAGTAGTCTCTGTGTCAGGAGAGAGTGAGAAAGGATTTTTTCTTACTTTGGTCACGGATAATTATTAAAAGTCTGTTGATTTATGACGCTGTAACTTTGGCCAAAAGCACGACCAGCTGAAGTTACCATCGCAAACCTGAAATAAAAGGAAACTAGACTTGTGGTTAGATGAAACAGTTTTTAATCCTAAATAACTCGGAGGATTTCAAAAGTAATTGAAACTACAGCTTCTGTCAGGCAGAATGTTCTGAAACCTTGCGGCTCGCTGCTGCGCTCTCACTAATTACAGCGGTTTGTTTTCCTCATCGGACACACGAATCACGTAGGTGACCTATTTTGGATTCAAATGGTGAACTTCGCCAACAGGTGAAGTATTTTCATGTCCGGAATAAGGAAACGTACATACATTGGTGTTCAAGTTTCACATACGCTTGTGTACATCACAGAAATCCTTAGAAAAGAGGATTACATAACTAATTTGGTGCAAACATTTACTCGCCATGTGGCTGGTAGCGCTCCAAATTTTACTCGCCAAACTGAAAATGTGCTCGCATGTGGCGAGTGTTAATTTCGGACCCTGTGCACAATGAGGGCCCGGGCGGGATTTGATCCCTAGAATACCAGTTGAGAGTCATGCATACTAACCAGTCAGTCAAAGGGACATCCCTGTGGCCAAGCAGCCAGGGCGCATCATCAGTCGGAGCCTCAGTGACAGGACCCTCTCACTGTCACATACCAACATAGGTTCTTATTGTCTAAAGAACTTCGCCAGAGTCCGCCCCATTCTTTCTCGGGCCAACACGGAGACACTGATGCATGCTTTTATCACTAGTAGAATAGATTACTGTAATGCCCGGCTTTCTGTTCTTGCCAAAAAGAGCATATCCAGTTAAAAGCTTCTACAAAATTCAGCAGCACATGTCCTGACAAAGACCAGGTGGCCGGAGCACATTATACCTGTCTTAAAAATCACTGCATTGGTTCCCTGTATATTTTAGGATCAATTTTAAGGTTCTTTTAATGGTTTTTAAGTGTCGTGATGGTCTTGGGCCTTCTAATCTTTTAGAATGTCTTTTACTGTATGAACCCTCGTGGTCTCTGCGCTCCTCCTTCTACTTGTTATCTCCAAAGTTAGGACACGTACCCATGATGAGTTGTCTTTTCATGATTATGGCCCTTACCTCTGAAACAGGCTGCCGGAGGACCTCAGGGCCGCAGAGAGCGCTCAGGTTTTTAAGAGCAGGCTCAGGATTCACCTTTTTAGCCTAACTTTACAACTGATTAATATATATATAATTGTCTGTTTAATTGCTTTGCATGTTTCATTTGTTAATATTCTATCAGCGTTTTACTGCCTAGTCTCATTATCCCTTTTTTACATTTTTAAAATACATTTTAATCTGTTATTTTATTCTTCCCTGCAGTGTTTCCTCTGTGGGAGCCCTCTGCCTCGGGAGCGGTGGACGGCTGTGGCAGACTGGGTGTTCTCCAGGTAGTGGATGGGTGGAGGTGGGGGTCTCGGCCTCCCTTCCTTTGGGCGCCCTGGGTCTGTGCCTTGGCTGTTGCTGTTGATCTGCTGATGCCTGTGCAGATGGCTCTCTTGATGGCATTTCCTCCCTTACCTGGCTCATCTGTACTCACCCCGTTGTCCTTTTTATGGTCTATGTTTATGTCCTTTTAATGTTGTTCCCGATTGCCTCTGCACACGTGATCAAGTATAAATGTGATCATGTCTAAATTTGTGTGGGTGTATGGGGGAGGGGTTAAACTTTTTGAACTCCATATTTTGTACTAAAAGTGCTTTATAAAAAAATTATTGATTGCAGGCATTTCCTGACAATTTTATTAAAATCAACCCATGACGTTTTGAGTTATGTTGCTAACTATCAAGCAGGCGAACAAACAAACACACCATGGCAAAAATATTACATCCGAGGCGGAGATAATAAATAAAAATCTGAGAATCAATATGCGAGCAAATGTATTTTCGACGGGCTCCTTATTTGGTCCAACCTACAGCTTTCATACAGTCTCAGTGAAGTGTGATGGGAAGGGCAGGGGATAGCAAGTAAAAAAAATCTGCCAGTTATTTATGAAGATTTATGCGCATTTAAAATATACAGTGTGAATGACAAGCCAGTACACAGACAAGATGGAGTTTTGGATGATTAGGAAAATTTGTGTCTGCTAGAACTACTACATTTGTCATCCTAAATAGAAAATACATAACAAATGTGAAGTTATGAGATCTAAATAGTGTGTTTGAGGGGCTGGTAATGGAACTCCAAGAAGCAGTTTTCGTCTATGTTCGTATGTGTTCTATATCGTTTCCACCACCTTTTGAGTAGGACATGTATTTAGATGGGGCTGTGGAAGAGCAGCAGATTAACCAAGACTGGTTCTAGGTACAGCTGTCTGGGGTGTGCCCACTTTCTGGTTACTGTAAATAGAGGCCAAAGCGCTGGGAAAGATGCAAAACTATAACAATGATACGACATGAGAGATTATTTTGCACAGAACCGCACCCTGATAAATCAACAGGGTTGGGAAAGCTTCATCAACACGTTTTGTTGTTAGCCCGGCGGAGCCCTATAGCTTTTTTAAAACCGCCCTCGCAGGGCTACCCTATACAACAAACGTTCGCACCAAATAACTGTATCCCCCACGTGTCACAGCACCGCTGCACAAAAACATCAAGTCTAGCTGCTGCAGCTGTGTGCGCTCCAAACGCAGCACATGGTAGCTTCTGGGAGCTGCTACTGGCGACGGAAACTTCGATTCGCCTGAACTCATAGCTCGTTTCGCTTTACGACGTCAGGTGAACTCCGGCAGCTGCAGACCACCGTACAGATATTTTTTTTTGTCCGCGTGGAGAGCTGAGAGCGGGGCATAGCTGCGACTCGAGTTTAGGTGCTACATTTAGAGCCAAGATGTCGACTGGTGCGAAGCAAGTGAAAAGCTGCCCCATCCCTACCAGGGTCCTCACCCTGAAGGACTGGTCCCAGCTGCCCGACTGTTACAGTCAAACACCTGGGGGGACGCTCTTCTCCACCACGCCCGGAGGTAAGAGAAGGGCTTACACTTGGTGTGTGTGTGGGTATGTATGTATATCATTGTGAGGACCGACCTATCACTGGCCACCAACATTTTGTGGACATTTGTAGTTGAAAGGACATTTTGCGTGGTCCTCATAAAGTTTAACAAGCGACGGGGCTCCACTACTTGTTTTCGTTAGGGTTAGGGAAAGTGTCTGGGCTAGGCATAGTAAAATCAATGGACGTCAATACAATGTTCACACAAGTATAGCAAGACACATGTTTATGTAAAAAAAATAATAATTAAAAAAATGTATATCTTAATTTTTGTCATCTTTGAAATAACTTCGGTTAAACGTATATACATCTGCCTAATTCCATTTTAAGCACCCTTTGTCTTACGCGCTCTCGCGAGAATGCAATTAATAAAAAAACACGTGGGATGAAAACGCATTTTATTTTTTGTTTTGACAACGTATTAAACATGTTGTAGGCAACAAAACGGACCTAAAATGATTAATTTTCCCTGCAGTGAGGATTTGCTTTATCCCTTATGTTCTTTCAAACACTAACCAAATAGTATTTTATTTATTTATTTGAAAATACTTAGTTTTAAAGTATTCTTAAACACGTTTTTGTTCCTCATTCAGACACTAAATACAACTTTTCCTCTCCTGTACAAGCCTTTTAAGAACGTCTCAAAAACAAATCCTCCTGTATGAAAACAAAGGGAAGTATGCAACCCGTGACTTGCAGAGGGTATATATTTACGGCTCGGATCGGAGCCTTTTGATTGGCTTCTGCATCCATAGCGGACCTGGACGTCCTCCAATCCCCCTCTGCTGAGAGTCAGAACAACATAAGGAACATATTGTACCAATTAAAAGTTGGGGAAAAGGTTGTACAGGTTTTATGCATTAGGAAGTTGTCTATATGTGTATGTATGTGTGCATATGTATATTTAGCATCAAATGTAGAGGGCACAGTTGTGTGCTTTGCATTCCAACTCAGATGTTGCACAGATATGTTTCTTTTTTTCTCTCTTTTTTTTTTTTTTTAAGCATAACTGCAGCACACAATCTTGTGGTTCTCTATAGGCTGAACTTCCTCCTCTGCCTTTTTCTGTCCTGGCTGAACTGTCCAAAACTTTTTACGTAACATGTTTTCCGTTCAGCCGGGCTGATACTGCACAGAACAGTTCAAACTCCAGTAGAGAATATCATAGGCTACAGACCGCTCCCAGCTCCTCATGATGCACGCTTTCAAAACAAGTCGCACATGACGCAATTTGTGGGTGGGTTTGATCGAGGATGTACAACTCACAGTGGGAGCATGTCAACATGTTTTTCCTTTTTTGAACTTAGGATGTTGGTTGTGCGGTGACACTGGAGGGTTATTGTAAAATTTGTGTGGATTTGACTGCTTAAGGCGTTCAAAAAAAAAAAAAAAGTTGAGGGAAATGAGGAAGATTATGCTTTCTAGACTAAAGATTTAAACCACGCCACAACAGTTTTAGACCACTTCCACATATTTGTTTAGAAGTACATAAAATTTGCAGAATTTGCACTAAACGCCCCCTGTGTCCCCGTCAAATTCAGGTACCCGCATCATCTACGACAGGAAGTTCCTCTTGGACTGTCGGAACTCGCCTCTCGCCAGGACGCCCCCGTGCTGTCTGCCGCAGATCCCGGGGGTGACGGTACTGGCCACGCACGCACACCACACGGGGAAGCTGCAGGACCTCAAGGAGGAGGCCGAGGAAGAGAAGGATGTCGGAGGTGAAGATTGACTTAATTGGCTCCTGTTTTCTGAATGCATGATGTGTGTTAATCTGGGTGTTCTTGCTCTGAACGAAGCAGCTCATAAAGAGGATTGACTGGTCTGAGCTGTTTGCTTTGATGGGTGACTTTATCCAGCAGGGCTTTATTGACACATACAGATACATGAATACTGGTTTAAACCAGCTTTTTAGATTTGACCCAGTAGTTTTTGAATGTTTTTGACGTTGTAGATGTTAAAGTTCTCTATTAGAAATGTGGTCGGGTTAAGCTTCCTCATTCCGTTTTCATGCAGTGTTCTGAGCATATCCCTCCCGCCAACTAAGCCCAAAGATCAAAATGTACTTTTTATCTTTTTTTTTTTTTTTCTCCCTCCTTGTCTTGTCTGTTGGTAAACACAGCAGGCTGATAAATTGTGTAGGATCTCTTCTCTCTGTTGTCCGTTAGGGTGTGACTGCATGGGGTGATTAGCTGATGCAACCCCTTTTTATTTAATGCTAATTTGCCTTTTGTTCTTGCTTTTACAGATGACAGCCAATTTGAGATGGACATCTGAGCCAGCAGTACTACCTCCTGTGGAGTGTTCTGTTAAAACGCCTTATAAGTCATAAAGGACTGTAATGCATTACATATAAAGTTTTTTTTTCCACTTTTTTATTAAAAACAGATGAGCCTATAATGGGGCAAAAATTAACCAAATATAAGGTGATTCTCGCCTTATAAAAATTGGTGTTAATTGTTTTACTTTGGATTGGTTGGTCAGTTGTTTCAAAGAAACTATGGAATCAAGTTTAAAATCTGTTTTGATTTAACCTTTTTTTATCTTTGTAAATAGGAAACTTGTATTATAAGTTCAGGATTATGGTTATCGCATAAACACCTGTATGAAAAATGTTTTCAATACATGGATAAGTTTGCTTTTGTTGACTTCCCTCCAAAAAAATGAAAAGAGGGGAGAAGGGGCTGTCAGTAAGTGCCATTATGTGTGTCTCCCTTGCAGTCGGGGGTTGGGTTTATACTGAATAATTGGCTCTTGCTTTGTTTTGTATGGAGATAAGATTTGAAAAATAAATAAACAAGCACTCTTCTTATGTTTTCTTTTTGCAAAGCACGCTGTTGTATTGTAATGTTTAACGCTAAAAGGTCTTTCTACTTGCACAGTTAAAATGTACACTCTAACTTAAACTTCACTCTTTTTAAACAGATTTAAAGGCTTTGTTTCGCATCAAAATTAGATTTTTGAAGGCCTACATTTGAAAATTGGTCCTGTACGAATGTATAGGCCAACGAGGCATTACAACCGTGGTCCGTTCGAGAAAGCAGGTTCTGTGACATAACTAGATAAGTTAAGGGTAAGTCTGTGGTACTAACATTTCATGGTATGTTAATAACCTGCTCTGGATAAGATTATTTTCCTGGTTAATTTGGTCCAGAAAGGGTCCTGAGCAGGATGAGCCCTTTAAATGATGAGCCTGTGGACATAAAAAAACATTTATTTTACTCTGTATATTTAACATGTAACAAATGCACATTCTGGCTTTTCTATGGTTCTTTATATAATCTGCATTGGGTCCTCCAACATTGTGCGCTCTGGAGGAACCAGTAAGACAATACATCCACCAGAACTGCCCATTACATATTACGATAAAATAATTGTACATGTTAATATGTAGGAGCATTTCAAATAAAATTACAGCACACATTACGTCCGGATGAATGAAATGATCCTGCATTGTAAAACTGATTGCTGAGTGCATTAAAAAGCCTTTAAATGGTTGAGTTAGGACTGTATCGGTATGTTGTAAACTTCCATTTAGACTGAAGTGCCATCGACTGGTTGGCTTTTAAGGAACAGAAAAACTCCTCAGCTGGGGTGAGTGGAGATGGTGGTGGCCTAAGCATTCTAATGATTAGCTACATGACTGGAAGAATGCACACACACACACAAAAAAAACGGAATAGGCCTACATCTCCAGAAATTATTTGATTTTAATCTTTCCTTTTTGGAGAATGTCTTTGTTTCATTTTGACTTGGGACAGAGTTCTTCCGGCTCCAGATAGCTTGCGTTTCATTGAGTTAGAGGTCCATATATGTGATAAACAATATCACTGTACACTCAATGAAATGGTGGGAAGAGAAAGTACAATTTGAATAATCCATCATACTGAAATGATGCACCCCCCTGACCCCAACTTGGAATAACGGTTAGGGAATGGATAAATAAAAAATGAAGACACTTCAGAGTTCTATTTATAGGACTGACACATCTGCAATAAGGCTGAGCCAGTAGCAATGCTTGGCTCAAATGAATGTGCAGTGTAAAGTTGTACACCAAGGGAAAATTTGGTCACAACAGCAGCAAAAAACAAACAGAACAGAGAAACACAATTTTTGCAGAAGGAAAAAATATTTACATGTACAATAATTACAAAAACAAAATACAGTTAAGGTTGAGTACAGATAAGTGGTAAACCCAGGTTGTAGTGTGAAAACAGAGTAGGATACTGAAAGATGTTTAAATAATTAGAATATTTAGAAAAGTACAGATTGTGCATTGGACTGTGCATTAAAAAGTAAATTGAACTTCAAATAAGTTAGTATATATAGTCTGAAAAATAATGTGCAAGTTATTGCAGTAGTTGTTCGGTTGACTGGTGCAACTCACAGCACAGTTGTAAACCTCTACGTTTGTTCAGAGCAGAGAGTTTGTTCAGTACAATCATACTTCCAACTATTCCCTTCACTTTCCATTGGGAGGGTCTTTATATATTCAGGGTGAGCACTCATTAACCTCGGTTTACCAGAAGGAGTTAAGTCTTTATCAGGTATTTTGGAAAGGACATACTCAGACTAAGCAGGTTAAGGGTTGATTAACCGCGAGTTCAGAGTTTACCACATGCTAGGTTAAACAAGCTTACTGGAAAAGGCCCCAGAGCTGTATTTCATCAGATTCATATAAACATATTCATACTGTTGAGATAATCATTTCATACATCCACTATCTAGTGGGGTGGTTTGTGCACTTGTGGGACCCAGACGGGCTGAGTCAGCTTTACCATGCTGGCTTTATTTTGCAGTTATGTAGATGCCTGAGGGCATGTATAACCATTGCTGCCAAATCAGATACTGTTCCTTAGAAAAGTATTTGCACAGTTTGAACTCACTGACATTTAGTCAAGTTCCAACTGCAAACTTTAATGTATTTAGTCAGGATTTTGTGGACAAGACAACGCTCAGTAGTGCGTTATTATAAAGTGGAGTGCATAAGATAAGATTTTATACTCCATGCAACATCTTCTGTTATTGCACAACACACATTCCCCTTTGCGCTCTTAGTAGCTTCATCCTGCTTGGGGTATGTTTATGTTTCCATCCTCACCAAGTGTCATGTGAAATATAAGAGCTACTGTGACATTTAACTTCCAGTGCTTACCTCCACATACCATTTATACATCGACGGCTTAAAGTTAGCTTACTAACAGTTGCTTGAAAAGTAATGATTTCCACAAATGTCTAAGCTTAAACATTTGATCCACGGTGACTCAAAAGTAAATTCAACTGTGTGGAGGCTTCAGCAGGCCAAGGGAAACTGGTCAGAGTTGATGGGAACATCGACGGCTAAATACAGGGAAATCATTAGTTTTCTTCCATTTACAATTAAAAAGTTTGCATTTGGGGACGAGGCGATGTGAAAAAGTTAAAGAGGTATGAATAGTTACGCAATATGGTCTGTGTGATTTATCAAATTAAAGATGCCGTTATGAACTCTCCATCATCTAACACATGAGACGCAGCGTGGCAGATGGGCTGTGTTTAAAGTACATTTTTAGACATCTAACTAAGACTCACCCGGCCCTGTCTACGCTTTCGAATTCTGCTGCCATCCTTGAATCGGCACAATCAAGGCTGGGTCTGTAGATCATGCACACACCAAGAGAAATTGGGAATGTCCGGTCTAGAAGAATGTGAGCAGCTGCTGCTTGCGAGCCAGACATAACCGCAACACATCTTTAAACAGTTTCGCCTATCAGCTGTCACAGTTTTATAATTATAGATCTTTTCTGCCATAAATGTTTACTGCAGCACTGTTAACTCAGCAGTGAGGATTTTACACCTATTGCCGATGTCAATGTACATCCCTAGAATAGTTGAAGCTAACAGGCAGCTTCCCGAGTCATGTGACTACGTGATATAGGTCAAACTGTACGGCTGTTCTTGTTTCATGCAGACCTCACTACTAAATAACATGACAGCTAATAAGAAAGACAAGATTTATTCTTTTCATTTCATAGGATTTAGAACCCCACTCAGCCTTTGAGAATTCTAAGAATCTTTTGGAGTGTTGAGAAGTAACTTAATTTGGACCATACTGTTATTATTTTTTTTCCAGTATATTTAGTAAAAATGTTGGAATGAAACAAAGAAAGGATCAGGCGTGTGAAAAACCCCATCAAATTCTACCTGAATTCAATAAGCACCATGGGACCCTGACTGGTAGTTCCAATGGATTTTTGTTCTTCATGCGGAAATGTAGGAAACTGCGAATGCAAGAACAGCCCCAAAAAGTTCTGGCGCATGCAAACCTAAGACTACCTTTGTTAGGGTTAGGTAATGGCTCTGGAATGTTAGGGTTATTAATAAACCAAACAGGCTAGCCAATCAGAGGCTAACCATGGACAATTCCAATATTTACTGCCAGGAGAGAAAGTTGTATAGTGCAATTTTCAGCAGCGGGACGCCTCCAGAGGCGGTGACAGCTCTGAAAATGAACATTATGAGTGCAGGTGTGCTGCTGGAGCATTTCAAAACCACATGTTTTTAAGGTATAAAAGTTGTGGAGTGCGTCTTTAAAAAGCTAAACTGAAAACGTTCAAATCCATGCCTTTCCGCAGTCCTCATTTGGTCAGAAAATCTACATACAAGATCAGTTAAATACTTGAAGACGCACCTTGCAACATTTATACATTTAAAGTGGTAATAGTATAATGTTGATAACACTAAAATCTTAATACCTTACCTTGTTGCTCAACGTTACTGTTTGGTACTGATGGTTTACCAACTGTCATGGCGTAAGTTTGACGACAAAGGGTAGGATTATAGACATCTGACTTTTTGCATACATATACATAAACAAATACACAAATATGACTATATTTCACACTGTTAAAGACTGTACAAAAGCTTTTCATTGTCATTAAAACTCCTCTATAATAACCTTCAGCAGAAAATGTGACTAAAACATGCAAAGTACAATGTTTTTATGACCCTAAAGCTGTATACCAGTAAAATTAATTTACTGTGGGTTCTTATTATGGAATGTCAAAATTGTGATCTTTAAATTGAGCTGCTTATTATGCAATTTGAAAATTCTGAGCTTTTGAAATGAATGCATATGTATAGTTTCTTCTTAGAATATTTCAATGAACGTTAGTAACCTTGATGGCGTACACTGCCTCCAGTCAGTGATGTTTTTAATGCTTTGTTTTCAAGCACCCAATGCCAAAATGTAATGAGACGCAGCAAACACTCCTCCACGGCATAAACTCGCCGCTTTATGAGATTCTCAACAGTGCAAGTGAGTCGGAAGACGTGAGCCAGAGAGTGATGGGCTGATAGACAACACACAGAAGCATCAAAGAAAAGCCAGCTTTATCTAGACTGACCTGGTTGGTTAAAATTCTCCTGCACAACTCCTGTTAGTCACTTGAATGTTTCATTTTGTTTTCCATCTGATCTTTGATGTTCCAGGAAGCTTAGCGCTTGTGGTGTTTTCCCACCCATGTGGTTTGAGACCAGAAGATTGCTTGCTGTATTTTATGGCACAATTTGGTTTCAAATTCCGAAGAGACAAATTACCATGAATCCAGACAGATACGGCAGGACTAACATCTTCCAAGCCCCATAGCAGCATCATCAAGCAGAGAGAAGAGCTGTTGGGAGCTGAGGCCCACAGCCCCTCTGGCTGAAAGAGAGAAGGCTGAGGGATGACAGAATCCAAATCATAACTAAAGTTCTAGCACAATCATTTAGTTCGAACTGAAATGCTGGTTTTCTTTGAATATTTTTAGAAAACATTCATCAAATTTCTTTTAATACCGTGCAATTTGAGTATATTAATTAAGTAAAATACTACCTGTGCAAGTTGAAGATGATAAATTTTGTTAATGAGTCCGATAAGAGTTTTTAAAAATCAGTGGTCCACCCTTTGTGAGCCCTTATAAAATTCCTAAAGAGTTCCATGGATGGATATATGATCTGTTTTGATGTTCAGGGAAGGATCTTTCATGTATATACTTCAGACACAGACCAGAAATAAAAAGTTGAACCTTACTCGGTAGGTTTTCAGTGGGACTAAATTTTACACAAAACTAAGTTGTCAGAGTCATCTGTAACATTTCATATCTAAGTGAACTTTTTATTTCTTTTGCTGTATGTAATGTATGATATGCCCACATTCTTTCCTGGAGCAGCTGAGAGGGACTGCTGAAAGTAGGAGTGACTCGGTCAGTGTGTGTTTCACTGAGCATATGGCGGTGACAGATGAGCGTGTCGGTAATCACGTAGAAGAGGAGCAAAGAACCCACATAAGAGCCGACTTTATGTAGTTTAAGTTGTATAAATATAATTTTAAAAACCATCTACAAATGGGTATACATTTGGTCTTGATCAAACCAATCATTTGCTGTGTGTGTACTGCCAAGATGAGGTTTGAATCCTGCACATTCATAGCATGTTGTTTTGGAAAATCTCTTGCCTTGTACTACTGTGAACAACTCTGGAGATGACCACGTGTTGCTCCCCCTCCCCCTACAGTTTAAATGAACCCCTTCAACTCAGGTTCCTTCGGTTGGGTGAAGCACTGGTTAGTCGGGGAAGCTCTATTTTTGACCACTGCCCCCTGCTGAGGCTCAGGAAGTAGGGGGTCGGACTGGATTGCCAAGGCAACGTTATAAACAGACACTGAAATACACAGCCTGCTCCTTGATAGCCATTAGAGAAGGGAGGGGATGGTGATCCTCAAGCAGAGCACATGTTGGATTCTGTAGACGAGCGTTAGCACATTTCACAATACGCCAGCGATCAGGCATGCTCCATGGAACTCAGCCATTGAGGCTGTACTCTGACTCCTCAGGGAATAAAGTGATTCCTCGAATGCTGCTGTGCTTCTGAAATCAAATCTAAGATACAAGCTGTCCACAGAAACTTGGATGACATTCGATTTGTTCGTAAAGAGCAGCTTTTGTTAATATTTTCTACCATCCCACACACACAGAAGTTGATATCTAAAGAAAAAAATATGACACTTAAACATTTTAAAGGAACTGTTTTGCTAGAATTACATCATTTTGGCATATTCTTTGCTTAGTTAATAAACTTCACAGGCTGTTCCACTCTGTTTTGCTACATAGGGTAACCGTCTTAGAAAAAGCAATTGCCAGGTTATTGCTTAATATAAAAAGAATCACCTTGACCATCATCCTCTCCATTCATGTGGTTAACATTTGCAAACAAATTCTGGTGGAATAACTTTAAGGTCAGATTTTTTGATCAAAAGTCACAACACAGGGTAAAATAAGAAACCTATCTCTCATATTTCTTGTGCAACTTTATCGTGCATTGCAACATCCTCTGGTGTTATTGCAGAGCAGACGTTTCCAGTCACGCTCCACTTTTAGGAGATACAGCGTACTAGTAGCGCATTATGTTACCGTCCTCACCCACTGTCCCAGGTCAGTGTTTTTTTGATGAGAACTAGTTCTCAATTGGTTGAATAAATAAACAGTAATATAAAATATACATGACATTCAACCTCCTGCAACATAAATTTCCTCATTACCTATGCTCTGACGAATTCAGGATGTAACAAAACCTAATCAATAGGTACATCTACAGTGACTAGAGCGCAAATAAAAAAATATATCTATATACTATATACTACTATTTTTAGACTCTACATACATAACTCTTTTTTTATATCTGTGTTCAAAAAATCTGAAACTCTGAAAAAAGCAAGCTTCATTATCAATAATCTAATCTTACTATTTCACCATAACGTGTTTGAATAACTGCCACAACGGTTAATGTATAGAACCTAAAGATGCAATAACTTGTTTTGCTACTAGCTGTGTACTTGCACCTTTGACACTTGAAGCATACTGTGCTGAATGTGCATCTTCCCTAACTATGAATGTAGGTTATGTGTGCACAGCAATGTATCAACCCTCCCGACATGACTCCTTCCAACACCGGTCGACGTCCTGTATGTGCGAAATCACATGATTGTTTACTTTAGAAGAGTCTCTGCAAATATGCACGCGTCTCCTTCACGACGCCTGCATGCTGCCAGTGCCAAATAAAAAGAGCTCACTCACACACAGACACATTTCAGCCCAGCACAGAGTCCTACGGGCTATACGGTAACTCTCTGCTGTCATAACAACAACATAAATAAATAAATTAAGAATGGCTTGTAAACAGGCTGCTTCTCTTCAAGTAAAACATAGAAACAGCTGCAAAAGATAATGAATGATCTTTAGCCTTACGTTATCTAGACACGCCGGGTCTCTTTGTTGGTATGTCCTACTTTATGTTAAATTATTTCCCAAATACTTATTTTCTGTCCTGTATGTTTTGTAGGAATGTGATAATTTAAGCAGGGTTTTAGAGTGCACTGCACATACCCACTATCAGTACAGAAGGTCCTAGTTTCCTAGTAAGTGAAATACTCAATAGGTAAACAGTAAGCAGAATACATGCTTATACCCGAAGTCTTCTACATGAAGAACAACTGCTTCATGGCTTTTGCGGTTCACGGAAAAGTTCCCCTGGACAAGGCTGGCCTCTGCTGGTAGAGAAGCAGTAGTGCATGTAATCAAGGCAAGTTTTTGTCCTCGGTGAATCTTTATAAGTTCCACAATGGCTCTCATGACAAATAGCTAAAAATAATATCGAACCCCATACCCCCCCCCCCCCCGATAACAAACTCAGCTTTTAGCGGGTCTTTTGTTTTTTCATTGAATAACTTCGTTAAATTTCCACGATGGAATGACACCTGAACTAACAGTATATTTTTAATCAGTTATTTTGGTCATTAAGGTTTGCATCTATGTGCATCTTTACATAATTTTCCACAAATATCAACAACTTATATAAGACAAGGATTTCACTCACTTATATCTAATTTTAAAACCTAAGTTTTAAAACCTAAAAATAAACGTAAAATTGAGGATATTTATGAATGACAACGCATTGTACTCTTGCAAATACTTATAAAAAAATGTTCAGTTAACTTTCTCTAAACAAATCTCTCCAGTGACACTTTGTAGGTCACTCTAGGGATGAGTTGTCAGGCCAGAAGATAGAATATAGTCCCTCTTGCGCCATCTCATGGACAAAAAGCAGTTCACTAGCTTGTGACCTCTTCTGTCAGCTATGGTCAATGTCTAAGCACTCTATTTGAGAGTTGAAAATGAGCTTTGATTTTTATATTTTATTTTTTTTAGCTCTGCTGGAACATTCGTTGAAATTGATACATGAAAAAAAAGTAATAGGATCAGCCTCATTTTACAAACACATTCATAACCTTTGCTAGGAGTTTGTCACTTTATTTCTACGTCCCATGTAAAACTATATGTTTCATACTTGAAGCAAAACCATATTGAAGTCTGAATTAGTCATTTCAAAATAAGAGGAGAATCAGTAGAGCTGTTAATAGATACGATATTTCTGATCGTTGACTACAGCCGGAAACTCCTATTTAGAATAACACAAAATTGTCTTGCTCAATAATGCAAAGAACAGAAAATGTATATTTATATCTATATAAGCATTCTATCTATCTATCTATCTATCTATCTATCTATCTATCTATCTATCTATCTATCTATCTATCTATCTATCTATCTATCTATCTATCTATCTATCTATCTATCTATCTATCTAGTAGTGATGTCAAATTTCCATGCTCTCATATTTAGCCCAAGTGCAGAGGCAACAAGACCAAGTCCTACTGATTAACAAATTAGTCACTCATCTCAGGGTTTTTTTTCTCCTCTCCTGTTTGCTTCGTCATTCACTGGATGATGTGGGCCTGTTTAATCTTTTAGCAACTCTACCGATCAGGAGTCACAATTTCTGCTTAATATTTAAATCGTTCTCGCTTTTGATTGGACGGTACGAACAATGGCTGTGTCGACAGCCAATCAAACAGCTTCTTCGTCCGGACTTTCTCCCCCTAGCACGCCCTTCAAAATGACATCACGTTCAGCTACGGCAGTACGCACTGGACTTCAGTTAGGGGGGGTCACTCACTGCGGTAAAAATAGTAAAGAAAAAAAACACAGAAGAGAGTGAGTTTGCTGAGCTAACGACGCTGCATTTTACAGAAAGCCATTTTGTTTTAAGGTAAGAGTTTTTTTTCCCCTTCCATATTTATTTGTTTATCAGTATTTTCAGTATGAACCGCTGGGCTGGGTTATGGCCTGGAGGTGCTACATCTGTCATCTGTTACGTGCGACTGATATTGACAGGCTAGCTTAATATATAATACCCGGTCCTGAACATGATTATTAGCGACTAATTCAAACAGAGCTAAGATGGAAATATGAAATAAGCGTATTTTAGAATTTTTCTTTCAAATAATGTTGGGGATGGGGGTTAGCTGCTATACAGCATAGTCTCGTATATATATATTTTTCATTTCGTTTATCTTTTCACAGCTTTATCATTTTCTTAAACTTAGTGGGTGCTTGGATGAGATGAATTGGTGGTGATTCCTCTTAACAAGCTCCAAAGGGGTGTATTCATATAAAGCTTGGCCTTGTGCCTTCATTTCCCTGGAGACTTGGAGAAGAAAACACGGGCTGCTAAGTTACAGGAGCTGCTCTGTTTCATGGAAAGCGCTGCCCTTTTGTTGTAAAAGGAAAGGACCTGTTTTTCATCAGTTACAGTGAATCAGATTGGCTATGTTTAACTGGTGCTGACTGTGTCTGTTCCAGAGGACCTTAGAGTTCCCCCTCCAGATGAACTTTCCTCTCTGTGTATCTTTTAGTGATAATATCACCAGGATCCTGTTGTGAAAACATAGTCTGAGCTAACCCAATGAAATCTGCTGCTCCGCACTGGAAAGAACACAAAACAGATGACAGCCATGCAAATGAGTATGGAAAATGGCAGTGTAGCAATACTTGGTGGAATTCACTGGATTGTTAAGTCCAACCATCTCAGGGTTTTAGCCTGTAATCTAACACCAGAAGACACAAGCAAGAGACAAAATAAGTGTTTTTGTGTTTTTTTCCCCCCTTCCTCCTACATTAGACACTAGTAAAAGTTTATAAATCAGTGTGAACCATGTCATTGTGTTGTGTAATGCTGTCTTTCTGGTGACAAGGGGATAAAATAAATAATTAGAGAACGTTATATGTTAGTTTGAAGTTTTTCCATCAACCCAATTGAGTACTGGAATCTTAAAACTAGGTATGTGTTTCTTATTGGTATCAACGTAGAAAACAGACATTCATATCAGTCCCACAGTTTACAATCCTATGAGATGCTAGAAGAAGTTGCCGGATTGACCAGCTTTCTTTAGGTCTATGGACTTTGGAACAATTACCCCCCTCGCCTTCACTGATTGAAAGAAGGTTCCTTGACCTTACCTTTGCCTGTAAGAGAGACAAATTTAGGAAATGCACCCATCCCTCTTACCGAGGTCGCTCTGTTTATGGATGGAAAGTCCCAAGTTAAACGTTTCATTGCACAGTTTTATTTGTATATACATTTTATTCTACCCCAGCAGGTAGTCTATCTAATTAACCAGCTGGTTTAATATTTTCCTGCTTTTATAATTCGTAACAAGCACTGCAAGTGGTTGAATTCTTCACAAACACACACTCCCGAACGGCAGCTTAACTTGGAATGCTTTAGTGGAGATTCCCATTGATCTTGTCAGTTGATGAAAAATAAAAATGAGCAGGTGTTGGACTATATTCGCACATATTTGACTCCTCGATTGCAGTTTGGAGTTGCAGCAGCAGTTCTTCTGTGAAGTTGTGGCTGCTGAAGGAACAATCAGTTTTAGCTATTTTAGCAACGGTGTTGGGAGTGGACAGATGTAAGAAAACTGTATTTTCTTGGACACATCTAGACACACCTGCAAAAACATTTTTTTTTTCCAGATGCAGAAGAGAGTGAGGTTCTCAGCAGATAACAGGAAGGCTAAATGTATTACAGGAGATGTCAGAAAGGCCAGAGAGAGTAGAGTGGTGTGAATGCTCCTCCTGGATGTTTATATGTTAAAGCTGCAAAATTCTGATCAGTGCATCTCCAGTTAGGGCCTGATTTTATCAATGGTTTGCACTTGTTATAACTGGTGCAAAATGCACAGCGTCACAAAAACACACCTCAACTGATTTACTCATGACTCAGAGAGCATTGCACCTGTTAAACCCGGAGGAAGACGCACACAATCCATTTAGTGCTTTTCCCTAATCTCAATATGCAATCTGGGGCGTTTCTGTAAGAAGACGCAAAATATTGGGAGGAGAATGGGCAAATAAGTCGGTGTTCCAGGCTCAGTGTGATTTACTTAGCATAAAAATATTTAAGTCTGCTATTTTAACGTCTAGTTTTAGCACTTCTGAAGGCATGTCTTAACTTTGCGCCACCTCATTCAGCATAAGCTTATTACTGATAAACGAAAAATGTCATTCACACACAATATAACCTTTTTTTTTTTTTTTTGCCAAAGACGCAGCTAGCATTAGCTCCTTTAATCACCTCCTCATTTGAATACTGCTCCTTGCGCCACACAAGTTTGCGGCCATTTTCAGGAATCTTCATGAATCAGGCCCTTAGTGTTTTCGTAGCTTCATTAAGAATACTGGATCTTTTCCTGTTCTTGTAATAAAATAAACTGGATCATGATGAATAATTTTTGATCTTTGGCTATCATCCTGTGAACAATGCCTCGTCCAGCTTAGGGCTTCCTCTATCTCTTGTTTTCCATTACATCAGTTCATCTTTAAGATTAGATATCTGGAAGAGATATGAATGATCTTGTCCTTGCGTGATATACAGTATGTCCCAATAGCCACAATAAACTAGTTGCTGTGGTTAATATGGAACAAAAGCACTGACAGCTAAATTAGAAGTTATACTTTATGGATTTACTTACTTGGCAAAGTTCATTCGTCCAAAACAGATACACATACAGGAATCAGTGTATTTATTTCAGTACCTTTATTTATGTAAGTCCTGCCACACAGAAAAGGTGGATAAGGTAACCAGGAGGAACTGTTTAGAGTGTACATATGACATGATGAAGTAATCCCAGGAGGACTGGTGGAGATTCAGTTTTCAGCCTGGCCTAATTTTTTTTTTTCCATTGTCGTCGTTATACGCAAGTTAGGTGAAGGATAGCGCGGTGGCGTACAATATCCCAAGCCATTAGCGGTTGGTCACAAAATCCGCTCCCCTTTATTGAGATCTTGAGCCGACCTCAAACATTTAGGCATTTATTGTACTCGTTCACTCTTGTTTAAACATGTAAAAAGCTTTACTTGTTTTTCCACCGCTCATTTATGTTCAATCTAATTCAGCGTCTCACATTTTGTGTGTGAACAGAGAGGAAAATTAGGTGTGAAAGTGCAACCAGAGAAGGCCTTTATGGTCATTATTTTTTTACTCCCTTCTGTTCCCCATGGCTCATTTCAGCAGCCTCATTTTGTGCTTCCAAGTCTTTGTGAAGCGTAAGATAACGGCACTTATCTCTGGTAGAGTTGTGATTGAGCAGCGAGCCATGAGACGCCTTCTGCAGTTGTGAAAACAATTGGTGGCGCTTTTCCTCTGCTGTACTTATGCTTGGCAGGAGCAAACTGGGTGGAGACAGGTGTACAGGCAGAAGCTAGACAGTGATAGAAATGTGAACTTTTCTGAACAGGCAGGCGGTTTCATCAGCTTTCTCCCTTCCTGTGTATGGGAAGATGTCTTATCTGGGCTCAGGGGAATTCATCACCTAATGTGTCTCTGGAGGTTAGCAAACCGCCCTACAGGAAAAAGGGCAACGGAGACGGAGATGATGTAACGCCTGTTTGCTTTAGTTCACAGAATAATTTAGCTTCAGGTGTAAACATGTCCGTCTCAAAGTCTCGTGTATGAATGTGGGAAGTTGTTACTAAATTCTTTAAACAGTGTTTTAATATTAAAAAAGCATCAAACCCAGCTCTAATGTGACATATAGATATTATTATTGGCCTATACTGTGGCTTGCCAAAGTATATATTCCCCCTGAACTTTTTTTTGTCACATTTTTTCCATTACACACACACACACACTTCTATGTTTTATTTGGATTTCATGTGACAAGACAACACCAATAAATGTATAGTTATGAGGCGGAAGAAAAAGGATACATAGAAGAAAAGGCCAGGGAATCTTGGGCAGTATGTTTCTAACCAGTTTTGACCAGGTAGAGGCTGAGGTTTTGGCTCGTACTACTTTTGCGAAATGGCATCAAGCTTAGTCTTACTGGATAGATGGTTACCGCCTGGTACAACAATGCGTTCGTCCTGCCACAGATTCTAAATTAGATTTGGGTCTGGACTTGAACTGGGCTGCTGAAGCCAGTTTCACTGGGTTTTATTCATGGTTGTCAGAGCAATAAAGCACATGACACTTTTCAAACATTAACTGGGGCAAGGGAACACAGCTAACCAGGAATAGCTTTCAAACATGCTTATAACGCCATATTGCAATAGTTTGAACACCAAATATAACTTTTAATATGCATTTATACACACATTGAAAGCTGTTTTAGCACTACAGCAGATGCTAACATATACAGTGTTCCCTATCTCCAATCTTGGTGGAACAGCCAATTTGCCAAGCTTTCCAAGCTGTACTGTCTTTGAATATTTTAGACTTGCATTTCCGATAAAAAATAAATGAACAACAGCAAAAAACAATCAAAATTTTCTGCATTGGAGTCATTTTCTACTGAAAAACGAACAGATGAATTGGCGAACACTGAAAGGCAAATAGGCGGGGTTCCACTGTATCTGTAAAACACGTTGAGTATCTCGTATCAGTTCGGCTCCGCTTTACAACGATGCTCTACTTTGTCCATCAAATAAAATAACAAAACATATTTAATTTTTTGATTGTAATCTGATAAAGTTGTAAAAAGCTTGCAGGGTATGAATACTTTTGCGAGGCGCCGTACCTTGTAAGAAATTCTTTTTTGTCTTCAGTGTTAACCCTTAAGAATCTAACACTCTTGTTTTTCCTTTCTTTTTTTTAAAAGTGATTCTTCAGCCCAAAGATGAATTTCGAGCAGCCCCCTCCGTACCCAGGCAGTGGGCCAACTGCTCCAGGCTACCCAGCCCAGGCAGGCTACCCACCCCAAGGATATCCTCCACAGCCATACCCAGTAAACATGGACCAGCCCGGCGCAGCCTACCCCAACTACCCTGCTGGACAAATGGGCCCCGGAGGTCCCTATCCCGGCCCAGAACAGCCTCCAATCCAAGGATACCCTGGACAGCCACAGTATGCGTGGCAAGGCGGACCCCCTCCTGGGCCGATGTACGGGGAAGCTCCAAAAAACACAGGTGAGTGGCATGCACAAGGTTTTTGGTATGACAATAGGATGTAATGTAATGGTGAACAGAAGGTTTAATTTAACCATTCAGAACACGGGAAGTGCAGTGCTGACTGGACTAGCATGCTACATGATTGTTCGAGAAAAATTTAAAGCAGAGATGTCGGTGGAGGAATAAACATGCATGTTGTCTTGGTAACAATTTGTTAGGTAGAAGCCTTTTTTCCCCAATAAGTACATTTATTAATATTATTCATTTAAAAATAGAAAGAGGCTTTAAACATAAGATTTTCTTTTTTTTGTAGACAGTTTAAATGACATTCATACAACACACATCAGCCAGTACCACTAGATATTTTTCTCTAGTGTTATTAAAGGCCATGCTTGGCCCGATTTACACATTTGTTGCACCTTCTTGGGCAAATGGGACATTTTCATTAAGCTGCCGCTGTTTCCCTTTAGTTATCCACAGAACAGGCTGTGCAGCGCCACATTAATGAGTGCTGGTGCTGTGTAGCCCTCCGAGTTACTACAGCGTCATTAGTTGGAACGGGGCGTTGCACATGTCATGTCTCATTTTACATATGCTCACCATTATGGCACTGCGACTGCACCTGTTGCCAGTGCAGAGACGTTTGAGGTGAAGATCAGTAACACCGCACTCTAGAGACAGAAGGCCTAACCGGCAGCTTTGAGGCATTTGGTCAATAACAAGAGCTCACCTCCATCCTTTGTGATATAAGCTACCAACTGTGCAAGCTGTCCCACTTAAAAAGATGAGCGGTCGGCAAATTTCACCATAGAGAGAGATAATGGAAAGAAAAAAACAACCAAAAAAAAACCCCCTGGCAATTACATTATATGATTTTTAAATAATTTATTAGTATTACGTTGCAGAAAACGAGTTTTTGGTCAATAACAAAAGTTGACCTCGATACTTTGTAATGTAACTTTGGTTGACAGTGACATAGGTCAAACTTTTCTTATAGGTCTTTACCAGGTATGCACACCCTGTAGCTCCACATCTTCTCTAGAGCTGGGGTGTTTTGAGGCTGTTGCTAGGCAACACAGACTTTCAACTCCCTCCACAGATTCTCTGTTGGGTTGATGTCTGGAGTAGGGCGGAACAATTATGGAAAATAATCTAACTGCGTTATTTTTTTTCTCTTCAGTATTGCAATTGCGCACTAATTTGCGGTTATTTTTATGGGGCTTTTCTCATGTATTTAACTAATGCAAACTAGAAAATCAATGTGTATTATTATAAACTATGTCAGATTTTTTTTATGCATAATTTACTCTATTCCATAGGCTAGACTTATTTTAAGATAAAGGCAAATGAAACGTGGCTGAATATAAACAAGATTATTTATCTACTTAAATCACCACATTCAATGTGATGTGCATCATTATGAAAAAAAAAGTTTTTTTTTTTTTTCCTGTACACTTGACCCTCTCCAGGCCAGCTGCAATGTTTTCCCTCCTGGGGTCATCTGGTGGCTGGCTTTTTAGCCATGCCATTCTCATATATGGTGGTGTGATGTTCTTTAGGTGTTGATAAAGGTTCGTGTAAGGTAGCAAAAAAATAATCTGTATAATACCTGGTGTTGTGCAGCATTATCGTTTTTATAGCCAATATAAATTCCCATGTACTATTCCTCTTTGGTACCAAATTTTGAGCAGCGTTTGCTTCTGTCAAGCTTTAGACTATTTTATAACAGGTTAAAGTACAGCGTTTCCTTCTCTCCCTGCATTGTTTGAGCTGCTCACAAGTCCTGTGTCTTTCCCAGATCTCATGCTCAGTCAAATTGCAGCATTTGATCTGATCTTATCATATTGCGATATTGCATATGCACGTAATTTTTCAGCCCTATTCTAGATACTGGTTAGGCCACTTAAGAACCTCGAAATGCTATTTATGTAGCCATTTCTTTGTTGCTAAGGGTGATGTGTTTAGGATCATTGTCATGCACAATAATCCAGCCATGTTCCATTTTCAGTGCTCTTTGATTGAAGGAGGTTTTTACCCAAAATGTAATGATAAACCTCCCCATTCACCCTTCAAGTCGTCCTGTCCCATTTGCTAAAAAGCAGTCCCGGAGCATAATTTTTCTATCTCCATGCTTCCCAGTTGGTGTTCATTGGACGCAAATTGGCATTCTACCCCTCCAAATATGGCGAGTACCGTTTACGGTACTCGCCATATTTTTATCAAGATATCAAGATAACCCTTTATTAAAATTACTAACATAATAAAAAAAAAAATATATATATATCATGGTTAATAATTATACTTTTCTTTGTATTTACTGATGTTAGGTCTCTTAATCTGTTTCTGTGTCTTACAAACGTAGTAATGATAAAAAGAAGTGTTTTAAAAATGTATTCATTTAATTCTTAGTTAAAATTAGTTCATTGAAGAATAACAAAACTGACTGCGGAGGCACTTAAAATACAGTACAGGCCAAAAGTTTGGACACACCTTCTCATTCAATGAGTTTTCTTTCTTTTCATGACTGCATTGTAGATTCTCAATTAAGGGCATCAGAACTATGAATGAACACATAATGTATGGAATTACTGTATGTACTTAAACAAAAACGGTGAAATAACTGAATACATGTGTTATATTTTAGATTCCTCAAAGTAGCCACCCTTTGCTCTGATTACTGCTTTGTAGTCACCAGAAATGGTTTTCCAACTGTCTTGAAGGAGTTCCCAGAGATGCTTAGTACTTGTTGGCCCTTTTGCCTTCACTCTGCGGTCAGCTCACCCCAAATCATCTCCTTTGGGTTCAGGTCCGGTGATGTTGGAGGGCAGATTATTTCACACTTTTTTGTACAAGCACTACATAATTCCATATGTATTATTCATAGTTTTGATGCTTTCAGTGTGAATCTACAATGCAGTCATGAAAACAAAGGAAACATGCTGAATGAGAAGGTGTGTCCAAACCTTTGGTCTGTACTGTTTTTTTTGTACATTATGCCGCTGTGGGGTAGAAAACAAGTTGGAGTCGCAATAGCAAGGGAGTGTTGACTCCACCCAGCCCTCCACCCTGGGCCTGCCAGACAACGTCTCCTTTTGCCAAATTTTTTAAACCAGAAATGTTGATTGGATGGAGACTCTGGTAGACATGCACAATCTGTGGCTGTCAAATATATATATAACCTATCCCTTACTGTAACTATATTGAAGATGCTAAATTTAATTATAAATAAATATAAATCTGCTAACACACTTTCTAAAACTGCACCTTATTTGCTATTCGTCACTTTCCTGTTATGTATCTGAATTAGATTCCAACAGTTGCCACCACCTCTGGGTTATTTGAATCACAAGTTGTTTTTTTTCTAGACTCAAAATTTTGAGTCATGTAAGTATTAAATGATTAAAGCGAATAATAGAGATTAACACTTGTATCTACAAATAAATCCGGTTAGCAATGCACAAGTTTTACATTTATACCCAGAGACACTCTGCTAGAAAGTGAAAAACTCTCTATGGATTAATTATTTGTTGCACATGAATGACATCATTTTAGGGTCCATGCCAGCTTGTTAATCCCTAGAGTTCAGCACATTCCTCTGCAAATACAGGAATAGATTCTGTCTAATTCACGCATGGTCCAAACTATCAATGCAGGCTTAAATATATATATATATATATATACAGGTTAAACCATACCTTTACTGCCTGATTTTTATGTTATTTTTCTAACCTTCAGCAAGCTTTTAGCGTCATTCTGACTTGACATTGGATCGCTTTTCATGGCAGAATCTTTTTTAGGTTTATTCATGTTTGTTCATTTTGTGCCACACACTTGACTTTTAGACATAGATCCCTAAATTCTGATACTGTTAAGGTCATAGCTTTGGAAGTTCCATTTCAGAAGCTTAATATTAACCTTTAGCTTAATGTTAAATTGTGTTTACTCCTTCAGTCTCACTTCATTAAAGATAATATGTCCCTGAAGGGTAAAGCATTGTTAAACAATGAAATGAATCATTTCATTTAGCTGCTTGAAGCAAAATTCATCAAAGATCAGATACAATTATTGGATTGTTAAGTATTTTGTAAGTCTTGCTCATTAATAACCGTTTCAGCTCCACCAGAACGCTGACACTAATTACAGACTGCAGGTAGTTAGAGATCCGGTGTGTAGTCATGCTTGAGTTAAAGAAGAAAGGTGAGATAATTCAGTGGTATTTTCCTCGCGTCGGAACAATGTGTGAAACATAAAGCCCGTTGTACGATATCCCCAATGAACAGGCAAAGGGAACAGGGCGCACAGCCAACACTGAAGAGTATTGTTAAAGGCAGTGAGTTGTTCCTGCGTATGTAATTAAGTTAAGATAAGCATTCACTGGGTGATCAGGCTTCTCGGCGTGAGACATTTAGATCAGGACAAGCGTTGTTAAATATTGGCCCAACACTTATCAGATCTTTGCACCCTTATTGGAGCTGCTTTAGGTTTACGGTCTGACCTGGAGCGGATCCGGCTGTAATGGCTGTTAAAGTCTTGACGAGTGTTTGGCTCCACATAAATGATTAATCACACAAACAAGGAAGGAGCGATGCATTTATTCAGACCCTGTGTGATTGTTTTCGTTGTTTTCTAACATCTGCTAAACTTCATGTATGACTAATAGACTCCTCTAATGTTTCTGATAAAGAACTAGCCTTAGGTCTGGATGAGACATACGGCTGCACATCTGACTGCTATCTGTAGCAAAAGAAAGTTTTAGCATACGTCACGCTGAAAGCTCTCATTATATGTGGCCGGCAGTACAAAGGTTACTCACATGCTGCTGGATCGCTATGGTATTACCATGGAGATGAGCCTCCTATGAGGAATGTAATTAGAGGAAATCATATCTACCTTGGTTGCCCTTGAACCCGCTGCTGGAGCCCTCACAGTCATTCTCAGGAATGTCTCTGGTTTCTGCCTTTTTTGGGCGGTTTGAAGTTCACTAATTACACTCTTGATTTCTTTTGCTCTTCGTCATATCTTCTCTAACCTTTTTTTTTGTGCGCAAATCTCTCCCTTTCAGTGTATGTGGTGGAGGACAGGAGAAGGGACGACACAGGCGACACCTGCCTGACAGCCTGCTGGACAGCACTGTGCTGCTGCTGTCTCTGGGACATGCTGACATAACGTCCCTCTTGATTCGCTCAGCCTTATCGGTCCCCCGTAAGCAGAAAACCTCAATGACCTTCCCTCCCTTTTGTTTTGCCTTAAAACCTGGCTCCATCTCACCCCCCCACCCCCCACCGTTTCCCTTTTAGTCAGTAAACTGCTTTGGTCTCATAAGGAAGCCTTCTCGCCCAATGTGACGTTGTCGTCTCTGATAGACTTGTCCACAAGTTGTCTTGTAGCAGTCTGTAACTGAGCTTCTTAACACAACCTGAATCTGAGGCTCATTTTTAACACTGTGCACCCACACACAACCTTCACACACACACACACACACAGATAAGGCTGCACATTATACACACTTGTTCCTTCAGTATAAATGGATCTCAGGCTTATCTAGTGTGATGCTCTTTGGCACTTTACGATGATTACCTCTGCAAGAAACGACTCCTGCCTGTCTGCCTGTTAAGCCCCGCCCCCACTGCTCCCCAGCTACATTAGCAAACAAAGGACTGCTCTCCCACGATGAGCTCTGTTCCCAAATTTCCCCAACACCCTGGCTGCTAATGAGCCACGGGCATCGACGTTTTGAAGCTTGAAATATATCTATTTCATTTTCACTTTTTTTTTCCTGCTGTTTTTTGTCTTTTGTGAAAATAAATGAAGTACATTTTTAAAACGCGAAGTTAATCTGTGTTGGATGACTGTTAACTTTTAATGGCTGCAATGTTATTTAGTGCTTTCATTATTAAAAAAAATGATTCTAATATTATTTGTATTAAAAACCTTGGAAATAAAACTGGAAATATCTTTTAAAAAAACTGTACTTGCTGAACAGAGGAAACGCTATTACTCAGTGGATGCCTTTTTGCTTTGGATGAGTCTTACATTAAAATAATTTATTGCTATAATTAAAGGTTTTGTCATTTCCAATTATTGAGTGGATTGTGGCATTATGTATGAATGTATGTGGAGTGTGCAAGAAGAAAGCTGGGTAGAGACTAGATCAATACTGTAGACGTAGTAGCCTGGATCTATTGAGCAGGTTCTGGCCACACTTATTGACACCCGGGTAAAATACGTCTGAAGCCTTAAAAAGGAACAAATATTTTATTGTAGATGCATACATATTACTCTGGAAATATTTAGAAAAATCCAATCTTTCAGTTTCTAGCTCCGTCTTTAAGTCCTTTCATGACACAAGTTTTCTGTAGGTTCGTTGTTCACTGTGAATCATATTCCAGTGAAACAGAAAATCTTGGACTGCTACGTTTTTGTTTCAGACTATAACTCAGTTCAGGTGTGGTTATAAAAGGAAAAAAAAGGATTAATGTTAATTGTGGCACAAGGGCTGCGTTGGACGGGCGACCTGTCCAGGGTGTCGCCCGTTGACAGCTGGGGATAGGCACCCCCCCCCCCCCCCCCCACAACCCCTGGAGGATTAAGTGGTTCAGAAAATGGATGGATGGATGTGGCACAAGGTTTTTTTGTTAAACATTAACGTTGTTTTCACACTAAATAAATGTACTCAATTATTTTCCACAACTATCAACTTAAGTATGTGGGCAAAAAAAAAGTATACATTCCAGCAGAACAGCACCTTTTTGACAGAATCTCTGTTTATCACATCCTCTGCTGCGATTCAAAATCTAGACAAGAAATCAAAAACTGGTTTATAAAACACTGAAAGGCTCAAAGTGTAAAAAAAAAACTTGTTTTCTCTAGAGTATTTCTCTTTAATATGCTCTGCTTCACAAGTACGACAAATATAGAGTAACAGTATACCTGTTTACATCTAAAGTTCACCTCAGCGGTTAATAAAGGCAGACATGGGGGTAATGAATATATTAAAATAAGAATACAATACTTTATTCTATTTACTTTTTATGCCGTTGGATCATAACCAGGCTGTTCATCAGGTGATTAAGAATTAAAAAGTAAATATCTATGAATAAATCTGGCTTCCAGGCTGTTTCCCTTTCAGAATGTCTCCATGGCGAGGACTCAAAAGGTTTTCTGTCTTGGAACGTAGCAGGATTGTTGAGCTCTTTGCCCCATTCCATCTCTATTGAGGTTGGATAAAGTGAGACTGTCCTTTTTAATTTTCCAAAAGATCGTGAGGGGTTATGGGACATAATAAAAAAAAAAGTGCTGCCCCCGCCCTTAAAAAAAAAAAAAAAAAAAAAATCAACCTTCAGATTGCGGAGCATCAAACAGGCTGCAAAGACACAGGTGAAACCACGGCAAAGAACTGCCTGTTTAGACTTCTCAAAGAAGCAAGAAGCATGGGACACTGCAAAATCGATTTAAGTTTTATTATCTAAAACAAGACGATGTTGATGTTTCTGATGGCTTCTAGGTACTGACAAGACCAGACAGTCCCACTGGAGATGCTTCATGTAAGTAAAGAATAGAGACAGAGGTGCTATCATGATCTGAGATTTGGGCCTTCGGTGGAAGAAGGCAGCTTTGGGTTGCCCAGGGGCATTCAACCATGACTTACAGTGTGGGGATGTTACAGAGAGGGCTTTCATTTTGACTCAGGATCATCATCTGTACAGTGATAATGGTTGCTTCTTTCAACACCTGTCTGACAAAGCTCTTCTTCCAGCAGAATAACGTTTCACTTTTGGACAATCCGGAAAGTTCTCCATATTTACATTTAGGGAAAACACGGTAGGGGTTTCTTAGTAAATGTCAGATCCTAAGTTTATATTTTATGTTAGGCTTTTGGACTAGGGTCTGAGACATTTTTCTATACTGTTTGTCTTTTGTTCTTGTTTCTTTCTCTAGAATTTTGAACCTACAGCCTGACGATGATCCAGCAGAACAGAATGTGAATCCTTGTAACGGGTCTAAAGGTCTTTCTCTGGAGCCTATGTGACTCCATTTCATATCACAACTCTTCCACTACCAGTCTGAAGGCAGATATTTTCTCTAAAAAAAAATGGCCTAAAACAAATCTGGAATGAGAAAAAGAAAGTACACTCCTTTGAAATTGTGGGTTTAATGTTTCCAGGTATATTAAGAATGATCCAGTTTTTGCCAGGATCTAAAGTTTTCCACAACTTACCCTAAATGTACAAAATCCAACAACAGATTTCATAGTATCATTAAGGAAAAATGAGACGAGAATGCAAAAGCTTTGTGAAAAAGTAACCATATACTTTATGAATCAGCTGTTAGTAAAGCATATATTTTAGGAGCAATAACTAGAACTAGCCATATTCTGAATGGTTTTTATCAGGTAGTCATGTCATTCTGGAGGATTTTCTTCTCATTACCCTTATTGCTTGTTCTGACTGAAGTTTGATTGCATTTGTTTCTGCCCATTTCTGTACAGGCATTCTCGTGATGTGTTCACACCGCGCAAAACATCAATGCCCAAATTTGCAAGATTACATGTTAAATCTATGGTTGAGGCCGTCAGAGTCTCCGCTGTGTTTTGTGTGCTTTGGTGGCAGCAGTTTTTGAAACTTTTGATGCTTTCCAAGCGGCAAAAGCCAGCAACATTAAATTTGAGCTGGCTGATCTTTTTGGCGTTGTCCCCTGAGCACAGTACGTTTACATGCACAGCTAAATAAAGCTTTTTGGAGTAATCGGACTTAGGGGTTGCCCCCCGTTAAGAGCCCTAGTCCCAGTTTACATGTCAGTGAGAAAATCGAATTATTAAATGAATTACATTCAACTCCCCGACAATAGATGGTGACATGCGCCCCTACGTTTTAGCCTTATAGCGGTTAGCTTCCAGCTCGTGCAGTAAACTGAGCCTGGTGGGAGTGAAGCAGATGGAGTTAAAGCTTGATATTCACGGTTACAATGCATCGCCTCTTCGTAAGTCCAAACATGCACTGAATGGCCGCTTACATTTGTCTTAGACGCCATATGCCTCTTATAATACTACTGTTGTCATTGCTGAGTCGCATTTCCGCCTCTCCTAACTTCGCGAGGGGTTGCACGAGTGCAGGTGGGGGTGCTGGTTGCAGAGTATTCCGATTCAAATTGCATTATCCAATTAGCGTAGCCAAGCTTCTTAAACTCCAGCTCAGTTCGACTCCAGCCGGACTACATGTGTACCGGTGTATACATGCATTTTAAAAGTCTGATTTCAATCGGACTAAGGCAATAATTCGATTTCTCTTGCTGCATGTAAACGTAGTGACGTCGACGAGCCTGAAACAATCCAACAAAAAGATCCGACAGAGAAATGCCCACCCACGTGCTCTGCAAGCTGCCGCCAAAATCTTAAAACTAGCAACTTTGTGAGCGTTTTTTGGTTTTGAAATGGTTGTGCATAGTGAATGGAAGTGACAAAGTGTTGCCTGGTAACACTTCAAGATGGAACCATTTGTCTTGGCGGAGCTAAATAAATAATTAAGTAAACAAACAAATATTAATCTATTGTTGCTTATTTAAACAATATCACACGAGAGGGAGTGCTGTTGTGCCGAATATCAGCAGTGGTGTGATTCGTTCGTAGAAAACTATTTGACAAGTCACTTGTGCAAAATGCAGAATGTATAGACACCTCAGTTACAATTATTGGACAATACACCGACTGAAAAAAAGAAACCCCAAAATTTACTGAGTTATGGTGGAAAAAAAAAGTTATCAACTTTGAACATCTCATGGAGTTTAATGTTGTATTCATAGACCTAGAAATAAGGGCCAAAGGCACTGCAGAAAACCTATTAATGACCTGTTGGGTCCTTTGGAGATCAACTGAAAGTGCAGAAAACAGTATTTATTGTTGCGCTTTATCCGGTTTGATAATAATATATACAGTCTATGGTTTGAACATATGTGTTTCTTCTGCCTAAATATTTTTGTGATATTTATTTCAACTTTAAAACATATCTGAATTTGCACCTAACTATATATTTGTTTGATTTGATCATTTTAAAATATCAAATGATGTGTTATGAGCTACTACTCATTACTCGAGCAGCCTTTTTCAATAAGTATTTTTTTTTACACTTACATGAGTCATTTCTCAGAGGGCTGCTTTTTTACTTTTAGTTGACCAAAAAGACGTTTAAGCTCTTACTTACACATTTTTGGTACTTTACCCACCTTTGCTAGTAGCTGTATAGCTTTGCAGGAAGAAAGCCCTTGATTCGAATCCCTCCCTGGGGTCTTTCCGCATGGAGCTTGCAATTTCTTCATGCGCATATGGGAATCTCACGAGATAATCCAACTTCCTCTAGTCCAAAAAAACAATTCTTAGTTTAATTGGCTCCGCTAAATTGCAGTCAAGTACTAGCGTGTGTGTCCTTTGTGTCGGACTGAATACCTGTCCAGACACAAACTGCCCTGTGACCCTGCAGATCCAGACATTTGATGGATGATTAGAACAAAGTATATTCATGTGGCAGAAGTGCCCAGTCAAAGTCCAGACATAAATACAATTGTAAATCTGTGGCAAGACAGAGCTGATGTTCACAGAGACTCTCTATTGAGTCAGACTGACCATGAGCTACTGGGTAAGTGTGCAGAAATGGGTTTAGATTTAAGCTGCAAGACATAACCGGTGAAGACATAAACCGAAAGAGTGTAACTTCAGTGAAAAGAAGCTATATAAATATTGACATATGCATAGCAGATTGTTCAGACTTTTATTTGCAAAGAATTTTGAAAACCATACATTGTTTTCTTTCCACTTACGCGCCTATTTGTGTCGCTCTATCCACAGAGTCCCTGAGAACATAGAAGCCGTGTGTTATTGTCTCCTAGCACTAATGCTTCTTCTTTTGAGAACTGAATCAGAAAAAAAAAATCTATCTAACCCTTCAGTATGATGCATAATTAACAAAGACTGGAAACCCTGGCTTTCTAGTGCATCATCAGAGCGCCAAAGATCGCTTCTGAAAAGCAACTAATGAGAATGGATCATGAGTGCCTGAATGATGATGGTGTTCTGTCGGAGGATCCCAATCCTCAAACACAAGACATGAGATGAAAGCCAACTACACACTGCTCAGTTGAAGTAAACAATTATGTTTTATTGATAAGGTTCTCAGAAGAGTCTCGTTTCAGTGAATGTATAAGAATCATCCTCTGATAATACTGATTTGGTACATTATGACATCCAGCACGAGTCTCCTCACAGTGAGAGGGATCCATTACTGCTACTGCTGTTGGGATCTAGGACAAAAAAGAATCTGCTTCCAAACAACAAAGAAATAATAATTTTAAAAAAAGCAAACTTTGGACCGATATTGTAGATAATGGAGTATCAGAGTGCCACAAAACTCTAGAGTAGTAAGAGCAGCTAAAGGTTTCGCACATTACAAGCCACCTCCTCTTAGAAATATAAAACTTGATATTCTGAACAATATTCTACTGTGCTGCATAAAGGTAAGTCTATACACTGTACATCGAAATATACTTCGAAAAAACAGATTTCACAGTTTTAAAGACTTTATTTAAAGTATAAACTGCTTTTTAAAACACCTCATTACATAAATTACTCTTTTTGCCGGTTGACTATTGTTTCCCCTGTCAGCAAAACCGAAAACAAATACAAAAAGCAAAAATGAACATGTATTACATATCTTACAAAACGAAAGAAGCTCGTCCATCGACGTTCGTCTCGATAAGAACTGGTGACTCATTCATGATTGTCATTTAGTACTAAGAATAAATAAATTTAAAAAAAGAAAAGAGTGAACAAAATCAAATAAATACTAACTCAGGATGTCTGTCGGACTCGTGGGTGGCGTGTGTTTGATCGCTCTGTACAGAAGTGCCTTGGTGAAAATCTCACAATTTCTACCGCGACTGAAACGTACAAAACTACGGCATCTACGGTATACGCAACATCCTGAAGTTTTTAAGTGTAGTCTGACACATATGTAAGGGGATGTGATTCTTCTCCCCGTTGCAAAATAAACAATGTGGTGCTATGCCACTTTCCACAGATATAGCTGTCGTTTTTTTTTTTTACTTTTTATTGTTGTTTTTTTTAAATTATTTTTTCATTTTTGAGTCTATGCTTCAGTTCATCATCAGCTTGGATGTCTATGGATGCCGTTGTCCTGTTGCTTGGCTGATCGGCGGAGGACCTGGTCTGGTGGTGGACGGACAATGAAAGGCCTGAGACAGGGAGACGGCTTGCGTTGACGTCGCTGTTTGGGATGTATGTCGGGTGATGGCTGCGCTCTGAAGAGGCTCGGTCTCCGCTTTGGTCCCTTTGCCTTCAGTTTGTTTCTTTATTAGAGTCAAGACAAGCCGTGGTCGCAGAGGCCACCGCAGTGCAACCCTCCTCCCTGCGTGTTCTGTCGCTATCGTATGTGACCCAATAAATATGGGCGAAAATATCACTATCTTTTTTAAAAAGGGGAATCTTCTTATTGGGTAAGCAACAGTTATCAGAGTTCTTCAGTGCCTTTTTTTTGTCAGTAGTTCAAAGTTTTTCCCAAAAAAAAAAGGAAAGGAAAAAAAAATGTCTAAACATTATTTTTCTTGCCTGCGGCAGTAAAATTAATAACATGTTTTTCATTCTTTTTAAAAGTCCCTGCAGCATTCCGTGAGTAACCCCGTTTGTTGGTAAATTCTCCGTAGGTTTTCAGAGGAGTAAGGTTAAGGAGGCTGGGTAGGAAAAAGGGACAAAATTCAGAGATGTCGGGAGAGAGTCAGCACTGTTCATGTTACCTCCTGCCCATCTCGTTCTGTCTGAGAAACTGGATGTTGTTGCTGCTGTCAGCCAGTTCTGGGTACTGCTCCACAGGTAGCACATAGTAGCCTTCGTAGCCCTGAACTCGACCTGTCGTTAGAAGCTGTTGCCGCTCCCCTTCAGTCCAGAGGCGACTGCCTCCTTTCCCGTCCCTCGTGCGCTGCTGCTCCTTGGCCCACGCCCCGGCCAAGGCCCTCTGCCGGGCCAGCTCCAACAGTCTTACCTTCTCTTCGTCCACCACGTCCACTGAGAGCCCGTAGCGAACACTCAGCACTAACGACGGAACCGCAAACTCCACGGTCACGCCTCTCCTCGACCGGCCGCTCACCGTCACGTTGATGCCACTCTCCAGCGACTTCCGCCCGTTTGTGAGCCCCAGGGCCAAGAGGTCGCTGTCAGCAGAGCCCACTTTCACAAAGTAGTGGCAGTCGTTCCCGTCCTGAGTGTAATGAGTGCCCTCAAGGTACTGGGCGCCGTTGAGCAGCAGAGCTATTTTACGGCTGTCGTCGCTGGCCAGCGGCGATACACCGGCCACCACCCGGCCCTCCTTAAGAGCCAGCATTACTCCTCGGCCTATAATAGGGGTGCTGGTGCCAAACCAGTGGCCAGGCTTGTCTTTACGTCTGCGACGCTCTTTGTTGAGGAGACGGCCCTCGAGGGCCATGAAGGCTTGGTTGTGGCGCTCTGCTGCCTGCTGCACACCAGTGATGAGCTAAATGGTGAAGATAAAACCTGTTATCAGAACACAGCAACACAACTCAGTGCAGCTTCTAGATTGGAGGAAAATAAAATAGCTATTATAACCTACACCGCCTCCCAGCAGTATTTACCTCCATTGATCTTTTTCCACATTTCGTAAACTAACATCATAAAACCGAAATACGTGCTATTCAACATAACCTAGTACGTAACTATGAAGCAAACAAAGATAAGTGATTGTTTTCTACAAACCTCAATTTGTCACATTGACAGCAGTTGAACCTTTTTGTCAAAATTCAAATAGCTATGTGTGGTGGAAAACGAAAACTTCACATTACCCGGAACTCTATGTTTCCACTTTTAAACATGGTGGTGGCAGTACAATGCTATGGGATTACCTTTCTTCAGGAGGGAGGCAGAGTTAAGATAAATACTGTCGAACCGTGGTGGGAAATGTGTAAGAGGTTGCAGGTGTTAAGGACAAAACCCCCAAAATATACAACAATAACAAAAGGGTTCAGGGGAAAAAAACAAGCATATTCATGTGTTAGAATGGGCAAAAGTCCAGAACTAAATTTTATTGAGAATATTTGGTTAAACTTAAAAATCACTATTTTTTCCCCCATCCAATCTAAGTTATTTCACAATAAAAAACAGAAAATCTCTAGAACAAGGTTTTTTGACCCTGCTCCTCAAGGTTCACTGCCCTGCAGGTTTCAGCACACCTGATTTCAACTGATGGCTGACTGACGGGTTTTTGCTAAACTGCAAGCAGGGAAACATCTAAACATGAAAGGCAGTGAGCCTTGAGAGCAAGGGTTGGGAAACAAAGCTGTAGATATGCAAAAGCTGGTAGAAACAAAGCGCAAAACCTGTAATTGCAGCAAAAGACTGTCCTACAAAACATTTAATCAGACATGCTGAGTATACACAATCACATCTCACGCTTCAGATTTTGATTTGTACACATTTAAAAAAAATCGGTGATCCTTTCGCTTGCACTTCTCCACTATTTGTTGGTCTACAACATAAAATCATGATTAAATCATCATGATGTGTTTGTTATGGCACATAATGTGAAAAAAGGCCACATATGTTTTTTTTTTTTACTCTACATTCACTATAACATAGTGTGCTATTTTTATGTTAAAAATATTCTATCCATATATTTTTTGCATGGTTGAAATTACCTGTCCATTCTCACAGTGCTGGGTGGCCTGAAGCTCATATGGCGGTTCCACAAAGTAGAGCGAGTGTCGAGGGAATCCTGGGATTATGTTGCTGAGCTGAAAGCCAAACATCACCAACCAGCTCTTCACATCTACAGCAGCAGACGAGACATAAAACACACTTTGCTAAATGACACAGTTAAATGTAATAGCAGAGGAATCATCAGTTTGATCATACAAAAACAAAAACAAAAACTCAGTGTGTTGCGACTGTGACTCACACAGCCATATCTCAAACGTCTCTGTTATTTTTTCCTGTTCCTCCTGATAACTGTAGATTACCGACATTATCAGGGCTGAAGTAAAACTCAGCTTGTGTTTAGTGAACTGAAATTACAGGCTTTTTTGTTCCCAGAATTAAATGTGCCAAGGAGAACAACTCCGAGGCATATATCTAAATATTGCTCGACGGAGAAAAATGCCTCAATATCCTTCAAAAGAAATTTGATGATAATCAACATCCAGCAGCGTTCTACCTGTGACGTAGTTTTTGACATCCAGCATGTCACTGAGGGGGTTGTTGTTCTTGAACATGTACAGATTAAACGGGGAGAGGTCTTTTCCTATCTTGGGCCACATGCTGTAGTCGGGCGAGGTCCACCGGCCAGCCAACACGTCGTAGTCTCGTTGGGTGAAGTGAACAAGCTTGGTCAATGGGTCATACAGACCACCGTGGAAGCCCACTACCAGCTGGAACTCTGGGTTAGAGTCAAGGTACACTTCACCGTAGGCTGTGTACTGCACCTGGGTGACAGCAGCAAGATAAATGTTACTCTTACTGTGATGGAAAGCGCTTTCCATACTTTGCATCCAGTAAAAAAAAAAAATCTTCAAACAGAATTAAAAGATTTTGAGCAGCACCTGTTTGATCATCTGCCCATTGCTGCTGAAAACCGCCAGTGGTGTTCCTGTGTTGTCAGAAGCAATATAGTATTCCTCTCCACTGCTCACCTCCATCGCAAACAAGTGACCCTAATGAGGAGATTATTTAATTTTAATTGACATAGATAAATGGTATGAAATAAAATAGAATAAAAAACATCAAAATGCTTTGTACCCCCTGTGTATCCCCAAGAGCCTCTATTGGAATTTAATGATACTTAGCACCCTGTACAATTATCTCAAATCAGATCATACTAGATCAATAAACTGGGGACAGCCTTGTTTGTGTGGTAATTCTGCATAAGGTTTAAACTTTTATCATTCAGAAGGTAAAAGACTGTTTATAAAGTTTGCATGGTTATGGGTCTGACACTATTGTTTATGCAGGTAAGCTTTTAAGTCATAAAACTCTGGGGTGAGTTTTTATTGCAAGCTGTAAAAAAACAGGATGTCTGTAGAGTTGGGGTGTTGCCATAAAACCATAAATTCAGAATGAGCTTTTAAGAAAAAACGTCTCACCCATATGACTGTATAATTTTCTGACAGCCAATAAGAGCTAAGACACTGTATGAAAATGTTCTGATTGGAGAGATTAGAAACGCCTAGAGGCCCGGTTGTCTATAAAGCTGTGAAATAAAGATCAGTTAATGGTTCAGATTTCTTTAAATCTGGACCACAGAGGAACTGACGGGGGCAAAATTCCTCTGTAAAACTGCAATTTGTTAATCTGTTCAAAATAAATGTTAAACTGGAAATTGGCTCCATTTTGTCTCTGCTTGAACATACATTGAATTACTTATGATAATTATTTAATTCAACAACATTTGTCATGATTACAGTTTTTAAAACCTTTGTAATTATTGCTATGACTGTAGACATGGGTAATGTGCTAGCAAAACAAACAAACAAAAAAACAAAGAAACTAAAGACCAACAGTTTTCTTGTGGCCATTACCTTACGTATGAAGCTGTACAAGCTGTATATGAATAGCATGTTTTCCCATTTTGAAGAGTGGCTAAGAGAAATGGGCTACTATGTCATGGTACATTCATACCCCAGGGAAACAGTAAGTTGATGAATACAAATGAACACTTTCCACACCCTTTGATCAACCTTTAACAGTAAAATACAAATTCAAAAGTACTTTTGTTGCATTTATTGTGTGGGGATTATTAGGGATGCCAATCACTGTGGCACTTGGGATTTTTCTCACCACTGAATACCATGCTTACAAAGATTTGTTCATTTTACAGCATTTTGCACATTTTTACTATGGGTGCCAATAATTCTAGAAGTTTCTGTACTGAAATATGAGCTCCAGTATTGATATTTTAAAATAGTCTCTGTCTGCCCTTACCTGCAAATCATAGTAGAGTGATGAGATGTCAGAGCTGGAGTGGTTGAAGATATGTGTAACCCTGGTGGGATGGTTTAAGTCAGCATAGAAGAACTGGAGGTGCTGTCCCAAGCTGTTTCGCGTGGACACCCTGCGGCCAAGCCCGTCGTAATGATACACTACGCTCCAGCCTCCCGGTCCTCGGTTGTATGCCCTCAATAGCTGACCTTTGGAGTTATAGTCGAAAACGTCCGAGCCGCGCTGACTGAGGAAGCCGTCCTCGTCTAGGCGGTACTGGACGTCTCCCAGACGGGTGATGCGATCCCTGAGGTCGTAGCGGAGTGGCAAGATCCGAGCGCTGTTGCCAGGATTCAGCAAGTGGAGGTTGCCGTTTAGGTCGTAGCTGTAGCGCCAGGTAGACCAGTCATTCACCTGTGAAAAACGGTGAATTATTCAAAAGCTTTTAACAACGTTGTCGGCAAAACTTTCACTAATAACAGAGAGGAAATTCAATATGTGCAAACACAAATTCACCTTGACACCGCTGAGCTGTCCATCTCCATCATAGTCATAGCGGTACTGAGTGGTGTTGGCATAGGGCCCAATCTTTAGCTCTCTCTTCACCACCCGGCCCATGCTGTCATACTGCACTGTCATCCAGTACATAAGTGAACGGAAAATTTCATACTGGACCTCCTTGATGCGACCATGGGTGTCAAAATGCTTACTCAGCGTCATTACGGCTGTGGTGATGATTTGATTAATGTCATAATAGATTACCCCAAATTTCCCAAAGTGCTCCACCTAAGGGAAAGAGGGAAATATTTAAGGAAGAGTCCTTAGAAGGACAAAAAACACATTTACTGCCTAATGAGAGACTAGATGCCAAGCGTGATAAGAGCGCACCTTTCCAGAGATCTCATCATATCTGTAGAGGTCAACAGGCAGCGGGGTCTCACTGATGACAGGCTTCATGCTGGCAATACGGAAACTGTTGTCATGATACGTGTAGTCAAACCTTGCGTTCACCATTCCCTCCTCACTGAAGCGGTAAATCTGCTTGTCGATGAGGGGGCCCATTTTGCGATAGCGAATGGTGCAAGAGAAGCCCCCGCTCTGCAGGTTGACCATCTTGAGAACCCCAGCCGTCTCGTCGTATCCGAATGTGACTACGGTGCTGTCGTACACAATCTCCGACAGCTTGGCCAGCTTGCCGTACTTGTAGAGGATGCGGCGACCGGTGCCCATGTAGTGCGTGGCCTGCGGGCGGCCGTCCTCGCTAAAGTCGTGGATGATGGAGGCATTGCTCTCCGGAGGGTTGTAGGTGTTGCGAATGTAGCCAACAGACACGTGTGTGAACATTGTGTGGCGTGCGACGCTGGGCATGGTGACAGCTGTGACCCGACCTGAGGCATCAAATTCAAAGACGTACTGTCTTTGGCTCTGCAGGAGCAGCACCATGGACTGGCAGAAGAGAGCAGAGGGTTGAAATACGGATTAATATAATAGCATTATCAATGGATGACCTGCCTCCTGTGAAATAGGACCAGGGGTAATTTGCTCTCCCTTGACAAATTTGCACCTTCATGACCATAAAAATTATGCATTATTTCACTCAATTCCCTAATTCAAATTACTGCTGCTATTGCCTTCCTTGGGAAAACCTAACTCCTCCGTGACTTTGTTGAAGATAGATGTACTTACTTTATCAAGGTAGCTGTAGCTCCAGACTTTCCCGTCCACAAACGAGCGAGACAAGATGCGACCCTGGGAGTCAAATTCTGTCTTCTCACTCATGCTTCCCCTCTGCAGCCCAACAAGCTGTCCGGTGGTTGAATATGAAACGTTGACCACTGCCAAGCTGCTGCTGGGCAGCCACATCGCTGGCCGCCCCTGAGCGTCGTACATGATGCGCAGCGTGAATTTGCGGTGATCGTCGTAAATCTTCTCAGTGCGGGTGTTGCGGTCAAAGTCGATAGAGAGAAGATTGCGACCATGAGCCTAAAAGAAAAGCAAATAAAACAGCTTTTTTAGCAAACATTTTCAGAAATTTACCAAGAACAAATATAAAGCTCTGCGCTAGGGTTTTTTTCACACCACTTTGCTATTTCACATAAAGATTTTAAGAGCGATGAATAGCTTGGCGCTGAATGTTTAAATCAATCAATCCTCCACTTTAAAAGATTAGCAATTACCCTCAGTTTCCTCCCAAACACAGTGATCCGGCCCTTGGTCTGCTCTTTGCGCAGACGCCACTCAATAGAGTTGAGACCATTGTCAGTGGGCAGAGTGATGTTCCTGCGGCCGATAGTGGGGCTGACAGAACCTGCCAGGATGTGGGGCTCGGTGTGGAAGCTGATGCCCATTCCATTGGCGTACATCACTCTCAGGGTGCCATTGTTGCACAGCTGATAGCTGTTCCTCACCTGGTCTGTGGGTAGAGATGAGGAAACAGAGTTAAGAAGGAAAGACTACACACTGAAATCAGGGGTTCTTGGATCCCACAGCAAACACATCCAGCATATTGAAGAGCAAATATTGATTGCGGTTAAACGTGGTCAGAGAATGTGAGGGAAAAAAACATTATTTAGTTTCAGAAAATACTCCTTGGTTAAATAAGGGAAAAAAGGATCATTTAATTTAGTTATGAGAGGAAATGGAATAGTTCAATGTAACACTGGTGTTCATTGCTTTATTTTTTTAATGATTGACAACAACAGATATTCTGTTCATTTTATTATAAAAATACTGCATGGTTATTCATGGAACCAAACAGCTGGGTTAATACTGTTGGGACAGAAGCTGGGTGGTGTTAACAAAGCTCTGGGCAAAACAATGAGAAGAAGCCTCATATTTCTTTATAAACCTTAAATTTGGACTCTACAATGATCTGATCCAATTTCAGTGAACCTCTTGCATTAATATTAGTAGGTTGTATCAATTACTTTAATTCATGCTAAATTATTTTATTCTGTTCAACATCCACACTTTGACAAAAGAATAGCACATAAAGTTAAAATAAACAGGTTAAAAAGCTATTTATATTTCGACTTTATGCTTTATTGCATCTGTTTTTCAACATTATACATATTTTTTTTGCCAGTGTTAATTTATTTTGGAGTTTAAACAAAGCTAGTATTGGCAGTGTTTGGCATTTACAAGTTAACCAATCGTTTGTAAAGTCAATTCAGGCAATATTTTATTTTATATTGCGCATGAACTTTGTTTAAACTCAGTTAGTTGAATGTCTTGATTTCTTTTTAAGTAATAATGTAGAAAAAAACATAGAAATAAGAATTATCCAGGGCTGCCAATTGGAACTGTTGTTTGAACTGTTGCCTAAAAGCAATGGGTTCTTTGGCATTAATATTGCATTATCCAGACACTTCAATTTCCTCTCTCCTTAAAAACACGAGCATGTTATCCACCCTTAGGTATCAATGTGTGTCGATGCATGTTTTAGAAGTGAAGGTTCAACCTTATGTATAAAGGCAAACAGAAACAATGGTATAAATTAGATTAGCTCAAGTTGGTGCATGTCAAGTGAGGGCAATCATTGTTTTTGAGTGCACAAAAGTAAGGCTGAGCCTAAGCAACCAATCAGAAATAATTACGCAAAATATGCCCCTTATGTTTGCTGGTATCAGATCAAAATGCAAGATTTTCGGATAAGGTTCAAGTCAAAAAGAACACAATTCTATAAAACAGATGAGTTTCCAGATTATGTCCTTCAAAGTCGAAGATAATCTGACGGAAAACATTCATGCTGAACTGATGTCCCTATACAATCTCCTCATCTTTACAATTTAATGTCTTTCTCTCAAGAATAGGAGATAAGCCCATCCCTAATGTGGAGGCTAATTTTCCTCTCTGATGTTTAGAAATAGACATCTCCATGACAATGATGGAGATAAAATTGTTTCAGCTGATTTCTCCAGAAGGAACAAAGTTAGGATCTTTATTTAATTTACAGAAAGGTGAGAAGATCTTCTTTTTTTTATTTAACGCTGCCATAAATGACAGTAATCCATAAGGCCAATTTGTAATAAAGCTCCAGGCACATTTTAACAATACCTCAAACAGACAACTGAACTATTTTTTTTCCCACTGACTTGGCAGCACCAGCCTTTAGATAAATCTTTCCTGCTCGCTCTGTCTGAACAACCTCGTAATAAAACAGCGGCGAGGTTGAGGGAAAGACAGAGAGGGGGTGAAACGAGAGCCTGAGGGGCCAGGGAGAATTCACTGCGCAGGAGTTAATGAAGAGCACGAGGAAGAGCGAAAAGCGAGAGGAGACGGTTAAGTGAGGATGTCAGCGGAGAGCTGAGCTGAAAACCCACACAGTGCGGAGGAAACCCTAAATGACTTAAAGCGCCGTGAACAACACGCTGCACGCTGCTGCTGAAACGCAGGTGGATCATTGACTACATCTATAACCCATTCCCAGGCTTGCCTACAGTCCGGACGGCATCTATGCTTGAATCACACACAAACACACACACACACACACAGCTTGCACTGGTCAAGGAGAAGAACACAATTATTCTTCTTGCTCCTCTTTTCTAAACACACCAAATAAGCTCAGGGATCATGGGGACCGCCTGAGTGCATGTGTGAAGAGAGAGAGAGAGAGCTTGAGGGATGAGGAGGATTCACTCAACGTGAGTTAATGAATTTTACTGGGATGACATTCAAAAGCCTGATGACCCAGATGGGATTAACAACTTATATATTGGTAATTTTTTTTCCATAAGAGGGACTGAGAGGAGTAGGGATGGGGGTCGGAGGGGTGAGGCGTTTGGAAGAAAAATAATCTCCTGGATCGGCCACATAAACAAGTGAAAATTGAAATCAAAGGCCAGCATGTCTACCATCACACAGGGGAGCCTGTGATTCTGAAAGAACAACTCTGTGTGACTCGTGTTACTTAATTAAAGTCTTCTGATTGGACTTTTAGGGCTAAAAAAAATCTGAATATTGAAAATGTGAATTCCTGCTGCTTTGTGTTGAATCAGTCTACCTTGCACCACTGTGTAGGAGGCTTCAACGGAGGAGAGGTTGGTGATGACGGTGACGTCGTCGTCTCTGCTCGAGCTTTCGATGTCAATGTTGATGGAGCGCTCGATCTCGCGGTGGAGACTCGTCACCATGCCCGTTGGGTATGTCACGTTGGTCAGGCGGCCCTCGCTGTCGTACCTGGGAAACAGGATATGATTCAAAGATGTTGGCAAGTAGGTATTGTTGAACTCAAAAAGTGTAGGTACAGGTTTTAGGTGTAGTTTTCAAAGCTAGCACTGGGGGGCAGTAGCACAACATGTGAAATTTCAAAGGAAAACTTGAAGTACAGAACTGAATGTAGACCAGACTTGGATGTGCACATCTACAGTATATAGAGGCTCTGCTGAGACTTACTGATAAAATGTTGTCCATCCTGTCTCGTCAGCCTTGGTGGCCAGCAGGCCCGTGTTCCCAGCGTAGCCCATCAAAGCCACCTCCTGGCCCATGGCAGAAACACTACGCAGCCCCCCAGTTGGGTCCAATCCGAGGGTCACCACCTGATTCTCGGGTAGCAGCACCAACCTCAGCAGGCCGGCTCCTCCTCCCTGTCCTTGACCGTCCCTCCTCACCTTGACAGTGTTGTTGCAGTTATCCACCAGCATGGCCAGCTCTCCATCAGGGCCGTAGGTGAAGTTATAAAGCGGCTCCCCAGTCACGAGACTGACTGTCTGGATGTGAAGCCCCTCTCCGTCGAAGACATACAGCTCTTGTTCCCTTGGTGACGCCACCTCATACTGAGCTGATCCAGCGAAACCAACGCTCGAGAGGGCCGGGCCTGGGCGATTCGCCCGCACTACCCTGATGCGTATGTTGTTGAGGTCGGCGATGAAGAGGGTTCCGTCAGGGGAGACGGTGAGGGACGTTGGGGAGTTCAAACCCGCGTCGGGGGCGTATCCATCATCACCGTAAAAGCAGTTGCAGTTTACGTCATTCTTGCAGTCGCAGTCGGAGGCAGCACCGGCAAGGAGAGAGATTTCTCCATTAGTGTTCACCTACACCCAAACGGAAAACAGAAGAGAACCACATGATTAAAACAGAATTCTACAACCAAAAGTAAAAGTTCAATTTGAGGTAAAAAATTAAGTAGGAGTGCTGCAATCTGGAAATCTCATCTTGAACCAGATAAGCTGCCAGTTTTAGTAGCCAAAAATATCTTGAAAGAAGCAAATTTATTCTAAAACGGAAGAAAAAAGATAAACAACAGTGCTCAATGTTGCTCCAGGGCTTACCTGTCTGACTCGATTAATTTTCTTCTCGTCTGTCTCAGCGATGTAGAGGGTGCCAGTGTGGGACAGGGCGATGGCTGTGGCACTCTCCAGGGCTGCGTGTATAGCCAGCTTACTGAGGCTGTAATCAATGCCTGGCACCTGGCAATGCATGGGCCGACCTGCAATAATGCTCACCTGTGGGAACCAGCATCACATGCCAGGTCAGCATTCATTAATATCACGGTAAGGTGAGGAGAGATTTTACGATAGCAAAAACAAGTTTCAGGTATGAAGTTGTAGTGCCATGCAAAAGCATTCATATCCCTTGAACTATGTCCCACTTTGTCATGTCACAACCACACCATATTAAGGCTTTTATTGGGACTTTATATGATAAGACAAAACAACACTAGAGATGTGCAGTTTTCAAACATCTTTACAAAAACACAACAGAAAAATCTGAATGTTAGGTGTGTTTCGTATCTAACTATCTAACTATGCAAATGTAGGGACTAGGATGCCAAATTGCTCAAGGTCAGTTGCTTTAGATCAAAAGTGTGAACATCATTTATACACAATTTCTCAATTATATTTGGGTCTGAATTTAGCCTGAGAATTTCAAACTAATGCATGTGCTATGATCTAAATCATTTCTGTTTTAGCACTGGCTGTTTGTTTTGATATGTTGTCCATCTGGACAGCCATTGCTTCTTGAGTGGACGTGGGTTTACAAGCTGATGTATATCTACTTTCGTCAACCAGAGATGATGGAGATCACTGCAATGGTAGGCAGACCTGCCAGAAAAGGTCTACACCCCCTGCTGTCCTGGTGGGGAATTGCTTCGCAGCAACGGAGAAGTGTTAAAGCAAAACATATCCGTCTATAGGTGTGTGTGAGTGCAAACTTGCTGAGGGAGAAGTATAAACTACACTTAATAGTTTTCCTTTGAAGAGAGTCTCCCACCTGATATGTAACTCCTTTAGAGAGACCATGGGCTTCTTACCTTTTTTTTGAATCACACATTGACTACCTCTGATGCATTCAAACAGCAACTGGCTAGTATTGAGTTTGACAATACCCCACTAACTGTTTGCACTGGATTTGGTTAAGGAGTGAAAGAGATACAGTAGTGACTAATGTATATCACCCTCTTCAGATTGTTATTAAAAAAAGGGTGATCCATGTCTCATTTTAATTCCATAAACTTCTGTGTTTTGGTTATCCACAAAATTCTAAAATGATTGTAATGTGACAAAATTGTAAACAGTTCAAGAGTTTTGAATATTATAGCAAAGCACTGCTCATAACAGAAAGCTGAAAGTTCTTGGAAATGATGAAGAGGTTATTTTTGCCCTTGCTGAAAAACTAAAAGCTTTAACTTTTACTTCTAAATTGGCCTGAAAAGCCTAATTGGAAGGAAAAAAACTTTGTCAGAACACTATAGTTAGTGTTCATCCTTAGGGGCTTTTGGCCATGTAGTACAGACCTGGTGGTTCTCAGTGATGCGTAAGATGACATTGTTTTCCAGGACATAGAGAGAGTTGTCCATGGGGTTCACTGCTAAGTCTGTGGGCCACTCCAGACGGACCTGTTAGGAAGAAACAGTGCGCATACATGAGACAGTGACTAATGCCAAGGTTTAGTTAAGTGTTAATTTTTCTAAGTGACTGCAGAAGGCTTCTCTTTCTTCTCATCCATTCATTGATCCACAGACTCCTTAATCCCTCCCTATATCACTCTCACCCTGACCCTCCGTTTGGCTCTTATCCACAGAGCCTCACAGCTCAGCACTCAGGGGACCCTACATCATCATCTATCATGGCCGTCAATCACCTTCACTCTCTCCTCACCTGGCTGACGTCCATGCTGGTGTCACAGCTCAGCGGCCGGACGGCAGTTAGATCGTTGGCGCCAAGCAGAGTGGAGATGATGCCGTTCTGGTCCACCTTGCGGATCATGGTGGCATCCACGAAATACATCAGGCCATTTTTATCCACAGCGATGCCTGTCGAGCGCAGAGATGAACACCCCATGAGTGACGACTCATAACTCAACCCCAGCGGACATTTTAAGTCAATTAAACTCCATTCTGTGTGGCAGCTGAAAAAACGGATGGCAGCCCTGGCAGCAGGATCGCTCGGTGCTTCAGCGGATAAAGAGGGGGTGGGGGGTGGCTCAGGGATGGAACGGGCACTGAACTGTTGAGAAGTGTTCATTTTCAGGATGAGTCATAGGATGCAGCGACCCTTCTAAGACGCCAATTGCAGGCTGAGAGGAAGCTGTCTAGCATGCAAAGCGGCCTTTTGTGGACTTTCCCCTGCTCTGGTTTTTTAGTCAGTGCACTTTTTAGGGACCTCAGCGTTCTACAAGTCATTTACTTCTGCTTCCAGATTTTTTTTTGTGCTGTTTATTGAGTCTAACGTGAGGCACACTGAGTTGTACACCAAAATAACTACTAAATCCACTGAGATGCAAAACTGCCGAGTGACAGTAAGTATTGAGAGAAATTGATAAAAAATAAGTTGCTGTGCAGTCTTGAAAAAATTTATTTGATTTCAATATCTTTCAGATCTAGATAAATATGTGTAAAAAATTAAGAGAGTGCAAAAATACCTGTATTTACAGTTTATTTCATGTCCTAGACCTTTTAATCTCCTTTCTTTTTATTTCCTTTCTTTCTTGTGTCTTTTCTCCCATCTTTGGGTCCTTTCTTTTTTGCATCATTCCTTACTCTGTACTTCCTTCCTTCCTTCCTTGCTTGTCTTTTTATCCTTCATCTCTTCTCCTTCCATCTCCTTCCTGTCTTTTCCTGTCTTTAAGGTAACGTTGCCGGCAGTGTGTCATTCAAAAACGCAGTCATGGCACGGCGAGGTTAAAATATTGCGCCATTCATGATGGCATGCTTGATAGTAGTATTATCGCAACGGTGGACTTATGAATGAAGATCACGCCTTGCAGAGGGTGATGTCATGATGATGTTTGGAATGTGCGCAGAGCTCCGTCTGGCAACAGTAATTAAAATGGAGGTAAACATGGGTATTTAATTTAGCATGTGGAACCTGTGTCGGCTGAAATGGCAAACTGGAGTGATGCAGAGGTTCGGGAGCGTCTGCCCTTTAGAGCTGAAGACCAGATCGCCAGACAGTTTATGGGGAGGACAGCCACCTTTTGGTGCGGCTCACCAAGAGACTTCAGGAGCGGCGCTTCAATTTGGATACAAATCCAGCTACAAACATTTTCGTCTGTTCACCACAGACTCTTCTGTCTCGTTTTTTACATGTAACCCTGCATGTCGACAGCCTGGAAACCACCACCACACCCCCCTCTATCCTGCCATCGTGTAATCTTTTGTGAAAAAAACCTGATTGCGCCACATTGACTGACCACTTATAAATGACCAAAAGGCTCACTGATGCTGCCATTTTTTTTGCAGCAGGCTATTGTATCATTCCCTTTCTTTACTTCTTTCCCACCTTGTATCTTTTCTTACCCCCTTCTGGCCTTCCATTCTTGTAACCCCCTTCTTTCAATACTTGTCATTCTTTTCTGTCTTTACGTGTCTCATTTTTCCCGTTTTCTTAAGTTTCCTGCAAGCAACACACATCCCTACCTCATTTTCTCTTTTCCTTCTTCCCTTGTGTATCTCTTCCCCCTTTAAATCTAGCTTCCTCTCTTGAGTCCTACTTCCTTCCTTCTTTTAGTCCTTGCTTCCTCTTTTGACTCCTTCCTTCCTTTTTAAGTTATTCCAGGTTTCATGGTTTCCAGTGAGCGGTATGGCTTATGTCTGTGTGATTCAATATACTATTTAATGGTCCGGGGCATTCAGGAGAGCGTTACCATCGTCAATAGACTCTCACTGCACAGGTGGGTTAAATCGAAAGGCCTAACATTGCGGCATATTTCTGTGATGATAAACATGACGCATTAGTATGTCTTGGACTTGCCACAGGCAGGGATGTTTTTCTTTCTCTCAATCAATGGACTATGTTGCATGACGCCAGTAGCTCCATCCTAACCACCCCATTATTTGGTTGACCTACAGCTGAAGGGAGTCAGTCAACTTGCAGTTGGGTTGTATGGGCTACGTTTAACATGGAAACAGACAAAAAACCAAACCAAACTGCACCTTCCCATACCTTACTGCTCAGTGGAAAAGAGGTAAAAGTGAAGCTCAGATCAAGAAATGTTTATCATTTGTAAATGGAAAATATTTAGGATCTGCATCAAAAGAAATTGAACATGAATAAAAATTGAGTTTATGTTTGTTTTAATGGCAGGTAAAAGAAAGGGTCTGTTGTGTGATCCTTCAGAAAGCAGTCCCATGCACTCAGATAATCACATACAGTAGAGTGGTAGCATTCTGCAGCTCCACATTTCACACTCTCAAGTCACTGATGAGAAATGTTACAGTATGACACGTTTGACAGTTTGGTGTCACAGTATGCAGAGATCCACTGATCCACAAAAATAATTCCATTATAAGTTTAACATTAACCTGGTTTACAAACCACTTCAGTCCCTGTCCTGCTTTTTTCAAGCCACAAGGCGGTACTTTCAAATGACAATTCAGGGAAATTGGAATTCAGTAATTCTGAATTTAGATACAGATTAAAATCTAAGCAAAACCCTCCTGAGGCCAAGTCATTTGTGACATATTATAATCATCATATAGATTCCTAATTCCTACAATGGAATGTAATTATCGAAGCAAAAATAAAATAGAGACATTCGTAAAACAAAGTGGAAGGTTCTGACCTTTGGGGCTCATAAGTGTAGCTTCGGTGGCTTTTCCACCATCACCGCAGCGTTCATCAAAGGGTAAGCACTGCTCCCCAGTTCCCGCCACCACCTCGGCGTTGTCAGATAGCTGCCGGCCACCGGTCAGCGAGCGAACCCTGTAAATCCTTCTGGAGTTGGTGTCTGAAATAAACAGGGCCCCAGATACCGGATCCACCGCTAGGAAGTACTTATGTGTTGGATTATTGCTGTAGTGAGAGGAAAAATGTAAAAAAAATAAAACAAAACAGGAGAGCTTTTAGTTGGACATTTTCAACAAAAAATGGATCCCCCTTGAACTTTTCAGCATTTTCCAAATAACAATGCATTTTTTTGGTATTTTATATCATACACTAACTTAAAAATATAAGGGGATGAGAGAGGAAAACGTAACATTTTTTGCTATATTTTTTTAACAAAAATAATCTGTTGTTTGAAAAACTATCATGCTTTGTTGAACAACCTTCTCCTGCAAGTCTTATAGAGTATGTGTTTACCCCTTTTGCACATCTAGATATTGTTCATCTCTCGCTACCATTGCTTACAACAGTAGCTCCAGCTCTGTTAGATTCTAAGGAACGCATTTGTGAGCACACGCATTTTCAAGTCTTACTACAAAAAGTCAAATAGATTGATCTCTAGACTTTGACTGGCACTTTCTTATATGTTTTTGATCTAAACCCTTTAATTGTAGCTCTGACTGAATGTTTAGGCTCCTGCCGGAAGGCGAATCTCAACCACAGTGTAAAGATTTGCAGTTTTCCTTCAGGATCGCCCTGTATTTAGCTCTATCCATCTTAACCCCAACCTGACCTCTCTGGCCTTGCTCAAGCATGTCCAAAGCATAATGCTAGCACTGTTGTGTTTCACTGTAGTAATGGTGTGTTCAGGGTGATTTACGACGTTGGTTTCCCATCAAATCATTTGAGCATAGGCTACACAGCTGGTATTATCTGAACAGAGCACCTTCTTATGTTTGCTTTCTTCCCAACAACAGAGAAGGCTTGTTGGGGCTTTAAAGAAAAAAACAAGAATAGCTGCCTTCTTTGGTCTTCTTCCATAAAGGCCATGTTCATGGACTAAACACCTGATAGTTGTCCTCTCAACATATTCTGCCACCAAAGCTGTACACCTCTGCTGCTAAACCATAGTTTAGTCTGTCTGTTAGTTTAAGTGGACAGCCGTCTCTTGATATGTTTTCAGTTGTGTCATGCTATTTGTCTGTGAGACTTCCAAAGCTTAGGATATCATTTCATAATTTATTTGTTCAGACCTCTTTTAAAAAAATAGTTTCGTGGCCATAGTGATCTTTATTTACCAGTGGATAGTGTTGAAGGGGGAAGGGAGGTGGAGCATATGGCAAGGGTCCATGAGGATGGGACTTGAACCCGTGGGAGATGGGGCCTCTGTACACGGGGAACCCACACTAACCACCACACCAAGCAATGCCCCTCCTATAGATCTGTCGACAAATTTATCAATCCAAACTTATCAGCTGTGTTCCTAACAAATCTCTGAAGCCTTCACATACAGCTTTATCTAGTATTCTAAGATACACATTCAAGACTATGAGTTGACCTAGATTTCATTTAGCGATAGTTGCGTGAAAGGGGTTGTATACAAATAGGAACCCCACTAAAACCTAGCCAAAAGCACATATAATTTCCATTCATAACGAGTGTTGTTCAGTCATCAAACGAACCAAGAATGAAACACATTAAGGTTTATAGTTTTGAATTGACAAAAATGTGGAAAATTTCAAGGGGGTATGAACATATTGATAAGACACTGCATGCAGTCCTAAGTAGACGCATGGGTAGGAGTTAATTTACTGGTAGAATGATCTCACCTGTGCCTGAAATCTTTGTTCCTTTAAGAAAGAAAAAGAGGTAAAAGCACAAGAGAACATAAATTACTTCACACAATCTGCAGAGAGAAATCCAAAGCTGAAGGTGGTGTGAACACCGAAACTGTAAACATGTAACAGCGCTCTGGGGAAATGATATCAAGCAGAGTTTATAATGAAGCTGATGTCTTTCCTTCCTCTTGTTCTCGCCTTTCACCTATCATACTAAACAACACACATCATGTGCTAACCCCACTTTTCCTTCAGCTTTTTTTCTTCAGTTCTGCAACACAATAAGAAGTCTCGTCTCTGGGTCTGGTTTTACCTTAACTCGAGGATTCCCGTCGTGTTCATTGAAGGGTAGACCCGACGTACAAAGTTGAGGTCGCCGACGTACAGGCTGCCATCGATGCCCATCGCCAAAGCGACTGGTGCCAGCAGCTTGTTTCCGTCCGCAAGGCCGTTGCAGCTCGGGCACGAGATGCTGCGCCTGCGTCCGTTTCCCATGATGCTTGTGAGGACTGGAGGTTGCTCAGTCACAAAGACGTTCTCACCGCTGCCTTTGTGCAGGATACCTGAAAGAAATCACAATACAAGCTTTGTAAGGAGTTGTTGAAGTTATAAGGAGAGTCAAGCTTTAGAGAGCTTTCAAGCTGCACGGGGTTGGCCTTATTTATTGGAACTCTTTATACAAATATGTAAATAGCCTTAACATAAATATATCCTTTATTGTCGTAGCATCATCTCACATTGAACATTTGTGAATCCAGCCTTAAATCAGAATAAATTAATTCAGTGAGAAAAAAAAATCAATGTTAGGAAATAACCATTTCTACCAAAATCACTGTACTTAAAATGTAACCAGAAACTTCTAATTACTGATCTCTCAATTTCTGTTTCTCTGGGGTATAAATATGTTATGACACAGAGGTTGATTTATTTTAGCCACTGCCAAATAGGCTGCATGAGGACCTATATTTATCTTGCCACCGCACACAGTGAGCAGGACAGTAAAGGAAGTAAACAAACCTGAAAGGTTCAGGTTCAGATTTTTTTCTGTAAAGCTGCAACATAGAGTAATATCTTAGGCTCACCAATTCCATAGCAACCAGTGGACACTGTCCGCTATGCATTCTAAACTCAACAGTCTTTTGTTGTTGCCATGATAGTATTTTAGATTTTTTATTTTTATTTTTTACAAAAACACTTCACTGGAGTAAAACAGAGAATAAATACAGTCAGGCAAAAATGTATTTGGCAGGAAGCGACTGTGCAAGTTGTCCCACTTAAAAAATGATTGAGGTCTGTAATTTTCATCATACACTTCAACTGTTAGACAAACTGTAAAACAAAATTGAGGAAATCACATTGTATGATTGCTAAGAAATTTATTTGTATAACTGTGCAAAAAATAAGCCTTTGGACAACAAAAGTCTCCCTCAACACTTTATAATGTAACCTTGGTAGGTAAGGACAGAGGTCAAACATTTCTTGTAGGTCTTCACCAGATTTGCACACACTAGCTGGTATTTTCTTCCATACAGATCTTCTCCAGAGATTTTTTGGGGCTGCCGCTAGGAAACTCAGACATTCAACTCCCACCACAGCTTTTATGTTTGATTGAGGGCTGGAGACTGGGTAAGCCACTCCAGAACCTTGAAAAGCTTTTTGTATAGACACTTTTTTATTGCTTGGGCAATGTGTTTCAGATCATCGTCATGCAAGAAGATCCAGCCACGTTTCATCTTCAATGCTGTACACCAAGAAAGGAAGTTTTATTTTATTTATTTTTAACCAAAAATCCCATTAATCCTTTCGTTAATATGGATCAGTCATCCTATCACCTTTACAGAAAAGCAGCCCTAAAGCATAATATTTCGGCTCCCATGCTTCACAGTGGAAATTGTGTTCTTGGGAGGCAACTCAGCATTCTTCCCAAATTCCAAAAAGTCCTGTTTTTGTCTCACCTGACAACATAATATTCTTCCAGACCTCTTCTGAATAATCCAAATGGTCTCTGGAAATTTTTAGACAGGCTTAGACATGTGCTGACTTAAGCAGGTGGACCTTTCAAGAGCTGCAGCATTTTAATCCATGACTACGTGGGCTTACAAAATAGAAACTTTTGTTAATGTGATCCCAGCTCTCTTCAGATCATTGACCAGTTCTCCCCGTGTAGTTATGGGCTGTTTCCTCACCGTTTTCAAGATCATGTGTACCCCACGAGGTGATAGCTTGCATGGAGCCCCAAGTCATGGGAGATTGTCATATAGCTTATATTTATTCAAACTTTCTAATAATTGCTTCAACAAATGATCTCTTCCCACCATGCTGCTTGTCTGTTGTAGAGTGGCTCATCCCAGTGTTTTGCAGGTGTACAATCTGGTCCCTGGTCTTCTTAGAGAGGTCTCTGGTCCTGGCTATAGTGGATGTTGAAATCTGACTGCTTGAAGTGCGGACAAGAGTCTTTTAAACAGCCAAGTTCAAACAGGTGCCATTAATACAGGTAACGAGTAGTGGAGAATAGTTTCTTAAAGAAGTAGAAGGTCTGTGAGGGGCAGAGTTCTTGCTTGTTTGTAGATGCTAAATACTTATTTTATGCATTTTTATATAAATTGATCTTCATAAATTATACAATTTTATTTGCTGGATTTTTTTTACCTTCTGTCTCTCACAGTTGAAGTATACCTATGATGAAAATTACAGACCTGTCATCATTATAGGCGGGACAAATTGTAAGATCAGTAGCTACCGAATTCCAAAGTCTTGTGGCATTTAAAAAAAATGTGTTGGACTCTACCTGAAAATTTAAAATCAGTCATTATTTGTCTTTCAGAGAAATAACGAACAAAAACACATAGCCAAATCAATACACAGGTCACTCACAAAACACAAACTCCATCTTCTTCCATGGTCATCTCAGTCATCAGACCTAAATCCTGTAGAAAAACCTGTGGTGTGAGCTGAAGAGAAAATGAGCTAGCAGCAAGAACTCTGGATGATCTAGATAGATTGTGCAAAGAGGAATGCTGAAAGACCCTTCCATCTGCATGCCCTGTGATAGATATTAGAAGATCAAAAGTACTGAGCCACCAGGGTATAAAAACAGAAAACAACCCCCCCCCCCCCCCAAAAAAAACAATTATTTCCTAACAGAATTTCTCTCTTCATTTTTCCTTTTTCTCAAGATCAGATTTTGCTTTTGCATGCAAACCAAAAAACAAACAATAACATAAAAACCCCCAATAAAAAACAATTCATAACAAGACATATTAATAGATGTGCCAAAAAATATATTCAAAAATGTATTTGAAGGCCCTGCATTAAGAATCCCTGAAACTGTCTTGGTCTGATTCTGATTGTTTTTATAGTATAAAAAAGTATTTTTATTGCATTTGAAATGGGACTTTTTGTCTTATAGAATACCTTAAGATTAAATCTAGTGAATTGTCACTATATAAATACCCTAAATCTCTATGCATAAAAAATAATACTGCTGCTTGGCTTTTGAAGAGCGTTAGTTTGGAAGGGGTTTAACTGGGTGAGACAAATGCAAACTTTTCCTGTAAAAAAAACCCCATGCTGATAGTTTTAAAAGAGGCATTGTGAAGCCTAATGTGAACCACACAAAGCACCCCCCTCTAAGACAAAAGCACATGCAGTGAGACATACAGAGATGAAAACCTGCAACACAGAGGGAAACGGCTAAATATAACAGAGAAACCAAAAGGAGAGAAACACTTTCTGAAAAGCTTGAGCTCATTCGTGAGTAAAGTCGAACCGTGTACGTTTGTACGTACCGCTGCGGGTGTTGAGTATGTGGTGCTTGTCGAGCGACCAGCCGCCCAAATTGGTGGGATCCAGTTCATAGCCCTGCAGAATGGCTGTCCTCTTCTCCCAGAGGATCAGGCTTGCACACGACTCGTACTCATACCCCACTGAAACTACATGCAAGACAAAAAGAGACCTCACAGGCATGAGTCTAATTAGGGGATTAAAAAAAAAAAAGAGCAAAAAGACGAACACTGTGAAGGAAGCAGAAAACATTATGTGTAAATTTCACTCGAGCAAACTATTCCGAGTTCATTTAAAAGGTGAAGTGTTTGATACACAAAAAAGCTAGTTAGCACCTGCACCCAAACCTGCACTCACACCTAACTAACACCCTGTCATGTTGATAAAACCTTGTTAATTGGAAATATTGCCCTGTAGCCTTCGAAATCTGGAGGCTATTTGTTGCTGTGGTGAAAATTCTGCCTATAGAAGCACTACCTCCAAATCTTGCCAATGCATCTGCAGAACTCATTTGAATATAAGCAGCATACATATGGGAAATAAGTTGAGATCAGGCAGATACATTCAGATTGCTCATAAAAGTGTTTCATGTGAAAGTGTGTGCGCGCGTGTTCCTGCTTGTTGAACGGAAAAGTGTGTTAACACATCAACTCCCCCTTGAGTCACAGTCAGAGAACTATTTCCAGCACATTTTCAGGTTCAGCACAAACAATACTAATACGCAGTGTCTTGTAGAACGACTCATACCACTTAAACTTGCTCTCATTTTGTCACCTTACAGCCTTAAAATTCAAAGCATTTTCTGTGACATATCTACACAAAGTAGCGCACATTAATGAAGAATAAGGATAATGAAATGAAAGCGAGTGGCCAAAAGCTTAGAAGCAACTCCAGGCCTCTGTTCCTGATGGTTTTGGGGATGTGTTTAGGTCATTATCAGGCTTTACTTCCTTAGGTATGTTTCGTTTCCTTGTGTTTCGTTTATATGCTATCAGACCATTAATGCATGTCGATAAAAGGAAATAAGTGCATAGTTTGAGGGTTGTATTAATTTGTAAGAGAACTGCAGAGCAAAACTAAAACAGAAATCAAAGAAAGCCCTCTTAAAAATAAATAAAACAAGCATACAAAATATCTGAGGCTGTCCAAATACACCCCTGAAGTGTGACTCTTCAAATAGTTTTTTTATGTTTATTTTGTCACAAAGTGTATCAAAGACTGGGCCTTCAACCAAATTTGATCTAGCTTCTGAGCCTTTAGACTAAAAAGAAAATCAGAAAAGTGTGACATGTATTTGTGTTCACCCCTTTGAGTCAACACTTAGAAGGGCTAATATTTAGCTGCAAGCTTTTGGCATGGTTATGTTTTCACCAGCTCTGCATCAAGTTTTTGTTCTCCATCAATCATTGGGTGAGAAAAACTGCATTTGTTTTAATATACATCTTTCGGTTGTATGGCTGGTTATATATTTTGGGTCATTGTCCTGCTAGAAGGTGTACTTCTACGCCACTCTCAAGTGCTTTGCAACCTCTAACAGGGGTTCTTTCAGAATTTCTTCCAATCTGCCCATTAACGACCACCAGCGAGATGCTGCCACCACCGCGCTTTACTGTGGGGCATAGTGTGCCTAGTGGTGGAGATATCTAAATTTTGAAATACCTTTTTATAATCCTTCCTGGCTTTATAAATATATATCAGCAGAATCTAAGTACCAATTAGGGGGCATATGTAGACAGCTGGTTGCACTGGATTTTATTGAGGGTTTAAGATCAAAGAAGCTGACATCCATACAGAAAATGCTTTTATTTCTTTATTTCTCAAAAAAACGAAAAAAATAAAATAATCCACAATGTACTGGCCTTTTTTATAAAGCCTGATAATTTACATTGAAGTGCGTGTTTGTAAAATGGCAAAAAGCTCAATGGCCAATAAGTATCTTTGTAAGGAACTGCAAGAATGTGCATGTACAGTTAAGAAGAACGAAATCCTCATCACACATTAGACAGGAAATTTAGAAAAGGATTTTTTTTCTCTCTTCTGGATCCCAAACAGTATGCCCCCCCATGCCGCAACAAAGCCCCGGATGTCCACAGTTCCCATGTCCTGACAGTCGTATCTGGTCGACGGCGTCTGTGAGTGACTGTGACATCAGAAAGTAATGGCAGCAGGGCTCCCCTGGACTCCTGCTTGCTGCTCCAGTAGTTAACGACTAACTCACCCTGATGGCTAATAACCCTTCACCACAGTTACGGCTGGCTGACTGAACTAAAAGCAGCTTCCATGAAAAATAGATGTATGGAGAGAAAGAGCCCTTTACCGTGGCCTAACTGCTGTACTTTAAGCTGGCTTTCTGCTGTATTATCTCTCCTTCAGGCTTCCTAATTAGCTTCCCTCCCTCTGTCGCCGCTGGTGGCCCCCCTTCATGTTAAATCGTTTAATGTATTCAGGGAGTGAATGAAGAGAAAACTGTCCGTACCACCCCTCCCACTCACCAACAGCCTCGGCCAGGCCGTAGACCCTCTGCCCGTAGGCGTCCGTCTTGTCCCAGATGTAGGTGTAGGCCAGGTTCGGGGAGGCATGGAACCACTTCTGGAAGAGGTGGCCCTCAACAGCTACCATCAGGTGGACCTTTAGCAGACCCATTGGCACTACAGCCGGTGTCATGGTCACCTTGAGAAGGGAGCGGTAGCCCTGGGTGCGGGAGCTTAGGTAGCAAAGCTTCAGGCTGGTGCCAGGCACCTCGATCTGCTCATGCAGCACCTGGGAAACAAAGGGAAGACCACAGGAAAGAGGGATTAAGAGGATTAGACGGAGGGAGAGTAATGGGGGTCGTGCTTCCAGTGATGGCTGAAGGACAAAACAAGGGATGAAATAAAGTAACTGGAAAGGAGGGAAGAAATGAGGGGGTGTGGGGAAGGCGGCGGGGGGACTATGGAAGCGGGTGGCAGGGAGTTAAGAGCTACGACAGACAAGCATAGAGAAGAGCAGGAGGAGCGCGAGGGGACCAGGAGGGAGATTAGCCGGCAGCCAGAGGTCAGCGGTACTGCACCTGTGTCTCCGGTATGATGGGTTTCTCCCCTGGCTTGGAGCTGAAGAAGGAGGAGAGAGGGGATGCAATCACAACAGGGTCAGGCCTGACGAAGCCGCTCAGATCGCAGCCTGGGATGGTGTTCTCCTCTGTCTTAAGCACCACTGTGTCCATTGCATAAAACTGGCTCCAGGGCAGCCACACGGTGCGCTCCTGGCTCAGGAAGGGGGCGCGCTCGAACCGCAGGGTCAAAGATGCACCGCCGTTTGCTATCAGGTCAAACCTGGAGAGGTTTGTGAAGACAGGATGGGAATGAGGCACACATAGGGAGTGCTGTGGTGGATGAACAGTTATTTGAACTTAAAACCGAGTCAAGGTTTCGTCTTCTTTCAGTATAGTTTGAGAAAATCAACAACAAAAGACCTGAAACAAAGACTGATCACTGTTTTAAGTGGTACAAAGCAGCAGGGAAAAAAGCAACAAGATAGTAGAGCCCCATAGATTGCTTTAGTCTAAAATATAAAAAATGTAAAGTTAGAAAAATAGTTTTAGATTGAAGCAAGTATTTTTTGTCCAAATCTATGGTAAACATCTGCAGATTAACAGATATTACAAAGAAAAAAGGTCATACACATGGCTTTTGGGAAATATCTAAAAGCATTTCAAAGTCTGGAACTGCTGAAAGAAAAAGGCACCATAACAAAACAAGGCCGGACAGAGAGGTTAGAGCACAGCTATTCAAGCAACAAGTCCGTGAAACTAATCCCCGCAGCTGCTGAAACGCAAGCAGTGGCAAAACGTTAGCAGACTATCAGATGTTTCTGGAAGAAAACACTAGAAGGGAAGGAGAACGAGAAACAGACAAAAACAAAGGTGCAAAAAAAATGACACAAAAAGTATGATCAGAGCACAAAGTCCACGAGATAAGAAGTCCTGCAGAAGGAAGAGAGACATGTGAGACAAGAGGACAAGAGGTGAGCCTTTAACAAAAGAAAACAAAATGCAATTTGAAAGTATAAAACTACATTATTTCTTCTGATTTTAAAACATGAAAAGGCTAGATTTCAAATGATTATATTCTATATTTATATATATATTACGATATATTGATCACATATTTCCACAGCAGCACCATAATAATTTAACGTTTTTCCCAACAGAGATTGTTTTCTTTGCTAGATCCTCTCAGCTCTGCCTTATATAGCCTTGTTTCCTCATAAAATCAGTAATCTAGTCTAATGTAATCTAATCTAATCTAATCACACAGACTTTGAGGTAGTTTCCAGATTTGAACAAGGAGTGTCGAGCTGCTGATGTACATACATTCCGTCCTGTCGCGTCAGCGTGTATCCGTAGTGGGGATAGTTGACAAAAGACACGTTGACCCCCACGAGAGGGGTTCCATCTGTGGTCAGCACCTGACCCCGGATGAGTGACGCCAAGCTGGAAGAGGACAGAAGGGACAGAGTGAGGGAAGCACCATCCCCCAGACCCCCCCCCCCCTCCCATGGTCTGATTCGATTAAGCTGCCCATCCTTCAATCATTAAGTTTACTCCATCACTTGCTGCTTTGGTCCTCATCTATTCGTTAATTATACTCAATCAGTGCCCCCCACCCCCACTCCTACCCCTACATGTGTCAATCAGATAAATAACCCATGACACAGTGAATTAATGTATGTGGGACTGATGCACACAGAATAACCTCTAAATTTTTTTAATATGATGGGTCTTGCTGTTAAAGTCAACACCATATCTTTTGATAAAAATCAGGACCATGGACAGCGCTTCACTCCACACATCAGTGAGATCTACAAGCCTTCCAGAGGTCTGTTTCCTATTTGAATAAGTGAGTGTAGAGTGTGGTTTCCATGTGGCATAGCTATTCACTTTCATGTCTGGTCTTTTAAGAGTGTCACAGTTGTAGCCTTGATCTCGCTGTTGAAAAGTCTTTTCATCCAAATAATTAAAACTGATAATAAAAAAAAATGTCTAAATAGCATGTTATTCACTATACCTGTGGGGGAACTGCAGTGTTTTGTCCAAGTATTCATAGATATTGAGTTTTTTTCATTCTTTTCTGTCGTGTTGAAATCACAAACTTAAAGGAATATTTTTTCATATTATATATATATATATATATATATATATATATATATATATAGTGAAATCACTGTGAACTGGAATAAAATAAAGTGCTTTAGTCGTCTTTATGTGACTTCTAGGGACAATATGTTGCATCACATTTTATCTAAGGGCCTTAAGTAGATGATAAATATTGACTCATCACACACTTTTCAGATATTAATTTTCAGAAAAAAACAAAGTGTCATTTTCATTCCCATTTCATATGCAAAAATGTCTGTTTCATCACCAAAATCCCCCCCCCGCCCAAAAAAAAAAGAAATGCATTAGAGTTTGTAGTTCTAAGGTTGCCAAATTTCAAATTAGTTCAAATTGTTAACTATTTTTCAGGATACTCTCCTGTGTAGCATATAACTGGTATATAAAGCTTGTAATAAATTAAGCAGATTTTCCAAATTTATGGAACATACCTTATCAAGTTAGAAAATATGCTTTTAATATGCTTTGCTTTAACCTAATTCATTTCTCAAAATTAAAATCTTGCCTTTCTTCTTATTATGAACAAACTGATCAGTCACAGAGCTAAAATATATATATATATATATATATATATAACCTGAGTTTCCTGCTTTACCTAGAGTTGAATGGATTTTCCCCAGGGATGATGTGGGTGCTGTCTCGTCCCACCAGCATCTTGACCCGGTCGTAGAAAGATCGGACTCGAGGCTGAGACATGGGGTTCTGCTGGATGACCTGCAGTGGGTCCCGGGAGCCTCGACACAGGGGACTGTTCTGACAGGGACTTTGAATGCAGCAGTCTGGATCCATGCAGTCTGTGAGTCCATCTGAAAGAGGGGCAGAGAGAGCTGTGAGGGGGGGCGAAAAAACAACCTCGGCTTCATTTATTCCTCAATAAATATCCTGGTAATCTGTGATAAAAACTTAATTTTGCTACATATCCTCAGAGCTCTATCTTAAATTATCTTGTTTTTTAATTTTCTTCTTTTTACCTTTAATCATCCTTTCTTTCTATCACTATCATTTTTATTTTTTGTGGGGAAATGATGAAGCGAGGGCTGCACTCACAAACTGCTTTACTGCAAATTTTCTACCGATGCTCTTAATTCACCTCCTTCGTTGTCCTTGTTGTCAGCACAGGATGTCTCCATGGCAACGCTGCATCCGGGGCCCCTCCAGCCCGTCTGGCACTCGCAGTGCCAGCTCTGCTGACCCATGGTGCACTGCCCGTTCCCGTTACACAAGTTGGGACAGCCGTCTGGGCGAAGACGACAGGCGGAGCAGGGGAGAGGGAGGAAGGTGAGGAGGTAGGAGAAGGAAGAGAACAGAGGGATACTTGTTTCATAATTAAAGACACATGGATGAACAACCATCAAGATACCGGCGCATTGGGAATCTGTTGAAATCAGCAGGTCAGTTTTGTCTTTTCTTTGGGGCTCTAAACCTAGGGAAACGGCTGCTAATGCCCCATCCGATCAACACCCTCCTTCTCCCTCTATTTATGACTGAGTGTGGGTAATGGGATTCTGATGGCCTGAGAGTAATGCTTTCTCATGAGAGAATGAGATTATGTTTGACGGGGTATGTGGGTGTGTGTGTGTCTAAGCGTGTGTGTATATGCACTCTATGAACTAATAAACCTTTACTTAAGCTTATGCGAAAAAAAAAGAAAGGAAAAAAGAAACCCTACCAGAATCAGAGGCCCTAGAGCCAAGCAAGTCTGGAACTAGCAAGGCAAGAGCTGTCCAAACTCAACACTGACTTTAAGGCAAATAAAGAAGGCAATTACAGAGGACAGTAATATCCTCCTCATACTCACACTATGTGCTATACTTTGATTGATTTTAATAGAGGACAAATATGGAAGTTATATTCTATCTGAAGATATCTTATTAGAAGGACTGATATCAACTGCATGACTCCCTTTCAGCTACTATTCAACTTGGTAAAGCGCAGAGATGGAAATTAGGTGAAACACCAGCCAGAATGTACTAGCACGATAAAAATAAAAAACAAATCAGAACTATGGATGGAAAATGTTTTGGATTTAATCAAGAGTATGTTGGGGACCATTTATTTTACACTCAGCAGTAACTCCTTTGAGCCTTGTTACTCTGCCATGTGAACTGGAAGCACATGAGTAAATATTATGCAACATTACCACAATCTCCTGTACATAATCTGTACCAAATAGTATTCTTTCAGGTTGAGTAGTTTGAAAATAGTCCGTATTGTACCTCCTGACAGCAATCAGAGTGATCTGTTTTTCTCAGAATCAAGAAGAATGCAGCCTTTGATTTGCCTCAGAAGTTGCTACTCGGAGCTGAGAATGATTTTTCAACCTGATCTGAGGAAGCTCTAGGTGGAAGATGGAGAACCAATGAGATTTACTAGTAGTTGTGGTCAGTGAACAGAGTAACGATGCATTCTTCTCAGTTACATCCTTCATGACAATTAGAGGCTGAGTTGTTGAGTTCTTCCCTGAGATAACTCAGACCCAAAGTGCAAGTTAATTAATAAAATGTACCCCAATTTTTTTTTCTGGAACAAAGCTATTCCTCTAAAACCAAAACCTGCTGTTTTTATATCTTGACCATTCCCATGGCTTCGGTGAGGCTCTTCCTCATAGTTTTTAGTCTATATGCTAATATAAGCAGTCTACGTGCTGCCTTTGGCTTGATCCAGAAAGAAATGAGATTGCATCAATGTTTTCATCGAAGTCATGGCAGCGTATCCGCTAAAGCATCTCCCCAAATGTTAATTTAGTCAGTCAAGATTAGTCATATATAAATTTCAGTTGATTATGTCCATGGAGGGTCTGCTAAATGACATGAAATAAATACTCTCTGTTATGAAAACCCAATAGGAAGTATTTAAGCTCAGTTTGATCATTTGACTCCAGGCCAAGCAGCTTTATAAAGCTTTCAATTCTTGCTTGGCCCGTCTAACCATCTTCCTCTATCTGCTAAATCAAACATTTTTACCACTGTGCATTTTCCTGATTAGAATTTTTCAAGGACTGATGCGACGCAATGTCAGTGTTTTATTTTACTCCCCCCTACATCACATGGAACTCTAAACAAACTTGTCACAGTGATTTCCTCTTCAATAAATGAGGGAGCGGAACATGACACTCCGGAGTCTACCCACGGGAGATGAAGGCAAAGACAAGGTTGACTGATAAAACAATACATACATGCACAGAAGGAATTAAGCTCAGATACACACACACATACACACACACACACACACACACACACACACAAACATCCAGAGCGACGCACCCGGGAGATATGACCTGGCATTTCTCACTCTGCTGCAGCGCGCCGCCACTGAGCGAGGACGGACAAAATAACCCAGTGAGAGATTATGAATATGAAATGGTTTTTACCGAGTCCTGCTCAGTAGATTAATGAACATATTTCCACTCAAGTTGCACTGCAGGATTTTGCCCTCCAACAAATCGCTGCATCAATAAACCCATGCATTATGAATACAAATAGCGCAATCTAAACTGTGGCAGTGGCTAAATTAGCAAGCATTTCAACCCCGATTGGCATTTTATCATGTCTCAACCGGCTGGGCGACGAGGGAAAGTCAAGAAAAAGGACTTTGAGGAAAACCGCCATCTTGTTTTGGGGGGCCCGGAGGAGGAAGAGGAGGAGGAGGAGGAAGAGGGGGGGTTGAAGCAGAGCAGCTTAGCCAAGTCTTCAACTCAACGAGAGGAATCGAATCAAAGGTTTTTATCTTTAATTATTAGCATTCTCTGCATCAGGGGACTGCTCATGATGGCGCATTAACAGTCAGGCTGGAATAGATTGTCCCCAAGTATTGAGCTTGGGGAACAAAGGCAGTTAGCAGTGATTGCCTGTTAAATGGAGTTGCCATTTAAAGCAGCCAAATACTTATGAAGCACCCGGACAGGACAATCCATAGTGGGCATTGATTGGCTTGCCTGGGCAGGCCTCACATAAGGCTCCTCTCTCTTTAATGTCAGGACCCAGTCAATACTCCCCCCATACTAAGTAGAATAAAGTGGGATTTCAGAAACTATTAAGCCCACCCTCCTCAGTAATGTAGTTGGACTCTGATGAAATCCCCTTAAAAAGGAGAAGAAATTGCCTTGGGTTATGGGTCAGCACACACACACACACTCGCTTGTTTGGTATGCAGGCTTTGTTGGACTAGAAGGGGGGGGGCATACCACTGGATAGAGTTCGTATGAGAATGAGGGGGTATAGAGAAAGATGAGGAGGAAAGGCTAGCGGAGAAAGAGTTAAGGAGAAGAAAGAAACTAACTCGAAAGACACTGTAGTAAAAAGTTGCAGAATTTTCTCCATCCCCCTGTGCCCAACTCCGTCTGCTCTAAAGGTCATCAAGTAAAAGGTCACTGCTATAAATCCACCGTCACATCTTAAAAGATGGGCCGGATAACTTCTAAAACAAACCTCCGCTCATCTACTTCTCCTGTTTTTAATAAGCAACCGAAGAACTTTAGGATTTTCACTTTGATTTTTTTCCCTCTTCTTTCTGTGCCTTGCTCTGTCTTTAACCCGGCAATTTACCTTTTTGTCTGAGCTAGCTCTTCATAAAACAATGAGAGCTATTCCATTAAGCGTCGAGGGTTGAGAGGACACACTCGAAGTTGCTCCAGGGACCTGTGCTGTCAGGCAATCTGTGCCGCTCTGTGCAACCTGACTGAGGTTCAGCTGCGGGGCCATCTAACAAGCATTCTCGCTGAGAGAGTGTGAGAAAAGTCACTCTGGACTCGCGCTCTTCTCCGTTTGCCTTGATTTCTTGACCTTAAATGTTACCCCGTGTACCCTTGTGTGAACTGACTTGACTAACCTGTAGTTCTTCCCGCTTTAAGCAGTCTTGATGAAAAATATTGAAAGGCTAGAATTAACGCTGTAGACTCGCCAAGATGCGAGCCCATACACATGTAAAGCAAGATGAATTTACTAGCCACTCTACCGTGGCCGTGACTGTTGCCACAAATACCCAAATGTAAACACACAGATGCACACACACTTAACTTTTTTTTGACACCACATTAACGCCTTGCATCAGTGGCCTATGAAATTTACCAATTACCTCAAAAGTTCGCCGCGACTTTGATCGTTTTCTCCTTGTGTGTGAAAGCAACTGTGTTTATGCATTATATGACTAGAATAATGAGAGTGTTTTGTGCTTGTTTTCTTTTTAGGTTTCACACTGGACATACAGGTGCATCTCAATAAATTTGAATGTCAGTAAAAAGTTATTTTATTTCAGTATTTTAACTCAAAATTCAAACCTCATATATATGTGCCCAGAATTCCACATTTCAACTGAATATGTCTGCTTCTTTTAATAAATATGAATCATAGCAAAGAATATTTTTTCTTGGAAAATTGAGAAATGACCTCAGAACATTATAGAACTCATTTTGATACAGAAATGGTATGCTATAGCCTACAAAATCGTGGGGAAGGTGATTTAACAGCTGCCCAGTTTCACTGACACCCTCCACCGGGAATGTGAGAAATAAAGGTCTTTGCAAAAAAACAAAATTGCCGATTCACAGAATGCTGTTTCCTCACTCATTATTGGAAAGTTGAGTAGAAAAAAAATTGACCATTCAAAAGTGAGGTAGGAAATTCACTAGGTGTGGACTGTGGCTGGATACAATCCAATCCCCAACTAGAGACAACAAAATAAATTGGTGTTCAGATCTAGTCCCCAGGAACCTACTTGTATTAGAACTCTCTGCTCCAGCAGAGCTGATTAAAATGGTCCGACTACCTCCTCAGCATGTCATAGAGAGCTGTAAAGGCCTGCTAATAAACCATCATTTGATCCAGGTGTATTGAACCATAGCAAGAACTAAAACATGTGAGATACCGACCCTTGAGGACTGACATTGGACACTTCTGATCGTCTTAGCTTTTAGCATAGGAAAGACAAGATCTTGACGATTACTTAATGGTTCAAAGTAATTCTTTTCCAAAGGGTTAAATTTAGCATCCTATTTGGGAATGAAGGTCCCAGAGTCTGGAGGAAAAGTGAGGAAGCACAGAATTTAAGTTGCTTTTCGTCCAATGTGACATTTCCTCTGTCAGTAATGATATGAGGAGCAATGTCATCTCATGGTATTGATTGGTCATATAGCAGATGGACCAACACCATATCCAATCTGAAGACATTACAGACAACTGCCACAGGATTTTAGAATACTTTATGCTTCCCATTGGTCACAAATCTATTATAAGAGCAAGACTTTCCAGCTATTCACACTGCCAAACGTAGCAATACCTGGTTTGATCAACATAGTACAACTCTGCTTGCCAAGAACACCGATATGTACTGTTTTGAGATGTCATCACTATGCTTGATTGGTCAGCAAACTCGCCTGAAATAAAGAAGAAAAAAAACGTTTTCTCTCTCAGTAGCTAGTCCCTAAACACCTCAGCAGAGTCACAGACTAATGACCTACACGCACATCGTCTCTGGAGACTTAAACTATCTGAACAGAGCACACTGGCTCGCTGATCAGTTCAATCCTATTTGTCTTTAGGCAGCTTAGGATGCTTCTGATGTTGTGTCTGGTTAAGGTGTGGCTTGACATATGGAATGCTACAGCAGGACCCCCATGTTTCAGATACCGCTGCATGTTTTTGGTTCTTCATTTGCTGACTCCAAGTGCAGGCCAAGCCTCCTGAATCTCTTAAATTACTTTTCCTTCAAAGTCCTATCAAAACTGCACATATCCTTGTTGCTTGTGCCCTTTTTTTTCTGCCAGACATTTTCCTTCCACTTAACTTTTGTATTTAAAAGCTTGGATAAAGCACAGTGTGAGCAGCCAGCTTGCTTAGCAATGGCCATTGGCTTTCTATCCCTCTAACCTGTGAAGTCAGCAGTCTTTCCTATGATTTTGCAGGCCATAAAACAACATTTCTACTAAGTCTTTTTTATTTGTCTCATATAATTTTCTGAGGAACTGAATTTTGAAGATTTTATTAGCTACACGCCATAACTATCAAATCCAAATGAAATGAACACTTACAAATATATTACTCTGTGTTTAATGAATCTATATACCATCTGAGGTTCACATTTTGAATTGAATTACTGAAATTAATGGACTTTTTGATGACACCCCTATGTACTGAGATGCACCCGTACTGGGAGGAATACAAGCCCATACGCATGCACAACCACACATCCACAGCACAGTCCCGTCGGCACTTTCGGGGACCACCACACTAGGCTCTACGGTTACCCCACGACACACGAAGGCTCAATGACAGCTTGGCCCGCTGCAGTGCACTGCAAGAAACAGGGGGAGTGCACGGCACGGAGGGAGTCGTCATTGAGGCAGGCACCTCTGGTCTACTACGGACAGATGGCACCACAGAGTCTACGGAGCCAAGCCAGGCCAAGCCCCACAGAGTGCAGCAGCTAGCTTCTACCACCACAGGCTAAGAAACAAAAACACCAGAGTCAGATACGGTACCTGCTTTGTCAACCATGCTCCCATGGTCTGCAGTGGAAGAAAATGTGCAGAAGGTAAATGTAGGGGAGAGTATGGTTTATTTTGTGCTTTAAAAAAAAAATGTTTGAAATAAATGCAAGCAACATCATGCAGAGCTGAAATACATAACAGGCAGGCTGCGATAAGCTAACACTGAGGATGTCTGGTGCTGGTGAAGTGTGCTTTGCGCTCAAGCTGAGGCCTGACAACTCTTTCATCTCAGGCTGATGCTGCAGTCAAAGCTGCCCTACTTTCTGATGGGGGGAAACGGGGAGATCATAAAGCGTTATTCCCCCGTGCATACGTATGTGTCGGCGTGCGTGAGTGTAGGTGTGTGTTTTGGTGTTTGTTTGGGCTGCGATCGCAGCGCCTCTGATGACAGGGAAAGGAGACTTTGTGTCTCAGAGCACTGTGAAGGAATCAAAGGGATCTGGCAGTCATCCATCCAAAGTGACATTGATGTCAATATGAGACAGTGATTGACTGGCAAAAAAACACTCACACATACACTCTGTGATGACTGTGCACGCACGTACCCACACATGGAATCTGGGAGTTATTTTTTATTTTTTGATCACAGTATGTTGCAGAGTTTTCGCCTTTCATAGCACAACTTTGGTGTTTCAAAGGCCATAGAAGAACTAAAACTCCTGGGTGTGCAGTTGAGAGGCAGACTATAAACAACTAAACCCTGCTCTTTTGTAATCCTCCCACCCTCACTTCTCAGAAGTTTATTCCTTTTCTCTTCGTTTCACCCACCCTCTCTACATCAGCCCTCTCCTTGAATTCCCTGTAGCTTTGTTTGCGCCTCCACCTCTCATTTCCAAATTCCACTAACAAAAAAAAAAAGAAATATATATATATATATAAAAAAGTGGAGCTGCCACTTTAGTCTGACTGGGCTGCTGAGGTTTCTGTGTTCACCCACGGTGTCGAAACACAAAAAAATAAAATAAAAAGCACACTCGTGGGCACAGGAAACACCTACCGATGGTGCAGTGCTCTCCGTTCCAGCCCTGGTGGCACTGGCACTTGCCGTCCTTGCAGGTCCCGTGTTTGATGCAGAGCGGGTTGCAGACGCGCTGGTCGCAGCCGGCCCCGGTCCAGCCTTCTTCGCAGCGGCATGCTCCGCCCATGCATACACCGTGGGTTCCACAGTCGACTGAGCAAACCTCTGAAAGCAAGCGAGACGAATTTGGGTCAGGCACACAACTTTTTTTTGGCAATTCCTTTTTTTTTTACATTTTGTGCATTGTTAGAGCTTATATTCAGCGCCCTGAGTAAAATTGAAATTGAAACCATTTGAGAAAGTGGTGACTGTATAAGTTGGATTTGAAACGGGAAAACCCAAATTAACTTTTTTCTACAATGAACAGGGAAGAAAAAAAAATCAAATTATTTCAAAAAGGTTCAAAATAAATCCCAAGTTACTTGCTTATTCAATCAGGCACAGTTTTCCATCCTGCACCTTTTAATCAAAGCGGACGATATCTTTAAGATGACGTTTTAAGTTCCAAGCCTCGTTGCATTCTCTTGTCTGCGAGGCTCCGACGTTGCAGGCAGCGACAGTGCATGTGGTGAGATGTGACAATCCCGTCTGTGTGCTCGGGACCCCCCGCTGAGCAGACGTTTTGAGACACGTCTGTGGAGGAGTCCCGCGGTGTCAGACAGTGTTGTCTGTATTAAAGTTAAGCAGTTTCTCTCTCACCACAAATGTTGGAGAAGCAAGTAGCGTTCTCACGCTGCCACCAAGGAGATAGTTGCATCTGTTTCACTAGACGCTTTTAGCACTGGTTTTATGGAGTAAAAATGTGGCTGCCTTGAGAAATAAATGTAGCGTGCCTTTATTTTATGTGATATTTTTTTATTGACCAACAGAAAAAATTGCGTATAATTGTTTAGTATAAGGAAAGGGGTAGATGTTACTTTTACAATCAGAATCTGAAAAGTGTGGTGTGTACTTCTGATTAGCTGCCTGTCCTCTAATAGGTGTGAACACAATCCGTGTAGAACAACCTTTTGCTGCAATTACAGCTGCAGTCATTTAAGGAATGTCTCTATCAGCTTTGCTTGAGCTCAATTTAACTGGATCAGCATCAGTAAACACCAGTTTTAAAGTCTTGCAACGTATTCTTAATCAGATTCAGGTCTGGACTTTGACTGGGCCATTCTAACACCTGAAAATGTTTTAAATTAAACCATTCCACTGTAGTTCTGGCTGTATGTTTCAGGTCAATGGACCACTGGAAGTTGCACCTGTGCCACAGTCTCAGGTGTTTCAAAGCTGGTGAAGAAAAACATCCCCACAGCCTGATGCTGCCACCAACATGTTTCACAGTTGGAATTCGTTTACAGTAGAGAACGGCCGACTAATCAGTAGGCGGATAGTATCGGCGGCAATAGCAGCAATGACTAATTAGTTACCATCGGCCCAACGTAACTAAAATGGGAAGGTCATGCACTGTGGGCCCAGATACACATGTGAGAACTACAACATATACAGGTGCAATATAATAACGGTCTTTGCAATAAACCATTTTGAAAATAGCCCCTGAGCTACAGCTTTGCAAGCTGGCTGTTTCTGTTTTTTCTTAACAGCAAAGACCAGTTCAAGTGTGAGCATTTCAGCCGTGTCCTAGGACTCCTTCCTGCCACACTGTGAGCTCCACTGAGCTCTAGAGGTGTCACACTCACACTGAACGGCCCAAGGTTCCAGTGGATCAAACAACACGACATGTCGTTCTAGTGGGATGCGCCAAAAGCCAACATAAGGGGCAGAAAGTAAAAAAAAAACTAAAAAAATAAAAAAACTGCAAGTATATAAGACCAATCTTTTGTTTTATAAGCCACAACATCAACATCCGGCAGAAGCTTGGACTAGGCTCCACACCTGTGGTGCATTCAAGGAACGTCAAACCATATGGTGAGTTCAAGAACCTAGGATTTTAAAAACTTTTAACAAAATAAACAGAAAATAATAATATAAGCCATCAATGTCTCTTCAATGGTAGATGTCAAGCAACGTTTGGTGCATAATAAATATGCCCAACTCTAATTTTTTTTTAAACAAACTAATAAGAAAGAAAGAAACAAACAAAAATTATATTCTAATAATTTTTTCTTCTTAACATATATCAGTAAAAGTTTTTCTTTCTTTTTTTTTCCAAAATAGAAATTTTACTCAAAAGGTCTTGGGTATCCAGTTTCATTTTGATATGGTGTAAATTTGGGATGAGTTCTCTTGTCTCAACAGTACACTTCAAGCAAAATAGTATAATATGTTGCACAGTCTCTTCTTGAAGACCTTAAGACGCGTTTTCTTTAGAGATTTTGTGTTGATGCTTCCAGTTTTTTTTTGTCTCTACTACAAAGCCAGCAACTTATGTAGCACCAGTGCGATAAGCTAAAAAAGTTAATGTTTTATTCTATTTGGATATTTACTATTGATTTTTAAAATATTTTTTTCTACAGTTTGTTCGGAAAACAAAGTTTTTATATTTACTTTCCAATTAGGAGTGTTTCTTAGCCTACTCGTTCCTTTATAGTATGACTATGGGCCAAATAATCAACTATCAGCCTTTTTTTAGAATAACTATCAGCTATTGGCCAAACCCACTATATTATCTACTGTCGGCCCCTCTTTTTGACTATCGGCCAAGTAATCAACTATCAGCATATGAATTGGTTATCAGCCTTTTTCAAAATAAATGCTATCAGCCCCACTAGCTATGAGCCAAATTTTACAGTGATGTATTTCAACAGAGAATAAATTACTCACTAGTGAACTCTATTTTTAGATAAGAAACTACTGAATGCATCTGGTTGCATTTTATTTTGGGTCTTGTGAGTGCAAACAATTCACAAAGCAAACGCTTACTGCACTCGCTAAGTTTAGAGAAGAACTCACAAATATCTTTACCACTTTAAAGTAGCAATTTAGAAGTTTTGCACAACTTATTTTCCGTCCCTACTTTAAATTTGGAACAGCACCATTATAATAGTACAAAGATCTCCATTCCATACTGTTACTGTCAGTGAAAAACTTCCCACATTGTGTTCCAGCATGCTCCAACTTGGCTTGGTTATTGTAACAGTTGCTGATTTCTATTTCACAGCATGTTTTAATTTTAGTGGACTGTATCCAAGCCCAATTTGATAACCAGAACAGCATGGTATAAAATGACTAACTAAAAGTCAAGTACCCTGAGACTGAGAAACCCCCCCAAAAAAAACACGGTACAGCAGCGACTGAGTAGGCGGTTTCCTAAAAACTCTGACCTCCAGTCTTCACTCAGCTTGCTCGTCTTTTTAAGCCGTTGGGCGCTACGCAGTCCTACTCACCCATGGAGCAGTCGGGTCCCATCCAGTTGGGGTCGCAGCTGCACAAGCCCGTGTCTGGGATGAAGGCGCCGTGGCCGTGGCACTGGTCCGGGCACTGGGCCCTGGGCAGTTCGCAGTGGAGCCCTCCCCAACCCGGCTTGCAGTGGCACTCTCCGTTCACGCAGATGCCGTTGTTGGAACAAGTCGGGTCCAGGCAATCCACTGCATTAAAAGCCAAAAAGATACGGCAGCGTTGCAAAAAGGAACGAACAGATGAAGAGGAACTGAGACAAGCTGCGAAATCGCACACCGGGGTGGATTATAATATGAGTTATCAAAGAAGAAGCTTGAACAAGGCGAGAATTTAATTGGTTAGACACAGAGGAGGAATATGAACTGAAGGAAAACATCAGCAGATGTTTTAATAAAGCAAATAAAGCACACAGTAAAGAATAGCTGAAAGTATAATGGGAGCACAGGAGTGAAAGTCTTCCTCTGACATTATTCAGAGAGAGCGGATGCATTTCTGCCTGTGTGTGCGTGCTAGTACACGGGGGAAAATGTGACACTGTCAGTCTGCCAGGTTGACGGGCAGCTGTGAGTTTGAGCAGTGAGTGAAAACCAATTTGACAAATTACCTCCTCTCGGCACAGCGCCCACCCACCCCTCTCCGGGCCGGCTGTCATTGCTCTGTCCCGGTCACACTTTTTCTACTTCTCCCCCCTCCTTTACTTGTTGTGTGTGACACCCCCACACTCTCTCTTTCCCTCTCACCTCAGGCATAACTGACCCCACTGCATCCTTCTTCTTTTTTTTTTTTTTTTTTTACACAAATTAATAAAAGCACACACCCGCACGTAACCCTCCCGCGGCCTCTCCATTTCTGTTTGCCCGGCAGAAACGGCGAATCACAGTTATCGATTTTCATGTCGCTGGCACTTCAGGTAAATTGTTTGAGGGACTCTGCCGTGATGAATATCAGATATGAGAGCAGAATAGGGGGGAGGATGGATGAAGAGGACACACTGAAAACGCTGACCTTGTTCTCGGGCCCTCTCAGGGTTTTGGACTTCTTTTATCGTTTGACATCTTTCTTCCCTTTGTTTCCCCCTCTCTTCATCTTCATCATCAACCTCAAATACTCAGTTCTTAGATATTCTCCCTTCACTGTACTTACTCTCCTCTCCCATCCCTCTCCTTTGCTTCCCCTGCTTTCCGATGATGGCGAATGTGCCGTGCAGATCCTTCTTAACAAGGATCAATAGAAGCGAATTCAGCTCTTAATAAAATCTCTGTGTTCTGCGGCAGTGTCATACTTCATCTTTACATACAGAGGGAACGAAGACTCGCTCAGCACAAGATTATGCTGTCGTTTGCGGACTATCTTTAGTTAGAATGGGTCATGAGTGCGAATGCATCTGCCTGATGCATTCACTGAACTTTAAGGCTAGACTGTTCTGGTATATCAGTCAAGCTCACATGAGATACAGTTTCTAATTTGCAAAACCTGTCCATCTTACCAAGTCTAACAATCTTGTTTCCAGCTAAAAAGTATCTTTGATCTTGTTTTGAGCCATATACACTCAGGAATTCTTACCAAGTGCAATTGCATTACTACATTGGCAGATTATTTAACGTAATTTAAGACAGTTTATACTATAATGAAGTATTGTAAGGGTTAGGGTAGTCTAAAGCTTTTTAAATTAAGTGAAATAATCTTCTAATGTAGTAAGACAATTGTACTTTGTTAGAATTCTCAAACTAAGACATATATTCTCTAAATAAGATTAATAATCTAACACCTTCAGCTCTTGTTTAGTATACATGTCTCAAAACAATATCAAAAATACCATACTTTTTAGCATGAAATAAGATTGTTGGACTTTAGTAGATGGACAGTTTTTGCAGTGTTGCCTACAGTTAACAACTCACGATCAGCTTACGTATTTGTTTTGCTATGTTCGTGTTGCTTAACCATTTAAAAAAAAGCAACTTTATTGCTTCTAAGTTTGTCAAGCTTTCTCAAAAATCAGTCACTCACTGCTGCTATTTTAATAATAATATTTAATAATAATAACTGATTGGCTCAGTGCTTGTGATGTCGTCAACACAAACCCAACGTAAGCATCTGTTTCATTAGGACACAACTTAATAACTTATCCTCCTTTAAACTTCTGAGGTTAAAAACACCACCAAAAGCCTAGCTGTATATTACTTGAATTATCAGTGTATGTATTTTTGTTGTCATGGAAACATAGCACATCTTGATTGTATCTTTAAAACATCGAAGTTCCTTTTTTAAAAAATGATTACAGATTCTGGACATTAAATACCAAAAGTGGCCGCCCTCACCCTCTGCACAGTTCGGCCCTTTGTAGCCGATGGAGCACACGCAGTTTCCATCAGTGCAGGTGCCATGGCCGCTGCAAAGAGGGTCTATGCATTGCGTGACGGGGATGTCGCACTCGGGTCCCTTCCAGCCACTGTAACACACACAGGAACCCTTGTCGTACTGGCCGTTGCCGCTGCACAGCACTGGGCAAGCAGCTGGAGGAGAAGGAGAGAAAATGAAGAAGAAGGAGGAGGAAAGATTAAAGCATGCACGTGAGAAAAAAAAAAAAAGGGGGTTGGGGGGCACATTTAGCGAGTTTTTTTTTTGTCGATTTGCAGGGCGAGTCCACACCCAAGCACGCAGGAGAGTGAATAGAGTGGTTAAAAGGGGGCGGAGAGCACAAATGACATAAAGAGTAATTACAAGCAGAGGTAACTAAACTATTCATCAAAGCTGTCTATCCCAGGTGAGCGCAGAACCGGGGAGTCGTTAGCTCGGGGAGCTGCCATTCATCATCAGTCATCTTGTCTGAGCTTCACCTAAGGCCATGCGCGATGTTGCTGCTCTTAATCCTCTTTCACTGCTCGCACGGAGACAGAGATGTGTCTTCACATCTAATTAGGCGGCGGAAATGACAAGATCTTCCCTGACGGGATTTGTACACAACTAATACCTTTGGAGCAGTCCATGCCGTGGAATCCAGGGAAGCAGTGGCACACGCCCGAGTTGCACTCTCCGTTGCCATGGCAATTGCGCGGGCACTCTTGCACCGAATCTGTGAGGAAGATGAAGTGAGACAGAGAGAGAGAGACAAAAAAAGAGGGGAGGGTTCAGAGAGTTTGATGCCAAGCATCAAAGCATTTCATTAAATCATTGGCACCGTTCATTCTTTAGCGCGCTACAAATTGAAGGCGCTCCGAGTCCCTCTGTTGCACAGACATCAAACGCAAACACGCTCCTCCAGCATTCCACGCATCGCTTTCCTCTCTATTTTTCATTGTAGTGTGTACGTTAAGAATACACTTTGAATCATGTTCTAAAGACAATCTCCCTCAGCCCTTAACCTTAGCTCCACTTCAGAAAATCTGGCCGAGTTTAGCAGAAACTATTCTCTGAGCTCTGAAATGTTTTCTTTGCTTTGTCTATTTTCCATGTGCGGTTGACAGGCTGATTGTGAGATGACTGATGGAGAAGGACAGGAGTCAAATGCGTTTCGATTGCTCGGCCAATCGAGGGTATCACAAGTTTGTCCCAAAGATTCTTTCAGAACTTATTTGGAGGAGGTAAAATTATTTCTCATCATGTAAACTGCTCATCTCTGGCCACTGTCCACTGACATAAATTTGGTTAATTTCAGTCTTATTATATGAATTTGTAAGGACTCAATTTCCTCACTTGGACATGAAAATGTTGGGGCGTCTGTTTGGTATGTTTCCCAGGGGAAGTTCTTGAAAATGCTTCCTACGTGCATTTATTTATTTTTTTTACTTTGGAGCAAGAGAAAAAAAAGTAGTTTGTTTTGAGATATCTTGGCTTTGTTTTTCTCTCTCTCTGTCCATGCCTGACTCCTGTCTGGATTTGAGTCATTAATACTTGATCCAGGTGTAGCTGTTTGGCACATAAGGGCAGGTTTTGCTGGACTCAGAAGCTGTGGTGCATCACACGACTTCAGCTGCTCTCGAAGCCTTTCAGTGCCTCTTAACCCACTTACAAGAGGAGAACCGTTTGGTGGGAAGTCACAGAGTCGATGCTATTAACAAAGACAGTGTTTTGGACTTTTATGCATCTCTTCCTCCTCTCCGTTCCCCCCCCCCCCCCCCCCCCCAGCTCCCACTCCTCTGGCCAAAATGAGTACTCAGCCTTGCACTTCCCCTCCTCTATGTCCCAAGCCTTTCTCCCCCATAAATCTGAACCCCTTGTCTTCCTCTTACCCTAATGCCACCCTCTCCTTCACTCCTCTCCGAAGCCCCTCCTCCACACCTCCTTCTATCCACTTCACTGCATTCATGTTTTCCCCCTGCCATTATCTCTTACCTCCCACTCCCCCCTTCATTCTTACTACTTGCTCTAATCTGTCCCTAGCATCTCTCCATCTCTTCATCTTTCCACTACACTCCTGCAGCAGAGAACTCTCCCTGTCTCCTTTATATCGACAGTGAAGGTCTTTCAGTCTATCCAACGCCCCTTGTTCTTATACTCATGGCTCCTACACATATGAAATGATTTTGAGACTTCAGAAACAACATTCATTCCCTTTACATAGTTGTGGCACAGCTTCAATTATCATATGTTCTGTTGCACTGGCTGTACAGTAAGCGTACCTGGGGGTGAAAATAGCAATAATTCTTTTTTTTATTTAAACAGATTTGGGTGTCGTTTTTTTTGAATACATGTGTTTGCTGGAATACGTTTTTTTTGACAATAGAAAATTTAATCCCTCCAATTCACTAAGTGGTTCATCCTATACATGGCAATGCTATTGCCGTTCCATAGCTTTTAGCAGCATTTTGCACACACTGCTAGTGAGGGTTTTAACACACTCTAAATGTGTGAAGCTACTCAGGCATTCCAGTGTCACTGGTCTTAAAACCATCCCTTAAATTGTGACTGTTAGTCACGTTTCGACTAGCCCAAAACAGCAGGGATAAGTTGCGACGCCATAACCCTATGCTCTGCCCACAGCGGTAAAATGTAGATTCTTTCTCACCCATGACGTTTGTGCTGAACGAGACCGATTCCCTCTCCCGACCGTCATTGTAGAAGGCCAAGTGCCAGGCGCCGGCATCCAGGTACTGGACAAACACAGCCTCGTTCAACACCACGGTCTGGATGCTCCTCCTTTCCCTAGGGGACTCCACCACGCTCCACTTCTCCTTCCCGTCGAGGCGCTCCATGTAGTCATACTGCAGAGAAATTTTAGATGGTGCAAGATTACGTTTGGTGATTAAAAAAAACAACAACATGTGAAATTTGTCTTACGAGGACAGTTCTGTTTTTTCAGGTTAGGATAGAAGGTATGAAGCAGTAAATAGTTTACCTGAAGAAGGTAACTGTTTTGGTAGGGGGCTTCGGGCAAAGAAGACTTCCAGGACTATCTTAAATTAATTCCAATGTCTCAGCTGTTTAATCGAATGCTACTGTGAGATGTTTGTTACATTTCTGTGAGGTGTAATTGAAACAAAAGCCAAGGATTACTTAGAATGGAAATGGAAGTTGGAGGCAATGTGCCGCTAATAATCTTCCCGTGTGAAACACATGCTGAAAGCGGAACATGAATAGCATTTTCAGTCTGAGAAGACATTAGGTATAAAAGTGAAGTGATATTAAAATCAAACATTTCATGCTGGTTTAATGGAAGACTATTTGATTGATTTTTTTACACAGCCTAAAGTACCTTTCTAGGTCTGTGTTTAACGTACGAAGATAATTAGAGATAGACTTCCTCCAATGACCAGTCAGCAAAATAATGAAGACATTTGGCCTCTATTGCTACATCACCTTTAAAACCGATGTTTTAAACAGCAAAGTCTTAACCTTTAGCTTTTGGAAACCAGCTAATCTGGATTTAGACTAATTAAAAACACAAATACTTAACTTCTGCAGATAAGCTACTGCTCATAACGATCTGGTCTGTTTTCAAAAACATTAACCAGGCAGTACACTAACTTATAGGTTCACCGCGTGTCTTCATTTTCCCACCTTTTCATCAACATTAGTTTTCTTTTTATTCCAAGTTGTGTGAGAACAGCTTCTCCCAAATCCCAGATCTGCCCTGCTTGGTCAGCCGATTCATCAAAAAGCCAAGCCACCTGCTCATTTCTTTCTTTACAGTTTAACAGGCCAGCTGCTTGGTGGGCATGAAACAAATGTGTTATATGCTGTAATGATGTAAGCCTGAACTACATGCGAGGTGTTTTAGGCACATTAGGAAGAAGATAACTCCTTATGAGGCTGGCATTGTTCTCTTGGGTATTTTTAAAACAATTCTTACTTTAAGACAATCGACTCAAGCTTAAGTTATGTCAGGCGATCAAGAAGTTAACTGAAGGAAATGATCCCTTTACCATAAAACCTATTTTTAACTGAGCAGACTCTAATTAAAACAAGACTACTGTGAATCTAATTAAATGTAAAACATTTTTTTATCATTTCGTTTTTGTTATTCATAACTAATGTTTTAAATGGAAAACGCAACAAAACTGTTTTTGATACATGTTTTTCCTAGTTTAGTATTGTAAGGAGCCTCATTTCATAATGACTAAAGTATCAGTTCTGTTTAGTAGCTCATTACCCTGAAAGATGTTCTGTCTGAGTTTGCTCATGCAGACTCTACCTGTGCATGTGAGGGGGGCAGTCCCTTGCGAATGTAAACTCCAAAGAGGGCATCTTTGCCGAGGGAGATGTTGAACTTGAGAAACTGAGGCTGGCTAAGATAGAGGAGGGACCTCCAAAACACTCCTGGGGGCACATCCTGGGTCACCCGCCTCCCCACCTCGATGTTACCGGTGTCTAAACTGCTGTTTCGGCCTGCCCACGGACCTGTAGAGGACAGAGGCCAAAAACACGGTTGAATCATTTGTTACGACAAGCAACATTTAATAGATGTTTTCTGTAATTTCCTACATTATGAAATCAATATTGTTTCAAATTAAAACTTCAGAATGAGTTAAAGAACAGCTAATTTTAAAAATGTAGTTCCAAGTTGAAGAGTTTTTGTTGTGTCCATTAAAAGTCTATCTTAAAAATCCAAAGTGCATTAGAATTAATCAAGTCAGAATACCACTAATATCTGAGTATGGTTAAAGAAAAGTTCTTTACAACGTTTTTTTGTCATGTGCCTTGAATTTTTCACATTTTGTCATCTTACTACCACCACCAACTTCAGTAGGATTTCATGCATTGATAAACACAACGTTTCACATAATAGCTCAAGTTGCTCAAGTGAAGCAATTAATGTATTCAAAACTTTTGGTAAACTAAGTATATTTTTCCTTCGGTTTCACAATTAACCCATACTTTGTGTTGGTCTTTTACTTACATTCTCTACAAAGGTCACAAGACCTGAAATGTGTCAGAAACACATGGATACTCCTTTTAAAGTGCAAAGCCTCACAAGCCTTTTGAATGATGAATGGCAGAAAATCCTCCAAGCAAAACCAGTGGAGAACCCTGAACATGCGGGAGGGAGTCGTTCAAAGCAGAATTATCACTAAAATCAAAATAATCTCTATTTGCTGTTTATAAATACTACAAATTTGCTTTCTTTTATTTAATCTCTTTTAAATTGTAGTGCTGTGTACTATAATTTCGTCTGTTTCAGTTTTTTGGTCACATTGAAATGTTTCATATGAAACTAATTTTAATATTGATAATGGATTATATGAGTAACTTCCAAATTAAGTATTCAAATGATTGCATTTATTAAAGGGAAAAGCCATCAACTTCAACTCACTAAAAGCATTCCCCTTTTAAATCATGAAATAACATTAGTAAACCACATTCTTTGGTTAAACTTTACTTGCTAATACCTAGCCTTGTTGAAAAAAAAAAACCTTTGTGACAGCATGAGGTAGGGTACAAAATCTCAAAAAGCAACACATCCTGTTCTAATATACAGAATATCAAGAACAGATGGAAACAAATTCACTGACATCAGTCTGTTTGAAAAGGTTTACATTTTTACAGTCCGATGGACTCCAGGAAACCACAGTGAGAGTCATTATCCACAAATGGAGATGGTGAACCTTCCCAGGAGCAGCCGACTAATCAAAGAGCACATCAACAACTTATCTGGGAGGGACACGAAGACGAATTAAAGCTACAAGCATTTAATTCGCACACACACACACACACAAAAACACACATGTTGGGTTTCTATGTCTTGTGGGGACTTCTCATTGACATAATGTTTTCCGTAGCGCCTTACCCTAACCTTAACCATCAAAAATTAATGCCTAACCCTGACCCTTACCCCAACCTAACCATAACCTAAGTGTAACCCTGACACTAAAACCAAATTTTAAGCCTCAAAAATTGCTTCAAACTTGTGGGGACCGGGATTTTGGTCCCCACAAGGGAGGTCGGTCCCCACTTGGATAGTAAACTTCCAATTTTTGGTCCCCACAAAGATAGTAATACCAGGTCCACACGCACACACATACACACATACACACACACACACACACACACACAAACAAAACAGATACTGACAAGCAATTATCCGCAGTGGTGGGATGTTCTAAGACTTCTTTGCTACTTCAGGAGCACGGATGACTTGCTTTTCTTTATAAAACCAGGAATGTTTCTCTCTTCCAGAAAATATCAAACGAATGATAAGAAAATGAAGGTGGGTTGGCTTAAAACGGTTTTGAAATACTCCAAAAGCCTCCAATCTAGTTGAATTTAAAACAATTATGCAAAGCAGAGTGTGACACAATTCCATGATAACGACAACTCATAGCCACATTTTGCAAATGCTTAATGCTGTTGAAATTATCATTTGAAAACAAACTCTTGTGTTTACTCAGGCAAGAAGAAATCTAAGTTAAATATCATGACAACGTAGGTCCTCTTTTGCTTGTTCACCAATATGAAGGATCCGTAATTTTGATCAGTGGTAGCATAAGCTTTCCCGTGCATGCTTGGATCTAATGTTTGGACTCAAAATACAACTTTTTCTCAAAGTCTACAGGACTGTTGACTTTGCTGTCTGGGCTGAAATGATAGAGGGCTGATAGAACCGCAATGGCAAGACTTCAGAGTACACAAAAAACAAAAAAAAACCCTGAAAAACACACTGCATCCTGCAATCAGGTCAGCCATCTAACAGAGGAGTGTCAGGGAGCACACAGGAAAAAGACAGAGTGTGAGTGAAAGAGTGCGTGGGTGTGTGTGTGTGCGCGTGCAAAACGACAAAGGAATAAAAGTAACAGTGAGTTGAACAACAGCAGCATCTGGCCTAGATGGCTGGGGAACAGAGCACAACAGTCCGCTCATTAATGCCGAACACAGACACAGAGCAGCAGCCCCAAACACATCTATAGCACACGCTGCGCGCGCTTCAGAGCCACATCGAGCAAGTGAGAGCAGAACAGATAGAAATCCGCATGGGGCCCTTTAAAGAGAGAGGAGGTGAGAGAGGGTAGTTTTTACCTCGCTGCTGAATGAAAAGATAAACTGAGCTCGACACAACTTGCTGTCTTTAAAACAGGGTATAGCGCATCCAGTGCTGCGTCACCAACCACATCAATATTTCAGATGGAAGCGTGTTTTAGGGGGAAAAATCTGTCGAACTGTGTGTTACCGAGCAAATGCGGCTTTTAGGAACCCCCTAAGGATAAAAACGGTCTCCATTTTTCTCATTTCTAACAGAGCTGAAAATGCGGTCAAATACAGGCTCAATCCAATTCATTAATGCAGAAGACGCATTTATTATTTAAAAATGGATCAAAATATGATTTTAGTTTTTCTATGATTCTTCAAGAGGATCGCCTGTAATAGGACCAGAATGGCATTGCAATGATGCAAGCCCGTCACAAGAAAGTAGAGCAGATGTTAAATAATCAATTCAGCACATTGAACTATTACAATAACTGAAGGGAGAAAAAAAAATGAATTCCTAAAATAATTATTTCCATCTTTTTTGTATAGCTGTTCTTTGTGCTACACGCTGACTGCTCCTCTATGGTGTCGGGTGTGGAGCCGATAGTTCATACCTCTGCCTCCAGAGGGCAGTGTGGCCACGTCACTGTTGACAGGCAGACCAGCTCCCAGTCCGTTGTTTAACAGAGGGCCGTCAGAGGGCTTCAGCTGCCACGTCAGACCCAGCAAGTTGATCGCTGCACACAGAGACACGGAGGGGAAGGAGAGAGATATACGTGAGAGCAGCCAGGGAGGTGGGCTCAGGACATCTGCACCGAGGACTGGCAACAAATGATAAAGCTCATCAGCAGACCAACCTTCTCAACTTGGATCTATCACACACACGACAAGCTCTATGAATTAGGATATCGCCATAAAGTTAATTTATTTTAAAGATTATATATCAAAAAGGGAGACTCATATATTACAATAACTTATTACACACAGTTGGATATATTTCAGGCTTTTGCTTCTGGGAATTCTGAGGATTTACAGTGAATGGAAGCCCAAAATTCAGCTTCTTAGAAAATTACAATGTTACATAAGTATGAGCACCGAAATGTCAGCCAACTGAAAAGTGATTCCATCTACTGTACGGTAAACGCTACACACTAGATACTTAGTCCTGCTGGGAAATGAAATTGGCAGCTCCGTAATGCTTGACACTAGAAGGATGCATGATCTTTAAATTTTCCAGGTAGAGGGCTGTGTTGACGTTGGACTCTCAAACTACAACCAAATCATGGAATTTCACACTGTACCTCAAGCGCCTTTTATTTTATGTGTCTTCACTCTTCCAGTCTCAGGTACCATGACATTTATAAGTGGACTTTGAACGCAGCCACCGGTTCAGGTAGATCGTCTGGGTCTGGTTGAACCCCATGTCCAGCCACACCTTGTGAAACTACTCTATACACTTGAATGGGTTTTGTTTTAGAATCATCTCAAGACTGTAGCTCTCTCTGTTGCTTCTGCACATTTTTTGTATCATCCTTTTTTCCTCCCCTCCACTAAAATTGCCATTCTTGGACTATAACCATTTGGAGATGTTGTTTCTGAGTCTCCTTTTAGAGGCTGCCAATGAGTTTCTTTGGGACAACTTTCAGCAGAAGTTTGTAGTCTATTTGGGATGATAGTATTACATCACATAACAACTCCTTCCTTTTTTATTGATCTTATGTAATACTCTGATTTTATGAGATGCTGTAGTTCGGGTTTTATTGGCTTTAAGGCAGGAATATAAAAGTTATTGAAAAATAAATGCCTGAAGTGTATCACTTTATTTAACACGGGTTTAACTTTTTTTCTAATTCCCTAAAATGCACCTGTATATGACTGTATAATATGATTTCCAGAGCATATACTTGAGTTAGTGCATTTTAATGAACAATGGTAGAACACAGAAGCTGAGTCTAAAGAGATCATGCAATTTGAAGTCTCAGATGTCTCTTTCCCGTTGAATTCTCTGCCTAACTCTCTCCCCCGAAGCGTCCTTCAGCGTCTGTTGCTTTTTATTTGGAACCCTTTACACCGTCTCGCATAGAGCAAGTGACAGATTCCTCTCTGAAGGGAACACTCCATGGCTCTCCTCTCCATTCTCCTCTTCCTTTGTCCTCCGTTGTGTTATTGTGTGCTGGTGGCATGAGGCTGCTCGAGTGGGTTCGCTCTTCACTTTGTCAGCTCTTTACCCCCCCCATCCACACACACATTTTTGCCCCCCCCCGCAACGTATCCTCCTCCCCCCATAAATACAAAATGAGGAAAAAAACAAAACAAGCGTTCTAGTTCAATAATGCCCTCAGTGAGTGGTATCTTTCTTTTCTCTATGAATGACTGTTTTCGTCTCAAAGGCTTTATGCACAATCTGTTGATTGAGATGCATTGTTTGCTCATGAATAGCCTAAAGTCAATTTTTACATTAAAAGGCACCTCCAGCTTTGTGTGCATTCATGAATCCTGTGAAGTGGGCTTGCACGGTATAGACTGGGTGTAAGGTTGTGTTAGAATGCATTGTAGGTGCTATTGCGCTCTTCTCAGGATGGGAGTAGACTTACAACACCTGCACGTGGTGCCTGGGAATCAATTTCCGTCCTGTCAAAATTCTATCTGCAGTTGCTGAGGGTTTGCACACACTGGGATGAGTGTAAAAGTTTCAGGAGGGCTGAATGCGGATTCAGGATTTGCTACCGGGAAAAACTCCTTCTGTCTTTCCCCGGTTTTTTTGTTTCCTCCCTTTTTCATGTCTCATCACCCTCTCCACTTCTCTCTCCTCCCCTGTTTCCCGGTCAAAGGAAAGCGCTGACACCTTGGCTGCTTCCCGGCCTACACTGTCAGCTCTTTTTTTATATTTTTTTATAGAGTGCTGGGAGATTGGAGGGAGGCTTGGATAGAAAACACGGAACAGAGAGAGAAAGCAGAGTGCTACCCTCGTCTCTTTTCTCTTATATCCAACCTTTGCCCTCTCTTCTTTAAACGCACCAAGCTTCCTTCCTTTCCATCTTTTGCTTTGAATTCTCTCCTTTTCTTCTTATCTTTGCCCTGTCCTTCCTTACAGATAACACACACTCGTCCACCCCCACACACACGCGCATACACAGATGGTATCACACAGAGCCGTCGATAGAAAGATTGCCTATTGAATCAGTTGGAGACAGTAAGCAATTGCGAATCTATTGTGACGCCGTTCTCATTTTAGGTCACCTCCAAGAACATAACAGACAGACAGCACTGTGGTTAGCTCATTGTGTGTGTGTTTGTCTGCTTGTTGGATTCACGTCTCTGTGAGCCGACGCATACACGCGTGTTTTGCCCGAACTATTATTTTCCTCTTTCAGAGCCTTGCAAAAATATGAATACCTGCAGAACAACTTGGAAACACAGTCATTGAGTGAGGTTTGGAGAAGTTTAAAGCAGGGTTAGATAACGACTACAGATCCCGGGCTTGGAAAATCTCAGAGAAAAATGTGATCTATGTATCAGAAAATAGAGGCAGATGGCGCAGGTGTTAGCCCTCTAAGACATTGCCGTCTGCCTTAAACTGATAAGTCAGAAGAAGAGATGATTAATCGGAGACTCACAGTAGCTCTGAAGGAACTGGAGAGATCCACAGCTCAGGTTGGAGAATCTCGACAAGAGAACTTTTTCTGCTCTCCACCAATCTGGCCTTAATGGAAGAGTAGCAATTAAAGAGCCATTATTAAAATAAAAAATCCGTAAAAGGCCAATGTAACAGATAAAGCTAATCTGAGGGAGATAAAAAAGGTTAAAATCCCATTTCACTGGCACAAGAACCCCTTATTTATACAGATGTATGTAATAAGCAGCCAGTGCTACAATACAATGATTTGTATCAAAGCATTTCCAAATGCCCAAATAGCCTAGTCCGAGTCCAGATGTAATTCTAGTTCAGAAACTTAAAAACTAATTTTCAGCGATCCTCCTCATAAAATCTGACAGGCCTGGAACGATGCTGCAAATAAGAATGGGGTTCAGTGTCAAGTATTGCAAAGCTGCCTGAGACAAGTACAGCAAAAGTTTTTTCCCACAAAGTATTGCATCAGGAACCCGAATACGAAGCCACGCCACACTTTTAAGCCTTTTGTTTTTGAAAACCATCTATCATTTTCCTTACACCTCACCTATATGCACCGCCTTGTGTTGGTTCAGGCAACGCCAGGCAATTTTATTTGTATAGCACACTTTCAACAACAGGGTAATTCAAAATGTTTTACATGATTCGGTGATAAAGAATCAAACTGCACATATAATAAAGCATGAAAAGCATAAAATACAACATTAGAGAAAAATTTTTTTGCAGTCTTTATCAGGTGGAATCCCCATAAGACAAATTAATGTTTAGGAGCGCAAGGGGTATGCACGCACTGTATTGCCTTTGGAATGCTGTTTTAGTTCTTTTCTTTCGGACCGGAGCTGAAGGTTGACCAACAGATGGCACACTTACTCCTTTGTGACAAGAGCTCTGGAGCCAACACTTTGTCAACAGGTTTCTTTGCAGCAAGACACCAAAAAGACAAAGAGAGACCAGACACTTGTTATCATCTTTACCATCCCCCTGGTTACACCAACACTTCTGACAGTGTCTGGGCGTAATTTAAGCAAAAATAAAACTGCAGAAACTGATGTATTTTGCTTTGTGCTGCCATAATTTTAAGCATTTTTCTTGCTGGTTGTAATTGCCATAATTACTGTTTTCCAGATTCATTTTAAGCCTTTATTAAGCGCAGTGCTAATAAAGCCCATCTTAGTTCAAATCCACTGACAGGCACAGAAAGAACAGAGGATTCAGACTGCCTTAGCGTGAGTTTCTCCTTTTAAGCTGTGCCGTCTTCATGTGTTCACCTCAACAGACGAGTACTGAGCAAAAAAATAAAACACACAAAAAAACACACACATGTACACACAGGCGTAAGGGGGCAGATCACCGAGCTGCAGGTATAACAAGTAAGCTTGTTGGATTAAAAATAGATCAGCTTCTTCATGGAGAGATTTTTTTTTCATGTTTTCCTGATTCATTATTCAGCAAGGCAAAGTGCTTGCATGTATCATCTGCAGAAGTCTGGAACGCAGGGTCTTGGGACAAAATGGAGAAGACAGATGATGGTGCAGATGAGGATGGAAGGAGGTGGCGGCTTGGGCATGGGAAGAGATGTGAGTGGTCGAAACTTCTTGGAAAAACAGTGGCCAAAAAAGGAGAGAAGCAGAGAACAGGGGAGGGGAAAAAAAATCACTGAGAAAGAAAACTAGAGTTGATGCGGAAAAGATGGGAGGCAGAGATGAAGGTGGCAATCCCTCGGATGACCAAGAGGACTACTGGCTTTTTATCCATCGACAGATCAGAGAATGACACAAATCAAGCTCACCTGTGCATGTCCGTGCAATATTTGTATCTTTCAAAGATGAAAGTTGTAAACTGATTTCTGCTTGAGTGGAAAAAGAGGGCTGGTGAGCGCAAAAGGTGACTTTGTGCTTTGAATGTCCCCTGAGTAAAAAATATTGAATCATCACCATCATCACTAATCTGTGTTCTGGAAACACAGAAATGTCCAAGCTTTTCTCATGTCTCTCGCCTTTCTACTGCGACCGCCTCCTTTACACGGCAGCTCCAACTGAACCACTTGTGATGCTGCTAATTGCACCAAAGATGCAGCACGGCCTCTTGCATGTATTTATGTGTAATCTCTTGCATTGCATATAAAATTACATAAAGAGCACGTCCGCACAGACATGCACGCACACACACATGAACAGCTCGCTTTCATTCTCCCCTGGCCATCCAGATAAATGCACATTAACTGTTCTAATTCACCAGTAAATGAACAACTCTGACCTCAATTAAGGCGGTAATTGTAGCAGAGACTAGCCCCTCCCATTCTCAGCCTGGCTTTTAATTGGTCTAGAAAGGCTTTTCCCCCCTGCCTTTTTTTTAAACGTCCAGTGCTCCACCCCTTCCTTCCTATCTCATGGGGGCTCTATTCTCAGCAGGCTCAAAGGCAAATTGTTGCCCCAATCAAACACATGCCCCACTACAAAAATACCCTACTACAAAAAAGAAAAAGAATAAAGCAGGCTCTTCATGTTGAAATTTTATACTTCCCTACACTAAAATTCCCAGAGTTCTCTGGCCATTTCAATCAGTCTTAGTAAACTGGTACCATGAATCAATACTTAAAGGAACAGTGTGTAATTTTCGGCCAGTAGGGGGCAGTGCGTACCTAAATTACCACAAGCATGCGGTATCTGTGTCTTCAAGTAAGAAACTCAACAACGGAGGTCCAACTAGTGCTGTTTTCAAATGCTCAATTCCCTGAGAATTATCTATTTGCAGCAACATGACGAGCACATCAGTCTCTCTTGGAACTAGCGAAGAGGTAAAAATGTATTTATAGCTAAACTTTTTTGCATTTTGAGGGGAAATCAGTGTTTTAAAAGCGGGGTTGTTCCGTGCGCTTTGTCTGTCCGGGCTCTTGCAGAAGTAAAGACGTCATCTAATATGGCTTTCCCCTGAAAAAAGGAGCCACGCCTTAAAACTGATTTTTAAAGTCATATTTTACAATATCGCCAATATTTTGCAATTAATGTGCTTTACGTAATTATTATTACATAATATTTTAATGGCTATTTTAAAGATGTACTGCAAAAACTACACACTGTCACTTTAAAATGTGAAAAATGCAAACAAATTCACCTGACATTTATTATTTTTTCATTTGAATTTTTTTGTGTTGTTGGGACTTTTATTAATATTTCCATTTTTATCTATTTCAGCATTATTTGTTGTAACAAGCAGAGAAGAAAATAAAACCTGTTATCCAAGATCCAAATATCGGTACTGTATCGGTTTTTTAAAAATTGTATCGTTGCATCCCTATTATCTAGACCTGAGCTGCATGAATCAATACTGTCCAGGAGCATGCTGATGATATCAGAAAGGCAGAAGGAAAACAAACAAACAAACATGCTGGCCCAGGTTCTCAATAATAAGGCCTTCTGGGATATTACATAAAATTTACCTCATGAAAATTACTCATATGACCTATGAATTCAATGGTTGGCTGAGCTCTGAAGACACTCTTATGGCTGAGTTCAGGTAGAGTCTCAGACAAAAGGATGGGGGCGGCTGACGGCTGCCTGGTGCCCTTGGAAGGGGGGGGGGGTCACATCGACTGCAGGAGTGCCAGCGTGTGTGTGTGCATCAGCGTATGCATGCAAGCAAACTGTACGCTATTAACAACAGGCACACAAAGCTGCAAGCCCAATGGGACCTCTTCACCCAGCTGATGCAACTGAACTGTAATTGACTGCAACACAAAAGGTTATGCGAGTTGCTGGCAACTCTTACCTGCACAAAACGAGAAGAAAGCAACTTAGTAAATCACAGCTGAAATGGCTTCTTTACCAGTGCTAAAATATTGACAGAACCCACCACGGCTGGAGCCACGTGCTTGCTTTTGTCAGTGAGTGTGTGTGTGTGTGTATGTGTGGGTGGGTGAGCATGATTGGTTAAATGAAAAGAGATGTGCATCTGAGTGATGTCCTCCCTTCTGAATCCTCATTTCCTCTTCACATATCTGCTCCGTGACCCTCCCTTCTCCCCCGCATCAAGCCGCTCAGCCTCACCTCATCCCTGCCTACCTCGAGTCCTTTCCCTCTCATCGATCTGTATTAGAAACAGGATATGAGGAACTATGCTATCTTATCACACATCAGAAAGCGGCTGAGAATGAGTGAGGATGAAAAGACAGAGTGCGTCTCAGAAGGCCAAGAGATGGAGAAGCTGAAAAGAAACATAGAAAAGGGATGGAGGACAACAGAGAGAGAGAATAAAAAAGAAACAGCCTTCGTTCATCTTCTGTTTTAAGCACAGGACAAGTCGAGCGTCGTGGGGTCTAATTGGACCAACGATCGGCCCCGACAAGACCAATGAAAATGAAAAAAGGAATTAGGAAATAAATGAATGAAGCAAGCTGATTTTAGCAAAAGTAACCCCAACATGCTTGCAAAACTTGGATGTATGCACAAATAAAAGCGAAGCAAGTGCAAAACAGCCCTGAAAACGTACCTAAAAAGTAAAGAGATGAATGTTCGAACCCAAATACAGTAAATATGCACTCTACTTTGGATCATCTGACCAGAACAGATGACCCATTTATCCCCTCACGGTGCAGATGGTGAAGCACCTTGCGCAGTGCCCTACCCCTTTTCCTGGACTGGCAGGGCGGCGGTACGGGCCTAACCTTTATCAGCGCGACAGACCCCGCTGCTGCGGACACACGCTCCGCGTCCGATCCGTATGCCCTGATCTCCGCATCCGCCATATGCCCCAGCAGCGCCTTCACCTCCAAAACACGTAACGTTCACACGCCAGAGACGCACATGTACATGGACACCTACGCTGGCATGAACGACACATCCTGACCTCTCACTGTTCCACCTTGGATCAGCAGAAGGGAAGCCGCATGCAATGTGAGAGGGGACGGAGGGGTCAAGGAGCCGGCTTTGGAGGGGAGCCATGGACACGACGAAGCTTGGTAGCGGAGATGTGTTTTTGCTAAAACCTTGAGAGGGGGAGAGGGGATGAAAAAACAGCTCCATGCAAACAATTTACATGGAGTTGTACCCAGTTGTATAAAAATGAAAACAACTTAACTGCTTATTATTTCTTTATATATTCAAAAAAAGAAGGAAATATCACCGTAGGAGGCACACAGATGGGTTTCATTAAATACATCTTTAGAAAGTTGACAGTTTTAATCTTAAAAATGTGTAAAAAAGCCAAAGATTGTTTAGTTGCACTTCTTTTACTGCCTAGGAATACGATGTAACAAGGGGCTAAAAGCACAGATATTTGGTAATGACTGGTAATTACCAACGTTTTTACAATGTAACAATGTGGTAGAACTTTTATTAAAGTTGCAACAGTCACGCATGCCTTAGTAACAACTGGTTGAAGGTAAAAATGTGTAAAAGCATATTTTAAATTTAGTGATTATATTTCCTAAATATAATTTTTTTTATTACAAACAATTAATTCATTGTAAAACTCTCACTAACCGTTCCTTATAGGTAATTACATGTGGTTAGGGATCGCCCATTAGACAACTACTCTGATAATAATACTTACTAGCTGCAGCAATAACTAGTTGCATAATATGAACAAAACATTGAAATTTTTCCTTGTGAACAATTACAGTTGGTAATATTTTTACTAAAGCTTGTTTTGTCAATTAATAAAACGTCTAATTAACTGAGAAACTGTGTGATACTTGTTCCTTTTGAAATGTCAGTGGTCTCTCATAGTTGCACGTGTATACTACATGTGAAAATTTTCCCCAACCATAATTGTCTGTATTAGTTACAGAAAGGAAACCAATGACAAAAACAAGCGAGTCAGAAACAGCCGGTCCCCTCTACGTCACAGAGAAAATTAGTATTCGCGGTCTGGCCTAACTTGTCTTGCGACCACGCACAGGAAGGCTGTATTGATTTTGCGGCGAGTAAAGAGCAAAGCAGTCTCTACAAATAGAAGCTAACCATTATCAAACTCGTATAGTAGAAGCTAACCATTAGCAACTCTGCTAGCTGAAGCTAATCGTTATTAACTCCACAACGTGGCAGAACACATTCGGGCTTCTGTTATTTGTCGACATAGGCATCAGCGTTGTATTTTTCACCCAAGCAATAGAAACTCTTCAAATATGTCCAGCAACACAACCAGTGAAATACGGTAATTGTTTGTCGGCAGCATAAGAGTCACATTGCTGTTAGCCAATCGGAGGCGAGAGGTTTTCATGTCATGAATATCATTAAGACTAGTGATCCTGACCCCGCTCCCAAACTGCAGCCTCCTGAAACAGGAGTGAGAGAACATTCTTTTCCACAGAAAACGATTTCAAACTAGAGAAACATCGCACATTTATTGAAAAATGAACAAGACCTTTAAAACTGCACTCTTATTACAAAACTATTACTAGGTTTTTACCACCCAATTATCAACCAGCAAATACAGCAACTGAATTTTTCAATTCAGCTATCTATTCAATGCTCGTAGTTTTATTTATGACTTTTCCTATCATAACTGGGATATTAACATTGATGCATACCCACAGGGATAAGTATGTAACAAAAAGAGAAGGAAGTATCACAAAAATACAGGCACAATCAATTACACCCACCAAAAAGGTTATGCTTTTGTCCAGGTTTGTGTGTCTGTTAGTTTGCAACATAATATAAAAGGTTATAGGTGGAAATTTGGTGACATTTTCAGGAAATGTCTGCATTGAGACCAGCAGATTCTGTTAGGGTTAGGATTGAGCTGCCTTGGTCTGCACTCCCTAAATGCTTTCCCAGTTTGGTTAGAAATTACTTTAAAAAGCATTTTTATTACAAAGAAAAGCTTCTATCCTTGCTAGCAATAACTGTGGCTCAACCTCTGACAATGTTTTGCACCTTTTTCTACTACTTGTCTGAGTTGCTCTGCTTAACCCAGCATGCATGTGAGACCTCAGAATTTGCGAATATGAATCTGATTATTATGTATTTACTTTGCTAACTGCACGGCTGTGAACGATAAAGCCATTAACATGTTATTACGGGAAGGAACCGGTGACGGGAAGTCGCCCGAGTGAAGCCCTTCTAGCCGGGAGGAGCGGCGGGGCAAGTAAGCGATTGTGATCAGTCTGGAGCAGCCAAGACGGTGGTGATGGATGGGAAGTGGTCGGCTTCAAGGCGTGAAGGTCACACTCGATGACAGTGTTTGTGCGCGTGTGGCTCTGTTTAATCAACACACAGAGGAGCTGTGAGCGAGGAGCCTAAAAATACGTGGTGTGAATGTGCACGCCCGCCACTGCACGAGTCCTCTCATTCATCAGCGCCGACGCTGCCATGTGGGGTACGCCACAGAGCTGGACAAATTCACCAGTCGCACCCTCGCGCACACATTCACATGAAACACTCCTGCAAAGGTGACACGGGCGCCCGCTAGCAGGAGTTTAGTCATAGCAGTCAAGGGCGCACCTGTACATGTGTGTGGGATTGTGTGCATATGTATAGGAATGTGAAAACAGTCCACCGGGACGCAGCTAGCCTGACACGTCCTCGGTCTGTCATCTATCACACCTTTCCCCCTTTTTGCTTACACACTCCGTCTTCCAAGACTCATTTTCTTTCTCCCTTTTTTATCTTTCCCAACTTGTTTTGACATAACTGCCTCTTCCCGTCCTCTGCAGTCTCCCTCTGTCCTTTCATCTCACCATCACCGTTCGTCTGTTCCTTGCTCGCTGTGATCAATTAGGAAACATTAGTCCCTCAGTTATTCCAGGTGACAGAAGCCCTCAGGAGGCCACGTTCTCCTTCATCTCTCCTCCGTCTGGCTCTTGCTTAGTTTCTCATCTCCACACCCGGCTGTCCTGTCACTCATGCTCGACGTCCTCCTTCTCATCGTCATCTTTTCTCTGCAGTGCAAACAACACCTTCCTAACAGTTGAGCAATTTTGCGACCTCACCGCTCAGGGAGCAGCCAGCTGCAGCTCAGCCTCGACCCTCTTCTCGTCTGCCTCTCGGGCGATCTGTCCTCCATTTCCTATCCATGTATACCCTCACCTCTGCCCTCTATGTGCGCTTCATCCTTTTTCTACCCCCTCCCTTCTCCTTTACATTCTCCAGGTTGCCAGTCACAATGATGGACCTGTCTCCTCTCCTATATGCCAACCGTTCACCTGTATCCTAGCAACCACCTCTCCTTTTGGCAGGGGTCCTCCACGCGGAGCGAGCAAACAAGACGCCGAGGGAATGAGGAACAAGCACTCTCGTTTATCCTTCTCTCCATCCGTTCAGTCATTCCTTCACAAATAAAGAGGGAGGCCACACTCCACTGGAGTTTGGAGCAAAAAGTACGCTTGCAGGTCCTCTCAAGCTCTCTGTAATGCTGTAATGATGAAACGAACAGAGTCAGAGGTGGAGCGTTTTTTTTTTTTTGTGTTTGTGCGTGTATGTTTATCTTTTTCCCTAGCTCCATCCAAGCAGTGGGGTTGTGCTTCAAATAGATATTGTCGACTCTTCACGTGGGACACACCTTTTGAAAAGTCCTTTGGTGCGTCTGGATGTTTTATTTGCAACAGCTTTCAAAGTTTATCATACTCACAATAGTGCATGAACATGAAGCAAATCTAAATATCTTTTAGACATTGTCCCATAAACTCTGACCAGTTTCCTGGTTTTTGTTGGACAGAAGCAACCCAACAACATAATGCTGTCACCACCATGTTTCATGGTGGTATTCGTAGTGACATTGATTATGAGTTTTCGTGCCCAACAACCACATAACATGTAGACCAAAAGTTTAATTTTTATGTCTTTTGTGCATATCACTTTATTCTGCATTTGTGCCGTGTTAATGTTATTTTTGCCTGCCCTGTCTATTTAGGTGGGTGGCCATGTTTTGATAGGCTCGTGATTACTCAATGCAATGAATGGTATCGGGTTTTATTCAAGGGTATCAGAGTAAGAGGGTTAAATACAAATGCAAAGCACTGGAACTTTTTACGTGGAAGTTCCTCACATTAATATTGCACTTGGTATGTGTATCACATAAAATCCCAATAAAATACAGTAAAGGTTGTGGTTGTAGCGTGACAACGTGTGAAAAGGTTCAAGGCTATACGAATACTTTTAGACAGTGCAGTGCTGAAAAAGAAAAAAAAGAAAAGAAAGCCAGACTGTGAATCAGAACCATGTGTACACAGACGCTACGTCGAGTTCTAGCGGAGAAGGACTGACACGTATATGCGCGCTTTCACGCACACGACACAGAAAAGTGCTGTTAAGGCACATGTGTCCTGGTGTAATTTATGAGTGGGCTCCTGGGCGGATGCCTCAGAGGGGTCCTCTTCACGCTGCATGGCTCTGGGTGCTCCGCACAGATCCTCGCAGCAATCGCCCACACGTATACACGTGCATCATACAAAAAACGAGGCACAAAAGAATAAACAACAGAAAAAAAATCCCCCTTATGAGCAGTGAACTCGCTGCACGATTAACGCTACAAAAAGCAAGGTAAACACAAGGGTTTCAGGCTTGGCAGCACTGCTACCGCTCTGTTCAGCACAGACAAAACACCCCAGCAAAACATTTCCCTGCAGTTGAATGGGGACCTTATAGTTAGTGACAGAAAAAACCTCCCAAATTCTCCTTATTTCAGTCTTGTTCTGCCTACTGAGTTGTAGCCAGGTGGACAATTAGGCTTGTTGGTAAAGCACAGATCTCTCATAGATAATACAAGTGAAAATACACGGTAACTATCAAACGCACACAATCCTATTAAAAATGCAACAGTGTACTGTATTTAGTCTGTTAGCCTTCTTGTTTGCCCTATAAATACACCCAATAATAAAGTAATCTCTTGGCTTGGCTGACAGGCTAATACTACTAATTATTAAGACCGGCATGCACTGTTGTTAAAGGGGTTCCCCTGGCATGCACACAAAGCCTTATGTAGTGTTGAAAAAATAAATAAAATAAAGGCAGCAATTACTCTTTGAAGCAAACACACCACATCATATTTCTCTAATTAACTCTACGTTTATTAATTAGAATTATATGTTTTGATGAAACCGACTGTTTGTTATTATTAGCAAATGTACTTTACGCTTCGACTGAAATGAAATATTCCACTGGCCTTAGGTTTCTGTGGCTCTCCTTTACTATCTCAGCTTGTGTTGTGCGACTCTGTATGCGGCTATCCTGTGCAGTGTGGCCCAGCAAAGATCAGGAGGGGAATGGATCTGTCTGTCTGCCCCAGGCCAGGGGCCTTGATCTGCTCTGGAGGAAGCGCACCGCTCTCAATGGCACTCTGAGGGGACCACACACACAGACGCAAAAGAAGACGAGTTTGTGTTCACCACACAAGCACATCCATGTATGAGCATGTCTGTGTAAAGTTGCAGCAGTCATGTTTATTAAACTTATTCATGTTTTGTAATGTTCCACCGACAAAGTTTTATGTGTTTTATTGGGATTTTACATGACAGACCAACACAAAGTGGTGCATAATCGTAAAATGGAAGGAACGTTGAACAATTTGAAAAGTTTGTGGTGTATAAGTATTGAGTCTTCCGCTTTTAGAAGTACCCTAGGAAATCAAAAGACCTACGACAACCTCTGGGTGAGATGCAGATATCCACATCTCAGGTGGGAGAATTTTTAAACAGGACAACTATAAGTTCAACTCTCAACAAATCTGGGCTCTCATATATGTGCATATATGAAACCTATATGCAGTTTATATGCACACATAGGCTGCCTATACATATACAGCATATATGCACATATATGATAATATATATGCTGCATACATGCGTATATATGCCACATATAGGCCAAATCGAGCTGCATATATGTGCATATACAGGCCATATATGTCTCCAGTATTGCTTCTATATATCCACATATAAGATCTATATGTAATTATTAGGTATGCCTCCTATGTAGCTCATGACAGGATCTGGCCATTTTTTATTTGGCAACCGTCATGCATGATACCTCATGTGTTTTAATATCAAGATAATATCTGTATAATTGTCTGAAGTCAATGGCAAAAAAATCATGCAATTGCCACCCTTGAAACCGTTTTCCATTCGATTTATTTTTACTTTATTCCAACTATTTTAAAAGGCAACAGACTACTCAGGCAGTACATTATCCGCTGCGGATCCGCAAACTTTGAGTTGTATCATAGAAAGTTTGTATGGCGGCAAAACGATTCGGAGTAAACATGGCGATGTCATCCTCACAGACCCACCCTGTCCTCCTGGACAGAGGGTGAATAAATGAGGGGGGGCGCATAGTATTTTACCTTCGACTGTGTCCAGAATTTTTCAGGAAAATATTTTTATAAATGTGATAGCTGTGGAGTTTATAACTATAACAATAGATCTTGGAGACTGTGTTGTCCCATTGGCTGAGTGGTAAGTTCATATGATTTCCACCTGGGGTTTTTTAAACCTGCCACCATCTTCATTGACACCTTGTCACAAAAATTATTCTGTGTTGATGTATGTCACATATTCAAAACCTATATCAAAACCTACATGTTTATATAGATTACTTCCATGTGGGTTTACATTGAGAGTAACAGTTAACAAGGAAAATAAAACTGTGTAAAACGGCTGTCTGGATTTTTAATTACTATTGTAGCTGTAAAAATAGGGGAAAAATAATAAACAATTAAACCGATTTTTGAACCTCTGAATCGATTTACTTCTCTGAATTTTTATAGGAATTGATTCAGAATGGATTTTTCCATTTTTTTTTCAATACAGTCCTATTTTTGAACCATTAAAACTAGCACACCCAATCTCAACTCATGGCAGTGGAAGCATTATGCTGTGGGGATGCCTGGCTGGAGTCTGGATAAGGAAGCTGATCAGACTTAAGGGGATAATGAATGTAGCTGAATAAGAGGCAATTCCGGAAGAAAACTTGTTAGAGGCTCTAAAAGACCAGAGAAAGGGCAGAGCTTCACCTCCCAGCAGTATAACAACAACAAACATTCATGCCGACATTCAGTGAAATGACATGGATAAAACCATAGTCATGTGTCAGAATGACCCAGTTAATATTTAGACTGGAATACAACTGAAAGTCTGTGGCTACCTCACATTTTAGTGGAACCAAATTTTTGCTACAACACACATCCAAAACAAAGTACACTGAACTAGGTTTTCGCAACATGACAATAAGTGAAGATGCTCAGGGGGTGTGAATACTTTGGCAGTACACTATATAATGATAGATGGAGGTATTGATATGTGGGGGAAAAAGGATGTTACAGGTATATTTATAAATAATGTATAATTATATTAATAATTAATGTGGAGTTAGTGAGGTTCTTTGTCTTTTTGCTGATGCCACTAATTTCTAAGAGCCACCCATCTGTTGACTCTGGTCTCTGGGGTAAGAGGCCAATCAGGGGCTCAGTGGCACATCTGCTTCTTTTCAACACATCTACTCACACACACACACACACACGCACCCACACATACACACACACACGCGCACACACACACACACACACACACACACACACACACACACTCTGAGTAATACTTTCTCTTTCTTCGTGCAGATCCAGCGGTAGACAGGCATCAGATTTTCTTCCTGATGTGCTCTGAGTGTCTGCCATTCCTTCAAGTACTGCACGCTGGTTTCAGATCAGTGAAAAACATCCAGGTTCCTGCTGGGTCTGTTAGGATTCCCACTTAGACTGATTCCTGCTCAGACAAACAGCCTCGGTTATTTCTGCGGTGTGTGTCTTTCTGTTTGTCTCAGTGGCTGTTTACCAGGGCTGAGCAGAGGCCGAGGCATCTGGTGAGGCCGATTTTGACAGAGCCGCACGAAAAACCTAAAGCGACAAAAGCTCACACACCCCTGCTCTGCTTGGTGTTTGTAGCAGGCCGTTAACTTGACACTTTTTTCATTCCAGCGTGGGAGGGAAAAAATAAAAGCGAAGCTGAAGGAATTTAGGTTAGCACAACACAAGCTGGACTGAAGAACTTGAAATAAAAGAGGTGTTCATGTGTGACAGAGGCTGGATTCTTTCACATTTTCAGCATGTTGGTCATTTGTATTCTGCACCATCCAGTTACTGGCACAACTGGTGTGTAAAAAGCTCTAAAATAAAGTCTTCATTTACTGCAGTAAATGACACAATATTTAACTTTAGTACATTTATCCCGTGGTAAAAATAACAGTTTAAAACAAAATAATTGTTGATTTTTTCTCAGTATATTTTAGTGTTTAGGAGTTTCTTAATTTACAACCCCAAATTAGAAAAAGTTGGGAAAGTATGGAAAATGCAAATAAAAAACAAACCCTAAATTCACTTTGACTTGTACGTTATTTAATTTTAGACATTATGAATGCAAAATGTTTTATTTTTGTATGATCGACTTTATTTCATTAGTAAATATACACCCTTTCCTGTCATTTAGACCTGCAAAACATTCCAAAAAAACTTTGGAACAGGAGGAATTTAGGGCTAGTTAACATGTAAATTGGTTCGATAATGATGTGATTTGAAACAGGCTATGTCAACAGGTGATTGTAATTATGATTTGGTATAAAAAAGGTCTAGTCTTTTGGGACAAGGGTGCAAGCCTAAGCTGAAACATGGTCCCCTCAGGTGACACTGCATCAAGAATACTCATTCATCTATAAGCAATATCACCAAATACACTGAGGACTACTTGGCAAACCCTTATCAAGTACCACAATATGTAGTTACATTCTCAAATGCAAGTTAAATCAACTTCTCTGGTCTCATCGGCATCTGGACCATCACACAGTGTGTACCGTGGTCAGATGAATCACTATTTTAGGTGTTTGTGGGAAGAAATAGACATTGTGTGCTCTGTACCAATGAAGAAAAGGATCATCCAGACTGTTACCAGCAACAAGTCCAAAAGCCAGGTACTGTCATGATCTGGGGTTGTGTCAGTGCCTTCAGGGAAGGTAGCTTGCACTGCTGTGATGGCACCACTAATGCTAAATAGCGCATGGAGGTTTTGGAGCACAATATGTGCATTCATGAAGACATATTTTCCAGGGACACCCATGCAAATATCAATATGACAATGCTAAACCACATTCTGAACACATAGCAAATTCTTGGCTGCTGAGGAAGAGGGAATGGCTACTTGACTGGCCTGCCTGCAGACTTGACTTGTCTCCAACAGAGAATGTGTGGCATATTTTGAAAAGCAAAATGCAACAACATAGACCTCTTACTGCTGTCTACCTTAAGATTTGTTAGCAGGAAGAATGGAACAAAATTACACCTGAAACTCGAATCACTTAGTGTCTCCAGTCCCTAAAGGTACTTTTTAAAGTTGTGAACAGGAATGGCAAAATTACAAATTGGTAAATGCTTTAGCGTTCCAATTTTTTTATACGTGTTGCAAGAACCAAAACTAGAATGCATGTGTATTTTGAAAGAAACAATGAAATTCATGAGGAACACATTAAATAATGTGCCGTTATATTGTATTCAATGTAATACGGGTGAGAGATAATTTAACAAAGTGCTTTTTTCAGTTTGATTTTGATTTAACATACTGTCCCAACTACTTCTGATTTGGGGTTGTAAAGCGTCCCAGTTTAAACTGATCTAATTGTTTGTATAGTAGCCTATATGTTTTCCTGAGGTTAAAATTTGATGTGACACAAACCGGTTTATGTTAATCATTATTCAAAATGGGAAAGACAAGGAAACATGCCATTCAGTTAAGGCAGATATGTTCTCCATGTGAAGTCGGGTAAGGGTAGAACATAACAGCTGCTTTCCTAAATTTGCTCATATCTAAAGTCAGAGCAATAGTTGAAAAGCCTAAAAAAACTGGAACTGTGGCATACAAAGCTGGAAGAGGACCCATCTTTGTCTTGCCTCCAAACCTAATCCTGCTATGTGCTATCCATGCGCCAACTGGTTGTTTGGGAGGTATGTCAAAAAAGTTTTGGGTGTTTTTTTTCCTACAGCCACAAATATGAACATTGAAGTTTTTTCCCCCCTGATAGTTTAAATGGAACAGTAGCTCTGGTCAGATGGGACTGAGATTGAGCCTTTCCGCAGGAAACGCACCAAACAGATCTGACATTCGCCAAAGGGTGATTACATGAAAAAGTATGTTGTAGCCACTGTAAGGCGTGCTAAAGGATCTGTGATGCTGAAGGTCAATTTCTCTGCTAAAGGCTCTGAGAACTTTGTTAGAGTAATGGCATTATAGACTTTTTAAAAGCTATGACATTAAAGACAAACATTTGGTGAAATCTGCTAAAAAGCAGAAAATGGGGCATTATTGGGTTTCTCAGCCATACAAAGACCCAGGATCTTCGACGATCTAGAGGGGTTGTTCTGAGATGAATTGCCATCTCTCTCCCCGTATGCTCCAACCTTGGCAAATGATATAAAAATGTCTAAGTAAGTAAACCTTGATTTATAGAGAACTTTTAAAGATATAAAACCAGACGTGCTTCACAAGTGCCAACAATGTATAAAAAACATAAAGGACATTAAGAAGAAACAGATTAAAAAAGATATATATATATTTAACTAGCTTTTAAAAGAGACAACATAATCCACTAATGTCAAGTCCAAAGGAAGAGAGTTCCAGAGTCTGAGGCCTACTGAACAGAAAGCTCTGTCTCCTTTTGTTTTCATCTTCGTATAGGGAGTCATCAGCACACCCTGATCACTGGGATATATTGCTGCAGAAGCTCTCTGATATAATCTTGTGACTGGTCCATGAAGAGCTCTACAAGTCAATAAAATAATCCTAAAATGCACTCTAAAACACGGGTGTAAAACTCATTTCCATTTTGGGCCACATTAAGGTGATGAATGTCCTTGAAGCACCGGTTGTCATAGAAAGTTTTTTAAAACTATCTTTAACAAACCGATAAAATCTGAAAAAATATCTCTCTTCACGTTGACAAATACTTCTTAAAATTAAATAATCCTGAACATCTTTTTGAAATTAGGTGAATAAGGACTATTCAAATAATCACAGATTTGAATGATAAAATAGTATTTACTTGCACATGAATAGAACTTAAAAGTTCAATTTATATGTTCCTCTATAGTTTAGTTTAAAATTGAGTTAAATTACTGTATTAAGCATGTTAACTATTGAGATTGCTGTGTCTTTGTGTATAGCTTTCTCATTTTATCCACTCACCAATGAAGTAGGACAGTAAGATGGCCAGCAGGGCGGCGGCTGCGATTGCCGTAACCGCAGCACATTTCCAGCTGCAATATTTGGACGGCTTCTTCAGCTTGAAGGCTGAGCGAGAGAAGGTGTTCCTGGGCAGCAAGCGAGGCGGTGGAGAGTACACCGTCCCCGACGTCAGGGGGTATCCAGGGGAGGAGCTACTGAAGAGAGGGGTGGTTCCTGATGATGTCTTGAACAAGAAGTGCCTGCGGAAACATCAAGGAAAAGACAATGAACAATTAAAAGATAGACCTAGATTTGCTTGCTATTTAATGAGCAGAAAAAACCCAAACATTTTAATGGAAGGTAACATACTGTATGTGTGAGTTTCTATTCAGTTTTTTTTGTCTGAAAAAAACTTATTTGTGAGAACATCCTTGAACTTTGCCTCTGATGTAGCCCTCTTCCAGTTTTGCTTTGACCTCCACCTCAGACATCCTTGCTTTTTCTTATTTTACCTCAGTGCTCTCGCTTTTTGTTTCTCCACCTCCACTCATGATGTGTCCTCTCTCTGCTCTTAATGGCAGAACAGGATCAGGACTGTGGCACTTTCTTCTCTTACTCATGGTCCAAGTGGGATCAGGGCTCGGAAAGAACATCAAAGAGGGATCTGAACCCTTATCCTTTTACTCATAATACCCATTATCCTCTGCCTTCACTGCTTATGCTAACATGACACTTCTGCTTTTCGTATTTTTCTGTTTAGTTTGTTCTAGCCCACTAGTAATTTAAATCCCTTCATTGATCCTGGGTTATATAAACGCTTTTTTTAAAAATCGAACCTTTTAAAGAAAACCAGTAGTCATAGTTAGAATTAGCTTATATAAAGACAGCGAAAAGAAAAGAGGACAAAACCTTTTTGTATCATCTTTTGCGACATATACCCATGGCACACATGTGGAGAAAAGATGAGGGCCCCCCACACAGACCTCGGGTGGTATGACAGAACAGAGCCCTCAGGTGAGTTTGACATATCACAGGAGGAAAGGTCACCTCACTGCCTCAGAGATGGAGTAAAAAGGGACTTTGCCTCGTAGTGTTTGTTGAAGTTGTCTCGTTGTGCCTTTGGGATTGTGTGTGGAAGTGAGAATATGCCTTTTCACGAAACTCTCTGAATTTCTGAGAGTGACAGTGAAGGCTGAAAAACATTAAAACGGACTGTCCTGCTTGAAAAACAAAGAACGACATTGTCAGGCTCAATAAATAATTTGGTTTACTTTGGTGTGCCAGCATTAACTCGTTTTTTTTTTCTTCACTCTAAAACCTTTGTGTGCCTCCGAAGGTAGATACAATATTAGTTGTAAAACAAATATACTTGAATCAACATGTACAGCTATATTTTCAATAAAATCATGTCTTGATTCCGTTCATAATGCTTTCATCCATAGCAGTTATCTAAAATGCTAGGCTACACTTAGCATATTAGCCCTCTGCTTTGATAGGAATTCTTGATAATTAAGCTAAAGCATATTAAGCATGGTTACATTAAATCCTGTAAAAGATAACCTCAGCATTTTACTTTGAATGTAATAAAATGTATTGATTATTTTCTCATCTGCTTTCTGCACATTTATCCTAGGACCATTGAGAATAACTTGGTGCAGTACAGACACTAGACAAAAACAGCCTGGGAGCTGTACCAGTCATTGTAAACGTCATTGGAAGAAGATTTAGATTTTTATGGGCAACTGAGATTGAGTGGATCATCAAAAAATAAATTACAAAACTATAACAGTCAAGAAGATTCATACACTGACAAATATAGCTTTGAAAGCTGTGCGTGTAATAAAAAGGTCATTATTGTTTTTAATTCAGCTGCTAGGCTCATTGGAGGTGCAGGTGACAAAATACCAGATAGTAGATGTACAACTGGCATACTGAGTTGAATTTTGCTATCAGACTACAGATATAATGATGTAAACATGCCTTCTTTGGGTTGCCAATTGTACTGTAGGTATCAGTAGCTGTCCTGTAAGTGAGATAAATTAATATGAATCGTTTCCTTTTTTTAAACCCCGATTTTATTTTACTTGCTCTGTAAGACATTCCAAATAAAAAAGTACCAAAGCCTAAATTTCTTGAGTCAGTCTTTGTAAATACATTATCATAACTTGAGGGAGATATGGGGACCATCTCCATCAACTGTATTTGTCACTCTTCTCCACCTCCAGTACAGGACTTGTGACTCATGTCTGCATGAATGTGTGTTAGGCCTGTCAATTTTCTAATGCAGCCCGCTGTCACTTGTATCCAGACTACTGGGTGTCCTTTAAGAAGAAGGAAAACAGAACTTAACTGTCCTTTGAGCTCCCCCCCAATCATTTTGATGCCTTTAATCACTGCTGTTCCTTAACAGTGTGTATGTGTGTGTACTTGTGTCTCTTTCTCTAAAAACAGGTAATGGTCTCCGAGCATGAAGATTTGTTTTGGGAGCACTGCTCCACTATCTCTATCAATTATTCAGTCACTAGGTGCTGGTCCCCTTTCTCTCAATCTTTCTACATTTTATACCACTGATTGTTGGATTGCTGTCTCCCTGGATTCCCCTCCTTCCCCCCCATTCCGCTCCCATTACCTGTCAGGTGTGTTGCTTAAGACTGAGGAAAATGGAGGTCGGGGGGTTTGTGGGAGAAAGGAGGAACAAAAAACACACCCGACAGATGGAGGCAGAAAGAGCACGAGGAGATGACATGTAAGAAAATATGATGTTATTGTCTAAAAATACCCCACTCTTAGTGTCACCACAATCCTTTTTTATTATGCATGCAAAATTCATATATGCAGCCAAATGCAAGAATGCACATACGTGCGTGCGCAGAAAACACACACACACGCACACACACACACACTTATGCATACGCTTTTTTCCAAGGTCAAGCAGCTTGCGTCTGCTTGAACTCATTTTCACAGCCACTGAAGCACTCTGTGATGGCAAGGCCGGCGCTAATTAATTACAATCCTCCTAATGTGCGAGAGCGAGCCGGTGAGCCGCTTGCATTCTGCGCCACACAATGCGTGTGATTTCTGATGTGCTGGTATGCATTTGAACTCAGCCAGTGAAATCATTTCAGTCCTAGGCTTTGTTGTTTGCTTGCAGACTGCGCTCTGTGAGCCTGTGTGGGATGGGAATATGTCTACGGTCCGCACTAGTTACGAGCAGGAATGGAAAGTGTCTAATGTGCTCTGGGGAGGTAATTGACATTGATTTATGTTGCAGACGGCAATGGAGGGGTTCTATCATAGCAGGCAGCCAACAATCACAGCTCTGTATCATTAGGCCAGGGTGGGTTGTGTGTTTAAGCGAGCGTGTTTGAGCATCTGTTTGCGATTTTATTTATTTTTCTGACAGTGGTCCAGTATGGAAATGCCACACATAATTAGAGAAAGCTGACAGAGACCCCCACCACCCTTCTACCCCAACCTCCCAGCTACTGCTCCCCTCGCTGTCATCGCATCTTACGCTTTTAACACACAAATACTTTGAACAAACAAAAAACCTAACTCACACACTGACAAACATTTACACTGACACTTAGAGCTAAGCACCCACACATGGGCGGCAGAAATTTATGTGAATTTTCTTTCTTGTAACCACAATCGAAGCTTTAATTTGCATCCCAGCTGAGCAACAAGTGACAAAGGAACCGAGGATGGAGAAAGAAGGCTACGCACTGGAACACAGGCAAAGAAGAAGAAGAAACCCACCCCTCAACACTACGTCCCATGGAGAGAAAAAGAAGACCTGGACAATTAACCACAGAACAGAGAGCATGCTGGGTAATTAGCGGCAAGTCAGAGCTGGCATTCCCCCTGAGCGAACAAACACACATGCTTTTACACAGCCACAGATACATGGTTCATTTTCTCCAGCTCTGACAAATATGTTGTTGCTCAGGAGGGCAGTCTGAGGCGCATCATCACATGTCAGATGTAGAGAACAATTAAGGGAGGTCGACTTATTAAGGCAGTGCCAGGAAAACACTGGGATCTGAGAATGAAACACAAAGCTCTCTGGGAGGGGAATATTGAGGAGAAAATAACAGATTACTGTTATCTACTGTAATTGCAAAAAAACCCACACACTGACATAAAAAGCAGCAGATGGATACTGTATGATGGTTGTTTGTTCAGATGATTACTTTGATGAAAACCCTTAGAATTAGCAGTACTGTCCATCCATGACCACCTCAAAGAGCGGCAGTGGTGGATGAACGTCCTCTCAAGACGTAGCCATGGTGGAAACTATGGTGTGTTTGGGAAACTCATCGGTAGTCTTATTTTATGGTTTTTGCAGAGGATGTAGTATTGCTCGCCTCTTCAGGCGACGCATTTGATCAACTTTGAGCCGATTGTGAAGCATTTGGGATGCGAGTCAACTCCTTTAAGTCAGAGCTTTTGATTCTCAACCAGAAAAGGCTCCACGTTCTCTCCTGCTTCCCTGCCTCCTAGGCCCTTTGGAGGTTTTCCAGACAAGTCCCATAGGAAAAAGACTCTAGAGTGGACCAATAACTCATAGGAGTAACTATATATATATCCTTTCAGGTCACTGAAGGCTTTTGGGACCACACAGAATACATTTGAGAGGGTTGATGGGGACACACATTGATGTGGTTCCCTTTTGGACCCTTTACCTTTCTGACCAATTTTTGGAGATGCAGAAAATCATGGATGGATCAAAGAATTTGACTAGAAATATGATCAGCAATTCATAAGCCACGGCCAAAATCAGAAACCAACAATTGGCCAATGCCTTGTCCATTTACATAGTGCATAATATAATGCATTTAGCTTGACTTTTAAAAGAGAATGAAGTTTTTCCACAATGGAAGATCTCTTTATGTAACACCTTTTTAGACGTTTATGTTATTAAATGGACATTTTTTAACCTTGGTTGCATAGCTGCCAGTTTATTAGTTGTAAAGCAGTGTAACTGTTGCTTGCTTTAAAAGTTAAATATCTCTTGCAATGTATTAATGCATGTCTCCACTTACCATTAAATATAAAAGGGGTTAATTAATGTGTGAAACATGATGATTTAATGGATGACTTAGTCCAGAATGTGTCATCAAACTGCTCATCCTTGACAGATGGTTAAATCACTGACCTTTGGTGATTAATCTGCTGTTAACATCAGACTGTGACTCATGCAAAGAAAATCCACAGTTATGTGCATCCAACATTTAAATAAAATGCACATCTGTTTCTCAGTTTTTTTAGTAATAGGGAGGTAATGTAGAATTTGTCATCTTGCTCAGTGATGGTGTGGCACGTCAGCATGGGAAAAACTGGAAACTCTAAAAAATTATGCGCTTTTCTAGTCATTGTGATCACTCAAAATGCTTTACATTGGAGCCACATTCACTCAGTAACACTCTAATACGCACACATTCTAACACTGATAAACAGATCAGTAGACAACTTGGGTTAAGTGGTTTCCCCAAGGGACATGTGACAGGCAGAAGCTGGAAACTGAACCTACTGTATAACCCCCTGATTGCAAGCCAGCTACTCTACCTATCAAGCCACAGCCACCCCAAATTCTTCATCCTCTGAAGTTTTTTCCTTTGAACAGGTAAAGCATATATATAATGGTTGTTAAAAAAGTGAAGTACTTTTGTCAACTTTTTTTTCTTTAAGTTATTTCTTTAATTGATGTTGACAATAAATAAAAACTTGGGCAGAATCTTTTTTAATTAATCTTTAAAAAAATAATTAAGGATTTATAAAACCTTTACTAGTTAAGACACTTTCCAAAGCTTTTTTGGAATAAGAGTCCCTGTAGAATAATACAAGTGTAAAAATACAGTATATATATTGGTCAAATCTAAACTGGAAACTTAACACTGAATATGGATTCATAAAAAAGACAGTTTTGTAATGTTTTAACCCTTCATTATAAAAAAAAATCATAGTTTTTGTTAAGGGAAAATTATTTCAACATTAATAATTATTCGTAAAGACATCGGGGGGTAAATTGCACAATTCATGGGACTCAATGAGGAGAGTGAAGTTGAAGAAGACCTATAAATGTTTCACATACTTTAGTCTAACTGAAGGACTCCTCTTATTATGGTTAAGTCTGCAGGGTAGACCAAATATTTCTGATAGAAAGCTCTGGAAGCTCACACAGGCAGAGCAGAGATGCAATGTTAGATTGGAGACCAGAGATGTCTGGAGAGGGGCTTTTGTATTTCCATAATAAATATTTTAAATATGATTTATCTTCATCTCTATGGAATTCTGTGATTATCACTTTCTACAAAATATATATTGATCAATCGTGTTATGTGAAGTTACGTCATCTCAATATAGAAATAAAGAATAAATATAAGAAATATAAGAAAACCAGACCAAATATAAGAATGTCACACTAAATAATTACTTATTTGCTCTTAATGTACGAAGATGAGCTGCAGATGCTGACCATGCAGCCGGTTTAACTGTTCATTACAGTGACTGCAGTGGGAAAGAAACTGTTTCGGTGCCTGTTGGTCCTGGTCTGCAGGGTTCTGAGATGCCTGCCAGAGGGAAGCAGTTCAAAGAGATAGTGTGCAGGGTGGGTTTGATGTATAATGTATGATTAAACCACCATTAACAAATAATAACAAGTAATGCACACAATTGACCCTTCAGCACATTTTACCTTAGCTTCTGAAAACAGCATCGAATATTTCAACTATTAATGCAAAGAAGCATTTTTAAATGGCATTTATTTGGTGTAGATAAAATGTAGTACTGATACACTGGTAACAGTCTCAAGCCTCAAGGAAGCCACTTTTAGTTTTTAAATGAAAACACTTTAAATGGTAGTGCAGTTGGAAGAAAAGCTAATTTAGATTATTAGAGAAATAGAAAGAAATTGATTCTTTCAAAGCAAAATGTTAAGAGAATGCATCATATAAACAAATTTGGCATAACGTTAAAGAGCAATGGTTTAACATTATGGGAGCAGTTGCACAGCTAAAAAGAAATCTTTTCTCCATCCTTTGCCACAGGTTGCCTCTTCTCCCTTTCGCCACAGCAATGCATTTGAAAGTAACCCACCCTCCCTAACCCCATCCTCCGCTGTTCTCCCCAGATAAATTGAGATGCTGCAGCCTTCTCGGGGAGCTTATTTCTCCCTTAGACTTGTGGCCCACAGTGGAGTGGGCAGGGGGTGCTGGGGAATGTCCTGAGATCACAGACAGAGATTGAACCTGGCATCAGTGAGGCAAAAAGGCTCCTAGGGACCAATTGGAAATCAGGTACTTACTCACAAGATGCTGCGACACATGTATACAGATGTGCACTCTCCTCACATAGAGAAATGCGCTCCTCTACTCTTATTCTCGCTCGGCCTTAGAAACACACACACACACAATTGGTAGCGGGAGCCATCTATAGTCATTTATCTCACACCGGTAAATGTATCCATGTTCTTCGGGTCCCAATCTCCCTCCTTGGCCTTTCTATCTTCTCTCACACACACTCCCCAAAACAATCTCCTTCAATCACCACTTCTCTCAATTTCTTTGCCTCCCTCCCCTCTTTATCTCTCCCTCCTCTACCGTAAACCCTTTCTTTCGCCCCCACTCTTCCACCGACTTATATTTCTCTGCTATCTTCCCGCTCCCCCGATCGTCAATTTCTATCTCTCTCCTACTCTGCCAGTCATCCAAGCCCTAGAGTGCTCTTAGGTGATCAATCTTCATCCTCTCAGGGCTGTCAAAGTATTGGGTCAGGCCACATGCACAGACACACATACACACAAACGCATTCACCATAACGAGTGGACATCAAATGCCAGGATTTACATATGATCACAACAGGGGGGGGCAGTCACAGTCGCCAGGAGCACACATGCTTGGATGTAATCACACAGTAAACACAAACGCACTCAATCACAAGCGTTCGCACCCTCACACGGACAGGTTGCTCATCATTTCCTATAGCTGCCGGTTATAATGAGATGGAGGACGCCACTGCCAGCTCAGGGTTGGTGTGACTTTTTGGCTCTGCTTTGCTGGCTCTGACCCAATCACAAGCTTCAGCAGCTCCAGACATTCCCTCCTCATCCACCGTCGCAGCCAGGACCACCGAGCATTGGGGGCTTCAATCTGGGCCTGAGGGTGGAGTTCTGGGCTCGATTCACAACGACGGGCTCTGAGCCATGCCCAACCCCGCCACATGAACATAGACAAACATTGGCTGTGGTGGAAGGTAGGGTGGTGCGGTCTTTGTAATGTGACAGTCATGTACAACCTTGGTGAAAAAAAAATAAAAAAAAATATGAAATTCATAATTCAGTTTTGGTTCAGCAGAGACCCTTGAACCTTTCCTGACAGCAGAAATAACAAAGAAGGAGCAAACTCTATCCGAATGATTTCCACGTCCCAATGGCAACACAGGTCCTGATAAACAACCGCAAGAATCATTTTCTTTTTCATTATTATTATTTTTTTTTAAAGGTGTTCTTGTACGACATCGTGCCTTCTTGCCGATCAAGCATAACAACACATTGCTTCAGCACCGGCTGAGTGTAGAACAGATATCGGTGTGGCTGAATTAAACATGGCCCGGCCTCATAAATACTGCACGGGGCCAGCACTCGGGGGAGCTTATCTGGACCCATCAGCTCTGGAAGCTCCAGTGCCCAGCAGGAAAAACACAGCTACGCAGCTTGCAGAGTAAAAACGTTAAGAGACGGGCGGTGAGCATGCTAGCAGCGATGACGGCAGCGTCCATTTTAACTGCATGCCTCATGAATAGTAATACCCTGCATGAATGCTCTGTTTGCCCAGTAAGTGTTCTTTGTGTACTGGCAAAGGCACACATGTAGCGTGTGTGAAAATGGTTTGTATTTCCTGCCAGCTCACTCCAGGTAGCATGCATAATAGCTTTGATATGCGTAGCTTTTTGTGTCAGGCTTTGTGATGGGGCAGAGAGTGGTTCTGAGTGACACACTCAGGAGTCATTTCCTTTTGTGATTTGGAGGGTTGCATACGAGACGTTTCTCTGTGAATGAAATTGTGTAAATAGTCATTTAGAAATTACCCTGTGGGGTGTTAGAAAGGAGAGTTAGGCTTCCCGGTTTTCCTCCTGACCCCTAGTTCATATCATCAGTGCTACTATATGTGCAGCCCCTTGTAATGGTTTTCACACACCTTGACTTTTTCACATTTTGTTATGCTATAACAGAAAAATGTCTAAGCAATTTCAGAAGAACTTCATGTGACAGACAAACACAAAGTAATATGTATTTATAGAGTGGAAGGACTGTACCACAACTACATCTGTAATTGTAATTTGTTTTAACTAATATTGCAATCTAAAGACTGAACCATCAGCCCCTTGTTCAATGCAAAATATTCCAAGCTCAGACAGATATCAGATTTCAAATCTTTTGGAAGCTTTTCGCTAGGATTTAAGTCTAGCCTTTGACTGCTCTATTCCTTACCATAGATATGTTTTGATTTAAACTGTTCCATTAAATGGATCAAAGGATCATTAGATCTATTTCCAATAGATGAGTTCCTGGACCTTTGTAGGAGGTGGGAAGGTGACAAGGAAAATATGCCAACTTGGTGCTCTTCGCCTATGTGTCGTGAGAAAAATTGGCCCTTTAAGAAATTTGGTAAGGCGTCAGCATATCGCAACAGTTTTGGCACGGAAAGGCATCACTGATCAGGGTCAAAAGGCACCCACAGCAGCAGAGATGGTTGCTGAATTTCTGTTTGCTTGTTGTTATACACTGCTTCACCAGCAACTGTTCCAATTGTACAAATGCTGGTTGTTTGGCGATGTCTGCAGATATCATTTCCAACTGAGATACAACTAATCAGCATGACTTAACCACAAGTTCCACCAGACGACTCAATGGGGACATTTCCGAGTACATATCTCAAGGAAGGTGCTCATTTGTTTTCTGAAATGGCTAAAAAAGTGCTCATTTCAGGTTGGCCTAATGAAATGGAGACACCTGTATATTGTTTAGGTCTGGAAAAGTTCTCCAGAACCTCAATTGTGGAAACAGTCCTTATGTTTAGAGGCATTAACTGTGTTTACATGAACACAAGTAATTAGATTAAAAGCCTCATGCTTCATGTAAACATGCCATCTGGAATACTCTGACCCACACTCACACTAATTCGGATCAACATTTCATTCCGAGATGGGTGGGTTACGTCGATGGTTAATCTGATCGCTGTCCATGTAAAACCTTATGCCGAATGTGAGTCATTACTCTGCATGTCTGTTACGTCATGCATAGACTTACAATACATTGGGGTAAAATAATAAATAACAAAATAAAGGGTTTCGGTTTAGAATTTGATTTTGTGCACACCAATAAAGGTTTGTAGATCTAAAACTGTGACCAGAAGAAATAAAAGCACAGTCTGAAGAACATCGCCCCGCTCCATTTTAAATTCACACAGCCTTGGTTGTTTAGAACAGAAGTCTGCTACTTCTTCTTCTACAGCCATTTTCAGTATATTAGACAGTTCTGCGCATGTCGAAATTATTTATTCCGATCAAATGTGTGGTGGATGTAAATACTTGTTTTTTTCAGAACCCATGTAAATAGTTAAATTATAATCCAAATTAAAGACATTTTCCAAATGTAAACGCAGCTATTTTCCTGCTGGATGGTGATCTATGACCTCATTCAGATTCGTTTAGTGCACACTTAATAGTCACCATGTCCAAAAACTCGAGCTGTGGATCTCTGCAACTCCTCCAGTGTAATTATGAATGTCTTTCCTGGTTATTGTTTTCCCTTTTTGGCCAGTTAGTTTAAAAGGATAACTTTATATTGAGATGAAATTATTTTCTGTGTACTAAATTGTAAAATTCTGAATTGACAGCATTTAGTTTTATTGGAAGCTGTGGTCAGTAGTGTGACGTGATCAGGGAGAGGAGGAGATTTTGAAGCCACGCTGCATACTACAAATGTGCATGGGAGTCAAAAGAGAGGATCACTGCATTGGTCTGTCATTGACCTACTTTTTACAATAGAGTTGCATGACATAAGGATGTTTTTTTTCTTATTATTTCTGTAGAGGCTAAGGAAGGGGACAAAGGGGAAACATACATTCTGAACAGCCTAGAACAGGGTCAGATAGTAAAATCTAAGCATTTTGAAGTTACTTTATATTTTTGCTTTCACCTGTGTTTACATTGTTTCTGTATTTGTGTCTTGTTGATGCCAAGCACTGTTGAAGATACATTTCTGCAACTACCAGATCTCAGACACATATTCTATTCTATTTTTAGACTGCATACCCCAGGCTAGGCAATATCAGCATAAGGGAGCTAAATACAACTGCACTGACTTTAGTTTTTCTGTTGAAAAATATACTAATACAACACATTAAAATATGTAATTGTAATATAATAAAATATGAAAAAGTTCAAGCATTTTTGAAAGATAGTACATAACTGCTCTAAAGTCTGGTTTTGCTGTCGGGGACTGTCTGATAACTGCAGTAAGACATTTCTACAACTTGGTCCACAACTCTTTATAACTTTTATTCTCAAAGTTTGGTGATAACTCTTTTGCTTGGTGTTGTCTGATGTGTTTTAAATGGTATGGATTTGTACTGCAGCTGACACGAAGTCTGTAGCTCCCTCCTTCACACAGTCAGAAATTATTATTGACTATAGAGTTCAAAGAAGAGCTTTCATCTTAATTGCGTCACACCTTTCAATTTTTTAAACACCGGCTCTGCTGGATTTTAAACGCTTTCTACAACCATTGCGGAATACAAATGTACCTGTCCAATAAACCCGTTTGGGAGGTGTAAACTGCAAACTTATTTTAAGGCAAAAGAGTTAGTTTGCACTTAGAGAGTGAGTTTAGAAGGCTTCTGTGGCTCAGAGGAGATTGTGTTCCTATCTCGTTGCCAATTAAATGGTCAGTTACAATTGTTTCTAGCTTAAACCCTCGCTTTAATTTGCCACAACTGACTACTAGAGGTAAGGCCTCCCAGCTCAAAACACAAGATTAGATTTTAGGAAAACTTGGGAAAAACCAAGAATTCACATTTTTTGCTTTCACAAAAAAACGTTCACAAATCACAGGCTGTGTTGGGTAATATATCTTTCCAGTTTTAAGAAGACCATATATAACCGTTTTTATGCTTTTCTAATTCTAAGGTGCTCCTAATGCTAAATGTCCCATTTATGATTATTCAGTTTATGTTTGATGAGTCTACGCAGTTAAGATCTTGACATAAAGATGATTAAATGCAGTCCAGAATAATTCCAAATATGTATACCATTTTTATCTGGGATTTATTGAAGCTATGTATGAGATGTCAGCTTCAACTTCCCTTTTGGCTGACAGTTAGGCCATTGATGTATTCTTAAAGTTTTTCATTTTTCTTTTTTTAGACCCAAAATTAAAGTTGGTGAATGCATTTTCAATGCTTTTGTTGTTTGTTCCACAATACACAGTCCCTATTAGTCAAAACTGTCAATGAAAAAGGGCAGCTCAAGATCTAATTCCTTTTTCATTTCAAAATAAGAGCCTCAACAGTACTATAACTAGGTATCAATCTTCAGGCACTTAGCTTCAAGGCAGAACTCAGTTAGAAATATCAAGGCATTTTACTTATGAACTCCATGGAGCCCAGAAATGTAATTGTACCCTTTCATATTACTTACTGTAATCTCAGCTCAGCTGTGTGCATTAGTATTTGTACTGCTATGTTCAGATTTTTTCCCCATTACCATAGGTTTTTCTCTAGTTGTATCTACCACAAGTGGTATTTAATGACATATATTCAATGTGTTTCTATTCACGTTATTATTCATTTTACAAAGCAGATGCTGCAAAATAGCCTTTATGTTATCTACTTTAAGTCGAATGCTCTCATTCTCTCACAGCCTGAATGAAATGTAAGCATCGTTTACCATGTAGAAAATACTGTTTTATTTTAAATGGCTTCCTCCATCTCTGTGTTTCGTATTGTTTCATTTGGAAAATACCTTCTTGATGTTGACAATTACAATAATTGCCGAGTTTTTTTCCACTCAATGGCACCATCATCTCCAAATAGTCAGTATGTTTACATGCAGCAATTCCGACTGAAATCAGACTTTTGAAATGCATGGATACACCTTAGTCCGTCTTTAATAAAGTTTAACTCGAATTTCAGAAGCGTGACTAAGCTACTCAGATAATGCGATTGGGAATCGGACTTCTCTGCCCCTGCCTGTACTTGCGCACCCCCTCGAGAAGTTAGGAGATGCGGAAATGCAACTCACCAACAACATAGTAGCGAATTCCACATCAAATCTGTTAAAGTATCTGGAAAGACAGCATTGTAGTACCAAATGAATATATCCATTTGTATCATCATTAGCAGGATCAAGAGTCTACATTTCTACATACATTTTAGCTAAACAAAGTGAAATCAAATGTAAATTTAACAGCTCAGATTGGGTCACCACTCAAAGAAAAACAATCTCTGCTTTTATTTTGTTGCTACAGTCCCATACCCATCCTGGGCCCTTTTAGCCCCCTCGTCATTAACCTCCTGGATACGCCCAGGGGAATAGTTGTAGGAATAGTTGCTCAAAATTCTAAAAACTCACAGGAGTCTGTAAGGAGAGATACTGAGAAATTACTTTTTTCTCTCACTTTGGTCGGAGCACAGTATTGAATCTGTTGAGGTTGACGCGTTACTTCAGTTTCCTAAAGCCCCACCAGCTGTGTTCTCGGGTAAAGACCATAAAAGAGAGCTGGCTGCCGAAGGAAAGCAGCCGAAATAAAATGAAACTAAACTTGTGGTTGGTCGAAACAGTTTTGAATCCCATAACTAAGCAAATGCAAAAAGTACTTGAAACTAGATGTCCTGTCATTCACATTAAGACGTCTGCTCTCCTGAAAACTTGCCCATTGCTGCTGCTATCTGTGCATCACTGTTTATTCAAAAAAAGTAATTGGATCACAGTAACGCATTACTTTTAATGCATTACTTTTAATGCGTTACCCATCACTGGCTAAGACAAACGTAAGCGTCAGATCAGTGCATGTTTGGACTGACGGAGAGACTGTGGATTGTGATTGTGAATATCCAACTTTGCCTCCGTCTTCTTCACTCCCTACAGCCTCTGTTGACTGCCTGAGTGCAGCTGGAAGCTAACCGTTATAAAGCTAACATGTAGAGGCACATGTCGCCATCTATAGTCGTGCGTACATCTGGTACATTCAGTGTCTGAAAAGTAATCAGATCTTTGAGTGTCCGACCAGCCAAACAACATTAAGTTAAACTTAAGTAGAAAATCCTCTGATTCATCTCAAAGATTAATAATTTGTTACACCCATACTACTTACACAGGGTTGATTCCCCAGCTATGCTTTTACTTTTTAGCATCAGTTGCACTGGCAGCTGTAAAAAAGGAAGAACGAAATATTAAACATTATTCCACTGACCTGGTCTCGAGTGGGACGTTGCTGTTGAGAACCCAGCTGTCCTGTAACTGGACTGACTCCGGGGTGGTCGGTCCATCTCCAGTGCCTGGAGCCGGGGCGTGAATGGGGTTCCTCCCCCCTCTCAGGGTATTTCTGTTCAGGCTGTTTGCAGATTGGTGGGACAGGTTGTGGTGGTTGTGTGGAGGGGGCAGTGGAGGCTGCAGCGTAGACTGACTGTGGTGGTTGGCAGCCCCTAGAAGACAGAAAAGACACACAAAAAAATAAATGTCAGGAGGATTCTACATGAAAGATTGTTTTCCCTAAATGAGACAAATACAAATTAGAGCTGACCTATTATTCAATTATATGTGTTTATTTCAATGTAGGTCAAGCTCCTCAGCTGGTGGATATCATTATTAACACTCAATCATAGAACTTTTTTTTTCTACGATCGTTCAAACAAGGTGTCATATTGTCAAAACAATCAATAGTTCATTCTGAAGGAAATTGCAGCAACAAAGACACATGAGAATTTATCTCCTCCCATTTCCTTTCACATTTTCTGTATTCCATTCTTTCGTCTCTTTATCCCCTCTTTCTCTTTCCAGTGTTCTTTGTCACATCTATGCGAATGCGCGTGTGTGAGTGTGTGTGAACAATATTAGAGCACTCAGCTCTGCATGCACCCTCATCTCTTGCTCTTAGACTTGAGGGAACATGTCAGCTTGAATCCAATAGCAGCCCCCTCCAACAATGAGCTAATGGACTGTTGAGTGAGAGAGCTGAAAAACAAACCGGCATGACTCAGACAAGAACACCCATTCACACGTCACCTTTCTCCCTTTTCTCTCTCTCTAAAGCAGCGTGTGTGTGTGTGTGTGTGGTGGTGGGGGGTTTGAGCCCATCTTCACTGTGTGTGTGGTTTGCTCGGGAAAAATCAATAAACCACATACTATACAGTATGAGAGGGAGCCCGACACAATTGCCTCCCTTCTTAGAGTTTAGCAAGCGTTTTGTTTATGTGCAAGGAATCAGTGGGTGGTTGGTATACATTTGCTTAAAAATTTTCTCAAATAAGAAGGCCTGTCAAGAGAAAATCTTCAGCAGACAGTTCCCAGCGATATCGGTATGTCTGGGCGATTATGAAAATAAATGGAAAATAATAAAACTGAACGATCTCAATTTTTTATTTTTTTGTCTAATCAAAACAATAATAATAAAAACAATTAACTATAGCCTTGTGTTGCTAACAACGTCACTTCAAAACATCTGTGCTAACTGCTAACTGACATCAGTGTCAGCAAGTTGGTCTTTATCATCTTCCTTGCTGTCCATTTTCCTTCAAAATTCTTCATCAGCTGTACGCTCTGGACAAGGCACTTTTGTTTTACCTAATAGCGGGGGCTTCCTACTTCTCAGTACAACACGTTTTGTCTTTGAATTGATTGGCCAGTTAGATTGAGAATGAGTTAGCGCTTTGACTGGATTGGTCAGTTGGCATAACGATTAAAACACACCATGCGATTATCGTCATCAAGCTTTTTAATATCGTGAGGTCAGTTAAAATTTGAGCCTTACATATTGGATATCAAAACTCCATTTATACCGCAAATTGTAAGATTTTTCTTGTGCCATTTCTAATGTATAAAAACAAGATATATCTATTTCCTGAGCTATCAGTCTTTAAATGTAAAAAAATAAATAAAAATAATGATTGTAAGGAAGAGAAGGAAAAGTGGAACAGGGACATATCAAAGGATGAAATATGAACAAAGGGATGGATGGATGGGTGGGTGGATGGATGGAAAACTAACAGTTGACTTATAGATAGTAATATAGAAAATAAATTCTGGAAACACAATTTTTTAAAACTACCTTCTTCATCAAAATCTGAACCAGAAATTGAACTGGCTAATTGCAAATTCTGAGCTTTTTCCCGACATTTCAAGGCTGAAAAAGGATCTTATAAACAAATCAAGTGTTCAGCCGAGCAGTATCTGCAGCAAATTCCTACAGACTTTTCCTCCACTCATGCTCCACTTTCCGACTAAGCTCAAGGAAATGTGACCTGCTACAATTTGCACAAACTTGCTGACAGCGAACAGACAGAGTTAGAAATGAGCCTGCGAAATACACTCTGTCACGGCACTGCCTGAGCGAAGGGGGGGATGAAAAAAAGTGTCATAACAAAGTGTCCATGCTTTTACTTCACTGCTGTCTGAAAAGAAATGTTACAATATTGGAAAAACACACTGAGTTATTGATGTTGCAGCTGGCATTCAATCCTGGCTCTGCAGCACAGTTTTCTTTGTCTTTCAGCAACTCTACATATTGCGCTTTCATCATCTTTTTACTCTTTCTTTCCACATCATAATGATTGTTTTCACTGCACATTGCCTTTCTTGTACTGATCACAGATCCGAGTAACCGCACATATGCAGACATACATGAGGGGCGAAGACAACAAAGCGGCTGCTTCGTCAACCTGCGAGATCACACTTGCCCTCCTCCATTTCTCATCTTCTCTGGAATTAGATAAGAAAAGCAACACTGTGTGAGAGGAAGAGAGACGTGCGGATGTGTTGCACTCTCCCAAACACCCTTCTGCTTGGATTTCATGAAGCTCCTAAAAGGCATTAAAGATAGCAACTTTGCAAACCCTAATGAGTGTTGGATTGAATTAGGGAAAAAATGTCCAGTAGTAAAATGTATAAAAAACAGTGCCAGACAAAAGTGTTCATACAACTGTATCTTTTTCACATTTTGTCACATGACATTTTACTAGATTTTGAGGATTGAATGTGATTGATCAATACAAAATTGTGTCTCCAATCAAGTTATAATGCAACAGAATCTGGTAGAATTATCTTTTAGACAGTGTGACCTGTTATTTTAGGTATCCTTTCACAACATTCTCAATAAACTTAGCTTAAATTTAGACAGATTTTTCCCAACAGCATTGCTTTAACTGAGTCAGATTTGTATACTGTCGTCCTCGCCCAAGCCTTTTCAACTCTGCCCAAGTGTATGTTGGACCAAAATCAGTACTTCATGGTGGTCACTCTAAACATGGACTTTTTTCACTGCTAAGCTATCTTGTAAGTAATTTGCCATCATGGTTAAGATCATTGTCCATTTGGAAGACCCTTCTGCCCCCAGGTTTTAACATTCTTGCTGATGGCTTCAGATGTTGTTCTTGTCACCATCTATTTTATAAAATCCACCAGTCTCTGTCCTGCAAAAAAAGACCCCAAAACATGATGCAGTTAACTGCAATGCAGCATAAGACAAAATACATGCTCCACACGGAAGTGATGAGACCACCGAGCAAAGTTACTGAATCGCAGAACACCCCAGTTGCCCCTTACCGGTGTTTAGTAGAGTTGAGTAGATTTTATCAATAGCATTCATAGACCAGCTGACCATTTCAGCTATTTGTTGTAGTCCGTCATGTAAAACACTGGACTCCAGTACAGGTTGAGACCCGCACCATGTGAACAGAAAAAAATAGCATTTTTCTCCTGCCATTTTTTTGGCATGGCCGCACGTGTTAAAACACCCTGAATGTAACAATGGCCATCATGGCCAAAGCACTTTGGGCCTGATCTATCAATATTCCAAATAAAGAGCACAAAATTGTGTCCAGCATAAAAAATGTGTGCCAAAGGCGTGCTCCTGATTTATGGGTAATCTGCTAAGATTGTGTGCCCAAATGATAACAGGTCCAAAGAGCAGTAATCAAATGAGTACTTAATGACTGCCGCTGTATGTGCCAGCCTATCTGCCCCAAATAAGAGAGCAGAGGGATACCTGTCAAGTCACCTGTCAAGTCTATAGCTGTTCAGAGAGTCAAATACTATTACGTTATAATGTGTGTGAATTATATTTTTCGTTTGTCAGTAATGTTGAATCATGGTGCCGCAAAGTTAAGACATACCTTTCAGAAGCAGTAGAAGTATCCTAAACTGTGTGTGGCAAGCCGACTCATTTGGCTTTTCTCCTCCTCATATTATGCATATTCATCAAGGGCATAAGCGGTAAATGGATTGCGTGCATATTGCTACAGGTTTGACAAGCGCAGTCATCTAGTTGCCTCCTTAGTAAATCACCTGCTGCATGTTTTTGCGCCCGCTGAGAGCTGTGCACGTTTTAACAAGCAAAATACATTGATAAACCATCCCTTTAAGTCTCATTAGACCAGATAACTTGTATTCAAAATAAGGTTCCCCAGTTTATTGGCTAACTGTAATCTTGCTTTAGAGTAATGGCTTCTTCATTTCTACGTGGCTTTTCAGCTCATGTTGTTACAGGAATAATTTCACTTTGGGTAATGACATTCTCCTACCAGCTTTATCCAAGAACCTTCACAAGATCATTTATTGATGTTCATTTGTATTCAGTGTGGTTTAATCTGATTAAATTAAGTATAGTTTAAATATGTGCTACTTTGTTTAGTTTTTGCATAGAAAAAAATTACTAATATGCCTTATAGTTTGTGACTGTAATCTGACAAAACAGGAAAATGTTTGTAGGAATTGCACTTCTTAATATGCTAATGAGCATTCTCCTTATTTTTCTCCTTTAATCGTGTTAAGAGTAGAAAGGGGACAGTGAGATCCCATTGCAATTGCAGCTGCACTGGAAACCAGTTTACAACATGACCTGATTCCTCTGCGATACCACTGGGACTTAGGTGACACCAACATGGCCACTGAAGAACAGATGCTTGTGAAAGGAAAAAGAAGGGAAGATAAATGGAAGATAAGAGTGAGATGGGGACCTGACCTCTGCTATGCAAGAGAGTCACAAAACATCTGTTGGAACATGCAAAGATCCCCATGGGACAAAGTGATCCACGCACATGCATGCATACGGCCGTTTGGTGTGAACATACCTGCAGCCAAACACCTGCGAGAAGTAGCTCCATCTCCTGCATCATAGATGCAGAGAAAGGGAACTGACAGATGCTGTAAATTTTACACCTTGTTGTGCCCTCCTTCTACTCCTCCTCCCCATAAACTCATCATTTCTTCATAGGGGAGTTGTTTCCCTTTCTTTCATCTTGTTTTATTTGCATTTTGTTTGTGTCCTCTTTTGAGATCTGAGGCATTTTGGGATGAACCTAGTTTGTTTGAAGCCTTTCAAAAATAAATCTGACTTGACTTCAGCTTGAGCACAATGCCTCAATAAATGCGAACTAAACCAGCTCCTACTACAGCTCATTTCCATAAATACATTTGTTTAGTGACAATGCACACAACAAAAAAGATGCCTGCAAAAGCTTGCACACTCAACGGTAGATATGGAATCAGCCGACCACTATTCGCAAAGGCCCTCACCCACTCACTGCCACAAGTAAAACAGCCCAAAAATGAATGCCTTTTGGATTGGCTTAGTTTCATATTTTATACTTTGGATATGTTTCTAAATTTGAACAACTAATATGATGCACATATACTTTAGAGTAAATTTTTTTATATAGTCCTATAAGTAAACTTAATTAACAGATAATGTTAAGGGGTCAGAGCCAACCTTAGATTGTAGAGGCTTCTAAATCGAATAAATCTTGGGACTTTCCAGCTACCATTTCTCAGCATATCTCAGATCTCTGCAGCTCCTCGAAAGTTACCACGGGTCTGTTGGGCCTGGATTAATGCGTTTTATCCCAGCCTGTCAGCTAGGTTTAAGCGTTGGTGCCTCAAGCAGCCGTTTAGTTTGCTTAGGTCTTGGGCCGACTCTGGTAGGCGCTAAAGCAAGTGAACTGCACTGCTAATATTATTATTATTTTTGTTAAGAAACTTTATCTACCACATTTTGTAATAGAATCTGAGGCTTCCTGACACACAAAAAAATGAAGAGTTCAATTATGTATCATGAAGCTACAAATCCTGCTGAGGCTAAATAATGCATGAACGAAAGTTTTACTTTATTTACTTCATTGTCACACAGAAAATGAATTTCATTGTATTATTCCAAAATTTGATATCTGAATAACATATTAGGCAAACCGCTCAACACACTTTTGTTCTTCTCATAGCTAAAAGCTCCATAACAACCCCCCCCAAAAAAACACAAAACAAAACAAAAAAACAACCAAACTTTCAGAGCTGTAAAATATTTATGAAACATTGTTTCAGCAAGAGGAATGTATGTCAAAAATGCATCTTTAAAAAAAAAATATTTGTGGGTCTGTGGGAGGAAAACATGAACATATTGAGAAGTTGTACTGCCTGAGGAGCAAGCTCTATGTAAGGCAAATGGTTTTATTGCGTGCTTGCTGACAGCCGCTGAATAAAGTCGCAGCTCGTTTTGGCCGCAGCAGCAGGAACCCTGACGAAGGTTCGGAGCAGATGCAGAGCGCAGTGAGAGCAAGGCTGAATTAAGACAGGGGACTCTGTCAGATGAGCTGGCTGACTGGTGCGGATCAAGGCACAGGCAGGAACACCACGAACCCGGTTTGATAAAGGACCAAGTATGCAAGAAGGAAATTGAGCAATTAGTGAGCAGCCAAGCGGATCCCATTTTATTCCAGTTTATCTTTTTCTCCTTTATTTCTTCACTTGTGCAAAGTAAACTCTGATTGTGAAAAAAAAAAAAAATCTCTCGGCAGCTCTCTGTTTTTGTTGTCACCTTTTGTGGGGAAGGCGAAGAGCCCATCCGACTGCCGCTGAAGCCTGACCCACTTTATTCAGTCCAAGGTCTCCCCAGCGACTGGCGAGGAGGGGAGTGGAGACTATAGCGGTAAGCTGGTAGGTTTGGCCCAGGCTAATCCCTGGAAGTCCATTATTCTCGCCAATTCAACGAGGCCCTCGCTCGGCAGAGGAGCATTAGCCTGTCTGCTAACCTGCCTCCCTGTGAAACCCTCTGCCCACAGACACACACTTTAGTGCAAGGCGAGGGGCTCGCCACACCATATTAATCTCACAGTGTGGGTCTTTGTGTGCATGCAAGTGTGTGGCCAGCTGGCAGCGGGAACCAACCAAGGCAGTTTGTTTTGCAGCCCTGGATGAGCAAACTGTTTATTGACATTTTCTGTGGTTAACAGAGAGAAGTCACAGAGCATGGCTGCATCTGTGTGTGCGAGCACAAAAATGCCCATCCAGCAGTTATAAAGGGAGCTCTCTTCCCACCATTCTGACTTTCTTTATTTCCCCATTTTTATTTATTTTTGCTCTCGGAAAAACCGCACTCTTCATTGTTTTTGGCGTGCACCTTCTCTCCTTGCTTTTTGCTATGCAGCCTGTGTTTAAAGGTGGGCATATTCCCATGTGCTGCTGCTTCCTGTGTCCTCTGTCAGAGAATGTCACACGCTCCTCATTTGTCATTCTTCTCAGAGCTCAGAGGATGAGCAGGGAAGGAGAGCTTGAGGTGAAAACTCAGAAACTCGTACGTGCTGACAAAAGGGGCTTATTTGTCACATGGATTTTTTTTTTCTATTGCTTTATTCTAAAGAGACGAATAAGCTCATATTAACATACAGACATGAAAGGAAAGACAGAGTCAAAGACATAAATTTACACACGCTCACACATTGTGCATACACACCGCCTCTGCCTTGGCTAGTCGAGTCTGTCTAATTAGGAAGCAATAATCCACTAGTGAAGAGTCATCAAATTCAGCCAAAAAACCAACAGTCAATGAGCAAAAAATGCATGGCTGCCTTTAGTCTCCGTGCACACACACGCATGCATTAACCGTTGCGTAAACGTCCCCCCTTACATAAGCACCATTAAGAAGAATACCATTAGACAGAGAAGAAGAGGAATGTGTCTTTGTTTTCCTTTGTTTCTGCAGATTTGTTTCACCAAAGCCATTAAACATTCATTTCTTTTGCAGCGACTTGAGGTGGCTTCCCTGGCAGCCAGATAGCTAGCCACTTCAGAAGAGGCATCGAGTTAAAAATAGCCGCGTGTTCCCCATGCATAATGAATGGCCAGAGACTGCGCTAACGTTAGCTCTTTCCAGGAGCGATCTGCCACGCTCCGTTTGGCCATCTCTGCCCCCCCCACCCATCCCAACCTCCTCCACCGACGTTCCGAGGGAGCCGTTCTCAGACAGGTGCTCCGAGCCAGACAGTATTCCCACGTAAACACCCACAGAGCAGTTCCCGGCCAATCCCCGCCGATGACAACGTTCTGTTCCCGTTCGCCTGACATGCTTCACTGGAAACACAAGTCAGGTCTGTCCACCTGTTAGCTTAGGTAATGGTGGACTACTTTAGAGGAACACACACATGCAAACAGCATGCACCTTCCTGAGGATTATCTCGCGGCGGTCAGTTTCTGCCTGGCTTGGTAAGGCTCATTTCCTGCCCAGCATCCCCTCTCTGTAGGGCGACGGCAAACACACACAATCAGACAGGCGTGCACTTTCGCAGCACGTGCAGATGCTGTTTCTAGGTGTGTGTTTTTCCTCCTCACACCACCCATCCCCCCCGATCCTGCTTGCATGCCAGGGTGCGCTTATGCAGTGCCAGACCGCCACTCTAAACTCATTTAGGTCGATTTTAATGGATGCCCAAAGCCAAGAACTTCCTCCACACCCATTAGATTCGCAGTCCTGTCTGGGAAATATGGCAATTTGCAATTTCATCTTAATGTCGTTCTCCCTCCAATATCGCTCCTTCACTCTGTAAGCTCTCATCAGTTTACCCCTTTTCATTTCTTCTCTACGTCTTTGACTTCCTATGCATCTCCTTTTCAGTCACATTCTCTGCCTGTTCTTTGCTGGTGCTTCGGATGCTTCTCTTCTCGCTCTTTTTTTTTTGGTTGCTTTTTTCATGCGAGATGTCTCATTAAACAGCTTCAAAAGTCGAAGTTTGACATTCTCTATCTCTGCTCCCATTTGCCTCTTTGTAGCTCCTTTTTCCGGTTTCTCTATAAGTTTTTTTTTTTTTTCTTGCTTGCCGGCTGCGCGTACATGCTCAGTGCAGGCTGAAAGAAAGCGCCCCAGAACACAAAGTGTGGGTGTACACGAACAGGAATGAGAGGAAGAGAGACTGAGGCCTTCGAGCCTCACTCTCCCACTTTGCCAGTGTCTTGCCATTAGGGTGTCAGTGGCAGAGTGAATTTATTTGCTGTGCGGTTACTGGGCTAATGATTGATGTTGCCCCAGCAAACAGTAAACCAATTAGAAGGCTGATGTAACGTCATTTTAAAAGCCTCCTAATCACGTTGCTCTTGAACCTGGGACCCGGGCCTTCCCTAATGAAGATTTATACTGGATCAAAGGAGAGCCTAACGCCATTAACAATAGATTGTATTCCACCAAAAATCACATTAGGACTTCTCTGCCCACCCCGCTCCCTCCCATCAGGCCTCTGCTAAATATATCTGCTGATTACAAGTACAGATGCACAGAGGAATGGAGAAACGAGGGAAAGAGCGGGAAAGGGAGGCAGAGAGCCAAAGGTTGGCTCACAGTTGTTTAGGAGAAATGCCCATAATGATGAAGAAAGTCATCTCTGCGGATGTTTGCCTGCTTATTTATGTGTTCCAGGAAGGAAAACTGTGGCAAGGTGCTGATATACATTCACAAGGCCTGGAACAACCAACAAGAGGGAGTCTAGTGATGAAGGTAAACACTCAGAGCCAGGGAAAGTAACCAGTTTGTCTCTGCAACACTAATCCTCCTCCTGGCGTTTAGAATTCCTCATCCCCTTAACTTTCACTTTCTGATGGATTATTAATGGCATATGCAAAATAAGAACAAGCACACCGGTGCACTGGTGTCTGTATAATGCTGCAGAGCATAAGGGTTGCTTTAACTTGCATCATTATTTTCAGGTGATGATTTTAAAGGTGCGACATTTTAAAAGGCAATACCTTTAAAAGTCAACTAGTTTCTGCATAGAATTGTCATGAGAGACATACAAAGGTCAAGTCAAATATCAGCAAATATTCAGGATAATATTTATGCAAATATAATTTTTCTTTTTCTTTACAATGTAAGACTTTAAATATGTCTTTTTGGTCAACAGTGCCTTTTTCTTTTACTTTCTACTACTAAAACTACTGGTTTATTTCTTTAACCAAGATTTTTGGTGTCCAAACTTTTTGTCTAGCTGTCTTGTCAAATTATTAAGTCAGAAGTACATGAGAACCAAAAATGTAATACTACTACTACTACTACTACTACTGCTACTACTGCTGCTACTACTACTAAAGGTAGCCTAATAATAATAATAATAATAAAAAAACATGCATGGAATGTCCTCAGTAGTCTGATTATTGTGTAAAAGGGATGTGTATCTCATTGTGGAGCCTAAACTTGCCTTTAATAAACCAATGGCATCCATTTTGCAAATTGTTTTAGGGTTGATTGAAAGAGACGAGGAAAGAAAAAAGCTACTCTACTCTGAGCAATAAGACAAGGATTTGGGTCACCCTTTCTTTAAAAAAGCTTTCTCCATTTAGCCAAGTTTAACAAATTAATTAAAAGCAGACATGGGTGCAGCAAAATCTGCTTTTGAGTAAAAGTCCCTAGATAGATGTAATCTCATTTACTATGAAATTAAAAAAGCGCAAAAACAGCTCGGTTATTAAAAGTAGGGATGCACTGATAGTGATACTGAAATTGTGTATTGGGGCCGATACCATTCTAATGTACTTGTAACCGATTTTTCAAATAATTTCACAGAAAATGTTTATTTTTCACTTGAACTTGTAATTTTGTGGTCATAAAAAAAGATCTAATTCACCATTATTTGTTATCACAAGCAGTGAAGAAAATAAAAGCAATCTTCCAATTATTTACATTTTTTGTGTGGTAGAAGTATCGGCATTGCAATGCTAGTGTCGGTTTTCATCTCGGTTTGAATTAAGAGGTATTGTTGCATCCCTACCTTAAAGACAAATACTTTGTGTAGTATCTTATATTTTTCCTTATAAGCAGACTTTAATTTGTCCCTAATATTTTTACCCTGATAAATATTAAAATAAGTCTCTATCTGCATCAACCATCTGGGCTGGCAAGCCACAATATTGTAAATTGAATATGAGGTTAATGCTTTCGGAATAGAGGTGGGTAGTTTTTTCCAAACAACAGTTAAAATGTTGTGACCTAGTTCCCAAAGAAAGAGCCTAAATATTTCTAAGCAAGAAGCCATTTTGAAAATCTACAAGCACCTGAACAGACTTCATTAAACTTCTTCCCCAGGATGGAAAAACAATAATATGAACAATAATATTACTGTCAGTGGGTTTAATTCATGACTTTACACTAAAAAAGTCTGTTTGTTTGGTGGTTGCCATCTTGAACTGTCACTTTGACCAAAGGCTAACAAACAGCATTTATTGTCACTACGAGTTATCTTGCAGTTGTTTTCCAGCACTATTTAGCTTTAATTACTTACTAATCATGCTTTACACTTACAGAGTATGAAGACAGTTCAACAAAAAAAAAAAATATATATATATCTCAACTGAAAAATAACCTATAAAATACTTTAGCTTATTGATTATTTTTTAGCCTCCCAAAAAAACTTTTTTTTGTTGCTTTAATCGTAGCATTAGTGCAAAAATAGTTATTTATAACCCGATGGGTCAAACCTTGCTGCATTAAATCAACTCAGTGCTGGATAGGTGCATAACAGAAAAGGAAAAAGCATGTGATGCCAGTTCCAAGGGTACTTTCTTGGAGATTTGGGTTAGGAGTACTAATCTCAAATGTGAGAACTTGAAAAAGGTTGACTGACTAAACCCAGAGATTCATTAGTTAACTAAGAAAAAAAACAAAAAAAACAACAAATGCTCCAAATTAGATTGCTTTTAACATTACAAGTTTAAGGATGCATCTTTACAACATTATGTCATATGGATTCAGTGAAATATCAGGAATGGATAATTTCAACTGAAAATCCTCAGTTTTGCTCTCATGCATATTTAAAGAAAAATCTAGTCTGTGAGTGTCAGCACCTGCCATCATATTTAGTAGCTGTGATGCCAATGTCACAGTTTCCTAACCAAACAGTTCTTCTGCTTTTGGATAGACATTGTAGAACTGCTCAACTATGATGTCGTTATCTTCTTTTGTGGTGTGTTTGCTTTGCTAAAGGACCTGTAGACTGAAATCTATTAACATTTGTTTTAAATAAACTTCCATACATTTGTTTTAAAAAAATAATACAAATACAGTTCTGTTTGCATTGTATTCTTGCATTTTAAAAATACGGTACACCACCATCAGCAGAATGCAAAAACACAGGTAAAATAATTATAGCAATTATATTGGTATTTGTTTTACAGAATATATACTAAGTAAGATTAGATGATGGAAGTAATGCAGGGACTCAGGATTAGGATTAGATATGAATATAAACATGAAACATATATATAGATGTTGTTTGACTGGTGTACTCGCTTACCTGTGGAGGAGGACTGAGCCCGGAGCAGGTACGAATCATCTCGGTGGGGTTCCAGGTGAGAGTGGGTGGAGTTTTTCTCCAGCAGGGGAACCTGGCATTCCCTGATGGGTGGGGACGGACCGGGGGAGGGGTGATGAGGGGCAGACGAAGAGGACGGAAGGGACGGTTGGAGCAGGGTGGAGGAGGAGGTTGGAGGGAGTGGGCGACCTGGAGGATGGAGGGACAGGAAGAGAGGAAGATGTTAGACAAACCAGATGACTGACTGAATGATACAAGGGTTGGTTCAAAGAGGCAAAATGAGATGCGGACATTTTGATGAGTAAAACCTTTAGAGGGCCACTTCATTATATATTACCAAAGGATGAATATCAAAGCAAAACTAAGAGAAAACTATATATTTTTATTTTAAAGTGGAACCATTTCAATGTGAACTCAAAGTTAACCTTGTACTGCTGGATCTACAGTAGAAAATTAAACTTAGCATCAATAATTACACTGCAGCTTTTTTTTTTTTTTTTACATAAACCCATTTAGTGAAACTAAACAAAATGTGAAGCAGGCTACATACAAACACAAAAGCCTGCCAAGCCTTATTTTTAAATTGGTCAAGTTTTTCAAATGCATTACCAATCTTTGAATCTTGGTATTTTCATGGGTGTATTTTATTATTATTACTGGTGGTTCTTACATGGCAAACATTCTCTCTGCCACAAAAGAATTATTGACCAACATCTTGCACACCTTATGATTTACGATCATAAGCTGTTGGCCCATTGTTCTGTTTTCTTTCTCTCTGTTTCCTTTCTGGTTAAAACAGTTTGCAGGAATATACTTGTTTGTGAAAAATGCATTTCTCCAAACTGTCTGCTCTGAATTAGAAAAAGATAGTTAGCAATCTGGTGCTTAATCCCCATGTGGGCGCAGTTTGATTGACTGTAATTAACAAATCAAACAATCAGTATGTTTAAATGCACATCTAATTTAAATAGAGTTAGTTGGCGACATGCGCCCCTTCATGTTTGTCTTCTTTTAGTTAGCCTTGAACGGCACACAGACTGTAAACAGAGGCTGGTCTCTTTGTTGGTCCGAAAAGAAGAGACTGATTGGCCGCTTACATTTGTCTTAGCCAGCATATTCTTCTTCTTCTACTTCTTCTTCTTCTACCACTATGTTGTTGTTGATATGCGTTTCCGCATCTTGTCAATCCCCAAGTGGGGGTATGGAGGGTTGGTTTTAGAGAAATTTGATTTCCAACTGCATTATCTGCACTCTAAGAAATGACACATGTTTTTTTAATTTATTCAATATACTTAAGATTGTTCATTTTAGGGGTGTAATTAATTATGTTTCATTTGATTTAATCAATTTCAAACCCATATTGCTTTATGCCAAATTGCCAGAGTTCTGTGGAAAACTTAACTTAACTTAACTTTATCAATTAAATCCAACACTTTATTTCTTAGAGTGTGGGTGCCTCAGTTCGATGATGAGAAATCCAGTTTGGCTCAACTGCAGTTGGACTAAGGTGTGTTTGTGCATTTTTAAAGTCAAATTTCATGTAAACGCACTGAGTGATAAAATGAAAGCCTTTAAGAATATCCTCAAAGTCACTGGGTTTATATGAATACAGGCAAAACATTTCTGAATGTTTTTCACAAAGATTTACATTTTTATCTCTTTTTCTATCTTTGAGGAATGCTTACAAAATACTAAAAAATATATGCAACACAAGGCAGGACACCAGTTAGCTCCATTAATCTTCTGTCCATTAATCTTCACACCACTCCCCATTCACATGTAATAAACAATACAAAACGTGTTTGAGGACAGATAATATTTTGTTTTTTAGATTGTGGAGCCACCCTCCATATGATCACACGCTGGGCAGTAAGACATATTGACCAAATAATTAAAAAAAACACCCCTCCACTAAGCACAATATCCCGTACATTCTCCCTTGTTAGCACAAGCATGAGTTTCACCTCTGTCAAATTTCATACATTACAATTTCACCACAAATGGTGAGAAAGAGTTGTTCGTTAACACGTAGATCTATTGTTCAGTAGTCCTCTACGTGGCTGAGACAAAGAAAGTTAACAGCCAAGTCTTTAAATAGTTGGAGCCATGGGATGCATGGACACAATCAGGTTGTCCCAACCACCAGAGAGAGGAGAGACGGATGGAGACAATTCACACTACTCTCCGAAGGTTTGAAATCAAGGACAAAGACAAATCTAATAAATCTATTTAGAGACAGCTCAAAATATAGAATAATTATGGGTGCCATATTTGCAGCTCAATCAATCAACAATATGGTAAGAATGAGGCCACTGAGTCCAGTGAATCCACTGAAGGACTCGGGTTATTAGAGCCACTAATTAGGTAGTCGACCAAAGACTTTCTAACTTCTATCTTCTGCTAATTCTACAGTTGAAATTATAGCCTGAGGGGACACTTTTTTTAACAATATATTTACAAATTACCTTGTTATTCCCTTTAAATTTAAAATACGTTTTCCAAAGTTTTTTGTTATTTAATTTGCTAGTTAAAAACCTAAATGGAGAACCTTTAACTCTGGAATATTTTTTAAACATAATTTCCTACTCAAGCAGAATGAATCAGTAAAGCGACATGCAGCACAAAAAGCTGCTAAACACAAGTGCAATTTTTATTTTGAAAGCTTCTGTTTTTGTGTGATTGATATTTTCCCAGAATACGGAACTGGAATGATTTTAATGACAGTATCCACCATGTCATCGCTGAATATTGACAGAAAGGACAGAAATCAAAATCTGTAAAGAGGCCATGATAGATGGTGTACTTTTTTAGATGACTGTGCAATATTCTTCACATCAGGGAAAAGCTACCTGATAGAAGAAGGGACGAGAATCAATACAGACATCATTTAAGAAACAAAACAGTGGGGCGTATTTGCTGGCTAACTTACCCACTCGTCCTGCATCAAAATAAAACAAATAAATCACTGTTATATCTGCACACCTGAGTCTCTATGTCCTACTTGCTCTGTGAATAATTTTTGGATAGGAACAGAGGCTGACTGGTGCTTCTGTCCTGCTGTCCGAGCTGCTCCACCTTGGAGCTTTGCATCACGGAAACCAGAGCCAGGATCGATCCGCAGCCCCACGCTAACTGCACCCCAGAGAGACGCCCGCCTTGTCTTCTGTTTAGGTATGTGCGTGTGTGCCTTGGTGTGCCTTGGTGTCTGTGTGCTTGTGTTTGTATTCGGTCAATCTCATCAGAGCAAACAGAGAAAAATGGATAAACAGTGGCAAAGCAAACACTGCAAGCTGACAGGAGGGAAAAGGAGCCAGAAAAGGGAGGGACGGTGGGAGATGGATGAGGAGGTGTGAAGACGTTAAGGTCACAGGAGTATCTAAGGGAATAGAGACTAAAAAACAGAGATATAGAAATACAAGAGAAAAATGAGAAGGCAAAAACAAGAGGACCGCCTAAAGACGATACACTATATTGCCAAAAGTATAGCCAGATCTATATATACATACATACACATTAACTTAATTGACATCCCATTCCTTAATGCATATGCTTTAATGTGTTTAAGTTTGTCCACCTTCGCATGTATGAGAGAGTCTAGTCTGGCATGGTTGTCCTCAAGGTTTAGCCTACTGTTCATGGGAGTATTTGATCATTCTCCCAGGAGTATTTGTGAAGTCAGACACTGACTTTGGGTGAGACGGTGTGGCCTGCTAATTTGTGGCGATGGTTATGTTAGGATAAGCTTAGGAATCTCAAAATACTCTACATAACACTTATTCCTCTATATCATTTTAGACCTTTCTTTCTGCCCTGATTCATGTAGGAAATGTATGGGGCATCCCCAAACTGCGCTCATTAAGAAAAGAGCATAAAGTTGTTAAAAATTGTTGGTATGATCCTTTACTGGAATTATGGGGCTAAGCACTAAAGAACGAACCCACAACATAATCCTTCTTCCACCAAAAGTTGCCAAAATCCAGACAGGTAACTGCCACACCTAGATTCAACTTGTCACTTCACAGAACACATCTGTATCACTTTAGAGTACAGTGGTTTCTTGCATTACACCAGTGGAACTCTTAGCACTGTTTTTTTTAATGTAAAGTTTGGATGCAGAAAATGTTCTTGAGCTCATCTGTAAAATCTGTGGCTGATCCCTTTGCAGAAAGCTGTTGATCTCTCCAAGCTGTGTATCCAAGAAGAAACATTGCATGGTGACCACTGTGTCACTGATTTGCTATTGTTCCCAGCTGCACCTACTTTTTTTTATAATTCCACTCATAAAAAACACTAATTATATCTAGTAATTCACACTGGACTTCTAGTAATATACATTGGACATTTTGCCTGGATAGAAACCTTGTGAGGATCTTGGACTCAGCTCCTGAAACCAACCTATTCTTTATATACATTAGTAGCGGTGGTCTGCATTCCTACGTGCTGTATTATATACACCTGTGTTCTTAGAAGTCATACGAACACTTTAATTCAGGGATTTGGATTGGTGTCTCAATACTTCTGGCCATTGGAAAGTAAAGCATTGGATGAGGCAATAAGAAGGGGCTGACCAAGGAGAAAGAAGTAGAGAAAAAAATGAATGAGCCATGGATAAGCATGAAAAAAAGTTGATCACCCAGTCCTCAAACGATGTTGGGAAAGAAATTTGAGCTATTTGCATATTTCACACGGCCCGTAATGGGGCTATTGGTGACAGCAGGCGATGAAAAATGCTTCTGTTTAAGACTGTTTTACTGCTGTTGCTCGGCTTTATCACAACTTTGTGAGTCTGAACTTGTGCGCAGGACGTTATGTGTATGTGACTGTAGTTATTAATATTTTAAATCACTTTAATTACAAAAAGGAAAAATTGCACTAGTTGGCCAAAAGCAATTAAGGGAACTTTAATCTCCTTAGCAATTATGCTGTGGGGCATCCTTAACGCAGTCATTTCTGCCCGCTACATTTCTAGAAAGGTCAGTGAAAATTGCTTTGTGTTATTAGAACAAAGACTTGGCAATGAGCTCACAGGGTTCTCTTGACAATCCTTCAGCCGCCTCCTTGGCCATCTGTATACGGTTTGTGGGCCTCCACTCCACGCCCGTCTCTCGCACTCAAAACCCGCCGTTCTCTCTCAAGTGTTGATTGGTGTGAAAAAAAAAGAAGTGTATCATGGAGGAAAATCTAACTTTTCAGAGTTTGTAGCAATGTATTAAAAGCACAAGAATCCCTTGTTGATTTGACGGTAAAACATAATCATCCTTAGTTGGGGGTGCAAGCCCGAGCTTCTTTTAATGATGCATCAGCCTAGCCTGTTGCTTCGGTGAATGTTTTTCCTTGAAGTCATTGCTTGCTGTCTTCTCGCTTTCCAAACCTGTCCTTCCCTCCTGGGCCAATCTGTCCATCCGTCCAGCCCATCTGGCTGAGGTGAGGAGCGCTAGGCCGAGGAGAGGAGAGTGGAGTAGAACGAGGGATGGAGCGACAGCTGGAGCCCAGTCAGACAAGGAGAAACAAATTACCCCTCTAACGAGAGCCATTCATCATCTCCTCTTCTCTCCCATCGTTTTTTTTTCCCTCTCTTTTTTTCCACACCTCTCCTTAAAATTCAGCGCACCTGGATGGCAGCTCCAGAAGACTTAAACCAGACTAACCATGCAACTTTTCTCAGTGTCGTTCTTGTTGAGCTACAACTTAGGTGGTTTGCACGCTTTTCAAAGATAATGTGGTAAAATATATGGGAAGGGGGTGGTGTGTGTGTATGTGCGTGTGTGTGTGTGGGGGGGGGGGCAAGATTAGGCTGATGTGAAATGATTGAATGAGCAATGCATTGGGAGGGAGAAGACACATACCCACACTGGCACATGGAGAGGCTCATTACCATGGCTGCTGTCATCACAGATGTTGGACTGAGGGGGAGCTGTCAGTCAGTGTGTGTGAGTCTAGCTATATATCTACGTGTGTGTGTGTGTGAGTGCCTTACGGTTTTCTGAGGGCTATTTAGACAGCTGCTTACACAATGATCTCTTTTCTCTGTTTATCTATACAGTCCAGTCACTCTCCTCCAACTCTCCCTCTTTTTTTTCCCACAAGGCATTTGCCTCCCTCTTCGTTTTTTTTATTTTTATATTTAACAATTGAGCTTGCGCACCTGTTGTCGACTGTATGCCATACAAAAAAAAGCATGCTGCCTCCTATGCAGGAATGTGTTCGTTTGCTCGCGTCCATTCCCTCACCACCTCCCTCTCTTGCCTTTTTCTCCGTAATCAGCTCAGTTGCAGAAAATGAGTGGCACGATTAGCAAACAGAGGAAGGAAGACGAGTGTATGATTCAACAGACGCATTTTAATTAATAAAGATGGTCTCCTGAAGCCCAAAGACTCGATTGTATCACTGGTTTTCTTTCTTTGATGTGTAACAGAGCGTCTGGGTCCCTCTTCTTGCCTAGAGCTCTCCTCTGCTTGTGCTTAGTTCCTCTCTTTCATCTCGTCTGCATCAATTCATTGCTGCGCAACTAGAGGAGCCCCAACTTCCCATACTAACATGCACACTAACTGCCTTGAGCTGATGCTCAAGATGCCTTACTTTGAATAAGAAAGAAAAAGAAGACATGATTTTCCACTCTGACTTTGAGAGATCTAAATGAGTCTTTTTATTTGAATTACCTAGAGATTTTCACTCAAAAACAGCTAAGGTTTGTAAATCTGATCATATTAAGCACACAAAAGTACATATTAGCAATTAAAGTACAGGGTTAGCTTGGTCAGATTTGAAAGTCAAAAATTAGGAACATACAGCAATTAAGGCTGTCAAGGGTTAATTTTATGAAGCAATTTTTTAGCCTGCAGTTAAATTGTCATGCACTCTAAAGAAAAACACATGCATACACAAGAACTGCAACTCGTGACTGAATGGAACGAGAAACTCTAGCAAACTTTGAGATCTGCCTCTTATTGCAGCGGGAGAGATGTGGTGCTCATCTGTGGCACACATTTGTTAGTAAGGAGAAATTAAGGATTAATCAGTTGTTCTTTAAACGCTGTTTAATTATTTTTGTATTAAGAAAAATGCTAAATGTTAGCAATCGCTTGAAGTTTAAAAGCAGGATAAGGCATCATAGGAATGTCACCAAACAAAACCAAGAGCATCACTGCACTGCATAGCTATAATTATCTTATCTTGATTACGTTGCCCTCATAATTGTTGAGCCAGACTTGTAATTTAAATTAAAAGGGGATTAATTACACCGCCCTCGGGAAGGGGTACAATTGAGATCCATGCCAAGGTCATCTTTGAAGCAATAAAAGGCTTGTCGCCTCGGCCTACAACGTCTGACACTCTTGTCATCTCAGTCATGAATTCTTTAACCCTCCCTTCAAGCAGTTTGTCTTTTTTTTTTTTTTTTTACCTGCAAGCTTCCTGGAGTTTAATAAGGGCTGTTTGTCGCTGAAGTCATAATGGCAAATATGCTAAACACATGCATTGAGAGGTTTAGTACAGTGGATGCGTGTCTGATCTGGTCAGTCGGGACAATATTTTTGGATCTCTGAGGACTGAGGAAAAAAACCTTTCCCAGGATGTATGGCGATGGTTCCTGAAAGGTAATTACCACAAGGACAGGCATGAGCAAAAACGCTTAATTTTCACAGCATCACGGAGTTAGCACAGACCATACTAACAAAAGAGTATGATATGATTTAAATGATTAAAATAATTATTTTTACAGAACACACTGTATATCATAGATATATATAATTCTCTGTGTCAGGGATCCGGAGGTGACTTATTCTTTAGTTAGTTATTTTGCTTTTAAATTAATTTCCGCTTCATTTTGAGCTTTGTGGACGATGAAGAACTTTCTATAAATGGAATGTGAACTTAGAAAAAAAATTGTTTTCATAAAAAATTAAGTCAACAAGTAACCCCGTGCTTACCATGCGGCAGTAAAGCGAAAGAAATTGCATGACCATGCTGATTAAAAGAAGAGCATACGACTTTGTATCAGCAGTGACGTGAAATGACTCAGACGAGTATCTGTGGGAAGAAACAGTATTTAATTACCATATTATCCAAAGCCTCTGGCCTTTAAAACCATGTTGCTGTGAATTAGGCTTGTACTGTTCCTTTAGATTAGGGGAGGATTTCACGTTGTGTTTCACCTTCTCACTAACATGTGCTTGTCAAGTTCTGCTCAGTGAACATGTGATGAGATTCATCCATCATTCAAAGTCTAGTAACGCTATTTCTCAACATACATATCTCAGTTTGCTCATTTGCATCTTTATTTTAAAAGGTTTGAATATTTACTTGAACTACTGCTCCCCTTTTCATTTCAGTCTCTCTTTTTTTTTTTTTACTTTGAATTGCCCTCATTAGCAGTCATTCTACAGAGTATACGAAATCTTTACATACGCAACCACGGATCCAGATAGATTAAGATGGTATTCATATGTACAGTTTTCAAGATGAAAAATGTGCTACATGGTAGTGAAGTGAAAGAGGAGGGACTTTTGTGCTATTCCAGGATGTTCTTCATGTTCAACGCGTCTGTCCCCACTCAGGCTCACTCGTGCTGTTTTGTTTTTTTTGCCAGAGAAAAGGAGTAAAGAGGTTAAACCTGACCTGACACATAGCAGTAAACTCAACCTTTACACCCCAGCAGACAAATGCAGTCCAGGATCTATCTGCATGCGCTAATTGAAACATGCCTCCCTGTTGTAGGAAAAAGTGTGTGTGTGCGTGTGTTTCTGCAGCTGGTTACAGCATTGGGATGCTGCAGCACACTCATGCTGTCCACTGTCGGAGATGCCCAGTGTGTGACTCAGGGCAACCGCGGTGGCTGCATTACCATATAAATTACATCCATGTTGTTGCTGCCGCTGAGGATTGATGGTATTGTTATGGATTCCACACGTTGGACCCTCATTGAAAACAATCAAATGAAAATAGCCTTCTCTCGCGAAAATACAAATACGTGCACGGGCCTTTGAACAAACACACTTGCCTAATGGTGCACAGACACATACATCTTGTGGCGCACATGAGAACACATAAAACCGGAAAGACCTTCAACCCAAGGTGCAGATGGAGAGGCACCTATCCTCTCAAGTTTCCATTACCTCTGAACAGCTGTCTAATGGCTGAAAGGCTCTCATACAGAGGGGGGAAATGACGGTGGATAAAGGTGTCTGTGTTAGTTTGCATGTGTTAAAAAACTTGCTGTGCTCATCAGCTTTTTTAGTGCAGCTCTCTTAACTAGCCGACCACAATTCCAAGTCAGAAAACAGTTTGTAGCAAAATACTCAAAAGCAGATCAAAAGCAAATTGATACCTCTCTTCATGTTAAATTGGTACAGTAATTTAAATTGGTTGGTTTTCTAGACCTTGTAGAACATTTCACACATTTTCAATATGCTTTTTAGGAAGCAGCTTAATGTAATTTAAACTGCTTTATCCAAAAATAATAAATGAATAAAAAAATCCAGATCTGATGCATGCACGGGATCATAGTTTAATTGCAACAGTCAATTGTGTTTGGACGTTGTACCTGTTGATTTTAGATAAAGTTGTAAAGGTATTCTTCCTTCTTTATTACTCCATCTACTTTATTCGTCTTACTGCTGCCCCTGGAGGCAAAACAGCCTCACAGCATAACACCAGAATGCTTGACAATCAATGCTATGTACTTACGTTTAAAGGCCTCATGATGACCTTTCTAGACATTTAATTAATTTTCTTCAGTTTAATCCCAACAAAGGCAATCTTGCATCACTATACAAGATAAACTGATACAATTTATTAACAGATTAATGCATTCTTCTAGTAACTAGGTAAAGAAGATCAAACTTTTCTTCACAAGGGATTTGGAGCAGCTGCTAAATTCATATGGGTTTGAAGGTGCTGATACTGTTTTTTCCCCCCAGAAGTTTCCAATTCAGATTTCTGGGTTTCTATATAAGTTGTTAACCAATTTTCATTTCTATGGGGTGCAGTTTGGGTCAATGTGGCAAATCTGGCCTTAGATTGGTCCACCGATGGACAGCCAAACTGCTGTAGGAACACATAAAGCAGGGTAACATGACGCTTCTAAACTGATCCTGGCATCAGCCCTTTTTGAAATTTGAGCAAGATCAATGCCAGCAGGACAGTCAGTTTGAATTTATTTTTAACATTCTGCCAAGAAGACTGATAAAATATCCAGACAGAACTGAGAAAGAAGCTTGTTGATTTTTTTTAGCCACTTGTTAAGAGACATTTAACCCACTATTAACAGGGGTCTATGTAAATATTTGAGCCTGTATTTATTTTGATCCTAGCTAGTTAAAAATAATGTATTTATTCAAATTTGTAGGTTTCAATTACAATCATATACATGGAGAGTGTATTTTCAATTAAACTGTACATATTTAAAAGAATGTGAAGTATCTATTACTAGTATTTGATAAAAAATACACTGACTATAACCATTTTTTTATGATGTAAAATTTGAAAAAGAAAACCAAAGCCCTTTCTTTCTTACATTAACATGTCTTTTATAACATCATCCAGACAGTTATCATATTTTGTCACATGGAGTAAAGGTGAAAGATGACACAATCAAAAAATAAATAAAAAAATAAAAAGATTTTCTTTGATTTCTTATAGAAGAAAAAAGAAAAACAGCAATGAAAAATGACAAAAACACAACAAAACAGAAACACATATGTAACTTTTGAAATACTAGATATTTTATTTTCGGATTACCAGATTCAAAATTAACATTTGTTATTTTGACTTCAAAATTTTTTTTTATCTGTGTGAGGGATGCCTGTGGTTTTGCCACAAGTCAAGTTTTAGATTTTTAGGAGACCTGATCAGGAAAATATCTGATTGAAAAAAAATGTAATAGGGGTTCTCTGGAAGAGATTTAGCACAATTCAACAATAGCAAATATTAATCATGTTGCAGAACAATAAAAAATGTTGATTTAATTTATGAAAAATCTTTTAAATCCTGATATGATTAAAGTTAAATCAGAGATTAAGTTTCAGCTTTAACACACTTCTAATGAAGATAGAGGCAAGCATTACACAAGAACAAAATCTCATGGCGCTGCTCCAGACAGTCCCATGGAAAAACTCTTAAGACTTAGTCACAGCATAAATCAGATGTTTACTACAATTACAGACACCATGAATTTACTCCCTGATTATACTCTACATCAATTCTGTGGTGGGTAGAAAATACCAATGCAAGGACAGCAATTCAGGGAAAGCAGAAAGACAAAGCCCAGCAAAAACAAAGCAATCATCCAAGATCTAAAATACAGTTATGAAGAATCAAATGCATAAGGAATTGCTCACACAAAAAGCATTATAAATACAAGGGCCCACAGAAACAACAAGCCAACCGAGTAACAGCATGCTGTATATGTGTGCACACCTTCATGTTCACACAAGTACTGGTATCCATACAATTACCTATTGAACACAGCAGGGTGTCTCAGAACCACTTGGCAATTGCAGCAGTTGCTACGGCAATATGGTTCAGTGCAAAACGTGAGATAAAACTCCAGAAAAACAGAGAAAAATCAGGATGGACGGCAAGAGAGCCATTGGAGGAAGAATGTAAGTAATTTCAAGAAAGTTTTGTCGGTTTTTACGGATCCTTAGGTTTGCTGTGTTGTGATGTGAAATGCCCTGTGGTTGTTTGACCTGCATTGACTAAACTCAAGTTCACTAATATTGTCTGAGGTATCTTGATGTAGATCAAATGTATGTCACGTGTGTGTGAGTCAGCACTATCTTCTCTGACGGTGTAACAGCCCCCGCTATCCTCTACGATGGGATCAGCCAAAAGGGAGATGATGCAGTTCGAGCCAATGGATAATGACTGCACTGTGGCCTGTTGCTGTGAGAGAAATCCTCTCTTCCCTTTGATGTTCTGCAGTCTCTATTTATAGTAAGAGCATGAAAAAAGGGATTGAGAGCTGGAGAACAGAGTAAGCCACATTATGTTCTCCATAACTAGCTTTCTGTTGAGCACTGTGCACTCTAAACAAGAATAAGATCGAGTCGGCTCACTCCGGGCAATTCTCTGCCTTTTTGCACCTCGGCTCATTCTTCTGCACGTTAGCACCGGTTGTGTCGCGCTGTGAAGACTATCAGAGACACATTGTGAGGGTGCAGTTTGCTGTCGTCCAAGCCAGAAGAGGTTTCTTTGATGTTGATGCATTTCAAGAAGAGAGAATAAAGTCACAAGAGAAAAAAATGCTGGGTAACTTTCTGTTTTTTCCTTTGTTGAGGAGGGGAAGGTGGTGTACAGCTTACTGGTCACTTTATTTAGGTACACTTAACACAGACCTTTTGACATGATAACATCAAGCAGCTGCAGAAAGTTTACTGGCTTTACGGCCATGTTGCAAATTTTCTTTTCCACCTCATCCTTGTTCATTTGGACCAAGGTCTGATGGCGGTGGAGGCATGATCTGAGCTAATCTGAGAATGGGTTCACTGCAGTCATAGAGGGACAGACATAGACTGAAACAACAATGCTTAATTGGTAGTACGGCACCCATGGTCACTCACACCACCACCTCCAGGATGAACGGTTCCTAAAAGGAATTCCGGCTCCATCCAAGTTTTGCAGCTGAAATTGAAAGTTATTGGACCAAGCGATGTTTGTGCAATCTGTCAACATCTAACTTTGGTTAGCCTCTGCAAATTGTAACAGCTGTTTCCTGTTATTAACTGAGAGAAAGTGGAACCCACTGTGGTCTGCCTCTTCAGCCTTTTCGCTTCAAGATTCAACGTGTTGTGCTTTCAGAGATGGCCAAAGCTTAGTTGTAGGGAGGTCCTTTCCTCTGAGCCCTGAGGTCATCAAAGGCCTTTTGGCCCCCTCAGCTACTGCTCAGTGGTTATTTTCTCTCTTTCATTCAATTCTCTGAGATGGCCTTATATTAAGATCTCTGTCGATCAGCATATTATTAAATATTCAGACCATCCTTTGTAACGGCCATAACACATTCAAAGTCTCTCTTAATCTGCTTTAAACTAAGGCATACATTTAGGACATGGTACAGTAAAAGCTGTGTACAGCAGCTGTACAGTACATAAAAAAAAAGACTTAAGATGCTAAGAATATGGAAAGGTTTTACTGCTCGAATATGCCCAACGCAGCTCGTATCCTCATTGCAGTGAGCAATACAATTTAAAGCACTGATAGGTAAATGTGCACTAAAAATGTGTTGAAAAACCATTGTAGTTAATTTGTTAACAGTGAACATGCCAAATACATCTCTTAAAGTAAGGCAATGCAAATAAAGTCAACTTTATTAATATATCACCTTTAATGCCCAAGGGAACCTAAAGTGCTTTACAAGATGTCAAAGATCAGACCATAAAATAAGAAAAATAAAGTTTTAAAAATACTAATTTAAATGTAATGATCAAAGTACATCATAAAAAGTTTAAAATATTTCAACTGATACTAAATTTTTGAAAATAATTGATTGGTGTGAGATATTTATTAGCATTACTGTGTCATCTTTATACACTCATATGGTGGTTTAGATAATTAGATAGTTGCAGTCCATGTTTTGAGAGCAGAAACAGTAAAAAAAAACAGTCATGGGTAATATCAGAACTGGGACATGAGATCTAGACATTAACATTTTATTTCACAGATCTATTTATATGAAAAATAAATGTAAAGATACGTTTAATGTATTTTATCATATATAGAGAATAACAAATCTGCATTCTTTCTTCACACATCTATCTATCTATCTATCTATCTATCTATCTATCTATCTATCTATCTATCTATCTATCTATCTATCTATCTATCTATCTATCTATCTATCTATCTATCTATCTAGTTCTCTGCAGGGATATCCAAGTGTCTTGCAGTCTTACAATTAGCACAGCTTGCATCAGCTGACATCAGCTGACTCTGTGGAATATGGAACTCCCCCGTGCTAATGGACCCAACATGCAGTTGTGCTTCCAGGTGTATGCATAAGTGTGTATTTTGGAGTGCTTGTTTGCGGTCCCATTTTGCACAAACACTCTCTTGCAAACGTGATGCAACTCCCCAGGGAGGAACCTGTAAACCTTTTCAGCTCATAAACAGTTGTGCCAACCCAAGCGCAGGTAAAAGCCCATGCAAGGCATCGCCTGGAGGCACAGGGCCTAGTCAAATTTTTCGGCCCAGTCTCACCCTTAACTAGTAGCTTAGGAGCTCGGAGACAAATAATAAATGGCAATCTTAGTAGGACGAAGCCAAGTCAGTCAATGTAAGATGGGAGCGTTGAATGAGATTTTTAATTACTGCATGACCTGGGGTATATTAGCACATATTAATGAGGATCATTAACCTAGAGGTAACTAAGACCCCCCCCTCCTTAACTACAACTGATACCACTTCTTCTCTTCTACTGTCTGCTTCTGCATAGTCATTGAGTGGATTTGGGGTTTTTAATAACACGTGTGTGTATATTAAAATGTTTTATTCCTGTCTTTATTATACAAACTATGTCCTTAATATGTGAGTATGCTTTTTGAAGTCAGTCTTCTTTCTTTTAAAAATAAATAAAAAGCTGAAAATAGAAAGGAAACATCTGAATCCACAACATTGACTCGTAACTTAGAGGTTTTTGTTTTGTGAGCGAATGCAGGAGCAAGCACAGTGGAATTTTCAGTTTCATTTTATGCAGCTCAGACAAAATAAATGATCATTTTCAATGTGGATGAGGTAGAAGCAGGACAGGAGGAAAGCGAAGGGTGAGGACAAAGACGGAACAATTTCAATTCATGCATGCAAAGGTCGAGGCAATTTCGACAGATAAAGAAGGGGACATGCAGGAATATAAAAAAAAAAGGACAAAAAAAGTCTACACATTTCGATTTAAATACAAGAGATTGGAGTGGAAGAGAAGAGGTCCCATTTTCCAACCCCTGTGGTGGAAATGTCAAGGCCGTGACTGACGTCATCCACCCATTATTTCAGGTTGCTGGTCCCTCCCTTGCCCCACCACCACAGCACAGTGTCCCTTTTCAGTAACCACATTTGTCAGCTTTAGTCTTGTAATGCCATCACACTGCGGTCCCAGTGGTACAGAGGCACATGCTTTTATCTCAGAAGAGGGCAAACCGACCGTGTTTGACTTGTAACGTTTGCTGAGCACAAACACACTCCAACACACACCGCATTTTCAGACTCATTCGTGCACACTTGCCTGCGTAAATACACACAAATGCGGCCATATCTGCTTTTTTTTCATCTCGCACTCTGTCCATTTCTCTCTACTCTCCTGTCTCAGCAGTTTATCCTTTCATCTTTACATAACTCAGAGGCCCCTTGGTGGCCTGCTCTTAAGGCAGTTGTTCCGCAGTATTCACACGCGACGGCGCTAATCCGCAGTGCAGGCCCTTCGTACACCTGAGGCTTGTTTCCCCACTTCAAATCCATCTAATTTTTTCTTGAGCCAGGTAACCAGCTGGAATAAAAGTACCCATTGGATAATAAGCCCATGGACAGTACAAAGGGATCCAGTAGTACAGATACACACATAGTGCTTATATAGATATAAAAGAAATAGGTCAGCCAAGCTCCGTTGTGTGAATTGGAATAAAGAGACGAAAAAGCCCATGTTTTGAAGAGTTCTGGGAGGTTGCATGCGCAATGAACACAGTCATTTGAACAACGAGCCAATCCTTCTGATGCTGGTACTGAACAAGTGGGCATAATGCTGCTCTCTGCAAGCCATTTACATTATATTGTACAGTCTAATGGTAAGTGTAATATGTCTGAACGCACCATAGTTTGCACTGTGTATGAATATGGGCTATGGCAAGTGAGCCTGGGGTACATTTTATGTAAATGTTGTCTACAAATGTGTGTGTCAGCCAATGTGTGTGTGTGTCTGTGTGTGTGTGCCTCCTCCTTCAGTACATAGCGGATTAATTGCCATTCCCAGTGGTCGTCAAGAGTGCGCAAGACTCCTGCGGGACATCTGCACCTTCATTAGACTCTACTGATCATCACGGCGCATTACCAAGAGAGGTTCTGTTCTCATATTTCATCGCTCCTTCACTTCACTTACTCCCCAGCCTCTTTCCCATTCTGCCATTCCTCAACATTTTTCACACAAAGCATTACTTCTCAACTGGAGCCTACAGCGCTGTTTTCTTTAAATATTTTCTTCATGGCATATCTGGGTTTATAAGGCTTTATGCAGAGAGAAAGGGATGGACTGGAAAAAAGAGGGGGATCATTATATTTATGAACAAATTTATTCTATGTTCTAGTGCCAGTCTAGATGATCTAATGTGTGAAACTAAGCCTAGAAATGTTTGTCTTGCTTTTTGAAGTCAGCTTAGTAGTACATACATTAGTCTAGTTTCTTAATAATTGATAAGAATATTGAGAACAACGTTGGGCTGCACTATGTGGGGGAAGCTTTTATTTTTCAGGATGCTTTTCTTCTCCAGGGTCAGGGAAGGTGATTAGAGTTAAGGTGGAGAGAGTCGTTGTTTGGAGAGATTGCGAAACACCAAGATGGGGTATGGGTTGAACAAACGGTTCATTCAAATGACTTAGATTGAAGCATGTTCATGTCTTGGAATAGTCCCGTTAAAGTCCAGACATCAATCCATATGAGAATCGATCTCCATCCAAAACAACCACGGAGCGAGATATTACGTAACAGCTGGATGGATTAAGCTGAGCATAAGAGAGCACATTTAACCACAAGCAAAACTCCAGCCCAGAACCCCAGCGAAACGTACACAACAGTAACATTTCTTACCGTTGTTGAAGTCATGGCTGCAAATCTGTAAATTGTCCAGGACGCAACTGACTCAGCTGTAGTTTCTGTTTGTTCGCGGGTGAGCTCTCACACAGCATGTGTGAGCCTCATGCACGCGCTTACCATTCGGGCTGCAGTTACTCCTCTGGCCTGAGGGGGCACTCGTGAACAAAAAACGTTCAAACTTCACATAGTTGCTTTAAAAGCACTGTACACTTTTTTTGAGTTTCAGTTGTGAAAATGATCTAAAGCAATGCATTCTTTTTTTTTTTCAACTCACATTTATACTCTATTTTGTGGTAGTTGATGGAATAAAATCCCAATTAGATCATAGTCATTTTACAGATGTAATGGGAATAAAAAGCACATTTCCTGGGTTATGAATTGTTTAGCAAGAAACTGAATTTTATGTCAATTTCAAAACTTGATCTTTTAATTCGGAACCTCCCTCTAGTTTATTGTGAGCCCTGTCAAGGACCACAGATTTCTTCCTCAGAGTTTTTCCCATATTGGATTACAGAAGCAGTCAGCATGTGTAAACGCTTTTTGCAGCACAATTGCAAACGGGAGTTTATGATAGGATTTACTCTGCAAGCTGACAATATTAAAACACTGAATGTTTGTAAGTGCAGCTGCAAATGCTGCTTATGGATGCAGTTTAAACTGCTTGTACTACTGCCTTTATTTGTTTTTTGCTGGATTAGTTGGACAAGAACAAAAGTATTTTTTTCTTCACCTTTTTAAATTGTGGACACAAATGTAGCTGCTCTGTATTATCTGTCCAAGAGGGAGTTCTTGTCAAAATGCAAAGATCTGATACATAATTAGGCACTCTTCTTAAAGTGTCTCCATTGAAAACGGCTATAACTGGACTGGAGCACAGCTGGTCCATACCAGCCCCCAAACCGCTGCTCCACTGTGCATTCTTCTGGATCAGTTTGTCATGGCTTTATGATTTCATTGCCTCCCCTCTCATCCTTCAATATTTCTGTCACCATCCCTCCCTACTTTCACCCCCCTGCACTTCCTCTCTGCCCTCATCTCACACTGCTTTTTCTCTTGTATTTTTATTCCCATTTTCCTTCCCATCAGCCTTCCTATCATCATTATTTCTCAGTTAATACATCTTACTGTCTTCATTGCAGCGCAAGTGTTTCCTTTACCCCGGGGGGTAGGTTCGTTCGCACTCCACAGACCCCTACAGACATGTAAGGCAGCCCCCAACCCCCCGCCCATCCCTTTCCCTCCAACTCCTCTGACACATCCCGCTTCTTTCCAACTCTTTCTCTCCCCTCCTTTCTCCGCAGTGGATGAGAGACGCCAGCTGGAGGAAACAGAGAGAAATGGGCCCAATTACAGCATTGGGAACTGAAAGTTGGCTAATTAACTCTAATTCGCTAACAAACTGCTTTTTCACCAAGAATCATCTCTCGCCGTCACATGGCGTACACATGCATAAGAACCCGCGTTTGCGCTGCCAAGAAAACGGAGCGAGCAAAGACACCCCTCCATGTCTACAGGTACACACAAAAGATGTGAAAAAAAGAAGAAGACATATCTCCCCCCAAAACCAATCCACTCACACATACTCACACACATTATGCTCCCATGCCCACACCAAAAGCACACAAGACCCACTTGCTCAGCTGTATTTACTGCGAGGGCAATATGTTGATTACGTTAGCGAGGCTGATTATTGCACAGTGACAGTAAAGGAAACAAATGTCTTTCATAGGCAGGCATCTATCTCCACGAGAGAGCTTCTAGCTATAGACTCGAGCTGCAAATGACTGCGCCGTATCCAGCTATGACAGGCAAAAAGGGGAAGAAAACGAGAGCAGGAACAGGAAGGAGGAGGGGAACGAACAAATAGAAGAGAGTGATTACACAAATGAGGTGCAGGGAGGACAAAGACAAAAAAGAAGTTAGCAGAAGCCCAGATGGGGAGGAGGAAACATACGCAGAAAAGGATGCAAGGAACAGAAAAACTGACGGGGGTGAGGGGATGAAAGAGGGTGGAGGTGTGCAATGGTTCTGTGGATTTTGTGCTGAAACTTCTCAAGTAGTATTATCCCCATAGTGTAATTTTAAAAAATTGTTGTCAAGAGGAAAGATGGGGTATCTGGGGTAAAGCCCATACACAGAGCTCTTTCAAATGTGTACAGGCTGATGAAATTGAGGTGAAGACAATTTATACAAAAATTAATAGTTAACGGAATTGTGTTAGAGCAAGTGTCCCACATTTAAAAATTCTCCCATGTGGGACAAATCTGTGCAAACACCCTCTAATGCACATTTAGCATATTTATGCGCATAAATGGGCTAAATACGCAAAATTAAATAAATATGCTTAATTAGGCATGAAGCAAGACATTTTTAATAATGCATCAATCATCGATCAGAGTTCTGTGACTGATTATTGAACTCTGTTTTTTTTGCATGCATTTTCCCTACTGATTTTAAAACATAAAGACAAAATGATTATGGAATTGACATTTTGTATTTGTTATTAGTGATTAACACAAATGGCATAGTTGGCATTGCTCAGTGTGAACTGTAGTTTTTGTATGAATTCCCTAGGGAATAATTATACTTACCTCAACTCTAAGATTTAAAAAAGGCTGCCAACTTTTCCAGACCCTACATGTTTCATAAGTGACAAAATGTTGAAGCTCAAAAGCATAAAACAAATAAACTTTTCTTTAAAAATTCAGCCTTCCTGTTCTGTTCTGAAGTTGACTCCAGGTGCATGCTTGCTCTTTCAGTAAATCGACCAAAGGAAACATCCCCAAGGCTTTTACAAGTCAGCGTTTTGAGACAGAGGGCTTCTTTTTACACCCAAAAAAGCAACAAAAGCTGCAAACATGCCAAATGACAAAGTGGCAAGAGACCTTCATGGTCTCCATTTCTGATGTAGCAACCTCAATAAAAAGCTGGCATAGCTCCGTTAAAAATACAATTACCTTGTAAACATATTTTGAGCTTCCTCCGACTTTTGTTTTAAACACTTCACTGATGCTGAAAGTATCTAAATTTAAGGCTTTTTGCAGAAGAAACAACTTCCCCACCAAAGAGTCTGTTTGCGAAACATGAACTTCAGACTAAACTTGATGAAATCATAAAAGATGCTGGACTTGACTAAGATTTTTACACCAGTTACTTGGGATTTCATGTTGATCTGACCCCTTTGACTTGAAGACTGACTTGATATCTGACAGCAAACAGAACATGTTTTACAAAGAAAAAAGGACCAGAGGTGCAATGATGGAGCCGTGTCAGGTGTGCAATCCAGCCTAGTGCGTGCCCCTTGCCATTTGCCAATATTTGCCTTCTTTCCTTCTCCGATTGTGATAAAGAAGTCCGTCATCCAAAGCTATCAAGGAGGTCTGCGCAAAGATGAAAAAAAGAAAAGCATCCCACGGCATCACCCAAACAACAAGCGTACTATAATATTCAGCCACCTTCAGTAGCAAGTCTCTGACAGATAATTAACTACAAGCCTGGACAAAGTGACATAAGTGCTGCCAGCAGCTGTATCAACATTATATATGGAATGGCAAAGCTGCCATAAGTGTGTGGCCATTGCATTGGTTGAGGAAGATGCTCTAAAATAGAGCGCAACCCTGATGTCTGCACTGAGGCCATAATGGAGGTATGTTTCTTAAAAAAGAATAAAACAAAGAAGACGAAAATATATTTAAATATCTTCTGTTCTTTTTCTTTATTATTTAATTTTGATTGCACTATTATGATGGATAAAACATTTTCCTTTTGATATTCAAACATATACTTAGAAATAAATGTTTAGGATTTCGACTTGACTCAAGACTGCCATGCTGTAAACTATACTTGGAGCTTTCATGTCTTTACTTGGGATTTGACTTGAGACCTGGCTGGAGAGAGTCGAGACTTGCTTATGCCTTACAATAAAATGATTTGTCCCACCTCTGCTGTTTACTGTTTGGAACATGACAATTTGTTATGTTTATTACAGTCATTCCGCCATCATTTAGGTCTAAAATTGGAAATTTCTTCAATGCATTGTATAATCATTTGGTAAAATGATTCTCTGCAAAAATCCTTTACATTCCTTTGAACACTGTAACTCTTAAATGACATAAATGTTGCACGTACACATGCATTTAGAAATGTTACTCCTCAGTTTATATCTTTCTCTGGAATTCTTCTGTTTGCTTGACTTACTTCTTTCTCCATCTTTTACCAACTTTCACTCTGTTGTCCTCCACCAAATCTCCGCTCCCCGTCTTCCTCTCTAACTCTTCCTTTTCCTATTGATTTTCCTGCAATGAGATTGATGGTTAGCCCTCTTCCCCTCTCTCTCTCTCGATCTGTTCCTCTGATCCACCTCCTTTCCACTTGCTTCATCTCTGCCCCACTCTCACACCTCATTAGCACTGGTAATACCCTGAGTAGCTGAGGACGCCGTTCACTGTATAGGCGCTTGAGCGTTTCAGTGATGACCACACAATCTGGAAGGGAATGTGTCTGGGAAAGGGGGAGATGAGTTTCCCCATCTGATCCCATTTCTCCGTCTGGGCTCCGCTCTCCTTTTGCACAGGAAAAAAAAATCCGATGGAAATGCAATCACAATCAGTTAGGCCCCAGACGAGGATGGACACACACATACACGTTCACATAGACATGCACATGCAACATACACTCACGCTCACTACCGCTAGGGAGCCATGCAGAAAATTGTTTTGGACATGGCAATGAGGAAAGGGGGCTCAGGATGTGGTGAATTGTGGTGGGGACTTTTTAATTTACATTTTTAATGTAAAATATCATTCATAGAGGGAAAGTTAGGCATCTCATTATATTACTTTTTTATTACACACAAGACACATCAGTCTCATGGTACTGTGTCCTGGCAAATATGCACACTCACACATACATAAAAACATGCGAGAACAACCTGCGTAGCCCCCCCCCAGCCATAATCAGCAAGTTAAAAATTGGGCTGCTCCTCAGACCCCATAAATCAGGAATAATATACTCTGCATTCCAGATATCATCACTCACAGATAATCTGTGTCTTTGGGTGCCCACCTTCCACCAGCAGCCATGCAGGAGGGGTCCCTGTGGAAAACTAATGCTAAGAAAAATAACCATTTTTTCATTTGCGTTGGTGAAAATGCAGTGGCTGTAAGCATGTGGAAAACCTAGCTTGAACATCATTTTGCGTAACTTACGAGTAGATAAAGAGAGGTGAACAGATCTGAATGGATGGGGTAAGGATGCGGGCATTCGAAAATAATTTAATGTAAACTTTGTCTTGTAGATATAAGGTTGAATTTTCTGTCCTTGTAATAAACTTAATAAGACAAGAAGTATGTCCAACTGGGCAAAGCTTCCTAAAAAATGGCCAACATTGTCTTTTTGTTTCATAGCCACACTTCTAAGCCCCTTTCAAACTCTGAGCAACAAGCTTTTTCTGTCTTTTTTCAATAGGGAAAGTACACTAATGTTTATTTTAAAACTATAACATTAAAATAATGAAAAACATTGCAAAGCTGAAAAACAAGCTTTGGTGGTGAATAATGATTATGCTGGATTCTGTTAAGTTCAGATTTCTTCCTAAAATATAAAACATGAATGTAGCTGTTCATCTCTAAAAGCTTAAGGTCAGGCTTAAGGCTACTGAGCTGTCACTGCTGAGCCCTTGAACAAGGCTCTTAGCCCCCGTCAGGTCCTTGTGCACTGTAACTCTACTGGTCTTGAACCCATTTACGTAATAAGCAGAAAGAAGGACATTTAAAAAAAATAGCCATCTTACACACCAGGCATGTAAACTGTATGCATCTGATTGTTGTATGGCAAAGCTATGTTGGCTTGTAGGGCTGGGCGGTATAACGAAAATCTACTGTCACCAAAATTTATGACTGTGTCGGTATACTTGGTATTTTGAAAAAAATAAAGAAAATATGTGTTTTGTTTTAGTGGTACTCTTGCCCCTTTAAGAATGAGCCTTCCCTTAAATCACGTGACGACGTACATGTGACTGATTGGCGTGTCATGTGAATTCCAGAAGGGAACAGAGCTTCCAGCTCAGCAACTGTGTTGCTTTTTTTAGCTAGTGCTTAGACTCCTCCAGCGACAGTTTTTCAAAGAAAACGACTAGCAACAAATGTAGTCACTTTTTATGGTGTTAGTAGATACTACTTTGAGACTCTAATGTGGAAATCAACCCCTCTAAGTCCAGATTGTTGTTTCATCGCTGGCTGATATTACCTGAGCTCAATGTAAATGCTAAATATTTTCTGTATGAAATAAACTACTGCACACTAAAATCACAGTTTTTGCTCACAGACAGTCTCTTCCTCATCTGGTCTGTGTGGTCATTTGTCTGAGTCTATATTGGACTCAAGAAATACAAAAAGGAGTGAGGATCAAACCCTGAATTAAAAGACTGTTTGAAGGCTTTTACAACCCATCTCATTTCCAAGCATATTATGTAAATATGTAAATTAGGCCACTACCTTGAATGGGGGTTGGGGGTTGTCATCGTTATCGACCACTTACCCCTATCGAGGTAAACTGCTTAATATACGATGGTACTGATTTTTCGTCATATCTCCCAGCCCTCCTGTTTTGTGTGGAAAATTAAGCCATTATGGGTATGTTTAACTTTATTTAGCTTGTGAAAGAAACATAGTTTTAAGCATTATCACTTGTTAGTAGGGAAAACACAGCGACAGAGAAGAGGTGCAGTTATGGCATTAGGATAGTGAAACAGATAAGGATACTGGTTTAGTTGGGGTCCAGCTTGGGTGTGAGGATAATAAATGCCTCCTGGACCTGATTTCCTACACTAGAGTGGGTTAGTGGAAAATAATGGGATCCACTGTGAGATCCGGGGTGTGTCCTAAATAAGTATAAAATAGAGCTGTGTAACTGATTTTGTAAGACAGAGAGCAGAATGCTGAAATGCTTGATCTGTCTCATTGCATGCAAGAATAAACTGTCTCAACCATCCTTGTTTAAAGTCAGCTGTTCTTACAGCTGCCTCTTCACCTTGCAAATGTGTCTCAGTTGACTCTACTCCCATTTTGTCACACTGTAACCACCAGGTTCAATGACCTCGATGACAGACCAACACAAAGACAACACAACACCTCAGACGTTTGTTGGAGAACGTTGGTGAACAAATGGTGTCAAAACTATGTACTACTTTACGTCAGGCTTTCAGTATTAATAAAATATGTTGTGGTTGTAAAGTGACAAAATGTAGAAAAAAAACCTTCAAGGGCATCATATATCTCAGACTATTGTGCGATCATTACGTTTTCAGTATAATCATTAAGCTAAAAAAAAGGAAGATGTTTAGACAGTCTTGCTGCATATTTTTGAACTCTGGCCTGCTCAGCTGAATGAAGCACTTAATGTCTGCAGTAATTACCCACATATGGGGTCAAAACCAGTGTTGCAATGCCAAAAATTAGACTATATGGCCTTTAGTGCCCCGTAGATGTCCCCATGGCAACTTAAGTCAAAAGCAATCATTGCCAAGCCATCAGCCTAACATCCAGGCCACCGTCTTTATAAGACACCTGAAGCAAAGCTAGAGGAGATGCCTCTTTTGGCATGCATCCATTTTCTATGCTTTTGTGAAGTTCGGAAAAAAAAGAAAACACTTTAGAGCTTAAGATTTCTATCTGTAATTTGAGGCCATCAGTGTGACATTCATTCCGCACCATGACAATGATGACAGTCAAAATAAACTAAGTTTGGCAACTAGACGATCAAATACTTCTGCAACAGATGGTATGGACCCAACAGGGCCCTGATCTCAAAACACTGGAGTTGATTTAGGATAACACGAGGAGATGAAAAGCAAGGCGATGCAGTAATTCTGAGCAGAATTGTGTCAAAATCTCCAAGATGTTTGGGACAAAGTGCATAGTAAGAACACTGGTGCACAAATGTAGCTGGTAAAAGCTGGTGCTCATTATCTTAAACACAAGCTGGCAAAAATCTCCTTTTTTACCCCCTATATGTGTATTTAAAACTTCACCCCTGACGTGCGGTAATCTGCATTCAGCACCTGCGCTCTTAGCATGTTGAGTAGCTATTTATCAAGCTGCGGGATTCAGGTCTGCACCCCCCTCCTGCCTGGCCGATAATCAGGCGGCAAAGACCTCCTTGTCAAAAAAAGTGTAGTTTCGCAAAGTAATGCAAACACACAGCTGGAAAGTGAACCCAGCACTGCCCCTTCTCTCCTTCCTCCTTCTTTTCCTTCTCCTTTCATGCTGTTTTTTGTCCTCCACAAGTCTCCTGCAGTTCTTAAAGGCTGAGACAGCGCTGTGGGAGTCTGATCAGTACTGAGTCCAAATGCGTGCAACCAGACGGACACACACGCGCTAAGTTCCCTTTGTGCTGCTAAACTATATATATTCATATAAATGCACCTTTGGAAGTTAGACTGTCAAAATGAAATTGCTGGCTGCATTACAAGCCTTTGAAGGTATTGAAAACTAATTTTTACAATCACCCCATATGCAGGTGGGAAGATGTGTCTGCTACCATGCGTGTATGTCCCCAATGATTTCACCAGATGAGGTTGAGCAATGTCTGTTCTCTCATACAGCATTGCGCTTTATTATTATTGTCTTGCATACAGTTTGTTGCTGAAGCCGTCGTTGTTCCTCACCCCCCCGTTATGCACCACAACGTCGTCTCGATAATCCTTACATCTTTCTTTTTCTTTCAAACTATAAGCAAAGTCATTTCTCTCTGAAAGCTTCCTCACCGGAGGAGGGAAAAGGGGGTGGGGGCAAACTTTCAAAGCAGCCCAAACATTGACTCACACACAAACACACACATATTCCTCTTTGAAAAGAAACACTCCCGCGGAGGGACATCAAGAGGCTCTGAACAGACATAATGGCTTTCTGATAATTATTCATAAAGGTGACTTTCGTGTGAGTGCCGCTAAGAGACGGCGCACAGCAGCATGGAGCGAGCCCAGAGTCAGACGGCCAGACTGGAAAAGACACACACGTGCAAATACAGAGCATTCACACCATTTGAATGGTTCAATAATTTTCAAAATTTCTGCATTGTTTTTCCTTTTTCTTTTTTTTTTGTTGGGGAGGGGGTGGGGGGTTGTTTTGACAGGCAAACAGAATTATAACATAAATGTGAATGACACAAAAATGATCTATAGGAACGAAATCTAAAAAGTGAGATATATTGATGCACCACCTCTTTGATCAATATTCACCGGAGCCACGTACAACATATCTGTCATTTATCTAACAACTTTGCACATCTAAAGACAAATATTTGTGCCCATTTTAGCATAACAGTATCAATATGCTTCAGTCTTAACCATGATCTTGCAGCTCTGATTGCAGTTTTAGTGTCATTGTCCAACTGAGGGGTTTTCATCTGTTTTTTTCAGCAATTACTTCCTTTTCTCACTGTTAAAAAAACCAAACAGTTTGAGCACCAGCGAATTGAACTGCTCGAGCACTGGTTCTCTGCAGCTCCTCCAGGGTTTTCATGGGTCTCTCGGCTAGTCAATACTCAAGTTGGCCAACATGTCGGCTGTAGTTATCCTATGTTTAATATTCACTAATTATGAAACCTCTGAGGACAAGCGGTTGCATTTTATTTTATTTAGGGTTTTCAGTATGAAAGGGGCTGAATGGAGTTGGATGCCATTACTTTTATATTTTTATTTGGTCATATATTTGACTACTTTCCTTTCACTTTAGATATATTCACTGATCCGGGTTGGTCTGACACATAAAATCCCAATGAAATACATCAAAGTTTGTGGTTGTAATGTGGCTAAATGTTGACAAGTTCAAGGGAGGTGAATGTTTTTGCAAGGCACTGTACGATGTCACACTACTGAATGAATCACACATGCATCCAGACTCCATGACTCTGCCTCATCATGACATTTCAATTAGCTGCCGAGGACAGTCTGGTCTCTCACTGATGGTCATACCCTCCATCTGCGGTTTGTGCAGTCAAACAGGCAGGGGGATGGATGGACAGAATGACGGACAAGCCGATGGCCCTCCGTGCTGATTAATTCACAGAGCTGGGGACAGCGGGAGGATGTCAGTGCTCTGATGGAAATAATCAAAAGAGGCAGTGAGCTGTACTTTTCCCAGAACTGCAATATGCTTGACAGAGAAGCATATGGTTATATTCTATTTCGGTTTCTGTTTGCATTGCATCTCTAGCGCCTCACTGATATAAGTCTCGGCCCTCTCTTTGAAAACAATTTTCTAACTTATCTTCTCTGCACATTCTGTTCTAACCGGCTTTGGCCACTTGTTTATGGCTACTGCTGGGATAATATCAGCATCCATATTGCAGCACAGCCATTCACAACAACAACCATCCCTAGAGGAGCTGGGGAAGAGCCCCTTCATGATCTCTCCCATGAGAACCATCTTCCTCCCACCCATCCCCTGCTAGTCACCTCTTCCCAGTACTTCTCCAATATATTGTTTCCAGGGAGAAGCTTTATCGTTCCCGTACGGAAGGTGTTAATGAATGACTGCGATGGAAAACGAAGAGATCGATGAAAATTGGCAAGGACAAACTAGACTTTTCCCTCCGTCCATCTATTCATCCTCTCTTCTGTCCGGACCTCTCCTCATCTGTTTCCCATTTTCCCTCCATCTCCTTCCCTCCATCACCCTCTCTTTGGTGCAGGATAGTAATCCCATTAGGATCAATATTCCAGGCGAGTGAGCATCCTTTCACTGCAGCAATTACAAACCTTTAGAGACATAAAGGAGAGCATTTCTTCACAGCTTAGACCATCAATCAACTATTTAGCTTCAGAGGGGAAGGGTGTTGTTTCTGTGTGAGTCGGTAGTAGTGAGTTGGGGTGTGTAACTCGGACGTGTTGCCGGATCGAGCAGCATTGTTCCGTCTGAAATGACTGTTGGGATTTTCGTCTTATATATCCTATTATGGGTGTATGAATACATGAGAGAGCTTCTTAATGCACACTTCCCATCTGACGGCGCAACAAGCTCCCATCATATCCTATGTGAATGCAGCCTGTATTAGCTTTGTGCACAGTGGGATTTCACAGACTGGCTAAGCTTTGGTGTTTAGCAAGGGGTTAATATTTCATGCCTTCACATTATTGCTACTAGAGAAAACTGTCTTTCCTCTTCTTCCAGCTGGCTTCTTCTGCAGCAACATTCCTCTCCCATGCTACCAGGTCAAAAATGGAGTATATGCTTATTTAACAGTCTTTGAACAAGATTTCGTGACACTTGTGATTGTACTCTTCATAAAAAAGAGGTTTCTTGCTAACATAAGTACCCCCTATCTCTCTGTCCCCCTCTGAATATGCCCCCTCCTCCCTTTTCCTCCATCTCTAATGAGGTGGCATGACTGACAGCAATGGCGAGGGCATATCACTTCTCATCTTGTCAGCTCTGCGGCCACTTGTGCCCCTCAATGTCACAGGGCTGCTCTTTGCCTCCAGGGCCCCCCCGCCTTCCATCTATCTGCTCTAAAAGCCCCCACCCCATCTGGCACGTTTTGCCCCGAGTCAGATGTTGCCTCGGCTCAGCTCGGCCACATCTGGAAGCGTCCTCAGTGGCAAGGCAAGTGCACAATGGCGATGATGAGTGCAGTGAAATGGAAAACTGCAATTCATTTAAAAGGCTTCATATACATTTTCTGCAGTAGAAAGTTAATCTGTGTCTGGTTTAAAATTTGTTGGAGGGCGTTACAATTTAATCAGCTCTTTAGCGGAGCAGAAAATAAATATATTGAAAAAAGCCTCCATACCGTAGTGTTAGTGTAGCAGTTTTAGTAAAGCACTACAAAACAAAGAAAAATGTTCTTGCCCACAAAAACTCTCAAGAAATGACAAATCCAAGTGGTTCGCTATTTTTATCAACAGTTCAGAGCTCCATCATAGCCTGTGGCTGCCAGTGTCAAAATGATCGTTCTAATTCTTTCCCATGAAAAAAATTCAATTAGACTATCATTAGACCGGGCTGATGATGAGGTTCTGTTTATCGTTAACTGCACATTATTCGATTCTTCATTTAACAAGCAGCGGCTCATTTACTGATGATCCATTTACACAAATGCTTTTCTGAAAAGTTTCTTTTGAGTGAAAATGCATGGGGTGGGTGGGGGCTTTGACACCACACAGATTAATGCAACATTGTAAGCATGGGTGGTTACCAGTTTCATGGTATAAGAAGTTTTGCTTAACACATCATACAGTTCCTATATAGTTGCTTCTAGAGTGTCTTTAGTTTTCTCTCCTAAACTCATTGTTTGTGTACAAGACACACATTTGGACAGCTATTGCAACTATAAGATAATGCTTTAAATCTAGAGTTTATTTAGTTATTTATTTGTATGTATTTATTAATTTTCCCATGTCCTGTCTGTGCATTTTAGGCATACCATATAAAGAAGATGGTTGCCTGCATGTGCCCGGGCTTTTTGGTCTGCAAAACGGATATCTGGGGATGGCATTCTAATTGCATGATTAACTAAAATTAGGGTTCTCCGTGGCATAAAAGTAAGTAGGTTGCATAAAGAAATATGAACCCGTGTTGGAATCCTTTAGTTTTATGGATTATGTATGTTAATCTGCATGTGTGAAGTGGAGGCAGTTTGAATTATGTAGAAGCTATAATGTTGAGAGGTGAATAAACCTCATTACACCCAAGAAGAGCATGGGGTAGGTAGCTTCGGCTCCCTCCAGCAAACAGAGAGGAATCGTATCATCCAACCCTGTCAGACGGCCTCCAGGGGCAACAAAAAGTAGAGTTAGTCATAAGTGTGTTAAGAGTTCTCGTGATATTCAAAAGCTAGGGGTGTCCCTGACTAAGGATTGACACATTCGAATCAGAACTGTTGAATTTTTCTAGAGTCGACTGATGGTTGAATGATCTATGTGTGCAGCTAGCGTGAGGGATGGTTGTATGCCGCAAAGACTTATGGGTAATGTGTTCATGTTAATTCTAGAAGTTCTCTGTTTGGCATTATAGTTTGTGCTCCAAATGTTGCTCTGTTTTTTAGTTATCCTTTGTGTGAGGGTTAGTAAAAGTGAAAGTTGCAGCCCTCAAGTGATGTTATTGTTGTCATGTTCTGTTTTGGTCTGAGGCTCCACCCTCAAGCTATCTACAAATCACGGAGTCAGTAGAGTTTCCTCGTCCGGGTTGCCAGCTCCGCTCTGTTTACCACAGCTGAAGCTCCAAACGTTATGGACAAAACATGTATAACGTTACGAAACCTAAGAGACCTCGTTATCAATCAGAAATACGTCGTGACAAAGTCGAAAATAAAACAAGGATTTGTATAGGAGATGCCTTTGAAGGATGGAGACGGCTGAAAATGGAGAAGAATTTGAATACAGACGTCAACGTCGCCAATTTTCTCTTGGACAGGTAAGATTCACCTATGTTTGGCTAACTTACTTGTACTTAATGTAAATTGACATTTCAAATATTCATGACAGTCCAACAAAGTTACGCATGTTCGTGGAAAGTAACGTTACGTTAGCGCATATGGAGGAGATTGGTCATCAAATTGAAAAGGTAAGGAATTGTTTGGGAGATAAAAACAATGAGTCAACATTGCTAACATTAGCATCAGGGCCCGTTTCTTTGTCATTATGCTGAACTGTTGAGGAAAACAACAGCACGTCAATTCTGGCAATGTGAAACGTAATGGAGACGTATTGAGTAGCCTATACCTCGGTACAAATAATTCCTCATTCGTTCTTCGTGTATATTGTGGACTACACATGCTGTAAGTTAACCTGTATGACCATTGCTAATGTTATTTAGTTAGGATCAGCCGTTCCTGCTGGATCCCGCAGCAGCTGCCAACCTCAAGTCAGGAAGGGATACACAGTTATACAGTATTTTGAATGTGAATGCAGTACAGCTTTTGGCCACAATCCTACATACGTTTCCTTTAAACTCTTTGTACTTATAGATTAGTTATTATAAGTTTATTATATTCACAGGTTGTTTAAACCTTATTCAACCATATATTACAGATACTTTTGTGTGTAATTAGACATTAAGCATCCCTATACTACCAAAAGGGAATAATGCTTGTTTGAAATGCGTAGACTCAACCTTAAGATTGGTGGTCGAATCAGGGTCTGCCTATCGAGGCATCAAATCTATGACTATTCGGTGTCACCCCTATAAAAAGCCACGTTTTGCGCTATGCAGTTTCTTCCAATGTGTGAATTCTTCTAGGGCACTGGGTATGACGTAAAATCATTAACCCTGGATATGAAGGTTAGGTTAGGTTAGGTATTTTTATTCGTACCCGTAGGTAAATTTGTCTTGCAATTCTGAGAACTAGTCAACATTAAAACATATTATACAAAGATAAAACACAAAGTACATGTTTAAATATAAAACTTGTAAGTGCTCCAGATACTAATAGGATGTACCTAAGATAGGTAACAAGAATTTAAGTCACTGGACAATAACAGAAGATGAGGTCTTTAAGCTTAAAAGCCTGTTTCAGTGAAAAACTGGAACTTATTTAGTCCGCACTGAACTGAGAGTCTTTAAAACACAATTTAAGTTTAAAGGAATCTCTTTTCTGCAGCAATAATCTCCTGGGTAGTTACCTCGGCCTGGAGTCTTTCTGATTGGAGTTTGCAGGTTCTTCTGAGCAAGTGTGGGTTTTCTTCCTGGGTACTCTGGCTTCCTCCAGAGTCTAAAAACATAAGCCTTAGGTGATTGTTTTTTCTAAATAACCCTAAGGCATAATTTACATGTACATCGTATATTGTCCTGCGTATCTCTGTGTTGGCATGTGATGAACTGGGTGGAGATAAGCAAAACATTTGACTAAATAACCCCAAAATTGGGATTGTTTTAGCTTTCACCAAAATATTTTTAAATCTCAGATTTTTTGTTCCTCTGCACCTAATATCATCTATTTTCATACCGTGCGATGTGTCTGTTAACCGGCAGACTGAGGGCTTGTTTCCTAAATGTATCTTGACTAATAACTGATCTGATATTAGGTTCATTGAGTTTATATTATTTTGGAAGCAAAATTGTTGCTTTTCTGTTTAAACTAAATTCAGTCAGAGCACGTAATCCTCTTTTGTTTTTTATTTTTGTGAAAATATAGCGTAACAATTGTATTTTTCACTGACGGTCATCATGTTATACCAGTTCATGGCTTGTATTTTTGTTCTGTTCTAGGTTGGATGCCTTTAAATATATTTACATGGACGCACACGAAAAACCAAAAAGGGTAAATACTTTCTACAGAGTCCAGAAATGGGAGCTGGGACCCCAAGCATGCATGAATGTATGTACGAAAAAGCCTCAAAGCAGCAGAAGGGGCTTGATAGCACTTGTGGTGGTGGATTAACTGTTACATCCATAGCAGAAAGATTCAGCAGCATAGAAGATGGCTGAGCCTAAACCCGAGCCCTCTCATTGTAAGGGATTTCTATTTTTTTTAAACCAACAATACAATGGGGAACAGATTGACTCCTATATGGCCAGCACTATCTGTTCTTGTTTTTCTTCATTCTGTTTGTATAAATCTCTGAATTCAGCATTCCAAGAATGGAACGGTGAATAAAAACTCATGGAACCAAATTTGTCTTTGCACTTTTCTCCTCTCCCTCTCTCGTGCTAATGCATTATTTAATTTGGATATCTATCATATATGTACATTTTTCCTTTTTCCACACTAACTCAAACGCATTGTCACCAGCTGTTCCTTCTGAAAAGGCTGCAGATGGAGAATCATAGGGACCTATGGACATATGTAATGTATTTCCTTGAAATCAAACTGAATATATTTGTCTTTCCTCACAGATTGTATCCTATGGGACGTTTGTTTACTCAGGAACATAAGGGAGATGACCAAATCAAACTTGCTTCATTGAGGGGGAATTGCATCTCCTTTGAAAAGCATTGTGTGTGAAGACATATTCATACCATCACAACCTCATTCAATGCCCAACTCATTCTCCTGTCCTCCAAAAGCCAAATACTATGTTAACAAACATAATCTAAACTTAGGTCATTGAAGAAAGCAGGGGGTAGTAAGGACAACGGAAATGATCACAGTTGGGTGCAATAGTACACAGATGACATTCTTGATTTTCTCCAGACAATGTAGCGATTGAATAAACAGTGTGATAGCTTTTATTGAGAGCAATTCACAGCTTTAAATCTGTTTACAGAGCCAGCTGACAATAATTGTTATTTGGACTCCTTGAAAAAAAAAGGATAGATAACACTTCTTAGAAAGCAAACAATAGCATTAGAATTTGTTTATTCTTTGCACATTATCCTAATTATAATGTCAAGAGAATCTAGCCTGCAAATCAACAATTATTTTCTTTTTGACAACGGGCTTACAAGATGCACTGTGAGAAAAATAAACACACAGAATTTTAAAAGAACCTAATGCCGCATTCAGTGCTAGGTTCTTGTTTTCCTGCTCTTTAATGCACTTAAAGTTTACTAGCGAACAGATTAGTGCTGACGGTCCTGCAGTCTTTGTGGGACCTTGCATCATTGTCATACAGCAGGTGGCCTGAGTGAGGAAAAGGACTGGAAAGGTCCATGAATGAAAACATGGGAAGGAAGATGAAATGGACAAGAGGATTTCAGAGGGGGGTGGAGTGGATGGGCTCAAAGGTGGCTCGGAAAGTAGAAGTCCCTGTGATTATGTTCAGAATATTGGTGAGGGAGGCAAGAAGATGAGGAGGCGAAGAGATTATAGATGTAAAAGGAAGAACGGAAAGGAAGAATGCTGACTAAACTTAAATAAGGGGCTGAAGGAAAAAAAAACCCATGGGTGTGTAAGTCTATTCTTGAATTGCACATCTGGGGAAAGAGAAGCTTGACAGGAGGAGTGGCAGATAAGAAATACCAATATTGATCAGTTGCAGAAAGATGTAGGGGGTCAAAAAAGCTCCTTCCCTCTACTTACCTTAAATTTATCTACTTGCCAACACATCCTTAGCCTCCAAGCAACGGCTTTGGACAAGGCGACAGATAGAATGGCAGCAATACATGATTATGATGTGCGGTTAAGGTAAGCGCCCGATGGTTGCGGAGTGTTATTATGTGAAAGTATTAGACAGTTTAGGAAGTGGGTTTCCTACCGATTGACAGCCCAATTAAATGACTGTGGGTGTGTTAAGAGCAACTGCACACCTCTCAGAGAAGAGACAAACACTACCAGCTTAGTGAGACACTTGAATGTCGAAGTGCTTTAATGCACAAAAAGTAAGAATCCAATTGTGCTGCAATGTCCTTTGCATTGTCTCATCTTTCTTTTTCCAATTTGTCATATATGAAAGCCGAGAGTGGGCGTACAGGGAGTCTAGAATCAGAGAGGATGACTTGATCCTCTCGATAGAGTTGGATTTCAGCATCATAGTCCTTTAAAAAAGTATTCATCTTAAATTAACCCCATATTCTGTCAACAATCATACAGTTTTGCTAGAAAAATGCATTTTTTTACACAGACAAAAGAACAGAAGAATGAGGCATGCATTTACACCCAGTCACCACACAGTAGATATAAGTCTTGCCACAAGCTCTTGATTGATTCATTTTATTTTTCTGTCAGTAACATCATTTGCAAAATCAGTGTAAATAAACAGAGATTATATGTAAAAGAAATTTCATGAATTAGCAGAGGTAGAAACGCTAATTTACAACACCTGTACTTTGACTTGATCATTCTGAGACATTAATAGGTTTTTATTAATTCCATTTGAGCTGGGGGTATATGTTTAGGCCTTTATGGCTTTATTTTTACCGCTCTTCCATACAGGCAATATTTGTAGAGTCTATGGCTAGTTAATTATGCTATAGAGACTATCCCACCTGAAGTGTGGAACTCTGCAGCTCCTCCAGAATTACAACGGGTCTCTTTGCTGCCTTTTTAAATAGTGCTCTCTATGTACAGCTGTCAGTGTAGGTAGATGCCCATGTATTGCGTGGTTTGTAGTTGTGCCACACTTTTTACATTTTCAGATGGTGATAATTAAACAAATATATTAAAGTTTGTCTATTTTCTATATGCATCCCATAGTCTTCAAAAGCCTGCTTGTGCTGAGGTCTCACCTTGATGACCTGCCTTGACAGCGATCAGAGGAGCAGGAATACACAGGAAGCCTATAGGCAGACCAAACAATTCAAATGCCACACAGGTGATTGATTACTTGACCTGACCTGGACTCCTGCGTCAATGATATGGACCATGAAAGCACATGAAAGGGAGGATGTTAGAGGGTGTGATGGGCTTCGATAATACTGCTAGAAAGGGCCATTTATATCAAATGCTTGACACTTGCTCAATAATTGATGAGCTTGTTTGATATTTAGAAGGGATGGACAGAGCAGGAGAGAGAATGAATGACACAAGAGTTACCGTCTTTGTCAGCATGGCCCTAACACATCTTCATTTCTCTTACGCATCCATTGCCTTACAATTTATCTTAATTTCTAATCAATTGATGGAGATCTTTTTCTTTCTAGAACTCTAATTTGTGTACCCAAACAGTGTCTGGCTCTATTTACAGAAGCAGCCAGCTCATCCATTTCCACTAAGCTTTGGTATGTAATAGATAATTCTACCTTCTTTAGCTTCAGTCATGTTCATGCTGTAGGGGTTAAACGGTTCTCCCACCACAGCTATAGATATCAGATGGGCATAAGCACCATGATGTCACCCAGTTAACAATAAGCTATCATTATTTGGGGGTTTTGTGACCACAAGGTACTTGAAAGTAATGGGTCTGTGGATAAACCAAAGATTGGTGTGTTTTAAACTTGTCTGTTAATTTAATTTAAAAGATATGATAATATAGGCCCAATTAACTAGAAGCCTAGAGAGAGTAACTAGAGAGTTTAGACAAGCTTTTTTATTGAAGGAAGGTTTAAGTTTTAACCCGTTTTAGAGGGTACAACCACAAACTTAAATATAATAGGACTACATGTAGCAGAACAAATCAAAGTGGTTCAAAATTCTGAACTAGAAGCGAAAGGAATACACATTTTTTATTTTATATATGTATTCGGGAGCAAGAAAAAATTTATTTCAAAAAGCTGCGTTTCCTCATGAGACCGCAGTGCATGTGCCATGGATGAGAAGTGAGTGACATTTTTACAGTCAGGGATGGGACAGCTGCTGCTCCAGACAGCAACAGAAGAACTTGGATGAGTGAAGAAACGACTTAGCTGCACCACTATTTTTTATTGAATAGATTTGTGTACCTTAACTTAATTCATTTTCTTTTTACTCAGCATTAGTATTAACGCTGTAGTTCTGTTAGGTCGATAATTTAGACAATAAGCTGTTGACAGAGTTAATGTTTGGTTAAAAAGGTTAAAACAAGCCTTGTGTATTTGTGTCAAACTGTGTGGGCTTGTGGGAGTTGTTTTGGTAAGTTTAAATCACTCTGTCTTTTGCCGACAGCAGAGGCTGAGATATCAAACATCTATAAACATCTGATGCATAATCACGTGCACCTAAGGCATCCTCTCCTGGTACTGTCTGCCCCGTTCACAAGCATCAATGCCTCCACAAGCACTAAATCATCATTAGAACCATGTCCTGCCCCTGTTGGATGAAGTAATGAACTGTGTTCATTGTTCTTTCCAATGACATTTCTTGTTACATGTTCATTGCTGGATAAAAAACCCCACATCAACAAATATTGCATATCCATAATTATTACAATGGATATTTAAAGGCCCAGTGTGTAAAAAATGTGCCTTTTTATAAATTTTTAATTAATTAATTAATAGATGAGAGGTGAAGAGAAGAAACAAGCAACGAGCAGAGGACTGTGGATCATGGTTTTCAATTTCAATGGAGGACCATCCGTACTCTTTGCCCCGTGAGAAGGAGGAAACCATACCACAGAAAAGAAGAAGAAATAACCGGGAGACAACAAGAATCTACATCGGTGGAGCGCTTACCAGATGGTGACTATTCATGAGGGACACAAACTTGAAGATGGACGCGGAGGTTGCAGGCTTTCTGCTGGACAGGTAAGTTAATTACATGAAACAATGAAGTTTGTTAGCGTTATGATTGACAGAGCACAGCTTAGTCCAGCAAATAGTTTATCTTCTGTTTAACTCGGACAATTTACTGCGCTGCTTCCGTAGTAGTAATGACTTGTTATAACGGCGAGAAGCAAGAGAAAACTCATCAGTTGCTTGCATTCACTGAGTGCACCACTAGTTGGATTTAATTCTGACACACGGGGGCTTTAAATATAACGTAAATTAGAAGTGCAACACACAAAAATGATTTTTACGCCAATTGGGAATTTTCCTGGAATACAAATATGGTTATATCCATACCTTTCAATTAAATTATAGCTCCATGTCTTTTTGAGTATATGTCTTACAGCTTTGCTCATCTAAGCAAAAATCTCTGTTACTATTTCTAATTGGAAAGTAAATGAAGCATAGTCGGATTGGATTGACAGCAACAATATTCAAGTCTTACCACTGTCTTTGACTGGACCATTCACACAACACATGGGAAGGCTTTGATCTGGACCAAACCATTGTATCTCTGCTTTTATGTTTTGAAGTATGCTGGAAGGTGAACCATTACCCCAGTTTCAAGTCATTTGTAGCCTCTAATTGGTTTTCTTCTAGGATTACCATGTATTTAACTCAATCCGTCCTCTCATCAGTTCTGACACGCTTGCCTGTCCTTGTTGTAAAAAAATAATCCACACTGCATGATGTTGCCCCCATCATGCCCGTGAATAATATTCCCCTTACAGTTTAAAGTTAAAATTTAAATATAAAGTTAAACTAAATTGTTTTGATTTAAATATAAGACAACTGGTGTCATGGAGATACATTTCCGATGTTTTCTTTTGTTGTATAATATAAAATATAAAATATATCAGCCTCTGAAAGGAACCTCCAGACCTTTACTATTTAAGTGCAAATAATTAACCGACATCCTTTCTTTAAATCGTTACAGGCCACCACTTAGTCTGTGAAAATAATCATCTTTGCGCTCCAAGAGCTTTTAAAGTGCAAAAAATATGATGATGTCAGTGTGCTATGTCACTGTAGAAAAATATATACTTATAGAACACAGACTTTAAATGCGTAGCATGAAAGCTGTACGTTTTTTAAACCTTTGAAGTTACGATCAAGACCATTAAGTAGTTATGGAATAGGATCAAACATTCTTCTTGACCCTTTTTTGAGGGGAGGGGGCAATATATCACCCTCTGTTAAAGCAAAACTTAAAACCTGTCTGTTTAAAGCTGCCTTTGAGTAAACTATTATAATTGCTCTCTAGTGTTTTTTTAAAACTGATTCTCATGTTTTACGCTCACGTAATTGCTGTTTTTAATTTTCATACTGTTTTTTTGTTTTATTCCTTATTGCTGTTTTTACTTTCTATGCTTTTATCATATGTTTGGTTTCTTTACCACTGAATCAGGTATAGCACCTTGAATTACCTCGTGTTGAAATTGTGCTGTACAAATAAAATTGCCTTGCCTTGCCTCTGCACAAATTCATTTTTTTTTTTCATCTGTTGTGATCTGTAATTGTAGACTTACTGATTACTGTGCAGCGGAATTGCGCTTGCCATTTTATCAATGTTTGCTTTGCAGGAACAGGAAGCAACAGATGTGACTGAGGTTGCAGAGGGCAAAACGCATTAGGTGACAGAATCATTTTTATTTCCTCAAACCCAGGATAAGTCGAGCCCTCATTGCTTCTCATGAGCCTCACCTTGTGACACATATCCAAAGTCATGTGCATGTATTACTTTTATCCTCTGTTCTTCCCTGGTCTCTTTCTCTGCGTGAAGGCAACCAAACAGTGTCGGCCAATTATTGCTTGAGGCGCATTGTCCCATCTATACAATCAAGGCTACCTGATGAGACCCCTAGAGAGATAAAGGGAAGGTGAAAAGAGACAGGAGGGAGGGAAACAAAAAAGTACAGGCACTGGAGAAGGAGGAAGATGAGGGTGGGAAACAGGCGGCGAAAAACAATGAGGCAAAATCAGAAGATAAACGATGCACTATTTCAGCGGCAGGATTTATGTACTGTCAACATTAGCCTCGCTATTAGGGGGAATCCAATTACTCTGCACCTCTCCTTCCTCTTTTAGTTGAGTGGGGGGAAAAGTAAGAAAAAAGAGTGAAGGACGCAAAAATCTGGACTGGGAAAGAACAAGAGAACGTCCGTGTGATAATTTCTGTTTTTGTCATAAATTGGAAATTAGGAGTGGGAGCAAAAGAAGGGGAGCAGAATGGACTCAAAAACAAAATGAAGGAGACGGGAGGATGCAGCTTGCACAAACGTACGGAAAAAAAAAGAAAAACATAAAGTCAAAAGAGATGACGGAGGGTTCCTGCACATGGAAGATAGAACGACAGAGAGGACAAATTATGAAGGGGAGGGGAGAGATTTAGAAAGGCCGAAGCTCCCAGTAGATTTAACTGCATGCAGCTCGGCTTTTAAACGGCTGATAAATTATACATGAATGATGCTGAGACAATAATTATGAGCTGTTTTAGTGCAGAGGAGTGGGATGAGGACAGACAGACAATGGCGGGGGAGGAGCGGGCCGGATGTCGGCCAAGAAATCTCCATGCGGAAATCCTCCAGAGAGCGCGGGGGTCCAGGAGCGGAGGATTCACTGCATTAACATGATATAATGAGGGCTACGCTACGTTTGAAAGGAAATCTTCGGTGAAGATTTTCCCTGAGCAGCGAACGTGTGCGCAGTTGATTTGTTTTTGGAAACAGTAGCCTCAGGTTAGAGCACCTGGAGCAAGGCCCTTTGGAGTCTTGGCTTTTGTTTATGTGACCTAGCCTGAAGCACACATGAATGCAAAGAATCACTGCATCCACAGTTCTCTCTCAGTATCTCCGTGTAGTATGCTCCACTGAAATCTAACTCAGCCCACATTCTTTATCTGTATACTTGTATGCCTAGGCCATCTAATAATCTTTACACATCTACTGAATCAAGGGGAAACATCAAGCCACGACTAATATTGTGTGTGAGGAGTTGGATATCTAAATACAGAGCAAAACAGATTTCTTTAAACTTGAAAGTTTGAGATAATCAGAATGAAGAAATTATTTGCTAAGGCAAAAAGATGCTATGTAAACCTTGCCCAATGTGGGCCAATATCCTTTCCTCATGCCATTCCATGTCATCTGGATTTGTGTTCGAACTTTGACTAGGTCACCCCTTTGCTATCATTTACTTTCTTTTTTGTGTGGAGTTTCTGGTGTGCTTTGGATCATTGCATAACCCAAGTGTGCTTGAGGTGAAGGTCACAAACTGAGGATTTGATATTCTCCTTGATTGTCTGGTAGAGAGCAAAATTCAAGGTGTATGGGAATGACCGTGGCTCAGGAGTTAGGAGTTTGGCTTTTAATCACGGGGTTTTCGGTTCGAGCCCAAACTGTCTGGACTCTCTTAACAGTCGGGGCTGCGGCTCACCTGTTGCCTGGTGGTGATCAGAGGACCTGGCAGCCTCGCTACCATGTAGCTTGCCATCGTCAGTGTGTGAATGGGTGATTGACTGAATGTTGTGTGAAGCGTTTTGGGGCTTTTAAGGACTAAGTAAAGCGCTACACAACTAAAGGCCTTTTACCAAGGTTGTATAAATTAATACAAGTCGTTCAATTCCTGAAAGAGTGAACGATTTAAAGTTCTCTTTCTGAAATCCATCGTTATTACATGCTAGATGTCACAAGACACACACCTTCCAAAAGGCTCCACGTTTTTTCCGTCAGTCCGGAGAACGTTTTCCTAAACGTTTTGAAGAACATCAACGTGTTTTTCTTTTGTTCTTCGGCACATTTGTTCATGCTTTTTCTTTCTGATGGTTGAATCATAAAAACTGATCTTAAGTGACGCAACCGGAATGTTTTATGTTGTGGCATTCCAGATGAATAATCAATGTGCTTTTGGGGTAGTTTTGGTAGTTTAGCGTCAAATCCTATAATTTCTTGAAGTTCTATGTGATTTGAGATCTATTAGTCATGTGTTGAGAGGTTCTATTCAAGCAATTTGTTGGTTTTGCTGGTATGGCAGTAATTAACACAAGACAAAAAAAGGTTGATCACAGTATATTCATGATGTTTGTTAATTTAATAAATAAGGGGGAAAAACAGCTTTTTCTGTATTACATATGTCATGTTTATGTAAAATAAAAAATTAAATAAAAAAAGATGCTTTAAAAAATTTGGTTGGGATTAAGAAGCAAAAGGTGAAGAAATCTTTTACTTTTTAAAACACTGAAAAGGAATGTAAAAAAAAAAGTTAGGAAGTAAGATAAAAAGAAAGTGACAACCCAGCAAAAACAAAAAGAGTTGACATAAAATCAAACGTCCATTCCCCACACTCTGTTCATTCATGCTCGCTGCCCTTCAGTCAGGGTATGTGTGTGTGTGAGAGAGAGTGTGTGCACGGCTGTTGTCATGAGCCCTTTATCTCGAATCGCAGGGCTCATTCCAAGGCTGTACGGGAGCAGCCGGTGATCGCAGCGGCGCTGGTGTGCCCCTAAGCACAACCACTTAACCCGGGCTAACTCACTCACTCAATACGCTCAATACCCAGCCGGGCAAAAACCGAAAAACCACAACAGCAAGCTGATTAGCATAAACGCTAAAAATAGACACAGGGCGTCTTTAATGCCGTGTCCACACACCGTGCACTTGTCATGTCTACTGTAGCTGACGGTGAAAATATATGTATGTGTGTGTGTCTGTATTTTGCATGGGTGTGTGTTTGATCCTCAGTAGATAGCTGGGGGCAACACCACAATGGGTGGCACAACTGGGTCTGAGGTAGAGAGTAGCTTAGCTCTAACTGCTCCCCTCTGTTTGTGTCGACAAACACCACCCCTCTCCACACACGCGCACACACACACACACACACGCACCCACGCACACACATTTAAATGAAAGGTCAATTTCTTACCACACCACTGGTCTGCCCAAGAAACCTGAATTGATTGATTTGACTCAATTTTACTGCAGGCTGAGAGAGAGGAGAAGAGAGCGGGAGCGGAGAAAGGCTGACAGCGCATCCAAGCGCAGTTCCAACACAACAGAGTTAGGTCCATTTTACCCTTCCTTTGCTTAGGTTTTACTTAAAGGGATTTCAAGGAACAGTGAGCAGAAAATGTAATGATTCTGAAGATATTTAAGCTGAATTTGTGAAATTCTCAGAGTCATGCAACCAGCTTCAACAAATGAACTGAATTCTGTGGAAACTGTTTTCTACAACATGCCAAGTTGAGAGAAAGTGAGCAAGAGCAAAACTTTCAGCAGTTAGGAATGCTGACTCTATTCAAGCAAAGTTCTCTCTGTTTAATCTTTTTCAGCTGATGTAGTCTTTAAAACATGCTGGATTCGGACATGTTTGCACTTTTAGAGTTGGGGTATCCTCTAGGAAATATTCCCAGACAAAGTTGATTGTCAACCAAGGTTTCCGCTAATTGCTAACATTAAATGCCAAAAACAGCTTACAGTGTCAACCCCATATTCATTTCATTTGTGTTTTAAAGTAAGGTTGAAAGAAATATTTTCAACACTGCTACTTCTCCTTAGGAATCAGTTAATATCTGCGTTGGCAGCTCAGGGCTAAAAAAACGAGATGTTGGAAACTTGAAAAAAGTCACTACAGTAAAAGAAAGAGCCTTGAATGACTTTGGAAATGGCATGAAATGATTGTATTTTTCCTTGTAACATCTAAAAGAACATCAACTCTGCTACTATCTATTATCATCACAGGCTGATAGCCAAACAGCACACACCTCGTAAAGCTGGCACAATTGAGGTGTGCGAGGAGAGGTGCAATTGGATCACTCTATTCTCGTCACGACGTCGGAAGGGGGTGGGATTTTGTGTGAACAGATGGTGTTTACCTAGTAGCAGGTTGGTTGGCTCACCTAACCACCCCCCCAATGTCGACCATACCATTTTAGCATCATCGAGTATTTGAGAAAATAAATGCAAATCTGCTGGCATGTGCAACAATTTTGAGAGAAAACCGGAAACACACCATTACTTTCATTTGAATGAGGGGTAATAACGCACCAAGCCACTGTTGGGAAAGGATAGATATAAACGAGGGGTGACGAAACGAGAGAAAAAGGGAGCAGCTTTAGAGGGAATCATAGAAATAGAGTGATTAAGATAGCAGAGTGGAGGAGAGGAGAATGAGGCCATTCTTGTTTTTCTCTCGTTTGTCTGGTTTGTATTTATGTAGGTCACTCTTTCCTTCAATGAGGGTGTGGGGAATTTGTAAATCTGACATAACGCATTTGGCCCGCAGTGATGCTTCCGATGATGCTCCGTCTTTCTCGCTCATTTTTATTGCACCACTTCACAGCTGACAGAACGCAGCTGTACCTGGAGAATCCGGGGACTCAACTTGGGGTAAGGCGAAATAAATGAGAGGGAGAGAAATGGAGAGGGAGAGAAAATAAAAATATTTTAAGGAAAATAAGAATCTATGTCCAGGAAGATTTGCAACTCCCATACCACACCAATTCCTAGATGGCTGATACATTTCGGAGAAGACAAAGTATGTATCTTTGCTGTTTCATGCGTGGCTTCCTTCAGAGACACATCTTGCAGCGTTGGGGGATCCAAAGTAGAACAAAAATTCCCTTTCTCATTAATAATTCACCTGTCGCTTCATTCATAACGGAAAAAAAGAAAGGAAACCAGGGAAAAAAGAAAGAAAGAAACTCGCTGACGAAACTGCTTGACCTGTCAGTCTTGATACATCAGAAAATGTGCACATATGCAAGTCCAAAATCACACACTCATGCACACACATAGACACATAGGGACATACAACACTGGCAGTGCTCTCCAAGGACCAGCTTGTGTTGCTAAAATAAGGCAGTGTCTGGAAAGAGGTAGATTCCCCCTGGAGGGGGGCACAGAAGAGCACTAAAAGCTAAGTGGAGAAGAAAAAAAAATAGCCTCCAGAACTGGAGGGAGAGTGAGAGGATGAAGGTGAAGGGCATAGGAGTGATGGAAACAAAACCAAGGACAGAAGCCCAGGAAAAAAAAAAAAGAAGCAAGAAAACCGCATAAATCAAAGTGAAACTTTTAAGATGCACTTAGGATTTAACTTTCTTATAAAATAACTATCGTCTTAAATCAATCAATTAGTATAAATTAGATTTGGCCATGTTTTTTGACCTGACAAGAAACGGGATGAAACTATAAAACCACTGTGCGCCTGTAAAACTGCATATAAATGTAAGCAGAACAAAATAAAACAGAGGCGCACATAGTGGCCTGCAATCCTCAAACATAATCAGTACAAAATTCATAAGGTTAACAAACATGTTTGATGATCCCATTACACTGCAGATCATTAATCAGTCCAATGCACTAACAATCACAAAGTTTTTGGCTCCCGAGCTATTAGAAAGACATTCGGCTGTGTCCGTGTGTTTGCATGGGCTGAAGACCTGAACACTAAGCTGAGAAATGGACTCAGTAAAACTTTATAAATAATTTTTATGAGGTTACCCACAGTGGGTTTATTTGTTACATCCTCAGTGCAGTGCATACAAACTAATCCCTTTCAATGACACAGAGCCAAGCAAAACTTGTTCATAAACTCCCATCCATATTTCCACATTTTATCATGTTACAGATACAAACTTTAATGTATTATTTCGTATTTTGTGTCATAAAATAATGCAAAGTAGTATAGAATTATAAAGAGTTGTGAAAATGATGCATGATTTTCTAAACTTGTTAAGGAAAAATCTGAAAATAATTGTGTGTATTCACATTCAGCCTGGTGTAATCTGAAAATCTTAAACACTATTTCAGTGCCACCAGCTGTCATCAGAAGTCCCTCAGCTCACAAATAAATCCAACTATGTATAATTAGGTCTCAGGAAAGATATATTTTTTTCTATTAAAAGGTTGAATATGGAACATTTTCATAAAAAGCTTTACAACCCCCCCCCCCCCACACACAAAAAAAACAAACTTCCAGGGGAAATTTAGACGGATGCAGAATAAAATTACAACATTTCCTTAAAAAACAGTATTTGAATTAAAATATAATACAATTTTAATGGGCATAACAATGATGTTATGTTTACATCTACCAGCCAGCAGCATCCGCAGGGTGCGGTTTAACTGATATGGTCTCTATGATCCAACAATATGCTCGGTGCCGCTCTGCTTGCGCTGGGAAAAATGGTGGAGTCGGCAAGTCAAGCAGCTGCTTCAGAGCCCCGGAGATATTGTTAACCGTCTCAGGAGAGGAGCGACTGCAGAAGAACACAAACTAGAGTAGTTTTTGGTGAAGCCTACCCTAGATTGACCCACATAAAACATTTTCACGGCATCAAACACACGCGGAAACAGTGACTTTTCATTATGGATCGGTAAGCTAACTAACTTGCTAACTTGTCTAACATTAGCTGTCAGTTAAACTTCTCTAGGACACAATACTCACTGAAAAAGGCTCAGGTTGGTCACTGGGCATATCGGCAGTGAACCAAAGCTGGAATCATGGTTTTATTGTTGTAACTACAACCTAGATAAACTAGATGCTGCTCTCGTGTTCATGTTCCATATCCATCCTTTAAGTCCTCAGATGCTGTTGGGTAACATTGAGAACATCTTCTGAAGAGTAAGAACTAAACCAAAATTCTATGGATGGTGGTGCTCTTTGAACACAAAATCGTCATAGTAAAGCATGGAGGTGGCAGTATCATAACATGGGGATGGAATAGAATACTTTAGATCAATGTGTTAGAATGGTAAAGTCCAAGAGGCTCAAAAGGCTTATATACAAATCCATATGTTACTCTCCAAATTCCTTGTTCCATAGTTATGTATCTTCTTTCTTTTGCCCTAGCAAATGTGCTATTTGAGTTGCTATATCATATCAATTGTTAGTAAAAGACACTCAAGTAGAGTGATGTCTGATGTGGATGTAACATGGAAATATGTCAGTAGTTTAAAATGCAATTACCTTTACAAGGCACTGTTTGCAGTATCTGATCTGTCATTTGGTTTTGCAGCCATTCTCAGTATTTCTAGCTGAATTTTGTGGTTAAAAAAAAAAAGACTTAATTAAAAATAATAATAATTAGGGATCACAGTGAATACTATTATAAGCCAACACAATAAAACACAACACTTTTAGTATAGCATGATATGCTGCACACTAGCTCTTTAAAATCCCGGTTAGTGAACTGGTATGGGACTCAACAAAATGAGAGAAATCTTTTTCTGTCTGAATTAATTTAAAATCTATTTATTTAAAAGAAACTCTTTGAATGTGTGCCGTATATTGCAGTGGAAAATTCCCAAATTCTTCCTCGCAACAGGTCATGTATCTTTCAGCAGCTCTACATATGTACATACATGCATAAATAAGGTGAGTGTTCAGTATAAAAGTAACGCAGTCTTGTTCTTTACCACCTGGAGTGGAAGCCGTGGAAACACATGAACATGGTGTTACTTTGGCAACATATCTGGGAGCTTTTTAGTTTCTCCCTACTGCTTTTATCTTTCTGCTTTTAAATGTCTCTCTCCTTCTTCCTTTTTGCCCGTGAGTCTCTGCATCCCTCATCCTGTCCCTGCTCTGTCTCTCCATCTATGGTTGAGCGTAGGTACATTCCTTCTCCATTAGCTGTTTTGGTTGCTGCACCAGGGGACACCACAGGGAGGTTTGGAAGGGAGGAAGGAGAAGAGAAAATATGAGGTATTGTGGATAAAGGATGTCTTCCTCGTATCTGTGCCGGTAAAGAAAATTTTCAAAAAATTACATGGTGCTGGGAAATTGTAAGACAAACAACAGCCAAAAAGCAGGAGAACAGGCAACAAAATAGTAAACCTGCAAATTGCTAGCATCGCAGCAGTTTCTTAAGGTGGGATTGTTTTGTGGATTTGTGATGTTTTTATGCATGTATGCATGGATCTACTATTTGAAGAAAACATGAAGCTGCTCGCTGAGGATGGAAAACCTTTAACAAGAGCAGCTTTTTAAGGCCCACTCTAAGAATGAACCCACCCCTGAGAGTGTTCATTTAGCCATCAATCTTGTGCCATGTTTTAACTTCCCATCTCATTTATTCTGCACTTAAGTTTTTTTTTCTATTTCCTGATTATATTAAGTTAAAGTTGAGAACGCTGGCTCTAAAATTGGCCAATAAAACTAACCGTGAACCACAGACCCGAGCTGATCAATCAGGTTTATGCTGACTTAGCACAGCTTTTCTTTAAGAAAAGTTTAGGTGTTCATCTGTAACTGAGTGAAACACCGAGGCGCTTCTGGAGAATCATTGTGTCGCAGGGCCGCATTAAACTCTGGCAATGCAGTTAGGTCTAACTGAATCTAGTAGTCAAAAAAGAAGATATTCACATACAGTTGGGAAAAATATACTTCACTGTTTTTTCTCACTGTCATATGAATATAGCATAATTTACCCTGTGTTAATCAACTCCGGCATGAACAATGGATAGTCAGTGACGAAGAAGCCATTGCTCAGAAGAGTAACACAAAAATTCTGATTACATTTTCTAAATGCTTTTAGGGAGTGAATTTTTAGAGACATGTCCAGAAGTATTATAAAACTAAAAGTGAAGCGTTCGGCCTTATTAACCATGCTTACATTTGGAGGAAAAATGGGGATCATTACTAGCCTTAGAGTACCATTTCAGCTACGGCGCACGTGGGTGGTCGCATCGTGTTTTGGTGGTGTTTTACAGCAGGACATAATGGGACACAGCACAAAATTGATTGGATCAAGAGGAAAAATTTTACTTGGAAAATTCAAAACAACTTCTTAAAACTTCATCCTGTAAGTAAGAGCTTAGGCACAAGTTGTAATTCACAGTTCACAAAGATCCTAGACCTGCAGTCGGATTGGCGACAAAATGGATTCAGGAAAACAAAATAAATTTTTAGTGAACCCTTCATCTGAGTTCCATAGAAAATTTCGGGGTAGAACTGTGTATGAGTATGAGCTGTGTAAGTGTAGGAGTGAGAAAGCCTACAAACCAGACTCTGATAGACCTGTTCTGTTGGAAAGAATTGGCCAAAGTTCCAGCAAAATATTGAGTTGCTTGAGGAGGGATACCCAAAACATTTAATTTCAAGTCATACAATTTGTTAGAAAAGTCTAACAAGTATTGCAGAAAACGTTTGTAGATTTTAGGAATTAAAAAAAGCTAATCAAATTCTCTAAGATATTCTCTGAGTCAGTATTACGGCATTGAGCAGATAGAGATGATGGTAGTTAAGCAAAGTGACCAAAACCAGAACATTTATACAGACAGTGACAGTGTTTTTAGAGCATGTGTAAATATCTACCTTTAGTTGTATTCTTGAAGGGTGGATTTTGTCAGCAATTGTAGGTTTTTGGGCTCAAGAAGTCATCTGCTTTAAGTAAGTCACTCTAATTGAGACAATTACTAATAAAAAACAACCTACAAATCTTGTTTCTGTTGCCACCTGGGTGATATTCTCATTGTTTCCCTGGTGCAGTTTCAGTCTCACCCAGTCACTGACTAAGGGAGATATGAGAACATTAGGGTCAGAAAAAAGGAGGAAAGGAAAGCAGAAAAAAAACCCTGTGGTGGTAAACAACCTGTTCATCAACCATGCTCATTCAGAGCATGTCTGTTGAGAGAATAGAGACACACCCAGAGATGGGGGATGAGAAGAACCGGTGAGTTTTTGAGGGGCATTCCTCCTACCATCTCCTCTGCCTTTCTTTTCCATCCACAATCCCCTTTTCCCCCACAAGCCACTGTGTGTTTGAGTGGGTGAAACACTGCCACAGTCCCCATAGCCTCCCGCGAGACTCTACTTCAAACAGACTGGAGAAGCACTGCCAAGGGTGTGTGTGTTTGTAGTCCGTGTGAGCCTTGTGTCCGCTTGCGCAGACGCTCCCTATATCTGCGCGTTCTCTCACTTTCATCCCCTCCTCTGGTGTGTTTGACTCATTTGAATTACATGTGCTTGAATTTAAGAAGAATGCCATCAAAGAAAGGCTGGTAAATTGAAACAGCCACACACTCAGAAATCACACATTCACAGACAGGCGTAATTAAACAAATCCACGAAGTCTACAGTATAATGTGTGACGGCCTCCCTGTTGTGAGAGACATATTAAAACCAAGATAAGACCAAAACAATTATGAAAAGCTCCGGATCCAGACCTTTCTCCCCCCCCATGGATATTGTTTGTGTCAGTGTGTGTGCGTACATTGCACATGTTCGGGATTGCCTCCATCACCTCGTGCGGCCTCTAAACGGAGAGCACGGGCTCCTTTGCTCACATTGCTCTGATGTCTCATGTTTTATTTAACGCTTGGCAATTGTTGATGAGCAAAAGCAGTGGGGACCTTGAAGCAGTTCGCCTCACTAAATAAAAACCACTTTGAACAGTGAGATGGCAATGACTCAAGCCTCATTATGTTTGAATATGTCGCGTTGTGTTCAGTAAAAGTGATTTGTGCAGTTAACAAAGTTGAGAGCTCTGACAAAAAAAAAAAAAAAAAAGACAATAAAAAAGAGCAAAGGCAGATCCGTCGACGGGATGATATCCTCCGATTACTGGTTTAGAAAATGTGATATTTTGTGCTTCACCTGGGAAGTACAGAACTATTATCCTCCTCTGCCCTATCTCCTTTGCTGCTCCTCCCGCTTACACAGAGACTCATGACTGGAAGAAAAACATACTGCGCCCTGTTAATAAATGATTAAATGTCTTCATCCTCAGATGCATCACTGACTGCATGAAATGAAGAGAACACTTAGATCATCTTGAGCTAGGTTGTTTGCTCCTTTTGGATCAGCGCAAAGTTATACACGCTTTCGGAATAAATTACTGTAATTCTGAAGTAGAAACATTTTGTAAATATGTGTTAATTTATAGGATAATAAAGATGGCTTTTAAAACTGAATTTCAAATGGGAGTTTTTCTTTTTTAAATTTTTGTTTATCCACATTTATTGGAAGTAAATCTATGAAAAATGTCACATCCATCCATCCATCCATCCATCCATCCACAAGAAAAGGAGGCAATTCTACTTGCTAAACAATCCTGCATTACACCCATAATTCCCTCCGCATGTTCACACGCACACACACACACTTGTTTGAACATGCACAGACACACAGACTACTGAACAACCACTGCTGCACTGTTGGAGGGCCTGCTCACATCTGGATACACAGCCTGTTTGTATCGAGCACTTGTAAAACAATACTACATACAGCAGGTCTTTTTAATATCTGATTATATTTGCTTGTAACGAAGATGCACTGTTACCGTTTTTCCCGCTCCAATGCTCACAGATGGGAAACGGACGGCTTCAGCCACTGGAAAGTCTAAAACAAGCCCAGCTCAAAAAACAAAAAGGAGAGAAAACAAAGCCAAGATGTTCAAAAATATCGTCTGAGGTGTGTACGTATGTGCGCAGGTGGTACAGTACATACAGAGCAGAAGGTGTGTGGAATTAGTGCGGCAGACAAAAAAAAAAATAAAAGCAGTGTGAACAATAAAGACAGAGCGTTGGCTGAGAAATAAATAGACAGAGCGGAGTGGAGACAGTGCGAGTGTGTGACGATCTCTGAGTGGTGGCTGTTATTAAGAAGTGGCTCCGGGGTCCAGCCACTTGGCATTGATTTGTTTAAGATCCAGAGCTCAGTCATCAACGGGCTCGACATCCCAGAGTCCCCGTCAGAACTAACTACTGTGCACGCTGCTCAGAGGCTTGTCTGTCTGAACATCACAACAGAGCATTTCATTCGGAGGATCCGGATTTCTTTAACACTGCAGAAATAAAAATAAAAATCAACACCGATGAAACACAACTCCACCCTAAAAAAAAATCTGGCATTCTCTCCACTTGTGCATCAATGTGCACGTGTGCACCTGCAGCCGAAGAGCCACTGAACAGAAGCCATAGCAAATCAATAGCAATCTACGGTCAGCCTTGGCAATTCTAATGGAACCGTGCAGTAGCTGGCATTTGGCCCGTGCGGTCCTTCTGATGCAGCAATACTGAAAATCATGAGCGCACGCTGGGAAAGGTTCGACAGGGACGAGCTGAGCCTTACAAAGTGTGTAAATATCACACACACTCACAGAGAGAGATGAATGTTCTGTGTGACATTATTTACGTGATCGAGGATGATCGATGGGATCATTTCGCTGCCCCCTCGGCCCTGCTGCACGGCCCATCTCCCCTCATCTCCCCCTTAAGCACTGGTCATTAGTAACACACATACACACATGCATAGACGCAGTTTCACTCTATCATCACGCCCAAGGCAAGGTCGCAGCACTCTGATTCCCCAAAGCACACCTTCTGTCTGGAAGAGGCAGCTGAAGAAAGTGGCTGTCGAACTCAAGTGTTCATGCACACAAACACGCTAAAGCTGTCACTGTCAAGAAAAAATGGCACTAATTGAGCTACAGTGTTCCAAGTCTTCACAAAGACTTCAAACATTTCAGTCCAAAGACAAAAAAACTGCAAAAAAAACAAAACTCTAATGAGTAAATTCCCTTCTGAGCTGTAAATAGGCCTACGCTGTGACTCCATGCCGAAATGGAAGCCGTGGTGTTTCTCTGGTTTTAATCGACTCCTCGTGGAAGTGAGAACATTACCTCGGCTTAATTGAGGAAGAAGTGACAAAACATTTTACTTGAATGTGTCATCCAGCTAACAAAATTGATGGACTGCTTTTGTCATTTTTTTCAGATGAGCCGTTTTAGTGTGTTCATCAAAGTAATTTGAAAGTAATAAAACTGATTCTGGTGCAAATTAATCTCTGCAAGGGGACAAGCTCAGAGTTCTTTGTGTGATTTAAGGTACACCCGATTGATTATAATGTTCTTAAAAATAAATGCAATGGCAGAACTGTAGAGGAAAGAGTGTGTGCTCAAACCTTTTACTTTACTTTTAACAAATAAAGGAAAAAAACAGTTTTTAATATGGTATGTGGCAACTAGATCCTGTCTGAGAACTAGTAAAAATGCCAGTTTCACAGTATTTGCTCTGAAATTTAAAGCAAAAATATATAACTTGATCTAGTTGCATTTGTTCATTATAATTATCGTGTTCCAAACGTGTTGCAAAAGTCACACAATTTTTGGTATTTAAGAGTATTTTAAAAAGCAAAAAAAAAGTTAAATGTTAAGAGTGGCAGGCGATCCCTGTAGATTATCTTTTAATTTACTCATTTACTGTTGGGTTAACAACTGCTAACTCTACCAAAAAAACCTTCAACATATTTTATTTTTTGAAGTGTTTGAGCTGTCCTTTTGAAATAAAAAAAAAGTATTTGTTAAACATTCAAACCACTCAGAAGGTCAGTCCCATTCTAAATCTTATTGGCCAGACAAATTCTGTTTGGTTGATATGATTGTTGAAGTAAAAATGATCATGCAGCGCTTTTGAAGGGCAGTTTGGTTGAATTCAATCTCAAAGGAAGTGGACTTGTTCTAAACATTTTGGTCCCTGAAAAACATTAGTCACAAATTTTATTAGAAGGTCAGCAGAGGAACATCAATTCAAAGTTCAAAATATGTAGACAGGTAATGTGACTAGACCTGACGATATGGAAAATACACGACTCAAGCTTCAGCTAACGAACCTCCTGTATAGGCAATACAGTTACACTGCTACCAGGATGTGGACTATCGGCCAATAAAAAACGGATTACTGCATCTATAATAATCGTCATCATCACATTTGTAAAATGTATTGATCATGAACAGAATTGTGAAGAGAAAAAAAATCTTGAATAATTGTGCTCTTTCAGCTGAATTGCTCTTTCTTTGAAGCAAAAGTATAGTATGGTAGATATAGTAGCCCTCTGTCAGGGAGCTGACAGGAGTTGCCCAGCAACAAGTTGGGGAGGAGGATGCTTTCTGCTTCATCGTGCTGAAGGAAACTCTTTTTACTCCAATTTCTTTGGCATTTAATGACGGGAACTTTAACCTGGAGGAACAGCATCCTTGAAAACATTTTGAAACCAACAACTTTTTCAAACCTTGTGGGCCATTATCTAAAACAGAATTACATGGCTAGGAATTGTTTCATTTCAATACCTTTTTGCAAGAAAAAAACAACAACTCCCTCCTTTATTCACGAGATAATCCTCTACTTGACCTATTTTTGGAGAGACAGCCAAGCAAACTACCTGACAGTCTCCAACAGAGAAACTAATCTTTGAAACTGTTGGATGGAAGACTCTGACTCATGAGCTGCCGTCCTCACCCACTCCCATAAAGTCGGATTGCACGTCTAGCGCCACGTGAAAGCTAGGAGGGGAGTCCTGTTGCTGGCAGGGTTTTGAGGAGAAGCCCTTTCTTCTCCCCTTTTTAATGTTAACCCAGGAGAAGGTAGAGGAAAAGAAGTGTGAAGAAACAAGGAGGTAATAGTTCAAGAAGCTTGAGCCTGGCACCTCAGGGATAAGTATATTAAGGATGAAGAGAGGTACCGGCGAGAGGTGGCGGGGACAGTGGCGGCGAGGGCCGTGTTCGCAGAGGAGTGTTAAACAACAGATAAGATGAGGAATGAAAACGGGGAGCGGTTACTCGGCTTTTGAGTTTACAAACAGCGGCGTGATGAGTCAATGAGTCACGGTTGCTGCCGCCGCTCCAGAAGCCATAATGAGGCTGTGCAGATGAACGATTGCATCTCCGCAACTAAAACTCCTTTCCAGCAGAAACGCAGGGATCAATTTGTCACTTCAGCTCGACTGTATTTGTGACACTTTCATCTGTCTCATAGTTAGCTGTGGCATGGATCGATCACTTAGAGCGGCAGTGTTGCATAGCTAACAAATGGCCCAACGCTGCATGCTACAAAGCTGCGCTGATTGAGGATATGATGGTTTTGCGCTTAAAGGGAAAATTAAAAGGTGAACAAGGATGATGAATACCCTGAAGGAGATATTACTCTTCTGTATTAATATGCCGTACCAAACAAGTGAAAGGATTTAAATTAGCAGCAATGTCAGCTTTTCTTTTCTTTCTCTCCCTCTCTCTTTTTTTTATTTTTTATAAATTGGCTTTTTGAAAGGAAAGCAGGCGAAGCACAGATGAGAGGGGGACGCAGGGACGGTGTCAGGTGCCGATGGAGGGATTGTTAGAGATACAGTACGAGGGGAGTGGGATGTGTTGTGGTGTAGGTGACACACATGGCGACGCCACATGCAGATGGTGCACATGGATGAGCAGCCAGGGTAGTGAAGCATAAAAGCAGCCAGCTCGCCGATCAGACACACAAACACTCAAAATCCATGCTGAGAACACCAGTTAGCTTGCCAGCCCTTTACTCACCCAAATCACCACAGTGAAAATTAATACCTCTGTGCAAAAAACACAGTCACACACTGCATAGCAGGCGTGCATGCTCACTCTAGAAATCGATAAACGCATTAAATATTTAAACGGGAAAATGCATCTACAAACCGTGGGAGCAAAATCTTTGGTTCAACGGGAGAGATAAAAAAACAATAGCATTTTACTGAGACCTTTTTTTTAATCTCAACAATTTCCCCTTCCTTTTCCATTTCACTTTTCTTCAAGACTTGCAGTCTAAGATTGAGCCACCTGACTGCTTTTCCATTAGCAAGTCACACGCGCAAACACGTAAGTGCTTACCTGATGAGAAACGGGATAGATTGAACTCTTCAAAACATAGCCCACACCTTCGACTACCACGACTTTCAAACATGCACAAACAAATTGCGCGCTGCAGCCGCCCGCTCGGCCACGAACGGCCGCTTGCAAAATAAAATGTGGTGAGCTCTGGAGGACACAGGGGGCTGAAAGCAATCTTCCCACTGACCTTGAGTGGGGAGGGCAAAACCCACGGTGAAGGGAGGAAAAAAAAGCCAATGTGAAGAAAAGAAGTGAAATACATAATCTGTCTACCCCAGTGGAAGAGAAACAATTCTTTCACTGTGACTGAGGACGCATCGCCCTCACACATCGTCGCTTTCGTGCACATATTTTTGGCTTAAGACAGAATGACAAAAAGTAAAAGTGGGGCAAAAGTAATTTCCCTAAAAAAAGTGGGAAACTGAGAAAGAGCAAGGGAAGAAGATTCAACATGTGCCAGTCAGGCCTTTCTTGACTGATACAGTTTCTTTGAGGTCCAGCGGATTCTAATTTTGACATATTCTGAATAGACTTTTTATGCACTACACCACCATAATAATAATATGCTTTGACAGAAATAGCAACTTTGAATCTAACAGAATCTGAGGGAAATGTTTATATCATCTAATGCACTTTGCATCACAGGCTTATACATTCTTTCTGAAAGGCGTTTTTTCGAGATCCCTACCTCCTTTAACAAAATTGATACTTTCCCGAAAAATTGCTCATATCAAGTCCTATACTATCTATACTGACTGTATCCAGTCCAAGTTAAACTTGTCTAGATGCAGCTTCACTAAAGCAGAGCTTTTATCAAAAATTTTTTGTTTAAGTGATAAAAATGGTAGCCATTTTTTAAAAAGCGTTTAGCCACGGCGCGTGGAGCAGGGGTAGAGTAGGATCACCATTTATGGAAGCTATTATAATGATGCAGCCATTTGGGGTTTGATTTCTGACTTTGGGACCTTGTTGCATGTTTTTCTCTCTTTGTCCATTTTCTTTGTGAATACTACATTATTTGTAGACCACTAGAGGCAAATAAAAAACTTTAAAAAGACACTTTAATATGGTCATAGAACAAAAACTGTGTTCTATAGAAAAACTGTGTTGAAAGTGTGTGGATCAAGTGTGATATTTCAGTTTTCAGATGTATTTTATGGGACAGTGCATTGGCTGTTCTTGTATTGAATTTCTGCCTGCTGTTTTGTTTTTAAAGAAATCCAGGTTATATAGTTTTTCTTGTTTTAATAAAAGCATCAAACAAACAGAACAAACCAAAAAGTAGAATTTTATATTTTTCTTGGATCATACTTTAAAGAGAGTTTAATTAATACAAAAAATAATAAACTAGTTTTCACTATTTCATGCACTGATCACCGACAAGTGCCCTGTAAGAGAAAAGTGTCTCACTTTGAACTTTGACTGATTGATGTGTGAGCATTTAAATGTAATAGATAAAATTGTGTGTTATAGGGGCAAACAAAAAGCGAGCAGAGACAGATGGAAGTCAGGGAATTGGGAAAGATGGATGACTGCTAGTGGCCGGTGTTCCTAGACAACTGTCATTGCTCACTTTTAAGTCAGCTTCACTGAGGCAAAGTCTTAATGACTCAAGGCCCACTACTCTTCATAATCAAGCTGTGTGTATGTGGCTCTGTCAGTGCGTATGTGTGTGCACATACAAGCCACTAGTTTTCTAACAGAGAACTTTATTACCATCTGTTCCCGCACATGCTTATTTGTTTAGCCGTGACATGCATGTCTTCTTCAGTCAGACTGCTATTTTTACTCTTTCCCCTCTCAGAGCCTATTCCAACTGCCTTTCTCCCCCACCTTTTTTGTATCCTCTCCTCAACCTCTACCATGCTCCCTACACGGGTGGTGAAAAAAAAAAAAAGCTGACCATTATCTCAGCTGCTTTCTAACTGCCTCGAAATGCAATCGCGCTCCAGCCATTTTAATCAAAGCTCATGTGTGCACGTCAGACTGCAAATCTGTGTTTGTGTGCATAAAAGTGTGTTTGTATGTGCCTCAGTACCTGCTGAGGCCATTAGGTGGAGCTGGTGTCTGAGTGAGTGAAAGGGAGAGAAGCAGGATGGACAGCTGAGTGGATCGCTCTTCCTCTACCTGTTATCACTTTTTTTTCTGGCTTAAACTGTCAAACATTTGTGCTGCAAGTGGACTGCTTGTCATGAACATGCGCATACAAAGCAAGAACATCTGGAAGGGGTTATCCTAAACATTGTACTTGCTCATATATACAAGAGTTGGGATTCACTTTACAAAATTCATTTTATTATTTTTTTTTCATATGCTATAATTCGCTCCTCTGGAATTTAAGAAACTACTTCTACAAATGTTGTAACCATTCAGCTGCCAGAATATTTTGCTAATTGATTTTAATCTGTCCGGGGTATTTTTTTTCTTTTTGCCATTTATACTTCTTCTACACTTTCAGCTTTTTAACTTTTTTCCTAATGTAATGAATAGGGGATTCTTCAGAATTCTTCTGAAACTTTATTGTTTTTATGATTGGCTACCTTCACATAACTTTCACCAGAAACCGGGTCACAAGATATTTGTCCTTTGCGTCTTTAAAGTTTGCAGAAATTTAAAACCCATTCCTGAACACAGTTTTTACCCCCACTCACTCTTTTCTAGTTATCTATACACGAAAACAGACATTTTTTTTAATCTAGTGTGTCCGTTGATGTAAAGACATTGTTTTAAGTTACTGTCTTTAAAATTGCGTTGATAGAGTTTCACATTGTCCTGCAGGTTCATTTCATAAATCGTTACATGCTGACATTTGTGATCTTTCTTGATAATTCCTTCCCTGTCAGTTGATGGATCTGAACTAGCATGGAGAGAAAATGAAAAATGACAAAGCCATTATATTGTATATTACCTGTTTTAAATAACTTACTTGACTTTTAGCTAGTCTCTGGATGTGCCTCGAATGGGAAATATGCGGCATGAAATTCCTCACAATACCATTCATAAAGTGACAGACCGCACTTGGATTTGTGAACAAACACCCAGACGCACTGGCACCTGTGCTTCCACAGATCCTTTTGGCAGTTTATTTTTTTTTCGAGGAAAAATGGGACGGTAGCCTGGAGGAAGGGCAGGTGTCCACAGATGGAGCGCTCCTTGCCTCTCTCTTTCTCTATCACAGATGGACCCAATCACACCTATTTCTCTCTCGCATACCCTGTGGCGGCAAAACGAGTGACTGAGTGTGTGTGTGTGATGAGCATTGACTTTATTGTTGCATAAAAGGTGCACCCTTTGAACGGGCCTCTAGATCATTTGTCTGCAGCTCTGCAGATTCTGTGTTTAATGCACTGAAGAAATACTGACCTATCAGTCTGATCGGGTGAAAGTACAACTTCGAGGGAATTCTCAATTTCATACAATAAATCTTCATGAAATACCCTAAAACCGGGTGTTCTCCATAATAATTCACGTTCTGCATATTTGATGACTGCTGAGCACGTGCGAAGCGGCCTGCAGAGAGAGCCTGCCTGTCTTAGATGGCGGGGGGTCCAGCTAGCCGGTGGGACCACCAAATCTGTAAAGCAGGAAGCAAACCGCCGATCTGTCATCTGTCATCATAAGCCTACCAGTCAGTACCCTCCTAATTAGTAGCCATGGAAACCATAGCTAATTCCCCGGTCTGCCATGCCAATCACGTCCTTGTCTGTGGCGGCAATCAGAAAAGGCACATTTATCCACCGCTGGGCCGGATCCCTATAACAGACATGTGTGTGTAAATGTGTTTGTGTGTTGGCTGGTGCCTTTGTATCTATGGGAGGTTGTCAAATCCCTGCTTTTTCTTTCCTGAAACAATGTCTCCTTTAAAATAAAAAGCACACCCTTCACTTGTGTGGCTTTGTAAATTCATGATGTTTGTTAAGATTTCAGGCAGATGTGTTAGAGCCGAGAGAGGGGTGTGTGCCACATTGGGATTGTCAGTGGGAACTGTTTGATTAGCTCGTCGAGTGCTAGCAACCCCCCTCACACCCACAAAGCAATCAAACAACACACATATACACACAGATATGTTGTAGACACACATAACCTTTTTCCTCGGAGGTCAGGCTGCTCTGTAAAACAACACAATCACGCTAAATATGAACCCTGCTGTTTCCAGATAAGCAACCCTCACACACGGAGTCACCAACGCATCGGATCCTATTGAATTTTAAATGAAATCGACATCTAATCTGGAAACTTAATCAAATAATCAGCCTTGAATCAGAAAGTCAAATACGCAGAAATTACCTTGTAAATATTGAAGAACATGCACATGATTAAATGACGTATTGACGCGGAGCAAAGGAGACGTGCGGGTCCCATCCATTTCCTCCATCAAGCCCGCCCGTCAGTCATCGTCAATCAGAACGTTGTCACTGGAGACGCACAGCAACACACTCATGCACCCGTGCCGATTTGAAATCAATGACCAGAACAAAAAGGAATAGCAAAAAAAGACTTGGTGTGAACAGCTTGTGCTGGCATTCACAGATTCCAATCATAACTTCAAGGGCACATCAAAGCTGCGTTTATTCAGATGTATGCCGTTTGATCCCTAACCTACACACACATTCTCTCTCTTCACCACACACACGAGCCACCATATGCGAATGTAACCTACATAACAGCAAGGCACTCAAATGAAATATTTATAAGTTCAGGAGAAAGAAAAAAAAGAGTTAGCCCACCACAGAAGAAGGGATTGGCTTCAGTGAAGTTGTTACTCCTAGTCGACTGAATGGACAGGATGTAGAGAGCAGCAAAATCTGATTTTTGGGGTGACAAAGAGTAGTCTGAAAGGACTCACCTGTCTCATGCGAAAGGGTTTTGGTTCTCCCCGTGTTGCCCGCGTGATGCATCGCTCCGTACTTGTCACTCATTGTCATGAACCCTCTACCCTTATCTCCTCTCCTCCACAAAACTCCACTCCTTTTTTCCCCCGTAAGAGTCCTTTTTTCTTTATTCTCAATCTTTTTTGCCTTGTTTTCTCCTGTGTGAAAGAGTGCTCTTTGTCTCTCCCTTGCTCTTGTTCGTCTTCGTCCTTCTTCTTCTCCACTCTTTCTGTCTTCACTGAGGCACAATCCGCCGATCGAGTGCCAGAGGAGAGACCCACTCTCCTGCCGCACACGTGTAAGCTGTTGCACTGCAGAGATGCACCCCTCGCACCAAAACACACAGGGGTAGGGGGAATAAAAACGAGGAGACGAGTGTAATGCCCGCTGATCCTGCTCCAGGAGACTGCAGGTCTTTCCGTCACCTTTCTCTCTCCAGACCTAACTCCTCTTTGTCTCTTGATCTTTCACAAATCGGGGTCAGCACAGGCACAAGGGAACGGGCAGAGGAGAAAACAGCGAGAGCGCCTTTCAGCCGGTGGCAGGCAGAGCACAAGACGAGGAGAGATGCGGCTCCATCCTCCATCTGCCCACAGCTGAGACTGAGAGCAGACTCAACACATACACACTCGCTCTTGCTCTCTCTTCCCTCTCTTTCTCTCTCTCTCTCTCTCTCTTTCTCCTTCTCCCTCCCAGCAGCGTCGCACCACCGAGATGGAGAGGAAGGAATGACGGCGGGAGTCAGCGAAAGAAGCAGGGAAGAGTGGAGAAATGGGGGTAGGGGGTGAGACAGCGAAAGAAGGAGAAGGAAGAAGGAGGAGGAGGTGGCAACGAGGGCGGGAATGCACAACAGAGCTCACAGCCGCTAGAGAGTGAAACAGTGACAGGACCATGGAAATGTGGCAAAATAGAGGGAGAAAAAAGGAGAGGAGAAGCAGAAAAAATGGGGATAGTGAAGGTTAGGCTGAGAGAAAAGGAATCATTGGGGGAGTAAAGAGGCGAGGTTAAGGTTAAAGGGGGGAAGGCGAGGCGGCAAACCAAGATTCAAAAGCAGAAGACAGGGAGAGTGAGGAGGAGCAGAGGACACTGCGGCGCTGAAGCCAGTAATATGTCAGCTCTCGCATGGACATGCTCACATCTATGCAGTACGTTGTAACACAACCTAAAAGAACGCGGCAACCAATATGGCTTACCTATACAAAGTCTGCAAATATATATGTATATATTTTATCAAATCCCTATATGTTGTAAATAAAGATATGTAATATATAATTCCTTTACTGGATGCTCCATGCCAACTGAGGAGGGGTTACCAGGTGAGTGAAGGTCCTCCCACTGCCCAGCAGAGGGCACACATCTTGTCACATACAAATAACCAAAAGGCTAAGGTCATCCAGCTCGTCAAGCTATATTAATGTTTTCATGTGCCATATAAATGAAGACATTAATCAAAATTCTGATTTCAGATTGCCTAGGTGCTCAGATAATGGGTGATCATTTATCATTTGTATTTTTAGAGATAATCCAGCACTACTAAGGTACATGTAATCGAAACACCACCAGAGGAGGCAGGTCTGAAATACTGGCTTTTTTTTTTTTGCTGTTGTTCTTTCACATTAACAAGTGACTGAGAAAATGGAGGATGCTGGATAGGATAAAGTTGCCAATAAAAAAAGGTAAGTCAACCTTTTTTTTCTTTCTGTGAGTCAATATTCTACCTAAAATAAAAATGTCTTATACCTACAAATATGCACACTTTAGCATGCAAATATGAACACATGATACACCCAGACCTCCCCCAAAAAAAGAAAACAGAAAAAAAAGAAAAAAAAAATGTTAAACAATGGCTTTGATTTTAGAATACAGTTGTAGGGATAAGTGTGCATATCAAAAATATGATGTTAATATTCATATGGAGTCCCACAGGATTCCTTTTTAGCACTGACACTGTTTGTGTTATAAATACCCCTGCTTGGTAAATGTGTAAACAAATCTAACATCTATCATCTCATTTAAGGAGATGCATATATCCGAAATCCGCATTGGTACTCCTAACCCAACTGCTGATGTCTCTATACCAGTGACCAATAACTTTAACTCCCAGTTTACTTTAAAACAGAGATGTCAAACTCGTTTCCATTTTCAGCCACATTAAGATAATGAATGTCCTTAAAGGGCTGGTTGTGGCAGAAAATATTGATAAGACTATATTTAACAAACCACTAAAACATGAATAAATATGTCTCAACAAGTATTAGTTAAAAACATCTTTTCATAATGATGTGATTTAGGAATATTCAAATAAACACTGATTTGAGTGATAAAAAAGCTTTTTAGGTGGATATAAACAGAACTGAAGAGTTCTATGTATATGGTCCTCTACACTTTAGAGGGCCACATCAATGGCCATGGTGGGCCGGATTCGGCTCCTGGGCCTTGACGTTGACACCTGTGCCTTAAAATGATGGTGTTAACATTCAGTTTTTTTGCATTGTCTGGATTTCATCTTGAACCTCTTCAAGCCCACGCTTCTAATTGCTCACAGCTTCTTAGACCCATATTAAAACCTGTGGTGCTTGGTCCTTTAAAGCAGCATGTAAAGATAAAGAGTTAAGTTTTACCTTAAATATATTTTTCTTATTTATATCTTAATAATCAGCTTATCTTATTGTTTTGTAATCATTTAACAGTTTTGATTCTCTTAGTATAATATTGGTATTTTATAGTTAGAGTTATTGTTATTTCATAGTTAAGCACAGCATTTTAGAGTTAAGATCTTGCTGGTTTTAGATTTGCACAAGGTCCCCAAATTGAATGCATTTGTTATCAAGGTGTTTTAATAACTGAAGATCTTTCGTTTAAGTCACATATTAAAGAAACAAAGATGCTCACATTGAAAGTAGGGTTCTTCTATAGAAAAAACTGCATTTATAGTTATGTGTTTATTCTGAATGTTTTATCTTCTATCAATCTACTTGTAATGCATAACTGAAACACCAGTAAAGCTGTTTAATAAAAAATAACTTCAGTAATTAATAAAATGTATTTATATACTTTTGATAGTAGATTTTGAATGTGATGTGTGGAAAAGTTACAAATAGCTCGGAGTTCACCTCGACAACAGACTAGACTGATGACTCAACCACGAAGTCGTCTACAAGAAGGGACAGAGTGTACTTTTTGAGGAAGCTTAGGACCTTCAAGGTTTGCAGCAAGATGCTGCAAGTCTTCCACAAGTCTGTTGTTGAGAGTGTTATCTCTTTGTCCATCATCTGCTGGGGTAGCAGCATCAGAGCCAGGGACTCAAAACGGCTCAATAACCTGATGAAGAAGGTTGGTTCTGTTCTTCGGACGACTATGGAACAACTGGAGATAATGATGCAAAGAAGGATTCTTCATAAAACAAAATAAAATATGGACAACCCAGAGGATCCTCTACATGAGACTGTCCTACAGCAACAGAGTTTTCAGTTGGAGGATTCTTCAGTTATGCTGCAACGCAGACTGCTACAGGAAATCTTTTCTCCCCACAGCCATCATGATGTATAACAATTACTTGAAGAATGAATTAGTATGAATTACAACAACACTTAATTTTCCTATGGGATCAATAAAGTTTTTTTGAAATTGAAATTGGATATCCAGATTAGCTAGTCAAAGAGCCTGAAGCAAATAATTATTCTAACCAGTAGGAAGACCAAAGACACCTTCTGCTGTCATGAAACTATTATCTAAAAAAAAAAACACAAAATTTTAAGCAATCAGTTTTTTCTAATGAATGTTTAAAATACTGCTAAATTATTGTTCAATAGTAATTTCAAAGAGTATTTTTTATGGGAAATGGTGGCAGGGGAAGATGACTCATCAATAAACGTCCTATGTGAGACACATTCTGTGAAACAAATATGTTAAATATTTCTGGACAGAATAACAGCCTGTTTAAAAATGAAAGTAAAAAAAAAAGGGGGGGGGGGACAAACAAAAAACAAAAACAAGAAAGCAAAACAAAAATAGAAATGCTGAAAATATTGCAGATTAAAATCCTTTCCTCAGTTTGGTATCAGAAAGGTACTTTCACCAGAAATGTTTTATTTTTCTGTTTTTGTCAAATTGAAGGGAGAGGAGGACATTGGAGCTGAAGGACAACCCCTGAGCCACTTCTCTAAAGGACCGCTGTCGGCTTCATTTTCTGTTTCTTCGTGTGACACTCTCAGACACAATCTATCATCCTCAGCGTGTCACACTATTACTCACGCGCAACACGCCAAAGCCACCCCCGGTGTGCACATTTGCCTGGCTGCTTGCACCCACATCCGAGCGTTTGCAATCAGGAGCGGCACACAACAGGGCAAGCTTTCTCCCTCAGTACATACACTTTGCATCTAAAGCTGTAGAGATTGGATTTTTACTGCAGGAGAGGGGAAGAAAAGGGGTGGTTTGGGACCGTGACTTTGGCATAATAAAGTTGCGGGCGCGGCCCATGTAAAATTGGGCGGTGTGTGTGGGTGGGGGAGTTAAGAGATGGTGGATTTCTAGATGAGGTTCACGTCGATTTGTCGTGATAAAAGACCCGTCTGAGACAGAAACAAATTGCTTTCTTGACAACACCCTGTAATACTCCATCATGCACACGCTCAAGCACATATACACGTTTATGAACACATACAGTACAAGGTAACGCAAAGGTACAATCTTTCAGGTGGTGGTTATTTATCAATGCCATTCAGCGCCATTATACCTGGCACATCTATATAAGCATGTATATTGGGTGTATATGAGAGCACCATTGAACCTAACACTCTGTGCGATTCACTAGAGTCAATCCATGCTGCAGTAATTGAGCGTGGAGGACATAGGGCTGAGCAGAAAACATGTCAAGGGAAGCTGAAGAATGTGTTAAAAGAACAATGAAAGGGAGCTTATGGAAAGGTCACAGGTAAGATGAGCAAGGATCACGTAATTGCCCGACATCAAGTCAAATCTCTGTGTAGGCAATGTATGCCGATTTACATTCTCTCTTCTTGTATGCTCTGGGGAAAATATGGTTTTCAAAACTCAAAGCAGCTGTCAGACGATGCAATCCAAGCCTGTTTTTTCCAAGAATTCGCCAATTCTCTCCTGTCTCCTCAACTCACAACTTCTTTCCACACTTCAGTGCTGCCTTTCTCACACGTATCCTACATTCCCTCCCCATCCATCTACATTCTCTTGTTTGTTCCTCTTTTCTACCTGCCTCCTGAAGAAAAGAACAAAAAAAACGCACAAAGGGTTCGCACATGAGAGAGGAGGTGTGCTGTAAGGTGCCCCATGGCTTGAACATGGTCATTTGTCATGATGCTGAAAGCTTAAGAAAAGACTAGTTAACCTTTACAGCTGATCCCCATAAGGCACAGGAAAAAACACAGGCCAGCAAAACACCTCCAGGAGAAGGTGGGTTGTGCCCGTGCACACAGGCTCAGGCATGGACAGGCTTTTTCTAGCATATTCCCCCAGAAATCGATAGTGGTGAAACCTTCCTACGGGGCAGTGAGAGGAGTCTACCATTTTTACACCAATCCTTTCTTCCAAACTCTTGCTGTTTTCTTTGGGGTAAAGTCTTCAAGTCTTCACATCCCCACCAACCCCCCCCCCCCCCCATCCTCGTCTTCCCCACACCCTGCCAGTGTAATTAATCACCTTGTACTAATGAGCTATTAACTAATGACAGATTGACATGCCTCTCCCTGTGTGTGCATGTTCAAGAGTGTGTGTGTCTGCGGAAGAACTAGAGAGTTGCCAGTGCCACCCTCTGCACACTAATGTGATTAATAAGGTTAAGCTCTTATTACGCAGGGAGCACAAGAAGTGCATGCACATGTAGCGATACACATGAAAAAAGCACAGAAATAAAGAAAAATAAAACATTTCCTAAATCCACAGAGCAAAGCTTTTTTAATGACTATTAGGACTTGAGACAGTAATTATAATAACATTATATGAGTAAATATAATATTTGCAGGAGAAAGCGCTGAAACCATCCGTAAGAAACAAAATTAGGGAAAAAAATGCTTTTTTTGTTTTAATGGTTTCACAGCATGATATGTTTACCATGTTTTTCAAGTAGTCATGGTTTCAAAACCACTAAAATTCAGTGTCATACCAGTCCTTATGTATAAAATTATTTTTGATGAGATGCCAGCAAGTTTGCAGGGGGTTTCTCTGGTTGTATGGCGTCCGTGGCTTCATAGAATCCCTCTCTCCACTTCCTTATGCTGTCGGATGAAAGACTAAGAACTATCTGAACTTTTCTTCTTGTTAAAAAAAAGATAAAGTTAACATTTCATTAACTTGGAAACAAGAGAAACATTACTTATGCTTTTTTGTTTTAATGTCTGTATTTGAAGGTCTCATTAACTGGTGTTTTTATTATTTCTTCTGTGTTCTTAGTATGAAAGAATGCCGTCTGCATGAAAAAAAGACCCCCTCACTATTATTAGTGTACTACTGTTTAATGTGGCAGTGGGCGGGGAGAATCAGTACAATTTGGGGGCTTGCGCATTAAAATTAAGGACCTGTACGTTTCTATCGTTTGCTTGGCTAACTGCTACTCTTACACAATCTCAGTTCACAAAAATTTTGAAAGGTGTAAAAGGAAACAAAACAAAACAGTATTTAGCCTTAGATGGAGTTTAACACTCAGTTTATTTTTTTTATTTTTTTACCAGTTTAGACCGGACCGCTAGGCGATGGGGTTGTTACCAGGCCAGAGCTACACGAGGCAAGCTTCTCTACACCACACTTCTGCCAGTCAGACAGGGATTCAGCGTCTTCCCTCTTTTCTACTGAGGTACACATTATTAGTTTATTTTCCTCCACTTAGTAATATGCTTAAATAGTGTGGGTCAACTGATGAGCAGGGAGGCTCATGGCGATCTCTGTAGGCTGGGAGATTTAGCAACTGATAATACACTTCATTGTTTGTAGCTTAGGTTAGTTTTTAAGGATAGTTAAAAAAAGCTACTTCTCTGAGTGAAAGTGGTCACATGTATTAGCGTGTTAAGCGAGTTAGTACATTTCATTGTCATGGCACGTTTTAACACAATACTTAAAACGTGAAACCTTGGATTAACAAATCAGTTTTTACGTACAGTAGCCTGGGAGCTGGTGTTCCATCTTTAGTACAGATCCTGGTTTTACTATATCCAGTTCTGGGGCAAAGCCAATGCTATTAGCTCCATAGCTATGACGTAACTGCTCAAAGTGACTGAAAAATCACTAAACGAGCATCGCACTTTCTCGGTGGTGCACCAAAAACAAATTCCAACCATGTCTTCTTCAGCACCTTTTCCATGGGTAAAAAAAATAAAATAAAAAATACATTTGATGTGTTATTTCCACAAATATCGAACGTGTTCGCTGTGTTTTAGAGATGCTAACTGTTAGCTTCTCTGAGCTACAGGAGGGCTACACAAAACAATGCTGCCCTCCTGTGTGTGGTCCTATTCAATATGACGTTAAAACTAATGGCTTTTTTAGACTCAGGCGCTTTCTGGTATATTTTCTTTCTCTAACTGACGCAGGGAATTGAGTTTGGAGAAAATATCCTCATGCAGCAAGCTTATAAAACAAAGAAGGATTTATTGTATTGAACAAAAAGACAGTTTTTCATGATTTTGAGTGAAGGAGACTTTTAAGAGGCTATGAAGTTGTGCATGTCATCCACAGACACACATCTTAACTCTCATTAGATTAAAACTTTTACCCTGACCTATCCTCACCTGACACACACTTTATATACTAACAAGTTACTGCTGCTGTGTTATGACGTCCTTACGTGTATCTTTACTTCATAAAATTGTAATATAATCATATGTATAATCATATTTCCTATTACAGCAATCTATTATGCTTTTATAATTAAAATGAATTATGTCTTGTGATATTTTGTTTTTAATATGAAATATGAGTAAGGTACTACATTACAGTGACTGCACTCTTGCTTCTTCTCATAAAATGAATGATAAACTAATGAATAAAAAAAAGGAACTTAATTCCAACAACAATGAGAGATAAAGCTTTGAACACAACAGAACAGAAGAAAATAGCACATGATATTGTAGTTAATCAGATGTCTTGGCCTTTAACGGCTGCTCTCTTCGGGTTCCAAGCGAAATGTAGTTACAAGAATATCATCAGATACTCAAGAGAATAGTTGCACTACATAATAGTGGCTCTAACCTATCTGGATGTGAAGGCATTTTCCCAGGATGTAGATGCATGTGCCGTTGCATGGAGCAGCGTTGCACGAGCTTCGGTGTGTGTCTGACCTAACAGTCTGTCCCTCCGGAGGAGTTTTGGCACATACCGGGGGCTCATTTGCATTCTCGCAGCTCTCACCATTTTTTTCTGTGGCTTTAGAAGTGAACAGCTGCTTAATGGTCATTGCTCTTCAGAGACAGGACATTGGGAAGCACAGAGGAGGTTATCCAGGCTTTTTGCCCCCCCAAACACACACACACACACACACACACACACGCACACACACACACACACACACACACACAAACAACACACAAACTTGCAGAAGCAAACACCAGGTAAAGCCTAGTTCAGCTATGGTTTTGAGAGTGAGATGTGACCATTTAGCAGATGTTTTTCTTTGCAAAAGGGACTTTGGTTGCTTTCCACACTGTTGAATTTAACTACAATGGAAAACAAAGCAGAATGCACATGCATTATATGGTAGCTGATGTGACAACAACAGAATGGAGAGAAATCATTTGTTCAGAACTGCAAAACAACTCTTCTGCATTAGTATGTTAAAAATCCTGTTAGAAGTGCGTATCATACTGGCATACAGTAGCTGAATGTTCCAAGCAATTGATAGTGGGAATAATACCAATTCTGTACACCACTGAAATCACTGAAATCTGCTGTGCTGCGGGGACGCATGGGTGAACGGAGCAGTGAAGGATGTTTGTAAAACCTGATTTAAAAAGCAAAAGAGAGGATTGTCACTGGATTTTGTGGTGGGGGTGCTTTACCCTCTTTTGTCTCTACCACATCCTCAAGTTTAAACCCTGCACCACAGACACACTGACTCCCGTCCAAGCACAACTACATGAAATGACTTTCATCTCCGAGCTCATTTGACTGTTTCACTTGCAGACACACTTGGACGGGCTGTGTTTCATGAGATGCCAAAAGAAAGGATTTGCTGGAATAAAAGGGGAAGTGAGAAAAGGTTATCACCCAGTGCAAGAAGTGTGGAGATCCACCCAGCTGCAACAGGCTCCTTCTCAACAGGACAGTTTGCCTAGAGCAGAGGTTATGAGGAGATTACACAAATGCCCTCACAAGTTTTAAAACTGCTTTTCAGGAAATGGAACTTAAACAGGTAAAATATGTTAGAAATACAGAAAACAATAAGCATACATGCTACAAATCAGGACACCGACAATGTAGGAAATCAAAAAATTTTGTTTAGCAATCAATTTCATCTTCCAGAACTGTAAAGAGTTACCTTTTTCTAAAGCATAGGTCTTGTTCCTCAAGAGCTATGTCCAGGAGGTTTTAGATGCATCCCTGCTACAACACAGTTGAATAAAATAATTTAATCACTTCTGCAGCACGCCATCATGTTAGGCAAAGTCCTGCTAATGTGCCGTTCATTTGATTTAGCAGTGATGGAGCAGTAATTGCTTAAAACCTTCTGGACAGCGACTCTAGAGGACCCCTGGTATAAAATGTCTGACACACCTCTTCGACTTTTTCACATTTTGACATTTTACAATTGCAACCTTATAGTGTTGAATGGTACTTTAAGGGGCAGACCAAACCAAATTATGAGTTTGACTTGGAAGGACAAGAATAGATGGTTTTACAAATTTACCCCAAAAAAATATTTAATAGGAACAAATATCTTATGTTTGTTGCTATAGTCAAGGCAAGGCAATTTTATTTGTATAGCAAACTTTCAACACAACGTAATTCAAGGTGCTTTACATAATTTGGTGGTAAAGAAACCAAACATATGATAAAAGCATGGAAAGTAAAAACAGCTATTAGAAGTAAGATTAAAAAAACAGTGTAAAAATATGAAAAATAAAAAAAATAATTAAGCATAAAACATGAGAATCAATTAAATAAAACATTGGAGAGCAATTATAATAGTTTACTGAAAGGAAGCTTTAAGCAGATAGGTTTTAAAGCTTGCTTTAAAGCAGCTCAGTTTTTGGGCAGCTTTGCAGTCATCAGGAAGTTTGTTCCTGATAAGGGGAGCATAGAAACTGAAAGCGGCTCTCCAAGTTTGTTTTTGGTTCTAGAGATGCTTAGTAGACTAGAGTTGGGAGGAAATGAGTGGTCTGCTGGGTTGGTATAGTGACAGGTCTTCAGCATGTTTTAGTGCTAAACCATTCAGTGATTTATAAACTAGGAGTATTTTGAAGTGTATTCTTTGAACTACAGGGTGACAGCCTATGAACAAGTTTCAGGGGAATAAATACCTTCTGCAAGGAAATGGATTGTTTTTTGTAACTCTGCCAATAAACGTCAGAGTCCTTTAATAATATGTTTTAACGTTATTAAATTATTTATAGCTGTATATCTTCTTTTGTGGTACTCTCCATGAGTTTTCTCAAAAAATGTTCCAAAGTTAAACTTCTGAGTTATTATTATTTTCTTCGCATTTTTTCTCCCTTTGGTTGGAGTTTGTGAAGGAGAATGCTGACAGGTTAATCTGTGCTTAACCAAGGTGCACAGAGTTCGACATCAAACGGCATCTCTTTGATGAGAGCCATCCCTGCTTTCTTCACTCTGGTCAGACATAAGCCAAACCTTACAGGAGCACACATCCTGCACTGTTGACAAACTGCTAAAGAGTTGGTCAAACTTTAGGTCGGCATCACTTTCACTTTGCAATAAAAATTGGTGTGAACTCACACACAAAGTGTGATACCTGGAACATTTTCATTTCTAGTAAGCACTCAGAAAGGGAATTTTGTGTAAACATGTTAAGTACAAAAGATTTTTTTCTCTGTTGCAGTATTTCAGCAGAATTTCAAAAAGTAAACTACAGAAACCTCTTTTGGAGTTGTCCACACTTGGTTTAAACTCTCATATAGCCTACATTCAATCCAAATATTAAGAACAACAGTCGTGTTACTTGTCTTTCCTTTACCCTTTTTATTGAATTGAGCATGGCGGACAAAATGTATTATCCGGGTTTATTAACCACACATCCCCCCCCCCCCCCCCACTGTGACTGGCAAGCTGGTGTAGGTGCCAAAACCAGAGAGTTAGCTGCTGACAGGCTCAGAACACAAAGCGCCTTAATACAATCTGACAGTCACACTGTCATGTGTGACACAACTTTTTCATTTTGCTGCTGTAAATATTATCACAAAACACTGGCTTTAATTTGCTGCTCGCAAAAAGTCGCTGATAAATGACATCCTTCTGGCTTCAGTGTTAGTAGAATGCTTTCATCATGGACTCTGGATGACAGTCCATTCTGATGAAAAACACAGCAGCCTTCCTGAAAATCTACTAAAAGAGTAAGTAAAGTAAGTTATTATCACAAAAAGGCTAACTTATTTTATTATCATTATTATTATTATTATTAGTAGTATTAGTAGTAGTAGTAGAAGTAGTAGTACTATTATACATTGGCAATTGACATTCCTTCTTGGACTCATTGGACATTCCTGTTCATTCTATAACAACCACACAAATATACACATACATATATCATTTGTGTATGCATCCCTCCTCTTTTTCAAAATCTCTTGTGATGAAATATATATTTTTAGATCTTTTGAAAATATGAACAGAAATTGTGTGACGTGCTATTGCAATCAGAGTCTACTATTATGAATACCAAGGAACACAGCAGACATGTCAGGGATAAAGCTGTGAAAAGGTTAAAATGCAATTCAGTTATAGAACAAGTCAAAATTGTCACAACTCAAGGAGCAGCATTAAATAATTATGCAATAAAATTGAAAGGAAAACATTATTTCGTAAAGCAGCTAGTAGACCCAATGGTAATTTAGTGGGGAAGCTGCAGAGATCCAGAGCTCAGGTGGGAGAATTTGCTTTTTATGGAAGATTGATATGATAAAATAATTTTACTACAATCCATTCAGGAGGCACAGAAAACACGTGAATGAAGAAACTCTGGTTAAATAAGACCAAAACGTTTTACGGCGGGAAGCTACCACCGCACATCAGCCTGAGCATCACATCCCTATGATGAACCATCATGATGGCAAGAGGTAGCAAAGGTTTACTTTCCGGCACAACAAAATCCTTAAACTTACAACCAGAGCTACAACAAAAGGGGTTTAGATCAGAAAATTCTCATGTGTCGAAATGCTTCAGTCAAAATCCAGTTGATAATCTGTTTCCAGACATGAAAATTGATGTTCACAGACCCCCAACCCCGAACCCCAATCTGCGTGAGCTCGATTTTTTTTTTTTTTTTTGCAAAGAAGAGTGGGCAAGTAATCTTGTGACATGCAAAGCAGTAAGATATACACTTACAATACTTTCTAATGCAGCAAAAGCATTTACACAGACTGGCTAGATATGAATTGAACTTTTTTTATTTTGCAAAGCACTTAACTCATCCTGCACTGCATAATGTTGGTCTATCACTTAAAAATCCTGATAAAATACACTAATGTTTGGTAAAAAGTGAAAAAAGAGCTTGCACATGAGTTATTAATACTTTTTTGTGCCATTGGACAATCCAGAGCAAGCACATAAGCTGCACACATGTGGATGATGATGATGATCCGAGGACTTTTGAAGGATTCTAAGGCAAACAGGAGGATAAAGCAGGACGGCATTAAGACACACATCCTCTTAACAGCATGTGTGGTGTGGTGAATAAAAGCCTGTGCAAATAAAACATTGAGGACAAACCACACAAAAGGAGATGGTGAGAGCTTTATCATGCCCAAATTACAGCCTCTTCATGCATTTGTAATTTACAGTTTCCTGTCCAAAGAAGATGATTAAGATGATGGTCCTTGTGAAACTCCAACAAAGAACACTGGAGCGAAGAAAAAACAGCATATTGATAAAAACAAGACCGCAAACAAACAGCTTTCATATAAACCCCAAGTTTTAAAACAGTTGCACATAAATCTTCAAAATTGGAACTCAATTGACAACATTCACTCTCTTAACATGAACGAAAATTGTGGTATATTACAATGGGCGGCAATATTTCCTCTGTGGGAGCCCTCTGCATCGGGGGCGGTGGTCGGCTGTAGCTGCCTGGGGGCTCTCCAGTAGTTGTGATGATAATTTTATTTTGGGTTTGTGGGGTCATTTTAACCTGTAAAGCACTTTGAGAAGCTTTTGTAGTTGGAAGTTTGATTTGAGGATTTGTTTGATATGGTAACGAAGTGTGCTTGCTTATCCAAGACGGGCATTGCTAGTTCATCATTCAAAACTGTAGCATCTTTGAAAAGATCATCCTAATATTTGATGCATGGAGAGTGTTATTCTTGTAAACTGTTGCTTGTTCTTTCCATTCCTCCTGTCAAATGTCTTGGGTTTAGTAAAATGACTGCAGTGTGTAGGTTTAAACACTTTTAACTAGTTGCTTCTTTAGATGGACGCACAAAGATTTAAGTGTCTCAAATGGCAGAACTTCTGTAATTTCATTAATTAAAGGAAAGTCATTGATGGTGCACCGCCCTTAACCTACACTCTGTGTAAATAAACACCTAACAAAAATATGACAATACTTTGAAATGTTCAGAAAATAGTGTCGCCATAAATGACTGCAGTGTTGTTTAAATCAGGGCTCTTTTAAGACCATACATATCCAATTCGGTCTTGGCCCGACTTGGAGTGGCTTCTAGCTTCAACTTCGGGCAACTACTAGGATTTTATACAAAATAAACACCTGTTATATAACATTTTAACAGAACAACATTTCAATAATCCTAAATAATCTCTTTAAAATAATCATAATTACATACTGTAGTTCCACAACTTCACAAGACAGTAATGAGGTTATTACGCTTTATTACAATATTTTTTAGGAATTTAAATGGTATTGAAAAAATTATATTTCTCAACCCTATTGGCTGGTGTGCGTGAAAATTATCAGTGCTGTCTCTTTACTGGCCAGACGAGAGAGATTACACTGTCTGAGACACACAGATCAATAAACACAAGCAATAGCTGAATGAATTCCTTGTGACAGCATACGAAAGACCACAAAAAATAACAAGTGAGAAGGTCATTTAGCCTCAAAAGGAAAGCGCTATATTCTGAGTGGGAACTCATTATCAGGTAGAGCTTTGCATACTTAAAATAGTTTTTGCTAGTCAATAATCGCTTTCTTTCTGAAAGCCTTCAATGCACACAGTTTGAGCGAAGGCCTTGAAATTTCTCGATAGAACGAAAGAATAGAGGGGAAAAAAAGGAGGGATGCAGAGAGGCGTGAAAAGGCAAAGGGGGATGGAAAAAAGGAGAAACAAGTGAGTTTGGGGGTTTCCGTCATTATGATGGATAGATCGAGCGTATAGGGGCTCTCAGAAGGAGAAGTATAAAAATAGGAGAGCATGTCTCCCTTGACACCGGTCCTCTCTGCCTATGTATCAAATGGAGAGTCTTCTCTTCCACTTCCTTCTTCCACCTATGGCTCAGTCCTTTTTACTCTCTACCTCTAACAGCTTTCAAGACAACATCTCCTTATATCTTTCCTCCCTCCTTCCTGTTCTTCGGCTGTGTACTCATCCACCTACACCCAGCTCAGACAAAAGCACAAATTTCTACATCCCACTTGGTTTCCACTTCATCACAGTCAACTCTAGATGCTTTATTTATTTTTTTCATTTTTTTCTATCCAGGTCCCAAAAGACACACTAATACAATACAATGACTTTCTTTTTATGAAAAATCTATATTTACGCAGAGGGACTACTTGGAGACCCTTCTGTCCTTTTATCTCGGCTGACCTGCCCTGCTTTGTATTCACGGCACTGAACGAATTCAACACTTTTTTACACTAGTGGTCTGTGAGGGATACTAATGGAAGTCTTTTGGAGGGTCGCTTTGTTGTTCTGTGTGTTTCAAACGCCTGACAAATCAAAAACGGCGCTGAGACCGCAAAGGGGCACCAGCAGAAACGGTCCTCGGCTGCCTTCCCTCCCTTTCAGGTTTTGCCCCAGTCTCACTCCCATTCTTCTTCTGTCCTCCTCAATATCTGTCACTTTCTCATTCATTAACCACACCCCTGTTGCCATCCATCCATCCATTCCACTTCCTCTCTCCGGAGAGGAAAAACAAACAGCTGTCAGGGTCAGGCTTGCAGATGAATTCCAAATGACTTTGAAGAGCAGAAAGCCCGGCCAACTTTCTCTAGAGGAGAGTCTGCTTACAGATACATGTGCGATGCGTCTTAACATGGGTACATAAGCAGCGCAGAATAAATAGAGGCTGGTCCTTCACACCGAAGTGCACGTGCTCACAGGAGCAGAGTGCGGCAACTTTCTGAATCCATGCTGCTTGTTTACACAGGCTCCTGCCAAGGTTAAGGCAACTTGTGTGCTCAGAGAGAATCAGCTGGTTTCAAGCACACATTTTGGTGAGGCGATTGTGAGGCTGTGAACACAGGTGACAAAAGCTTGCTCACATGGAATGAAGCAGATGACGTAAATAAACAGAAAATAAAATGTCCACAGGTTTCTTCACTTCCTCTGACACAGATTTACTTCTCAAATCCTCCTCCAAACTTCCCTTGCGGTAAAACGAGCCAGCTTCTGCTCCTTCGCCCGCCACACCTTGGCTCTATTTGCGACTCTTGCTGGGCCAAGATGAGTCAATGAATCATTTTTCATCTTATCAGTCATGTCTGTGCTGCATCTCTCCATCTTCCCTGTTTAGACCGCTATATCACTGTCTGTAGCCATCCATCCATCACGACTGAGACAGACTGTTACATTATTAAGTGGAGCTAAAGAAAAGTTCAATCAAGACATGAAATTTGCTAATTTCTGTTCTCCCACCAAAGCAAACTCTTTGTGTTAGACCCTGAAGTGTAGTTGTACTTGATTTAGGGCGGCAGTGACTCAGGAGGTGTGGATTCGTCCTTTAACTGATGATTTCCTAGTTTGAACCACCTCTCCTTCTGTTTCAGTCACTTTGCCGTTGTGTCCGTGGGCAAGACACTTCACCCACTTCACCATAGTGCTGGTGGTCAGAGGGCCTAGCGGTGTTGACTAAATGGTAGCCTCACTTCTGTCAGTCTGCCCCAGAGCAGCTCAATGTTGCTTACTACAAACAATGTGTAAATGTATCTATGACTGGGTCAATGACTGATTGTTTTGTAAAGTGCTTTGGAGTGCTTTAACTTGATAAAGTGCTATACAAATATAGGCTATTTAACATTTAAGGCCATTTAACATGTACCATTTTGACGAAGGATAGAGGAAACAGCTCTGCTAGTTCTGGTTTAGTGTGTAGTGTCCAGTCTTTTGCAGCATCTAACCGGTTTTGTTGCAGGAAAAAAATCCTGTATAAACCTCATTCCATCCTCCCAACAGGCATTCCCACACCATCATACTGCCACTGCCATGTTTATTTATGGTGGTTGAGTTTTTAAATTGATCTTCGGTGTTTTCTGCTGAACATAGCCTCTTGTATCTAAGATTTAAAAAACCATCAATAATAAAAAAAAACTAAAACTCACCAGAAAGACCTTCTTCTACATATTTCAAGGAAAGATGCTGGATTGAAGAAAAGAATAGTGTAAGAAATATGTTGGATTCTTGTTATCCAGTATTTATAGTACTCCACTAAGAACAGCTGCCTAAAAACGTTTGACTGCAAAGCCTGTTAAAAAAAAAAACAACAACAGCAAAAGCCTGGAAGACTGGGATTTTATCTCAAGATCTCAGAAAATTAGGATATTTTGAAAAGTTTCTATATTTTAGGTTCAATGTGTCACACTGTAATCAAAATAATTAATCCAAAACACCTGCAAAGGGTTCCTGAGCCTCTCAAGCTGGTTCAGTAGGAATCCCAATCATTGAGAAGACTGCTGACCTGACAGTTGTGCAGAAAAACATCCCTGACTCACTCCATAAGGAGGGAAAGCCTAAAACAGTAATTGCAAAAAAAGTTGGATGTTCCCAAGGTGCTGTATCAAAGCACATTACCAGAAAGTCAAGTGGAAGGGAAAAGTGTGGAAGAAAAAATTGGGCAAGCAGCAGGGATGACCACAGCCTGGAGAGGATTGTCAGAAAAAGGTCATTCTACAGTGTTGGGATCCTTCACAAGGAGAGGACTGAGGCTGGAGTAAGTGCATCAAGAGCCATTACATACAGACTCCTTTGGAAACCAAAGTCCCAGAGTATGGAAGAAGAATGGAGAGGAAGACAATCCAAGATGCATGAGGTCCAGTGTGAAGTTTCCAGAGTGTGTTAAATTGGGGAGCCATCTGTTGGTTTTATGTCCACTGAGCTTTAATAAGTCCAAAGTCAATGCAGCCATCTATCAGGACATTTTGGAGCACTTCACAATTCCTTCCGCAGACAAGCTTTATGAAGATGCTGACTTCCTTTTCCAGCAGGACTTGGCACCTGTCCAAACTGCCAAAAATGTCAAAACCTGGTACAATGACCATGGGATTAGTGTGATTGATTGGCCAGCAAACTCGCTTGACCTGAACCCCATAGGGAATCTATGGGGCATTGTCAAGAGAAAGAGGAGAGACATGAGACAGAACAGGCCGCTACTGAAACATCCTGGTCTTCTATAAAACCTCAGCGTTGCTACATGATGATAGCATCTATTCCATGTTGCACTGAAGCAGTCATTGATGCAAAATAAACCAAGTACTGAGTACATATGAATGACTATACTTTTCAGAGGTCTGACATTTGTCTATTAAAATCTAGTTTTCCTGATTTCATGTAATATTCTAATATTTTGATATTTTTAAAAGGGGGGCTTTCATAAGCTAAAATTTATAACAAATAAAGGCTTGAGATATCTCTCTTTGCATGTAATGAGTTTATCTCATACAGTAGTTACACTAATTACACCTTTTAAGATTGAATTCTGAAATAAATAAACAATATTCAAATTATTTACACGTGTAAATAAAATAGTGTCGTTACCAGTGGGTTTCTGGTTTGAGCCCCTGATGCCTCCACTATGTAGCTTGCAACCAGTGGCGTGTGAATGCGTGAATGGCTCAATGTACTGTGAAACTGTTAGGAGTCCAATTATCTAGGTAAAGCGTTATTCAAGCACAGGACATTTGCACTTTCGTCTTCATTTAGAAACCATAAGTAAATAATTTCTGTATTCCTTGTTGTGCTTTTTATGCAGTCTTAAGATATTAAGATGGAAGAAATTTGAAGTTCTTCATTATAACCTTTTTGAACTTCACTGTGCGATTGTTCCCTCCAAAATCAATTTTTTTTTAATTTTTATTTTTTTATTCACATCTACAAAAAATAATAATAAAAAAAGATAATTAGGGAGACCATTTGTCATCATTCCATGTCCATCAAATATTCTAGCTTTTGCACTGTAAATCGTGCTCATGGTATCCTGTAATTTAAAGGCTGCAATAAAAGATTTATCTATATTCAAAAACTCCCCTGTGTGGACAGTTTTTTTTTTGTTTTTTTTTTTTTAAATATATGAGACATAAGATCGACATTGGAAGAAACAGGGACGGTTGCAGTATTTTTGTTTGCTCTTGTTGTAAACTGCTTCAGCAGCAACTCTTCTAATTTTACATAGCCAGTTGTGTGGTGAAGTCTGCTCATTTCCCTCTGAGTTACAACCAATCAGTGGGATTTTAACACAGCTCCTGCCCAGCACACTCTACACACCCAATGAATGGTACTCTATTGGCTCCTTAAACAGCCCCGACAACAGTCCTGTCGGTAACCCTGGTAAAGTTGAGACACACGCATACTGTGAAGTTCCAATAGAATGCCCTTTGGAAATCTCAGAAGTAAGTTAACGGAGACTGCAGTTTTAGTGATGCTATGAAAAGATTGTCCAAAAGGTTTTTAATTTTTTATTCCATTTCACTCATCCCTGTATCAGAAGATCAATAGGCCGCCGGTGCCCTGCATAGTTGCTTTCTGAATGTACATTTGTTCCAATACTGTCAATAAAACTACTAGTACAGAGGAACACAATCACTTCATTATGTACTTTTGTTTGGACTTCTTTCAGTCAGATTTTTGCTCCAGATAAGATTGCATTATGATGTTTCAGTGGTGAAGTGAAAGATAAGTTTGTAATTATTTTTCCGCCACACATATAACTTTTGCTTGCATCTCATGACGCGGTTTCAAAAGGGTCTGACGAAATATAAATCAAGACTTTAGAATGTTTGGCTGCGCATCAGTGTGTGCATCCATGCTCATGCGTGCTCATCAGTGCTCTCAACTCTTTGAGTTTTGGCAGCAAGATCAGAGGAAAATGCGTGTTGGTGTGTTTGAGAGTCTGTGCGGTGTTGTGTGTGTGTGTGTGTGCGACACAGGGGGAGTGAGTAGGCATGGAAGTGAGATTCTGCTCGGAGACGTTTGATGTCGAAGAACAGCGTCTGCTGTCTGTCTGCCAACTGCCAACCCTCTATCACCGTCCCAACACATGGCCTCCGCAAAGAGTGTGCATGTGGGTTTCAGTGTGTGTAAGTGGCCTGATTAGGCAGGGACTTGGCTATGTGACATTGCTACAGAGCTACTTAGACCCATAATGTGCACCTCACTGTGTCGCAGTGAGAACGTGTGGGCCTATGAAGGCAGAGATTTTTGTTTTGAATCACATGACAGGGACAAGGCGAGAATTGAGGGAAGGAGGTGTGTATGGATATGTGTGCATGCGTGGGTGTATTGGAAAGGGTGAATAATCTCTCACTTTTCATACCTCTCATCCCACACCATCAGTCTTTGGATGGGTCCTTAACATACAGTGTCAAGCATACTTAGGGCTAATTGCTAACTGATGTGTGTGAGCTTTTGTGTGCATCTAAGCAAAAATGTATGTTTGACAGCAATAATGTGTACACAGATTATGGAAACCATTCTGTGCCCTAGAGGACTCCGACCGTGATTCCATCAGGGTGGATCATCCTTAATTCAAACTTTTTTTTTTGTTCAATTAGACACAAACACAAATCCCGGGGTACCAACACAGTCTTGCTACTGTAACACTGGAAGTGGAAACCTATGGAATTTGATGTGGGAATATTTCTGGTCAGGAAAAGTGTAAAAGATAAAACACAACAGGAAAAATCATAATAATAATTTATACACTGCTTCCTGTCACGTCTACTTTTGAAATATCTAAAGATTCAAATATCTAAGCGTTTTCATGCTGTTCATATAAACAGTTTCTAAGAGATCCATGTTTTAATCGTGACCACTATTTAGTTCACAACAAACTTATTTATTTTATTGCTTTATAAGATAACTTTAAGTTGCTTGGATTAACTCCAAGATGTGAGACTCAAGAATATTTAATAAAAGAAATGCGCAGGACTAGGAATTCAGGTGTATGAAAAAAAAGTTGAAGCAAATGAAAAATGCTGCATTCTATATTTTGCCTAAGAAGGCCAAATCATGTTTTCGTTATGACTTTTAGTCAGTAAGAAAATATTTGGTGAATGTGTTTAGACCTGAAAGATGGGTGTACAAAAGCAATGAAAGAGAGCTGAAGAAGAGAGGCAGAATGAGATCTTTTTGAAAGCAGTCAGACACTTGTAATTCACACATAGACATTCTCTTCTTCTCAACACAAACAACCACACAAACAAAACCAGAGAAGAAGAACTAAGATCAATGCACAAGTAAAAAAAAAGAGAAGAAAAAAACCCAACACTGGGATATTGGCAAAGCAAAGGGCTGAAAGATCAGCTGAATCCACTGAGCAATGACAGACAGATCTTCCTTTCACATACTTCCTGACATTTTCACTCTGATAGAGCCAGATATAGCTTTTCTGCCTCCTCACAGCTCACAAGAAGTCATGCAACTGTGCACACTGCGAGACTGAACAGTTGAAGACCGATAGGGAGCGAGCTATTTTTGAGGAAAAAACAGAATAGAATATGGTTAAAAAAAAGAAGAAAAAGTTGAGTTTCAGAGAATAGGAAGTGGGGGGGATTAACTGTCCTGTGGTAACAGACAGGCGTGATGCTGTCTGACTCTTCAGGTGGCTTTGCATTGATGAGGAAACTTTGAATTCTCAAAGGCTTGTGAATATGAAGAAAAACTAAAACAGATTTGGAAGAAAAAAAAAAGTCAAATCAAAAAGGGTCTATAAGACATACAAAGACACTATAGACTAAAAACTGCATCAAACACAGTTTAATTCCTTAATTTTAAAGCTCTTTATTTGCAGTGTCATATCTCTTTCTGTCTGGGATTGAAATAAACAGGCAACATGGGTCTACCAATTGACAATTAGTCAATTCTTTTTTTAAAGGTTCAGAGGGCTGTGCAGCATAAATTAAGCCCAGAGGTGACCGATGCATACTAATGTCGATCAGACTGGATGATTCCAATTCAATCTATCGCTATGATGTTTATATAAAAATAAATAAAAATAGAAATATTACTCCATGACTCCGCTAAAAACAGAAACATATCAGCATCTTTGAAGTAGACAGGAGGGTTGTAATGAAAAAAAAAAACAGCCCATTACCTGATATCAAACCCAATATTGGATTCATAACAACGCGACAAGAATCTGTAATATTTTGAAATAAAGGTAGGTAGTTTAGTTGAGATAAGACTACTTTTTTTAATTCTTTATCTTTGTGTTTTATGCTAGTTTTAATATACGTTGGTCCTTAATTAAAAAACAAGCTTTGAAAATGCTCCTTTAGTGTTTTCATAAATAGAATAAAAGTTCCATGAGTCCAATAAAAGTATTTCTGTCCAGCATTAAATCATCAACCTTACTTTGCATAAAATCAAATTCTTTCAGATTTTGACCAAGAAATAATCAAATTCGAAATCAATGAAAAAAAAAAAATATATATAGCTTTTTAGTGTTGACACAAAGAAGCTGATGCTAACTTTGGCTCAGTTAGAAGCTAAAGAGGTTGTTGTCACAGTCCTTACAAAGTATTTGCATCCCCTCTGTCCCTGTTTCTTTTTTTATCACATATGCTGCCATATACTAAAAGTTGGGTGTTTGAGATAACCTGATGGTAAGTATCTGCAAGTTGACTCATCAGCACTAGAACCACAATGTAGGTCTGTCTAAAATTGTTCTTTTGGAGCTCTGGCCAAAAGGTTTGACACTGGGTTCATCCCTCAATAACTCAGTGAGCGCCGGCGCTACACCCACGTGCATCACACACTGTGCATAGTGCACCAACCTGGCTGCAGGGGCAGCCAGGTTGGGTTTATGAAAAAAAGAAATTATAATAAAGACAGATTAAGAAACAAAAAATATCTTAATAGTAAGCAATATAAAAAGAAAGCAAGACTTAAAGAAAAAGATGGACCTCTTTCTCATCCGTCGTCACCCCCGCCCCCCATCGCTCTGGTGTTTCATTAACCCTGACACCTGTGGGAAAAAACATCAGGAACCGGCGCAGAAAAATAAAAAACAGCGCGATGATGCTCTTGCTTCGCTTGCAGGTAAAACAATGTTTTAATGACAATTGTTAATTTTATCTATTCCAAAACGTTTGTGATCATGTTCAGACTTGAGGTCTGACCTATCTTAAATTCGGACTTGCTATATTGTTGTTAATTCATCTGTTGTCAGCCAAAAGTTTTGTAAGTATGCTGCATTTCAGGACATTTATATGGTGTTTTTCGTGCACTCCTTCCATACGTTTTGACTTTATCTGCGCTGTTTGGGCGCATTTCGTTTTCTGCTCTGTTAAAAGTCGGGAATACTGCGTCGCTCTGTCCCGCCTCCCATCCTCCTCATAGCACCTGTGAGAGAGGCTTATAGGGAGACAAACTCAGAGAACATTTGGAGCTTTTTTACTGTTGGAGAAAAAAGGTAGCAAATCATCATCTTCCAAGCAGTTATTCTCTTCTGAAGAAAAACTTTTTTAAAGGAAAAAAATGTTAATAAAAAAGCAACATCACGCTTGGATCAAAAATAATTTACACTGAACAGTGATGTTAAAGGTTTCTGATCTAAAATATGGACCTTAATGTAAAGATGTTGTGAAGAGTTTGAAGATATTTTTCTTGTTTTATTAAGTTCCGCCTAATAAATCTTCCTCAATAAAAAAAGTTTTGTCTGTGAGGTCAGATGTCTGTGCTGTTTTGAAACAGAAAGAAATAAAATATGTCCACCCAAATGCTTAAATAACTATCATAAAAACAAAACAAGCAACAACAAAAAAAACGGTCAAGGTAAAGTAAGAACATTTAAAAAAAATCAGTAGTTGTTATTAATCATGAGTTAACTCTATGGACATGATTTATCATGATTAAATATTTGGCCGATCTGTAACTCAGATCTAATATGCCAAATCAGACAAACCTTTATCAAATTAGGTATTTGCTCTATGCTGATATTTTTGAAACATACAGGCAAAGGGGAACATCTGCTGCTGATGGGGTAATTTGAAGAAAAAAGGCCATATTACAGTTAAGCTAATCTCCTCCCTTCATATTTAGATTTTTCCAGTTGTGTACAGAATGTTTATATTGTGCCTCTCTAGTTCTTCTCGATAGTTTTGAAATTCGTCACGTCACATGCTAGTGATTTATAAGCCAAAATAAACAAATAAATAATGTATTGCAGTTTTTTTATTTTTTATCATGGCTTAAAAAAATGTCTGTTTAAAACGAATATGACAAATTTTCTTTGTGTGTTTGAATGCAGGCTCAATGTACACGTACATGCACGGAGGAATTTAAGTCAAGGACAAAAATTCAGATCAACCATCCACCAGCAGTTTAAGTGCACAAGATCAGCCACCAGCCATCAGGTCTGTAGCCTCCGCTAAATACTGGTGCATGTGTGAATCTGTAACTTAGTTCTAATGAATAAGAAGATGATGATCCTGTGTTGAGTATGTTATATTATATAAATATTAAGCAGGTTTTTGTACTTACGTATAGTATTTATTGAAGACACATTACTAATAATAAATAGAGAGCATACTGTGGTATCATTCTTTTTTTTGTGGTGATTGGCGGGGGCAAACAGAGCATTTGTGCTTAGGGAACCCGTATGGCTAGCACCGGCCCTGAACTCTGTTATCGTTATTGATCACTGTCTTCTTTGTGCCATGCTAGGTAAGTAGTGCTGTAGATTTTTTTTTATCCTCCTGACCATTCATTTTGTACAATGAGATCCATTTGATCCTTTGTAATCTCTCTGCAAGCAATGTCTTTGGTAAAGGAAGCCAAGGTTAATCAGGATCAAAGTAACTGGTTATAAGTGTAAATTTAAGATGACAGCATACTGAAATGTAATCAAAACAGGTGAGGGTGTCCACACATAATCAGTCAGACTATTGCACCTTTTCCTTTCATTCCTTTTTTTCCCTCTCCTTAAAAAAACAGATTGGTTCATTTTTTATTACTATTCTAAATGATATACATTACATTTATGTAGAAAAATGTTTTCAATTTATTTATCATGGTCTCATAGTTGACGTCCCAAAGCCTGCCATTTTAACACTGGTGGGGATACTTTTGAGAGCCGCTATTAATACAGCAAGTTGTTACGCTCACAAAAACGAGAAAAAAAACCCTCATAAAGTTTACTTCAAAGGACAAAATCAGACTAACTGGATAGCAGTTTGTGGAAACAGACTTTATTTAAAGAAGAAATATAATGCTGCAGTATTATTGCAAGATCTCATGCCACAGGATTTCATTTCACCACTAATGACCAGTGTTTTCAATATATTTTAGTACAAGATGTTAAAGGTCTAGTTGTTACTTATTCTGTTAGGTATTTATTTACTTTTATGGCAGCATACTTCAGAGCTTCTGCTTAAGTGTTTGATATAAAGCAATCCGTGGGCTCTGAGCAATGCCAGAGTAAGAAAACAGTGACTGATTTGGAGAGAATTTAGACAGCCACTTTTCATCCTATAGCATTTTGTTTTCAATCAAAAGCATTAATTTAGAGCAGTGTGACAACCCTACACAATGTTGCTGAAATGGATACAATTTGTTTTTTTTCTGTTAAGCGGCTTTGGTTTCTTTGCTGGTTGATGACTTCATTTTATGTGGATTTTTTCTAATTGTTTCCACTAATAGGATTGTGTTTTCTTAACATTCCTAACATTCTGTCCATAAAATTACAGGCCATCATATTTTACATTAAAGAAACATTCAGCACCCGCAACACTGGTAGAGATGGGCAAAAAGGCTTGAGGCCTTTAGTTTTAGAACATTTATTAACACAAAAAATCCTACATTAATAAAAATATTTTTTTTTCAAAAAATTACAACATAATCTCCAATTACAACAAAATTAGTTCAGAAGATTCCTATTAAATAAAAGGAAATAAAACAATCCATTTATTATCTGTACCCATTTATTCTTGCAAGTTCGTGGGAGAGCTGGTGCCTATCTCCAATGGTCATAGGGTAAAATCTGGGGTACACCTTGGACAGCTCACTTGTCCATCAGAGGAACACACAGGACATACAACCATGTACACAGTCACACTAAAAAGCAATTAAAATAAAGAAATTAATGTTAACAGTCGTTAACAGACTGTTAGAGGAATTAAAACCAATGACCTTCTTGCTGCAAGCCAACTGAGCCATCAACCATCTCACTTAAACCTAGTTTATACTTCTCTACTTTTAGAGTTGTTTTCCTTTTATACTTCTCCGTTGGTGTGTCACTTTTGCAAAGCAATTCCCCACCAGGACAGCAGGGGGGGTGCTGACTTTTTCAGGCTATCATTGCTGTGTCATTTCTGGGCGACTAGAATTTATTTTCTTCAGCTTGTAAGCACATCCCCCCTTCAAGGAGCAATGACCAACAGAAAGTAAGTTTCAATTTAGCTGGAAAGCTTTTTACTAGAAGAGCAGCTCATAGAATCCACTAAGTATGCACGTAAACAAAGGCAGCTGTCTGTTTCGCTAACCTGGTGTTCCCAATCACCGAAATACTATATTAAATACACTGGCCTTGCAATATAAAGCATGTAGTACTAATTAACATCGCCTACAAAGCACCTTTGTGGTGAAATGATCTCTGGCTGTTGTTGAGCTGACCAATCACAGGCATCTGCTCTCCATTTCGTTTGACAAACAGTTAGAAAATTGGACTCTACTCTGTGCGTTCTTGCATAGGTAACAGAAAGACCTTGCGTCAACAGATCATGGCGTTTCATCTGTCCGTTTAGAATGTAGATGGATAAGTATACACAAAGTTTTAGCTATGACCAAAGTTCTAGTTTTTTTTCTTTTTAATTACTAATCCCATACTTTCTGTTTTTCTTGTATTATGAATATCACCCAGCACAGAGAGTAATTTCTCTCCTCCAAATGTGAAAGACATGAAAACATGCTATACAAGTACAAGGCAGATGTTGGTTGATTTCTGTGAGGAAATGGTTCTGAAAAAATCAGCTAAACTTGGGCATATTTAGAGTTAAATCAGTAAATGAGAAGTTTAAAAAATCTACAACCATGAAAAACTAAACTTGATTAGAAGAGATTTCTATCTTACTACATATGTAGCAAGAGGGTGGTAAGTTTCCTTTTGGAGAAGCCATTAAAGAGATGCATCTTGGGGTCATAATAACAATGTATTTCAGGTCTTTTATGAGCATATTTACCATGGTCGCCTAGAATTTTGCAGGGCTTTGTGTATAAATATGACTTTAATGACCTTGAGAAGGACCTCAAGGACCAATTTGGAACTTGTGCACTATATGTATATATATTTTTATTGATTTGACTGACTGGCTACCTTCTTCCCTAAAATAGATAGTTATGACTTTCAGAGGGGCTCCTGAGCACAAAGCCTGTGCTGGTTGACATTGACCCATTGATTTAATTTAAAGGTGACTGCGATGGACTATTGATTTCACACTAGAAGAGCTGATACACGTCTGCATGAAGCAGACTAAGCTTTTAGCTTAACAAACTTTGAAAGGAATACAGTATGAGCGAATATGCCTGTTAGCAAAATCAAGACATTTTGAAAGAGGCAGAACCAACACAGCTTATGGATTGAAATCGTCTTTTTGTTTTGGATCCAGGGCTTTTGCCTGACTGCCTGTGCAACTGAATCTTAGCTTAGTCATAAAGAATGTTCTGACAGAAAGATTTAGAACCAGCTGAGAAACCAGTCTGTCTCTGTGTTCGGTGAGGGCGAACAAAGCAATAAGTCAGATGTGTGTCTGATGATTAGCCAGCACCAAGTGTTAAGTGGCAAAACAAAGAGTATTTGCACAATCAGAGTTTAGAGACTCTAATATAGATTTATTCATCTCATCTCTTTCCTCCCATTTGATTTAGTGCAAAACAAGGCCAACCTATTAAAGCCAGTATTGAGTGGAGAAGAAATGGTTTTAACAGAAATATCGACATCAGAGCCGCCTCTTTGTTCTGTTGAATGGTGTTTTTTTTTAATGGAGGTCTGCTGCTTTGCCTGGGATCCTCGTGGACCAGAGTGATTAGCCTTATGGATGTATGTGACTGTGCTGAAACAAGTTGACAATTTAAACAACTTGCATCAAGCAGTTCTGTCTATAATGAAGACCGTTCCCAGTAGGTTGTGTGTTGGTACCTGTGTGTGATCAAGAACAACAAAACTGCAAAAGCACTTGTGTCTTGAACCTTTTCGAATTCTGTCACACTACAACCAGAAACGTTCACTTTTTACCTGTATTTTAGCTGAGTTTTGTTGTGACAGAACAACAGAAAACAGCACATGTTGTAACTGTGAAGTGGAATTAGAAGGATGTGTGCTTTTCAAAAGTATGAAATATAATTCAATCTCAGTATAAACACAGCTGTTCTGAGAATGCAAGTTTGTTGAAAAACATGAACAAAATCCTCATAAAGAACAGGGGACACAGGGATAAAGTACTAGGAGTTTAAATTAAGGTTAGATTGGCAAATAATAACCTGAAACATTTCAATTCATCATCAAAAAAGAGAAGGAATACAGCACAACTGCAAATCAACCAAAGATATCGCTGTTCAGGTTAACTATGAACCTAGACAAACAGCTTTAATCAGAGAAGCAGCCAAAAAGCGCTATATAACCTACAGGGACACCAAAAATCTGTCCATAGTAGAAAACAATGAGAACAGCCAACATGTGGAAGAAAGTGCTGTGGTCAGACGTAGTATATGTAAATCTAACCCTTGTGTAAAATGTGATGAAGCAGTACCATAGGAATGTTTTCCTACTGGAACAAGGGAGTTGAACAGAGTCGATAAAAAAAGATGAAGTTAACTAAATACATTATAATTCTGGAAGAAAACCTTTTAGAGACTACAAAAGAGCCTAAACACACACATTGAGATACAATGGAATGGTTTAGATCAAAGTCAGATATAAATCATAGTCAAAGTGCAGACATAAATCCAATTAAGAATATGTGGCCAAAACCTGAAAATGTATGTACTTTTCATTCAATCCTGCTGACCTTGAGGGAGTTTGAAAGCCTCACAAGCAAACATTTCCCTTTGGAGACAATCTATATGTGGAAACTGTCACTAAACATACTGATAAACAGAATAACAGGAGTGTCTTCAAAGGTGTTTCATAGGAGTCTGCTTGGATCTCATATGTGCATATAGAAACCTGCCTGTGTCCCTCAGTAAAAAATCACACATTGCTATGAGACCATCTGTATCTAGCAGGTAATCTCTCAGCCTTTCCGTCTGGTTCACACATAAACAAACACTGGCCGGCAGAGACAGGCGAGGTAACGCCATGGCATGCCTCGCCATGCTGCGCTGTGCCCCGCGGTGCTGCGCTCCATTCGGTGAGACAGCATGAAGCGCAAATCAATATGGATTAGAACACTGTAAGGAGCTCTCTGCTGACTTCTTCTCTCTGCACACGAGTAAAAAAAACAACAATGCATGCCTGTATTGTGCTGGATTGTGCATTTTTCTCAAAGTCATGGATGAAACCATATGACTGGGTTATAAACAAGGTAAGGCCATCCCGCCACCGGAGAAAAAAAACAAAACTGCCTCTGATGCGTCTACGTCATGCCACCCGTGGGGCCATATCCATTGAGCTGTTTTGAGGTGAACACAGTGGAGGAGAGGGGATAGGGTGGGCTGGAATCAGCACCTCATTCTACCTAACACACCTAGACTGAGTGTCACGCACTCATAAACACACGGCGACAACCCTGGCGGCAGGCTTCAACCCCTGCAGCAGTTGTGTGCATCCAACAGTGCACTGCAGGACACCAGAGATCATCTCACCGTTTGCAGACAGTAACAGAATGTTAATCCTCAGCCATCTTCTCTACTGTTCTGTTAAATCAAAATTCTTCCTTCGTCTTAGCTCCCGTCCTGATTTTCTTAAAATCCATCTTTCTCGCTACTTTAGGTACAATCTACAAGAATCTTCCCAACATTAACCACTCTAATAGTTTTCTACCATCTGTCATTACCCATAACCGCCCCGCCCCGAAAATCTTGCTGATCCCCGTTTCCTACTCTTAAGTGACAAGGCCTCATCCCCATTCTGTGTTATACTTTCTCTGAGCTCCCGGCCCAGCCTTCGCTATCAGCCCCGCATTGATCTTCTCATCCCCAAGAACACAAAACACCAATCAGCTTGTCATAATCACTCAGCTGGAGGAGGAAGTGCCGAGCGCCAAGTGCAGCTGCTGCGTGTTGAAGAGAATGTGGGGGAAAAAATAAAATAAAATAACCATGCAGGTCTTCAGCCAAACATTGGCTGGCTGTGTTCTATTTTAAAAATATGTAAAGATGAATACATGACGGTTTGCTTCGTACACTAATGATTCCATCCTGTTTCTTCTCATTTCTATTTTTTTTAAATGGCGCCTCAGAACAATAAAGTCACAGCTGCTAGCACTATTCATTTTAAAAATGACAGGAAAAAAACAGATCCTGAATGATATCTGCTACCCCACACCATCCTTTTTACTATTCACTCTGATTTTGTTTCCTTATAAACATTTTACTCCAAAACACATGTTTTTTATTGCTCGTCCCACAAGGTTCTTTATTTTTGTCCATTTTTTTTTCATCAGGACACCACGTCTGCTCACATCCAAACAATAAAAAGTAGTTTATGATCTGTCAGCACTCTGCAGAATGTTGCCGCCATCGTACTGTGCTTTTCTGTCAGAGAAAACACTTTACCTACTTTATGTTCACACAGTCGTCTATATCTTTCTACCACAAATAATCTAGCACATCAAAACCTGTGACTCATGCAGAGCTAAAACACTGTAAAACTCTAAACTTACAGACCAAATATTTATATACACTCTATAAAAAGAGAATAAGCATGTCAAAATTAGCCTAGAACCTCAGCAAACATTCAATTTTTTGGTATTTACTTTTCTTCCCACTTGCAACTTTTAAGATTAGACAGCAAGCTAATTTTAAAACATACAATATGTATATTAAGCAAAACAACAACAACAGACAAACAGGGTTATCAAAGTGTTTTTTCCAGGAAAAGTAGGGAAAAAGGGAATTTATGAATGCATATTCAAATGTCAGTATTATCATTAGGGATGCACTGATACTGATACTGGTATTGGTTATCAGGGCTGTTAGTTAACTGATACCATGAACTGATACTTAAAATCTGGAAACTTTGCAATAATTTCAAAGAAAATGATTATTTTTTACTTGTAATTTTAGTTTTATGATCAATTTTATTAAAATGGAATGTTTTATCTAATTCACCATCACCATTGTTGTAACAATCAAAGAAGGAAATAGAACCTGTCTTCCAATTCTCTGCATTGTTTTTTTAACTGTTACTCATTGTGAGTACTCTGCAAGTAGTTACATCAAAATATCGGTATTGTATCAGTTTGAAAAAAGGGGTATCTTTGCATCCCTAATTATCATACTATATTGAATTGAGCAATTAGTCCATATATAAGTTATTCCAATACCCACCTTAAATCAGAACTGAAACTATAGTATAATTTTGCCGGAAGATCCTTTCTTTCAGTTATAACTCTGAATTTCTTCTCCAATCTTCAACCCACCCAGCGGTAAAAACTTTCACTCAGCTGTTACGCCGTCTGTCTCTTATGTCAGACTGAATGACAGTGCTGGAGGTCACCAATCTGTTCTGTAAATACGAGGCATCATGCCATTACAGGAAAAGCAGAATGTTTTTGGAGTTTTTTTGCAAATGTGTGCTTGAGTTCCTATAGGCTCTCACACTTTGAGTCAATAGGGAAATTACGTTTCTATGAACCCTGTCAACAGACTGGCAGAGCTGGGGCCTGGCACAGTCGCTAAAGAGGTGGGGCTGTTCTTGCAGGGACTTAAAATTTTAGGTTGTGTGAACTTAAGAATAAAAAAAAGAATTTAAATAAATAGAAAATCTGCAAAATTATTGAGCTAAAGCAATCCACTGTCCAACATTGGGGAAAGTATATCATAATATGTTGCAAATGCATTTCTAATGGGAATATTGGTATGAAGTTCACACCATATGACAGACAAAATAAAATCCCCACCATGTCATATATATTACCTAAAGTTCTTTGCATAGATTTTCTGTTCAAGTTCAGTGTCATTTTAAGTTAGGTGATTGAGTGGGTCACTCCAGCATATTTGTTTCCTTTTTTGAAACCAGTTGAATTTTTTTTAAGACAACTTTTTTTTACATATAAATCGAAATCATCTTCAGATTCTCATTAAGAATGCCAAAATTTCCCAATTATTGTTCTCAAACTATAGGATGTGTGCCTGTCCCAAGTGCAGAAAAAAGCCAGATTCCCTAATGTTCCCACCTCCTAGCTTCTTTGTTGGTAGGATGTTTTTTTAATATGATTTGCAGTTTGTTCTCCAAATCCGGTGTGTGCAATGAAATAAAAAAGTTCAGCTGTGGTCTTTTCTGACCTTATTTCATTCTCCTAGTACTTTACTTAATGCTCCACAATAAATTTTAAAAATTTTTTAACATGCTTTTCTATAACTGTTGAGCGTTGCATACTGAGTGATCATAGATGAAACACTTCACCTGCTAATTCTAGGTCAGTCTTCTAAAGGTCTCTGGACTTGATCCTTGCAAGGAGGACGATTGCATTGGTAAGTTTATATATATATATATACATAAATATATACACACACATTTCTAAATTACAGCCCCAACCATAGGTGGCTGAATGATGGAGTAAGTGGATCAACTGTGCCTGCAACCATGCTTACTGGACCATTCAAAGGTTTTATGATATATCTATAACCAATACAACTAGTATGTTTGGCAATAATAGGGCTCAAGGATGTTGGACATTGTTTTTCTATAACTTGTGATGGATGCTTCCCCTGTAATAATTTGGTAATTAGAAAACGTTTTATATTTCAATAATGTTTGACATGTTTAATACTTTTTATCCCCACATTGTTTGTATTTCCATCCATTTCCAATTTCAAAGCATATTGCTCTTAGAAACAGCATGTTACTGAAAACCTGGAAAGGCCTAATATACCAAAGTGAAATACTACTTTAATAATTGCACTGGGATTAGAGAAATGAATTTTTGATTTGTGCCGTTGGCCGTTGACAGGACTGTATGTTCTGCTTAGTGTTAGAGAAGAAAAGAGGATTTGTGTCAAAGGATTCAGGACATGTCTAGATGAAAAAAGACAAATTGTCCATCACTGTACATGCAATCTAATGTTTCACACAGCTTATGATTCTCTAAAGTGTTTATTGAATTGCCCTGTTATCTATCTATCTATATATATATATATATATATATATAGCTGTCTTTCTGCCTGTCTGTCTGCTTTAATTACACCTACCATGCTATTTACTCACACTGCAAGCTCAGAAAACACAACGTAATTCAATGTTTCCACAGTTTGAAAGTTATCATATAAGCGACATTAATATCAGAAAACATAAGCAATTGAAAGTTTCCTTTTATAGGCATTTATACCCATAGCTACCAAATGAAACTTTTTTTCCCTCTTACAGCAAATGCATTCCCTGGCACCGTAACATTGACAATTTTGTCCATTAATAATAAATGAAAAATTCCTTGCACTTAATTCATGTATCGCCTTTACTATCTTCTATATATGTGCATATCTGAGTCAACTTTGGATGTATTACTGTCCTTGTATCTATGTGCATAAACTTGCAGTTTTTTTATGGTCAATGTGCTTTAAGTGATAAAGCTATTAATTACTTTGCATTAGTTATGTCTCCTGAAACTCACATTATCTCTTTGCTAATATCTTCATCAATGCACACATTCTTTTCATTCATTTGAAGGTTGTGATCTAAACAATTTAAGATAAAATGTAAATAAGTAAATGGACACCTCTTTAACTCCTTACTGCGGAAGTACAGAAGAATGTCGGTTTTATATTTTGTTTAAACCCATGCTACTTATCTTCTATTGTAAATTACTTGTACTATGTCCTATGAAAACTGATGAAAACCCCATCCCAAGCAGAGAAGTGTTAATACAAATTCACACTTACAGAGACAAAGAATTCTGAGTAAATACAGTCGAGTTTCTAATACCAGAGGAGAGGGTAAAATAACCACAGAAGTACCCTCTGGGAAATTTTCTCTGTTCAAGTGCAAAGAGATTAGCCGGTTGGACATGTACTAATGAGCAGGAGATCATAACGAAAGCAGGTTGTAAATCTAGCAAAGGCATATGACAATTAAACTATGCCTTTTCTGCCTTGCATTTACTGTTTCCATGGCAGCCAAAAAACAAATACCCTGACAAATAAAACGTTGACTTCAGATCTACTGCATCTACAGTATATCACAATTGCATCATGTGCAGTAAAACATGAGATAATGTCTCAATAAATCTGTTAAAGATTTATTTATTTATTGTTAAAGAGTATTAAGTTATTGCTACAAAGGTCAGACATTTTATACATAACTGTTAAAGAGACAAAAAGAGATGCCATCTATTTAAGCTGTCTCAATGGAAAACTTTCTATATACATCTTAGGCTTGAACAGTATCCACGTTTTTGTCTTTTAGTGACAATTAAACACATGCTTAACTTTCCCGCAGAGTGCAAAAATGTTCTATATATTACATCAGGTCCCTCTCAAGAAGCTTATTATTAGCAATTTCCATACCAAAACCAGTTTTGATGTATATTTGGGATCAAGGTCAACCTTCAGGTTATTGAGTTAAGGGAAATTTGAAGGATCTGGAGGTAGTCCTTCTTCCTTACACTCAGATTTTCAATGTGCCAGTACCTCTGATGGCAAACAGCCATCCAACACAATGTTGCCATTAGTTCAGATGTGTATCATGTTGTCAGCGGTTCATGGCAGACTTGACTATTTCCTAGATGTTTGTTGTTGTTTTTTTTCTAGAAAAAAAGCCTTACCAGTCTCTTTCTTTTCTTAGAGTGGTGCCATGAAGAGTGATCAAATATTTCATCAAAGCATGTGGTTAGGGACATTTAACCAACTACTAATGGGGGTGTGTGCATACAAAGCATGTAAGTATAATTTTACCTTGTCTGGAAAAAAAAATGCAAAGGGAATGAACTCGTTTCTAATGCATTTTCTTTTTGGAAACGATTGCATGATTGTCAAAGTTTGAAAATAAATTGACTAAAATGTGTTGTTAAAACCCAAAACCTGATTACATTGATGTCCATTGTGAGTAAAGTCTTTAAAACAGCCAGCTGGTGCCCAGGTTCTAACTTTTACAATGTTTTCAACTGTTTTCTTTACTGATATCAACAGAGAAATCAGATAGAGTAATACTCACAGACAAGTACAAGAAAAAGGACACAAAACACAAAAGGTACAATACCATAAAGACAGCAAACAGACCTAGAAAGGTTTGAGGAATCAAAGGGAATCTACAGTCATTTATAACTTACTGATCACATAGTCTCCAAATGGATCCTCATTCTCTTCATCTTCAAGGTAAACTGAAGGGAAAGAGATGGCAGAAAAAAAAGAAAAGAAAGAAAATAAGAAAAAGGATAGAAAAATAAAGGATTGTGACAAACTAACAAAGGAAGCTTGGCTTAGAAAAGCAAAGCAAAAGTGACATGAAAGAAAGATCTGACAAAAAAAATACATGTAGGTCTTAAGAAAGAAAAATGAAGTCCTACCATCCAAATGTTTTTTACTCCTCCTCATGATGTAATATGCCTTCTTGGCAGAGTAAATTTTGATAACCGACTGGTACGTTCACAATTTTCTCTCAGAGCTCTTTCATCATAATCTTTGACAGGACTGAGGATGGTATGCGAAGCCATTTGAGCTCGCTAAATTTTCCATTAAGGCAGATGCAAAGGTGTCAACAGGTTACAAGTCAAATGCTAGGGATATTTTTACCCCATTCTGGCCTGTCTCTTCCCTAATAATAATACTAACACTCTGACTGTTTTCCTAGACTGTCAATTACACATGTTGTCTGAGCTTCCATCAATAATCTTTTCCCTTTCCATTTGTTAATCATTTAGGTTTTTTTTTTCTTCTTTTCTGCTCTCCGTCACCCCAGGCTTCCATCCTTTAATGTGAGTTAGCATCCATCTGCAGTGATCAATATCCCAAGGCTTTTGTTAAATGCTGCTCTTATGCGTCCGAGACTTAGCGTGTGTATCCGTCTGCCTGCCTAGGCGTGTCTGTTGTTTTGCGCCCAGTGTGCATTACCAGACCTCTCTTCAGTATCACCTCTGTTTGATGTTACTTTTATTCAGTCAGAGATGCTAAAGAGGGATAACAATATTTTTTCACCCATGCCGTTGTGTTAATGTGAGAGCACATACAAGCAGTGTTTTTGGCATGTTGAATAGGCCAGTTGTTATTGATCCCAAGCACCGGACATGTTTCAATCTTTTTGACTTCAATCAAAGACGCACATTTGTAGAGATTACCAGCCCTTGTGTTTGTCACTTTTCTTTCCTCATTCCAGCAGATCTTAGTGGACAAAAAGTCCTTGAACCAGTGGGTGAAGAGTTGAAGGTGTTCAACTACACATACACACGTTCATGCACGCTTTCTCAGTGGTGTGTATTTGTGAAAGCGAGCTGTCAGTGCTGCTCTCACACACCATTCATCACAAGCTACTAATTCTGTTAGACCATTGTGGAGCCTTTTGCGCCCCACGTTGCTCTCTGAAAACTCAATCAGAGGCTAATGCCCCCAACCCCTTTCTAACGCACACAAGCTCTCACTTTCGGTTTCCTCCTCACACACATGCTCACGTACGCCCCGAGGGGACAGCAGTGGTCTTGGGAGGCCACACCAGCTCAGCTCCATAAGTGTTGCTTGTGTTTGATGGACAGGAGCAGCCTGACCTTAGTTACTGGTGCTGTGAGGTGCTACAGCAGCAATCTAACTGGTCAAATATCAAAGTGAAAATTTCAAAAACCAATGATGAGTTTAAAGCATTGGTGAGACTTGAGAAATTAAAATATCATGCAAAAGTTCATTTATTAAAGAAATTTAATATAAAAGCTATAACTAATATATGTTGTAGACTCATTACGTGCTAAATGACATATTTCCAGTCTTAATTTTTTTGGGAACTATGATGAATATGGTTTACAGCTAATGAAAACCCCAAATTCAAAATCTCAGAAAATTGTGATATAGTGAAAAGGTTAAATATTTCAGGCTCAAAGTCACACTATAATCAGCTAATAATCAGACTTTAAATTGTCTATCGGTTTGGAAAAGTGCTTAAAGAAAGTTACTAATTAACAGTGGCACAAAGCAGGAAAGAAAAAAGTTCAAGAAACTTCATATAAAAACAAATGATTGTAGATTATTGTACAGATGAGGTCATCCCTACCTCTGATTGGGTCAGGCAAACCTCTCATATTAGATTCAAAGACAGATAGAATTCATTGAGAGCAGGAACTTTTGGGGAAGGAGTCGTCAAGAGGGACAGCGGAACCAATCAGAGGTGATCTTGGAATAACATGACAGTTGTGGCACAGCCAATGAAAGAGAGGTTGCATTATCTTTCTGCAAAATTTTTTCCAGATTTTCTGAGATTTCAAAAAAATATGTCAACACATAATCCTGTCTCTAAAATTAGGTTTTTTTATGGCATCAGAACAATACCAGCTAAAAATGAAACTGAAAAGTTTTGAACCCACGACTTCCTGTACATTAGGGAATGTTTTTACATACCAGGCCACCGTGTAAATCAGTCCAGCAACATTCCCTTTTTATATATATATAAACGGTGCATCCGAAGAAAGAAAGCAAATTGTGGTTCATTTTAACATTATATATAAAATTACATTACAGAAAGTTATAGCAGTGGATTTTGCTGTAATACGAGGACATTTTAGAATTGAAGATACATTAAAAAACTACAAGTGACATTTATTTGCTGGTTTAGAAAACAGGTCATACTTACATTTTTTTATTTAAATTATAAAACTTTGGAAAAGAAAAGAAAACTATAAAAAATTATGTATTGACAGGTTTCAGATTAATTAACAGTTCATAAAGTTGTACACTCATGTTACTTAGATTATGATCCAATCACGGCATTTTGTAAGGAGCTGAAGGAAAATCAGTTCTTGTAGGTGGAAGGTCAAATTTGAGGTGCTCGTTTGCACTACACTGACAATATAATTGCAATGTGTAAGCCAAGGAAACGAGCATGTTGTATTCAAAATCACCAACAAAGTCATAATTAAGTACTCCTTTAACTTCCGTAATAACACAATAATCAATTCAGTGTTTCATATTTTTGGGGGTAACAAAAAAACCTGTCAGCCGAATTAAATGAGTTTTAATTTATAGTTGCTTCTTTTGTGGTGTGCTAAAGACGAAGAAATAGGACAGCGCGGGAACAGGGACTTGGCCACCTGTGGCAGCAGATTTGATTAGTTAATCAGAGGAATCGCTTTGCTGAACTCTGCTTTTATAAAGCATAATTACAGTGCCAACTTCTAAAAAGAGAGGAAAAAAAAGAGAAAGATGACAGCAGAAGAAAAATCTCACCACAGCTGTTTGTAAATTAAGAAAGTTCTCTTTTTTCCACCCTTTCTTTGACATTAACTTCAACACCGTAAAAGTCTTGAACGAAAAGCACCAAGGAAAATTGGATTGTGAAGCGGCCATGATGTGAGGGCGAGGAAACTACGCAGTTGAACGTGCCCAGATGGGGGCAGGGAAAAGTCAGAAAGGCCACACTAAATTTAGCGCCACCTTCTCATTCTCTAATTATGAGATTAATGCATCCTGCCACATAACGTCAAATACTACCTTGTGATTTATTATCTGGGCGACCAGATGGAGAGATTGAGCCATGTGAAGGAAATACGAGAGGGAGATGGTCTGAGAGCACCTAATCAGCATGCATGTGTAATTAGGCTGGTCTTTACCCTGCAGTGAGTCTGAAGTTGAGTCATATTCGTTCTGTTTCAATCAACAGGTTGCTGTTTAATTAGCAAAAAAATGCTGTGGAATACGGACGCATTCCTAAACACACGTGTAGACGACTATATTGATTCTGGCCTTGCTTTAGGTTTAAAATCAGCATTAAAACTTGATCTCACTTAATCCATATATGTACTAATCATTCCTCTTCCTGCTTAGCACAGATTGGAAATGGCCATCAGGCACTGGCTGTGGGAAATTTACAAGCCCTCCAATATTCCTGCCTGTGTTTCCAGACGGGCGTTTTATGAGGCAGCACACAGTTGTGATAGTAAATCTCTTCTTCCTCAATGCCAAAATGAAATCACCCGATGCCGCTCTCTGTGGCCGTATTTGTAAGTCTCAGCAAGCTCATGTGTAAGGATATTGCATGCTTGGCTCTGCCAAGTTAATGTTTGAGTCTCTTTATTTTAATAGTGTCTGGAAGGGGCTGTAAAAGATTTTGTTCAATATTCAACAATAAAGCTAGATGTAAGGAAACTTTGAAATCCCTGCGTGGCATTTACAAAACTAATTTAATGGCTTTAACATACTTTTCCATAATTGGAATTTAGCAATAAATAAATAAAAAAAACTAACAAGAAAAGGAAATGTAATCAGAAAGTTTCTGTTTGGAAAATGATGTAAGCTACAGAAATCGGTAAAATGAAATATATGTTTCTAGGTAAGGTAACTTTCTGTACATATCTGATGTAATTTCAATATTAAAACATTAAAAAAAGCCAAACCTATTATTTCTACAATATTGTATCCTTTGAAATTCACCATGCAAGATAAAGTCTGTGACCATTCAGACTTGGTGATTATTCAATAAAAATAACAAATGTTCCCAGATCAAATATTTATAGAATGTAGTTTTTAAATTATTGATGCTAAGCAGCTCATTACTGAGTTAGGACTGAGGTTTAAAATATTGTGCTTGGAAAGAAAAGGGAAAGTTTAATGAATGGACCTTGAACATGAATATTGGAGTTTTGTGCATGTTTGCTATGTTCTGTGTTCTGATTTGCATTTTAATAGAATAAAAGAACTGAAAAAGTAAACTTATTCTCAGTGTTTCTTCTCATTCTAACTGACAATTTTTTTCGCTCTTGCAGCCATTTGCTAAAATATAAAAAGTGTATTAAAAACTGGAACAACTGAAATATTACATGGTCATTAGTATTTAGACCATTTCCTTAGTTTTCAGAAGAAAGCACCCTTTTGAGCTAGTACAATCATGAGTCTTCTTGGAAATGATGCAACACGTTTTTCACTCATGGATTTCTTCCTTGCAGATCGTCTCCAGTTCTGTCAGGTTGGATGGTTACTTTGGTGGACAGCCATTTTCAGGTCTATCCAGAGATGCTGACTTGGGTTTAGCTCAGGGCTCTGAATGGGCCAGTCAAGAAAGGTCACAGAGTTGTTCTGAAGCCAACCCTTTGCTTTTTTAGCTATGTGCTTAGGGTCATTTTCTTGTTGAAAGGTGAACTTCTGGCCCAGTGTGAGGTCCTGAGCACCATGGAAGAGGTTTTATTCCACGATATCTCTGTACTGTGGCACGGTCATCTTTCCTTCAATTGCAGCCAGTCATCCTGTCCCTGCAGGTGAAAAACACCTCCACAAAATGATGCTCCAACCACCATGTTTCACTGTAGGGATTGTATTGGGCAGGTGATGAGCACTGCCTGGTGTTCTCCACGCAAAACGCTTAGAATGAATGCCAAAAAGTCCAATCTGGGTTTCATCAGACCAGAGAATCTTATTTCTCAGTTTGTTGTGCGCTCTGATGAGAAAGTTATTGGCTGCAGATTCCCTTCTTTGCAGGACCTGTATACCTCCAGGATACTGTGGCATGCAGATCAGATAACAGCTGACGCTTCTCTCCTGTTTGACCTGCTCTCTTCAGGCAGGAACCTTCTATCCATTCGGACCAGAACCTCTCGCCATAAGAAGAATTACTTCCGCTCTTCTGTTGGACTCATTACCAATAAACCCTAAGACTGTTCCTACCACCTGCTCTGTCTCAACCACATGACCCTGTGTGGTGCTGTCTGCACCTGGTTTTTGTTTTGCACTGATTATCACCTGCACTCATGTACTGTATGTATCAATCTGTTCATCACATTTCATTTTTAATGCATGCTTAAAATATACAAAATATGCTCAAACCGTTTCTGATTCTCATTGTTTGAGAGTCCTTCGTGTGTTTTTAGCTAACTCCATGCAGACTTTCATATGTTTTTCTGGGAGGAGAGGCTTCTGTTGGGCCATTCTGCCATAAAACCCCGACTGGATGAGGGCTGCTTTCATATTTGACTTGGTGGCACTTTCTTCCATCTCACTCCTGCATCTCTGGAGTTCAGCCACTGTGATCTTTGGGTTCTGCTTCACCTCTCTCATCGAGGTTCTACTCCCACAATTGATTAGTTTGGCTGGACAGCCAAGTCTAGGAAGAGTTTGGTTCGTTCCAAACTTCTTCTATTTCAGGATTATTTCAAAATGAAAGTTTGATCGAGATTAGATATTTTATTAATATTTGAGTGTGAATGCTTTCAATGCAGGCAGTGACAATATATCATTAAATCAGAGGAGAACTGTGTTTACATAGCTTATAGGGTAGTATACATGAAAGGAAGTAATGTGTAAGTACTTATCATAAACTTACTATCAACTTCCAAAACTGCAGCTATTTATGTCTATGCCTTCTCTTTTTTTTCATGATGTCTTTGTAATAATGATCAGTGGTGATATTTTGAACATTTCTGGATGCTTTAAACTGCTTCTGTTTCTGATTTCCTGCCAGGTGAGAACAAAAATCCTGAGATTAAAACATTTTAGAAGCTTAGAGTGTAAACTAGACCCACAGCTTAAATTTAGGAGAGGGCCGCAAAACACAACTTCTGATACGTGTTCGATAAACACTGCTTCGCGTCCGGTCAAAACGGTCCCATTATAATGCCGGCTTCGCAGACATTACATGCCGCTTACAGATCCGATGGAGATCAGGGGTTATGTTTCACCACGGCCTCGTTTTCACAGAAATTTCTCTCTTTAATATTATATTCTGGAAGAATGCAATAAGAAATAAATGTTTCAGAGGATGTAGTGTGTTAATTGAAGGTGTTTCTTTATGGAAATGACTGTGAACGAGCTAGAGCACCTATGTACGCAAATGTGAAAACAATGGATGATTGTGGAGGAACAGGCATAGGTGTGGCCATCGCACATTTTATAAATCTGGTTTTTGACTATGAACGTTCTAAACTTCATTCGTAGGAAGTGGTGCTACTCTTATTTGAGTTCAATTTGTGGCTACTCCACCTACTTCTAGATATAACGTTTTGCATGATTATTAATACCTACACTGACATAGTAAGAAAAAATAAATGAATACACAGTAATTAAATAAAATGTAACACAATGTTTTGTTTATGTATGTAAGTTAGCTGGTGCAAAATGGCAACTCATACATATGAAACTTAGAGAAAATAGGGGTAAAGATAGGAATAAGGCTTTATCTGACCCAGAGTTGCTTCACGTCAGTACCCATTTAAATAACAGCAATGTTAATACTTTACTAGCCATAATAATTTGTGATCCCTGCAAGGATCATGTCACCAACTAAAGTCATAAAGAATTACAAGAATTTACTCTTTGTGACACACTTTGTTTGCTAAATTTGATTGCTTTTGCCAAATATGATAGTATGCATCATATCCCAGCTGTCTCGCTCTGGTCTCTTCTGTCCAAATCACTTTTTTCCCGGAAATCTTGTTGTTTGTTCAGATGCAACTTAAGCTGTGCTGCCATTTCCCCTTGCTACAAACAAGCAGCTTTCTTTTGGCAATCCTTTTGGACAAGCCATGCTTGTTCTTTCTTTTTATTTGTTCTTCCATACACTTTAACATTTAATATACCAACCAAAGCTTTTAGACTCTGAAACAGAGCTTTTAGTATCTTTACTATTTCTCAGAGCATTACACAGCCTGACATTGGGGTTAACCTTGATGGTACATCCACTCCTGATAACACTATTTAACTGTTTATAACATGTGCTCCTTGCAAATAATCTTTCTCAATTGCAGAATGATGGACTCCATTTTGTTTGGATATCTTCCCATAATCTTTGATTGACTGTAGCTGATACAGTAAACTAAGATCAGTGCAGATGTTTTCCCTTATTGACTCTTGGTTAACATAGACCTTAAAGCTCTATATCATCAAAGTGCCTGAACGTCTCCTTTCATTGGGGTTTTCATGCTCAGTTACAAAAAATACTTTCTAAGAATATCACCTGATAGCTTTAAATGCTACATTTAGGGGTCAGACTTTCGACAAGCTGCTGCTGTGATTTGGCATCTCACGTCATAAAGGGACTTAAAACAATAGAACGCACTGCACACCCTGAGAGTAATAGTGAACACTGCCAGACAGCTGCTGGGAATTAGTGTGGCTAATTTAAAACACAAATATAAACAGAAACCTGCTAACGATGTAAAAAGTATTCTTGCTGATCAGACACATCCAATCATTACTACTTTTAAGCTACTCCCCTCAGGTAGAAGGTGTTGTTATGCAGCCCTTTCAAAACATGGAAAAAACAAGTCCTTTTTTTAACCAAAAACAATTAATTTCTTTAACACGTTGAGAAAATTGTTGGTTTTTTTATTTGTCTTTCATGGTCGGCAAATCAGAACTGCTTTAAATTTAATGTTTCTGTAATGCTAACACATTGAATCAATTATGTATCTGTTGTTTTTTCAGAAAGTGAATAACCAGTGTGCATAATTAGGTATAGGCTTTTGTTGGGTCTGTCTTTTCATTGTCTTCAGATAAGTGTGATTTGATGGCGATTATGTGTCTTACTTTTGTATTACAAAATAAGGCAGTTTTGATATTTTTAGTTTAATTTTAAACCAGTGTAAAAGGCCAGTTTCATGAATTCACTTACAATGTATCTATTGGGACGATAAAGCATCTGTTCTATTCTAAAAAAAAGAGTAAACATCTGAAGTGAAAAATAAGGTGAATTAAACATCGTGAGAGAATCTATTGCAATTATTTATTTTTCTTTCTTTTTTGGGGGGGGGGCATCAGTGTAAAAGGGGACTTAATTCAAATGTACAAAATACTTTTTAGATGCCTTTTTTTTCAAATCGAAGATCATTTATTATTTTCATTCCAGCTCAAGATCATGAAATATTTCGTGTGGGTCTATCACATCAAATTCTTAGCTCTGGCACCAAATACTTTGCTAAGAGACGAGTATGAGAACCCTGCTTGATCATCAATAAAACCGCGCAAAACTTGTGTGCTGCTGTCGTAGCTTGAAGTCAGAAACTGATAAAAAAATATATGCATCTCTGGGCAAAGTGCCCTACATCAATGATGCGACTTCAAGTTAAACAAGGTGTTTATGTTGTGCTAACTGTGTTGAGACTAGCAAAGATGCCGGGCATGTATTGCAAGGATCACACCTTTTAAATTTGTTATTGACCCAGGTTGTGTTGTGCCGGTTTCCAAGGCTTTTCAGGCCTTTCAAACAGCTAAAAATAGCACATGTAGTTGGGCAACTTGAATGATATTTCTACTTTTGGATTGTTCTTTATTTCTTAATATTGTGGCCTAAATAGCTATAGTGTCCAATCAAATAAAAAAAAATGAATGAGTCAGAGTAAATGTTGGCACAAACATTCTCTCCATCCCAAACTTCTTAGAAAAACATGCTTCTAATTAGGGTACCACATTTTTCTGGGCTGTACATCTTGGTCTTGAACTCCCTCAACAGGGCAAAAGTGTGTGTTTATCCACACGTATGCTTGTGCCCTTAAGGGAAGCCCTATACTCTTAAACCAACACCTGTCAGTCTTCAGTGACAGCAACATAACAAGAGATCGTGAGAGGCGCAGTGTGAACGAAGACAAGAAAGAAGAGGAGGCTTGAAATTATGAAGAAGAGAGATGAGAGAAGGGTGAGAAGGCAGGGAGGAGGAGGAGAAGCACGAGAAGGTGAGACTTCTGAAGATTGCTGTAGACGCAACTAGATGAGAGAGGTGCAACATGACATTCAGTGTTTAGGCCCGTCACCGTCTTTTTGATTTGCTACCATGTGCTTATGATGTGTTCCTCTGTCTGCTTCTATTATTAGACTCTCAGATCATTCTGTTGATATGTTGACATCGGGCTTGGAGTTGCACCTGTTTTGCACTTCCTCACATGTTAAGGGATCGGGGCTCACACACCATTTCCTTCTCAAGACGCACAAAAGAAGAATAGGCAGACAGAGAATGACAGCCCCAGTAACATTTTCCCACACAAGAAAGCTCGGAACCAACACGACTCTGGTCAGACACTCTGGCTGGGCTCGCTGGAGAGTAAAAACATCTTCTGTCGTGGAATCGTTGGCAGATGTTTTGCTCAGAGAAAGATTGAGGAACGAAAATCAGTGATTTTTTTTTAATTCCGAGTGACAACTGTTTATGAATTTAGACGATCAGACAGAAACACAAGCGTTTTAAATTTTGTATCAAGCTGTTGCACCTTTCTCTGATCTCCTCATGCTGGGATATTCTAGCAGAGGGGTCTGATGTAAATGTGTCGTCTTTACAGCATTGAAATGAGCTTTAACATGTGAGTTTTTATTTCCCCTTAAAATATGTTTTGGAAACTTTGACATCTTTAGTTACATTTTTATTAGTTTTGATGCATGCTCTTATAATTCTCCATCAAGCTAATATCTGACCCTGCTAAGCATTGCCAGTATGAGATTTGCAGGGTATGAAAACTAATTCCCGTAATTATGATAAAACATTTACTTGAAATCAAAGTGCATTTTTTAGAAATACAATAAAAAAAAATATTCCTACTGCTGCTAGACTACATTCATTATTATCCTTTGCTATAGCAAAGTGAGTAACATTTTTTATGACTTTAATATATAAACTATAGACATTATTAGTGTTAGTTTTCAAATCTAATATGCATTATATCTTTTTGCTGGTTCTGGAGCTGCTGAGTGCAGTTATATTACATATCCTGTACAAACAGCTTCATGTAGACAATTGAACACACCACAAAACTTAGGGATACCTGTGGAGATGTTTAATGCCAGGTTGGCTCATTCCAAACATTTCATCTTATCTGAAAATGAAAAGAGTATTTCAAAGCTGATAAACTACCAGTTATCCACCTGAAATTATAGGCCAGGAAAGAAGAGCATCACGCAGAGAAGCAACAAAGAGGACCATGCCAACACTGGAGGAGCTGCAGAGACCCACAGCTCAGATGGAAAAATCTCTTGTCAGGTATCTGATCAACAAATCTGACTTGGGTAGTGTAGGACTCTTTTTTTCAGCTTGCTAACTGATGGTCTGCATCAACAGGATGGTGAGACAGAGTGTTGCAATAGTCCGTGCTCCATACAAATGAAGAAAACTCTCTGATATTGGATTTGAAAGGGACTTTATGATGGAGGAACATTCTGACTGAAGATTACAAAGCTAGCCAGTGATGATACATGTAAAAGAAGCTGGTATCGAGTACTGTAGCTATTTACTTCCATTTGACTGTTTTCCAACTGCAGTATGAAAAAACAACTATCAATAAGAGATGAGTGGCTCTCTTTTATTTTTTTAACAACATTACTGTCCTATCTTATTAGTTGCGTTATTTGAATTACTCCCAAACTACCAAATTAGCGATTCCTACAAGCAAGTAAAAAACAGTTTGTTCTTCTTTCTCGCAAAAGACCAGCAAAGTGCAGCAATATGTAAGGGAGGGGCAGTGCTGCATTACTATGTGCTTCACACAGCCAGAGAAAACTCCAGCCACTGTGCCACTTTCTGTGGGATCACATTTAGTTGACTAGAAACTGTGCGAATGATTTGACAGAAAATGTTGGCTGTTTTGAAAAATTTGTAAAAATCCTTTACGCTCAATACCCAAGTAATCCCGTTTAGGTTGTCGGAGGGGAGTGGGTGGAATGGGGGTATTTCTTGGCAGTAAATAAACCAGAGGAAGGGCAGCCAGGAACACCACACTCCCAGGTGAGGATAATTTAGTGTCATTAGTTAAACTAACATGCATGGTTTTGGAGAAAACTAGTGCATGCAAAGTAGGCGCAAGTACATTCCACAGAAAGAGAGTAAAGGTTTTGCCTTAGTAGGAGCAGAAATCAACCATAAATAAACCCATTTGTCAATGTTTATTTATGGAAACCAGAAACGAAAAATGTTTTTTGATCTTCACTCTGTGACTTCATACTGCAAGCAAACCACTATCACAATGCAGAGCTGGATTAAGCTGCTAATTTTACAAGGTCTGAATATGTCGGCAACAGAGTGACGCTCTCGTGGCCCAGATACAAAGAAAGCGAGAGCGGCGTCTGCAGCTGATATCTGCAGCAACGAGATTAGTCTGGTAATTAACCACAAAGCAATTATCGGTTGGTTGGACGAGAGGAGCGTCTCAGAGAAGGTGTTTCTCGACGTGTTTAATAGGTGTTGAATAGTTTGATCAGTCAACAGAAGTTGTTTCTGAGGCCCGCCGTCCAACAGTGGTTGATCCAAAGCTGATGCGTGCGCCAGCCGAGAAGTCAATTAATTAGACTGTTGCTCTTCCTTTCATCCACTTTTCATTAACCTCCATTGACACTTCGGTGGAGCTGGTGCACAGGTTTACGACTGCGTCGGGATTAACGAGGAAGTGGGAAGTTGGCAATAAACAAAGTTGCCAGAGGAAGGAGATTTCCCTGGATGCCTCACACTTTCAGTCTACATCTGCAGTAACTCATATCCATGTTAAGAGAAAAAAAAAACAGCCTTTCAGCACTACATCATCCAGTAAAACATAACTATTGATGTACAATGCCTTGAAAAAAGTATATATACTCCCTGAACTTTTCAATATTTTGTTTGTTTCAAACCCAAACCACAACAAGCTTTATTGGGATTATATGCGACTAAAATAAAGTGAATACTTCTGAGATCAGAGAAGGATTTCTATTTACAAACAGAACCATGAAAGATTTGTCATGCAATGGTTATTCAGTCTTCTTTTCTCCGAAACCACTCAACAGAATCTTACGCAATCAAATGAAATAGCAAATAATGCCCACCTGCTCTTCATGAATACAACCTCAAAGGTTTGTTATAGAACATTTGTGAAGAGATTACATTAATAATAAAAAAAGAACAAATAAGTTAGGTCCAGGATAAAGTTGAGGAGTTTAAAGCAAGGTTAAAATAAAACAAAGATGCTGTTTAATCTCTCTGCAAATGGAATTTGCCACAGCTTCAAATGAACACGTTACTCCACCTAAACTGTGAAGAACCCCCCCCCAGAAAGAGTTTCATGTGTCAGGCTCTAGAGGAGTTTGGAAGATCCGTGGATATCTGTGGTCGCAGAATCTATAGAGAATACCTCTATTAGTCATGAATGCAAGCAATCTGGTCTCTATGTAGGACTCACAAGTCGAAAGCCACGGCTGTAAGAAAGCCACAAGAAGTCCGGTCATCATAAGCCCTGTGATGCAGCAATCTTTGAAGAAGGTGCTCTGATCAGATGAGAGTAAATGGCAAATTTATGGCTTGCACGAAAAACACTGTGGGTGATGAAAAATGACCACTGTACATGCTTCTGAATACACCATTGCCATTGTAAAACATGGTGGTGGCAGCATTATGCTTTAAATAAATAAGTGAATACATGTCTTTACTGTGATGGACTGGCGACCTGTCCAGGGTGTACCCCGCCCCGTTGAAAGCTGGAGATAGGCACCAACCCTCCGCGACCCCTGGAGGACTATGCGGTTCAGAAAATGGATGGATGTCTTTATTAAGGGAAAATCTACTGGAAGATGAACAGAGGTAATTTGAAGAAAATGTTGGAAGAAAACCTTGAAAGCAAAAAACTTGGGAGAGGGATGGACTCTTTATCTTACGTAAGATAATCGAAAAATAAAGCCAGAGATTAGCTGTGATGTTTTGGATGAAAGTGTCCATACCCAGCCTAATTACAATCTCTGGCAGGACAGAATTTTCAAAACCAATTTTTGTTTTGCTTTCCCTCTACAATTAGGTTTGATTTCTAGTTGGGCTACAAGGCAAAATCCTAAATAATGGTATAGAAATATCTGGTTGTAACATAAAATGACAAATTGTCAATGTGTTTGAATGCTTTTGCCAGGCAAACACTGCTAAAAAAATAAATACAAATATCACATCAGCGCAGTACTTGACTTTGGGGTGTTCTTCATTGTTTCCCATCACCAGATGAAACAATAGGTACTTAAATTGAGTCACAACAAATGGGCTCTGTCAGCGCAAACCTTTTGTGAAATCACCAAAAGACATCAGGATCTGTTACGCTCCATTGTTTCAAAGTGTTATGCATGTGTTGAAAAATCTGAAAATAAGTGATTTAAAATTAGTGCACTCTGAGTATTTTGTTTGAGTGCTATTGATTTTTTTTTTTTTAAAGGATCGCTCTCTTGGGGAATTCCAACTAATAATGAACAGATTCAAACAATCAATATAATTGTTTTCTGTCGTCATCTCAAAACAAACTAAATTCATTCAACAGACTATACGCTTTTCTTTCTGTAATATGAAACATCTGAACACTGCTTTGACTCATCGCGTTTCTTACCTGACTCATCATCAGACTTGTTGTCATTCTCGGAGTCGGTGAGGGTGAGAGCTGAGTTCTCACGGCTGGACACGCCTGAGCTGCGGCGAGATTTTACACCTGCGCGTCCGGCCCACAGCTGAATGGCTCGCTCTGGAGACAGAGGCCCCTCTGGGTCCGAGTCCGCATCTGAGCCCGCGCTGAGGGAGTACCCCCTCTGGAGGAGGCCCAGGTCAGGACAGTAGGGAACGGCAGCGGGATGCGGAGGTGGAGTTTGTTCACAAACTCCCAACTCAGCCAGGGTGAAGTTACCTCCTGTGTGGAGGGGGAGAAAGTAGAGTTAGAAAAATGGATTACAAAAAAGCATCACACATAAATGTTGTAAAATTACTGCGCAAACGACTATTCATAAAAGCAAATGCACACGCATATCTACAAAACAAGCCCACAATCACACGCAGAGAAGCACACTAATTATGAAACTATGGAGGCGGAGGATGAAAATTGGGCTTTGTTGTGGCAGGCAGGAGGGGGAGAGATGACGCAGCATGAATCAGGCACAAAATTCAAGCTAGCTGCTGGAAGAAATATGTACTGGCCTGCAGGCCTGTTAGGGTTGGCTTTGAAAACCTGCTTCCGTCACTTTACTGATCCACACTGGCTTTTATGAGCTGTTGATGTGAGATCAAAAAGCTGTTCACTTAAGCCTTCATAGACTGTAGTGTAGTTGCTTTAGTTGCCTTCTGGGTTTGTTCATTTCCCTACCTAGTTGCCTCCACATGTAGGACCCCATGCTCACTGACTATACCACAGTCCGCTACAGTGCTAGTGCCGAAGCCCAGCAGCACTCTCTCCCCCTCAAGACAAACTGGCTTGTCACATCCAAAATAAATATATAAAATTATCCAAATTAAAGCACATCAAAGTAGATCAATAAACAGCACTGGAGCCCAATTAAATCCAAGCTGAGGAAAAAGCAATTAAGAAAAAAGGCATGCTCAACCAATTTATTCTCCATACTAATTAAAAGAGTATTGTGGATGCAATCGCACACCATCAGCTGTCGGGGTAAAAGGATCAGGGGAAAAGCAGTTGTGATTGACTTCATTAGCAGTTTGTGAGGGAAAGCAAAGGAAGAGGCGATTGAAAAGAGGTTGCCATTGTGGAGGCGCACAGTATGATTTCGTTCACCGGGGGATCGCACAGCTGTGCAACTTGGTTAACCGTGACTCATCAGGTGTACGGACGCAATCAGCAAATGGGAAGAATCAAAGAGATGAATATTGTCTCCTGGATCGTCACGGCTCCTTTTTTACTGAAACTCCCATGTTGTGCTGAAAGTGGGAGCTGAAAGGAAACTTAGCCAGGAAGCTGGTGAAAGACCCTTTACTTCTACTCAGACAAACAGATGGACTAGACTAGAGAGCAGAGAAAAGTGAGTAGCTCCACAGGTGGAAACAGTTAATACGCCACAGCTTGCCAAGCTTCCAAATAGCTACAGTGTAAGGGCGTCCAAGCATTGCGAGACATGAGGGAGTATTACAATTTCTCATTTTCTTTGCTTCTTTGTTGTCTGTTCCTCCCACTTATCACTAATGATAACAAAGGAGGAGTTCTTTACTACATGGTAAATAGGGACACTACACTACAGTATCTAACTACAGTCAACTATAGCCCATACCTGACATAAGATATCGAAGGAGGACAGGAGAGAACTCCAGGATGCCTGAGAGAGTAGAAAACATGGGTTGTTTAAAATCAGTTAGCAAATCATGTTGAACCAAACCACTCCACTTCACAGTTAGGAATTGTTTGTATTAGAGATGCACAGATAAATCGGCCGATGACTGGAATGGGATAATTATTAGCCGATCCAAAAGTCAAAAATCCTTTTTTGCCCCCTATAAGTAACATATAACTAAGCACGGTTACGTTGTACTGACACCAACACTGTAGAAGTTGTTCCAGAGGACATAGGACTCAAAGTGAGCTTTTCAGTATCAATGAGATGTTTAAAGATGAAGTCAGAGGAAGCACAAAAGCTGTATGAAGCCAGACATAAAGAAATTGTATTACTTTGGTAGTCTTGGAAATTACTTTTTGAGCTACACAACTGAGTTTTTTGCAACCGGATCCTCAAGTATGCCCTTTAGAGGTTTTTTCACTACTTAACAAAAATAGTATAAATAATTATTACATTAAAGTTGCTCTCTTTCTGTAATGGGTTATAGCTTAATTTTTATATGTGGGCAGTCTTTTTGAAAATCTCACAGCCATAAGAACAGTCTGATATTTACAGAAGCTAATGACAACTGTGCTAATCAGACTGATTGCTAATATAAGATACCTGATAAATATAAATATTAGCTAATTAATTTGACTTGTTTTTTTAATATCAAAGTGCTTTTTTACAGGAACAGGCCTCTGCTGCTCAAATAATTATTAATTATTGTCAACTGAAACAAGGTTCTAAAAATATTTTGAATGCTGTCAATTATAGTGTTTTAAGAGAAACCCTAATCTGCTACAATCTATACAAGCAGGACAAAACTCTACAAAAATATTGGAACAACTAGCCACAAATATCTCATCAACGCTGCTCTAGTCTTCATAAACCCTGTCCCAGTCATTTGCAACTAAACTACACACACAGCTAGCCCAGACAAATGTTAAGTAGCCCAAAGAAAACACCTTTGTATTTGCTTGAACAGTTTGACTCTAATAATATATCTCACAGGAATTTATTCTATAGAATTAACATCCCAGTGATTAAACATGTAAAATCACATCTCTCCTCATCAGCATCTGCAGTAGGCATAGCCCAACAGCCAATGGATTGGGAGAAAGATGGATTTGTGTGAGGGGTTGGAGCAGGCACAAAAATCTATCTTAGTTATTCCACAAATAGAAAACCAATTGCATGTTTGTTACACTGTATTATGACAGATGTGAAGGGCAAAGACCAGCTTTACATTCTAATTAAATCAATTCATGACTGCTATAGTCGTTTGTGCACTTAAGATGTGTAGTTTATCTTTTAAACCCTGGTAGTTCTTTGGTTGCCTTTTAAGCAATACATGCTACAGTTAGAACTAAAACGAGACTGCCAAAACTGATTGCTTCTGCGTTTTTTGGGATGTCTTTGACTTATTTCGAAATTAATTGTGTGTGTTAAGGTAACCACATCAGACCATTTTGGAGCTTTGCAGCAGATAGATTTGGATCTCTTATTCTACCATTACAATTCTATGACCTTCTTCAGGACTAAGGCATTTAATAAGCAACTTCTGCTATTAATTATCCTTTTTTTTTGTTTAATTCCATAAATAATACTATTGTATAAAGCTTTTCTGTTTGACTGTTTCTCTCCTAGATGAAGGCAAAAATGGAGCATTGCTGCCTTTAACTCTTTGTACTCTCCTTTTCCTTTTTTTTTGACAGTTACTGTAAGGATCCGATTAAGTCAGTGTTGCTTTCTATAACAGATAACTTTTTATCACCTGGCATTTAATGATCAACTGACTATGACTATACTGTGCCCTAATTCAGATGAGACTGGACTCTCCATCCATTTATCCATCCAATGAAGGGTTTTGGGGAGGCTGGTGCATATCTTTGAGGAATGTTCTAATATAGTTTTGTGTGTTACACTTGCAGTTATTGTGGTTTTCTCTAATGTTGTATTCTATGCTTTTCTTAATTGCTGTTTTTCATGTAATTGCTGTTTTACTTTCTTTGATAGTGAACCCTTTTTTTCCTAAATTGCCCTTTTTACTTTTCAAACTTTTATTATATATTTTATTTGTTTCTTTGCCACAAAAATCATGTAAAGAACCTCGAAGTACGTTTTTGTTGAAAGTGTGCTATAAATATAAAATTACCATGCCTATCTCCAGCAATCATCAGTTGAGAGGCAGGGTACAACATCGACAGGACTCTATGTACTTTAATTTGAAAGTGACTATATTATTAAATTGGAGTAGAAGAAACTGAACTGATCTGAATTGAATATGGACTGGTTGGAGGTCCAGTTAGATTTGAATTTAATTACTTTTTGTTGCAAAGTGGGCTGAAATTAAATAATTTGTTACAAATGAAGGGGCAATTAAGCTTCTGCCTTGGATGAGGTATTGCTGATTGCAAGCACTTTATTAACTCCTGAGTTAGCAAAAATCTTAAAGATTAGAATATTTTATCAAGGTTCCTGGTCATATCTTCCATACAATATCCTGTTGCAGCAACACACCTTGCAGATTCATCAGAAACGATGTATGTAATAAATTTACATGCATTTAATGTAAATTGTTGTAATTTATAGAATATTGAACCTCGGAAAACATAAAACATTTTTTTCCCCTCCAGTTTATATTTACTTTCCTTACACAGCAAATTTCTCTTGTTCTGTGATCAAGTTGCTTTCTCCCAGTATGCAAAGAATGATGTATTGATCTTCTGTTAAGGGAGTCACATATTGTCTGCTGGATTGTCTACCGTACACGAATGATACATAGGGTGCAAAGAGATTAGAGATGTGATACCCCACCCACTTATGGATGTTTAGCTTGGTTTAGTTTTGTCCTGATGCAATGGTTTCCCCCCGTTCATTTTCTCAATTAAATGTCAGGCAATCTCATAATCTAATAACAGTAAAAGTGCTTAATAGTGATTAACTTTAACACCCCTCTGATGAGTAAATTAAAATCCTCAGGTCATATGAACAAGCGCATCTACGGAAAAGATAAAAAAAATCTGACCTTTCACAGAAAGTAAGTTATCATAATTAGTGTCATGTTTTTAATTTAGTCATTTCTGATTCTCAGATACAGGAATATATTTCACATTTGTTCTGCTTGAACCTCCTAAATGTTTTTAATCTCTAAGAAACAATTAGGGGGGCAAGCAGATTTAAGGCAGCAGATTAAGAAATATGTGGGAAAATTATTAAGAAAAGTCTTCATGAATATTTGCCACATTGAAAAAGAAAAAAAAATACAGAAGGAAAGAGAAACATAAGAGAGAGGAACAAACCCAACCTAAAAAGGAATGTGATAATGTCAAGGAGAATCAGTTTAAAGCATTGCATGTGGAAAACAAAAAGATACCAACCCGTCAGAAATGTATTGAGTCAAGAACTAATTATCAGTGTGCGTTGAAATGAGAACAGAGATGTGCAAGGATAGTGATTAGCATAATCATTCAATTTAAATTGAAAAGAGGTTTTACCACATGAAATTAAAGTTTTTTTTAATGTTAAGAATTAACTAACATAACTAAGAAGAGGGTTGCAGATTTGCTGACAACATAACATACTTGTCGACTATGAGGGATTCAACTCTGAACACAAACTAGGCATAAGAAAAAAAACAAAAATAAAAAAACAACAAAAACCCCCCAAGAAGCAAATGAAAGGTACAGCCAACCACAAACAATTCAATGTTAGTTAAAAAGGTAATCTTTATTGTTCTAAGAATAAACTGTTGGTTTGCAGATAGTTATGTTTTATAGTACAGAAAAGCCACGTTACTTTTGAAAAACAGCAGGAGTTTAGTTTGTGACTTATTACAAAGACATTGTTCTACTGTTAGCTGTGTTCCTGCTTTGTTCATGATTATTTCTAAAAGACAGAGGCCAATTGTGAGGGCTCTTCAAGCATTTAGGCAATGAAGATGCCCTGTGGAGCCAAGCATAATGCTACTTTTTTCCTTTTACTCTCAACTACTTTTGTGTAAATTAATTAATCAATAAGATGTCTATGATTTAATACGTAATTTGAGCCTGTTTCTATTTTTCTTATGAAAATGATGCGCCCGTAGAGGGTTTGTGCTGTTTAGAAAAAATAAATCAAATTCTTGTATAAGGTCTCCAGGGTCCCCTGGGTATTCTGCATCCTTGTTAGCAAACCTAAATGAGAGTAAGTTTGCTGCAAAAGGAATATTTCTAATCTTTCTTCATTTTGCAGTCAGTAAATGTTCAATGGCAACAGTATATTCTAACAATTAACTACAACCGATTAGCATCCTACAGTGACCCTGAAAATGGTAACATGGGAATATATCATAGCAGGCTCATTATTGCTGGACACAAGACAACTGTAAAGCTGAAAGACGGAAACCCTAAAAAAAAGCCCCCCAGCAGCTCACATGGGTCTGCTCTGTGCATTCATTTTCAGGGGAAGCAAGAGGAAACAATTCATTCTCCCATTAATGTTAGCCGATTCCATAAAGCTATATTGGTGTAATGGATGCCACTTTAAACAAAAAGGCTCCAGAAAGACTGCAAAAAACCATACCGTTTTAAAGAATAAATAAAAATAATCACTTAAAAGCTGATTTTTTTTATATAGGTTATTCGTCTTTATATTAAAATCTGATTTACAACACTCAAATGTGACAAAATATCAAAATCAGAGGAAATCAGTAAGAGGGTTAATACATTTTCATAGCATTGTGGTTTTTTTGAATACCCAATTATGATAGGTGAACAAAGAGCTTTGAAAATTTGAAAAAAAAAAGTACAGACTCATTTGTTGTATTAGCATAGTAATACATACACAAAATGGTAAAGAGAATTTTTTTTTAGAAAAACTTGCAATAATGCAGCACAGTTCTTTTATGTTATGTAATGTAAACATTCAACTCTTTTTTATCATGATAAAAAGGAATAAGCAATAGCAATGTTTAACCTACAGCCTAAGCCTTTGTACATTGGTCTGTTATCCTTTGGATCCTCAGAATAATATATCATTTTCTTAAGAACTCTGACTTAAGAACTTAAGAATAAATATTTAGCATGTAATATCAATCTTTCATCTTTCTCCTAAGTAGAGGGCACATTGGTAGCTATGAGTCTTGTATTTATGTTTATTTACCTTTGGAGGACAAGCATAAAGACACAGTTTTACTTCTCTCCCCAGCACTAATGCTTCCATCTTCTGCACCTGAGACGCATCATCATTTGAAGTATTCATGCATCACATGCTTATCTCAGAAAAATAAGCGACGCGAGGGGAAAAAGAAGCATCTTGTTGGAACTTGCACCTATGTGTGGGTATAGTAGTGGCTGATAGCCATTAAACCAAATGTCCTTCCCTTGATAAAAATTCATTATGTACGTGTGTGGGAGTGAACGTGTGCAACGTGTGTGTACGATTACAACCGCTTGTGAGTAGACAGCTTTGAGGGATAGAGGGGCCTATCATTAAAAAATCATTTGTGCTTGTTAGCAGTTTGACAGGAAAAGTATAGGCAGCAGGACTCTGCATTATGCTGGTTGACTTTCTCTCACCCCACTGAGTAATTCTGTAGAGGATGTAAAGCGAGCAGAACTTGTGGATTTCATTGCCTGCAATTATGTTGCTTTTTCCAGATCCAATAGCTCATAGTCAAGGCCACCCTCGGACATGTCATTTTGAGCATTCATGGGAGTGCTTGCTCAGAACAAGTTCTGATTTGAACTTAAGTGCTGAAACTAGTGAACTGATTTGCACCTTGGTGGAGAATGCATCACAATCAGGAATCTAATACTACTGTGCACAGTGGGTTTTCCAGTAAAACCCTGAAATAACCCAAATTACTGCTAATAACAGTAAAAGCCTTATTTTCTTTGTCCCACCGAAGGAAATGCTGAAATTCATGGCTAATAGCTGTCAAAATGCTGCATTAAAAAAAAAAATCCATTTTCATTTGTGTCCAATTGAAAATTAATCTGCACTGCACTTTAGTATTGCTAATATAAAGGAACTTTTCATTTTTGCTTTCTTTTATGTGTATTTTGAAGTAATAAAATAGACATATATGCATAAATATATATTTCAATCCATAATAGGGAGAATAGATGAAGACATTTTTTCACTACTGTGAGAGAAAGAAAACCAATGGGAAGATGGAAAGCAATGATGACTGTTTGGGGAACAGTAAAAGTTTTGTGAACCATCTTTTCATTTAAGTTTCCATCGCCTCTGCAATTGCAGATACATGTTTTTTGAGGTATTATATTTCTACCATCTAGAGACAGCAACCATTGCCTATTCTTCATGGGGCGACTGTGGTTCAGGGAGTTCCTCTTGAAATCAGAGGGTTGACGGTTCGAGCCCCAGCTCCAACTGTCTTGGTCATTGTATCCTTGAGCAGGACACTTCATCCGTTGCATACTGGTGTTGGTCAGAGGGTCCGGTGGCACCAGTGTCAGGCAGCCGTGCCTCTGTCAGTACACCCCAGGGCAGGTGTGGCTACAACGTAGCTTGCCATCAACAGTGTGTGAATGGGTGAATGCTTTGGGGTCCGTAGGGATTAAGTAAAGCGCTATAAAAAAAACACAGGCCATTTACCCTTTTTAACAGAGTCAACCCTTGAAGTTTCTGTAATTTGGATTACATGAGACACATCAACAGAGAGAATTTTTATTGTTTTGTGAATTACAGTTTGTGAAGTTTACGTGTGTTTGCTTTCAGGCCCCAAAGAATGTCACTACTCTGCAGACCCATGTTTAACGGCAATTGCAGATATATGTTTTGAGGTACTGTATTTCTACCTTCCACAGACCGCAACCTTCTTCACTTGGACTAAGCTGTTTTGAGACTTTGCTTATTGGAAGCCGATTTGCAACAATTGACATACTTTTACACTTTAGAAAACAAGAATATCACTAATCATAAAAAATGATATCAAAATGTATGAAATTGCTGTAAACTGTAACTGTAAATAAAAAAAATGTGTTTCCAAAATTATACTTAATGTACCTTGTATAGCTATACAAGAATACATTATACTGTACATGAAACTTGTTTGGAAATGTTTCTCCCCCCCCCCCCCCCCCCCCCCTAAATCCACCATGTACAGTATGACATCAAAACAATGCCCACTTAAAATGAGATAGAAAAGGAATAGAAACAGATTGTTAAAATAATGTAACTATTAATATATATATATATATATATATATATATATATATATATATATATATATATATATATATATATATATATATATATATTAAAAACAGATCTGTGGGAATTTCATCCATGACTCTAAGTACATAAGACAGGCCACCACATAGATCAGTTCAATAGTGTCCCTCGCACAAAAAACAGGACAATTCATTATAAGATATAGACGTTCAATTCTAGGAATTATTTACCTATCTCGATGAGAGAAAGTCCATCCTTACAAATGTATAAATTGAGATTAAAAAGTTTCTTATTAAACCAGTAAGTCTTTAAGGATAATAATTGATGTGCAAGCTTCTGCAACATAGTGTAAATATGTAATTATTCTGAAAGGTCTGTCTTTATGTGTGAATGTGCATATATATATATATATATATTTACATGTATATGTGTGTATGTATGTAGATAGATCTATGTATGTCTATGTTTATGTAAAGTGTGGGCATGAGTATGTATGTATTTATGCTCGTAAATGATTACAATGGGACGTGTGTATATATATATATATATTGATTTTGTTTAATGATATCTGAATAATCATATTAATAGATCTTTTTTTTTCTTTCTTTCTTTCTTCTTTTAGAGTTTTGAAATTACTCGACATTTTCTTTCTTTTTCTTTTTCCTAATTGTAACGTATTGAGTGTTTTCTGAGTGGTGACCAATGATAGGCCCATATGGGCCTCTTGTCTCCTTTCTGCACTGAATAAGTAATTTTCTTTAGGAAACATTATTGTACTATATTTATATGTGCTAAATCAATAAATGAAACTAAACGTGCTTTAAATTTAGGAAGCATCAGTGACTCATTGTAATGTAAAAGAGTGACAAAGGAAGGAAGCTGAAAAAGCAGCAACACTGAAAAATTTGTGGCATTGCAAAAATGACCGTCATTTAAAAAAAAAGATTAAAGTATGAAAACTTGATTGTGAGTTATATGTTTCAATGTATATACTGTTTGTTTTGAGTTTCATTAAAAGTTTTTCCCTTTTAATTTTTGTTTAACTTTACAGAAATTTTCACTACATTTATTTTAAACTAAGGCTAATATTTTCAGTTACAATTATATATTTCACTGCTCATTTTTATTTTCAGTGCCAATACTTTTTTACAGTTTCATTTTAAGATGGCATAATTTTGATGCCATGGCTGCGAATCATTTAAGACTCAACTGTATCTTGGAAGTAGTCTAACTCTGCTTTAAACTTCTCCACAACCCCCTGACCCGTCTGTTGTGTTCCTTGGTCTAATTAGGTGACTTCCAAAGGAAAATTATTCATTTTGATTTTATTTAGCAGTATAGCAGTTGAGGTGACTGAATACATGTTCATTCATGTATTTGATCATTTAGATTGTAAAATATTTCCATGAAATGTTTAACCTTCCATTTCATCTGCACATAATGCATTTTAAAATAAATGAAACATATTACAGGATTGGAAATTGGTTTGTAGATATAATTAAAATTAAATGCTACTCATTTCTGTTTTTACAGGCCTTTCAAAAGCATAAAAATGTGCAAAATTGATATCACCTTATGATACATAGCCTACTTTGTTCTTGGGAAGAGCTTGCACAGCCTTATGTAAATAATTTTTTTTTAAATCCTTGCCATGATCTAATAAAGTATCATCAGGTACATATGTTTTATTTTAGCACTCAACATCCAGAAAAAATGCATATTTAAACTGCTTGACCAGAAAAGGTCACAACCAAACTTAATTAAGCAAATGAGCAAGAGCCTCCCACTGGAAAAGAACAGCAGTGATTATTATGTCTCAGATGCCAAGAAGTTGTTTAACTCTAAGTAAAGCAATGGGTAGCTTTTTATTCCTTGTTAGAATACATGTTCTTTGGTCAGGGAAAACATGCTCCTCTGTTTCAGAAAGGTCAAATTATTGATCTGGATCGGGCAAACAAAACAGGAAAGAAAAATCTATGGAGTCAGTTAAAAGTACTAAAACCAAGGTTAGATTAGCTCAGCACATTAATGAAACCTTGAATAAAGGTTGAATGCTAATTGTGGAGGAACTTTTAAATTAAAAATCTGTCATCAAAGGGTCTAATTGGACAAAAAGAAATAAAAAAAAATAGAATTCATAGTAATGTTTAATAGGTGAAACTAGAGCTTCCACACTTGCACAATGTAAAGAGAACTCAAGATATTACCACAAAGAAAATCAGTTATCAATGAGGACAATTATAAAACAAAGCTTTATTTTGCCAACGACTAAAGGGATGAAATAAAGCACATGGGGTTTGATTAAGTTCTTTACCCTGTTCCATCGTGATGGGAGAATTAGGTTAAGAGAAGTGATACCTATCCTGCTTAGTGAGTATTATATTTGCCTGTGGGAGCACTGTTATGAGATTGGGGTTAATACAGTTGATCAGAGCTATGTTGAACAACTTATCTGTTTTAAAAAAATAATGTCAGGTGCATACTTTTTTAATATTTTCCAGTATACAGTGTCATATTGTATTACAACAATGAACACACAGTAAATGCATAGTTCTGCGCTTTCAGTTAAAAACTGAACTCCACCTGATTTGGTAAAATGCTAAAGTTTGGATTTGAAATTCGTGATACATTGTCATATCTACTACAACAACAAAGCATTAAAAAAAATCTCCACGTATAAACACCAAACTTTGCACTCAAGACTTCTTCATTAATAAAATATCCAATGTGAACTATGGTTTTCAAATAATTTGTGTATTTTGTGTGATCTTGCTTGTCGGTCCGTCCGTCCATCCATCCATCCATCCATCTCTCTTGCCCATCTCCAGCATTCGTTGGGCCAGAGTAAAGCCTAGTTTATGCTTCTCCGACCACAAACTTCCACTCAGACACAGACCTTATTTCAGCGTTGCTCAACCAGGACAACAGGGGGTGCTAACTTTTCATGGCATTTCTGTCTTCTATTAAAACATTGTTTCAGCTTTTTTCTAGTCTTGTGTACGCCTTTCCCCCTGGAGGCGCAATTGACTACAGAAAGTAAGTTTTGATTAAGCTGTAAAGCTTTTTACCTAAAGTGTAGCTCATAGAATACTCTAAAAACACATGGAAACAAACACAGCAGCCTTTTCTGTTGTTTCCTACACCTCCTTATTTTCAAAATCAAACAGATTAGATCAATTATCTTTTCAATATAAAGCATGTAGTGGCCAAACACTGCATTAACTACTGATTACAGCGATTATAGAACACCGTTCGGGTGAAGTGATCTCTGGCTGTTGCTGAGATGACCAATCAGCTGCATTCGCTTTCCATTGACGGATAGCTAAAAAATGGGGCTCTACTCCATGCGTCCTTGCTTAGGTGACGGAGAGCCCTTACATCAATGGATAGTGGCGTTGCGTCAATCCGTCTCCCGTCAAAACAGAGAAGCATAAACAGACTGTAAGGGTACACCCTGGACAGGTTGCTGGTCCATCGCAGGGCAACAATGAGACAGACAAGAGAATCATGCACAGAGACAATCACACCTAAGGACAATTTCGGTCCTTAGGTGTGACAAGCCCTTGCTTGACTTTATGGAACAAAGTGAAAAGAAAGTAACAAGAGAGGATTTAAAGTTTCACAGTAAGGCTCATATAAAGTCTTCAATATATTAAAAATGTACTTTTTACAGGGGGAATTACATGTTAAAAATGACTCCAAGTACCATTTCCCAGAGTCAATACAACCGTGTGGCAACTTCTTCCTTACTGTGTAAGGCATGTTTTCCAGAACCAGAGTCTGCACCTGGGACATGTTCTTATGAACAAAAAAAAAAAAAAGAGAGAGAGAGAGATCTTCTCACACATTTCAGAAAAAATTTTAAATTTTAAGAAAAAATTAACTGTATTTCTAAAATCCAATCATCCAATGTAGCCAATGGGCTCTAAGCCTGCCCCCACAATTCAACTCCAAAAACTACTTTTTTCGTAGATTACAGTTTTATTTTCACAGTTGAAAAAAACAAAAACAAGTTCACAATATTTTTTTATTTACATATTTTTATTACAATATCTATTTTTCAAGTTTACAGTCTGTTTGTCATTACTGTTGAACTGATCTTGTTTGAACACATAAATATTATTTAAATTTTTCTTTCTACCTTTTTCTTTCTCTAAAATTTGCTAATTTTTAACGTTAGAGATTGTCTATTTTTTTGTAAATAAAAAAAAAAAATCATCTAAATGATGTATGCATTTTTTATGTTGGAGATTTACCACGTTTTACTTCTGTTTAAAATGGCCCTAAAACATCTTTTTAGTTTTTTATGCTTAAAGGAATACTTCACCCCTGGAAAGATGAATGTGTATTTAAAGTGGGTCAGATATATAGTAGAAATTTGAAATTGTTGTTGAATTTGGAGCATTCTAGACCGAGAAAAGCCAGAAAATGTATCTTTTACTCATGTGGCTGAAATACAACTCCCAGAATGCACTTGATTTTCTGCCCTGAGGCCACTCACAAACCACCCCTACAGGCTTGCTTTCACAGGAGAGTGGGGGTAGGCTAATGTGCTAAGTAGTTTGCAATGCCATTAAACACTAGAAGAAGAAGAAGAAGAAGAAGAAGAAGAAGAAGAAGAAGAAGAAGAAGAAGAAGAAGAAGAAGAAGAAGGCTAGCTTCTACAGAAAGACGGCGGACACGACACCTTTACTTTCTGTGAGTGAGATCACTCCCCATATGGGCGTGGTGAAAACATGCGCAACTAGCACTCAATACTGGCTGTAGTCTTATGCCTCTGGCCAAAAAATCCTCCGATGACGCAAAATGACGATTTTTGTGTCATCGGAAGACTTTTTTCAAGCCTAAAAATGCACAAATCTCTCCTCTCAGGGGGGTATTGGGGGGGGATACTGCTGGTTTTCAACTGATACAAAGCTTAATGCTGAAATATCCCTTTAATCAGATACTAAAATAGGATTTCTTTATGGTTTCAAAATAAAACACATACTCTTCAAAATAAGAGTCAGTCTTACAAGTTGGACTCTTAGAGTTTGGACTTTTAAAACAAAAATAACAGATGCTGTTCAAAACACGCCAAGACACACCATTTTACAAAAATATCCACTACATAATTCTACAGACAGGGCAAAGTGCTATGACACAGACATCAATTCAGTTGACTAGTCCAGCTCACTATACTTTGAAAATGACACACTATGCGATAAACTGAATAAATAAGAGTAGACAACATATAAAACAATTTTGTTTGAGATTTACCGTGCTACAATGCACTGTGCAAATGGGATAAAGAGTATTTTTTGTCAAATATAAAAACTATATCTGACAGTATTATTACATTGTATTATTTATATATATATATATATATATATATATATATATATATATATATATATATATATATACTTTTTTAAATTTAAATGTGGCTCATCCCAGGGTACAGAGTAGACAGTTTTCATTTCAATAACATTATTACTGATGAATGCAATTAGAGATTATGTTAAAAAAATCAAACAAGTGAAGCAACTGTTCTGAAACAATTGCTGCCAGCTTCCAAATTCATGTATCTCTAAAGACTGAGATATTGACTTTATTGTACATCAGTGCAGTGACAAATGTTTTACAGCTCAGTCTGTAGAGTCTGCTGCTGTGCTACACTGTGAGATAATGATAAAAATGTACTTTCCCTTTGGGTGATAAGGGCAAAAAAGGGGAGTGAAAGAGACAGTGATTCAAGTTGATGACAAAAAAGGATAAGACAGCAAAAAAAAAGATGAATGAACCCCTTCTTAGAGGTAAACACCTTTTTTTCAGTGAGATATTCAGAGAGGCAAATAAAAACAGATAGCATCCAAATTGAAGACTGCTGTGAAGAATATGAATAAGAAAATTCACTGGATTTCATAAAAGCTTCAAGATAAAAATTAAAAAAAGCATACTGCTCTTGACTTGAATGCATGTCACATAAAGGTTAAGGTTAAAGAGATAGCTCCATTTTTGAAGTTGTGTTGTGAAGACTTTTGAACAGTGCACACCTTAACGACAGTGGACAACTGTCAGAGCAATCTCAGTTTGGAGAGTCAGAGGTCAATGTTTTTTAGTTGGAATCAAATCTGTAAACTACTTAGAATATGCATCACTCAAGAGAAATCTACATCATCAAACAATTCACGTAATTCATGCAAAAATAATCTTTACATTGTCAGTGTTTTTGTTTCTCCAAATTAAATTAAAATCAATGCTGTTCTAGAATCATTTTGAGTAGAGAAATGGCTGCTGTCTCATTGGAAAGCAAACACTCTAAAATGTCTCCCAGAACTGTAATATGTCTGAGTGCAATTGTTACCAAGCAATTTGAATTTTTATACACTGAAAAATATCATATTTTATGTCCCCCGATTTATCTTTTAAGAATATAGTGGCTGTAAAATGAAGTTAGGACCTAAAATAAACTGAGTCTAAAGCCTAAAATATTACTTTTATCAAAACCAAATTTTAGAGGAATATACTAAAAAAATGTATATTCTGCACATATTGCTTATGTTTACCGTAAACCTAGAGTGCCATTTGTGCCCTCAATTTACACACGTTAGTCTTCACTGCATAAATACTGAATAATTACTTTCTTCTTGCATATAAACATCCCTTAAAGTTGTATTTTGACAACAAATAGGGGTTTAGACACATTTCTGAAGCAGTAGGTCACTTGTTTTCCCTGTGCGTAAAAATCTCATGTCACTTTGAGGATACGCCATTTTACACTCATGATTTACTGTGGCAACAGTTACGTAACCCCCTTCATGTCATGTACAGTGGGTACAGAAAGTATTAAGATCAATTTATATTTTTAACTCGTTCCATTGCAGCCATTTGCTAAAATCAAAAAGTTCATTTTATTTCTCATTAATGTACACAGAAATCCTCATCTTGACAAAAAAATGTAGAAATGTTAGCAAATTTATTAAAAACGAAAAAACTGAAATATCAAATGGTCATAAGTATTCAGACCCTTTGCAGTGAGTGACACGCATACTTAACTCACATGCTGTCCATTTCTTCTGATCCTCCTTGGGATGGTTCTGCTCCTTCATGGGACTCTAGCTGTATTCAAATAAAATGATTGGACTTGATTTTGAAAGGCACACACCTGTCTACATAAGACCTTACAGCTCACAGGGCATGTCAGAGCAAATGAGAATCATGAGGTCCGAACAAACTTTCCAAAGAGCTCAGAGACAGAATTGTGTCAAGGCACAGATCTGGCCAAGATTACAAAACTATTTCTGCAGCAGTCAAAGTTCCTAAGAGCATACTAGCCTCTATAATCCTAAAATGGAAGAAATTTGGGACAACCATCAATCTTCCTAGACCTGGCCATCCAACCAAACTGAGCAATCGTGGGAGAAGAGCCTTGGTGAGAGAAGCAAAGGAGAACCCAAACATCACTGCAGCTGAGCTCCAGAGATGCAGTAGGGAGATGGGGGAAGTCACTGCAGCCCTCCACCAGTTGGGGCTTTATGAGAGAGTGGCCCGACGGAAGCCTCTCCTCAGTGCAAGACATATGAAGGTCTGCATAGTTTGCTAAAAAACACATGAATGACTCCCAGACAATGAGAAGTAAGATTTTCTGGTATAAAGAGATCTATATTTAACTTTATGGTGTCAATTCTAATAGGTATTTTTGGAGAAAACCAGGCACTGCTCATCACATGCTTAATGCAATCCCTACAGTGAAAGATGGTGGTTGCAGCATCATGTTGTGGGGGTGGTTTTCAGCTGCAGCGACAGCACAACAGAGGTTGCAATTGAAGGAAAGATAAAACTGGCCAAATACAGAGATCTCCAGAGTGTATAAATACAGCTGCCAGCCGCTCTTTCTTCTGCACGCAGCCTTCGGCTGAGGCTGGAATGGAAGACGATCCTCAAACAACTTCCCTTGCTGGCAAAGGAAGAACTTGCTCCGGGGAGACACCAGGTGAATCCTAAACATTGATAAACAAAGTCATTGTTTTATCCTCAAAGCCCGACAAAACGTTCCCTTAGATTCAGAGCACCGACCGGTGAGATCAGGGAGCCGAAAGCCGAGTGCAGTCGGGCCTGAACCAGAAAAAGCCGCATTCATTCGCTGCCACAGAGCCAACAAGAATTGCCATGCTGGAAACTGCCAAAAGGTACTGTTTAGTTGGTGCTGATCACTGCTTAGCAAATTGGAGGACAAACTAACTACATCCCCAATGGCCAGAAGGCTCACTGTACTCCATCGCTACGTAACTGAGCGAGAGAGGGATCCGAAGCCTCCGGCGCTAATGGCCTGCTAACTAGCTTAGCAACCCTTGGATAGCCTACTGGCTAATGTCGCCTGATTCCCCCTTTCATCGACACGGAGACAACTTGGAGAACTTCATCGTTCATATGGTCTGTTTGGGCAGAGGCAAATTAGTTTAGGATTACTAATTTTAAGGGTGTTTCCTCTTTTTTTATTGTTGTTAATTTGTATAAGTTTTCATCTGCATCTTCTTGGGTAACCCAGGCCAATAGGCCTGAGGTTTTACCCCGACTTTTCCTTACAAAGATTCGTTTAAATCCTACTATTTGAGTTACTCAATCGAACGAGAGCTTCATTTTCTTTGTTTAATGTTTATTAAACATGTTAGCGCTGGTCCAAACAGCATCCTGTGGCTGCCCTAGCCCTGAACTAGAACAAGACAATTTTTTGGCCCACGTCTGGATTAAATCCATAAACCATCGTAGCCATTCAAATAGAGATCGGTTCAAAGAAGATTAAGAACATAAACTAATCTTATTAGCCATTTTGAAACCCCTTAATGCATCAAAATACTGGAATTAGATTGTTTACTGCCGTGATCAATCCAAATAGAAGTAATTTTCCAAAGGGTCATTGACTTCCAGAACATTTTTAAACAAACATTTCTTGACCCAAAGAATGTTTTAATTTTCCTTTCATTGTTTTATTGGTTTACACATAAATAAATGGTGCTAATTAGTTAAAACTAATTACAATTGGTAAACTAATTTAGCTTTCATTACAGCATTTGCAAATCCAGCCTTGGTCCTTTAAAGCACCCATATTCCTCCAAAAGCATAACATCTGAATTTATGGTTTCTATTTTTATTGCATTTTTATTTTTATTTGAGTTATTCATTGATTTTGATCAGCAGTGTGTTAGTTACTAGCTTTAGAGATTAAATGTTTTTCTTTTTCTTCTTTTGTAAGTAAACTTTTGTAAGTCCTTGTTGTCATTTTTGTTCTACACACATATATGTGTCAAGGTTCATGTTTCAATACATGGTTAGAACATATCTAAGTTATTCACCTCAGCCTTATCTAGGCAGGTGCTAGACTATTAGAGACCGGTATAGACATATTTGGCTATTAAAATAGTTCCTAGTGACAGGTGGTTCCCCGAAAATAATAAGTTTTGATAAATTATTAATCTCATTGTCTGCCATAATCAGTCCTTTACCTATTAATTGCCAAATAGCTGCATTTCCTTTAAAACATCAAAAAGCCATTATACGTTCCTTTTTTGTCTGGCATGAGAGATTTACAACGATTCATAGTAATCCATAAAGCTATGACAAAATCAGGCTGCAAGGAGACATCCCTCTCTCTTACTCTTTCTCCTCTATTTGCTGTTGGGATTCATTGAGCAGTTCAGCACCATGCTCTGTCTTCCTCCACTTGAATACTTTCAATAAAAAACATTACTGGGATTATAAATGCTCACTTTATATAACAATTTATATGAACAATGTAAAATAATGCTTTATTGTATTGTTAATTACAGCTTTGCTTCAAGATAAATACGGATCACTTCAATCCCCTTTTCATCTTTTTGCCTGTGCTTTTGTGTGTGTACATTTGGTTTTTAAATATCAATTCTTTTGGCATCATAATCAACAGGTAAGTATTAAAAGTTTTTTCCTTCAATCATTTACTTTGCTGGGAGTAAATTAAAGCAACAATACCTCCAGGTCTGTAATACTTTGAATATTTGGAAAATATGCATTCTTATTTTTCTTTTTAAACGAGAAAAAAAATCTAGTTATTAAACTGTCTTGCAAAAGTACCACATTTTCGTATGTTACATCCACAAACTCAGGGAATATTTTTCGGATTTTATGTGATACAGCAACACAAGCAATCAAATAATAAAAAAGTTGAAGGAAAATGTTTAACTCTTTTCATTACTTTTAAATAAATAATTTTGAAATGCAGTTGAATTCTGTCTCCGTACATTAGTACTTAGTACGATACAACCACATTGCTCTTTGCAGATAAGTCTCTTTAGAGCCACTAAGAGGTTCTTCCAGTCATCTTTAAGTCATCTCTCACCAGTTGTACCCATCTCTGCCTAAAGAAAAGGTCTACTACAGCATCATGATGCTACAGAAATGTTTCACACTGGAGATGGTCTATCCATTGTAAGTGTACTGTTAGATTTTCAAAATACACAGTGTTTTGCATGTTCACAAATACATCCAAAATGTTTGGTCTCATTAAATCAGAGCACTTTCTTTTATAATGAACCATACCTATTTACAAATTTGTGGATTTGGATGAGTATTAGTTATTTTCCTCACATATTTTTCAACTATAGCAGCGGATCTCTGCATCTGGATTATTTTAAGGATATTCAGAGTAAAGAGATGAATACATAGACATGCCACACTTTTCAGCATTTATTTGTAAAATGTTTTGAATAGCATTTATCATTTTACTCCAAAATCACAATTTTGTGCTAATTTTCTAATGGGCTGTTACATAAAATCTAAGGAAGCAAATTGGGTTTTGTGGCTGTAATGTCCAAACGGTGGCTAAATATTTTTTGTAAGGGCGTTTTCACATGTACTGTATGGCCGTGCCAGAAAACGGCCAGAGAAAAATGCTTTTTTTGTCTGTTCACATGGCGCGGATCAGTCCGTGCTGGAATCCAGTGTTTTACTTGACGGACTACAACAAAACAGCAGGTGGCAGTATACAAATAATTCTTTAGCTATCCAACAAACAAGAGACTGAGAAGTACCAACGTCATAAAACAAGCAATGGCCTAGAATGTCAATAAATTGGTCTACTGGTCGACTGGTACCTGAAGCCATCTACAGGGCGAGTGTTGTAGTAAACCCACCGCTTTGTAACCTGGTGTGTTGCTGTGGGATGCTTGAACAGCATTGTTTTGATCTCTTTATAGTCGCGTGGCGATTCAGTAACTGCGGTCGGCGGTGTCGTCACTTCCACATGGAGCATGTCTATTGTCTTAGATACGGCCAGAGTACAGCTTGTGTTCACACCTGGACTCCGATACTACCTCCAAGGCAGGTCTTTCGGGCTGTATCCTGGCACAGTCCAGGTTGTGTTCACATGGTACGAAATAAGTGGATTTTGACCAAATATGGCACCCCAGTACGGACTCAAGTCCCATGTGAAAACGTTCTAAATCTCTATGTGGACTGCGAAAGCAAAAGAAAAAAACAGTAATTTTACATTACTTCAAAAAACAAACTGTATGTAACCTAAAAATACATTTGAAGCAGATGAATTAATTTAATGTTTATTAATTGTCTCAAAATTAATTCTTTCATCAGTAATTTCCTATTAAAGTAGCTAAAGGAAATATCTCTTACGTCAGCTTTTCTGTTTGCTGTGACATGAAGAAAGTGCATCCTGTAAATCTTGTAGAATTCAGACACACAGTACATATCCCATAACATGCGGCATGATATTAACGCCGTAATTAGCAGCTCACTAACGACCTAACAAATATGTCCAAATAGCAGTGCTATGGTTAAACACTTCCTACACTTCCCATATGACATCCGCACTTTTGGTTCTTGCCGGAGCCACAGGGGTCCTTGCACCTCCTACTGAGGATGCTAAAATAGGTGTGACAAATGTCTTGCAATCGTGGACAAGTTCCATGCCTGCCCAGAGGCCATTGGTCTGGCTTGGACAAGACAGGACATGACAGGACATGACATAACACCATGCACTCTCGAGGAGTTGTCACTGAAGAAACGTTGCTCCAGGCAGTGAATCACCTTTCATCCATGAAAAGTATGCCGTAGATGTACTGGCTGAGCATCATACCGTGGTTTTAGTTAGTAATTACTGAATTTTCCACCTATACCTAAAGACAGTTTGGTTTATTTAATGTTATTTGATGTTATTTAAAGGTAATCCCCCGAAAAGTACTACACCCAATTTATCAGCCTTAAAATCTTATTTTTTTTCGTTATACTCAGCTTTATGATATTCTGGTGTAAACAGATAAATTAAGATGAATGTGTATCGATCTATCCAGTCACCTACTGTATGCTTTACAGCTTATCTATGAATGTTAAAATTTCCAAGAACATAAGATTCTCATACCTTCCAGTCCCTTAGCAACCTCCTTCAGGTTATCAGTGTGTTAGGGGTTGAATGGGAGGTACTGCATTGTTTTCTCAACATATCTGTAAGATTTAATCTGTCCACTGAGCCCTGGCTCTGCCCCAAGGTCTTCTCTCTCAGACATTTCTGAAACCCTTTCTTACAAGGTGTGCAGAAGACATTCTTATTAGAAGCCCAATCCACCTCAACGCATTTCTGTTTAGAAGGGGAGCGACTCTTCTCAGAAGTGCATTTGAAGAGTACAGCTCTGAACTCGGTAGTTCCCATGGAGGAATCTCATTTTGAGTTACTAGTATTCAAAAGTTTTTTTTACTGGGTCATTGCCCACTGCTCATGATTATTGAAGGGGTTTGGATCATATACTAACATGTAAAATGAAATCTTTGTCCTTTGTTGTTAGCTTCTTCTTCACCATAACAGGCTGGTATACATCACAACCACACATTCACTACCGACTATTTGCCTCATCCACCAATAGGTACTAATCTTCATCATGACCATTTCACACCCACCTGAAAATCTTTCAAGTGACTACTGAGGGTCCCCACCTAAGAAGGCCAGGATACGCAAAAAGAATGAATTAAATTTCAAGTCCACTGACAAAGACACCTCGTTATTGAAACTGAACACCCTCTGACCATTACTGACAACAGCAACCAAACAATCACTCTGGTTGTACACACACAAAATGGCTCTAATAAGGCTTTTCCACCAAGAACTGGTGATGGAGTAGTTGTTTCTTAGGTGGTTATTTAAAAGAACCAGGTGCTTTTCCACTGACACAGGGCCTAGTTGGTGCCATGTCAGAACTGAACAAGCCCATCATAAACTCATTTAAAGCATTGTAATGAAATTCTATATTACCTACATAGGTAAAAGAAGATTTGTACACATCAAGTTCTTGGTTATCGTCATTGTCAGTTGTTACACATGAACATAGCGATTGTGTGTTTCGCCTCACAATGCTAAACTCCCCACCCCTTGGTTGTTCTTAGCAAGCACCAGCTCTGGCCCAGCAAGTTGTTACTAGGTTAAACACCGGTTTGAAAACAAAAAACAGGTGCTTTGGCAGTAGAAAGCCAAAAGCTTGTGCCAAGTCAGGCTATGGAACCAGCTCTGAGTAATAGCCCTAGGTAGGGTGCCAAAAATCCCATAATAATAACTATCTAGAAGTGGACATAACCTAGGAAACACAGATATTTCATTCTTTATAATTTGAGAATAAAGACCCCATACATAGTTACCAAGTCATCATGAAAACTGGTGTGCTCTTTCTGGATCTGAGACTAGATTATCATCTGGGCTATCCTCTAAAGAATCCTTCTTAGGACAGAGGTCATTAGATTAAAATCAAAGCACAACGACCTTAACATTAGTTCTAAATGAATGAATGAATGAATGAATGAATTTAGACTTACAGGGGTAGTGTGACGAACATCTGTGATCACTGCTATTTGCACTGACACACACATATTGAAATGCTGAAGCTTAGGAACCTGTTTAATTACAGTCCCTATTACAGGGACTCCACTGAGACAAGGTGAGAGAGAGAGAAACACTTGATAACTGTGACATTTAAAATCTGCCTCATTCATCAAAAGCTGCCAAGGCAGAGTCAAAAAGGGTCATTACATAGTAAACATAGATTAACTCAACTCCTACAAAACCCACAGAAAGTGTTCTAAAAATGTTTTTTTATTCTTCGAAAATTGCAGATGTCAGCATGCATCTCCCTGGAGTCTGACAATTAATTTTTAGTTTTTTTTGGCTAATATTTGTTTGCAGAGAGGAGAGTGCTAAATATCTGTCACCTTTAAAATTCATTCCCACAGTCAATTTGCCTTATACGTTTCATTTTTTTAACCAGCATTTTCCTCTATTTGCAGGCACCTGTAGTCATACTTGTTCAATTCGTAATACACACATGGATCAACATAAGAGGGGGATGTGTTTTTGGTTGGCATGTTTGATGTAGAGTTAATTCAAAAGAAAATAAGGTTATGATAAAACTAGAACATCTAATAATATCCTTTACTCTTTTACAACCACAGATAACTCAGACAAATTTGTAGTTCCAGGAAAAGAATTGAAGTGATTATTTAACTTGATTGGTATCCTAAATATTCATACATACTGCTTGGGCAGATAATACTTTCTAAAATCGTCTGTATAAATCTACACACTCAGATTTTGTTATAAAAGGTATTATTTGGCTTTTAAAGTGTGTGTTGAAGTTCGGCAGAAGTGTAATGCATTTAGACTATTCTCCAGCAACTCGGCTGACTTATTTGTCCAGCAACAGGATGCTTTTGAGTGTCAGCAGCTGGCAGAAGCACAGAATGCCAAAGAGAGGACAAAGATAAACAGGGATTCGTTGGGAGGGATTGTATTTAATCTTGATGCCATTTATATTTAATAGCATGCAGCTGCTTTGTTCTTTCTTTGATGATTTGAGGACCAGGTTGACAGTAACCCTGTGGAATGTGCGGACAAAAAAAGAGACTGCGTGCACAAATACAGGCTAAGAAGGACACTAGTCATATGATCTGTACTTCCAATCATTTTGGCTTTTGTCTGTCACAATCATCTGTCTCTTTTATTACTGTTTGTTGTTATGCTCCTTTTGTTGCTCTTCAAATGAACATATGCTCCTTCGAACACACCATCTAGTTCTGTGATACAAGAGCCAGGTTCTAACAAAATGACCAATTCATTTCATTACTGGTATTTTTAAAGCTGGATCCTGTTCTAAACTAGTGCTATGGCATGTTCCCTTATAGGCTACTTTGCGCTTGCTAGTCATTTGTTACCTTTTTTTTCCTACTGATTATTGGAGTGTTTTGCTGTTGTTAACTCAGTGTTTAGGCTGAGTTCGGAGCTTAATGTTTGATTTAACTTTTATTAGCATTTTTGTTTATTCGTTTATGCTGTTTACTTTCATTGATTCCTATGTATTCATTCTATCATTGCCTTTCTTTCTCAGTCAGCTGCTCAACTTCAGTAGTTTCAATTGTCCATTAATCCAGTAATTGCTCTCTTCCTCCAAGTACTTTATATGTTTTTTTCTAGGTTCTTTCATTTTAAACATCCACTAATCTTGCCTGCTTCCAACAGACGTCTGGGACCTGCAGACCAACAGAACATTACATGTGAGCTGCTTGATTATGTAAAAAAAAGAAAATACAGCCCTATTATACTCAATTTTGACATGATGATTATTTAAGACAGTTACTCAGAATTTGGAAAACAGAATGCCCTTTGATAATGTTTTTGTTTCTACCTTCTAAAATAATAACAATATAATATACTCAGGAATCTCAATAAAACAACATTGAATTGCAAAATACATCACAAAATATCTTAAAGTTAACGAAACCACAGCTAGAAAAAGTGAATTAGTAAATCATAAATAGTATTTGTCTATTTGTTAGACTCACTAAAAATAATGGTAATTCAGGGCAAAAAAAATGTGCACACATTTCAGTACACTGAGATAATAAAACATCATGTACATGTATTTCATTTTTGGAAAACAATATTAAATACATTCCAATAACTTATTTCTATTAGCTGCTGAAAGATCACCTCAGGTTTATAGTTTTTGTAGGTGTTTGTGCAAATTTCCTGTGTTGCTGACTGGTTTTGACACAGAGACCACCAAATCATGTACATGTTTTCAATCCATGCTCATGTCAAAGGGTTCAAACTCAAATAAACGGACTCAATCATTTTTATTTTTTCCTTTGCTAAATGCAGTTGCTGCTGTCACCCCACATGCTGGTCATTTTGCCCCTTCGCCCCTTCACACAGTTTTGTATGTTTGAGGTCTGAGTTTTCCCAGATAAGAAGGAGTGCTGACTCCCGCAGGACCTTTTGTACCAACCATCTGTCAATTCATACAACGGGCAACGTTTCACTGCACATCTTCTTTTCTTTCTGGCATTTTCAGTAGGCTACACTAAGAGCATTGCTTCAGTCTTCAAAAGGAGTGGAAGCCTGTTTCAGCTAGGACAAATAAAGAATAAGAAAATAACAGTATAAGAAAAAGTAGTTGGTAAATGCAGGTTGCCAAAATAATACTTAAAACTATTTTTGTTTTTACATGAACACCTTTCTTTATGTGATTCTGTAGAGACAACATTGATTGACACATTTATTTAACTGCAATAAGCAATTGCTTATTTTGTTGTTTTGTTTCTTTCTATGAAAATCAAAATTATTGTACCATGTTTAATTTTTTTTACATTTTAAATTGAATTTTCCCCCAAAAAAATCTACAATATTAATGCAATGTTAGAATAGCACAAAATATATATTTTTGTCACTTCTCTTCCTGTTTGTTTTAATATTACTCATCAGGTTGTGAATCATTAAGACTTGCACTGATGATCACTATTCTCAGCTTCTTTTAATATTACTGGGTGGTGTTAGCAAATCTTCCTTTAGAAATGGTGTGTAACTCCAGATTGCAGTACTGCTTTAAAATATTTTCATCAGGTTGTGTTCACAAACATGAAATCTGTTGATGATATTGGGTGTAAAATGCAAAACAAAGAAGCTTAAAGAAAAGGCAGACATAATACAAAGCAAATGAAAAAAATGATTAAGGTGGCTTAAAAAAAGATTCTGTAAAATTGCACACCTTAGGATAAGTTTTGGGGAAGGACGAGAAGAAAGAAATAACACCTGAACACTTCCTGCAGTCCCTCATGTCAGAAAGTGTAAGGAAAAAATACCAGCATTAAAACAAAGTTAAAATCTGACTCTTTTAAGTTTTGTGGCATCTATTGTAGGTCGTAAATCAAAGGATTGATCTTAATTAACAGGTGGATTCAATGTATTTGAAATAACGGCAGGGATTTTTTTTAAAGGCATTTTTAATGAGATCACAAAATGTTCTGCTTTCTGATTATGGAAAAAAGAGCCAACATGTAACAAACTGATCAAAATAATATTAATTGTGTTTTTTATTTATTTAAGAAGCGTTTAAATTTTTCTAATTTTTGTTGAACCTCACTTTCGCCAAATATGTTCATGGAATCAGATATCAGGCTTTCAGGTGATCCAAAAACAGTATAATTATTTATCTTCAATATTCACAAGACGTGATCAGATACCACTGTCAATTAGACTGCATACATTTGTATGTCCTCATTATCAATGAAAAAAGAACAAACAAATATATTATTTATTAGCATTAAGCTTCTTTCAAACCACAAACAGTCAAATGCCTTTTCCATCTAATCAGACAGAAGTTTCCACTGGAAGTAGAGAAGTTTTTTCTTTTGACAAAGTGAAGCCATGACCATAACGGTCATCTGTATTGAAGTCAATGTTAAAAAAAATGCACCGTAAATGCACAGTAAAAGTGTTGATTTAAATGATTGCTTTTATCATATTTACATAAATGCAGGTTTGATTTAAGCAATCAGACAATGGTCTGAAGTCAAATGCATATCACTGATTTTTTTAATTAATAAATAACCTCAAAATTATTCACTAACTTGTGTTTATCGATCACAGCAATGGCTAATAAAACACAATGAAGTTTTTTGTTCTAACCCAAAAAAAATCAAGGGGTATAAATATGTTTGCAAGGTCCAAACTCTATGCAGAGCAAAGCAGAATTAGGACACACCCTTCACACTTGTTGCCAAGTCCATACGGAGCCCTGAAAATAGGAAACACGAGATACGAACACGAAAGAAACTTTACAGAAACAGCAAGATTGAGAAAAATTGATGGAAAAATGTGACAAAGCAGAGATGAAAGGTGTGACAGAAAAGAAAAAAAGTGCATAAAAGAAAATGAGAAAAACGAGAAAGTGAAAGGGAGTGAAGGGGGGCAGATGATGCTAAAAGTTGTCCAGGCAGGGAGAGTGGAAACTTGCTGGTGAGTTCTCTGTGTGGTTTCTACCCCTGGGGGTAAAACAGCAGAGTAGAATGAAGAGGGGCTCATTTGGTTCCTTCTGAAAGGAAAGGCCAAAGCTTCTAGAGCAGTTATAAAGCCTGCTGCGTAGGGATGGACTTGGAAGTATGACACACCCCAGAAATGAGCTAAATGGGAATCACACAGCGCACTGGAGACAAAAATATGTGGCTGAGGGTGAAGCATCAGATGCACAAAAAGGTGAAAGACAACAGATAGAGATAGAACATACAAGGGAGTGGGACTGCTTTTGAAATTGTACTAATCTAGATATTCATTTTATTATTCAAATTTAAAAATAATTGATAGCACAGACTGAAAAAATTTGAAGTACTGTATATAATAGTCATCTCCATTTTAAAGCAAAGGGAAACAAAAATCAAAGTCAAAAGAATGTGTTTGGGTAATCTGAAAATGAGCCTTGTGTCTTATTGGCATCACTGATGGTTCAAATATTTTGTTTTGTGGTGTTAAATTGTGAGCGCTTCTAATGAGCTTTCCAGGCGGCTGCGTGTTATGTTGAGGGAAGAATGTGTTATTTGGCTGTGCTTATCCAAGCAGAGTAGGTAATAAGAGCGTAATGGGGAAACAGTGGAGTTGAGATACAATAAAAAAAGGAGGAGGAGGGCGGCTGGTTTGTTGGGAGACACTACTGAACTTGTTTTACTGGGATCTCGGAGATGCCGTTTAATTTTCAAAACACATAAACAAAAATGGAAAAAAATAACTTATCTAAAATGTACATATGTTTAGATATGAAACTTAATGTAGCAGCTTGTATTGGATTGAGCTTTTAACTACAGCATACACAGTAATGTCATACAGGCAGATAGGGACCAAAAAAACTATTTCAAACAGTTTTCACCTTGAAACAGCTGCTTTGGTAATGTAGATATTCAGGAAGTATGTACTTTAAGCAGTTATAGCTAGAAGAGTTGTTAATCTCCATTTTTTCACCACTGTAAAGGCCAAGAAAACAATACTGCAAATGCAACATTATTTTTTCAACAAGACAGCCAATCTTAACAGTATCCATCTCTTCTGCCTAACAACAACTCATGAGCACTTATGTCATGGTATATGTGAGAGATTTAAAATTCATAAAAAGGTGTTACTTAGGAAATGTGCCTGTTAGGCCACTGTGTTTAATAAAATATTTGTTTATGAATATCAATACAAGATGTGTAGATTTTCTGCTGCTTGGATCTAGAGCTAAACAATATATTAAATTGCAATTGTATTTACAAATTGTGTATAAAGGAATTTTTAAATAACCGCTTGGATGCTGTATTTGGCAGAGTGCTGTATTTGAGATACCCCACATTTTCACTCTGCCAAAAATATCTAAGGGTATGTGCCACAGATTTAACTGATCTTGATGCCCACACCAAACTCAGAAAGAATGGGGTGGACGTTCTGAGGATAAAAAGTAAAAGAACATAAAGGGACATTTTTGGTTAATTGAAATTGCTATCCTAAAAGTCAACAGAAATCGAATAATAATTTTAGCACTGGACAAACTCGGGCATCAGATTTAAAGTTCTATTTCAGGTCGGCCTGTCTGCGTTATTTATTCTTGAGAAATACGTTGATACTTTTTCAAAAGTGCTTTTCATTTTGGTTCTTACATAAGTTTGGCTCGCTTTGGTAATTTAACTAAGTTGAAACACTGTTCATCCTCTCTTAGAAATGTCTTTATGTAGAAGTTTTAGTTATTGTTCAACCACATTTTCCTGTAGGGCAGATTACATGGAAGCCAAAATTGTCTATTCTAATACTTTTCAAATAGGTTTTGCCTGGTGGGGCAGGTAAGTGTAAATGTTTCTTCACCTGCTCTGCTGTGATGGACTCTTGGCCAGTCCAGGTTTCCACCGAAAAGTGATTAAGTGGGTATAGTAAATAAATGCATTGAAAGATCATTGTTTGGTTTTCTTATTATGTCTTATCTTGCTTTTACCCAGGTTCATAATATATTTTAGCTGTAAATTGCCAAAAAACACAAAATTTTTAGGTTTAACAAAAAAACTGCCATTATAAAAGCCCTTTTTTGTATTTACACGGTTACATTTTTGGGAGATTTGAAAGCACCACATTAAATGTTTTTGCATTTTACTCTACTTAAATGCATCCTTGAATAACAAAAAAGTGTATCATGTTACAAGAGGAATGTTTTTTTTTGTTGTATTTTCAATGAGTGAGCTCTTTCTTCAGTGCTGGAACAAAATAAATATTACTCCAAAATAAGCATAAATATTGCCCCAGAAAGGCCCAAATCATGGTCCAAGGACAGATCCCAGATGACGTTCCATTTGAGACAATATAGCTTAAAAATTACTTTTTGTTATCATACTGGCACATGCTGTATTTTACCACCGCTGAATTAGGAGTCAAAGAAGGCATTAATGCACCAAAATACTGCAAACTGGCGTGCACGACTGAGAACATTAGCATGAAATAACGAACTGAGAAAAGCTTTGGTTTAACTTTGAAACTTCCCAAAATTAATCAGAAACAGCCAACTACAAGGAAAAACATCATTATAATTGAATTAAATGTAATATTCTTCCTTAGTTTAGCCCCCATCAGCCATTAAAAACTAATATTGCTGGCCAGTTCATCCACTAAAACTCTCCTTTAAGCCATCGTTTAGATTTTACATTAACAAGAAAATTTATCCTCAGTAATTACTGTTGCGGTTGTTTCTACCAAAGAATGAAGATTTGTTTTTCCTATTTTACCTAGAAGCTTCATGTTTGCCTAACTCTCTCACTTTCTCATGTTCTGGTTACGAAAATATCTTGAAATAACAGGAAATCTCTTGTCTGCTGCCTCTTTCCTTTCACTCTTTCACACTAACTCGTTCTCATTCTCTGTCCTTCCAGCACTACTCCTCCTCCAATAGTGTCACAGTCCATATGGTGCTGCAACACTGTTGGTCTCCTGTGGCCACACTTCCCACGATGCATCTGTGGCTCTGGGCTTTCGATGGAGCTGATAGGCTGAGAGTACTGTGGTATCGACCAGATATCGCCTGGTGTGAGGTCAGCTCGGTGCAGCACTGGAGTGTGTCCGAGCAGCACACACCACTGACTTTCAGTCTATCGTGGACTCTGCCAATCAATCCTCAATTTTCTGCTCTTACCTTTACCTCTATAGAAGTATGTCCTTGTGTCATATTCCTTTCTTTAAAACACATTTCTCCCTTTTCAGTGTGCTGTTGAGTACTGTTCTTTGCACTGCCATCAGATTGATCCCTTTCTTCTAATTTCTTGCGGCCACACACAGTGAGACATCAGTGCTAGGTTCTTCCTCTCAGGCTGCAAAAACAGTATTCCATTAGAAAAATTGACTTTTATTTTTGTATTTTTGAGCTGGGTTTCAGTATTTTTCAACTATGCTCCACATTGTTGTGTTGCTGTGAGCTGGCTTCCTCTCCTGTCTGTTTCCATGCAGAGAAAACAGAGCTTAGTAGAGATCAATCCCATTGAGTCTGACTCTTTTCACCAGCCAGGGATCAATACTTTCTGTTTCATGTCCCCCCCTTTGCAGAGTACACACAAGAACAGATGTACATAAACACACACAGGGACAGTCTAAAGACATAGCAAAGGGAGCTGACCCAACCCTTCAGACATGACCTATCGGCCTATCGGCTAACTCACTCACCGGGGGATACAGAAGTTCATTATAACAGCTTTGCTGGTGCTAAAAATCTACTTTAGAACTCATAGTAAGAGGCAGTACAGCATCTGATTATATTTGCAACTTAAAAGGCTGTTGTACAAAAGACACGCTGCTTTAAAAAAGAGAGAGGTAGACACCTTTTTGTGAGTCAAGATGTACTTAATATTGGATAAAGCGAAATGACTTCAACTTGTTTAGTTAGGCATGCTGGACTAAAAAAGATTCACAATAGTACTGATGGTAGGAAAGTTTATAACTTTTTTTGGAAACTGCAAAAAATTCCTTTAGTTTTAAATTTTCTTGTAAAATTCTTTATGCAAATACATTTTGTTCCTTGTTTTATACTTTAAGATTTTTTTGGGTTGTTTTTGCTAAAGACCAACTACTATATGACTTGCTAAAACAAGACAAAATCCCATTTAAGAACGTTTTGAGTGTTGCTTCAAATGAGTCATCATTCAAAGCATTGCTAGGTTAGCTTAGCATAAATATTGCATAATTTATACCCTGGTCATCTGTTTCCATAGCAACAGCCCTTTTAAGTAAACACTACTCTTTGACTTTATACACATCCAGTGACACATGATAATGTGACTAACGTGAACTGATTTCAAACTGAGCCCAGCTGCCAGAGATCTATTGGAAGTGTAGAAGGACTCTCTGGTACAAATATTGCAACTCCATGTAGCCATGTAGCACAAGTGCTCACAAGTGCCACTGCAGCAAAACTTTATTAGAGGCTAAGCAAATGATGCAGCAATGACACAACAATAACATTAACACGAGTTATGCAGGTAATTTGTTTGTACTGGTAAAGCTGTCCTCAATTTGGTATGCCAAATGCTTCGGTCCGCATGGCACCATGTTTTCCGATTAATTCTGAAATAATAACTATTTGACAACTGGAATAATAAGAAAAACATGACGTGAAAACCGTACTATACTTTTTTACTCTTTGCAGTAACCTTTAAAACATGTTGAGCAATGTATCCCAATACACACAACATAAAAAGGACTTGAAGCACCTGGTAACTATACATATGCCTGACTTAAAAGGGACTTTGCATTAAATAATATATGTATATAATAAATGTACTTTAATTTTTTTAACATTTAGGCACTGTAAAATATGATTTGATTCATACAAATATACATAGCAAGTTAAGAAGCAGTATGACAAAATCTTATAATCTGAAGTCACTTCTTAATGTAAAAAATGTCTTTGTTACTTTTCAATAAAAATATCATATTTGATATATGTTTTTGATATAAAAAAAACTATCATTGTACATTGGCTCCAAGCACATATTACATGACTAATTTATAAAGCTTTACGGGAATTGGAAATAGTCTGAAAGACTTTTCAGTCTTATCATAATGTAAAATAACCTTAAACATTTAAATATGAATGTCTCATTTTATTTCTCAGCAATACATATCAAACTAGCCTTTAAATGGCAAAAACCTAGTTTTGTTGACATGAAATGCCTTCAGTCCAGCACAGTTTGGATTAAGCTTCTTATCTGACTGCACAATTATGCATTTCAGATGCATTATCCGCTCCACAGACCCACCTTGCCTAGAGTACTCATCAGCCTCATGGTGTACCAAGTCTGTCATGCAGCCACCGTAGTGAACCCTCTGCTCATGATCGAAGGCCTTCAGTGTCTCACTGGAGCTGTATGACTTCTGGGTGGGCACGCGGCGCTCATCTGCATCGAGTGAGGAGGTGTTGTACTGGGAGTCTTTGGAACAACGACTCCTGGTTAGGGAGCGATTCCTACGGTCTTTAAGATCCATGCTGACGGCTAAGTATGGTGATCCTTTGGAGTAAACGTTACAGAAAAGGAGGGAAATGTTGAGGGGAGGGGGCTGGACAGGTCTCTGAAAGCGCCCCCTTAACGTCCGCTAATGCTCTGGTCACCTGAAAAACAAAGGAAAAGAGATGGAGACCAGATGAGTGAAAAGTTAGAATAAAATTAACAGAGGTTCTGTGACTCAGTTTTGCCTTCCACTCCCTATGGACCCTACAGGGTAGAGTTAGATAAAAAGGAGCACTACGGATGGACATTTGAGCAACCAGGCAAATACACAACACATTGGAATATTGACGTAGGATAAGTAAGGCTATTGTGGGGAGAAACAGAGCTGCCAGCCCTGTGGTCCACAGAGATACTCAGCCATCGACCATGCTGATGGAGAATAGCCATCCAGCATACAAATCTATTACATAAAAACAGAGAGTGACTCAAACGAGATCCAGTCAGCCTGAACTGAAGGCAGCCATGCATGGATTTCACAAAAGGAGACAAAAAAAAAGCTGAAAAAGACAAGACGCTGTAATGGCAAAGCAGACGGCTAATCTAGATCAGAAAGGGCAAAGGAATAGAAAAAGTTGCCGGATGCAGCAAGAATGATGGAAGGGGAGGAGAAATGACTTAAGGGCATTGCAAGTCTCTCCCTCATTATCAGAGTGAGAATAGATCTGGGTCCCTTAGAGCCTGTAAGGGATAATCAAACACACCCAAATGCATACACTCATATAAACAGTACCAAACAAACACAAAATCATGTGTATTAAATGAGCTACACAAAAAATAGTGTTACCTAAACTTGCTGCAGCCTAAATCATGACTTGTAATGACATGCCTCTTTTGAAATTACCTCAACATTCATTGTTTGATCTGTTCATACTTGCAACACCAGCAACCATTTAATTTCTAAAATAATAACATTTATGAATATAGACTGTAAATGAACACGATGCTAATAAAGCGTGATACACTTTGAGTAGCCTTGAGCAGTGCAATACTCTCAGGAGCTGAGGTTCAAAGAACAACAGCACGAGAACCAGCAGAAATTGACAGGAACACTTCCAGCAGCTGCCGGGATTTGATATTCATGGCAATAAATAGGTCATTCATGGTTCTATTACTTGAGGCTGAGGAAAGTCTGGTCCACCCACTGCATTAGAGCTCAGCATTGTGTTTTCATCACTGAAACTCTCAGTCTCGACAGCACTCACCAATATCAGAGCAAGAAAGGGTATTTCTGAACAGTCATCAGTTGATTTTGAATATCTTATGTTGCTAATTGCATACTCCAATAGAAGAAGAACCATAGCAGAGAGAAAAAAGAGAGAGGTTATAGAATGTGAGTTAATCTATTCTATGAGGGCTCATTTTAAAATGCTTGGAAGGTAAAACTGAAAAGTGCCCTGCTATGTCCATTGATTAACAGTAGGTATTAAGTCTCATAAAGAGCTCATTATTCTTGGGCATCCATCACACAGGCTATTAGGACTTCAACCATAATGTGTTTGTACCTTGTATGGAGGATGAGGAAATAGAGTCGGATACCAGCTCAGGAAATGTGGAAACATTTTGACTGGTATTATGCAAACAATGGGCAAGCATGTTTACTAGAACAGACACTTCTCCAAAATACAAGAAACTGATCGGTTGTGTTGCATAGCTAGATGGCAATAGGATGATCAAACTATAAAATAAAATAAAATAAACTGTTCAGAAAGATGCTATACCAAATTCATGAAAGCTTTTTTTAATATTTTCTAACTAATTAACATAGAAGTACAGTGATAGCACATTGCATGCAGTGTGCTTGGAGAAGGACGGCAGGGCTATAAGCAGGACAAGGTTAAGCATTGATGTTTCTGATAAAACCAGCCAAGCCCCATTTTTCTTTTCTGTCTTTATACGCTTCTACACATCACATATAATGTGTGTCAAGGGTGGTACTTGACTTGTGGCAAATAGGGAGATCCACCATGGTACTCCTGATGCGTGTTTAAAGCTGTTTAAATCTCTTGGTTAATGAGATGGCTTTTTTATGGTACAACTACACCTGCAGCATGCAGTCTCGGAAGTATGCGACTAGACTGTGGACAATATTCGATTTGGACAGCAGAGAGCTTGGTATCATATAAAAGCTATACTCTGATGTTTTGTTGCCTGTCTGGTATCAGACCCATTGGAGTATCAAGTTGGTGGAGAAACATTGGAGTCCAATGAGTAATACATTGCTTAGGCAATTCCTCTGGGTCTTTAGGGATCAAGTCGAAAGCTACTGCTCCCTTCCTGGATATTGCTCAATCTCCTAACATCTAAATGAGTTCTCTATTTCATTGATATCCATTAGACATTGGAAACACAATGTATGGTAGTGTCTTTGATTTTTTTTTACAATATATAGGCAAATTATAATAAATAACTTGTTACAAAAGGGAAACTGGTAACATTTACAGCCAGGCAAAGTTTTACCATAATCCCTGGGAATCTGGTTGGTCCTAATTACACAGATAATCGGTGAATTGGTTTTCAAAAGCCTATGAGAAATCAGAAGATCCAAACACTGTTCTGAGCAAAAATTATTTTGAGATCATTTCAAAAGACCAGCAATTGCTTAACGTGGCTTCGTAAACTAATATATGATCACATGCTAAAGTCAGGCCACTTTCTACCAGAAATCCACTTGTGTTTGTCACATGCTAGCTGGATAGCTGTTTTAAGTAGTTTTGAAAGTTTACCACATGGTTTTATCAGTTTGTGCATTCAAACATGAGAAAGAAACCTACAAAATATAACATTTTAAATGTAAAACAAATTAACTTAAAAAGATAGAAAGTAGTGTAAACTATCATGCCAAAAAATATGGTTTGATGCAGCAATTCATAAAAACGTATGCTATTGCATGTAGGTAAATTGTTTTTTGTAGCTTTTTTAACCTCAACATCACAAATATCTGCATTAAAACATTTTTTATATTAATACTACTCAGTGCATGCTACTCTGACTTATCTGTATATGGGTCGGGTTGCTGGAAGATTATTGTCTATTTCTTTTTCCTTTCTATTGATCTTTTGTGTGGGCAGCTAAAGTGACAGCACTTTAGTCTAAAGCTAATTCCCCCAAAGGGACTTTAAATAGGCTATATATTGTATATCCTTCACAATGTTAACATATTTCATTTTAATGTTGTTTTTACAATGACTATTTCATAACTAATTGATTTATTTATTGTTTTATCCACTTACGAAGAGGCAACACAACCCTGTTCCTGTACTAATGCGACTGATATTTGCCAGAGGACACTTATAAAAAGCCTTTGTTTGTTGTAGCTGTGTGAGGGATTGATAGGAAGGACCCTAATGCCAGTAAAGCTGCAAAGGTAGGTGGATAATGGTGAAACTGACTGCTCTGACATGGAAAAAATTAAAACTAGGATTATTTATATAGAGGAATGTCAAAGACTGACACAAGGCCAGCCTGGTGTGGAAATAAGGAACCAGGAACCTTGCAGACAGGAAGCCCTTACTGTAAATGAAACAGCTGAAGAACCATAAAAATGAGAACTTTTCTAAACAGTGCAACAAATAAAAAAAAACAGATTAAGATGCAATGCTTGCAATTAGTCTTGCAAACAAATTAACATCCAGGTAAACCATTTAAGTGTAAACTCTCTCCTCAGAATGATTGGAAAAAGAACATGATGGTGTATCTAAAGCGCGGACATTGCAATATTATACACTTGGAAAACTTTGCATGAAATAACCAAAACTCTTTATGGGTTATTTTACTGCCAAACCAAACTCAATGCGACTATTCATCATCAAAACATTTGACAGAGTTTTGTCTTAATAAAGAGATAACCAAATTTTCTTTGTTGAATTATACTTGTAGATTAATTTGACTATTAAAATTGGCAGGAGTAGATTTCTTCCCCCTCTTTCCAAAGCTTCATTCAAATCCATTAATGTTCACCAACACCTGGGCATTAACAAAAACAAGACAAAAGACCCAAATACAGTAGTTGCATCATACAGCTACAACTGCATCACAAAAGACAGCAGCCTAACAGGCAGGACCACATATTTGCAAAGAAATGAACACACAGAGAGGCCTGCACCCAAAACCCACAGTTGCTGCAGAGGCCAGAGTGATGCTAAGGTCCAAGGACCATTCAATGCTGCTTCTTGCTGTATATTTTCCTTTTTCCTTCATTTTTTGTATCGTCATTTTTCTCATCTGTTATTGTTTTATTTCATATCTTTACATATAGATCTTGGGTGAGATAGTCCTAACCCTACAAAACAGTTTTACTATTGCATTAGCAATAAGATTCAAATCATGCTCTTGTGTTAGGGTTCACTGCAGCCCAAGGCCAACTTTTATTTCCTATAATGCTGGTGACATCTCACCTAATCAGCACAGCCATTATTCATCATGTATCACTTATTCTCATTTGTACAATTTACATATCCCACTTTATTGTCATGTTACATGTCAGGTAAATGCTTCTAAATCCAATAACCCAGACAGCAACAGCTGACAGACTGTCACTGACACACTGTACAGACACTGAGCTTAGCTTACAAATATTTTCGCTGACAGAAAAGACAAGAATTAGATGAAGGAGAAAAGAGACAAATGACCATAAAGTGACCATGAAATCCTGACAAAATGAGAAATGTAATTGATCTGTGACGGAGAAGATGAAGAATTCATTTTAAAAATTACACAGGTGAGATTTGGAACAGATAATGACCATTTCTTTCTTCAAATAACAGCAATAGAAGAAAGGTGAACAAAGCATTGTGTCAGTTCATTTTGTAACTAGAACTAACATATAGTTAATTGGAAGTTTATGACTTCACAGGATTATTGCGATTCAAACAAGATGGTTTTTCCTTTTAAACTGGACTGGAAATAAACAACACCGAATTTAACAAAAAACACATTAAAATATTTTATGATACACAGATGTATGCTTTTATGTGGCTCAAATGTATGTATAAGATACAAAATCAGGTGTAAATCAAATTACCAGTATTCAAACTTTGGGGAAAAAAATATACAGCAATTCAGCTGGATATTTTCAGCTAACTAAAAATAATGTCAAGGAAAAGCTTAACATAGGAAAAGGAACACCTCTTAGAAATAGCTGCATCGATGTATTTATGGTTCAACATTGCCTCAGGTATTTTGTGTTTTGTTGCATCATGCCTCCAATCTGCCTGAAGACTCTGCAGTGGCACCCAGCTCTGGAAGCATGCTGATCATAATCAGCCAGGCCTGGCTCTGCATAATATTTCACTGTATTTGTAATGGTTACATGTACATTGGCATGACACCCAAAGACAATTAACTGCAAAGATCTCATCCAGTGACTGCTCTCATTTTTCACATAAATAAGCATGAAAACAATGTGTGAGCACGGGTATAGAGGAAATTTAGCGCTATCACCCTGTGGGAGATTTCCTGTGCAGATGACTCCCAACTGCAGCCAACTAGGCGGATGCTCAAACAGCATTTAGACACTCTCAACTTACAGCACCACCTACACTGAGTTCCAATAGCCTCTAATGAACCAGACAGCGCAACCTTTTGCAAAGTAATACGAGTTGCAACAAAAAAACTGAACAAAACTTAAGGTTTAGGTTAAGTACATTTCTGAAAAAATCTTCTCCCGTTTGTTCAATCTTGACAACTTGTGTCTAGCATAATTTAACTGGAATTCATTTCTTAAGAAGTGTACTCAGTATCATGTTTTACAAAACAGTAATTTAAAAAGGTTACACTTAGCGGCAGCAGAAAACCAGTAGACAAGAGAGAAAAAATAAAAGCAACCTGTCTGTGCACCAGCATTAGAAATGGGCATCCTATACCTTAAAATGCTTTCACACTGTGCCTTAAGCAACCATATTTTTTAGATGTATGTAAAAATGCATCTATAAATGGTCTAAATATGTAGAAATGAACAGAAATGTAAGATTCAATACATCAATTCCTGCCATGTCTATGGAGAATGTCTAATGTTTATGATGTGCCCCTGTGACATATAGTGAATGTTTATGGTTGAAGGATGCACAATGTGAAAAGTTTTACCATCTGCTATAGCCTTTCTAAACTGGGCTCAGATTGGATAAGATACAGCATTAGATGCATAAAAAAAGCAGTACTGGAACAATGCATCTCTTCACAGCATTGCAACACAAGAAATATACATAATAGTAATTTTTAGAAGGGCATGTATGAATTTAGCAGTTTATTATTTGGTTAATTTCAAGTTGTCTCCTTTAATCCCTGTTTGACTCAAAAAAAAATCTATGAGACCCTTAAATTTATCGTATGCAATCTCATGTTTTAAATAAAAAAGCTGTTATGTAATAAAGCCCTTACTTAGCACAGATGACTTTGTAATAACAGCAAAAACAACAACGAGCAAAACGACTGCAGGCTACAAGCCTGCTAAAACACAGCATGGAGACTTTCCATCAGAAAATTCGCCCATTCTTCCAGAACTCTGTCAACAGGAGATGAAATTGTTCATTTGAAAACCTTTTTTTTCCACACTCATCCATATTTCTTCTTTTATAATTTGAATGAAATTTGTATTTGTATAGCAAAAAATAAAAGGTGGCCTTTTGAAAACCAGGCCCTGTTATCAGAAATGACAAAATTGGGGCTCTGAAGCATTTGGCTTCAATTTTTTACTGTTTTGTGTATGTCTATGTGTGTGTGCGGTTTGTGCGATTGCTCAAATTAAGTTGTTTACACAGTTTGTTCCAAAAGACAAAGCCTGGAAGAGTCTGAATGACTGGGAGAAGGAAAAGTGTAGACAGAGAGAGCTGTGCATGGAGAGGTCGTATGAGAATAAAGGAAGAAAAAACAAATCCTTGAATCAGACTTGTACTCAATTACAGATTTTCAAAAGTGGTGCACATCTTGACTTCAGAAATTAAAAATAAAACAAAAACAAAAAAAGAAAAACACCCAACTGAGAGTACAAATATAGCAAAGATTAAAATATTTGTAGAAAGGTTCAAGCTAGAATGCTTTTACAAATTTAGATTTCCAGACAAAAGCAACATCCAGTTTGCTTCCCTTCTTGCGTGTAAATCCTTACCCTAATGTAACATTTACATCAAATAATACACACTGGGCTGGTGTTATTAATTACCAAACATGTCAAGTATTCTTGGAAATCAGTGTGTTCTGTACATTCCAGGTAAACCTCTACAAACCTCTGTGTTTATAGATATTGAAATACTCCAGCTAAGTTAATAATTGCACTTTGATCTCTATCATTGTCTGTACAACACATACCTCACACAGCTTCATGTGATATTTATACTTCACTCTGAATAAAAGTGTTCCTTTCCGCAAAAGTAATAAATCATACAATCTCAGGCACCTCTGAAACTGCAAACATGTTTCCTTACACACGCATTCAAGGCGAAAAGATGGCAAAGAGGATGTGCGAATGGCTTAAATTCAGCTGGAAGCTAAGTTACGTGCTGGACCCAAGAGTTTCAGTGAGCCAACGGCTGAGGAAAGCAAGGGGCAGGAATTATTTCATCTTTCTCTTTTCTACACCTAACCAAATACCTTTTAGATAAAAAAAAAAAAGAACGCAACAAGAGGTGTCAATTTTTCATCATAATTACTGCATTGGCAGAGTTTAATTATTTCATACACTCTGGATTTAAATGTCAAGAGTTCCTTCATGTGCAAAAAAAAAAAAAAAACATGCCAACCTTCCTGTCATATTTTTAGCCCCTTGTTAGGCAGCATACACAAAATAACTGTATGGACAGTTATTATTATTTTTTTTTTTTACAAAGTAGGTTTCCTTTCATCTGCACTGGCACAGCAATAAGGTCACTTCTAAATATGAACCAAGATACAGTGCTATACAATGAACCAGTTCTAATAGGTTTTGTGTCCCTGAATGTTTTTATTCTTCAAAAGAATAGAAAAAAAAATATATGATCTGAAATTCACAACACAAAAAAATACTTTTTAGTGGGCAAATAGTTCTGTTTTTTTTCTTCTTCTATTATAGCAGTTCACAAGTTTATCAATACCCACTAAACTTTTTCACTTTTTGTGACAACAACAAAATCATTACACAACTGTGAAGTTAAACTAACTTTTTCCTTTTTTGTAATAACAACAAAAGCATTACAAAACTTAGCAGTTAAGTGTACATACTGCATGTACTCAGTCCCCAATTTGGCCTGGAAAAGTCCGGACCCTAATCTATTAAGACTAAGGGTCTGGCAACGAGTAATGATAAGGGCGTAACTCATGGGGCGGAACCAAACATGCATTTGAAACTGTTACTGCACGCAATTGGATAACGTCACGACCAATCACACCAATACACGATGTGACGTAGCTACCAGCAGAGCTGACAGGTAGATTAAACTCTTGCTGTATCCAGTCGGCAAAACAGCAAAAATGTCCTTGTTGCAAAGGAACGATTTGAGCTCGGTTTTCTGTTCATCTTTTAGATCAAAAATCAAGTGTAACTCTTTCTTTGTAGCAGCCAAAGCAGTTTCAAAAAACGGGTGTTCAGCAATAGCCACTGTTTACTAAATGATTCCGGTCTTTGCAGTGCTGTCGTCAGCATCTTAGCTCGCCTCTGGCCCGCCTACATCAGATACACCAATTTGATTGGTTCCCTGAACTGCTTACGTAATGCAGTAACAGTATTGTTGCTCGATACCACAGTGTCTTGCAGAGACAATTCAAATTATCCGAGACCTCTGGATTTCCAGGGTATTCCCAACTCTGATACTGCAGAAGTCACCTAATTCCCCTGTTTAAAAGCAGCTTTTTTTATGAAAGCCTCAGATCTTTAATGCAATTTTTAAGCGAGATCAGAGTATAAAACAATATCTCAAGCTCTGATCATCTGAAGGGGCACTGCTTTAGCCATCATTTAAATATTTAAAAAGTACAACTTAATTGCAAACCTACCATCCCAGCGCTATGCCTTTGCATTGACAGCATAAGTAAAGGAAAGCAGAAAAGAACCTGACAGTAACTCTGGGGGGAACTGCAGCGATCCTGAACTGAAGCTCTGGCAGAAACATTTAATGACAACAGCTTGGACATGCTTTCCAAAACTCTTTATTTTAGTAGTGGAAAAAGTTAATCAGTGCTGAAAGAAAGCATCAAAAATTCTCATTTTACGTTTAGCCAAACAAGACATATGTTTGCAATACTTTTCAGATATTTATCTGTATAAAAAAGATGTAAAAATACAACAATTAGCCTTTTTTCAACTCCACAATTACAACATTGTGTTGTTTCAATACAAAACTTACTAGATTGATGTTTTTGGTAAAAAATGTGAGGGGTTTTAAAACCTTTGCAAGACACAGCAGAAACTATTTCCTTTATGCATCTCTTTGCATCTGCTGGGCTTTGCTGATCGCTGTATGTGAATAAAGGAACCTCCCCTGGGATCCGTAAGCCTGAATGCGGTAGTTATGAAGCACCGTTGAGGTCATCCAAGAGTGCAGGCTAGGAGTCCGCTATCCCAAGGTTTGCTTCTGTGACTCTGTTATAGTCTCTGTTGGGAGTTGAGTGGATGGATGAAAGCTGCCACACTGATCGGGAACTGTGAGCAGATCTTATCCACCTTAACTTTTCTCCCCTCATGTTTCCTATCTCATCCCCTCATTTGCTGAGATGGAAATGAATGAATGCAAGAATGAGAGGTGTTGAGATGGGAGAAATCCATCCCTTTCTCTTCCTTGCTCTCAGTGCCTGTGTAATCTCCAGACTGGGCTGCAGAGTGCCACAGAGCCTCTGTTTATTAGACTAATCCTTAAATCCACATTCTGCAGGCCTCGCGAACGCCTCGCAGAGCTCTAATCTGACTCAAAACAAAGGGATTAGACACGACAAGGTCCCTCTCCCTGTCTCCCTGCGTCTGCCAGAGTGCGCTCAGGGTGACACACACATGTTCAGGGAAACACACTTGCACTGTTGCATACTTCTGCCTTCTCTCTCTCTCCCCACATTTGCTAAAGACTGATTGGCACATGCATGCCCCCGCCCCCCCCACACACACACACACATGCACACACAATCTTACTGTTTATACACGCTGACTGTAACAAGACAGGCAGTTAGAGCAAAAGTGCAAACAAACTGGGTAATTACACATAGCTCAAAAACTCATGGGAGAAATGACGGACAAGATGAGAATGAGCTGTGGGAATGGGACATGGCTGCAGCAGGGAGGATATAGTTGGAATGACTGAACAAACAACCTTCAATTATGAAGTCGCCCTGTTGGAAAAAACAGCTGAGGTGTGGAGTTATTTTACTCACCAGCGAGAAATGCCAGAGGTCCACCTAAGGGGCAACTGGCTGTTACAGTTTTTACACAGAATAAAGTGCCAACAAATCAATATTTGTCGAGTACTTATCTATATTAAAGGACCTCCACAGTAGCACCACAGTACATGAAAAATATTATCCAAATTTACACGTCCTCTCAGCCTCTTCCCAAGACCAATAAAAGCCCATTTCAGTCAAATGTCAAACCTGTGACAGCTTTACAAGAAACCTCTCTTCATTGGCTTTGTGTTCATGGTGCAGTGTCTGTTGCAGCTTCATTTTGTTTCCATACAATATGTTGAAGTAATAATGTACAGCAAATACAAATAAATTGAGTTCACTAAACTCCTAATCTCGATTTTGCTCTAATCTTTTCTAATCTTTTCTAACACTGGTTCCATTTTGCAAATGTAACATGTAATAACATTGTGATAGAAGCTCAGTTTCTTTTCTGGCTTCTTCCACATGATGGTCTGGCTTGTGATGACAAATGTTTAGTATTATTTGTTCCGTTTCAGTCAGACAAAAAATATGGAGCACTGCAACGTAGCATCCGAATGTAGGGACATAAACATGGCACTATCATCTGTTTTCTGCCTATTTAGAAACAGAACATCCAAGATCAAAGTTCTAACTTGGGCAAAAAAAATTGTTTTCAAGCAGCCAATGAATTTCAAAAACAGTTGAGAAATTGACATTGGTATAAGGATTGAGGTAAAAGTGGTGTCCCAAGCGCATATTCAATGTTAACAATTATCCATTTTTATGGATACTCCTTATTTTCTATAGATTGGCCTGAGATCGACCTATGTCCTCTGATCAATGATCAAATGTATTAAATACATTAAAAATATATATCCCACTAATTGTGGTCTGTGCAAATCTGTACTGACTGTATAAAAGCTAGGGACTCATAGTTTTATTAATAAACAGATAGTATGTTGCAGATGCTTTATTTTCTGTTGGACTCAAAAGTAAAATGAGAAAGGGAAAAAAAGGAGAACAAATAGTTTGAATTGGTCAGAGTTCAGACCTCTACCTGGAAATACTAGAAAAAAAGCCAATGTGTCTCTACATATTAAACAATTCCTTCATCATGTGGTTCAGAGGTTTTTACATATAGTTATAAATATAAGTATTGTTGTTACTGGGTACTGTTTTACATTATATTTACCACTTAAGTTAAAATTTAGATCTGAAATTTAAAAAAACTGGTGGGACATGCTCAATGGTGCAAAAATATACTCTCTAGAGTATGCACCCACATATCGTATCATATAATATATCATATCATAACATACAGTATCATATCATATTAGATCATATATCATATGTCATATCATTTACTTGCAGCTTTAGTTAATCTGATTAATTATAAATCTCCTCTTGATAAACTGTCAGATTACCTACTGTTTTTAAACCATTTTGAAAACTTTGTTTTCATCTCAACAGAATAATTTTCCTTTTCCCAATTTTTTCTTTTGTGTGCCCACTAGAACTTTCTTTTCTGCCTCTCCAGATTTAGCTAGCCTAGCTCAATCCGGGCTGGAGCGCCAAGAGTGCTGGTGTGTGTGGGATGGAGGTGGGTGGGGGTAGGGGACTGTGAAGGAACGAAGGGGTGCTTAATCAGAAATGTTCTTCTGTTATTAATCATTTCGTTTACAGAAGCCCAAACAGCTATAAAACTAAGAAAATGCAGACTGAAAACACTTCTCCCATCATCATGCTCCCTCTGGTGCAGTGCCCCTATGAACCACATATAGTGAATACCAAATTTTTCCGTCATTGGAAATGCTAACAGTCACTATACTAAGCTGCCATTAATTAAATAAACAAGCTAATAACAATGTTTCCTTAAACATTTTAAACTCATGAGCAAAATCCTTCCTAAGATGTCCTAGTGTTTTGTGTGGTACTCATTTATTGTGATCCAAACAATCAGAAGTGCAGATAAAAGATTTATTACTGTATACATCACTACTTTTTCTACAGATGGCATTTTAGATTTTTATATATGAATCTTAGCAAGATATGCCTGACTTTTTAAGATGGAGCTCAAGCTTCCAGGATCCTTCCAGTGGATTTTGCCTACTTGGAATGCCGAAAGTCCAACTCTAGGACAGATGGAATAGACCAATAAACCCTTGATGCAATGTAACCATTCAAGCAAAGCAAAGAAATCAAACACAAATCAAGTATATCCGAAGGTGTTCTAATAAATGCACTTTCCAAATTAAATATGTTTGGAACTGTAACCCTTCTAATATACATTAGTAATCCATTGTTCTTTTGATGCAAATCTGAAAAACATTTTTGCCTTTTTTGAAGAAAGACTAATGGTGGCCAGTACATCCAGTATACCACAGAGGCAAGGCAAACACCTGCTAGACCCAAAATAGCCAAAAGTTCTTTAAAATGTTAATCAGCAACAGTAACAATCTATTTCCCCAAAAACCAGAACCTCTTCATCATATTCATTTTAGAGCTTCTGTATTCTCTAAAAAAACCCTACTCTGTAATTCTATAATTCATAAGCACAAAAAAAATTCCGCTGACTGTGACAGTCTTAGCTCTGTTTTAGTCACTCGTTATAATGTTAGTTTTTGTCCAATTCTCTTTGTGATTGTGTAGAGCACAGCAGTTTCAGCTAAAGAAGAACATAAATGTTAGTTTCTTTGCCATCTGCCAACCTAAAACTTACGCTATGGCAGGAACACAACATTTTGCCTGTTTGCCTTAGTGACAGAATAAAATAAGTTTTTGTTCAGGCTTCTCAGAGAATATTAACACTGCATCCATATTCCAGAGTGGCAAAAATGCTTTAACTTCAACAATCAGTTTCATAATCTGCTATTCATATTTTTTTCTGGCAACAGCATTTTTACTCTGATAATTATATTTCCCTCAGTTTACCTGGCCAGTCTCTGGCCCTGACATATAACCCTGTAGACACTACCCAGGTACATAAATAAAGATGGATACATTTTTATATTCATTCAACCTTTTACATTTGATATTAGTTTTTTTTTAAAACAGGAGTGAATTTTTATTTAATATATACTTCATATTGATATGCTTATCAAGCCATTGCACAAGCTATCATATAAATTGAGATGCTCTGAACTCCTCCAGCTGCTGAATTTGAACTTTTTGTTGTTGATGATTACATATCTGCCATCTGTTTCAACAAAGTGGAAAATGGAAAGATTGTAGGATAAATTTTTACTGTTTCTATAGTTGGCCATCCATGGAATTATATATGTTCTTTGATTTCTGCAGCCGTGTTTATTTAAAGTTGGCTTTCATGACAACTATATAATATATCATACAACAGCGTGCACATAGAGACCTCTCAAAGTACAATTCTTCTGTTGGGTATTCTGCTTCCACATTATGTCATTATAATGATTGTAGTATAATTGTGACAAATTTATTTAAAAGCAAAAGACTGCCTTGTGCCTTTTTCTACTACTTATAAAAAAAAATCAAGACAGTTTAGCTATTAATTTCCCTCCCCCTTGACTTCTTTTTCAAAAATTGTCATTTATCATTGACAGAGAGAGAGAGAGAGAGAGAGAAAGATAGAGAGAGAGAAAGAGAGAGAGGTCTGCTTGAAGCAACCTTTAAAGGGATTTTGCCAACACTGACTTTTGTTCTATGTTCTATCACAAGAGAAGAAAGAACTATGAGCAGAACGAAAATTCATTGTTCTATACACAAACTTGATATCATTTCCCAGTGTTTACAATTTAGACCTCAATCATAATCACTTCAACATTATCCAATTGTTTTTATCGTGCCTTTGAACGTAAAAAAAGTTTAACATCATAACATGCTCCTTAGAATGAAGGATTTATTCCTTTCTTCTCCACAGAAACAAATATGAGAAGACGTTGAATATTAAAAACCTATCACAGGTACAGGTAATAGAAAATATGTCTAAGGCTATTTTAAACTAAAGTTATTGAATTACAAGTGGAAAGCAGGAAGGATTAAGTTACAGTGCTATCACACACAAAGAAAAGGCTAGACAGGACATCTGACAAAGGTATTACTGTAAAGGAAGGTCACGTAAAATATAGAAATGCATGCTGGTTTGAAGATGGATCGTATCCGTGGAGAGGTCGCACAGCCATGCTGTCTGTTCTTTTATTCATTCGGGGAATTCCTCCTGGTCTTCATTCTGCGTAATGTCACCCATGCCATAAAGGCCTGTCCATTTGGAGGTTTCTGCTGGGGTGTTCACCTAAGCCCTGGAAACTTGTGCAGCACAGGGAGTCAGGGCAAACTTTGCTGTGGTTCTGTCAGTGAGTTATTAAAACAATCGAGTGCTGACAAGCCCTGCATTCTGTCGCAGACGGAGAGGGCTAGGGCTTAATAACTCAGTGTCACGCCTTGACATTCTTACCATCTGTCTGGGTAAAATATTCAAATGTGCAATAAATGTCACTGGGGACAGACGGTGACAGTGTCTAATTAACACTATGACAGAGGTGACACACTGGAGGCAATGGCTGGCTTTTACTGTAAGACATGTATCACCTTTGTGTGTGTGCACATACGCCAAAACTCCATGGAGAGGTGAAATCTTAAAGCACATGGTAACATTTTTTTTTTCTGTCATTCTGTATCTTTAGAGGAAAGTCAATGATTGTTTAAGTAAACAGAAAAGTGTAGCAGTAAGACACATTTTTAAAAGGTGTAAATGACAGCAGCTATAGGGCTGTGGAACCCAGGAGCCGTGAATAAATGGCAGAGAAGATTCATTTCCTCAGGCTGAAATGTCAAATGTGAGGTGAGAAGGCAGGAGAACCAGATTATCAGCCTTAAATTTGTCTCCTAATAAACCCTGATAGGCTACAGAAAACATAACACTTCAATTATTTATTTTTAATTAATTAATTTATTTGTTGGCTGTCTTTTTGGAAGCAAAGTTGTGACATGATTAATGTAAAAGAGGTATCTTCAAAGTGTCCACCAAATCTGACTTCTGACTTGACATTAACCCATAAAATGTGAGTTTTTTTTTTAATAAGGTTTACATGTAAATTCTGTTCTTAAAATAACAACGGAACAGGACAGAGCATTTGATAACACAACAAAGAGAAAAAATAAGATAACCTTCTCCTTAGTTCCATGTGGTTTGTTTATACGGCCCATCTGTTACTTGATTCTTGGTAGTGTGCGAGAAAAATAGTATTGGTTCAGGTACAAAAATGTTGATTGATGGTTAGCCTAAAAAAACCCTCAAAAATCGGTCACTGTAATTCTGCTGTTGAGTATAATAGAAATGATTGCAGGTCGATTATAATTTATGCATATTATAGAGCTTAACTGATTTCTGGCAAATGGCTTCAAACCAACGAGAAGTTAACTCTGAGTTGAAACGGCCTGTTTTCAAAACTTGCAAAATTGTTCTAATTTTTACAAAATCGCTGCTACTAAACAGATAAAAGCATATGCCTTTTTTTGTTCAAACCTTTAATGGTAAAAAAAACTAAATCTGGTTTCCCAGTGTTTCTTTTCCTACCAAGTATGTTGGCGTATCTGAGATACATGTCTTACATTGGTTAAAACTGAGGATGATAAGCTAATTTAGAGAAGCATCACATCCTATCATGCCAGTAACATGAGTGAGTCTTGTAAGAATAACCATTTTCATATGATTATGCATATTGGGATGAGGGGTGTAAAATCCACTTTGCTACTGTGCAAACCAGAATAGAATACTTGTATAATTTGGTTTTAGTTTTTTCATCTAGCCCTGATGATCATCTGACCATTTCGTGAGGAAATTTCAAGGGTCTATACAGTCTGAATGAGTCAGTCGACACAAAATAATTTTTGAAACATATATTTGCAAGAAAATGGGGTTGGTCTGCATATAGTAACCTATTAGCCTGACGTAGCCACACTCAATTCTAATCAGACTGTGAGTCTGATACTGCTCCACTGGGCTGTGATTATGGGGCTTTTTTTTAACTGAAATAGGAAAAAAATGCCTTTGCACTCAATTGGATAGACCTATAACAAATCAGAGCGACGGAAGTGTGTGACGTTGCTCTGCAGAGCAACGGAAGTTATCTGCTCCTCTTTTAAAATTCCTCTTTTACAATTAATGCGCTGTCGATATCTTGTAGAACAGACTCGATGGCGGAATCTATGCATCTCACTTCTCCAGTGGCAGCCATCGTTGTTGTAAACAAATTCAACCCAGGCGCTCTTTGGTGACTTGGTTGATTACGTTACTGTTGTTCACCTGTCAATCATCGTAAGCCTGATTTGATTGATCCGAACAGATCTTGTTCGGGCATAATTGCTCCTGAACGGAAGAATGCCGACTGTGCTTCCAGACCATGTTGTGGGCGGGACTAAATTCGGCTGGCACCCAGGCTAGTAACCTATTATAATGTACATAATAAGGCTGTTAATATAATTACATTGTTTATAATTGTAAAAAGGATGTTTGAAAAACTTATTTCTATATTGTTTTTCTATATATCTTTCTACACATTTTTAGTTGAATTACAGTGATCATCCTCTGATTACTATAAATCTGGCACCATGAGTAAAGAGGGTTGTAGTGTTGATGAAGGTTCCCGTGGAAGCAGAAGCTGGTGAGTCAGCACCAATATGTCACTCATAAAAAAAAAAATTGCAGAGTCCTAAGATTATATTCTACTCACCATTAAAAACTGCTTCTCACACATGCAACATGAAAGATGAGGGTCTTTGTGTAGGCCATTTTCTGATGACACTTTATATGATACTTCATAGCTTGTAGAAATGTAAACCACATAATGAGCTAATTGCTTTAATGGTTGTGTGCTTTGCTATGCTATTTTATCATCAGAATTTGCTTTAGCTTTCTAACACTTAAACACGCAACTCTTCTTCCCAGTTTCCCTCTCAGTGTGCTCTTTTCTCACTTCCCCTCTGTCGGTATTCCGTGAGAGGCTATTGTATGAAGCACCTTTAATGGGTTTGTCAGGAATATATTGGACTTCCGTATGAGATTTGACATGCTGTGTGTGTATGCGTGTGTTTGTGTGTATGTGCCTTTTGGATTGTCATGCAAGTTCCAACATCATTGTACTTTTCCACTTGTGTAACTGCACACACTCACACTCCAAAGCCATTAGAGTTCTATACAAAATCCTGAAGTTGAGAACTTTAAAGCTAAGAGCGTTGCAATTGACAGGCTGGTCTCCCACCAAGCTTGTCTTTCGGCTCTCGATCTTTGGTACAGTATCATTCTCAGCTGGAGCCACGGTAAAGCTTACTTTCCCATGCATATTTTGACTCTGTTACTTGATCCGCTCTCTCCAGCCCACACACGGATGCATCTGTCTCTGGGTGCACACATAGCACCAATGTTTCATAGACCTACCAGAGAGCTTTTGCCTTCATGGGCCTGTATTACCAGTGTCTACAATGAACACTTCTAACATGTACCAACTCATCGTCATGGAGTGTTTGTGCCCTTGGGGGCCAATAGAAGACAGCTCTGGCCTGCTTCAGCACCAATGACATAGCTGACTGGTCCCATTTAACATGCTAGATTTAGCTTAATTAGAGAGGATGTGGCTCGAAAGGCACACAGAAGAAGTGAAATGAGGGGTAAGCGGGGGATACTGCTAGGCATTTGCAAAGGCCACTTTGCATTAGAGCTGGACAAAAAGCCAGAGCTGTCTTGTGAAGATACTTCATAAAACAAGCATATCTGTAATGGCTGCCCATAAGAGAGAAATACATGAATGCATGAAATTAATCCAGCAGCTGGAGTTAAATTAAATCCACATCACAATGTGTGGAATTATCAATATTATTATAACTATACAGTTGATGAAAAAGTGTGACGAATAAAAAAAAACAAACAGATCAAAATAACAGAAAATACATACTTTAAATACTAGTTTATTTCATACTACTACCTTAAAGTCCACCATAAGAACAATGAACTTATGGTTTTACCATACCTGTGGAGGTTGCTTTACTTTTTTTATACATTAAAAGCACAAACTTCTGTCTAATGTCTTTGGAATTTATTTGATTGACCGTCACAAGATAAAACATGGATATGAAATGAGAGGAAATTAATACAGGACTTTCATCTTTTTTAACAAAAAATTCAGAGAACTCTGGCCAGCACATGTTTTCATTGTTACTGAATCAACATCTTGTAGACTTTTCTGTGCAATTACATTTGAAAGTCTTTGGGACTATGCCTCTACCAGCTTTCCAAGACTGAAATAACTGCAGATGCTTCTTTTAAAACAGTTCAACTTCAGTCGGATTAGATGTAGAATGTCTAAACAGCATTTTTCAAAGTCCTGTCATAAATTCTGCATTGGATTTAAGACTTAGAATTGGCCATTCTAAAACATTCATATTAGGGGTGTCATGATCTCGATTCAGAAGATCTTTGCATCCAGCCACAACTTCACCTGACATACCCACTAACTATAGCCTATATAAGACAACTCTTTAATGGTCCAAAACCTCATTTAAATTATACTAATGTGCTAAGTTTAGCAATGCATCTGAAACACCATCACTAACACAACAATACTGTGTAACATAAAGGCTATAAAAAAGGCTTTTATTAAATTATAAAAGGAAATATTATAATAAATGACAAATGTGTGTTTAGGTAAGCCAAATATATGAAAAATAACAAAGAAATATGTTTCACAAGAGCATATGATGACATGATAACACTAACACAAACCACCTTTCACATACCACATAATGATTGTAACTCTACTATAATTAGATGAATACACCTTCGATTCAATTCAATTTATTTATATTGCGGCAATTCACAACAGATGTTCCACACAAGACCCAGAGGTTGTTAGTGTGCTACTGTTAGCATCATGCTAGGTCACGTGTCATGTGTTAGGATCATGTGTTCACCAAAACGAAAAAACAAAAAATAATCCAATATTCTTCCTGACAAAGAGCTGTTAAAAGGCGTATATCATTGGGGAGCTAAAATACCAAGCACATAACACAAATATAACCAGAAGCTCAGATGCTAATGCTATCAAAACAATGGCCAAGAGGCAATAAATGAATGTCTATAATAAAGTTTGCCGTCATTCTGGTGTTATCTGAAGCTTACCGCTTTTACTGTATGTGTCCGTCATTTCCATCGTCAGAAGGAACTGACCCCCACAATAAAAAAGTATTACTGAAGCTCTCGTCACTCCAACAAACAAGAAATAATTTCCCCACAGATACCATGAAAAATAAAACTTAACCAATCACTTTGCAGAGGTTCTGATGCTGGAGGATGGTGTAAAGAATCCCCTGGGTTATTAAGCCAACAACTTAGTATTTTAACTGTTCTACTGCTACCTTCAGCATTCCTAACCTAAGACTGCAAACTCACAGCAAGAAATAAATATGGCCGATTCACTCAACGTTTAGCCAGAAGTCTATGACCTTGTTAAGCAGTTCCAGTGGAAGTACTGTGACGTAATAGTTCAAAAAACATAACCGATAATAAAGAAAACTGAACGGCCTAAGAAATATAACTAAAACAAGTTTACAAAAATATCGCCACTACACATCTCTCTAGAGACTCTAAATGCACAAGACACTTTATTTAAGGACTAAAAAATAGGGAATTTTCATTATATGTCCCATTTAACAAGCTGTCTTGTCTATGATAGAAACAAATATCCCAACAGCATTATTCTATAACCCCAATGTTTATTTTATAGATAGCGGAATCAGGGTGTTTTGCTGAGTTGTGTTTATTTGCAGAAAAAAATGTTTAGCATTTAGGTCACACAATCAACTGTAGTTTCATTGATTCTTATCATCAGTATCTTAATGTTTTTTATGTCTGTTGCATGGATTTTTTTTTAACAATAGCTTGCTTCTTGCTCTTGCTTCCCGCCTTGATAAAGGTACAGATTGATGAACAGCTACTGGTTCCCTTGATTTTCCCACCTGAGCCGTGTACCTTGTCATTTCTCCAGATATACCATTGTCTTCTTGACTGTTTTCAGAATATAGCTATAATTTTTCAGTCCATGTTTTTTGACATGTCTTGGTATGTTAGCAATTACCCTCTCTATTTAATCTTGCTATAAAGAAGCATAGGGCAGGATGAAAAAATGAAACTCATGAGTTGTGCGTCTGGCGCTGCAAGTAACTGCAGCCAAGCTGGCTTGGGAACGAGCACAAAAAAGCCCTTACATTGACCAGTATTGTGAAAAGAAGCACCATGTAGAGTGACAAAATAAGTAAAATCTTCCTCTGTTCCAGGTGGGCAGAAACGTCTCCCCAGATTTTGTTGGCACATGTAAATTTCACAGGAGGAACAGACGTACCATTAGGGGAACCGAATCGGATGCAGCATAGACAACAAACACAAACAATAGCATTACCAGCTTAAGTAGTATCCCTGCTTACAGGTTGGGCTGTAGGTCCAATATGACATAATTCTAATGAAACCGGTGCTCGGTTTGTAAAATGTCCGATGTCTAAATATTCACTGGTACACACAGTTGTTGCATGGTTACAGCTAATGCTACGGCATGTTAGGTCTCTCCATTCATAGGTGAGGTATTATCATTTTCATATCAAGCTCTAAACACCACCTAAAATGTTTTGTTACCGGTTACCTAGGAAATGAGCCAGGTCGGCATCTGTCTTCAGTCCCAACTCTAGTTTTAACCACCTCCATTCGTCTCCAATATACTGTATTCAGTTGCCTACGAAACTTTGATCATATTTTGCTTTTGACTTATGAGATATGAGATTTGAGTCATGCTTTGTCGTTTGCCAGTTGCAGAAGAATCCATTCCCACAGTTGAATCAACCTCGAACATCTTCTTCTGGTTTGAAAGCTGTAGAGAACGCGCAAGCAGTGTCAACTGATATCCCATTCGTAGGACAGCACAGGAAATTCCGTCTTGAACTGCAGCCCATTTTGCAGCTCACAGCCTGTTCAAGAAGATACATGGTTGGGCTCATTCTTTTCGGGTTATTACACTTCATCACCCAATAGCTTTAACAAAACTGGACATGCATGTTTATTTATTTTTTATTCTGTCCCATGCTTCCTTATGCACCTCAAAACTGTATCTCTTGATTGCCTTGTGTGTTTATGTCCATAGCATAGTGGTTTACATTTGTGTGTAAATGTGATCATGTTTTCTCTAGCAAAAGCTTCAGAAAACTGCAGTATATATTTATACTAAGATCAAACAATAGAAGTCTATTACTAAATAGGGGACTTTTGATTAGGGTTGGTTAAATTTGAAAACCATGTATCTTTTTCCTTTCACTTAACAATAATGTAATACTGCTGTCAGTCTGTCACACAAAAAGTCGACTGAGAAAAAGTTTCAAAGATTAGGAGTATGAATAATTTTTCAAAGCACTGTAAAGATATCTACAGCTACGGACATATGGCAAAAAGTTTTATGCAACCACCCACTGCTGATCCTCTGGAATCTTAATTCATAAAATATCCCCACATTGGCATGACAGAAACAAATGAGCTATCAAATCCAATTGGAAAATTTGTTTCTCTTCTATTATGGCGAATAAGTCTGCACGATTGAAAATAAGAATAAATGACTTGTCAAGATGGATGCCGTTTGTGGTGACGAGCCACGGAGAGGCAGTGGTAATTAATGTGTGGCTGCTGGAGAGGTCATGTAGGATTGGCGGAAGCTGCAGGGGCTGTGGCCACAAAAAAACTGTCATCCAGGGGAGATAAAATACAAATTGATGGCTGGACAGGATCCTTCTGTCAAAGTTGTACATGAGAAGTACATGCTATCCTGTGTACTTTCTCCCTGATATCTGTGCTTGAACTTTAATACGTATGCATCTGCTTTTAAACACGAAGAAATAAAAGTCCCACCAGGGTGCTTGGAGCAAATAACCCAACACAAAAAAAGATATGTGTGTCTGTGTTTGGTCTCTTGGAGCACATCTCCCCAGAAACAGAGGCACAGCTGGTGAAAGGCACCCTGCAACAAATGGTGTGAGGTCATCACACTCAGCCCTGGCCCTTGCTCCGGGTCAATGTCCCTATAACTGCTGGTGATAAAGGGGTTCCCATGGTTACCACTTGGAGTTTTTCAGCGAATCAGAGAGGAGAAAAAAGTCCTCTGGGTGTACATGTCTTGCGGCAACCAGACCCCTGGTGATTTATCCTTTTTCTGCACCGGAACAACACTAAACCATTAGGACAGAGCAATAACATGTCTGGATAGGAGGGAACACAACCTGTGCAATGTCACGCAAAGTCCCATCTATAATGATCAAGGTGATCTCTTGTTTTGTCTAACATAGTAACCTAGAAAATCACAATAATTTAAGTCTTTAGCAACAACTTCAGCAACCACTGAAATGACAATAACAACCTCTGATTTGGTGACTGGCCATGATGATTGCATTAGATATGTCGCTCTCTAATGTTCTATCACAAGTGCCACGTCAGTAAATACAATACATGCCCTTTCACCAGAATGGAGCTCATTGGTCACTGTAATCCACACTTAATGCACCATTTGGGCACTAAGCTTGCGTTATATTGAAATTATAATTTATGTAATCTGATCTTTTGGCGATTTTAAGCACAAGGAGGTTTAGAGAAACAACAAAAAAGGCTGCTCTGTTTGTTTACATGCCTTTTTAAGGTACTGTATGAGCTGCACTTCTAGTAAAAAGCTTTACAGCATAATCAAAACTTACTTCCTGTAGTACATTGCTCTTTGATGCGTTCACAAGCCGAAGAAAAAAACTCTAACTAACCAGAAGCTAAACTGCAACGGTAGGCAGACCCACCATGAAAAGTTAGCACACCCTGCTGTCCTGGTCGCTAATTCCTTTGCAACAAAGAAAAATCAACAGAGGATGGATAGAAAGTAACAGAGTACTATAAACGAAAAATTTATCCGTCAATACATCTGCGTCCAGGTGCAAAGTTTTTGTCAGAGAAGTATAAACTACGCTTAAGATGTGAACACTGCAGCTGAAAAATAAAGTCATCAGACCAGTCATTTTGTCAAAGTGGTATTTTTCCAATCCTTTTCTTAGTTAGCAGATCTGACACCCAGTGTAGTTTTCTACTGATGTAGCCCATCTTCTTCAAGGTGTAAATTTTTGTGGATTCAGCTATAATATATAGCATACATTGATAGTTATTTCAGCAACTGCTCATTTTTGAAATTTTGAACCAGTCTGCCCAATCTCCAATGACATTATCAAAACATCTCTGTCCATATAACCGCAGCTCACTAGAAAGAGTTCCTTCATTTGGCCTTTGGTTTTGTCCAATCAAAGTAGATCAATGGTTTCTAAAACACAGCACAAACAACATGCCACATTCAAAGTCACTAAAATTCCTTTTTCTATGTATTCTAATCTTCAGTTTTAATGTTGTATTTACCATGCCTAGATACCTATACTGTATGTATTTAGTTGCTGTCATGTGGCTGGTTGACTTATTCATTGTATTAAAAAAGTAATTAAATAGGTGTACCTAATAAAGTGGTTGATGTGGGTAAGTAGCTACTACTACTTAATCTATGATAATTGTTGCTTGCTTCAAGTCATACTTAAACTTTTGGTATTTGCATTGGTCTTTCATGTTTTTCTGTTTGAAATAAAAGCTAAGTGTCATCATTTTGCCTGTTTGTACTTGTTCACAGTATATTGCAGTTAATTACTTTGTATCTAGTTTTGAGCAGCTGATAAAGATTTCTTCTAAGTAGCATAAAAGGCAGCCTAAGTACCACCAACAGTGCTTATACCACAGTTTGAGAACCATGGCATTAGACTGTATGATAAGAAAAATCAGTGGGGGAACTTGCCCTTTTTATTCCACGCCTGCATCAGCACTTTAGAATCCAGTGTTTATGGGAAGCGCGCTGTGGGGCTGCCCCTAAAAACAAGGTTGAAGCTCTACTGTAAAATCCAACTCCACAAGACAGCATGGATATTTAAAATCAACAGCATGTGGGGACATTTATTAGAACCACATGAGATCTGAAGACATCTCTCAGACCCACCTGAATTCCTCTCTCTGATTGGTCTGTTTACCGAGCAGAGATATGCGTAAAAGTCACTTTTCCTTCTTTTCAAAACACCCTTCTTCTTCAGTTAGTGTTGGTGTTTGTTGTAGGCAATGTGGAATGGAGTGGTTAAAACAACAGTGGTTGTATTCTGATGGCAATAGCCACACCGGCCTTGTACAGTGCCTTATTGATGAAGATTGGACTGGAGTGTTCTCCCGCCTCCTCCGCACAAAAGCCTATATTGGATTTCACGCTGGCTGCTCATTCACCAGACAGTGCAGTGCATTCCTAACCAAAAGACCTGGAGGCAATACGGCAGCTTTATTTGTTTATAATGTTTAGGCTTCCCGCAAATGGCTTGCACTGCAGTCGCAATAACTGTGCATAGTTACATTTGGGCAATCGACTGAGCTCGTTTTGACACGAGCGCTGCGGCTCAATTCATTTGGAATGGACTGAGAATCCAATAGAGTCTTCTCATTTGGAGGAGGAATAGGGAGAGGAAGGGAGAGCTATGGATGCACAAAAATGGGAAAAATAAACAACAAAGCGAGGGGGGGAAAGGTCATTCGTGCTTATGTGATGATGAAGTGAAAAGTGGTACTGATATACTTCTGAAAAGTGATGCACAGGAAATAAAAACTTCTTTTAGCCCCTGTAGAATATCATTGACAGATAAAATATAGATACCATCTCTTTGCTCTTACTAAACTGCCCTCTCCAAGTCACACCAGTTCTTTGATGCATTTCCCGCTGGCTGCCGCGACGCTCATAAATCTATAAAAAGCCAACTGCCAACTTTCACAACTTCAGGTCCATTAAGAGATATGACAACATCCAAGACAAATTCCCAGGAAACACTTGCAGCAATGAAACTCTAATTTACTGAACTGATGACAGACGACGACACGGAGGTGACAAGGCAGGAGAAATGAAGTTAGCTGTGCTGCAGCAGCTAGTCCTCAATGTGACACACAAATGACATCTGGTAGTGAACTGGTGTGAGTCATGTCACTTCTCCTGCACACCGCCGCAGCCGCCTAGATTCATCACTGCTTGTGTGCATGGGCGTGGGTGTACGTTGTGTGTGAAATCTTCTTCACTAGCCTCCTTCTTGTCCTCTGCCAGCTGCTCAGCTTCTCACTCCATTTGCTCCAGACTTCGCTCACATCTGCCCAATAAATTAATCACAGGCGCAGGCAAACACTATCTGCAGTCATAAAATACCCACTGACCCTTGGTCGAAGCAAGGCGGAGCATTAAAGATACTATCCAGTGATGGTTCTTTTTCTCAGGAAAAGGCCACATGCGAAAAATTATGGCCACCTGCCTAATGGTGTGTTGGTTCCCCTTTTTGCTGCTCAAACAGGCCTGGACATCTAGGCCTGGACTTTATTTAATCCCTGGAGGTGTCAAGTGGTATTTGGCACCAAAATGTTAGCGACAGAACTCCTGGAAACTCTGACACCAGAACCAACATTAGCTACTTCATTCATTTGTTTTACAGTGGCTCTTTTGTTGAATACGACCCCACAGACCGGAGTTCACACATCATGTGCATAAATAAGGCTGCATTTCCCATGACTTTGTCACTGGTTCAAACCTGTTCTTTTAATTGGAGTACTTTTGATGAATACAGACCAGTTCCTTGAGAGAACACCCAACATCAGCTGCAGTGCTGGAGATGCTTATATCCAGATGTCTAGCCATCACAATTCGGCTTGTGTAAAACTCACTCAGCTCCTCACATTTTGCCATTTTTACCATTTTGAAGGTCAATTGGAGTTCTGTATAGGCAAGATAAACTTCCAGGGAAAACTTGAAGACTACTGTACAGCTGCTGAAACAATGACTTCTTTAAATCAAAACTAAAACCCATATGGTTAGAGCCAACTTAGAGTAAACAACTAATAAGACCTGGAATGTTATAGGTATTAAAATTGTCATGTTATGTATCTCTAATGTTTTGTTTTATGCTTTTACTGCTGTTTAATTTCACCCCCTTTCATGACATAAAGCAACTTGAATTGCCTTGTTGTTGAAAGTGTGCAATACAAATAAAGTTGTCTTGCCATGCCGTGCCTATAGAGAATTGAAAGTTGGATGATCACACAATGAAAGGTCATGTAAAGGAAAAAAAAATGTGGTCAGTTTTACTCATTTTATTTGTAGTATCATTACTAGTCATAATATATGCATTCCTAATAAATGCACCACTGAGTAATGAAGTACATATTTTCACTGCTGAATTTCACAAAATACTACAGGTCTAATGTATCAAAATTCCAAATAGAGTGCAACAATTTAGTGACACTGGGTTTTCCTTCATTTGTGAATGATGTACTAAGATTGCATGCACAATTCATAACAGGTGCAAAAAGCCAGATTCAAATGAGGACTTTGGCTCCAATGCTGTGTGTGCCAGCCTTTCTTCCCCATTCACTGCGCTACAGCCAGAGAGAGAGAGAGAGAGATGCAGAGATTCATGCTTCTTTAGCAAAAAAGGGAGAAAAATGACTGTCAAGTATATATATCATAAGGCTAGACTGTGATTTATGTTTTTTACTTGTCATTAATAAACTTAATGTGTTTGGTGTACATTTATTGCAGTTTGTCAAGAACAAGGGTGCTCACAGTCCTGAGGTGTTCATATTCTACTCATATTGTTGAAATCCACAACACTTTATCGTGGCCTCTGTTAAATGTATTAAGTTAATGGTAAAATGTGCTGACACACACTTCATTTAAAAATCTGTTGTCTACAGAGCTTCTCAGAATAGGAATAAATTGTCTAAAAATATGAAAAAAACTAAAGGGCAATAATTCTTAAAAAAATTGCTTTGCATTTACATTAATGTTTTAGGTATTTTATTGAAGGTGGAAATTTAAGTTAATTTAAGTTAATTACAAATGTCTATGTATGTAATGTGAAATGTACAAATTTTGCTTTTCATATGTAACTGTCAGTGTTGTATTTTGCATGATTATTATATTTTATTGATTGAACCCCAAGAAAATTAGGAACTATGAGGATCCAAATAAATAAAAAAATAAACAGCAGGTGCAAATATGGTGAAGATGCATTGAATTATGATGCAAGATTGGAGAAAAAGGGGAAATTGACATAACTCAGATTTAAGCCCATTAGAGTGTTAATTTCTATAAGGTTAGAATGTATGTGAATTACGTTTTTTAATTTGTCAGTAATAAACTTATGTTGCATGTGGTGAAGCAAAATTTCTGAAGTTATGAGTTACATTTCAGTTTCTGATGTGCATATCAATGAAGAAACAAACAGTGACAGTAATCAACTTAATAAATTCTTAACTTTTGTGATTTTTCTCATATCTGTGCATATTTGCCACTGGTATGATCACTTAAAGAATTTGATTTTTTTTTTTTTATCTGCCTGTTCCAGTCTGCTCTGGTCCAATTCACAAACTGCTTACATATGCTGTTATTTAGAGGACTCAGACATTCAAGTAAATATCTTTTAAGGAGGAATTTAACTAAAAATGTTACTAAAAACTAAAAGGAAATTGCAGAAAATGCTAGGCCTTCTTTAAAGAGCTCTGATCAGTTGTCTGATATCATGTCAGCTGACACATGTACGTACTGGTGGAAGCAAGTTTGAAGTAGAGGAAAAATAAGACAAATGGTAAGTATGACCATGACATGTTCTACATCTAACAGACTGTTACTAAGATTAGTTTGATCTTCACTTGGACAACTGATTTGACAAAAAAAACAAAACAAAAAAACCATCTGAATAGGAGCTTTAATGGTAGCATCACATTGCATTTGATCACATGTGTGTCTAGGAATTGTTACATAAACATATCAAAAGTAACTGGTGGTAAGCAAGGTCAGCCAAATGGGGAGAAAAAGGAGAAAATCCACCTTATCTCCTAATTGCTTTTGCCTTTTTTCCCTCTCATAAAGCTCATTAGACATTTTATCTTTGAGTAATGGAATGTCCTTGCAAACTTCAGGTGATGTCTCAGTAATTCCTTGTCTTCTACGTGGTAGTGGCGAATAAAATTTCTGAAGCCTTTAAGAGAAAAGAAAAAGAAAGGTTCCTGTGAAGTGAAGGATGAAAGCCAGTGGGAGAGTGGGTAGAAAGCCAGAGTGAGGGGTTTTTATGCAGTCTCGGGAGTGAGGCGCAGAAAAGAAATGCAGGGGAAAAGTGTCCTCTAAAAGTAGAGAAAATAAATAACAGCTCATTGATGCAACCATTTCCCCTTAACCTCAAACGGTAAACTTCAGAGTTAAGACAGGTAGAAACTGGGGAGTTTTCTTAAAAAAAGATGGAGAAAAAAAAGTCTGTCCTCTGTCTTTTCAGTTCCTCTACCCTACGCCTCCCCTACCCTTTACTTTGGGCTCTTCCAGCAGGATCTTCTCTTTGAAAATTGACAGTCCTTACACAGGAATTTGCCTCTGTAATTAACCTGCTCATTTGCTAATTTGACTGTAATCAAGCCTCTCATCTTTCCTAGCGGGGGGCCAGAACTCTTTGAGCAGCAGCAGCAAGCTCTGTGATGAGTTGCATGAAGTGCCTCCGCTCCTTTACTTCACCTTCCCAAAAAGCTTCGTGCCAAACCGAGCAAACGAGTGCAGGTAAAAAAAAAAAGAAAAGAAAAATAAGCGGAGAGGAAGCTGACACACATAGTTTAGAGTGAAAAAAGCCAATGTGCATTCGAGGATGAGAGTTTCCTTCGGGCTGTTCATGTCTGTTGGAGCTCCGCTGTGTGCCTCAGCCCCCGCAGCCTCTGTTAGGCACATACACAAAAACATTTTCAAAAAACATTGAATCACAGGCATAGGTATTCTCCACTCATAGCCATTCAAATCAAACAATACAGCTGACATTTACATCTGTCAGGACCCAGCATGTGTTCTTTTCTTCTTCCTGAATGATCAAAATCCACAATATCTTCTCTCAGTCTTTTATTCAGAGTCTGCATCTACGTTCAACTGTGGCGGCAAAGAGAATCTCTCACTGGTTGCCGGGGGCAACAAAAAACAAGAGGTTAACGGCATCGGACCGGCCAGTGGTTTTGATGTAAACGTCGTGGTTAACAATTAGGAGAGCACGAGAGAGGCCGGGCCATCTGGGGCAACATTTACATTCTGCCTGCTCATACATTAATGAGGCTGAGTGAGCTGCTCTGCAAATGTAGTGCGTCAGCTGGAGTAAACCTGATAAAATTCAAGATGAGATCAGATTTTGATTGGTTGGGAGATCGGTTGTCCCAGCCAACTGAAAATCCATTCATAGGATATGTTGCTCAAGTAAGTACCAAGCAGTTTTGACTCTAAAAAAAAAAAAAAAAAGATTTTGTTTCATGTAGTGACAAATATAATATACAAATAAGTACTGTATCTTTCCTAAGAAAAGATTAAGGTTGACATTTGAATTCAAACTGAGATTTCTTTGCTAAAGCCATCTTAATGCCCAGGTGTTTGTACTAAATATATAATCCTTCCATTAAGTGTGACAGACAGGTATGATCAAAACGATTTAATCCAATTGATGAAAGAAAAAGAACAGACTTAAAGAACCAGAATGTAATTACACAAACTGTTAGATGTACAGCAGCTCCATCAAGATAATACATGTTGGTCTGGCTTTAATTAGCAGGGAAGACAATTAGAGACAGAAATTGAGACAGACAGAAATGAACTAAAAAGGTTATCAAAGAACAGCACAACAGTTGGTTTGACCAATGTGAGTGTAACTGAGGAAGCTCAATCATGTATGCCTTTCCTTTCTTGTTTTTTAATGACTAATTAGTTTTACATATATAGTGCCTCATGAAAGTGTTAATTATCATTAAATGTTTAGACGTTTGTGACATTACAACCATGGGGTTCAAAGTGTTTTATGTGACAGACCTGCACAGTGTAGTGCATATCTGAGAAGTGGAGAGAAAAGGATAAATTGTTTTACATTTGAAGAAAAAGTGCAGAATTCCACCAATTCTAATCTGGGTATTACCTGAGGTTATTTCCTATAAAAAAATATTTTTTCTTTTCCACTGTCGATACATCCCCGCTCATGATGAGCAATGGAGGAAAGTTAATGACTCAAAGCAGTTGGGCTTCTTTAGATTGGAACAGACAGACGGAAATTGTCAACATAAGTTGATTTTGAGTCTACTGTACTATATAATCAATATAATTGTGTTCACCTTGAATTTTTCTAACTAGCATTGTGACTTGAGCTGAGGTTTGTTGTGAACTGCTGTAAAGTAAATTGAGTAGAATATATTAGAACCAATTGTTTCAGTGTAGGCCTCAGATGTTTCTTCGACCATCAGGGGAACATCGAACATCATGAAGACAAAGGAGCACACCAGGGACAAGTTCCTCTAGCTGTGGGAGAGCTTCACAGGCTCAACATTCAAGTGGGAGAACCTGTTGACAGGATAACAATTAGCTGTGCATTCCATATGTCTGGACAAAAGAAAGCTTTTGCAGAATGAAAGTTATAAAAAGTCATACAACATGGTGGTGCCAGTAACAAGCAATGAGATGGCCAGATAATGGCAGGAACATGGTTTGAGACAATTAGAGGGCAATGCTGAAAGAATACTTTTAAAACCCTGCAAAAAAATATATGAGACTTGGATGGATGGATGGATGGATGGATGGATGGATGGATGGATGGATGGATGGATGGATGGATGGATGGATGGATGGATGGATGGATAGATAGATAGATAGATAGATAGATAGATAGATAGATAGATTCCCCTCTTTCACCTCTCTATCCGGTCTCAGCAGTGATCTGCCGTGTTTTCTACTCTCCAGATGTCAACACACCAGGTACTGTGATTGGTAAGGATCAGCTCGTCTCAGACCAATCAGGTGTTCCAAGAGGTGTCCAAGAAAAGCAGTGAGCTCTTAATGAGACTAGCACAGTGACATACTTGGACCATGCAAACACATTTAAAACAATACACACATGCACACACACCCATACACGTAGGTGAGATATACCACATGGCGCTGACACATTAACCTGCAGTCAGTAATCCAAGTCTAGACGGTGCCAAGGTTCTGTACAATAGAATGTAAAAAAGGATGCAAAGAGCTCAGCCTTAAACGGTAAGGCTGCACACTGAGGCCTAATTACAGGAGGATTTTTCTGTTTTGTATGAGGCATCTCCATGCAGTTGCCATCTCTACACAACATAAGAAAAGACACAAAAGGAGAGTGGTTGGTTGGCATGACGACAGCACCGACTCAAAGTCTAACGAGCTACAGGGCCCAATTATGAATGTTTGGTCAAATCTGCACGCACATACACACCCACACGTGCACACAAACACACACACATACATACAGACAGAATGGACTTTGGCAATATCCCCATTGATGTCACAAAGGTGAGCATAAGAAGTCTCTCCAAATCTAGGTCTGTGTTTCATTCCCACCCTGCCACTCCCTCAGCACCCTCAATAGTCCCATAACGCCTAACACGTCACCACAATGTGCTGTTGTAGAAGAGAAATGACCCCTCAAAGGACCTTTCCCTAAGTTTGACCTGCTAAAACATTTCAGGCAAAGTGCTCTTTGTTTCTTCTTCTGACAAGAGTGGCTCACTAAAACAAGGTTTTCTAGTTTCCAGAAAGGAAAAATGCTGAATGGATTTTTGATAGAAAAAAAAAACTTATGCGCAGTTACTGGTGTACTACTTTAAGTTTCATTTGTATCTCTGCAGGAACAATTGGACTGTTCACTACTTGCTTACTTAACACTACCTAAGACCTAACTCATCTTCCATGCAAACGCCTGAGCTGTATCAGGGCCACATAAAAAAATTTCCCTGATGAAGCAAGAACTAAATGAGCTGCGTGTTGCTGCCGAGAAGTCAATAAAAGTTGATGGATTTTGAACCAGGGAACAATTATGTGTTTTTGTCGTGGGATGATGTTCACCTCGGTAATTTGCTTTGGCCTGTGTACTTCTGTTGATGTGTTTATATATATATATATATATATATACACTACCGTTCAAAAGTTTGGGGTCACCCAAACAATTTTGTGTTTTCCATGAAAAGTCACACTTATTCACCACCATACGTTGTGAAATGAATAAAAAATAGAGTCAAGACATTGACAAGGTTAGAAATAATGATTTTTATTTGAAATAAGATTGTTTTTACATCAAACTTTGCTTTCATCAAAGAATCCTCCATTTGCAGCAATTACAGCATTGCAGACCTTTGGCATTCTAGCTGTTAATTTGTTGAGGTAATCTGGAGAAATTGCACCCCACGCTTCTAGAAGCAGCTCCCACAATTTGGATTGGTTGGATGGGCACTTCTTGCGTACCATACGGTCAAGCTGCTCCCACAACAGCTCAACGGGGTTCAAATCTGGTGACTGCGCTGGCCACTCCATTACCGATAGAATACCAGCTGCCTGCTTCTTCTCTAAATAGTTCTTGCACAATTTCGAGGTGTGTTTTGGGTCATTGTCCTGTTGTAGGATGAAATTGGCTCCAATCAAGCGCTGTCCACTGGGTATGGCATGGCGTTGCAAAATGGAGTGATAGCCTTCCTTATTCAGAATCCCTTTTACCCTGTACAAATCTCCCACCTTACCAGCACCAAAGCAACCCCAGACCATCACATTACCTCCACCATGCTTAACAGATGGCGTCAGGCATTCTTCCAGCATCTTTTCAGTTGTTCTGCGTCTCACAAACGTTCTTCTTTGTGATCCAAACACCTCAAACTTGGATTCATCCGTCCACAGCACTTTTTTCCAGTCTTCCTCTGTCCAATGTCTGTGTTCTTTTGCCCATCTTAATCTTTTTCTTTTATTGGCCAGTCTCAGATATGGCTTTTTCTTTGCCACTCTGCCCTGAAGCCCAGAATCCCGCAGCCGCCTCTTCACTGTAGATGTTGACACTGGTGTTTTGCGGGTACTATTTAATGAAGATGCCAGTTGGGGACCTGTGAGGCGTCTGTTTCTCAAACTAGAGACTCTAATGTACTTATCTTCTTGCTCAGTTGTGCAACGCGGCCTCCCACTTCTTTTTCACTCTGGTTAGAGCCTGTTTGTGCTGTCCTCTGAAGGGAGTAGTACACACCGTTGTAGGAAATCTTCAATTTCTTAGCAATTTCTCGCATGGAATAGCCTTCATTTCTAAGAACAAGAATAGACTGTCGAGTTTCAGATGAAAGTTCTCTTTTTCTGGCCATTTTGAGCGTTTAATTGACCCCACAAATGTGATGCTCCAGAAACTCAATCTGCTCAAAGGAAGGTCAGTTTTGTAGCTTCTGTACCGAGCTAAACTGTTTTCAGATGTGTGAACATGATTGCACAAGGGTTTTCTAATCATCAATTAGCCTTCTGAGCCAATGAGCAAACACATTGTACCATTAGAACACTGGAGTGATAGTTGCTGGAAATGGGCCTCTATACACCTATGTAGATATTGCACCAAAAACCAGACATTTGCAGCTAGAATAGTCATTTACCACATTAGCAATGTATAGCGTGTGTTTCTTTAAAGTTAAGACTAGTTTAAAGTTATCTTCATTGAAAAGTACAGTGTTTTTCCTTCAAAAATAAGGACATTTCAATGTGACCCCAAACTTTTGAACGGTATATATATATATATATATATATTTTTTTATATTAATTTTTTTTCTTTGTGTGAGACCTTTTTTTATTTTACTCTAGTTCAGATGTGAAGGTGCCTAAAACGCAACATACTGTAGGTGTATGAATAAAAATTATGCATAAAATCAACTCTAAGCCTTCATCCAATGGCCCTCCACCTCCAAGCCTTCCAGGGCTTTTGCTAAAGGGGACAGAGGTGGGACATCTGAACTCACTCACATGCTACTGCTCCTCTGGGATTATCACTATTTTTAGATAAGCGCCCCCTGGCTGTTCTGGTGCGCCGACATATACCCATGACTAATCCATAAACTGCGAGACAAATACACAAAAAGTATCTGAATATGTCAGACCATCCATTCTAACGAAGAGAACAATGCTAAACTCAACACTTTTGTACTAAAATATCTATCTATGTATCCATCTATCTATCTATCTATACAATATATATATATATATATATATATATATAGTCATGTCCCTTGATAACAAATGTGTGTATGTATATATATATATATAATATTTGTCATGTCCCTTCATGACAAACCACAGTTGTTGCACCGGCAGTGTTGCCAGCTAACCCTTCCTCTCTACTCTCACCTCTACAGCTACTTTCCACATCTAAATTTCAAACCTTCTAAAATATTAATCAGCACCAAAAAAGAAAACTTTTAATACACAAGAAACAAGACCCGGCTACCGCTACCAATGTTGTTGCTCGCTATCACTTTGCTCCCTCTTTCTTCTCCCTCTCCTACTGTGGTTCTCATGAATAATGAATACTTAGAGAATCCAGTGGATCAGATTGTCCCTGCAGTCGGATACAGCTCTCCTGTATTGATCAAAAAAGACTCCTTAAATAATTAACTAAGACTTTGTCATGCAAATGAGTGGCTACAGCAGCATGGGGGTCTATGTGTGCTTTGTGGCTGCTTCCTGAAAACACTGGGAGTTTGACTGTTTGTCTAGAGCGGTTTGTAAACAAGTTCCACATTGGTTGCTGGACATTTAGAGTTACATAAACTCATCCAAAGGCATGAATGTAATCAATTATATGCCTTTGAAGATATATATATATATATATATCTGGTCTCCAGCCGTCAACGGGCAAGAGGCGGGTCACACCCTGGACAGGTCGCCAGTCCATCACAGGGCCACATAGAGACAAACAGGACAAAAAACCATGCAGACACACACTCACGGACAATTTATCAATCAATTAACCTAAAAAAAGGTAATAGCCAACTAAAAATGAGTGCCACACATATTTACATACATTTGATCAATTATGGAATAATATATTGTGAAAAACCATCATTATTTAAAGTATATACATCCCACTGTTATTGTCTAAATTATAAAAACTGGAATATTTCACCTGGGAAAGGAAAGGTACACATACCTCATTAAAAGCCCAAATACAGTATATATATAAAAGATTGCACAAAAACCTTTTTGGATCATACTGTATGGTCTAACGAGCTTTGTCTAGTTTGTCTGGGAACCTCATCTCCATGTCAGATAAACACAATGGCAAAGCCAACATGTTGTAGCTGAATCCCCAGTTGGCAAACCACTGGAGAGAAGACATAAGATAAATTTCACCCATTGTACCACTCAATTATCCACACTCTTGAAGAGTTCCAAGCAACAGAAACACTAAAAAAATATATATATATATATATGTATGTGCCTCATTCATCCAAGGACACTTTTGTGGTGCGAATGGTTTAAAAAAAAAAGAATAAATGTTTGCTTTTATTCTTTTGTGTGCTTTTATTCTTTTAGTGCTTTTGTGTGCTCTCTGTGTGACGTCAGATGTTATCATTTTTGTGTTATTTTTTGCTATCTGGAGTAAACTGAGCAGCAATGCTTTCTAAAACAACAGTCCTCATCATGTACTTTTTGGAGTCTTAGCCATGACTTTAGTTGTTACTGTTCGTCTTAGATTTCCTTTTTGCACTTCTCACCTTTCAAAGTTTGAACCTCCATTAACTATCTATGTGTCTCGGTTTAGGTTTTTATATATATATTTTTTTAAACTGGAAATATTGATGAATAACAATGAACATCCAAACTTTGACTTCTTTCCATTTACCCTACTTTTCATTTCCATGGCAACAAGCACTATGTACTCTTTCAATCTTTTTCATTTTTCAAATTATGCTAATTAAGACCAGCTCATAAGAATCACACCAATAAGGGCTCTTTTCTCTGTTTTTGTGTTTCAGGTCACTTCTCGCCGTTGTTTTTCAATTAATCACGATGGGTTATGAGCATAAACACAGTTGTAGACTCCGCACCATTGATGCGCTATTTGCATATTGAATGATGTTAAAAGCTGAGTTCATAGCAAATTAAATGTTCATTTCTCACTCCACAGAGAAACAGCAATATAGTTTATGTGAATCTTATGTTAATGCAGCTGCAGGGGTTTGTTTATATGTTACATATTTGATGTTTTGTGTGTATACGAGTAGATGCCCGAGTTCCATCTGGAAGTGTATATGCCAACATGCCTTGTGTCTTTGTGTTATTTTGTGTTTCAGGGGCTTTCAAGCCTACACAACTCACGATGAACTCTCAGCAATCTCCACAGGGCAACTTTTCCAACTGAGTCTTATTTCTGCGCTCTGCATTGATCAGCAAAAAATATTTTTTTCTCTCGCCACGGTCTTTGTCACGTGTTGCTTCACAGTAGCCCCATCTACCTCATGGATTGGTTCACTATTGAAGATTTGATTTATGCCTTGAATGCCTCAAATCTGAAAAAGGTTGGAATGTTATTTCTCTTTTATTACAGACAATCACGAAACAGCAAGTTTTTAATGAATCATTTAGCACTTTTCAATTTTTATATAGCCAATATATCAAAATATATAAAAATACATTTCCTATATGCTTGCATATTTTAGAAACTGTGTGTTCCCAAAGGAGAGCAATAACAAAACTAAACAATAGAGTAAGAGATTTTCTTCAAATAAGAGCCCAATTTTTCCTCGTCTTTCAGCCTTGTCTTTGGTGCTTGACTGGCTTTCAGTGTGACTTTACAGCCTCCAAATGAGCTTCTTCGCTGGACAACATTGGCTAATAACATAAAATTGGACGGGAAAGGGGCAGTTGACATTTACGTGGATTTTTATCAATAAGCATTGTCATCCCTGGATACCCCATGTTTAACAGCGACGGACCTTGATTTAATTACTACTTTAGTCTCACATATATCCACTGTCACTCACACACACCACAAATGTCAGATGGACGAGAAAGCGGGATTAGAGTGATGCAGGGCATTTTTTTGTAAATGCCACACGCTTTGTCTTTTTCACAATACAAGAACAGCCACCAACAATTGGCAAGTTATTTTTAAAATAAAGCTGATACAATGCTAAAATACCTCAGTTCCATATAATATCCATCAATATCTCTGAAAACGTTGCAAAATGGTCAATGACAAATTTAGCATAATTCTACTTGGTTACTTTTTATTTATAAACACATTTTTTGATTTACTGCTTTTCACATCTTATTTCTCATGATCCATATGTGCTGTCAAACATATGTTTCTTTGTTCGCAACTCAAGCCCTCAATCAGTTTAGTGACTAAAATCATTTTCCTCACATGTCTATTTGCTCATGCATGCCATCAGGGACTAAAATCATTGTAATTCCCCTCAGCTATTCTTAACATGCTCACTTGTTGGCTTTAGTACACAAATACACACACAGACATATTCACTCAGGCCGCACCGGGGGAAGGCAGGGAAACTTTCCCCAAGCGCAGCGACATCTCCTCAGGACAAGAAAAGTAAATGAACGCGAGTGATTTGTGCGTAAGTGCAGAGGCAAACACACAGTGTGTTTTGCTGTAAAGCTTTTTTGTCAGCTCTGCAGGCTGTGAGAACACATGACCCATACAAATAGGCAGCCCCAGGGCTGGCTTCCTCTAATATGCTGCAGCTATCAGCAACAGATGACAGAGTTGGGAGGTAAGAAATGCATAAGGAAACAAAAAAAGGTAGACCACCTCAAAAGCAGTGGGACAAAAAACAACCAAGGGTGAAAAATGATAAAAAGTAATATAAGAAGGACCAACACAGCGGCATATATGGTGGAAGTATGTACACGGTCAAAAGTTTGAATTTATTGAATGAAAGTCCAAATATATGAAATGAATAATTTGTTAACCCTCTCTCATTTGCAAAATGTAGCAATGCTGCTTGCATACCTCAGTTCGCCCATATCTGTCGGTGTTGTTGGGTTTTTGTTTTTTCTTGGACGAATTGTGCTGAAATATAAATTTTTAATGTTTAATGGTTAATGTTTGTGTTTTGATTATGATTTTATGAAAAGTCATAATACATTTGTTTGTTTTTTTACATTTTGAGTTTTCCTAAATGTTTTTTAGTTTCCAGTCAGTGTGTTTACGTGTAGCAAGAGAAATTTGAATTACTGCCTTAGTTAAACTGAAATTTGATTTTTTAAATGCATTAGTACACCTTAGCTTGACTTAAGTCGAACCAAACTGGACTTTCAGAAGTCGGAATAAGCTATTCAGATAATCTGACAGGAGAATCAAATTTCTCTGCATGTATAGCTCTGTCACCAGTAGCCAAGCTTTTAGAAGCCTTAGCACTCCCACATCAGGAAATGAAGAGACTGTGAGGTGGGAACAGCATCAACAGACCAAGCAGCAGCAACCAGCTTAATACAATCAAACAGTGTAGTACTGACATAATGAACTATGCTGCAGTGTTGTTGTTTTTCCTTTCTTTGCTCATTGCACATTTCCTGCTTTTACTCAGTCTTCACTGACTTCAGTATTTTTTGATGTTCTATGTGACACATATCAAATGGAAGAGTAGTAGCGCAAATGGCCGTGTCACCATCTAGCGTCTCGGAGTGTAACACACTTTATTTAATAATTAAATTTTCAACCCTACTAAGCCATTAGTCTGATTTCTGCTAAAAGCTCAATTTATTTGTTTATGTGAACATACTGACTAGTAAATCAATATTACTCTACAGAATTTACAGCCTGTGAATAATCCACTCCACAGTATCCCTTTGACAGATTATCTAAATGTATTTTGATTTAATCCTTTGTGATTTTAATGTAGAAAGAGCTAAAACTTTTTTTTCCACTTTTTCAGGAAAAGCACAGTAACAACAGTCTGAGAAGTTTTTAATGAAGAAAGTTCAACAAATGGAGCTAAATGTCTTAAATGTATATTTAGGACTTCAAATTGATAGGCATTCTTTTATCTAACAAGTCATCTTCCAAAACTGATGAAGCTTTTATTAGGATTTTATTTATGAAATATGACTTTTCTACTTCATGTAAAAATAAGGACTAGTAACTAGAATTAATCTTTTGCCCTGTATTGACTATGTAGATATCGGGTGTATTTTTAAATCTGGTTATTGTCTCTACATTTTGGGTAGTTTATATTGAAGGAAAATAAAGGTTTTATTACTTTTTCCCCCCACTCATCACTGTTCTACACTAAGGTAAGCTGGACATCCCTATGTGTTTGCTGTCCTTTTATGGCAATCTTTTCATTTAGAAAAACCATTCTGAGTAAATCTTCTTTGTACATAATATCCCTATTGATATATGGAAACAAGGAAATAATTTTTTTTTGTTCAATTAAGAATAACAAATTAACCAAGAAAGAACATTTTGAGTTTTTTTTTTTGGGCACCCTATACCCGGAGCAATCTTCAGTCTGAACTGCTTTAGCAAAATGTAGTATCCCTGAATCAATTTCAAAGCTTGGTGAAAAGCCTGGAGTCTAAATACGTATTAGTGATTAATTTTTCTCTGTATTTTATCACTTATCTCTGTAATATTTGTATTTAGATTGTGTTGCTGCTATTTTGGACAAATATCCCCTGTAAATAAAACCTGAGATCTCAGTGAGGTACATAAAAAATATATCACTGCTGCATATTTATTTTATTTGCTTGTACATTTATAAGCCCAACAGTGCAAAAGTATGCATCTTGGAATGGTGAAACGACAAACACCTTACTGCTCCAGAATCAGTGCTTTCTTAATCATTGCTGAGATACTATTGCAACAGCCAATTGTAAGCAATGTTTTTGACAATTTAATTAATTCTAACATAAAAGCAACACCAAGAGCATTGATGTTTCTATTTCCCCACCAAATTTGTTAATTGTTTTTTTGTTTTTTTTTTAGATTGAACAGCAGTACTTTCAATAAACTCCACATCAAATGTGAAACAGGAATTAGTTACAAGCAATGGAAAGGTAAATGCCACACTGATGAAAACTCACAAGCCAGCAATGATTGTTTATCATTCAGGTCAGGTGTGTATGTATTACTGGGTGATAAAAAGAGCAGAGTGGATGCATATAATAATCATATGTTATGAATAACAAAGAGGCGAGAGAGACCAATTAAGACAGAAAGGGAAATAAAGGCAGAATACGTAAATGAATTAACTCGATGATTGGCAGGAAGTTACATTGCACGAAAGGAAGAAGAGGGGAGAAGCAAAGTGGGATTGGCTTTGACTCACTAAAGGAGAGGAAGAGATGGTGTCTGAGACTTCGCTATGACAACCTTTTCAGAACTCAGCAACCTCTTAAATGCACAGCCGAAATGTCAGCAACAGGAAGTTAGAGACAGTCTTATACAGAAAGAGACATATCTACTACACAGGCAATCCAATGCATGCACCAGTAGAAAAACATGGTGAATTTTTCTGGCTCATTTAAATTAATATCTCAACTTATATATATTGCATGCAGAGTTCTCTCAGAAAAAAACAACTTCACTATAGCCAGCTAATCTTTTTCTCTCAGGCTTTCAGTAATCGATTAATTTTCTTTAAGTATAGCTAATGAGTACAGATTCAGTCTTATTTAACACATTAAGGCAGTAATTCTAGAACGATCAAATACAATAATTATTATGACACTTGACTTTATCAGGCCTAAAAGGAAATTATGATACAAGCAATTCCTCTCTAAATTTGCATAGACATGTGAATCAGTGTTTTGTGCTGCGTGTGACAAACCTAAGAAGCACCCCACCTGCTTGAGCACCTTTTAATGATTATTGATGAAGTTGCTCAGTTAAAGAGAAAAACAATTAAGACCCTGCCAGTACAAAGTCCGCACAACTAATGAGCTCGAGCGTGCCCGGACCTGCTCGTCTTTGCGCTGCTGACGGTTGTGTAAACCCTAATGGAGGCTGTACTTGTTTTAATCTCACCTGACTCCTTAAGGCGTGAGGTAGCTGTCACTGCCAATGTCTCTACAGGCGTTAAGCTTATGGGGCTAAGGCAGCAGCAGATGGGCAGCAGGGATGTGATGAGTCCCTTTGACTGTCCAGCTCACTGGAGCCCAGGGTGGCGCCGTGTGCAGACGGCTTTTGACATCTGCTGTTTACACGCGGGCGACCTAACCCTGACCCTCTCCCGTAGGCCTTTGGAGAACCTGACATCATCATCAGTCTACTTCCAGCAGCATTTCTGATGGGTTTGTTTGTTTTACAGTGCCATTTACTAATCCAGTACATACTAAAAGTACTGACATGTCTTTAACATTTTACACTTTGTCTCATTAGCACCACAAACATTGTTTATCATTGGCATATCATAAGAAAGAATACAAATTAGTATATAACTGTGAAATGTAAAGAAAATTATGCACGGTTGTCCCATTTTTATGAGAAAAAAAATCTTAAACGTGTGGCATGCATATGCATTCAACCACCCTGAGTTCATACTCTGAAGAGGTACAGTTTAGCACACGGCTCTTTCAGTTTTTTCAAATCTAAGTACTTAAGTTCTTTCAATTTCTTCATTGCAAAATAGTTAAATCCTAGAGTGGATAGAGAGTGAATGTGAACAGCAACTTTCAAGTCATGGTAGAGATTCTCAATGGAATTGGGGGCTGGACATTGTCCGTTATTCTAATATAAATATGAGTTGGTGTAACTAATTCCACTGTAGCCCTAATTTTATGTATACAGGTCACATCCCATCTGGAAGGTAGACCTCTACTGCAGCTTCATAGCTTTTGCAGTCTCCGACAGGTTTTCCTCCAGGATTGCCTAAAACTCTGTCCAGTTTCTTTGTCGCTGCTAAAGAAAGCAGTTCTACAGTATGATGGTGTCACTATGATGTTTCACAGCATGGAGGATGTTTCCAGTGTCTTTTCCAATGTTAAGCTTCTATGACATATACTTTTTTGTTATGCGGGCTATAGATTTTATGATGTTCTCATCTGACAGATAAGAACAACATCTCTTTAACATTATCTTTTTAATTGCCACTCTCTCATAAAGTCCAAATTTGGAGAGTGTGTGAATAACAGCTTCTCTGGAAACAGATTCCATCAGCTGACCAGCTTCTCTGAATGTCTTAGTACTGTATGTACTTTTAAATTTTACCTTGTCTGATATGTTCTTTTGTCTTTCATTATGATGTTTGCTCGCCTATGCTTTATACCGTCTCTGAGGCCTCAAGGCAGTTAATGGGAACAGAATGCTATTTAGGGGTGTAGAAGTAAAGGGTGGTACATTTTGATTATGTTCTACTTTGCTGGAGGTCTAACAGAGAAAACTCAGACAAAATAGACTTACATTTTTGGTTTAGCATGACAAAATGTTACAAACTCCCATTTTTGGGGAGAATATCTTATTCCAGCAGCTAAGCAATTTATTGTACTTCCTCATATTACATTCTCGTTTCACTTTCTAGTGTTTCTAACCATTTCATAGTATCTTTAGAATTTAGAGCATAGCCACTGGTGGCTTGACCCCTAACACGACCAGCTGTTTCCCCCTCTTTCGTCTGTCTTCTTTCATCCTCAATCAGATTTTCTTTATGCCCATCTGCATTTGGAAAATAGGGCAGGGAGTGATATGTCTGGAACCAGTGCGTGAGTGCAAAATATATACACAGTATATGTACTGTCTATGCTTGCCCCTGCAGCTCTTGGTCAAAGCAACAGGGGCAAGCAAAAGAAAACAAATATCATGGTCCTCTAAAGAGCAGTGACTGAAAAACTGTTTTTCCTCTATGTAGGTGTGTGACACACACACAACATCAGGCTTGACTGGGGGATTAACAGAGCTCACATGTGGGATTCGGTCCCCCCCCCCCCCCCCACACACACACACGTTCTCTTTAAAACACACATACACCCACAGAAGCCAAAATCCTCAGCTGGATTTGTGAACATCATTCTGTCTTTCTTAGAGTCCGCTCATTCCCTTCATTCTGAACCCCAATCTCATCTAGAAGAGGATTTGTGAAGGGGGTGGGGGGGTGCACCCCATCCGTTCAGCACAACAAAATCTCAATTGGACCAAGTACTGTCTTATTCCAAAGCAGCTATCCATTAAACCGAGGTATTACTGAAATGCAACCATAGGACAACTCTATCTCTTTCTATCTCCCTCACTCTTTTTCATTCAGGCTGAACATCAGTGGGGGTGATGTTATTAATATAGATTCTGCCATAGCGTACAGATGTTACATTTCTATGTATATCCCATTAAAATATCTTCCAGCATAAAACATATATGTTTTAACAGAAGCACAGTCGCTTGGATTATGAATAGATTTTGCACCTTGTTTGGGTCCGGGGTTGAATTTTATCAACCAAATGAGTGTGTAATACAGTCTGTAGCCACTTTTGGCTGATGGGCTCTGGAGACAGAGATTTTAGTTCCCACCCCATCCCCTGTGTCTTTCCTCCTCCCCAAAGAGTCGATCCAATTACAAGCCTGGCATTGCTTGGCTCAGCACCGACTCTGCCAGCCTGTGTCAACCATATCTTTATAGGCCTCCTATGCTTTTCTTTTTTTTCCCCCTCAGTCATTTACCTTTATCTTTGGTTTGGTTCTCGTTTATCCCAGTATGTGATGCTGTCATGCTCCATCAGCCTACAGCAGGGTGTTTTTTTTTCCTCTCTCCATTTTGCATTATGATGTTGTGTTTGTCATCTAGGCTCTTATAGGGAGTTTCTGGCTGATTAAAGACATGATTTATAGCAGCATCATGTTGGAGGAATTCCCTGATATCCTCTCAAATCACATTTTCTCAGATGTGTTTTCCCCAGTCGCCTGCTGAAGTAGGGCTGGGAGATAGGGCCTCGAATATATATCACGATACATTGAGCAGTTGAAATCGATAATGATACAAGGAATAGAACTACCCCACCAAGTTTTTTTTTTTCTCTACATGAGGCTGTGGCTTGTACTCCTCCTTGACCAGCTCCACTCACCCCCCTTCAATATTCAATATTCTGTAGTCCCCTCATATACATAATGTGGATGAAATTGTAATGCACTCTTTAGGAGAGGGGTGTCATTTATTGATAAAAGTTTTTGCCAAATTATTTTTAAAAAACCATTACTGGTTGCATATTCAGGGTAGAACTGTTATAAAAGTTTGGGCTTTGAAATATGTTTTTGAGTTTAGTTTTTTTTATAAAGAGTTTGGCCAAATAATCAGACTCACACACAGTCAATAGGCCTGTGCAACATATCCAATAAATGGCTTCATTCACCCTTTTAATTCAGGGTTTGATTTCTAGTTCTTTCCGTTTTTTTCAGAGTCCAATTTGGACTGAGACATGACGACCTCTAACGCCACAGTGAGGCGAAAACACGGAGGACGAGGTGAGTAAGTGGCTGTGAGTGAAATCTGTGTTTATTTAGTGTGCCATCGTTTATTTTAAACAACAAATTTGTTGCATTTAAATCTAGGATCAGACAGCCCTGGCTTCAGGTGTATGTGATTATCAGTATTCTGAACTCAGCAGCGTACTGTAAATATCTGCACTCTCTAGATGGAGCTGGACCAGCAGAGCTGCAGTGCGCAGACAAGACCGTCTGATGTAAGCGCTGTGGACTCACTACAGCACTGCTGATACGTAAAAAAAGAAAAGAAGAGTAACAATGATAAGGTACATGCTACACGTCATATTTCTCAAAGGTCTCCAATAACACCATTAAATGTCACCAGATTTGTGGCTTTCTTGAAAAGTTGCTTGAGGGGTCTAAAACCTCTTATATCACAGCAACTATGTTGCCAACACTGTTCCTTCGTGTAGCAGACTTGATGGAGTGGATTCACATGACTATACGTAATCACGTGTCATCTGGTTTGTATCACAGTGTAGTCAGCATTTTAAAAGGATGTGAGGATTGCTAAACTAAAACACATATGTTAATTTTTTTTTAAATATCAAAATACAAACATTGGGAATATGACGTTGGTAAAAGTCATACATTTTAGTAGCGGTCAATTTTTGGTTTGTTGCCCAACTCTACTCCAAACACATTTTGCATGTGACATATGCATTGGAACATGCACTGGCAAACATGCATGTACTGCAAATTTGTAGCAACCAAGCAAAATTGTAGCTACGTTTACTTAATCCAACATCTTAGTTGATAAATACAAATACCAATCCAATGTCAATACTTTGACATAAGTGATATGGCATTTAGGAATTTCATAAGATCATTTTATTGCTTTCAAAAAACAGAGATGCACAGGGAAATCAACTCTACACTTAACACTGGTCCACTGATCAACAGTTTGAAAAGTAAAAAAGATAATCTTTTTATGATCGTACAAAAGAGCTGTCAGGTCACACCGACACCAACACTTTATTGTTGAAGATGTTACCGTGAGAAGACTCACTAAAATCAGTTATTATTAGTATTAATCAGGTGTTTAAAAAATAAATCAGATTAAGTAGAAAAGTTTTAAGGACCCTCTGGAAAGGAAACCATATTTTCTTTGGGAGCATATCAGTTGTTCCTTCAAGGTTCTCCAAAGAGTGAGACATTAGCAGATAACAGGAGGCTGAGCAGGGTTTCTTTTAAGACCCATTGGAGTAGGGGTTCTCATTAAGAGTAAACAATTTCTTGTGGTTAAACACAGAGCCTGATTGCTTTTCATAAAGTCAACCACAGTAATCACGAAAATGAAAATATAAAGACAGCTTAAAATGTTGAATACATCATTTAGTCTTGGTTTTGAAGTATCAGTCGAATTCTTTCATGCTGCAGAGCTGTGTGATGCTAACTGCTCACTAAAGCACATTCAATGAACATTGCCTCTGGTCCAACAATAAATAATCAAAGGTTAATTGACAAACAAGCCTCTTAAATCTCTAACCACGTTATTATATAATATGTAAAAGACTGACATTTGTTAGAGTGAGTATTATTCAAGAAAGTTAAACATTTTGCTGAAATTTGGCCATTTAAGCGGTGGGTTATATAATAAAAATATTACAAAATATATTTTTCACTGTAAGATCATATATTTCAACTTCAGTATTTAGGCCAAAGAACAATTTCAGCTAGCATAAAATATAAATTACTTTTATTAAGACTTTTAATGTTACTTAGGGCTCAAAATAAACTCATTCTCCTTCCAAACAATAGTTTGTGAAGTCAACAAGGAAATACAAAACTACTATCTACAAAAATATATAAAATGGCTGATGTAACAACTTTCTAAAGGATAAGAAGATTCTGAAGATCTTTCAATCTAAAAAAGTCTTTGGTAGGACTAGAATTAACTCACTACAGGTAATAAGACCATAACATCTGTCTAGCAGAAACTCAATGCTTTAAAACAGAAGTCCCCAACCAATGGGCAGTGGACCAGTACCGGGTCTTTCGCTACCAGTCTGCCGGCCCCACAGAAAAAGAAACAAACAAAAAAAACTTACGGTATTTTCACTTTATTTATTATGCAAAAGTAAACAATGTTCTATTTTGGAAAATGTCCCAATTCCCTCCGTTACATCCGGATTTTAGTCACTCTTGGTTCACATAAGATGAGTTGGCCATGTTTTGATATGTCACCACTAAAAGCAAACCGAAAGGTTAGTAAATGGGTAGAAACAGAGGTTTCTGAAAAGTTATTTTGCGGAAAAAAAGACAAAAATGGTCCAGCTAAGAGACAGAAGACGAGCCCACAACTTCTAAGAAAATGAAAGCTGAATTTAGCAGACAATACCAGTAGTCTCACTGAAAATGCAGATTTATCAGGCAGGCAATTTCATGCCACGAGCCGTCGCTCTGGTCAATGAGCTGATGAAACTTTGAGAACTGCCCCAGATGCGACGGTCCTGTTACAGAGAAAACAGCATTCTTTCTTGTGGTGAGTTGTAGTTATCATACACTTTGTTTTTGTGGTAAATCTTCATTTTTGAGGCATGTGTAAAAATTACCAAAGCGATCGGAGAGTACCAGGGCGAAGAGAGGACATTACTCATGTTGTTGGCACGATGATACGGGGAACTGCTGATAAAATTACAGGTAGACCTTGGATTTACATAATTATTGTATTTAAAAATAGCCCCGATATTTTTCACCCCCTGTTTTTTGCATTTATCCACCGGTCCGTGTGAAGATTATCTAATAAAAAAAAACGGCCTTTGCCGAAAAAAAGGTTAGGAATCCCTGTCCTACAGCACTTTTTTTTATTTATGGTTAACTGACCTTAAAGACTAGATCTCCAATTCAGTTTATCTATAAAGCACTAATTAAAAATTTATAAAACCACATGGCTTGCCTAAGACCATCTCACATACAACTAAAATCCATCTTGATCCAAGTTACAATGTCATCAGTCTGTTTTGTTCCAAAACAATACAACCACTCACTCAGACTCTAATCCAATTAAATACAGGTACTGAAATATAATATAATGCAGTAAATGCCTCGTTATGCCAGTTGAAACAAACGAGGTCTGTGTAAGGAATCTCAGGTGTTAAGTTTGGGTCATTGACTTTGCAGTCAATCATTAATCCTAAATGAGAATATAAAAACAAAACTTTTAATAAATAATACATGGAATTGGTCAGTAAAAGCCCAAATGGTGAATAACCAAACTCACCAAATAATTTGCCTAATCTTTTTCCACTTTTTTATTTTCTCCAGTTATTCCCAACCTTATCGAATTACTCTCAACCTTATTTAATTAATTCCTGCATTCATTGCAACATTTTTACCAAAACAGTTATAGAATAGTTTTGAGTGTGACACTGATAATTTACATGCCTGATTTTAAAAGCCAATTCTTGCACTTTTAATGACGAGTATCTGTATTTAAAAATCCTTTACACATTTAAAAACAGCACGTTTCATAAACAGATCTTCATCTAATGTCATACATATGGTAAGACAAACATTTACTTCTGTTACCCCACTACAAACGTGTAAAGCATTAAGTACAATGTTACAGATTGCTTTTTGTTTTCATGCCGTATAATTTCATTCTGATCCAAGAGGAGTATGCACTTAATTTAACTGACATGTTTTTAGAATATAAAACAAAACGGAAAACAGGGAATTGCACTTATAGTCTTATTTGTTCTCTTTGCTATTCATCATCAAAAATCTCTGATAATAGTTACATATCCACTGATCAGAGGTTAACATATGCTCAATATTATGTTGCATTTGAATGAAAAAAACTTAAAAAAAAGCATGTGTTTGGTGGATAATATATAAAGAGCTGTGTACGCTTTTTAAATGTCCCCAGTGGTTACAGGTAATTCGCTCCCTGTTGGAAGAAGCATTCAACATAAGGAGTTTTTTTCCCTTTCCTTTCATTTCTTCCTCAGACTCTTTTATCACCCTTTTTTTCCAGTCTGCAGAGAGCAGTGGAGAAAGGCCTTGAATAGTGATGAATGTGTGCTGTAATGCAACTTAAGTTCAGCTGAGAGATTCATTAACAAACTCTGATGTTTCTTTTCTCTTTCTTGGCCGTATCACTCTCAGCACAGGGATTTTTGGCGGATGTTAAAAAACATTATCCTCTCTCAAGGTTACGCTTCCTCTCATTTCCCCCGATTCCTCAGTTTCTTCTTGAAAGTAATTGTTTCGCGCTATGGCTATGTGAGTTATTAGTTGGATCCTCTGGCAGGAGTGTGGGCTAAATGGAATGGTGTCAAGAGTCTTGCTGCCCTGCTGTGTGGGAGGATGACTGGGAGTTAAATAACAACAGCAGAGAGAAAGTAGTATGTCTCTCCTTATTTTTATCGTTTTGCTTTGTTTTGGATTACATGCGAATTAGTACCTGTGTCCGTAACAGTATTTTCCTCATAGAACTCTCGAGCATTGGCTCAAACTCATCCTATTCTTGGTCAGAGAAAGCAAGCCTCTTGTATGTGTGAAGTTTTGTGTATGTGTGTGAGTGGGATGACAGGGCTGAGATGTTAAAGGAGAGATGTTTGCCGTGACAGCTGCAGTACCTGGAGGGTAGAAAAAGGATAAAACAGTGAGGTGCATAATTTCCGCATTTAGGCTGAGACACTGGGAAAAAAGAGCATGGGCAGAGGAGGAGGATAACAAGCATGCTAAATGAATGGAGATTAAGGACTTAGGAGAAATGAGAAAAGAGACATTCGTATGTCATTGGTACATTTCTTTGCTGGATAACGCAATCCTCTATCGGTGAGGAAACCAAGTGTTTCATAGCAGTCACAAAGCATAATTATAGTGCCTTTGTAATAATACAGTTTAAACATTTCCATATTACTTCAGATAATATTCGGAAACTTTGATGCATTCTATTTGAGATTTCAGATCATCTGCAAACACAAACATTGAAGGGAAATTATAGTTTTGAACTTTTTTTTTTACTTTTACAAATCTGAAAAAGTGTGATGCGTGTTTTTATTCAACCCACTTTACTCTGATATGCCTAAAAATAGTCCAATGCAACAAAATGCTCAATTTAATCATGAATGCAGCTGTCCTGTAGAGGCCTCAGATGGTTGCTGGTTCATACAGCAAGATAATTATGACTACTTCAGAGCAAATTCTACCTTTCTGACAATCTTTAAGAAACCCCATTTACCGTGATGAATATATTATCTAATATTCCTGCCACGTGTGGTGTTCAGAATGATTTGGTCTGCTTGGGAGAACGTCAAGACTGCTCCAATCACAAATAGCGGGTTTTCGCAAGATATTGGAGGGCCTTGGCCCAATATTACAGCGTGTTAGGTGTGTTGCACCATGCCAATCAGAAAGCGAGGTGACTGGAGTGCAATAGACTTTGGAACCAGCCTGCCAAACCAAAACGGAACAAAACAAAATGGCACAGGCCAACCGTAAAATCTTTACATGTGAACTAAGCCTTACAAAACGAAAGTGAGAAACTTGAATTAAAAAGACCAAGGAAGACTACAAGAATAAAGTTGTGAAGAAGTTTAAAGCAGATCTAAGTAATAAAAACACTATCTTAAGTTCTGGGAATTTCACGGGACACTGTAAGGTCCTAAACTGAACTCTTTAAGTCTACATCTTTAAGTCCAAAATGCTTCTGGGCTGCTTCTCTTCAGCAGGGACAGTGAAGGTTGTTAGACGTAGCAAAAGAAAGGTGAAGGTTCACCTTCCACCAGCAAAATGATCCTGGACCCAAAACGGAAGTGTTAAATTTAAAGCATAAAAAAAAATGAAAGGGTCAGTCAAATGCAAGACTTAAAAGTTGGCATTCACATGTGCTCTCTATCCAGTCTGATTGATCCTAAACTTCTTTGCAGAGAAAAATTGTCAAAACCTTAAAACCCTATGCCCCTGATTAATCAAATTTCAAATAAAGAACACAAAATTGCATGTGACACAAAACATTTTCACCAGTGGGTTGTCCTTCTTTTGCGGGTGATCTACTAAGATCGCATGCACAATATATAACAGGCGCAAAGAGCAGTATTCAAATGAGGACTTGTCATCCATTTCTGCCCCATGTGTCTCGAGGAGACGGCTTCCAGAGCCAGAGCCGTGTGTCCAGGCAAGGCCTACGATGTCCAGTAGGAACCTCTCAACCACGCACACCAGCTCCGGGTCCTTACGAGAGCCAGATTCTACAGCAGAGGGTCGGATTGCCAAGGTCCCTGCCTTTGGCCACAAAATAAGAGATGTAATAAATAAAATTACCACAAAAATACAATTTCAAGTCAGAAATGAACCTTTTTTTGTGAATTTATTGCAGATTTTCCACATTTCTATTATTGGTTCATGTTATCGGTTAAGTTTAACCGATACAGATACATGTACATTAGACAGTATCGGTATCAGTGCATTACTACTGCACCTGGTTAGTAAATTAGCTACAGCAAGTTTTTTGATATGCTGTGTGGTTTGCAGCCATTTTAACAAATGTAAACCTTTGATAGATCAGCACCTATATGCGAAAAGTTGGTAGAGACATACTACAACAGACTGAAAAGCTGTTCAACAAAGTATTGTGTCAGGAGTGTTGACTACAAACAAAATTCAAAGTTTTCTATTTTTTTTTTGGAAAAGAGCTTCATTACTTAACCAAAGGACTAGTTTATCTCTATGTAATTAGGCAATATTTTTTTTTGATCTAGCAGATGAAATCCTAAAAAAAACCATCTAAATTAGTTGTTGTAAAATAACATACTTTAAAAAGGTTTTAAGATATTAGCACAATATTAAATAGTAGTGCACTAAAACACTGTGGTGCTGCAAATATTTAGCATTGGCATTTCACTCACATGACTCATTAGAGAGACTTAAAGAATCAAAGCTGACAAAGCGGACTAAATGTCCCGTCTCTTTTGTTCCACATATTACATTTCCTGCTTGCTTTGCCCACAATCCAATTTCAACTGCTGACATTTCTGTTGCACAGCCATGGTGTTTTATGCCCACTGGCAGCTGGTCGAGCCCTCCGACACTATTCATCAAGAATTATTGACTTAATGAAGAAAAATTGTAACAATATTCCTTGCTGGACCAGATTTCCTTCACGTATGACAGTCAGTCCTCCTGATACGATGCCATGTCTTGATATCTCCCTTCTAACATCAAAACCGCACAAGGATCCATTGATGCATGTTATGCTGCTCCTCTTCTTCCTCTGTCAGTGTCTGAATTGCTTGCACACAGAGAGCTGCCCTATTAAAAGCTACAGGAAAAAGCAGGCCGCCTTTGTCCCATTACTGCACACTGGAGCTGATGTTAGTGAAGCTGGCAGCCATGGATGACTGGGAGCTACTAAGGCCTTGGTCAGCTGACATTATCCTGCCTCTCAAATGTTATCCAACCCTGCAGCAGTGTGTGTGTGTGCGTGTGTGTGTGTGTGTGTTATATGTCCTTGTTCAACTGCAGCTAAGGGATGGCTTTGTGTCTGCAGGTACAGAGAGAGGAAGGGAGAAGGAAACATCGAGACACAGAGAGAGTGCAACAAAGATGGGTGTAATGTGAGTGGATCTTAGCAGTGATCCTCTTTGTACTGTGTTCGTGTGTATTTGTGGGATAAGAGGAGCAGAAAATCAGCGTAAATATGACGTTTCCACAAGAGCCAGAGATTGAAAAAGATCATCTTAAAAGCTGTGTAACCCCCCTCCCCCCCGTAAAAAAAGGGGGAAATAATGTATGTTACTCATCTGTTTTCAGTGTATCTACCCATGTTTGTGTTTCTCTCACCAGGATAAAAGACACATCTGGTGCCAGATGAAATCCAAGTATTCAGAGCCGGAGCAACAAGAGAAAGGAAAAGAAAAAAAATTGGCAGAGGTATGTCAGGTCATTGACCATTAAAATTTTGTCACAGCTGTAACACTAACGGTCTGAACAGAGCAAAAGGAGGAGAGATTAGCTCTGTGCGCTTTATTGAGGGGATGAGGGCCGAAACCCTGGCGCATGGTCCAGATGGGTCAGCAGCACAGAGCCAAAGCCCTCCTTAACCTGCTGGATCAGGGAATCAGCCATACTTCACAGCTAAAGCAAAGATCACACATACACATATACACAATCTCCCATGGACACAAACACTCACATGCTTCAGAGATGCATCTCACAGTCACACTAGGTGCAGCCAATCAGATTGCTTTAAGTATTCCCTCTACAGCGCTTATGCAAAAAAATAATAATAAAAAACACCAACAAAACAAAACAAAAAAACAGTTCACTAGTTTGCTGCATTGTAGCAGTTGTAAAAAACCAATTGCCAAGCTTTATAGACTGAATGTCATAAAAAAAGATCAATTTCTTTGGGAAAAAGAGCAATAATAGAGTGCACTTAATATTCTGCCTTACAGACTTGTTTATTTTCATGTAGACTGGAGCATTAGAGTTGCCATTATAAGGCAGCTCAAATTGGTCCGCTGAGGCTCGGTCTAGCCCATATAACAAGCACCGTGATTCTGAAACATTTATGCAACATCGCCCAACATTACAGCTTTTAGCATTTGCCACAGAGAGTTGTTTGGTCCCTGGAGACGATCGAGGATGCTGTGAATGTGCCGAAGCTGTTTCCTGTCAGTTACTTCTTTCCATCTTCAGCCATGCGGAACCTAATGAAGGAACACAATTTAAACTCCATTCCCACCCCGAAAAAAACATCCATTAACTTCTTTGTGCTTTTTAGAGTTTATCACTAATTAATGCAGAATTAGCAGACTGATTGTCCCTGATAATGTCTCCATTGTCAGGAAAAGATTTTGAAAATATTTCCATCTCAAACATATCCAGTGTGTAATTGTATCCATCAAGGGTAACTCTGTCTTGCTATATGGGATGCAACTGGAGAAGCAAAAGGAGCAAACTAAAAGGTGAACAGACTTCATTTAGAATATAAATGTAACTCTTATGTATTTAAAATCTTTTTTTGTTTTGTTTTGTTTTTCAGGGTCACATTTTCCTCCAATTTCAATATATTTCAAAAAACAAGAACTGGATGCAAAAGTTTGATGTAGTTCAGAATTTTCTTTGATGTACTAGGTCAGACATTTGCTTTCAAACTCATATACAACCCTATAATTATGTGGTTAGTGTTCTTACAGCTAAGCCACATACATGCTGCAAATAACTATTTTATAACCTTAATTTTCCAACAACCATCCATCCATTATCTATGCTGCTTAACCTCAAAGGGTCATGGCGTGGCTGGTGCCTATCTCCAGCGGTCATTGAGCCAAAGGAGTATTACACCCTGGACAGGTTGCCAGTCCATCGCAGTGCAACATAGAAATGGACAGGACAAACAACCATGCGGGCACCCACACATCTAAGGAACATTTTGAGTAACCAATTAACCTAAGAGTCATGTTTTGGATTGTGGGAGGAAGCCGGAGTACCCAGAGGGAACCCGTGAATGCACCGGAAGAACATGCAAATTCCCCGCAGAAAGACCCCAGGCCGGGATTTGAACCCAGGACCTTCTTGCTGCAAGGCAACAGTGCTACCAACTGCTCCACTGGGATGCCAATATAATTTAATTAACTTTTAGCCAAAGTTATTAAGTTCCAAATAACCACTTACAACTTCAGAGCCACAGACCCCAGTCTTAGGGTTACGTTTTGGGCCAGAATGTTGAAACCTGGATAAAAAAGGATCTTCTGACATGACTAACCTGGAATATAAATCAAACTGGTTTTGGAAAGGTGCTGTAAGGCGGGGCAGCTGGTAGCACCACATGTCTTTCTACATAGAGAATATATATAACATAGAATTTGCTTATTCTTCTAGTGCATGCGTGAGTACTCGGGCTAACTCGCACAGTCCAAATAGCATGACTGTTAGGTTAATTTGTTTCTCTAAATTGTCTTTAGGTGTGAGATTATATGTAAATGGTTGTTGGTCCTATGTGTCTGTGTAACCCTGTGATGGACTGGCAACCTATGGTGGGTGTACCTTACTTCTTGCTCAGTAACTGCTGGAAATTCACAAATAATGGGAAAAAGTCAGATTTGTGGAACAGAACTTGAATTCCACCAATTATCTCAAATTAAAAGCCAGAATTACATCAGAAGCTTTTCTTGGCCATAGTATGTTTAACCAATTGTTATAAGACATGTTATATTTGAGCCTGAATGTATCAATTTGAACATATGTGGACTGGGAAAACAAAACAAAAAAAACCCCACAAAGTTAAACTTTGGGGGACATTTACTTACAACTATTCTCACTAGACTTACAGCTCTTTTCAGTAAAGCTGTAAAACAGGTTAAGTGAATGTTATTATCATAGCAATGCAAGTGAAATGGCAGTGGCAAACATACAAAATTAGTTTTAATTACTTTCAAAGAATCCCTCAACCCCGTTGGATCAGAGTTTCATAAGTTAAGTTTATTCAGTTCCATAAAACGTTCTCCTGAAATCCTCAACTAGTTTACCATAATATCACTTTGCTCAGGCAAAATAAAAACAAGCACATTCTTCTAAACAGCAATGATGCCAGGCTGCATTACTTTCACCCCACTAATACACCAGGGGTACACATAAGGTAAAACCGAGGTTATACAAGTGATAAATATAGGAGGGGGATAAAAAACAAATAAAAAACAAAAAAAAAACAAATTCCCAATTCAACCTCTTTTTTGGGGGGTAGAAACATAAAAAAAAAACAATCCATTATCCGAGCACCGCCCCCGCTGTGCTGATTCCCTTCAGCTATTAGCAGCTTAGGACACAAATAGATCACAGAAGATATTAAAAAGCAGCAGGAATCTAACAGTTTAAAAGGCCCGTTGTAATCCTTGCCACTATGGAAGGGAAAAACTAAATATTTGAATTAAGAGAAATTGGTAATCCCTTCGTTATTTTAAAAGGCCGTTGTTGGATTTTGTGTAACGTCTTAAATTGTTGTTTTTTTCAGCATTAGAGATGAAAATTAAGGAGGATTAAGTAAAGGAGGAGATTTGACAAAAACAGGGCATATTTTTAATTTATTTCCTTTGGCAAACATGTCTCAGTAATCGAGGGCAATAATTTAACCCTGCTGGGCCACTAATATAAAATTCTTGGTTTAAAAAGCTGCAATACAGAAGCCGATCCAATAATAACAACTCAGGAGAGAAATGTAATTTTGTTCATAAGAGTGCAAATGTACAGCTATATGTCAGGACTGTTTTCAAAGCTGTGCTTTACAAATCCCAGACAGAGATTTGTGCTTGGCAGGGAATAAAACATTCTGTCAGAACTGATCAAGGCACGACACAAGTGGAAAAGCTGGTATCTGCTGTTAGCATCGTTTAACTGACAAAATCTCTAACCCCGAAGCTGATAAACTCTTACATAGGTACAAAAATGAATTTAATTTGTTTTTGTCTGTTCACTTGATTTTTCTTAAACATCTTTCTGTTTTGCAACATTCAATGTGATCAGATATACAGGAAGAAGTTGTGCAAAATTGTGAATGGGAAAGAAGTACTTATAGATAATGGTTATACTTCAATCTACAAATAAAAATCTGACAAGAGTTGCATGGATTTCTATTTTGCCAACTTTACAATAATATGCCTAAATAAAATATATGAAAACCTTCAGGACTTATCTAATTAGTCTATCTAGCCCACATGTACAAAAGTGGCAGGAAGGAAGCCATTACTGAGAGAGACCCATCCATCCATCATCTATGCTTGAAAGGTTTTGCGTGGGGGGGCGTGTTGGGTTACACCCTGGACAGGTCACCAGTCTGTTGCAACATTGAGACACACAGGAATAACAACCATGCATGCACACACTCATACCAAAGGGCAATTTAGAGAGACCAATTAACCTAAGTCATGTTTTTAGATTGTTGGAGGAAGCTCGAGTCGCCAGATGAAATCAACGCATGTTATATATATATATGAAAACATGCAAACTCCATGCAGAAGGACCTCAGGGTAAGATTCGAACCCAGGACCTTCTTGCTGCAAGGCAACAGTGCTATCATCTGTGCAATCCACAGAAAACCATACAAGGTACAATTTATTTATTTTACCACAAGCCGTATGAGGTGCACAGCAAATATTTAAATAAAATGATCTCTTCAGATAAGATTAAAATGCAACTACTTTGCCTGCATACATACATACAGTATATACATACCATATCCACATGGTGGTGGCAGCATTATGTAAGGGGACGCTTTTCTTCTACTAATAAAGGAGGCTGTTAAGAAGTAAGGGCATTACATAACTCTGATTGTCTGTGTATGTTAGCCACTTGGATTTACTAACAAAAACATCTTCCTATTTACACCATTTTAGCTCAGCTTAGCATTGGTGTTACACTCAAGATATAGTTTTCATTGCAGCCTTTCACACTGAGCTGATATTTAAACACTGTCCACTACAAAAAAGAGAAACTAAAACACTTTTGTATCATTGATTTCTTTAAGCAGCACATCTATCCTCTAGGTAACTTACAGTTTTATTATTAACCTCTAATCACGTGCTGACCTCTCTTTTTTAAAACCTGCTTTTGGTTTAGCGCCACCGTTTGGTCCTCAGTGTTATCGTTTCATCTGGTTCGCAAAACCGAAATGGTCAGAAAAATCTTGATGTCAGGAAGATGACTGCAGAGACACCTGGATGGGGTACTTAGACATGGATGCATACATAAATTGCAGTAACTCTCATCCATATCAACATTTATGGAATAATCAAAGCTGCAAAAGGATGGTTTCAAACAAAGCATGTGCTGTATTTGATATAATGGCTCAGGGGGTTCGAGTACAATACAGAAAGTACTTTATCGCTTTTTTAAAATAAAAAATATTTATCCTTTCTCTTCCCCTATACAATAATGCACTACCTTATTTTAGCCGTTTACAAAAAAATCCAGTAAAATACAATTTTGTAATGTGACAAAAGGTGGAAAGGTTCAAAGGAAAATCCAAAAGATTACCTGTGAAGTGGAAAAAAAAAATCCTGGTTTCCTTTTAAATTCCAAGTCTCGCTATTTATGTTTTTATAACCTTTAATTTCATTACTCCATTCATATCATGTTTTTAACTCAGTTGACTTGAGCTCCTGTTTAGGGAAAAAATAATCTGTGTTGAGGAAAAATAAAATGCGAGCAGTCATATTAAACATGAGGGAGTTTAAGTGATTATGTTGGTGTGCCCAAATCCATGAAAATCCATGAATATAGCACAGTATGTGCATGTTTGCTTGAAGATGCATTCTCAGTGGAAGCTGAAAGCCATTTTTCTCTTTGGCCAAAACTGGGTTTAAACTTACTCTCATGTATCTGACACTGCCCTTACTGCAAATATTTGAAGTGATATGTTTTTTTTAGACAAATTTCCAATTTAGTGTCTTATCACGGAACTGTCACAGTATTTCAAGGGGAAGAGTCAGAATACTGTCTGCTTCTCATGCAGACTGTTTTGACAAGATCAACATAGGTTTGCCAACATGTCCCAGCTTTAATTTCAGTCAATGATGCATTTCATTTTCTAAACCCTCAAGCATTGAGTAGGGGATAAAATTAAAACCTAAGTCTTATTTACCAGGGACTTATTAATTGCAGGAAATCTATCCTGTTATGGAGACGTATTTGCTCCGTCATTTTGAAGACTTTAAACGTGTAATATAAGCTGAAGGTCTACAGCTCACAAAGGTTGTTCATTTTCAATTTGATTTTCTTGGGAAACCCCCCCTCATTAAATTCCTGTTTTCCAGGAGGCAGTAGGGTTTTTATTAAGCACAAGATGTGGACATAGCATCACTGCCTTTCTATTCACATAATATAAATCAGCACTGTAATGAGTTAGCTATACAATTATTCCAAATGTTGTGACAGATTGTCTAATTAGTCACTTTATATTACTCGTATCTTTATACAGGGAAACCCGTTTTCACTGACCTGCACAATCAGCTAAACTGGAGCATGCATTAACTGGTGGCTATGGGTTTACAACAGGTATTGCAGCAGATCAGTTTATTTCATCTTGTAAACTGTGTGGATGGGCTTGCAAATTAAATTCGTGTTCAGCTTAGTCGACTTAAATACAAACTGATTCGTTCAGCATTTTGTTGAAGCCAAACAAGCTGTGAAGATGGGTTAATTAAGCAGAGGACCATTTGAAATGACAACATCTGAGACAGAATAAGAAAAAGTAACAATCCAACATCAATCCAACAATCCAGTTCCAGTAAATATAAAGACATCAACAATATTGTCCACACTATCACAGAAACACATTGTTATTGGCAACAAAAATAGCAATTTTAGGTTAACCAGAAGAATACTGGGAAGATTTTATTTATAAAATGTAATTTGTCTTAGCACTGCAATTTTTTTTTTCCATTGCTTGTATGAATTTGTTCATGCAGCCTAATGAAAGTCTACTTGAACACAAACATCAATGCGACTTGTTGATGATTTCTGTTCAGCAAGATAATATTGTACAGCCACCACAGGAGCATTTCAACCAATTCAAATATCATGAAAAGGTTCTGTATATTCTATTCATTTACTTCTTTTTTGGTACTTTTGGCAGTATGGTGAGGCGACAGGTACCGCTGGAAAATGCAAATGAATGCCTCTCCATGAAGCTTATCAGCAGAAGGAAGCTCTTAAATATCCTGCTAGTGGCTGAGTTGACTGCAGACTTAAAGGGATAGTTTAAATTTTTTGAAATAAAGTTGTATCCCATCCTTACCAGCAGCATAGTGCATACACGTTGACCCACTCTATGATCAATTCCTGCTCAAGGCTCTTGCCGTCTGAAGCTTTTCAAGAAAGTAGCTCCCACTAGGTTTCGGGGCCATTAAACTGTGCCCTTTTGCTTTAAAAAATATATGCATTTGAAAACCTGAATCATTTGCATTACAAAAAAGAAGAAAAAAAAATGCTAGCCAAAATTTACACCTCACTATTACTGGGCACTATTTTCTTTCTATCCAATCAATCCGCGCTGTGACCAGTGTCAGCTGTTTCACACCTCCTATCAGATGTTACATTGTTGAATGCACCACTAGCCGACAACATGTCAGACTACGGAACATCTGGTAATTGAACGAATTTCAGCACAATGCCAAAGGATACATTTATGAACAAGAGTGTACAGATGCCGAACTTCAGCAGATGGAGCTAGAACAGACAATGAGCGCAATAGGACATGAAAGTGCCCCGAGTTGAAAGGAAGGTGAGGTGCAGAAGTGCATACCTTGGTAACACATTTTTGATTGCAAGATCATTGTGCTTCAAATAATTTTCTGAGCAGCACCTGCACCTATATCCCTATATACTGTTTTCATATAATTTCAAATGATGATGTTTGCAGACTTGCTGAACACATCACTGAGCTAATTGTTGATAGTTAACTCCATGCTATCTTTACCCCAGTTAGCATTTTCTCAGCGTAAACACGTTAGCTTCAAAATAATGTGGTAGTAGACGACATCAAATTAATTAGTAGATAGAACTTACCTGGGGTAGCCTACTGGTACAGCAGCAATCTTCAAAATGAGTTTTTTCCTCCTATCTGTTTGTTTTGGGATGTAATTGTCCTTGCTGAAGTGTGCACTACACACATGAAAGTCCTTGTTTTCCGACACTTTTGATCCTACATAGTAGCAAATGGAATAAGCTAAAGTTGCCTAATAGCAAGGTCCATAACAGGAAAATTATGGGACCTGAATGGTGATCCCAGCACAGTCTTGTTACAACCCGGGAATTTGCAAGTGCGCACCATAGTTTTATATATTTTACTTGCTCTCACTTTAGTTGTGTTTTGTTGTTGTCATTCAAGTGTGTACCCTAAGCTCTATGAAATACCTTATCAATTCGCAACAGTTGACACTGGCCTCAGCGCTGATCGATTTGAATGGAAAGAAAATAGTGCAGAGTGCCAAATAGTGAGGTCTAAATTCTGGTCGGTGTTTCTTTTATGCTGCAAATTAATCATGCTTTCAAACTCATATAATTTTCTGAAGAAAAACTGCACAGTTTTATGGCCTAATAAACTATCCAGGAATACTTTTTTGAAATGCTTTTAATGGCAAGAGCTCTGACTAGGAAGTGAACACAGAGTTGGGTCAATGTGTACGCACTATGCTGCTGGTAAGGTTGACATATAACTTGCTCTAAAAATGTGAACTATCCCTTTAAGACAAACCAGTGGACACTAGTAAGTTAATGCACCCCAAATCATCACTGACTGTTGAAATTCCATACTATACTTGAGGCAAAACTCTTCCTCCAAACTCTGGGACCTTGATTTCCAAATTAAATTCAAACTTTGCTTTTATATGAAAAGAGATATTTGGACCACTGAGCAGCAGTCCAGTTGTTTTTCTCCTCAGTCCAGATGAGATGGTTCTAAGATTGTTTTGTCTCTAGTTCAGGAGTGGCTTAACACAAGGAGTATGATATTTACAGCCCAAGTGTAGGATTTGTCTTTGCGCAGCTGCTCTTGATGCGCTGACTCCAGCCTCAGTCCACTCCTTATGATGCTCCACTAAATTCTTTAATGGATTTAGAGTAACAATTTACACTATTTCCCACCATACTTTTTACTTCCCTCAAATTTCCATTAATACGCTTGGCTACAGCAAGAAGTGAACGACCAGCTACTTCAGTAATGAACATTTGAGGCTTCCCTCTCCTTGTAACAGTTGCCTTGACTGTCCTCTAAACATATTTTGAGTCAGAATTCTTTGCCACGTTTGTGTAGCCTACTAACTTAGACTGAGATACAGACACAATTTAGAGGCTCAGAAAATATTTGCAGTTTTTTTTTTAGTAAATTAGTTGATTAGGGTGTGACGCCATGAGTGTCCAATTCTGAGACACTGAATTTTGGGTTTCCATTGTTTGAAAGCCATAATTATCAAAATTACATGAAATAAAGGCTTGAAATATTTCACTGTGTTAATAAATATAAGTAACATACAAGTTTATATTTCTAGAATGAGTGAAAAAAATAAACTATTTAACTTTTTCACAGTTTTCAAACTTTTTGAGGTGTACCTGTATCCTGTAAAATGCAACAATTTAGAGGAAGTCATGTGAGTCTAATGCTGCATTCCATGTGTCTCAGATACTCCGGCGTCTGAGTAGCTGTACACAAGAACGTGACACACAAAAAATATGATACTATTTTCTCTCCATAAATTCCACACTAAAAGTGTTCCATTTTGTCTCACTACACTACGAGTCGTAAAGAAGATGGAAGCTTTGAGGGCAGCAGCTGTCGAGGGGCGGGCTAGTCATTGTTATTGTTGTTAGCAACATAGCATCTTCAGCAGACCAGCATGAAAAACAAAGCTGTACATTGTACTGCACGCACAGTAAGACCGTGCAATATAAAATTGGTGACAGGATTAAAGTGGAAATGTAGTCAAGTGTGTAAGAGCATTTAAAAACGAAATTATCAACATAGTACAAATAAAAAGAAAATACATCTCAACTACGGGTGCAGCCATCTTTGTTTCCGAGCTGCCCGCTCTACTCGGTCTACTATTAGAGATAACTGCGAGATTTCCAACTCGGAAAAGTTAACTGAAATGCAGCATAACTCAGAGTCTGCTGTGTGTGCCCTTCTAAAATTTCAATTAACTAAAGAAAGACATATTGTAAATACTAGAGCTGCACAATATTTCAAAAGGCAGCCTTCATCGCAGTATCAATAATTTCTATCTAAACGATCAGATAAAATATCTCAGATGCAGAATTTGATGCTACAGTCAAATACTTTTTTTAACTGCAATGCCTACACTACATATAAATATTTAGTGATTGTGTTGCTAAAGCTCAAGTAGTGATTCGGGAAAGTGATGAAGAAAAAAGAAAATGCATCAGAAAATGAGGGCTCAATCATAATCACTATTGTCATAATGCCGTTTAACAACAGTGGTGTAATTACAGTCCTCGTGTAGCTCTAACAAATACTTACAATTTTCTTTCCAGAGCACCTTAGAGACAAAAAAAACAGAGTAAATAAAAGAGTAAGACAATAAATGAAAGGGTGCTACGTATGAGAAGTGATACATATAAATTGCTAATATCAAAGCTGGTTATTTGGGATCTGATTTTTGGCATCTTTTTTTGTGGTAACTGCATACAGTAAAAGAAGTTAAACATTGTGTACAAAAATAGGAACACAGGAATTAAATTAAATATCTTTAGGCTCAACATGTTGTGGATATCTTATCACTATAGATCATTTTAAAAATCTCAGGATTTTACACTTATACAAATAAGGGTAACTTTTATGACTTGAGACCATTTTGCTATGATTCCGAACAGGAAAGTGGGAAGGTTTTGAATATAAATTATTACACATGCGATTCACACAAACTTAAATCGCTACTAAAAATAAATCTGTACAAACACACGGAACTCTCAGAGGGCTCATTCAAGCAGAAGAGCAATATTATCCTTACATCAACATGTATCATAATGGTCCACATATGAGTATTTAGGCCATCATGCATACTTTAAATAGTGCAGACAGGTCATCTGTGTGTGTGTGTGTGTGTGTGTGTGTTGGCTTAACGTTGGTGTTATACATCAGAAATGTACACAGAGTATAGAACCATTGTTCACCTGAACCACTGTGTATCACATGAGGATATTCACCTGAGATGTGTAATAGGATGGTATTTTACAATAAATGACATTGCTATCAATCATCCTTCTCAAGCTGCACTTTCAAATGTTTGCACTGGATAACAGACTTTGCCTTTGTTCAAAAATAAGCAGGAAAAAGGATGAAAGTTTGAAAGGAGGGATCCCTATATGTAATTGAGCATGTCAGATAATGTTTAGGTAGACCTAATTCCACCCAGTATAGCACATTGTAATTAAATTGTTTTATCTTTATCTGGAAATAATCTTCCAGACAGCTATGTGGTCTGTTTACATAGTTCTGTGCATAGTTAGGTCGATAATGTAGAATATAGCTTGTTCACAGAGTTAGTGTTCGGTTAAAAAGGTTAAAACAAGGCTTGTGAGTTTGTGGGACTTGTGGGACTTATTTTGGTACGTTTACATCACTCTGTCTTTTGCAGAGAGGAGAGGCAGAGATATCAAACATCTATCAACATCTGATACATAATCACATGCACCTAAAGCATCCTCTCCTGGTACCGTCCGTCCCCCCCCAAGCATCAAACCTTCCAGAAGCACTAAATCATTATCAGAGCCATGTTCTGCCCCTGTTTGATTAAGTATTGGCAATTTGTTTTGATTGATAATTTCAATGACGTTCCTTGTTACATGTTCATTACTGGATTTAAAAAACATCAACCAATATTGCATATCCATAATTATTATAATGGATAGTTAGATATAACGTAAATTACAAGTGTAACACACAAAAAAGAGGATTTTTACGCCAATTTTGAATTTTCCCGGAGTACAAATACAAATACTTTCCCCCCTCAACAAATGTTAATACAGATACAAATACTGGCTATTTTGCACACCACTACTATGAATTTAAGTTGGTTTATACTCCTGATACTGATTAAATTAAAAGGTTATTGCTGAATTTCTGGCCATTTTAAGGTTGTAAAACTAGAAACATTTTGACAAAGTTAGGCTATCTGGCTTAAATGCTTTAATAACTTCCTAATAAAGTATGACAACAACCAAGACCGTTCATTTTAGGACTGAATGAAACACAAACTTCCAGGTGGAAAACTATTGTCCTGATACTCACAATAACATCACTTTGACACTTACCACACCTAAACATGTTCCGCAGAGCAATCCCACTCCTTTCATATTAAATTTATGCACCAGTAGATGCACTGAATGATATGTGGAACTTTGGTGGTTACAAAATTGGACCTATTTAAATTAGGCAAGTGATTCTAGAGGTATTGTCCATCGATGTAAGTTGTGCACAGTCATATCGATTACTGTATTCAGAAAAAAGATAAAACGTTTTAGCATCTGTAACCACAGGTCTGGTCAAGACAGCTAAAACCACAACCTACAGGCTTACAGCAGTAATAAGTACAACAGTTTTCCATAATTTATGCTCATAAAGATAAAACAGCTGGTGGACAATATTCGATGATAGCAAACGTGCACTTCTGTGATCATTTTCAATTTGCACACCAGACATCCCAGTAATGTTTTTGCTTTAACTGTAAGCCTTTAATATTAAGATGATTGATTCATTAAGTCATATGTTTGGTAACTACATTTATCTGTCACTTTAAATAAGACACTAGTAGTCTTAATTCTATGTTATAAATTACATTGTAATTGATACCTCATTGTTATGTCTTGCACATTTTCTCCTGATAAATCATGTTTTTGCTGTCAAAAATCCACCAACAAAAATATGCATGTATATAAAGTTCCTCAACTAAAGTATGTAAAGTCAAACTGAACAAATCTTTGAATGATAATTAGTGCTCATACTTATGTTTTTAGATTCATTTTTATGGGGAACAGTTACATATTCAACATGACAACTATAGTCGGTTATAACATTTGTAACGTCAGCAGATGAATCCAGCTGAGCTGACAGGTCTAAAGAAAAATAGTGGGACTACGCGGGGTGTCAGTGGTAGTTTTATGTAGTAGTTTAAGAAGATTTGCATGATTATTTATGAGTAAAGAAGTGCTTTCATTTATTCCAGCGTATAAAAATAGTTTCCATTTTACATCAAAAACTTTGTTAAATAAAAAATATATATTTTTTACAGGAATTATGCTACAGTTTATAACTGCACAAATTATGTTTTATCTTGCCGGTAAGCCAGGACATGAAATTTGTGTTTTAATGAGCAACAGATGGGGGAAAAAGGATTACCTGGATAATGATCATGATATAATACACTTGGGTCTATCTACTCTATTTATTGTGGTCACAGTATAGATGGCCTTTTAACATGCTGTACAGAGTTTGTGGTCACCTCTCAGACAAAAATTCCTGAAAGTGACCCAAATGCCTATTCTATATAGGCATTAAATGCATTTGCCTTCATAAAATAAATAATAAATAAAATGACAGCAACAACAGTATGGAAAAGTATTAGGTATACAATAAATAACCATTTTTATGGTTAAAGCCTCTCACTTCCTCTTTATTTCACTATTTATACCTGCAAAGCTGCTTAAATTCTCTATTACCATAATGAAGGGGGTACGGACGAGACTAATCTTCATAAGAGCGCTAACATCGGCAGCCTTGACAGCCTTTTTCATAGTGTCGGCTCCCTTGACTACAGTCCTGGATGGGAAACTCAACATGGGACATGGACAGGTAGTTGTGAACTGTTTTCTAAAAGTAAGACGAGATGCTGAGCGCTCGTTTTTAAGGTGCTACTTGGGGGCTTCCAGCTAGCTTAGCTAGAAGCTTAACCAGGTTAGCCTTCAAGCGTTAACCTTTGCGCCCCAGCACCTCGCCATCTAAGGCACCTCCATTTTCATCTGTTGTTCGCAGGAGACCTCCATGTCAAGGACAGACCTGGTGTTGAACCAGCATTACTCTGACAGTGAAATTCAAGCAGCAGAGTATCTCAACTCTGTCACAGACACACAGAATAGCTAGCCGATGCTAACACTCCTCCTCAGCCACTTCAATGTAAATACAGAGAAATGTGGGGATAGATAGATAAATACATGTAGTGATAAATAAATAAATACATATAAAAATAATATACAATTTTAAATAAATACTTATGTTACTAGTTCTTTCATGTATTCCCACCTATATTTATTTAGTTAGTTATTCATTTGTTTTATATTGTATTTAACCATAACTATATTTATTTATTTACAAATTTATTTTCAAAAGTATTTATTTCTTTATTTTCATATTTAATTTTCTTTACTTATTTATATATTTACAAATGTATTTTACATTTTATCTATGTATTTGTTCCCTCAATTATTTATTTCTACATTGATTTATTTTTTCATGTTTATTTATTCATTTACAATTGTATTTCCTCACTCATTTATTTATTTGTATCCACATTTATTTATATATTGTCAATTATGGCAGAGATGGTAATCCATATGAACAACCCTAAACATACATTCAGAGCTGCAGTAGAATTCACCTAAATCATATTCATGTGTTAGAATGGCATCTAATTCCAACTGAGAATTGTGGCTAAACAATGGCTGGGCAATTAATCAAATTTTAATTCAAATCGCAATTACAAAAAGCTTCATCGCGGTATTCAATGTATATACTAATGCCAATTGACCAATCCAGATGAAGCACCACCTTGTTGACAGGTTAACTGGCCAATAAAGTCACAAAACAAAAACAAAAAAACATGTAGTGCTGAGAAGTAGGAGGCTGCGCTGCTAGGTAAAACAAAAGTGACGTGTCAAGGGTGTACAGAATTTTGAAGGAACACACACACAATTTTGAAGTGACATGATGTTGTTAGAACAACAACAGGAGCCGAATGCACGGCCTGTATGCAACGTTGACAGTGAAGGGGATATTTATTTGGTTTTATCATTATTGTTTTGATAAGACAAATGTGTTATACATTTCTTTTCCAATATAGCGAAATTAAGCATGATTATTTTATTTTCATTATCGCCTGGCCCTAGGCAAGACTTGAAAATTGATCTTCAATGACTGAGTTTGAGCTATATTCTACAAAGAATCATGTAAAACCCTGATTCAATACATTGCAGTTTGTGGTTGTAATGTGACAAGACCGCTTAAAGCAGAAGAAGCGAAAACATAGCAACTGGAACTACAACTGGCTGTGAATGCTCCCTATCACAATGAACGAATTCACAATGTGTTCATCCACCCTCTGTGCTTCAATGAGTTTAACTATGGAACAATTTGTTGAAGTGTTTTTCAAGTAACAGAGCTTCAGATGCAGCTTTTGGTATTTACGCTCTACATCGTCTCACAGTGCCGGCCTGGGACTGACAAAAGAGCATTTTGTAACTTTACAGAGCACCTGCATATGCACACTTTTGTGCACAGACCCAGCTGTGGCACACGGATAGGGCCAGTCCTTTCCTTCCTCTGTGCTTATTAAGGTATTGAAGCTTTTAGCACCTAGCAGCACTAATGCTATAGCCTTATGCTGACTGATACCAGAGCCAAATGGCCTTTCACAGAGGTTCGCTCAATCTCTGGATCCCTTCCTTTCTCTCTCTCTCTCTCTCTCTCTCTCTCTCTCTCTGCAAGTTTGAGCTTCTGTGACTGTTTGTGATGAATGGACAAGGTAAAAGAGGAGTAACTGTGAGACACTGCTCAACTGAGGCCAATGAGGAGGTGTTTGGGTGGGGGACTGGGGGGAGGGGGGGGCAGAAGAATGAAAGAGGCAAAGACTAAAAGAGGGATGTCAGGAAAGGGATACCCGGGTGCAGATGCACATGGATGGCATACAAAAGCACTTACATGCACTCTGCCCCTGCATGTACATCCTGCATGCAGAATGACTGCTTGCTCACGTCTTTGTGTATGGCCGTCGAGCCCTGCGCCGTGTGTGCGTTGACGCGCGTGCAAGGCCGAGGTAGGTTAAACTTGTACTCGTGAAGTGTTCCCAGAAGAGATTAATCATCCCATGCTGGAATGCTGCATCTCGGTCATAAATCATCACCTGACCTCTCCCTCTCTGTCTTTCTCCCTCTCTTTTCTCTCTGCCACACATAGAGGGGGGAGTCAGTGTAAAAGGTGTCATTGAGCATCTGCAGCAAACAAACAGCCAATATGGAAGGGAAATTATCACATGCTAGTTTCTCATCTGCATCAAAACTTGAAAAATCTGCTTAAAGGTAAAAAATAAATAAATAAATGAATAAAAAACTAATTGTTTTTTTAATAAACATCTTTAATTTAGTTTTGCTAAATAAAAAGGTGCTTAGATAAAAATAAAAAGCTTTAGCTTTCATCAGCATCAATGTTTTCTAAAGGCTGAAACTTCCAGGTATAATCTCCTCCGAAAAATTAAGGCAGTGCTTCATTTTAGAGACAACTTAACGTTTGGTTTCATTGGCTCCAAGAACAGTCACAGTCAATTTAAACCAAGAACCAAGGTCTAGTTTTTAAATTATGTCTTCAAATTAACTTCACTTTGAATTTTTTGTGTGTGTGTGAAATTGACGTATTTAAATAGCATTACAGCTCTAAATGATGGATTATTAAAATCAAGACCATTCTGCATGAGGAAGGATAGTATAAATCCCATGTACATGTATGATGTTCTCAGGTTTGAAGTAAAAGACTATCCCTCACACACCTCTGCATCCAATATTCCAGGAAGGCGAATGGCAAACCTAAAGGTGCAAAAGTAAGCAAACAACATCTATATTTTATGTGCTACAATATAAAATGAAATGTTAAAAATGTGCTCCCTTAAGAAACTGATGTAATAAATAAGTAACAAAGTCCACCTTTAAGATTCTAAAAATCCATTCAATATTTTCTAAAGTATTTTTTTTCTTCTATGTCTGTGCTTTGCATTTTAACCTCATTTTGTTTAGCTAAGATTACAGCTGAAGCCACATATTAACATTGACTTTATAATTGGGCTGGCGATATAATAAAAATAATAAAATAATAATCGTGATTATTGTGACTATATTGAACAATCTCGATTTTCGATTTGAATTTTGGCTAATCAAAACAATAACAATAAAAACAATTAAAGATAGCTTTCAATATTAATGTTGCATACAAATTGTTTGTCCAGCTCCTGTTCTGTTGCTAACATCAAATCAGTTCAAAACTGTGAAAACGCTGTGGTCAGGGTGGTCAGTGTCAACACTAATCGTCTTCCCTGTTGTCCATTGTCCTTCAAAATTTGTTCACAGCTGTACACTATTGAGAGTGAGGAGTTGTCCTCGTGGTACAGAGCCCCTCCCCTCGATCCTCGGTCTCCGCCATCTTGGCTTCCTTCCAGCAGCAAACTGTGTGCTTTTAATTCGGTAGTAGAGGAGGTTCTCGCAATTCTGCACTGTGTTACCATGCCTGGAACTCACTGCTGCGTTAAAAACTGCTCTAGTACCACACATTTAACTACCCTAGCCAACCCAGAACCAGGTGTTCATCCCCCAACACAAAATCCTGGTGCCATAGAGTCTATGCCTGGTACAGTACGTGCCATTGGGCTAAAATTAAATTACAACTAAATATCTAAACATACGGTACACAGCTTTAGCCTACATCAAAACGTGTTGGAAACGTTTGTACAAATCGAACATCTCCTCACAATCTAGTGTTTACGAAGCAGTCACATTAAACTACTTTGTCATTTTGGTCAAGAAGTGTCTGCTAAATACAATGTAATTACGACACACTAAAACGCATGTTAAGAAAAATTACCTTTGCCAGTAAAGCACTGTTTTCGCCACCTGGATGCTTGTAGATGGCCAAGTCCTGCACCCAGTCGTAACTTTCCAAAGATTTGTGGCTTTTAAACTCCTGCAACGTGTAGTAACTCACACCAAAAACAAGGTAATTTACTATATCTATATATGTGCACGGAAGCAAATGGTTCAGGTCTCTGTGCCATTCAGCTGCAGGGTGCTCGTATGGGTCTGTATGTTTAATGTCTGAAAGCTTCTCCAAATGCCGCTGTTTTGCCGTAGGTATAAGCTTGTCCCTGTAAGGTCCATTTTCTTTTGCCTTGACTTCCTACATTGCTCTACTTTGTGACTTTCCGTCTATTTGCAGATATGTCCAACCAAAGTAATTCACGCGCAAAAATTAAAGAGCTCCGGAATGTTAAATACTGTTAAGTTCTGAAGGCGTTGCCCTGGCAACCGATAGAGTCTCCTTACATTATGGCCGACCAACTCAGACCCCGCCTAAATATGCTCGTGACTCCTCACTCTCAATAGACACGCCACTTTCATTTTACCTACCAGCAGGGGCAGTTAGCATAACGATTTAGATGCACATCACAGTTATCGTCATCAAGCTTTTTAATATCACGATTTTGATTGACATTTGATTAATTGCCCAGCCCAACTTTATAATACGACACATAATCTTTTTTTTTTGCTTACACTGACATTAAACATAAAAATTATTGTATTTGTTGAATGGCAAAATAATATACTTTCTTCAAAGTAAAATAATGATCTCATTTGCCGAGCTCTCTAAGTAATAATTAATATTGAAGTTAAACGGAGGAACACCTGTGGATGTATTTACACCGCTTCCTTCTTTAATATGAACAAAAAATGTGGATAATACAAACTGAATTTTGGAATTCCACACTTGCTGGTTGCTGGGGTAGAAATACGAGGTATCCTTGAGTACAATTTCCAGATATCTAAAGGTGTGTCTGTTCAAAGACTTTACAGCTAAGAAGGAACAGGATGGGAATCCCAAGCCAAAATATCTTTCAGGAAAGAAAGATGTTATTCCAGTGTCCCTGAAATGAAAATGTTTTAGTGCAAAATTTCCCAACAGACCCCAGAACAAAATGAAATGACCTTGGGAAGATGCTGGAGGAGACTGTTAACAGAGTGTGAATAATATTCTGGACATAGGCTGACAGGCAGCTCAGTGTTAAGGAAGTCATTACTCCAAAAGCAACATAAAAAGATTGTGAGAGAAATTTTAAGTAAAGACGGTAATTTTTTTACAGTTCATCTAAATATCTGGTTACCACTTAATGGCTTCCATATAATATTGTATGCTAGCTAATATGCCCATGGTAAATATTAAAAAAAGTGAAAATAAACAGAAAATATTTAAAGTGATCTTCACTCTGTCAGTCTTACGCAAAAAAAATATCCATCCATTCGTTGTCTATAGCTGTTTAACCTTGCAGGTTCAAAGAAGGAGTAGGCTACAGCCTTGATCTCCAGCAGTTATTGGATGGCAGAAAGGGAAGGTGGGAGAGGTGGGAGAGGTGGGGCGGTGTTAAAGGCTGATTGTGGAATGCATGCCACACTTTTCAGATTTCCATTATGGAAAAAGCCATTCATTATTGTCATTCTTTTACACAAATCTACTCTAATTTGAGTTGGTCTATCAAGTTTGTAATACTTCAAAGCATAAAGTGTTTTTTTAAAGTCACTAAGCAATAAAATACTTTAAATACTGGTTCTACTTCACACATTACTTGGAAGTAAAATATTGTCTTGCCCAATTGCAGTGTGTACAGTAGAAATCTCATGGTATTTGATAGCAGTACTTTATCATTAAAAGTAACACGCCTACTCTTGCAAGGTAGTGCCTTTCAAATTTACAGATTATTAGCAATAAGAGTTGTTTGGATAATCTGGGTTTCCAGCTGCTCCTCAAATGCTTTAGTCTGGCCAGGAGCCAAAATAGGCATGTGAACAAACGTGTTCATGAAACCTGTACATCCTTCCTCTCCGAAGAACAGGGAGGCTCATTGGACATCAATGCTACACTGTGCATGTAACAAAGGAGACATAAGAGGGAGAGACGAGGGGGAACCTTTACTTGGTTATGTTCAAGAACAGGAAATTGATTCTTTAATATTAAAAATTCAACAGCTGAGTTTCATTACTTTCTGAACCTATTCCCTTTCCCTGGTGGAGTGGGGAAATATCACAGTTTATTAAATTACTCCACTGAAAAGTCTCCAGGGATGCCATCTTAACTTGCGTCCTCTTTCACAAGGCCATTTTAGGCTGTAACTAGACATGTCTACTTAGAAAGAGAGGCAGAAAAGGAAAGAGAAAGCAGATAAGCCACAGAGGAAGAGAAGCTGCTTTATATATGCTGATTACATCGGCTGCCACTAAGAGTTTGAGTTATTCTGTTTCTATTCTGTTGGTTAGGAAATGCGTGGAATCAAATGGTACCATAAATAAAAAGAAGATGAATACAGTGAATGGTAAAAGTCAGAGTAATTCCTAACCAGAAAAGATGAATCTGTCTGTGTGTGTGGATATATGCATGTATGCCTATGCATCCTCCTCCATTCAGTATTGCAGTCAATTTTTCAGAAAAAAAAGAAACTTGAGTTCCTTTAACAAAGAACAGATATAACTGTTACAAAAGTTGCTTAGTTTTCTAGTTGACCATTGCTCAGACTCCACTTCCTACTTCCTATGTAGAAGAGTACAAGGTTCCACACTTTGTTCTAAAAATCTAGTCAGCGGCCAAGAAGACTCAACAAGCCAAATTTTCTTCGTAACCGCAGATGAGTCAATTTTTATTGCATCCATCGGGAAAATAAAAATGTATCATTTAAAAAGGGATCTTACTCCCTTCTCCATACTGACAGGATATATACTGGTTATACTGTTTTAAAAACAAAAGTCATAAATTGAGGATCTGTAAAGCTGTGATCTGCAGGATTTTTTTCCCCTTGCTGTCATCCTGCTGTGTCATTTGTGTTAGCATGCAGTGCATATGGAAGACCTCTAAAATAAGATTTAAGATTTACATATTATATTGGTAATTCAAATATTTTAAAGTGCCACAAGCATTACTAAAAGATGTGTTAAAGTAAAGTTTAAGTTTAGTATCAAACTAAAAATTTTTTATAAAATCTGATCACAAAGGGCAAACCCCAGTCAACAGCCACCTTCTTGATGAAATTATATTTAAAATAATACATTTAGTGTTATTTCAACTGATAGATTAATAACTGATTTTTAGTCGAAAAAGCAAACTTGTTTCTTATTGACTAGGGTATTTAACCCTGACCTAAAATATATTTGAATTAATTGGTTGTATAATTCAAAAGAGGCCAACAGCAACCTATTATAAAGCTACTTTTGTCCTAATATTTTTTTATTAAATCAATAAATATATTTATGCCTAACACAAAACATAATATTTTGGTATCAAAAAGAGGATCTGGAAAAAAAAAATATCTCAAAACTCTGTATACAGTAAGGACAATGCAACTTTCAGGTCCCATATGACATTTTTCATGAAATCTTTCTGTTTCTATTCACTAGACTCTCAGATAATGTTATTTCCTGCAGATTTTTTAACGTTTCGTTTGAATTTTTAGCAGTGATTGTCCTGCAGTTTTACACTTTCATAATATTTTAAACTGCATTATATGCTTCAATAGTCAAATACAAGAACTAGAGAGAAAATAAGCCCAAAAAGGTAAAAACTTTAAAAAACCTTTGTGAAAAGCGGATAATTATTGTTTAAGAGCTATTTAAACAACTGCAGGAAAGTTTGTGTCCTTCAAAGATATTTATAATAAATAAAGGTGGAAGAACCTTTAAAAATCACTAGTATTCCCTGAATTTAAACATAAACCCTACAAAGAGGTTCTTACCCTCTATTCACAAGGATAAGTTCTACTGTACTTACTGTATAAAGGCACATAAAAAAAAAACCTCATTTTTCTCAACTTACGTTTTGTCAAGAAACTCATATCAAAGCAGCATGAGCACACGAGGAGGCCGAGTTAAAACCAGTCGGTCAGCTGTCAGACAGATGAAGTAAATATCATCCCACTCAACCATCGCTTCCAACACAAATACCCACAGGATCCATGGGTACCGTAATCTGAGATGAAGGGTGCGCTCCACAAGCGTCACTTTCTCTAAAGCAAAGCTAATACACAACGGTCATCTTCCTTCAAAGAAAAAATACAAGCCTTAAAGGTTATAGGGGGAGTGTGGAGGGGAACAGGCTGGAGATGAGTTTGTTGTTTCAGATTCCCCAAAAAAAACAAAAAAACAAAAAAAAAACAGAAAGCAACTTTATATGAAACACAGCAGGAGAATGTGAAATCTTTCTTCATAGAACTATGTGTCTTAGCAGGTTTTCTGATGCTCATTATTTAAAAAAAAAGAAAATGCGTATTCAGAGTTCCATTATGGTGTTGCTCTCTTACCTTTTTAATTTACAAAACACAAAGATATGAATGGTTCTTAAAGGTCTCATTCACTCGTTTTTTTCAGTAAATTTGCTGTGGTCTCTAGAGTAATATACATATTGTGAGTCATTATATGTAGAAATAAGGCTCTGGTGTGGGAGGAAACAACAGGATTACGAGTCAAACCAATTATTATTCGTAATATCCAAACGTGTCTTCTCTGATAGGCTGACATTACATGGCTCATTTGTGCTGCCTTCGGACAACTAATTAACTTAACTTAATATACTGTTTGTGTTAAAATACAAATTCCAACAGGTTTTTCCTCACCTCCCCTTTCTTGGGAAAAAAAGAAAAATGCAATGCTGATGTGTTATATCTACAAATAACACAAGCCTGAACAAGTTCTATCATGTTGTGGCATTAGCTTCTACTAGCAGAGATGTGCTCTGCTCTCTCCTCGCCAAAAAATAGATACAGCTTTTCAACGGGCGGTTGCAAGCCCCGGTATGCTGGACCATAAAAATTAATTTTATCTGTGATGTAGAATTGACTGGCTTTTCTGAATTATTGGTTTTTCCTTTCTATTTCCTTTCTGTGGCTAATACAGAAATGGTCACACCCAGCATGCATGTGCAACTCAGAGAGGCCGATCACATTTCAGATAGAAAAAGTATTACACAGTTTCTCAGTGAATGAGACCTTTAATCTTTTTTATGAATGTAAAAGTCAAAACATTTTTTATCTTCAGGTATGTACTATTAAGTAAAAAAGTATTCACACCACCTGGCAGATTTAGATTTAAAGTTAACCTTTGATTTGATCAACAAGTGTTAGAGCAGCCCAACCAGATTTCTCACTTTAACCTGACAGTGAATCAGGGAAAGGACCTAAAAATGACATTGATGGCACAGATGCCCTCCAACCTTAAATACTTTGAACTTATCGCAATAGATGATGTTCAAATATACCATAGAAAGATTCTTAAAGCTGCTCAAGAATTATATGTAGTATTGTATTGTTGTAATGTCTCAAAAACTTTTTCCATTGATTATTAAGGGCAAATACAGCACGCCATATTTTTTGGGGGTTAAAATCTAACGGAAAGCAGATAAATATTATATATATATTTCATTCAGCGTACTTTTTCATTGAAAAAAGTGTTCTGTAATAAAGAAAACTATGGGGAGCTTAAGCCATGCCCTTCTACTTCCGGTCCATGGGTCCCCTACTGTCAAAAAAAAATGAATGAGATTCAATGGTGCGATATAAGTTATTTTATGATCCCTTGTGAAATATGCCATGGTTTTAACAAAATGATGTCTGTGAATTTTAAAGACACGTTTTGATGCAGAGAAAGCACTAATTTTCCATTGGTGGCAAAAGTTAGCTTTTATGTGAAAACACATGGTGGACTATAACTGAAGAATAAGAAGAAAATGGCCTTGAGTTTTGGAAGCTTTGCCTCCTTCCTCCAGGATGAAGGAAGGAGCATTGAACATGGAGAAAACCACTATAAATCTGGCCATGCGGAAGTATTTCTACCCAAGCAACTTTCAGTTGAGTAAAGGTCAGCTTGCAGGATAAGCTCTACAAGGTCTCTGTGAGTAGTTAAAGTGCTAACTATTGTTAGCTAACATGACGTCATATATGCGACTTCTGATTTGTAGCCATTTAATTACAAATTTTTACAAGCAAATATATCAAAAATTACATGAAAAACACATTTGAAATGCACATCAGTAAATATCATTTAAATTGAGGTATAGCATATGCATTGTTGTGCCTGAACGTGTTAATTGAATGATCGTTTATGAATTCATTCAGATATTTTGTGAACATGAACTGAACTCACTTTTTTTATAGTGAATGCACTCGTTCTGGCGTTTGTGAATGGTGCTCTATAGCAGTTCATTTTTTTCAAGTGATGCCAGATTTCATTTGAGCATTCCTGACAAAAGCCCAGCTAAAGCCATGGTGTGGAAAAGATCAAATGTGGCGACAGATCATCGAGTTGCACCGTAAATGCTTCTGGTGTCAAACTGCAAAGTATTCAGGCAAATTCCAATGATTGCAGCAGCAGTTTTGCAGCAGTTTCAGCATCAATGAATGAAGTATCTTCGTTTGACCACCTAAAATATTTTTTGGAAAAAGTTAGTGATGATCCAGGTGGGAGAGTTCTTATATTTTTGTGTAAACTTTGCTGGCCGGTCTCAAGAAGCTACTTCAACAACATGAACAGCAAGCATAAAGTATCTGGCTGTCTAGCCTTTCAAGGTATGTGCAAGTCACAAAAAAAATTAAAGGCACTGCAACGATATGCCAAAGCAAAACAAAATCATCTACCACTTGAAACCAGATAACTGGGTACAGTAGCAGCAACTCATCTCCCAGCCACAGCTGGACAATCTGACATTACAGTATATTGTTGGAGACCTGCTGCCTTTGAGAAAAATGGAATGCCCAGTTTTTTTGCCCAGTCAGAAAATACATTCACATAAATTGAAAACTTACTAAAGTTAATTAATGTTTCAATGTTTTGCAGGTTGGATATTACACTATGAGGTACATCTTTAGTTTACTATCCTAGAATATACTAAATGGGGTAAAAGCTGCAGCTGGATACAAGTGTGTACTGGATGGGTGGCAACAAATGGAGAATGCCAGTATTCTGAGGGAAATATCTCACTGCAAAATTTTGTAAAAAGAACAAAAAAAAGAAAATAGAAAAATGAACTTGTTCATTTTTTTAAGCTGTGAACTTAGTTCCAAACATGTGATTAAGAATTAACTGAACTACTTCATTTTAAAATGTGTAAACTGAATGTCGAACTAGTTCATATAAAAAGTAAACTTTCCCAACACTATATATGTTTGTTTCAGGGCGTAAAGCAAAGCCTTAACTTAACTCTGAACTATCCAAAAAATCTGCTCTCATTGAGTTCAGAATGTGTATCATTTTACTATCCTGCAGTGATATTTCTGCAGGATTTTCTCTTTTTTCATCTGGACGTGGATTTATGACACTGGGTTGATTGTACAACTGGCTCAAGAAAGCCCTGAGCTTGTGAAAAAGCTGTGTAGGTGGTAGGCAGGCTGAGCAGCCTTTAATAAAGCTGTGCCCCTAAGTTTAATACTTTTCATTTAACAGGGTATCCTGACAATAATAGCAGCTGTATAAACAGTATTAGACTCTCTTGCTTGTGCTTAACTCGTACTTTTTCTCTAAAGGTCAGTGTTCATTGTAAATCAGCAGTGACAATAACTTATTTCTGCATGTTTCATCATCTAACCTTTTGTTTGAAGTGATAAAATACTAATCTAATGAGCAATTGCAGTATGCTGCAGGTGTAGATAAATGATTGGTTCTGGTAAAGTTATGCGGAAGTCTTACAACATACTTTTCTGCTATTACATAATCTCCCACAAAAAAAACAACAAAAAATCTAACATTTAATTTGAGTTAATTCAACCTACTGGAGAAACATTCAATGCTTAGAGATAATTGTTTCTAATAAAATTTACTGGTGAACTTATTGGAACTTAGATTCAGATTGGAAAGGAATGAAAAAGCAATTTCTAAACCTCACATTTGGAGAACTGCAAAAAAGAGTGCTATCTTTGGGTCACCAAGTCTCCATTAAAAACACGAAACACGATCTACATTCTTGGAAGTTATTTTCTATGTCAGGAAAATTGTATTTTTTGCCAGACCATCACAAAGAAAAAAAGTTTTTTTTTTGTACTTCGGTCAGATCAGATTTTGTTCAAGCTTTTCAGCAATAAACACACTACCCAGATTCAGCAAGTAAAGGGTAAATATGTAATGCTTTGGTGATTCTTTTATTTTTTGTAAATACCAGGAGAATTTTTAAAAATGCAGGATAATCTATCAGTAAACTAGAACATTTAAAGTCAAAAATTAATTATTATTATTATTATTATACTGAGTTCATGTTGTGCAATAAATAAATAAATAAATAAATAAAAACAGAGCAGTCCTATTCCATTTCACTGTGAGGTGTTTTATTTGTACATTTGGCAAGTAACTAATCGGCAAGTATTTAAAAATGCTGATTTCTTGCTTTCTCTAAAGCTAACTCTTTACCAAAATCACATTAAAAACAACAGCAGCAAAATTTAAAAGCTTTATTAATGCCACATTTTTTTTTCTTTTTGGTGCATGTCTGTAACACTACCACATACAGGCCTGGCATGGTTACCAGATGTGTCAATCATTTTTTCTTGTAGGATTTTCTTGGAATAACTTTCTATGACAAATGGCAAATACAAGGATCAGTTCAGAAAAGCTCTATTTTGATGTGGACAACAACTACTTATTTTATTATTAACTATCACCGTATTGTATATTCTGTGTGTATCACAAGTCTTTCATCTCTAGCCCAGGGGCTTACATTTTAAGTTCTGCCCTGACTCATCTCAGTCCTTACACCTAATTTCTAGAGAAACCTGTTGGGTTGGCTAAGGAGAAGATGGCATAAGAGAAACCGAAAATTTCTCTGCTGCTACTGTAACAGATTAAATTATTTTTGACAAAAATTTACCGGGATGTCAACAAGTCTGGCAGCAATAGTAAAATAAAGAAAAAAAAAAACAAATCTTATTTAGATTTTAAACTTGGCAGACAAAAAGGCTTCTCTGAGTCGCAGGTGTGCAGCTCTCCTAGAAAGTCTTACTATCTTTTATCTATACACCATCTCCAAGGAAAACCATGAAAACCTCTGCTGCCAAAATAAAAATCTGATGGATTTAAAGCATTGTAAAACTTGGTAATGTTGCTATGGTTGCACCATCAGTAGCAACAGCTCTTTATGCTTCACACCCCCCAGGAATCCCCAGGTAAAGTGAAATGAAACAGAAAAAAAATAGAACCGTGCAGCAAGTTTATTTTCCAAAGAAAAAACACAAACCTGTCAAAACATAAAAACCTACAAAGCCTTCAAACACAAGGCACTTTGCTGCACTCGAATAATTACAGCTGAGCGACAAATAAGTAGGTTTTTTGTTGTAACATCCATTAACTCAGTCCAACACACCTTCAGTTGGCAGAATTAAGGAAAAAAAATAATAATGAAAAAGAAAACAGAGTGGTGTTGAATTTTGTGTTTAAGAGGGACTTTTGGCTGTACTTTGTCAACAAAATTGCACTACCCAACAAAGTAAAACAAAAAAAGAGCAGCCCACGATGCTGGTTCATTTTCCAACACTAAGTGGATTTTGAATTGGTTGGGAAGGACAAAATGTATTAACTGGGCTCTCAGCACCAATACAGGTCATGGCTGTACTGTGAAAGTGGCATTAGTGAAATTGGACCCTTGAGGTTTTATATAATGCTGTTTTCCATCCGTGATTATACACGCACACCTTGGGACAACAGACATCACAAGGGTCATGCTGGATATCAATGACCAGAGCCCCAACAGACCCAAATGCAAGAGAGTGTGCATTTGTTTGACTGGTGTGGATGTGTGTGTATTTACTGTTGCTCGTGCATGCGTTAGTGTTGTTGTGTTGAAGCCTTCAGTCTTTAATCCCCTAATCTGCTGAACCCTGGAAATCACTGCAGTCATCTGTCAGCCAGGTCGGAGCGGGCCACAGAGCTCAGCACACACACACACACACACACACACGAACACACGCCTGCGCTTCTGGATGCTAGTCATTTATTCAGCAAGGCCAACCTCATTTCAGCCTAATGAAGATTGATGCACCTCTTTCCGGGCCTCACAGGTGTTGCAGCATAATGCATGTATGAATATGTAACCCACATAGAGAAATAGGTACAAAGACAAAATACAGAAAGTGAAAGCTATTCATTGTCTAATAATACTCATGTACAGGCGCACCAATCGATTACCTTGTGATTGGAAATTAGCTGCTTAAGGCTATAGCAGCTATAATCAGTAACTTGGAGGTCAAATGCTAAAATATATCAAGTTATTTTGATCAGTAAAAGGCACAAACTCCTCCCATTTCTGGGCTGTGTATGCATCAACAAACGACACAAACACTTTTTAATGTCTAAAGTGCAAGCATTAATAGGGCATAATCTCCTAATGCTTTTGTTTTGTGTCGGATTTAAATCAACTACCTTAATCAAAGACCTGTGGCACTTTGTCTTCTCTATATGTCATAGCGCTAGGAAAGAAAAAAAGAAAAAAAAAGAAAAAAACAGAAGTCGGTCAAACTTTCCGGGTCAGACCTTAATAAAAACTGAAAAGCGGTGATGGCTAAAAGAATCCTGATTGGCACATTTCTTAAGCAAACGTCTTCTAAGGACATACAAATCTCCAGCTTTCAAGGTAATCTTGTTGATCAAGTGTGAATGCCCGGCTCAAACATGGTCTCAGGGAGCCCGTAGCGCTCGGGTCTTTAAGTCAAGTCTAAACATAGTAGGCCCATTAGCGCATATATGTGTGAGTCTGTCTGCGTCCGTGCACTCATGCCAAATAGGACACCCTGAGGGCTTGTCTGGAGATTGCGGTTGACACGGCCTGCTGCTCTCTAGTGTGAGCTCCTATTAGCACTTAAGACTGCATTTGCACACACAGCACACCGCCCGCCATGATTAGCACACCTTGCCGATTGGGACACACAACACACACACCCACACAAAATGCGGGAGGCGGGTAAGTTTAGGTGGACATATGGCTCGAGAGCAACACTCTTTTCCTCATGCATGTGTGGTTAAAAATCTGTCAGCAATGATCGCATGCAAATCTAATAGCTTTTTATTTTAATTCATATAGCTCTTTCAAAGGTTCAACATGGAGATATGGAAAGGGGGGGGGGCATCAAAGGGCGTTAGAGATCACACAAGCGTAGGCTGGCTTGAAGAGAGCTCAAGGTGGAAGAGGAGATAAAGGGGCTGCAGAGAGAGAGAGAGAGAGAGTGTTCCAACAAGATTGAAGTGTGAATTTCAGTGGGGCGTCTCATCATCAAGATCTCTGTGACATCTTTGTGTCTGCATGTCACAAGGTGCCAATGGTTGCCAGGCTCTAGCATCTACAGCTGGTGTGTGGGCCTCAGCCTGTGACACCATGAATCCCAGCAAAAGTTTGGATTTTGTTGTTTTTTAACCATCCCTCATGTTTCCTGAAACGTTATGCATGCACATGGCAATAAATCCTAAAAGAAAAAAATACGCTACGCATATACATATGTTCAATGAATATTCATCCTAGTGTTAACGGCGTCCCGCAGTGTTATTTTTCTGCTGCAGCTTAAGGACAGGCGGTGCCAGCTGGGGTTTGGCTTTCTGATTCTCAGTGTCACCAGAAAGAACATGTAGATCATGCACTGGAGGAAATAGATCAAATGCGGAGAAAAATAGGCACATCTGCACAGCCTTCGTGTGTGATTTAACTCCCACATAATAACTCTAAAACATTTCTGAGTGAGGACAAGGCAGGGTAAAGAAAAACTACATGCAACATATTGCAAAGAGGTGAACAATGGCTTTACAAGGGCGAGAGAGAAAGGATACAGGGACATGCAGCAGAAGCTTCTACACAGTGCTATTGTATGAGCTATCTGAGCAGTTTCTGTCCAGGGAAACAACACACAGCCATTGTGGTGTGTGAATAAGGGTTCCCATTTTGAACATGTCCAATATTGTTTTTTGTAAAAAAAACAAAGGGGAAACATTTTTTCCCCACATTGATCTCCCTTCCTCTTGCCAGTTTCTCACAAAAATCCTTCAAATATAAACGGTGGAAGGTACCAACTGGCATAAAATTGATAAAACACTGTCAAAAATAAAACAAATCGAAACATGAACTAAAACTTTTGAATGGATTTTCAGCCTAGCACTATCTTTTGTGAAGAGCATTTTGATGTAGTTTGCACTTTCTTCACCTGAAGGCACAGAGTAGATATTTAATTTTTGATCGGGATCCCACAGATGTAGGCTCTTAAAAAAAAAAAAAATAAACTCCTCTAAACAGAGTCTAAAGTATATATTCTGAAATAAATAGCTATTTATGTAGTTCAAAGAATAGCAGATGAATGTGTTTTTACCACCTAATGTTTCTCAAAGGTTGGAAACCATTTTTATTTAGTGTTTGCTAAATTAAATTCCTCATGCAGCAAACTGTGTTGGGTTATCTGTGGGGTGGAATAAGATTGATATTGCCCAGGGCGCCAATTACACAAGAACCACTACAGCTGCCAATTCAAACAATCCCCAATTCATATGGTGAAACTAAAACCCTGCTTTTGAGCGCATTTAGCTGGACACAAAAAATGAATCGTTAGGGGATGCTGCGACGCAATTCTAGCCAGGAAGCCGCAAGGCATGCCTCACAGTCCACTTTGACCCTTTAGAGAAGGCTGCGCTCACAAATGATTTGTCCTGCACTGCACATATTTTATGTGATGAAATGTTGTGCAGATGACCAAACAGATGCAACCGTCAATTCCACTGAGTTTACTTCACTCTACTACTTTGACACATATTCCGCTGCAGACGCGCTGAGGGAATCCTCTGCCTCTGCTGCGAGTACAGTGGATACCCGCAGGAGGACCACAACTGCTCTTCCGATGAAAGGCACCTCAATGTCACGGCTCTGCGCAGCGTGCCACAGAACCACTACACTCACGTGAGACCACAGAGCACACACGACAAGTGATGCGTAAACATCGTTTCCATAGGAATATAGTTCAAAATGTGACGTACCTGTTCGCGGCAATGTGCTGCACTCACTGCATAATCCTTCTTTCTTCAACTTCCAACTTTTCTTCCAAACCTCTCCGATCCTCGAGCCACCGGATGCTACTGCACGCACTTGTTTACTGGAATACTTTTCTTTGTCCTGTCTGAGAACTGATGGAGGTGGCGGGCTCGAAGCCTCCGGTTCAACATGTCACCGGATTGCTGGAATCAGACGGAGCAATCCATTCCGTGGCGGAGCCAGTGCCCGATACAGCCAAAAGCAGCTGCGCGCAAAAATAGAAAATAAGTAAAAGAGACACGTCTTTTCGATTATTCTCTTCTGTAGTGGGGGATAAAGTGGCGGGGGCAGACGTGGATGCTCTGCAGACAAACTGATCGGCGGGTAACGGCTGCGCGCAGCGGAACCCAGGGAGCGACCATGGATTCACACACAGAGCGAAGAGCAATGACCGAGGCTCGCGGAGCGCGCGTTCACGGCCGAGACAAGTCGGTGGTCATTAACGGCCAGTAATCCACTGTGGGCTGTCTGGCTGCAACTGCATCCCCGCAACACGGCACGGAGGGGATCAACAGTGATTAAACACCTAAGAGTTTAAAATTATTCTGCAATTAATCAAATTCTCTCAATGAGTCAGCTTGCAAGTAGGATATAATGATATGGAAAAAATAAACATACACAGGACCGTTTATAATATTTTTTACAGTTTTGTCATACAGATAAGTGTATTTTCATTTAATCACGTTTATTAAGGTGTGAGCATCTTTATGGCTAGACCCATTGTTGGTACTCAACTCACATATTTAGTGTTTTTCTTCACATACATAATCGCAATAGAGATCAGGCAATCCCCGAGCTTCCTTTCTTGACACTTTAATCAAATTTGGGCAGTAACATTTTACAATGAAAATTTGAATAACACAACAGCATAAAAAAAGAGTTGGTAAAGAAAACCACTATAAGTTTTGACAACAGAAAGTACTGATAGCTGATTATACTGTTTCATCATTTAAGACATCTAACCCAGGGGTTCCCAAATCTAGTCCCTGAGACCTACCTTCCTGACAGTTTTAGATGGATCTCTGCTCCAATGCACCAGAAACAAATTCCTCAATTCCTACATCACCAGTCTGTCAGCTCTGCAGAGACCTGGTAAAAAGGTTTTCAATTGATTAAGCTGTGATAAGAAGATATGCTTCTAAAAGTTGCAGGATGGCAGATCTGAGAAACCAAGTTTGGGCACCCCTGATCTAACCTGATCTTCCAGGTTAGAATACCAGCATGACTTCCAAGCTAAATAATTTAAATGACCAGAATGACCAATGTTTGGCTGCAAACTACCACCAACCAAAAGCAAAACTAGCAGACCCATCAAGAAAGTACTAAGAAGCTGTCAAGAGGCTCATGAAAACTCAGGAGGAGCTGCAGATATCCATAGCTCAAGTGGGTGAATCTGCAACAATTACTCTGTGTCGTCTTTAAATATTCCAAAGTTTCTTTAAAACGTAATATTAAGAATAGTAATCTGTTGGCTAATCATCTTTACTCTCAGGAATCTCAAATTTAGGTATCTGAGACTTTAAGACATGTCTCAGCTTTAGCACACCTGATTAAAATAAGTAGCTCATTAGCAGAGCCCTTTAGAGTGTGGCTGAGTGCTGAGGATGTAATTCAGCCCTTTGAATCAGGTGTGTAAGATCAGAGACACATCTAAACACTGCAGAACACCGTTCCTCAGGACTGAGGTTTGTCCTCAGTACTTTACATTGACATTATTTGAGTTCTGATTGGGTTCCTTAACATGTGAAATAATTTGTAAAACCAACTCCCTTAGAGAAATGGTGATTGCTTGTATTTTCTTTTTATTCCTCTTTTAATAATTTTCAAGAGGCCAAATCAATCACAGATCTGATGAGACTCCATTTGTCTGCCCAGCTACAGAGTAGAATTAATTCTGGTAGGGTAAAATCTAGTTGCTTTCAAATAACACAGGTAATTCCAACTCTTACCAAGTGGTTGGTTATTTCTTTAGAAAATAATTAAATAATGAATTAAATAATAAATATAATTTGGATATAAATACCACATTCTTCAGTATTACTAGTTGCATAACAAATGTACATTAAATTTTAAGCCAATTTCAAATTATTTCCTCACACCAATCTCAAGGAGCTCTGATTATCATGATGGCTCCCCCTAACCCTCCTAACAGGTATTCCTGCCATGTGCTCTGGTCTGCTTGGGAGGACACCAGGACTGCTCTGATCAAAAGGAGATATTAAAGAGGTTTTACTGTCTTGTCCAAATATCATAGCATTTGTGCTGTGTACTGGGGACAAACAGGCATTCTTTTTGTCTCTTTTTTTTGTTTTGTTTCCTTGTTAAAACTAGTCCACAAACTTTTGTCTCCTCATCTTTCAAATTTATTTACTCCAGAGTCACATTTTATCTCGTAAGGTTTTGTGCAGTTTCCCATCTGAGCTGGGAATATTTGTGTGTGATGTGTCATCATTGCCAAGTGGCCGCACACCATACACTATAGGACCGAAACTAGTATATATCCAAAATTTTTATCACCTTGTGTAGGATCTCTCAGTGTTTGGAATTGATATGAACTTTTTAAAATCACGGCATGTGAACTAGATTCCCTCTTACATTGTGTGTAGAAGAGTCTGTGTAAAAGATATGCAAACACTTTAGTTATTCATTTAGTTGTTTTTTTAGCTATGGTTTTTAATGGGTTTCATATGCAAGTTGGTTAGAAATATCAATTGTTCCCATTTTAAATTGTAACTACTAAAGAGTTTAATTTTTCACTGCTAACTTAAAAAAATTCTAACTCGGGGAAAAAAATGGAACACATGATTAGCATTTTTCAGCAAAGGTATCCATTGGCATGAGATGCCAAACGACAAAGTTATTGTTTGATTTTCATAATGAAAATATCTTAACAAAAGTCCAAGGCTTGTGATGATACGGTTTTAAACACAGGTCTGTCATGATAGTGTCCTTGGAAAACTATATATTGGATTTCTATATTAATCCAGAAAAATAAACATTTAATGTCTATTTGGAACATAAAAAAACATTTATTCAAAGAAAGAAAAGCATTTCAGGGCCCCTCAAAACCTCAGGGACTTTTCTACTGGTTCCGTAAAGTGCTGCTGAAGTCCAGCCTAGGGCACATCAAATAAGTTCCAATCTCTCACGTTTGATTTTAAGATGCTGCAGCTGCCTTGGCACTGCCTAATAGAAAAAGTTTAATCTTACTTTAATAGAGCTTCAACATGCCTGCTTTGGGTGTTATTGCACTCCTTATATGGCTTAGCTCCCATTACAGTGGTCGCTTTTTAAACAGTGCACCCACTGCACTGCAGGCTACCACTCACATTAGCACAGTGCCTAATGGGCTTTCTCTGTATTAGCAGCAATAGAAAGGTGCAATAACAGAGGCATGCAATTATGCACAATAACTAGGGGAAACATTGTTAGCAGTTACCCCATTGCCTCACACTCTCCAAGCTGTAAATGCATATTTCCCAATGGAGGTATGATAATAACGCCTGGTTATTTGAAAACACCTTGTAAGGAGAACCTTGTGGCTCTTTTGATAAAGATTTCATTTCAGAAGCATTTTTATGCATAACTGGGGATTGGCAGGGGACTGAAAGCTCCCCCCATTTGGCTTTATTTATTTATTTTACTCTTTCATTTCCTCCCTCTCTTTGGCAATCTATCACCCTAGACTACACTGATTCATTGACTGAGACAAAAAGGATATTGATACTGCTAATATGTAAGTAAAATCTGAAAAACCTTCATATTGCATGCCTAAATTCAGAGAGCAGGGTTAAAGTAAAGAGGAAAGAATCACTGGATCTCCAGGGGGAAACTCAGGTGCAGGATGAGATGAAAAATGCAGATTCGGAGTCTTCTGAACTGCTCTACAGTTCCTTTGTGACCAAAAGAAGAGGCAGCTCTAACTTGGGCTCATGGTACTTATCCTTCATCATGCTCATGTAGTTTGTCAAGGGATGTGCAGTTCCACCAAAGTGTCCTCTGGGCCACAAAATATATTATCAAGAATCAAATCAATAATGAGGCAGAGAGCCACCTGATCATTAGCCTGAAATGGATGGCTTAGATTTGTTGCAGTAGTGTTGTCTGGTGTTACTGTGGCCTTTGAAATTGTTATACCTTTAACATACTTACATTTTGTTAAACCACAGACATGAACTCAATATGACAGACCAACACTAACATGTAATGTGAAAGTACAATTATACATTGTTTCTGAATTACAGTGTTACAGCTTGATTTGTGCTACTACTGAGATACGTAAGGGGAAAAAGGTCACAGTATGCTAAATCATTGGGGTGTTTTTTTATTTTTTTTCTAGGCGAAATTGATTCTTAGTTTTCTTGAAGGTCTAAACTGACAATTGTATTTTTTGATTTTTTTTTCCAATTCATATCTTTAAGGACTGTAACTCATAAAAAAAACTTAATTAGAAGTTTCATCCATCCATCCTCAAAGGGTCAAGGGGGGCTGGTCCTATCTCCAGCGTTCAATGGGCGAGAGGTGGGGTACACGCTGAACAGGTTGCCAGTCCATTGCAGAACAACACACAGACACACATGACAAACAACCATCCACTCACACACTCATACCTGAGGGCATTAGAGAGACCAAATATTCTAACAGTCATGTTTTTGGACTGTGGGAAAAAGTCAGAGACCCCGGAGGGAAGCCACACATGCTCAGGGACAACATGCACATTTCATGCAGAAAGACCATAGGACGCCGAGTGGGGATTAGAACCCAGGACCTTCTTGATGCAAGGTAACACTGTTACAAACTGTGCAGCCTCTATTAGAAGTTATTTTACAAAAAGAGCAACTGACATTACAAGATTATTTCCATTCCCATTTTTGCATCAACGCATTTTTCCATAACCTTTATCGGATTTTTGTCAAATGTACATCAAAATCCATACTGTTTGTTGATGGATCCATTCATGTTCTTCTTAATTTTGATGTGTTTAATAAAAAAATAAATACAAAAGAAACAAAATCATTTAGTATTTGATATGCATAGAAGAAATTGCAATCAATCTACCTGGCCAATTTCATTTTCTGGCCAACTGCTCTCTTCAAAATTCATCCTTAAAAAGGGACATGTACTAATGATGATTTGTTGATTTTTCTGTTCTGTATTTCTAAAGTATCTTTTCTAGCTAACAGAAGCTAAGTTCATGCTGAACAATCCATGATATAATTTTTTTTCATATTAACAAGATATCTTAAAGCTGCAGTCCACATAATTTATTTATGTATCAAAGTTTTGTAAATCTTTAAACAATAGTTTGGCTTTGTAGTATTATATATGGGTGGTGCTCCACAACATTTGATATTCTTCTGAAGTCCCTTCTTCCCCCATAGACCCATCATGCAATTCACAGTTACAGGTACATTTTTTAGCTAATAGAACTCAAGTTTCCACATTGTTGGCTGTCAATCAACAGCCGTTTTCAGATAGGCATTTGCAGACAATTCCTTCTGGTCTTTAACCGGAGTTGTCTTTTCCAATACACCACTTTTTACTGGAACATCTCTGCTTTCAGACAGCAAGAAATGTACCGGAGGATCATGATAGGAGTGGCCTTGGTAAATTCAATTTTTCAAAAAATCTGTTTCCCTCAAATACTTCGGACTGCAGCTTTAAGACAGACGTTATTGGATATATCTATGTCATGACATGGTTGAGGCACGGATAGCCAACCTTGTTAATTTGTGTGTTTAATATAAAGACAAAAATTTATGAAGTGAGGCATTCCCAGCAGGCTGATGGTGTAGTGACTGTCAGAGGGATATGAGTAAAGGATTTATCACAATCTCTTTTCTGTTTAGTTCTCAGCACAACACATTCAGATTAAGTAGGGAAAACTTCTCATGTCTAAGATACACTATGGCAAAGAATCATATCTCATTCTCCAACAAAAAAAATGCAGCTGTTTTTTTTCTGTTGATCACATTACATTTGTTCTAAAAGCACTGTTCCTATGCCTCCGATTCACAATATTATATACATCAGATTCCAACCCTCTGTTCCCTGTTGATAGTAGTCCACACAGATTCACCCTACTTGACTAACCACTACACCACAGTGCAGCTGATACTTGAACCTCATGTTGCGTTCCTTTAGCTTGTAAATGTTGTGGATTTTTTGCACACTTAATGGAAAACTCTGCAAAACAGCTGTAAAACTAAAAAGATGGAAATAAATTTGTGTAGACATTATTTTTTACTGTCTTTGAGGAGGTTGATATTTTCTTGCACATGCCAGCTTCCTCTCAAAGTCCAAAGATGAATGTTAGCTTTATCAGGGTGACCTCTAAATTGAATGAGTATGCATATTTGCTTTTCTTCCGGTGTCTTGGCGATGCAGGTAAGCTATTCATCAAACTCCTGTTGATGACGGATAAAACACACTTGCAGAACTGCTAATTTGGATAGATTATGCAGAGAAAATACCCAGACAGAAAAGAACAGAAAGTCCAGGTTTGCAACATAGATCTATAAAAAAAAGTGACCTAGTTTCAAGTGTTACTTCTCCTAGCTGTCATTCCTCTCTATTGTGATGATCAATGAATCATCAAATTTGACCCTTAAATTAATGTGTGACTCGAGAGCTCTTACGAGGGAAAAATAGTCCTGGGGCAAGTTGTCAGATGCTTTACATGGAGATGTGTGAGCTGACCTTTCTCCATTATGAGCCAATATTGGCATAAGCCATTATAACCTATCAAAGCATATTGCTTAAAGCCCCAGCTAAAGGGTCTTTGAGCCCCACAGCACTATTTTTATGAACCACAGTGCTCTCTCCAACATCACAGACTGCATTCTCAGACAAAACATGTTTAACCCCGTGCTATATCTTTTCTTACATACATGCTCCACTACCAGTCATGGCTCCAGTCTCCAGGGGTGAGTCTCAGAGCAGGCAGTGTTTTTTATTGTGCATGCATGCCTTGCTGGGATTGAGAAGAAGATGCATTGTACTGTTAATTACATAATCAATTTGATTAATTCTGAAAATGCAAATTAGCTAATTAAAGGACCTGGACTTATAGAATTACCACTGATTAGCTGGCTAAGCACTCCTACTGCCCTCTGGATACACCCGTATTAAGCTGCATTAACTGTGTCTTTCTCAGCATGGCAGTGACATAAAACATAAATTAAAGCTGTTCAAAAAAATAAAAAAAGATTAAGAGAAAACCTAATGTGCGGTGGGCTTTCAGTCTACCAAGATGTGCTAAAAGCATGAGTAATCTTCAAGGGTTTAGGGGAACAATATCTTCGGCCAAATTGTCTCCACGCTAACCTTTATAACCTTAAAATAAATGGGATTTGAATCCATATTAAGAAGCTTCCGGTTATTTTTTCCAGCAGTTTTTCCTAGTCCTTCAGCTTGTTTTGTATCCTTATTAAAAGGCCCTGAATTTATATTTGCACCCTCCTATCCCTCTTACAATGCTTTGCCACTGCTGCGTATTAGTGGGTAACAGGTGGATAAAGGAACAGAGGAGAGAGTGGTGGAAAAAAAGGAAGAAGGCTGGCTTAAGTTGGCACAGAAGTCGACAGAAATTTAATCAATTATCAAGTATTGGGGAGTGGGGGTGTTCAAATGAGAACTTAAAGGACATTTGAGGGGAACCCTATATGCTTTTTATGTCTGGGTGCCACGCTATATCCGTGTATGCACGTGTCCTTGCCTCTGAACATGTGTGAATGTGTGTGTGTTTTTAGGGGAAGCATTAGATCAGCGGGAGTCTAGCAGCTTACTGGCGGCTTACAGAGCAGCAGGGGGTTTGAGGCAGGGGGTAGTAGAGGAGGATGGGATGAGGGGGCGAAGACATGAGAGAAAAGAGGGGGAGGGGGTGCTGGAGGGCTAACAGAGGAATAGGGCACAGCTGGTTTTTAATTGACTCTCCTTCTCTACTTCAGTGAGTGTATGTGAGTGCGCAGAAAGACACACTCACCCATTTTTTACTCAGCAATTTCCCAGCTGATGGTTTAAAGAAAAAAAAACACTTCTACATGGTAGCAGCTTTTAGAGGGGAAAAAATGTTCTCATGTGTACTGTTTTGATCATGTGACTTATAAATCTCTCCACAAATAAAGGTCTCTTACCATTTTCACATGCATCTTCACATTGGTGTGTCATGCAAAGACAGGCTCTCTCCAGCTTTGCTTCATCTTTTTATAGAAAATTAGGAGCACTCATGTCACAAAGTCCACCTTTGTTTTTGTTACCGCTTTAAGAAATCAGTTACTATTAAAAGACAATATCAGAAGTACCACCTACAATATGGATTTAATCATGACGGGCAATTACTTCTAATCAAATTCCGCTCTGCTCTTATGTGGCAACCAGTTTTCTAATGAGGCAATGAAGCCTCTAGCACTGCCCCAGATGAACCGTCTTGTTACAGTAAAACAACTACAGGGTTACACAGCTACACTGATCCAGCGTAGTGGCAAGTTGTCTTTTTAATGCACTTTATATTAGTTTTTCTGGTAAATCATATCTTAAAGGCATGTTTAGCCAATACGATAGGGACCGACGAGTGTTGGGGGAGAGAGGAAGTTACTCTTATTCTGATGATCGCAAGAATATACCGAAACGCCACTAAAGTTGTGAGCACACATTGGATTTACATTTGATATTATATTTTAAAATGACCCCATTTCTATCCTGTTATTTTGCATTTATCTACCAGTCCATGTTATACAGCCTGTCTGGAGAATTCAGTTTAGTGACAAAGTCTTTCAAATAATTTCCAAATGGCGGAACTCCATAACACTTGTTATTCTTCATAAATCCCTTCATAGGAGCGTATGCCTGTGACTGGTCAGCTCAGCAACAGCCAGAGATCGCTTCATCAGAACGGTGCTCTGTAGTCGCTGTAATTAGTAGTTAATGCAGTGTTTGGGCACTACATGCTTTATATTGAAAGGATAAATGATCTAATATAGTCTGTGAGTGATTTTGAGAACAAGGAGGTTTAGAGAAACAACAAAACGTCCTGCTATGTTTGTTTAAATGCACTTCTAGTAAAAAGCTTTACAGCTTAATCAAAACTTACTTTCTGCCGTCCATTGCTCCTTGAACGGGGAATGTGTTCACAAGCTGAAGAAAAAACTCAAATTAACCCAAAATTCCTCAGCAACCATAGGCAGACCTGCTATGAAAAGTTGGCGCCCCCAGCTGTCCTGGTCGGTAATTGCTTTGAACCACAGAAAAATCTACGGAGAACGGAGAGACAGAAACGGAGTACTATTAATGAAAAACGTCTTTGTCAATACATCTGTGTCTGAGTGCAAAGTTTATGTTGGAGAAGTATAAAAAAGGGTTAAAGTATGTTCGCACTGGCCAGTGCGTCCAGGCAGCAGAGCAGCCAGATTACAGAAAAAGTCTATGGTACCTATGCAGCAAGTGGGTGTCAAGCTGCGGCAAACTGGCATGCAGCAAGTCGTGCACGTTGCAGCAGCGGGCATCAGCGCGTCCATGCAGCTGCAGCTCAAACATTTCGTCAAGGCATCCACAGAGCTTCTGTGTGAAAATTGAACTTTTGGGCAGCAAATTTGGGCAGCAACCAATTAGCAACGGATTCCAACTGGAGCTACTCCATGCGGGGGAGAATAAGGGCGAGATGCCTGGCGGCGTTTGCTGCACGGTGGAAGAAACAGGACAGGAGGAGATGCCGTAGCGATCGGAAGATGTTGGAGTGTCAGGTAAGCAGTTAAATATTTTCTTTTCACTTTCTTGTTATGTTAGTTAACGCTAGCCAATCCCGGTTAGGACAACTACGGTTCTAAATACGCATTACTAGGATAAGCTGAGCTGAGGGAGGGAAAGTGCAGAAATAACAGAAACAACTGAGAAATCCCTGCTCGCCCGCTGACATAGACTACACGGACTACAAAGTGTGCAAGCAGCTGAGTTGTAATTTAAAGCATCGACTTTCCTCCGTTTGACAGTTTTGCTGCGTGGACGAGTTAGCCAGTGTGAACGCGGATTAAGACAGTCATATATTCATATAATGTTTTGGAGCAGTCTTGGTACATTGGATGAAAAAAAAAAACTTGCTCAAATTCTAATTTGACTACAGCTTTAACATTGATATTAACACAGTCTATGGCAAAAAAAGAAGAAAAAAAGGTTGGGGGCCACTGTTTTAAATCACACTTATCAAAATGCAGTAACTATATTTGAAGCAAAGTCAGTTGACAAAAAAATGTATAAGTTTGACACAGCCTTTATGTCCACATTTTGGTATTATATTCTCCAGCACCTTGAAAAGCAATTTTTACCTCGCAGGCTGTGGAACTGGACTCGTGTAAAGCTGTGGGTTTGGTGGGATCCTTATGGGACTACCCTGGAGGTCTGAGAGATCAGTTTGACAGGTTTGGGTCTCAAGCTAAGGGGTTGTTTACAACAGTTTCACAAATTCACAAAGACTCAGAGGTTGATTAATCACCTCATCAAAATTTCTGAACAAGTGTTTTTTTGGTGGTTGTTGTTAGACTGATTTCTGAAATGGAGTGCAGTTATGTTGCATTTGATAACCGTAAAAAAAAACTTTGGCAGCGTTTCTTATGTTACTGTTTCACAGCTATGAAACAAAGTATCTGAATACAGTATATGAAATATTCAGCTGACCTGGAGATGGACTTTGTGGATAAGATTGCCCAGTTCAAAGACTCTATTGGTGGCAAAAAGCGTCCCATCTGCTCCGCTGCTTTTACAGTCAATTAGAGAAAATAATCTACAGAATTCTTCCAAAATTTGAACAATGCCTCCAGGCTGACCAGAAAATACCTGTCACAAATGAAAGTAGTGAGCAATCCTTCTTTAAATTAAAAATATTTTTGTAAATAGACTCAGATCCTGTATGGGACATGACTCTCATGTGTCTTGGGACTGATATAAAAAATACCCATAAAATGTAGCCATCTTTTCAAAGTCCATGCCAAACGTAGACCTGATTCACACAGCAGGGGTTTACAATTGTTGCAACAGTTTCAGACCACACACACAGCGATAAAAAATCCCAGATATTCCTGTTTTGGTCCTACAGTGTTTGGTGTGTGGCCACAAGGGAATCACGAGACACAACACATGAACATCTCTTTTTACTCTTGGCTTTAAGCTTGGCCCTCTGTACTATTTTTGTTAGTCTTATGTTGAAGTAAGAAAGAAAGCAGGTCTTTGATTTACCCTGTTGTGTTGACACAGTCGGCTAACAACACTGCCTAAGAAAAGCAATGAAGGAGCCATCACCTCTTCTACATTGAGAGGTAGCAGTTTGAGAACATGAATAAAGAAGAGGCATAGTGAATCAAATCTATATTTAGTGTTACTCCCTTCTAACCAGCAGCCTTCTAACCAGCATCAATTTTTATAGGTACATTAGGACAAAGTCAAGGATTTTGTAGGATTAGTCAGTTGTGTGATCAAGCAATTATATCAAATAGGTGCTTATGATAATTTTTTATCACACATAGGTTGAAACACAGTCATTAACTGAAATAGAAACAACTCTGTGAGAGGCTTAAAACTGGGTGAGGAACAGCCAAACCCTGCTACCAAGGTGAGGTTGTGGAAGACAGTTTAATGTCACAACAAGATTCAGCACAGCAACAAGACACAAGGTATTAATACTGCATCAGCAAGGTCTCTCCTATACAAAGATTTAAAAGCATACTCGAGTTTCAAGATGTGCTAATAAAGTTTTTTGAAGAAGTAAAAAGAAACGGGCAAAGTTAAGGATCACAGACACAGTGGTCAGCCAAGGAAATTGAGTACAACAGATGACAAAAGAAACAAGTTTATTCGTCTGTCCAGAAGCAGGCTTCATGGAAGAGTTGCTTCCATAAAACCATACCTCCGACGTGGAAACAAGGCCAGTGACTAAAGCGTGCATAAAAAACATAGGATCTGGGAACAATGGCTGCAGGTTCTCTGGACTGATGAGTCAAAATTTGAAATATTTGGCTGTAGCAAATGGCACTATGTTCATTGAAGGGCTGGAAGGTGGTACAATAATGCAGAACAAACACCTCAAACATACAGCCGATGTGATTAAGAGCTATCTTCAGCGTAAAGAAGAACAATAAATCCTGGAAATGACGGTATAGTCCCCAAAGAGCCCTGATCTCAACATGATGGTATGTCTGGGATACCATGAAGAGACACAAGGATTTGAGGAAGACTACATCAAAGACTACAATGTTCTTTGGTTAGTTCTCCAAGATGTTTGGAACAACCTACCAGCCGTGTTCCATCATAATCTGTGTGCAAGTGTAGCTAGGAGAATTTAAGATGTTTTAAAGGGAAGGGTGTCACATCAAATAATGTTTTGATTTAGATTTCCTTCTTTATTTTTTTTCCCCTCAATTTGTTGATCGATTAAATAAATGATGAACACTCCTACATGCAAAAAGTGTCTATCTAACCAGATAAAAAAAAAAAAAAATAAAAATACTTTTTAGCTGGAAACAAGATTATTGGTTTTGGTTAGATGGACAGTTTTTGAAGTTCATTTTTGAAAGCATTCTTTGTTTGCAGCATTTTTTCCCACTTGCCTCCACACTAGGTTAGTGGTAAACACTAGAAAACAAGAAAATGTGTAACAACAAAGCACAATTCTATTGTAGAATGTTTTGCTACTGCACAAACTTTAAAAGGTTGCAAAGCACCACAGCAAACATGTAATCCATCACTGGTATAATGAATGACACATGTAGGGCATCTTGAGTTACAGGCCAGGTGATAGATTGGGCCAGTATATCAGCTTTTTGATAAAATAGTTTTTTTCGCTGTCCACACAAATACTTGAGGGCAACATTTTCACTCTGGAACCCATTTTGAAACAAAACAACAACAAACAAAAAAATCAGTTTCAGTGTGGACATGGGGCATAAACAGTAAAAAAAAAAAAAAAAAAAGTTCTGTATGGATGGGGCCCAAGTTTTATCTACATTTTCATGCCTGTCCTGATTTTGTATTTTGATGTCAAAACCTATGATACAGCGACCACAAACTTTTAGAATCATTCCTAGTCCAGCACAGCTTATTGAAATGACCTTATTGCCTTCGCAACATGCTTTTACAATCAGCAACAGCTGGTCACTGATCTTTAGGTAGTTTTGTCAACATTAGAACAAATGTATGCTCTTACTTCTGATATGTGAAATGGGGCAAAACATACAGGTATGTTGATCGGATAGGTAGCTTCAGCAGCTTGTAAAGTTGAGTGACCAATCTCAGAAAGCTACTGGTAGTAAAAAAATAAGGGTAACATGATTGATTGCAGGGTAAGATGAGGTACATTCCAATACACTTGGAACTACAGGAAAGACTAAAATTTAACAAATAGCATTAATAGCTAGAGGTGGGTAGGATCACCATGACAAATAGAAAAGTGATGCTATGACACGGGGGTAATTCTAACCCAAATTATACCATGGTTGGGGTGAATACTTGATTCTGATTGGCTGGAGGGTGTACATTAAAAAGTGTTAATGTACACCTAGGAAAGGCGTCCCGTCAAATTGCCTGATGACAGTTCTAAATTATTGCGCTGGCTCAAATGGCAACGGAGTCTCAATGTTATTTGCATCATCCTCTGGACACACACAAGCAGTAAGTAGTGCACTGGCCTTCTGAAATGATATGTTGTATCACGTAACATAAGGTAAAGCGATCATCTCACTTCCCCTCACTGATAAATCGCTGCTGTATACGAGAGATATTAAATTGTGCGCTCGATTTATATAAAAAACGTCGCGATTTTAACTCTAAAACACATGAAAGTATTATTAATTGATTATGTAAATGTAAAAAACAAATTTATTTTACACTGTGCAATGTTTGTATTATACAACTTATTAACACAGTGAATTTACTATATTGCTTGCAGCAACATTATAGTCTGTACAGTTTTGTAGTCATTTAGCAGCAGGCTTTTGTATCTGTGATTCAAATTAAAGTACCAAATTAGAGACCTACAGTATGTGCATCAATGCACCTTCAAGTATTAAATGTTTTCATTTATTTATAGCATAACCTGCCTGTGATGAAACTATATCTCATTAATGTTTTTATTCTGCAAACTAGATCAAGAATTAGTCTAAATGACTAGCAATGAGGATAAATACACGGGCGCAAGTTTTGTGAAATTAATACTTCAGCACAGCAGCTGGCATGTCAGCCTTTGTCACTGATGCAATTTGTGCCTTTGTGTAGCAGCATTGAAATTACCCACTTACAGATGAAAAAGTGGCTATTCTTTCTCTAAGTTTATCCCAGTGATAAAAGTGTTTTATGAGATAGCAAAAGAAACTTGTCATATGTACACTAAAAATGTTTTAACAGTAAATGTCTCTTTGAATAAAAATACATGTACCATTTACTAAACCAGCTTTATAGAGGTAAGTTGGGACACACAGACACTATTATAATAGCATCTGCCAGACTTTTGATTTTATATCGACCTCATCAAGTCACTTTTCTTTTAAATATAATATAAAGTTGCAGTTTGTTTCGGCTTGGTTGGCTCTCTTAGGTACATCCAATTATTCAACAGCTTTTACTCCTCCATACATACTTCCCACAGCTATGCCATACCCAGTTTACTCAAAAAGGCAATTTTCTTGTTTGATAGGGTTCAGCTGATAACAATCCAATTTTATTTAGTAAGTATATAAGATACACAGAGAAAATATGGCCTCATAACTATATATGACCTTAGAGAAGTATAAAGAGAATAAGGATACTTGAAAATGAAAAGCTGTACTTTATTTATTTATTTTTGTTATACTAGAAATGTCAAGTTGTGTAGGATAATTCAAGACTGAAGACAACTGGAACTAGCAAGCACCAGAGACAGAAGCAGAGGTGAGGGGTAAGGCCACTGCCAAAATAAAAGTATATTCACAGGTTAAAATGTGTGCATATTGGTCAATAGTTGTGCTGAACTACAAATTTGTACAGAATTAAAAACATGGTCACAGTTATACCCCCAACCCAACTCCCATGTACACACTTAAAAGCAACAGTTAACAAGGACATTTGTGGAAGATATAAATAACAGGTTAAAATATATTTTGTTAAACTATTGCATTAAATATGGTAAGATTAAATAGTATAATGCTGATAAAATGTCATCAAGTAAAACATGCAGAGCAATTAAAGAGATATTATTAAATAGTAAACACATTTCTTCTTTAACAATATGAATTTACAACTGGGAACTGGGTCACGTGATCAAGGATTCATTATGGAGCTTAGATAAGTTGATGAACACAGTCCCTGTCCACACTTCAGATGGTGGTATTGCACCTTAAGCTGGTTACCAACCATCACAAACAAAAACAACATCAGTAGTACATAGAGAAGCCTATGTCCTCTTTTATGTATTCCTGTGTTAATCAGTGGACTATTGAGAGTAGGGCTCAGAGGATTAGTTTTCACAAGATTGATTTTTATTTTTTTGGCCACAGGGGGCATCCCTTTGGCTGACTGTTAAGCGTGCATGACTCTCTCCCAGGAGTCTGGGATCAAATCCCGCCCGGATGCTTGTTGCATGCCTTGTCACATTTAGCATTGCTGGCAGGATCCATGTGGTACTCGTAAAAAGTCCATGAATTCCTAATTGGTAGCACCCTGCACAGAGCATGACATCGTGCTTGTGAAAAGAGGAGGAATGCTTCTGATTGATCATGTGCCCTGGCTAACTGGCCACATTATTTTACTACACTTGGTCAACATGTTGGACTAACATATTTTTAAAATTTTGTGTAGGTTGACTTGCTACTGTTTCAGTTGTTTAGATTGTTATTGTTATAGTGATTTTGTTTTGTATAGCAGGGAGACCGTAGCATCAGCCCTTATTTACTCTCTGTTTGGTGGGCATATGCTGTCCATGGAAGTGAGACTGGAGTTTAGTATTTATTGCCTTGAGGGACTAGATGACGGGGGACATTTTATTGTTGTTTTCACCCTTCTTTTGTGTGTGCTTATGTTGGTAAGTAACAAGGTGTCATTTTATTTTGATCAATATTATTTAATTTTAAGCAGTCTAGTTTAAATATATATATTTTTTTTAACAGACATCGGTCACGTTTTTCCCATGGCCTGTGTAGTAGCCAAATTATGTTTTTAATCTTATTGATATTTGGGCATGAACACCTTGGTACAGTAAGTAGGTGTATGACTTTTGGGGGTGTGTTGTCATTTATCTGAACCTTGAACCCGTTCTGGTGAGCTGGCTGGAAGGAGGATGACTGTGGATTTAGCTTGGGAGTAAAAGATTTTGGTGACCACATGCATTTATATTTTTCATATTTATGACATGTATGTTAATTCACGAACATGGAGGTCCAACTAAATGGTTGTTGTCATGCGGCAATGGTGAGAGATTTAAATGAATAAAAGAAAGAAATGAAATTGAATTTAAATTTATGTCGACTTCTAATTTTGCTAAATTATCTTTTTAAGAAGCCTGGGAGAAGTAAAAGGGAAAATATAAATGATAAGAAAATAAGATTAACTTAATTTGTACAACATATTAAACACATGTTCTGATGAGTCATGTATTGTGTTTTGCACAAATCATAGGTATATTAGACTATTCTATTAAAGTTAGGTCCACTAAGAAGACTAAAGTATGCCAACTCAGGTGTCCTTTATTATAGCTACATGTATAATTGTTGTAGAAACCAAAACCGCATAGAAATGAGTATTAGTAATCTGCAAGTCATGATCAGAATTTGAAGGCATTTGATACAAATTTTGAAAGCATACAGGTTGATCGTAGAAGCATTTTATCATTTATTCGGTTACAGATATGGCACATATCAAACAAACAAACAAAAAAAAATTATATGCATACTTTAATCATTGAAGCGTAACTAAAAAAGCCCTCTTTATATTAATTGTTACACAATGAAATAAGCATGTAGCATCAACATCCAATGAGAACATTTTTTTTTTTGCTGATCTAGATTACAAATATAATTTAACACTAGGAGGATTTTTTTTAACATTTCTTTTTTAGGTTTGGAAAAAAACCATAGAATAACTCTGTAAGGTTTTAGTAATTAGGTAATCTTTTGACGCTTAATTAACAACAATAAATACCATTAGGAGAAAAACAAACATGTTGTCAGGACAGAAAAGCAGCTGATTCTGCAAATGTGTTGCAGAGGGATATCAAGGTCTGTGGTTTACATTAGAGGAATACAGAAATGGCAAAACAATGTTGTCCCACAAAACAAGATTTTGACTTTTAGTGTATAAAACAGATAAAATGAAAAAAAGGAAATCTTTAATAGCTGTGAACTTGCAAACAAAACAGAATATCTACTCAATTTGATAAGATGCAAGAAAATGTGTGATGTAGAAAACACATTTTCGATGAAAGCACTAACAAGATCTTTGCTTTTGCTTGGCAATAGGTTTTCTCGTTTTTAGTTAAGGCTCACTTGTGTATGTGTTTATAGATTGTATGTAACTGTGATCATCCACACAATTATCCTCACTTACAGGATCCATTTGTCACATTTGCTCCGGCAGTAATTACGTCTTCCTGGTAAAATAAATCAGACTGTATGATTTTATAAGTGTCACTATAATTTATGACCATTCTGCTGCAGTGTACTGTGTGGGTAGCACAAAGGACGATGAGGAAATAAATTGCAGCTGATACTATAAGTGAAAAAATCGAGAAAATTCTTGGTCCTTGGTGTCTCACTTGTTATTTCTGTCCGCATGTGAAGGCTGTCAGGGGCCCTTTTCTACTTTATACATGATATGGCAATTTGCATATACACATAAATGATACACAAACAGACCCACTAAGATATGATGAGCGTATTCTTCTTTGTCTCCACTGCTCTTTCACGGTGCAGCCGACACCAAGCGACAGCCGTCTCATTAGAGGCTTTAGCCCATGAGCTAACAGGCCACAGAAATAGTGAGCCATGCTACGATTGCTAATTACAATAATAACAGTAACACTGCCTACGGATGCTATACTCGCTTTTCTTTCAATTAATCTTTTCAGATTCACTCCGGGGAAGCAAAGTGGTAAAAGGCACGGCGAGGGGGGTGGAGGCAAGCTGTGACATACTGGCTCTATACGGCATGTGGCAAATGATGTGTTTATATGACAAACATGTATTTAGTCAGATGACAAGCTGTATAATAGGCTTCTTTTTGAGTAAAAATCATTAAAAGTCAACAATACAGCTGTTGTCACCAATATTACTTTGTGCCACTGTGGTTATGTTCCTCTAAAGTAGAAGGCACTGTATTAGGCTTACAGAAAATGATCTTTTCATTCCAATGAGAGGAGCTAATGTTTGCCAAAGATGATGTGGTCTTTCAGTGCTACAATAAAGTGGCTGTGCAGGCGACAGCAGCCAAGAAACAGATGTGAACGGAAGCTGCGGCCATCTGTGAGATATTGCTTTTGATATTCCTTAACTTTCCCCCAGATCAGAGTTCAGCCGCTGCTATTTCTTGTTATTATGTTTGGAAAAAGATAGCAGTTATCCACAGGTGCCTCCCTGGCACAGATATTGTGCAGCTTCTAAATCCGTACAAGCAGAAAAATATACTCTGAATTGTAGCCTGACTGTGATGATGTATTCAGATATGATATGTGTGTCTTGGAAAAAATGTATAATTCATTTTGACACTTTTTTTTTTTTTTTTGCTTGCCGTCCTACCATTTTCTGGCACACACTATAACAAGCTGGGTAAAACACCGCTCTCACTCTGCTGAGGTGAGATTTCAAAACAACAGCAGTAACTTCAGGAGCATATGTTGCCAACATTGTCCTTATTGTATAAAAATCTCAAAAGATTGCTGCGCTGATTAATGCATGGCTAAAGAATGTGAATACAGAAGAGAACCGATTTGTTACTTTACCAAATTGGGAGGCAACTGATGTAAACAGAGCTCTGTGAAAATGTAATTTATATGCCTAATGGTTATCCAAGCCTCCAGAGCAATTGTATTTATAGTATTTAATGAGCAAGTTCAACTCAGGACTCCATAAGTCTAGTTTTTGTGTGCTTCAAACTCAGAACCAATCTGTATATCTGAAATCTTGACAAACCAGGAATACAAAAATAAATCCTGGAAACATCCAGTTTTTGTACAATAAGCACACAAAGCATTGTTAACTGTGCATAATTGAAATAACCGTGTGCAACCCGCTTCCATCGATGGTTTCCTTCCAAGATGCTCTGCAGCAGGAATCGTCAAAAGTTTCGGTCTCTCGGTTGTAAAGCTGATACAGACATAATTCAAAAGTCTGTTATAACTATAAACAAAGTTGGGTCCACAAATAATTGACTCAGGATGATTGAATGCATAGCCACAGACCACTTTTATTAATTTTATGTCCAAAAAAAGTTCGAAACACTGTTTCATGCATCATATTCTCGCCACTTTCCAATTATGCACTATTTGGTGTTTGTCTATGATATTATGAACTGCAGTTTGTGGTTGTAATGTTAGTAAAAAATGAAAAAAAAAGTTTATTAGAATTGCAAGCAATTGTAAAGCCTAAAACTGCCTAGGGCAGCAATCAGACAAATGTAAAGAACCAAGTTTCAGAGACACTAGTGCCTCTGCCTCTTAAGAAACGTTGGCAAAATTGGTTGAACTTGTAAATTTTCTTACAAAATAAATGTCTCCCCATGAATTGGGCCACTTAGGATTTCTGTTGAAAATAAATTACCTTAGTTCTCAGTGTGAACATTTACCAATTTCCTCTTATCTTTGTTTCTTAAAAACATAAGCCTGGATTCATTGACATTAATTTCATATAGCTACTGGAACCAAGTGAAAAACTGTTTTGGCACCTCTTCTATTTAATAACGCAATAATTGACAGTTGCAATAAAGTCAATGTGGCAATGAAATTAATAAACCAAATACGATCAGTCTTCAACAACAAACACATTTTAACAGGATACAAGATAATGCATTCCTCTGAGAAAATATGAATTCATTAAATTCAAGAAAGGGACATAAGGATTATTCATATGTTAGGAGAAAAATATACATATGTAATTAGTTAAATAAGGCAACATCTTATTGACATGATCTCAATTAATTTAAATGTCCTCAATAGAAATCAAATTAGCGGAGAGGAGGCAACATTTCTCTTCAGCACCTGTGTCCCACTGAACTGGCAAGGACAACAGGGTAGCCTCCAAACAGTACATTTTTAAGAGCTTAATTAAAATGAGTATGACAACATACCAAGGGATTCTAAATAAAGCAGAAGGAGGACCAATAAACACAAAGTAAGGGAAAAGATAAATTAAACAGGGCACAAGACAAATTACTTTTGAATTAACTTAAATAAGACAAGTGTTCACCAAGAGCAAAGCTACAAAATCTTTAGAAAGGATTACACAGACAGAAACTAACACAAATACAGATTTTTGAGCAAGTGGAACAGGAGCAAAACAAAGCAGGACAACAGACTTCTCTCCAGCTGCAGGTTAATTTGTAGGTCTTTTAAGAAGACAAATACAAACATTAAAAAAGATCCTGATGTGGACGAATTTTGTCTAGACATTATGCAAAGGAATTAATGCAGAAAAAAACAGCTTGTTTATGATTTCTGGTATGATTTTATTCCCTGAGCCTGTAGTCTCGGTAGAGCGAGCATCAAGGATGCCAACTGCTATTGAGAACTCTATCCTACCAAGACAGTGGTAGGATAGAGTTGCAGACTCTTCAGGGCAGGACCTTCAGGATATTTCTCTCTTTTTTGTATCCATATAAAATTCTGTTTTGATTTGGTATGAGCAGGTCAGTTCATACAATGCTTATACAATTTTATTTTACGCTTCAATTACTAAATGCATTTCTTTTAGTGATGATCGTTTTTAATTTTCATATTTCTATCATGTATTTGGTTTCTTTACTAGGGTGTCCAAGGACATTTCCACTTTTCACATTCTTTTTACAGATCAAGGAATATTTTTTTCTTAGCAAATAAAGAATTAACTCATTGAATATGTTGAAATCAAAAGTATTTTTAACAAAACAGAGTATTTGTTGAAGTGTTTCAGGAATTAGTAAAGTGTCCTCTTTTTTTGGAAGTCAAAATTATGGTCACCCTATTTACCCACTAAATCATGTAAAGGGCCTTGAATTGCCTTGTATTGAAAGTGTACTGTATAAATAAAATAACCTTGCTTGCCTTGCTGTATACTGATGCTCACAGTTAATTAACAAGCCAAATTAAATACATTCTTGGACCACAAAAGGAATCTTGTCAACTTTTTATTTAACATAATTAAGTATTGATCAAGTATTATAAGCTAAGATCGCATATCAATCCCTGAAAAAAGAAAAAAGGTGTCTATCACATAACCCCACAATCATTCTTGAATTCTGTACAAAGGTGTTGCCATACTTTCCTTAATCTTACTTTCTTTTTTTCATTTATTCTTGTGTTCTGTTTATGTAGAAATTATTTATCTTAAATTAATGTCAGACGTTTTCCTTTTTGGTTTGTTGATCCTTCAATTTTTGTTCAACTCCCTTGTGTTATCTGGTACCTTTCCCTCAGCATCACATTTCCTCTGATTTTTTTTCTGGTTCCTTTGTCATTATTCAACCCTTCCTCAGTATTTAAGCTCCAGGGTTTTTTAATTGTTCACTCTTATGCTTCCGTGCCTATCTCTCTGTCCTGTTTGTTAACCGTTCCTGCTCAGTCCCCTGACCGTGGTTGGGAGACACGGGGGAGATGCTTCCTCCAGGGCCAATGACACGTTCCGTCTCCGGGGTTAACTCCCATCTCTTGCGTCGGTGTGGTGGAACACAGAAAAACAGCGGAGGCACTAGGGCACTGCAGAGATGTGCTTTAATGGCTGGACTGCACCGTTAATACACTACATGTATCTTTACCTGCTGCTGCCTACCCCGGTTGCCAGCACACGCACACTATACCCCCCCCTAACAAGCCACTCCCCGAGCACACCAACTACTTCCGGTTTTTCAAAACCTGCAACATGTTGTTCATGTTCAGGACCTGTAAATGTTTATTTTTTTTTTCTTTTAATAATGCCATTTTCTAGTGGCTGTGAACATTTTGCGCTTGCTTCAACCAAACAAAAAATTATTTTAGCTTAATCAATCTGAAAAGCTGCTCTGCTGTTCTTGTGATGACAAGGTGAGTAAACTTTTGTGAGACAAAGTGTCTGCATAAAGTCGCATGAAAATATGTAATTTTGTTTAGTCTCTACTGTGACACTTGAGTGGCACTTTGCTGCACATATGCAGTATAAATGACATCTCTTAGTTGTCAAGCACAGACTCTAGTTTTTTGTACATGTCAAAAAACAATAGCACTGCCCTGATTTCCAGATTTTTCTAACATGAAACGTATAAAACGTATAAGAATTTCACCTTTTTCACAATTTTTCAGTTGTAAACCTTTCGTTGCAAATTGCAGAAGTCTATGATCACTCAGTCAGTGTTGTGGATGCAAAAGTAAATAGATGTTAATACTTCCTGAAGTCAGAATTTTTCGACAGTTGAGTAATGCTTGTAGAATATTAATGACAGACGAAACTTGAAAAATTTTAATATCATGCAAAAGCAAATTTTTTTCAGTATTCTACTCAAAAGGTGAAATTAATATGATAAAGACTTGTTAAATGCAAAGCTAAATATGAAAACCCCAAATTCAAAATCTCATTAAAAGGTTCAATCTTTTAGGCTCACACTGTTACACTCTAATGGTGCATTCACACCGCCCCAAACAGCAGCGTCAGTTGCGCCAAGATTACATGTAAAGTCTATGGTCGACTACGTCAGAGGTCTGTCAGAGTCTCTATAGTGCGTTGTCTGCGTTGGCTCTGTCAACGTTGCAAGCGGCAACGTAGCAAATGCAAGCAACACAGAAGTTCAGCTAACTAAACTTTTGATGGACTTGACGCAATTGACGCAGTGCGGCAACCAATCAGAGCGTCTCACTGTAGTGATGTCACTACACGTATCTTGAATGAAGCGCAGGAGCAGTGAAAACATTTTCAACAAAGGCAGATTTCAAAAATCAGAAATAACACTTACCCAAGACAGATGGACAAGCACTCCTAAGGAGGAACAGAAACCTGTAGTTGGTGTCCTTGTAGGAGAATTGAGCTCCGATGCGCCCTAGGAGGTCGTAAAATTAGGCGCGTGACAGACTGAAGTAGCGCTGAAAGCAAACCTCATCCATAAGCAGCTCCTGGAGCAAATGGTTAAACTCCCCAAACTCAGAACGCATCTGAAGAATGAGCGCTGATGCACCCAGTGTCGACGTAGTCTAGCTTTATCTAGCAAATAAAGCCAAGCCACTCTCTCATTACGATCCGCCATAGTTTAGAACGTCCGACAACAGAAAGCCCCACCCATGCGCTCTTTTTTGCTCAGAAGCAAGTGATGGAAGCCTTGTGTAAACTACATCCATGGGTGCGTTGCCTGACACAGACAAACTGTGCGCTGTAAACACAGCATAAGGCTACATTCACAGTGCAGGTTTTAATGTCCAAATCAAAATTTTTGTCAAATCCGATTTTTTTGTGTGTAGTTGTTCACACTGTAACTAAAATGTGACAGCAAACATGCTCCAGTGTGGACGGTTCACGGCTCCAAAGTGGCCCGCATGCACAGAAGAAGACAAGACATCCCGCTCTGAATGTTCTGTTTACGGAAGGAAAAAAGAATTCTGGCTGCCTTTTGGTGTTTGTGCAACACTTTGGCAAATCTTGCACGGTCGGAAGCAACAAACTTACATCACTACTCTTGTATTGCACCTTCCAACACCCAATGGTGCACAAGGTGCTTTCCAAAGTAAAAGCAAGAATACTATTAAAACAAAATTAAGACACAGCTGCAGCGCATAAAATGCACAAAGTGCATTGAGGTATAAAAACAGGAATAAAGCAGTACAACTAAAACATAACCATAACATAAAAGAGCAACAGGCCAGTTAGAAGCTATGTGTAAAACGCCAGCCTGAATAAATGTGTTTTTAACTCCGATCTAAAACTCGAGAGGTCAGTGGCAGATTGTATGTGGGCTTGGAGAGCGTTCCACGATTTGGGGCCTAAAACAGCAAAAGACCACCCCCTCAAAGCCTTGTACTTAGACCTTGGGGTCATCTCACAAGGTGGTGTGATCTGCGGAGAAAAGATTCCTAACTGGGTTGTACAGGATAAAAAGTTCACTAAAGTAGGCCGGGGCCAGGCCATGAATGGCTTTAAACACAAATAAAAGGACTTTGAAGTCCACCCTGTACCGGACCAGAAGCCAGTGAAGGGAACGGAGGACTGTTGTGATGTGCAAGTGTTTGGGGTTGCCTGAGAGAAGACGTGCCGCTGCATTCTGTCCAAGTTGAAGCTTTTGGAGGAGAGGATTGTTAAGTCCAGCATAAAGGGCATTGCAGTAGTCAATCCTCGAGCTGATGAAGGCGTGAACAGCCTTTTCAAGGTCAGGTCAGGATAGGAATGGATTGAACTTTGCGAGTAGTCTTAGATGGAAAAAACTTGCCTTTACCACTGCATTTATTTGTTTGTCGTATTTAAGTCCACTGTCAAATAAAACACCCAGGTTTCTCACAGAGGGAGCGAATTGAGGTGTTACAGGATCAAAACAGGGGGAATTTTACTGTGAGTTGGGGCTGAAAAGAATATACTCGGTTTTCCCTTCATTTAAATGAAGGAAATTCTGGGCAAGCCATTCCTTGATATCCTGAAGACAGCTATGAAGAGGTTCCAGAGCAGAACGGTTACTCAGGATCACTGGGAGGTAGATCTGGATGTCGTCGGCATAGAGATGGAACTGGATTTTGTGTCTAGTGATGAGTTGTCCAAATATAGTTTACATTCAAGCAAAGGTTAATGTCCTTGACATTAAAAAAAAAAACATATTTCACATTTCAGGGAATTGAATCATTAAAAAACAATATTTGAGAATATCTGAGCATAATCTGACAGCACAGATGACAGTATATTTGAAGAGTTATGGAGGCTACCGAATGTGTAGCAGTGCTCGACAGACATGGGCGGATCCACAAGAAGGACCACACGTTGCGGATCCCATATGCAGTGGGGCCACAGTGCACATCAATCAGGTTGGGTCTGGATTTAATTAAGAGATAAACATGAGTAGGGTGTGGGTGCGGGTGACTGCTGCAGGACGATGGTCTTTCTGTGTCAGTGATGTACAAGACAGATTTAATGCGACGTGACCGTTCAAACTGAAGTCATTTCAAAAACATCAGATATGTATTAGATTTAGTACCACATATAGTACTGAACTTGGTCAGATTTGGAAAAAATCTGATTTGTGCAGTTCAAACTGTCAAAATGTTCGGATATGTCCCAAAGTGGCAAAAGAGTCAGATTTGAAGCGCTTTTGCCTGCAGTATGAATGTAGATTTATCAGCTACTTAATCCAAAACACCTGTATGTCATGGTTCGGCCCAAACTCCTGACCCACATGCAGAACCACACTGAGACTGTTTGACAATTCAAAGGGGTTTATTTAAATAAGAAAGTAAATAGTTCAGCTAGAGAACGTTGGGAACTGGTAGGCATCTGGAAACGGAGAGATTGGATTAGGAAGGAATGATGGCTAATGGAAATTAATTGGATTCCTGAATGTGTCAGTACTCACTGATCCGGGGTGATGTCTGATCCTGGGAGGAGTAAGTGAGGTTTGCTGAGCGGAGACTGGGGCTTCTGGGGAGTACGGGAGGAGACGGTGTGGCTGAGAGCGAGCAGCCAGGTAGAATGCTGCACAAGAAACTGACTGTGATGGAGGTGAGTAATCCACTTGGAAAACAGCTGTCAAACTTGGAGGCTTTACCGGAGACTGGTTGCGTCAAAAAACTCCATTCAACAAACCTGAAGACAACAAGAGGACTGAGAATCACCGGAGACCACGAGAAACTTGGCTCTAGTAATACCTGGGAAACAGAGGCTTGGATGTACCGGTATGGTAACCATCAGGCGCTGAAGAGTTGTCAGCCAGCTCCTTATAAAGCACCAAACAGCTGATTGGGAACAGGTGGAAGCAATCAGCCTGTGCAGCAACTCAGTCACAGATCCTCTCTGAAAGAGAGGACTCGCTCCGGATACAAAACCTCACACTGTAGTCTTTTCCTGAGCCTTTAACAGTAGAATGGCCATGGCAGTCATTTGGACTGTTCAATTTACATGTTTAATTACTTAATGAAAAAAAAATAATAAAGCCTTGGTGTTTTTCATAAAAACATGTATTTCATTTTTAGTGTTAAAATGATAAAAGAAATCTAATAATTTCTACGTATTTTGGCCAAAGGCAGTCATTTTGACTGCAGAGAGTTTTGCACTGTTCTAATGTGATTTTCCTGGGCAAGTTAAAAACAGAACATCTAGGCAGAAATTTTGACAGTCAGCTGTTTGTCAAAGAGTATCTTCAGTGGTGATGGTCCGGCTGACAGCTGAAATGTCAGGTGAGCTTATTTGTGCTGCACTAACTCTGGTGCTCTTACGCTGTGTCCACACTGAACGCGATAGGAGCGAATTTGAAGCTGTTCACGTGCACATTAGCACCTTGAAGCGTGTACAACGCGAACCTGTTGCGCTTCAAATATGGTATTTTGACGCGTGACCTGGCCTTCAGCGGAGCTGGGGCCAGAGTGCATCTGCGGTGGATTAAGGACCGACCTGACGGAGGACAGCATGTTCGGCCCGGGTTGTGGGTGGGGTGTGGTGGGGTGGTTTGTGGTGGGGGGGTGGTTTGTTGGTGGTGGTGGGGGGTGTGGGGGTTTTGTGGTGTTTTGTGGGGGGGTTGGGGTTTGGTTGGTGGGGTGACCTGCTCGCCCAGTTTGTGCCGTGAAGGTCCAAGCTTCGCCTGCCAAAAAACCAACTACATTTCTGAGCAGCTGTCCATCTGTCTGCGGCTCGTAAAAGTTTATAATATTTGAGCAGCGTGGGACGTGGTGTGGGATCTGCAATCAGGAAACCAGGTGAGGAGAATGTTTCAAGGCTGACTTCTAGGCCGAGAGGTGCTTTTACTGCAACAACGGCTCTTTTAAGAGCCAGCCACAAACCTCTTAAGAGCATTCCTGTCTAAATAGTTTTTTTTTATTTCTGTCTCTGTATTGAAAACTGCTTGTGACATGTAGCTCAGGGTGATTAGCCACGGTGTTTATCAGTATTTCCTCCATGTCCTGCTGAGGCTGTGACTCCATGACAGTCACGGAATCACTGAAACTCCCCTGATTGGTTGTCGCGGCGTGATTTGATGCTGGAGTTCAGATTTTTCCAACTCCAGCGATAGACGCCATGAGCGCGGATGCACAAAATGCACCACATAAAAAGCAGCGCAAATTTTCCATCGCATCTGTAGCGCGAATTGTCGCACGAATCACGCAGAAAAGCTTTTTCGCGAAGCAAATCTGCTTCTGAAGTGTCGTCGGACACCAAGTCGCGCTTCATCGCGCTCCTCCATTGATTTTACATGTAAACCTGAAGCTCTAGTCGCTCCTATCACGTTTGGTCTGGACACAGCTTTAGGGTACTTAGCTTGGTACATCAAAAGCTATCTTCATAAGACACACCATGGCGGCATATCAGGGTAATATTCCCAGCATTGTGTGTCTTTTGAATGCACCATGGCAATGCAGGAATATAGCAGCATTAGTGCCAGCAAGCTTGATAATAATATTACCACAATATTGCTGCAACACTGGTCTTATGAATGAAGTTCTCGCCTTGCTGCAATAGAGGGTGATATCATGATGATTTCTTGAATGTGCGCTGAGCCCCAGCTGGCAACAGTACTGAAAATGTAAATAAACATAGGAAGTTAATTTAGCATTTGTAAACTGTATCGGCTGAGATGGCAAACTGAAGCGATGCAAAGCTCAAAAGCTTATGGCTTTTAGATCGCCAGACAGTTCACAGGGATTTTGAAGGACAGCCAACTTTTAGAGTGACTTGCAAAAAAGACTTATGCCGCGGGGCTTCAATTGGGATAAAAAGCATGTCCAACTATTTTCTCGATTTACCCTGGACACTTCAGTCTCTGGGTTGATATGTAGCCCTGCACATGGAAAGCTCGGACACTGTTCCCATAACCGCCTTTATCCCGGCATGGCGTAATCTTTTTTGAAAAGCACCTGATCCAATTTGCTTCCACAGGCTTAGCTCTTATGATTGACCAAAAGGCTACATTATGCCAGCATTATTGCTGACACTGATGTCAGAATTGTCTTTTGAAAGAGGCTATAACGTTAGACCTATAGGATAGGCTATATAGTAATGTGTTGTTGTTAGATTTTTCAAATGAGTTGGTTGAAAACAATGGCATTGTATGCTATACTATTAGTGTGAGGCTAATGTTTGATTCAGGTAAAAGCTTGTAGACTATTATTAAACTTTGTTTATTCGAAATGCTGATTTTTCATTTTTATGGATTTAAAATCATTGTTTGGCTAATTACCTTTAATATTATCTGAGTAGTAAACATGCAAGGTAAGTAAAGGAGGTTTAAATACAAAAGTCAAAATTACCATTTGTGGCTGTTCTAGGAGGTACAGTATAGTGGCCATTGTAGTGCTTAATGGTCGCTCTAGTTCAGTTGGAATCACAATCATGGGAAATACTGCTGACTTGTCTTCAAAGGGTAATATAAAAATAATTTACATGTTGCCAAAGTGTTTTAATCAATTACATTAACAAAAGGTTATGTGGAAGGGAAAAGGGTGGAAGAAAAGATGCAGAAGCAGCAGCAATGACCGCAGCCTGGAGAGGATTGTCAGGAAAAGGACATTCTAAAGTGTTGGGGACCTTCACAAGGAGGGTACTGAGGCTGGAGTTAGTGCAACAAGTGCCACCACACATAGATAGATTCTGGACATCGACATCGAATGCTATTATTCTAGTCAAGATTCTCCTGAACAACTCAGCTCACTGGTCCAAGGTCTGCTATTCTAAATTTGACATCTCATTTGAAAACCAATATCCTAGAGTCTGGAAGAAAAATGGGATTACTGTCCTTGATTGGCCAGCAAACTCTTCTGACCTGAACCCTCATAAGGAACCTATGGGGCATTGCCAGGTGGAAGATGAAAGACATTGAGATTGAACAATGCAGAAGAGCCGCTATTGAAGCATCCTGGACTTACACAACACCTCAGCAGTGCAATGAGGCAGTAATTGATGCTAAAGGGACTTTAGAGTTATTATACTTTGCAGAAGTCATTTCTCAATTTAAAATGTATGTTTTTATTCATTTCATATAATATTACATTTTTCATTTTCAATTTGGGGTTTTCACAAGCATTAATAATCATCAGAATTATAAACACAGGCTTGAATGTCTCACTTTGTGTATAATGAGTCTATAGCATATATTAGTTTAATCTTTTAAGTTGTATTACTGAAGTAAATGAAGCCTTGCATGATATTCTACATTTTTTTAGTTTCTCCTGTATATATAATTACTTTTCAAAACCCCCACTTAAGAATTCCCTAGCTATCTCTTGCAAATGCATGGTTCAGGGACTTTACTTGTCTGTAATCTCGACATACTGTATGTCTCCTGCAGAATCGCTTGAACCAACATTTCTTTTTCTGAAACCGTATGTCAGGCATAATGAATACTTTTTACAACTCAATGTGCTTGGCAGAGATAACACAAAACTGGTAGGTAAAAAGCATGTAGATTCCAATTTATGTGCCTTAGGAGATGTCTGACCCATTCTCATTTACTTTCCAATCATGCGTGCAGGTGTATTGTCTGAAAGATAAAACACAGTTTACTTGTTTGTATTTCTTTGTGTTTGGTTTTGAATTTACCAGATCGTAACCCCGTGGAAATAGGCCAATTTTCTTTGTGAAGCATCTCTTGACTGCTTTAAAAGTGGAGATTGAGATTCCCTCTAATTCTGGTTTCGTCAGTAAATGGTGCATGCCACCCCCTATCAATCACAAAGACATACTAACAGACAGTTGGCTAGTATACACCTCTGTTAGGACTATCTGCTCCTCACTGAACTTGACTGGAATTTCAGTATAAACTAAAAGGTCTGTTTACAGAGGGCTTATTTAGGTTGCAGATTGGCCCACCTTTATAGCTAGAGATGAGATCTGAATCACAAGAATTGAGTTGAAACCCCCACACACCCCTAACCGCGCCTTAAAGATGGGCGCTAATATCAGGTGTGGAATTAAAGAGCTATAAACAAAAAATAAATGATCTTAAAACAAAGCAAACTAGAAACTTGATATTAGGATTTTACCTATCAGACTTCAGAAAAATTCTAAATTTTTTTCAACACTTAGAATACTTCTTTTCATTTGATTTTTACTTTTACAATAAAAATACAGCACCATACATTTTGAAATAATGCTTAGTAACTTTAAAAAAAAAATGTATGTAAGTCTCGGAGTCCTGCCTGTCGTGGTGATGTTAAAACATGTTTTATGTAAGAGACTTTATTTAGACAAATTATTTAGACCAGAGTAATATTGTCTTTCACCTAATATTGAATGGATAAAATAAATTGAGTAGTGTATTTACCTAATCATTGCCAATCTTTCATCATTAAATCATAACAAGTTGTTTTATTGATTTACCTAGTTATTTCTAATTTCTGTAAGAATAACTGTATTGTGTCTGAATATTGTTTTTAATTATTTTTATTTTACTCAAGAACTAAAACAGCTGACATTCAAAACATTTTCAGGAACAGAAAGCTATTGTTATACTGGCTTGGGCGGGATTAGACAGAGCTGTCACCTCATTAGACTCAGTTTACATCTCGGGCTGACATTTTCTCTACGCCTCCTGACTTTTGTGGGCGAAGTTTTTTTTTTAGACTTCCCTGGATCAATAGAATCCAATGTATTTGACTGTGCTTAATGTATTAAGATGACACTGGTGTGTAGTCATGCCATCCTTTGGGCCAAAGGTATATAAAAAAAATGGTGTGGTGAAAATTAAGAGACAAACTCAATTTTTGGAAATTGTCTAAATGTTACCTTTTTGAATATAATTTGTGTAACCCACTAGAAAAATAAAACAAAATTCTTCTAAAATAATACTGTATTTATTTTGGTTAAACATTGTGCCACCTAATATCATTTTGGTGCAGAAATGACAGCAATGACCTCGTATTGGGTTTAACAGCTGTCAGTCAATACTAGCTTTCACACCAGTTCATGACTGGCCTAACCAGGCAATGCCGAAATGTGTGGCATCAGATTACTTTCTTTAATCTATGAGAAAGTAAGAACAGATATGGGAAATATGAGGAAAAAAATGATTGTATGTCCCCCTGTTATAAATTCCCGTGCTTATGACAACAGTTTTACTCACATTAGTATCATTTTACCCTCTCCCCAACCAGTTTTATGCTCATTTTGTTATAATTGCGGCCTCATATCAAAGAAAGTAATCTGACGCCAAAGGATTGTGATTAACATTTCTGCCCTCAAAATTTTGCGCGGATAAAGTCGGGTATGGTAAAGTTATAAACATCTAGTTAAAATGTTAATTTAATTTATCTGAAAACACTGTATGAAACGGATGATGGAGTCTGGATGAGCGAAAAAAAATAGCTGAGTTTTGATGACTTTTTGGCATATTGTTAGTTTGCAGTGTTGATTCAAGGTGGCTAATGGCTGACTAGCAGCTAAGCAAAACTGGCAATACGTTGTTTAAAAGTAAAACGGAAGTGTAGAAACTATATGTTGCTGTTCACTGAGATAAAGTTTAAAGTCGATTAGTTGTTTTAGTCAGTAATATCAAGGTATATGTTGCTATTTTGCATTCAACATCCGGTGGTTTTATTATTCTTTTTTCTTCTCTGGGTAATCGCCATTTTGTACAGCGATACTGTTGGAAGACGGTGATGGAACAAAATATATATTTTTTTGTTAATTACTAGACTGGAAACAAGAAACATTTTTACAAAATTTATGAATGTACATTTGTTGACTAATGTTTTGAAATAATTTTATATTTTCAAAAAAAATGTAAAAACTATTACAGCCATATTTCAAGAGATACATTTGTATTTCTTTTAAAAAGAGATAACTGCAAAAAAAACTCAACGGAAACACAATGGCACAGCCTACAACAGGATCGCGATCACTTCCTTCCGTTTTTACGTACTGTAGCTGAGTAGCGTCCTTCTTGGACTCCGCAGCAACAATTAGCAGGCAACCGTCTATTCACTCAGATTTCCTCATCACAAAGAACCACACATTGCATTTTCCCTAACAAGTCACTCTCACCATTTGCCATACAACTCACACACAACAGCACCTGGTAATATTATTTACCGCTACAGAGCATACTAGCTGAAGCCAGCAGCTTGGCTGAGCAAAAAAAGACTTAACTTCATGACTATTTTTTTTAATAGATTTTTGTAACGAAACATCTACTGGTACAGTCTGCTAACCCTCCCACAAGCACCAATTTATTATCAGACCCACCTTCTGCCTCCATTGGATGAAGTAATTGCTGCTGTGTTATATTCTTTTCATTGATGTTCCTTGTTGCATGTTAATTGCTGGATTTAAAAAGAAACATTCAATATTTCCTATCCATGATTATTATAATGGATAAATAATGTAAATTAGAAGTGTAATGCAAAAAAAAGTTTTACGCCTATTTCGAATTTTACTCAAATGAAAGGGATTTATTAAAAATGATTCTGAATCATCTGCACAATTTACACCATCAGGGCTGCTTGCGGTATGAGAAAATGGGTCTGGGGCTACACAAATTAAAAAAAGGTTTGGAAACCCGGTTATAAATAATATTTCCTCATATGTCATTACCCCTTTGACACAACCTAGATACTGACCCAACAAAGTAATCTTTTAACCTTTATCTGCAATATAGACGCTTATGGGCCCTTTATTTATTTGAATGACAATAGCTGCTGTACAGTTAATGGAAGTAATTAGTATTTGCTAATTACTACAGAACATTCATTAAACTGTTTTGCTGTCTCCAATGAGAAATTGCTGTAACATATCAAGATGCCAAGAAAATTAGTCATTCAGATTTCTGAAATCAAGGCAGGTTCTTTGCCCACAATTTCCTCAACCAGCTAATACCAACGCTGAAGAGACTTGTGGTGCCTAGTTACAGTTGCCAAGCTATGACTTGGTAATCTCTGTTCAGGTCAGAGCATGGCCAATTAAAGAGAAGTGAGATTTTGAGTTTAAATATCTGTTGCATCAAAAAGTTGACCCCAAAAAGAGAAGATAAGGTGAAAAACTTGCTTATTCTCTTCACAACAGAACAGTTTAGAGCAAAATAAACAGCTGATACACTTGAGTGGAAACATGCAATTATTAAAGTTGAAATCAAGTCAAGACATAACAAGATGCGTTGTCCAGACAAAGATAGATTTGTATTGACTGTCACACCTAAACCGTATCCCGGCGTCATTATTAATCTTTCACTTAAAATAAAGACACAGTCAGAGGAAACAAACAGCAATTTCATTGCTGTTCTTATGAAGTGTGCACTTTGTGTGAAGACACAATGAACACCCAGTCAATCAATACCTCCCCTCTCTTGCTGCTTTCTCCTCGTAATATATTGGAAATGGAGTTAGAAAGATTGATTCTGTACACAGCGCTACCGGCCAAGGAAAATTAAATGAAAATGTAAATGAAGACTGCAGTGTTTGGTGTGTTTTTCTCCCTCAGTTTGTTACTTAAGTCTAAAGTCTTTTTAGTTTGGTCAATGTTTCTCAGGGGAGGAAAAAGAAGTAGACAAAGAAATAAAAACAAAGGGTAGATACTAAATAGAGTTAATGCAAAAATAACCACATGTTGCAGTTAGAGCCCGAGTCATAGCCAAAGTTCTTGGGGGAATAACAAACCTGGCAGTAAAAAAGGGAACTTTTTATCTTTGAAAGGTAAGAAAGAAACTGTTAATGATTCAAATACAAACAATCACATGCACACACCTGAATATATAGTGACATAGAACATGCATGTCTGCTTATTTGGGATGACACAATTGACTGGACTTCCTGAAATAACTCTTGACCAAATGTTATGATAGACAGATTTTGACTGTATTGTGCAAAGGCTGTGTTTTAAAGCTGCAGTCGGGAATGATTTCACAGTATGTCATTGTGTACTTTATTAATAAAACCTGGTTTTGGTTTGTTTTATTGAATATATGTCTGTTTTATCCTTCAACAGTAATTTTTACAAAAGTGGCGTTAATTTTGAAGCCTTTTAAGATTTGAAGGTCTCTCCATTTTTTAAATTAATCTCTGTTATAAATCCTACTACAGTCTCAAAGACATTTTTTGGTGAGCTTAGTCCCTGGACTTTTCTTTTTTTTTATTTCTGAAGATTATGCTACCCTGGGGAGCCAGAGAATGGCTAACTTTATAGCAGAAGTTTGCGTTGAATTCTCCATGACTGATCTCTTTCAGTATGGTAACTGTAAACAGGAAGATTCAAATGTGGAAACTCATATTCTATTGGCTAAGAAATTTCACCAGTCAGTGTGAAATGCATGGTGGTTTATGGGAGGAAGGAGTACCTTAAGAAGAATAAGATATGTTGTGGAGCACCACTCATATATCACAGTATAGAACTGAACTATCATTTTAAAGATATAGAACACTCCAGAATGCAACTTTAAAATAGCAAAGTGCCGTCTGGATGACAGTTCTGTCACTGTAACCAGCCAGCATCATGTCCAGCGATGAATCTTACAGAGTAAGGACTATTTTGTACTAATAAGTTTAAAATACTAAACGAAAAATGATTACAACAAAATATGGGTCAAAGGCAGTAATAAGCTTTTGTACCTGTCTTCTAGGTATCTTATCTTGGTAGTTGATTGGTATCCTCCCCCTACTATTGGTAATGTCCTCTATAAAAGTCATAATTTATACTTTAGAGTTTACATAAACATCCAACAGATTTCACAGCGTGTGTATGTGACTAGGTGTATGGTCAGAGACCTCTGTCAATACAGAAAGCTAGCTGGAAGTCTTTATAATCTCTCACCGCAGCGGTGACAGTGAGCCTCTTATACTGAGGAGTGCAGGAGGAAACCACTTCCTTTTCTTTTGCTTACTCGGTGTGGAGGTTGATGCTCTCATATCTCGGAACAACGTCAAATACACAACTTTTAAAAGCTGTTTTACAGACTGCTAACTTTAGCCGTTAGCAAGCTTTTAATACCTTAATCCACGAAAAACGCCATATCCGCGCAGGTTCTTATGCCGTGAACGTTTTTTTTTCATTTGTATCCATCTACTGTAGGCTTCACCTAAACTAACTCTGGTGTTATATATTGTAAGGTTGATCCTGTTCTGAGAAAGATAACGAAGTCTCTGGGGCTTAGATACAGCAGCTAAACTAACCGAGTGCTCTATTTTTCCACAGTACATGTCTCGTTGCTCCGTTTAGTTGTTTGCAATAGTATTTGGCAACCTACAATGCCACACTGCTGTAAATATAAACAGTGTGGTGGTCGAAAAAAATAATCTTTTTTTAATGATTTTAGGTTAAATATAACATTTAAAGGAAAGGGTGCACTTTCATTCTGCACACCTCTAAACCCCTGTTGAAGTATTACTTTTTTAAAGAGATAGCTTTTAAGAAAAATGTTCCATATTCAACCTTTAACTTGCACACCACTCCAAAGAGATATTTGTTGTAAACTCGGATTAAATCAAGTGAACTAAATCAAAGTCATATTTAAGAGTGGCTTTTTAAGGCTTGGATGGACATAAATGGGTTTTGATGTGAATGAGGCCTATGAAGCCAAGTTGTTTTTAATATAAAGTTGAAAGTTCCTCATTAATGTAAAACCCTCAGACATTAATTTTGAGATGTTCTGAAAGACTGCCACTTCATCATAAAAAAATGTAAGGTCTATGTTGTAGGTAAAGTACTGCATATACTTTTGTTGTGAAGAATACATTGCAATAAATTGCATTTAACATTTTCTGTGCTTCATTTTGGAACAAGCGTCTAAGATATTTATTTTGCCAAGCTCCAGTAACATCATCTCATCCTGTTGTCTGCTTCCTTCTCTGCATGGCCCTCATCATTTGTGGACTGAATCTGTGTTTACTGTGTTTACCTTCTATGCCTTCTTAAATGAGAAAATAACCATGGTACCTACACATCTCCTCCAGGCAAAAGTAAGATGTTTCAAAAAAATAAAACCTGATCCACATACCTCAGATGACAGTTACATATCTGGGCATGAGCAAGGTTATTTGATTAGCCATACAACTCATTTATATTTTATGCAAGGTACGTTTTTATTGCCATCTTCTATTTTTGTTATGTTTTAAGAACTTCATGGCATACCAAACAGACTAGCTATCTGTGTCTTGTCTATCAGCTTTCTATCTCCTTCACATGTCGAGGGTCTCAGCTTAACCTATGTTAGCTTTTAGATAATAGACATTGGAAAACTCAGCTTTCCACTAGCCTTTTGGATCAACAAAAAGACAATCAATGAATAATCAAAATCACATAATGTTTGTATACTCTATTAAGCCCTCTCTCTTTAATCAGATTCCACTAAAGCTATGTGTTTTCAATGACTACCTAATCCTGTACAAGGTCATTGGGAGGAGTGGGGAGTGGCACAGTAGGGTCTGGTTCCTATCAGTATCAACCAAATGGTGAGAAGTGGGATGTCGTTTAGACTGGTAGCCCATCATCACAAGGCTAACAAAAACATGCCTGAAACAAAAATGTATAAATGGACTGTTACTGTGCTTATACACCGAACACAAAGACGCAACTAAAACATGTGACACACCCCTGGCTGGTCGCCATAACATTTGCACCTTGAAGCGTGTCCAAAGTGAACTGGCCGCGCTTTAAAATATGCCGTTTTCACACGTATGAAGCGGAAATGTGGAAGTATCCTGGCGGGACATTACCAGACAAACACAAATATATGTATATACTCCTCATATGGGGTATAGGATACTTTGACATCTATGCCAGGCATTTTCCATAAATTTAGCTAGAGCAAAGACCTTATTTTCAAATATCCAATGCATTAGGTCAGCTTCCTGCATCCAAAATAAATCAGGATTGTTCAACTGGATTAATTCAAACAAGGATTCTCTTAAATCACAATAAAAGGAGCAATGAAAGATAAAATGGAAATCATCCTCAACCACATTAGCATCACAAAATTATCATAAACAGGAGTACTAAAATATTCCTTTAAATCGCTCCACTTCCACTGCCTTATAAGCATTCCTGTCAAAATAGTTTAACCTCTTTATAATGTTTATTTTTATTATTCCTGTCTCTGTATCAAAAAACAGCTGGTGTCATGTAGCTCGGGGTGATTAGCCATGGTGTTTATCAGTTTACATGTCCTGCTGTGATTCCATTCAGTCAGTGACAGCATCACTGACACCCCTCAGCTGATTGGTTGTTATGGCGCAACTTGAAGCTGTAGTTGAGATTTGTCCGACTTCTGCGGCAGACATAAAATACAGCGCGTATTTTAGGTGGCGCCTGAAACGCATCAGCCGCACTACTTTGTCGCATAAATCAGGCAGAAAAGTAACTTTAACATGTAACAGTAACTTTACATGTATGTAAACCAGACTCTCTGGTCACGTCTATCGTGTTTGTTGTGTAAGCACCGTTAGGATGTTAGGTGTTTGTGTTTCAGTTACTTTCAACTACTCTTTCTTTACCAAGTTAATCTTACCATATTAGTTTACTTCTTTGTGTTATTTTGTTATATTTTACTTTAGGATTATAGTTTAGAACTTAAGGTTGTATCTTCTTACTATATTTTCACATTTTTGCCTTACTGTTAGATCTTTTATTTTATTGTATTATGATTACTTTGATATTGTATTTATTTTCTCCTTATCTCATCATTTTCCTCTGTTAGTTCTGTTTTATTCCATTCCTCTTATTTTGTTTGCTTTGTCCAGTCTACTTTTCTGTTCATACCCTTGTTTATCTTGTCTTTTCTCCCTGAGATGATACTTCCGGCCTAGTTGTCAATTACCTCCACCTGCTCTCTCAATCTCACTTGCATCTGCTTTCCCCTAATTAGCCCTCTAGTTTCTTTCTGTCACTTCCGCTCTTCAGTGTATTTAACCCCTTGATCCACAGCATATCCACAGCCCTTCTAATGCACAACATGGGTGAAAAATGACCTTTATTGATGTTCCAGGTTATTTTATGGTGGCTGAGTTTTTCTGTCTTTTGAATTCAATTTATTTCATGATTGAGTGTTCCGATTATTCTTTAAATATATTGTTTTTGATTACCACAGATCATTATTTCCATTTTACCTTTCATTTTACCATACATATGAATAAAAATGAGTTTTTATATTGCTACATCAAAGTTACATGCATTCATACAGTCATCCATGCGCGATTTAAAATGAAAGGAATTATTACCTAATGATAATTTCTTTAAATTCATTATTTTTGCACTGAGTGGGGCCAAACATTTATGTATTTAATACTTACAACATGTTTATTTTCATTTTGTCACACATAACATAACATAGCTATTGAGTTTAACTGTATCACTTGGAGCCAAAGAGAAACGATTGAAGGTCACTACAGAGCTTCAGTCTATACATCTAAAAACTACCAACCAGGCTAGAAATCTGGGTGTAGTGATGGAACCAGACCTAAACTTTAAAAAACACATTAAGGCAATCACAGAATCAGCCTACTATCAGTTAAAGAATATCTCAAGGATAAAATATCTGATGTCTCAGCAAGACCTGGAAAAACTAGTCCATGCATTCATCTTTAGTCAGCTTGATTATTGTAAGAGCATCTTTACAGGCCTATCTAAAACATCAATTAGAAAACTGCAGCTCATCCCGAACTCTGCTGCTCGAGTTCTCACTAAGACCAAAAAAGCGGACCCCATCAGTCCAGCTCTGAAGTCTTTACACTGGCTGCCTGTCCATCAGAGAATATACTTTAAAGTTCTGCTGCTGGTCTATAAAGCTCTAAATGGTATGGACCAAAAGACATCAGTGACCTCCTGACGCGGTAAGAACTTATTAGACCACTCAGGTCATTTGGATCAGTTCCTAGAATAAGAACCAAACATGTGGAGGCTGCCTTCAGCTGCTTTGCTCCATATGTCTGGAACAAACTCCCAGAAACCTCAGATCAGCTGAAACACTTAGCTGATTTAAATCCAGGTTAAAGACCCACCTGTTATCAGCTGCTTTTGAATAGGTTTTTATTTTTACGTTAATTTTTTTAATGTTTTGTATTCGTTTACTCTTTATAATGCTTCTTCTGCACCCCACTGTAATGTTTTTAATAAAGCATTTTGAATTGTTTTGTAACATGAATTGTGCTATACAAATAAGCTTGCCTTGCCTATGGTAGCCTTGTCAATTTGATTTTGCAGCAGATCCACAAAAAGCACCCGAGAGGTCACATCCCAGCAAACCCCAAACCCCATGGCCCCCCACCCACGGGGCAAACCAATAAAGGCCACAAATTCTTCTTTGTCATTGCTTCTCCACTCATTCCCTTTTGCTGTGGCTGTGCTTCGCCCCTCTAAGTTGGTTCATTTCATTGGTTGATAGAACCTCCTCAATGATGTTGCCTATGAACATATCCAAGGCATCTTTTGGCGATAGAGCTGTTGATCCAGAGGGAGGCCCTATGCAGCTCTTGAGAATGTAGATGCATGTTCTGCCATGAGAGGGGGATTCTAATCCTACTACCATCCTACTACTGACAGAAGTGAGGCTGCCATATCACACCATCTGGCTAACACCAGTAGGCAAGGTAGGTGGAGTTTCTTATCCAAGGATACAACGGAATGTATCATGCGGAACCAGGAATTGAACCCACAGTTTCTGGGTCGCAGGCCGACAACTCTACTACTGAGCCACAGCTGCCATTTCTGTCCCCAGTAGACCACATCATGCAAATATCCTTGCATTCATAAAAATCATCATCAATAAAATCATTTTATTTTACCATGAAAAGGGTGTGGCCTGCATGTATATTTAAGCTCCTTTCTGTCACAGTAACTCAGGTCGTGCAGCAAACATCGACAATTAATGTAGAATTATAGGACAACTGTTAAAACTACTATTAGTTGGGCACCCCACGTTTGGCCTGTATAGACAGGTGGCAAGAATAAAGCGGTTATTAAATAAAAGCTAAAGGAAGTCCCATTTAAAGTTGAACACAAACTAAGACGGCCCACATCAAACCAGACTAGTCCAATAAGAGAAAAGCTGAAAGTTTAGTCTGACTTACAAAATGCTGTGTGTGGATACCTTCCCAACTCAACACCCTCGAGACAAAAACCTTAAAGTGAAAAAAACGATCATCCTATGGGGATTGTTGCCTTAATGGGGGCAGGAAAACTGATCAGAGTGGATAGGAAGATGGCTGAGTTAAATAAGGGCAATCCTAGAGAAAAATAAGAAATTCATACAATGGCACAACAATGACAACAGTCAGCCCAACATAAAAAATAATGTTTTTGATCAAAGCATATTTTGTGCGTTAGAATTGTCTACAGACAATCATTCAGCCAGACTGAGCTTGAGCTGCTTAGTATAGATCAATGGACAAATTTAGAGGAGCAAAGCTGACAGACGCATACCCCGACTGCATTTAATTTGTATTGACACATGGAGGCTGAATACAAACGAATGCCACACTTTTCAGATTTTTATTTAAAATGTATTCTTTCCCTCCAAAATCAAAAAATATGAATGGCTTTGTTTTTGTCTTTCACTTAAATTTTGTAATTGTTATGTGACAAAATATGTAATAGCATGAACATTATTGCAAGACACTGTTGCATAAAAACATATGTTCAGAAATAGATTATAAGTAAAAAATGCCACCTCTATCCCTGATCAGACGCTCCTTGTTTAATACTCTAGCATTAGGTGGGCCTCCCTTTAATCTTTTATTTGTTAAAGTGCTGGCCCTCCACCACCACCCTCAGACACTGCTTCACTAAAAGTAACATTTGCGGATGATAGTCTGTTACAATGCCTTATATGAAAGTGGTGTTTGTGTAGTTAAAAGCGCCTTACTCTGGCTCTGTGTAAAATCCTCTCTCCTCATATAAAACCTGTATAATCCCTAGCGGAAAGCGACAGGCCTATAATACTGAAGCACAGATTCCCAGCATTGATGTATACAATAGCGCTAACCTCACACATCTCTATTAGTGTGCCCACTGACACAGACATTACAATCCCCAATGGGAAGTCAACTAAGACAAACAGTTGAGAGCAGCAGACCCGACGTTCATGCTTCAAATGAGGACAATCATTTCTCAAAACACAGCAGGTGGCAATGCTTCAAATGTGATAGGGCATCTGTCTGGTTTTCAGCTGGTCCCATTTAATCTTGTGCCTATTCTGCAGAACTTTCTACATAAAAAAGGGCCTAAAAAGTGTGTCTGTCACATAGAGTGGATGTTCGTGTGTGTGTGGGAGTGTGTCTTTGTTATGATGCTCGGAGTGTTTGGGAACGCAGTCGTGACACACATTTGTTATAAAACACTGATCTGTTTATGCTGAGTGTGAAGGTGATAACCCATTGGAATGGGACGCAGACCTATGCGGGGGCCATGGGTGTTGGAAAATTGCCCAAACATCTGTGATTATGTAAGAAAAATGTTATCTGTGGCAGGGACATGAAGGAGATTGTGAAGCCCCAGATGGAGACTGAGGGCTTCTGGTTGAGTCTAGGCATCCTGCTGTGTATACTACTGAAGGAGAAGGGAGATCAAACATGAGCTGGAGACAGTCTTTTAGTACGGCTGGCCCCCATTGAACAGGGTGGAGCAAAGGGGGATATATATCAGGATTGGGGGTTTGTTTCCGTCCTCAAACAGCAGCTTACACATTCTGATTCCCTCCGGTGTCTTCCTCGACATTTCAGCCAAGAAGAAAAAAGTGGGTGTTTGCTTGAGCTAAAGGGAGGAGAGGATGGGTTCTGCCACATTTGCTAACATGGTCCAGCCAAGCAGAAAGCAATATCGCATTCCACAGAGAGCTGTGTGTCCTGTTCCCATGGAAGAACTCTTTCGCTGTGTGCCACCCGACAATAAATCACACTGCAACCCCTCCTCCCTTGGTGGTTTTGGACATGCCACCTTTGGCAACTAAAACAAGTGCTTGACTTACTCTGATTTATTCTTCCTATGGCAAGGAGGATGAACGGAGGTGCTAACAGGGTCCATGGGAATGATGAATGCTAGTCTTGCTTGCATGAAGTTGTGTGTGTGTTTGTGTGTGTGTGCATGTATGTGTGTGTATGAATGTTCAATGGAGCACCATTTGGACGAGGGAACACATCTTATTTAAAATACATTTTTATGTTTGTTCAAATGCTGCCCCTAGAGTAGACAAACCTTCTCAAATTGTGTAGAAATGCAAAGAGACAAAGACAAAAGTAGGACAAAGGACATCTCTGTTTTTCTAAGTTTAGTCCACCTTGGTATATTTCTGCTTCTTAACAAGCCTTTCAGATCCTGCTACAGAGCTATGATTCTGTCCTGGAATTCAACCCTGAACCTTTGGGGACTGGGAAAAAAACAAAACCCCAGCAAACACAGAATAGAGCACCACACACAGAGGCAGGAGTACACACACACACACACACATAGAAACAGACGCACAAACTGAAAGGAGTCTGGCTGAGAGGAAATGTTGGAGGAAAACCTTTCTAAAGATACCAAATTCATTAACAGGCTGGAAGACGTAAATGACTGGCTTACATGGGACCGGTGGTAAGAAGCCAGAATTTGCACAATTCCATGGACTGATGGCCCCGCAGGACCACAGTAGCTCTCACATACTTCTACATATTTCCTGCTAAATCAGTGCCATGCCTCGTATTAACCTCCCATTGCTATTTGTCTTTTTCTTTTTATATATAGTGTAAAAATATATTTGCAACTTGGACTTTTGTTATTTTTTTTGGACAATATGTGAAACCAACATAAATTAGATAATCATTTGGGGAATAAAAATGTGAAGATGTTTAGATTGTTGCTTTACAAATGAAAATCTGAAAAGTATGGTATTGATTCATATGCAGGCCTACAAGAGTCAATAGCTTGCAAAAGTACCTTAACCAAAATCACAGCTGCATGTCACGGATATGTGCTGCATGGATGACGAAGGACCCAGGCGCAGAAGCAGAGTTCCAGGTGAGGTGATAATTTATTTGTGAGCAGTGACATACGGCGAGACGATACACACAAAGGTGTGACAATGATCCAGCGAGGACTGAAGCGCTCGCTGGATCTTAAGTAAGGGGAGTCAAGGAGGAACACAGGTGCAAACAATAGGAGTTGAGGAGGTTCAGACAGGACGACACAGGTGCAGATGACCCAGGGTGGATGGAGGGGGCCCACGGAAGGAGCGCCAGAGTCCGGATGGCGTCCCCTTGTGGGAGCTGAGTCGGGTGGGTGACCCGGATGGCGTCCTCTCATGGGATGGGCGTCGGGCGGTCGACACGGATGGCGTCCTCTGACGGGACGAAAGACTGGCAGACGTCCCGTTATGGGACGTGAGTCGGGCGGACGCCCCGAATGGCGTCCTCACATGGGACGAACGACTGGCCGGACGTCCCCTTAGGACCCCCCAGGTCCCCCCACGTCCCCCCACGTCCCCCAGCTCCCCCAGGATCTGGCTGGACAAAGGACTGGCGGACGTCCCCTTACGGGATGTGAGTCGGGCGGATGGCCCCAATGGCGTCCTCTGGCGGACGTCCCCTTACGGGACTTAAGTCGTGGGGACCTGGAGATCCAGCGGGAAGCTGGACGGATGACCCTTGATGGAACGGGAAGCGGGCAGACGGCCCGGCGGTCCTCTCCTGGGGACCTGGAGGTCCAGCGGGAAGCTGGATGGACGTCCCTGGATGGGACGGGAAGTGGGCGGACGGCTCGAAGGTCTTCTCTTGCAGACGAGGCAGCGGTGGAGAAGCCTGGCTGGTCGTCGGCGGAGAGAGAGGGACCTGGTTGGTTCCCACTGATGGGAATGAAGAAACCTGGCTAATGAAGCTGGTTGCTCCGTGGTGGGCGGACCTGGGCCTGGGCGCTCCCTGGCTGGCGGGCCTGAGAGTGGAGGCTTGCAGGCTGGCATCAGGTCCCTCCTGGTCTTCACAGGAAGCTCCGGCTACCCATAAGGAGATGGCAGGTGCCGAAGGGCTGCAGCTGTGATGGCCAGGAGGATTGCCGCAACAATGATGTCCGGCTCTGCCACTTCGCCTGGTTTCCGGGTGTGGCAAATCCAGCAGCTCTGGCGGAGGCAGTGGCAAATCCAGCAGCTCTGGCAGAGGCTACACCAAATCCAGCAGCTCTGGCGGAGACTGCGGCAAATCCAGCAGCTCTGGCGGAGGCTGCGGCAAATCCAGCAGCTCTGGCGGAGGCAGCGGTAAATCCAACAGCTCTGTTGGCTCTGGGAGCAAAGACTGGTGGAGCTCTGCTGGCTCTGGGAACAGGGACTGAAGGGGCTCAGCTGGCCCTGGAAACAGGGAATGAAGGGGCTCGTGTGGCTCTGGAAGCAGAGACTGAAGTGGCTCAGCTGGCTCTGGAAGCAGAGACTGAAGGAGGGAGAAGGCCGAACAGGCTGAAGCAGACGCCAACCTCGGGGCCGGACAGGCTGAAGCAGATGCCAACTTCGTGGCCCGACGGGTTGAAGCAAACGCCAACTTCGGGGCCGAACAGGCTGAAGCAGACGCCAACTTCGCCGACCCGGAAGCCGCTCCTTCCCGTCGGCGCTGCAGTCTACGGCGAGATAGTGGAGGATCCTCTTCCCTTCGGCTGCATGGCTGAGATGGCCGCTCATGCCTGCGTGGACCGGTTCCGGCAGCGCAGTATGTGAGCCTGGAGCCGATGAGCGAGGTCTGCTGCTCCACATACTGCTCCTCCTTGTCCTCCCAGTCCGACCAGACTGAAGGAGGATTTTCCAGCGCAGCTTTATCTGCGATTGCGGTGAGGAACTGGATCCCCTCTGGAGCAGAGGTAGTCGAAGCTGTCCCCATGAAAAAACTCGAACAGTTTGTCCTCGCTGATATAGAGGGGACCTAGTCCTGCGGTGTCAGAAGGCGGCGGTGTCGTAGCCGCAGCTGGGCGGTTAACAGGAGCCCTTGGTGAAGTGGTCGGGAAAGGAGCAAAAACAGCCGGAGAGAGGATCGGTGGTGCGTGGAGCATGGAGACTAAGCCAATGTTGGTGAATGCGGATCTCCTCCCCAAAAAGGACAACTCCTCCTCGGCGGTCTGATTGAGGAAGTCCGCTGCGTCCTCCAGCTCCAGCGCGTCATGGGAGCTGAGGCTGGGGAAGAACCAAGGAAGAGTCTCTGTTATAAAATCCTCAGCGAGCTTAGGCTTCCAAGCCCCAGAGGTCATTCAGGTTGGAACAGAGGTCTTGCAGGAGGTCAGGGTCCGACGCTTCTGCTGGGTCCATCTTTTCGGGCTGGATCATTCTGTCACGCATATGTGCTGCATGGAGGACGAAGGACCCAGGCACAGAAGCAGAGTTCCAGGTGAGGTGATAAATTACTTGTGAGCAGCGACATACGGAGAGACGATACACACAAAGGTATGACAATGATCCAGAGAGGACTAAAGCGCTCGCTGGATCTTAAGTAAGGGGAGGCAAGGAGGAACACAGATGCAAACAATAGGAGGTGAGGAGGTTCAGACAGACGACACAGGTGCATATGATAATGATGAGTAGGACACAGATTGGATGAGAAGAGTGAGAATCCTGACACTGCAAGTGTTTTGGTGTATGTCTATCAGCTTTGCACACCAAGAGACTGATATTTCTACCCAGTCTTTTTTTAGAGTATCTAAAGCTTAGTCTGAATGATTAGCATTTTTGAAAGTGTTAACACTGATTTCCATTTGGATTTTGGTCTGGACTTTTACTGGGCCATTCTAAAATGTATATACAGTATGTGCTGATTTAAACAATTTAGCAATAGCTGTAGGAGACAGTCTTAGTCTGTCCTGCTGGAGGGCGAATCCCCATCCTAGTCTTTTTGTTTTCTAGGATTACATTGTGTTTAGCTCCATTCATGTTCCCATACATGCTCACTGACGTCCCTGTAAACAGTGAAGAATAAATATCATGATGCTACCAATACTGTGTTTTATCAAGGGGAGGAGAGGCTCAGCTTGACCTGGATGGATGTAAGGTACAATGGATGTAAGAATTTTGTTTCTGTTTCATAACATTGTGCAACTTTTAGATTCAATGTTACATAAAATCCCAGTCCAATACATTAAAGTTTAAAGTCCTAAACTGAAGAAAATGTGGAAAAGGTTTGTGAAATATTTCACTCGTCACTGCATGTATCCTTTTGAATTTCTCTCTCTCCATCACAGTCTGTGGGTTTAGTTCACCTTCAACCTATCAATTTATGTGTCCATCATTCCTTGTTCTGCCTCCAAAGAAATGTACACTGCCTCCAGGTTGTGAAGGTACACCTGCTGAGCATCGTGTAAACAAAAAAGCACTGCCATGAAACTAAAATGCCGTGAAGCAAAAGTGAGCAGGACAGTTTTCCTGTTAGTTCATTTCAGATGGAGTTAAATATATAATTTTTTCTTGCCCTCTCTGACTCTTTCTAGCAGGCTGTAGTGCAGCTAGCACAGCGCAAAAGGCAGAGAGCACAGTCTCTGACCTATTTAGGAAACTGGCAAGAGAGCAGCCAGGGAACATCAAAATACTTCAAAGGCTCCCTTTGAATCATGCGTTATGCCCAACATAGTGTAAGATTCTGAGCATATGTGCGCAGAGATACACACCTCTACGCACTCAACAGACTTCCATCAGTAGACCTGCACGATCCCAACACACACACACACAAATACAGCCATCTCAATATATTCTGTCTGAGCTTTTCGTTTGAACTGTGTCCCATATTGCCAAATACAGAGAAGTTGGATAAATCACATTAAATGTCGGGTCTGCTACCAGCACTATGACTCAGCCTTTACCTTCCAAACTCTGGCCCTGGCTCAGCTGTGTGGTATATATAGCATCCTTGTAATGACTGCAAAGAAACCTAAAAAGACAATGTAAATAGTTTCAAAAGCACTTAGCAAAAGACAATAAATTCATTTAATTCCTGTTTGTGTCATGGATTTCAGCACCACAATCAACTCCTGAGCTGTATCAGCTCTTCAGGACCTTGGACAGTCCCACAAAGCTTCCACAACAAGGCAGCAGAATCTCTGAAAGCGACTGCAGACCACTGCGTGGGTGTGAGTGTGTGCACGCTCACTTGCAACCAGAGGCTTATGCCAATGTGACATTCTTACTGCAAAAGCATATTTATCAGTTTGAGTCAGAAGGCAAAATGTCTTTTTTGTGTGTGTGTTTGGGTCGCTATTTTACTCATGTGACTTTAAACTACTGATACTTTCACCTAAGGTCATAGATCGATAGAAACACGATCAAAAGGGGCTTTCAACAGATGCCAAATACAGAAACCTCAGAAAAAGGGGACATGAATGGAGGACGACTTTAAACTTTTTTTAACCCATTTACGCTAGGTTTTGGGTGAACGCTTTTGCCCCAAGGCCAGCCTTCAATGCATTTATTTGTGAGAGTTCATGCACAAGAAGTGGCACACATAGTAATGTATCTCTAAAAGCTGCAATGCGTTGAAATCTTGTGGGGCTGATTATTTACTATGACTATTTATTGCATTTAGTGTCAATTTCTGTGTGTAAACCAGAATGCGTAAAAGACAAAGGAGGAAAGAAGTCATTACAGGATGATTTTTGCAGGTTAACTCTAAATCTATGTGTTGCAATGTGACACATGGTGCTTTTCTTTATTTCTTTAGCAGCATTTCTGTGTCCTGAGGCGATGAATAAATAGCAGACAACAATTTCAGTATAAATTTGTAAACACCACCACTTTGCTTCATTGGTACCTGGCTGGAGGAAACACTATATTTGTTTTTGAGGGACATCTAAGTACCTGTTCTGTCATGGTGCAAGTCAACGAGTAGCATTTTGAATTGACATTAAAAAAGGAAAAATAGGTTGTATTTTTTTATTCACTCCCCTAAATATATTTCCTTAAACCCCTAATAAAGTCCAGTGCAAACTTTTGCTGTCAGAAGTCATCTAATTGGTAGATGGAGCCCACCTGTGTATATATATACAAAGATGTTCTGTTAAAACCTTAAGGGTTTGTTAGACAACATGGATGAATATCACACAGGCCCGGAAAGACTACAACGTGACCTACGTTCGCTATGGGTTAAGTTTAACTTGAAGTACAAACTGAGGCTCACTTTGTAGAAGGATGATGCTAAACATAAAGTCAGGGTTATCATGGAATGGTTTAGAATTAGATCATGGTTTCTCAGCAGGGGTTGCACCCCCCCTCCAAAGTGGGCATTACTGTATCAACACCCCCCCTCCAAAGTGGGCATTACTGTATAAGGGGGTAGTGACATTTACTTGGCACTGAAGGGGGCGGTAATGGTAATGGTGGGGGCGAATGAAAGAAGAGGACTCCTAAACAGACAACGGCTCAGACAAAAGAAAAAAAGTGTAATCAGTACGGATTTATTCCTCTACCCACAAATACAACACTCCCCATGTGCCAGGTCAAATGTCCCACTTCCTATCTTGTTGAGCAGGGATTCAGCCAAGTGTTACAGATGTAATGAAAATACAGAAACCAGCTAAATCTGAAAGCCTCAGGAGCACTTAGGATCAACTTAACATCTCTCTGTCCATCCATAAAAAATTGGCAGTAAACCACAGGGACAATCGTTTCTGTAACATACCCTGAATCCTGATGAATTTGCTCAAGGTAATTAGTTTGATGGTAGACTTTTTAAAATGTTGAATGCATATTTGTTTAAAATGTTATAAACTTTAGGCTGATTTTTTTTGTTTTGTTTGTGAAGACAATTGTGTACCAAAAGTCAGTGACACAAGGGGCTGAATGCGCAAGCATTGAAAACTTTAAATGTAATTTGTTAGAAAGTGTTGCCTTTATATTTGGTTAGGAAATGATGCACTAACTTCATTTTGGGCTGTCATACAAAATAATGAACTAAATAAAATAAATAAACTTTTGCTATGGAATTTATGGAAATCATACTTCTGGTAAGTGGAAAATCTGCTAATAGACCCTAGAAATGTTAGGAAGAATGGAGCTTCCTGCTAAGAGGGATGTAGGACAAGGGAAGGGGTTACATAGCCTAAGGCAGATAAAGTCAGGGGCTAAGACACAAGATGAGTGGGTACTCTGTGGTAAGTGTCTGGGATCATCCTTAAATTCAGGACACTCAAAGTAAAAGGTTTGCTGTATTTGACATAAATAAATTGTGAACCTTGATAAAGACAAGATGATATATCTAAGTTAAACTCATGGACTGAAATCTAATTCTCAAAATCTGCTGTAGCTATGTGTTAAATAATTATTACATGTATGTGTGAGTGTGCGTGTAGAATATTCTGTGATTTAGAAAATTTGGATAATCCTTCTTGATATAAAATGAGAAAGATTTGATTCAATGCAAGACAGTAGAAAAAATTATCCGATTATGTTTGTATATACACATTTGCTAACTGTGCAATCTCTTTACAAGCAACTTACATGGACACTGCAGCATTTGATGACAGCGTGGAAACTCCTTGAAACTATGCTGTTTTTGATATTGCTTCCTCATCAGGGCACAAGTATTAGTGAGATTCAATCACCTTTTAATAAAATGAGTTATTACAATTTTAATTGCTTCCTCCCTTAGAAACTAAGCCGTTGATAAGACAGCATGGATGAAGAAATAAATGCGGACAAGAAGTTGCGCTGAGAAATAGAGTGCTCCAAGTATTTCTCAGATCACTTGTCAGATGGATAAAATGTCTTTTGTGAAATGTACTACCTTGTTCGGCACTTGAAGAAATTGGTTTTGAATAGCAAAATGGCATGGATCCTCATGCTCCTTTCATTTAGATCATTGTGGTTTGGATCAAGAGTACACTCAACAAAATAAAAGAGTGATGTCTCAAAGAATAAGAAACAAATCCAAAAGTAGGTGATCTTTCTGGAGCCTGACTGAAATAATTAGTTCCATTCCCTGATGAAACTAAAAGCTTAACCATCTTCTTTGGATCTTTGTAATGAGAATGCTGGCTAATACAACATACTCTTTACATACCGACCTTCCACAGCTGGTTGAGTGGATAGGGAGAGATATAAGCAGGCATGTAATACTCTGTATCATGATTCAGGGCTCCAAGGTAGTAGTCTCTTTCTCTTATTCTGAAAGATATGGGAACAAACAGGAGTGATGCAATGCTAAACAGAGATGAAAAGTGAACTCTGAAAAAATAAATTATGCTGGATGAAGCTTTTTATGCCTTCAGGTTCAGGTCTGTTATCAGTCTCCTTCCACCTCAGACTGACTGACTGTGTGTAAGGTGGACAATATAGCCTAAAGCATGCAGACCCTGTCTACATGCAAACTAGCAAACACATAGGCAGGCCAGTTATTTGCATGACACACTAATGTAATCAGTTAGCATGCGGGCAGATTACATAAACTTCCAGAGTTAGCACACTTCCTGTGGGACAATATTGAGTTTCTTATTTCCTCTCAGCGTCAAATATGGTTTGTGTGTTTATTGGACAAGAGTTTTACGAAGAAAATAAATACAGCTTTGCAATACAATTCATAATTCTAACTGTTCACATGTTGTCATATTACAACCACAAATAACATGTTTTATTTTACTGTGAAACGACAGACCAACATAAAGTAAGGCATAACTGGGAAGTTGAACAACACAATTTTCATAATCTTTACAAATAACAATCCTAACATTGTGGTATGTGTTTGTATTATTCCCAGCTGGGTGCAGATCAGCCTGCTGTCTGCTCTGTTTATGAAAGTACCACAACCAATTACTAGGCAGGGAAGACGTCATATTAGAGAAAGGTTGTTGTATTCCTTGCATCACACCTGTCAGTTTATTTATGCTTAATGGTCCCTTGAAAAATGGTGAAAACCTGTGCCTTTTAATTAATCTTTGAAATCAACCTGGACGCCCTGGACAGCATGTGCAGATGGACATGTCTGGGGAAAAGAGGCTGGTTGGTAACCCTAGTGGATGTTTTGCTTAAGATTCTCAAATAGTTTACATCTGATGTCTGACTGTGTGAACCTATAATTCAGTTTCAAGTATTTTGTAGCCTCTCAACTTTGATTAGTTTACCTTTACATGTTGGATATGAGCCTCCCCACACCATGATGCCACCGCCACTATTTTCAGAGTGGAGAAAGGGTGTTGCAGAAGTTCAGTTTTGCACACATCTGACCGAAGCATCTATTGTACTTGGTTCGTCACAAAACCGAAATGAACTTCCTATGGGTATTTTTGACAACTGCTTTCATCTTTCCTCTCCAACAAAAAAAGTCATTATAAGTGGATCTCTGCAGCTCCTCCAGAGCTACCCTGGAGCTTTTGGCTGCTTCTTTGTTTAATCCTACCATAGACCAGCCTCTCAGCATAGGTGGAAGTCTAAGTGTTACTAGAGTGTTGTAGAAACCAACTGTTTTTCTCAAAGAATGGGCAAATTGTTAAACAGTATGAATACTTTTGCAGGACACTTTATCATAGACAACACAATAGGTTTTCTTGCTTAAATTGAACACAGTGATAACATCCTTAAAATGCATTTTAACTATAGAGAATATAGAGAATATATATTGGAAAGTCTAAAAAAAAAAGACATTGTGGACATACAAGTGAAACTCAAAAAATTAGTTAATCATGCAAAAGTTTATTGATTTCATTATTGAAAATAATTTGTGTTTTTCATAAGCTATAAGCCAAAATCATAACAAACCAAGGCTTGAAATATCTCATCTTGCATGTATTGAGTCTAAATCATAAATTGGTTACACTTTTGAAGTTAAATTACTAAAATACTATTTTTTTTGCATGATATTCTAACTTTTTGAGTTTCGCCTGTGTATAAAACATTAGGGGAGAAGAGTGAAAAGTGAAGGTCAGGAAGAAAAATAGAACGGTGGGTGAAGAATGCTCACAAACGCCAGCTGATTGAGTAGAGGCTGAACTAAAAGAAACACTGAGCTATGTTTGGTGAAAATCAGATCTGTCACAGAGAGAAAAGGAAGTTCTCCTGCACAGAAAGTGCCAAGCACATGAAACAAGGTCCTCATAGCCAATGTTTCTTGCTGTGCTGTTTTCCCCCTGTACTGTCACAATTCTAAAGCTAAACTGCATGACACTGTGAGTAACTGACACAAGCAATCCCCTGCAACACGTGCTGGAGAGCTGAACTTTCTCTCTAGTACTTATAATTTGCGCCTCCGATTGATTCTGTAACCAGGTCTGACTGGAACAAAAAAAACCTGCATGCTGCAGTTGATAATGTCCTATGCATGGCCTACGAGAGAGAACACAGCATCACCTCATTCGTTCTTATTATAAACCAATTTGTTTTCATCGTGACAAGATACAAGAAATATCCACTATTCTTCCGATGCGTTCTTGTAAGACTAGAGCAGAGCTAATGAAAAAGGTCAGTTTTGTTGTGTATATCATGCCCTGGTGATATTCTGTGTGTGAAGTGAAGAGCCTCGGGCAAGGTTCCTATTAGCAGACGCCCGCAGCAAAGTAAGACAGTGTAGAAATAAACCAGAGAGCAACAAGAGGGGAGATTCTGGTAAAATTAACATAGAGTCTGCTTAAAATATAACAAGCGCCAAGTATTTTTGCAACTAGCTACATGCTGCTCTCAATTAGGAAAACAGCATGGAGGTTAGATGGTCATAGGATAAAACTGTATCCCCTGACTTTTAGAGGCGGAATGTGAAAGTAGGATGTCTAATCTATATGAGATGCCTACCCTGAGGCGAATGACATTTTATTTTACAGGTGTGGAGGAAAAAAAAGAGAGACTGATTTGTAATGAATCTCTACTTTTTGGTGATGGGTAAATCCCCTGGCATGATTTCATAAAAGTTTCTAGCCCAATACGGAGACGCTCCTGATAAAATTCTGGTTAAAATGCTAGGTACAGTGGGGGAAAAAAGTATTTAGGTACCACTTAAAAAGAAGAGAGAGGCCTGTAATGCTCATCATAGGTATACCTCAACTATGAAAGACAAAATTAGCAAAATAAATCAAGAAAATCACATGGTCTGTTTTTTAAAGAATGTATTTTAAAATTATGGTATACAATAAGTATTTAGTCAATAACAAAAGTTCATCTTTATACTTTCTTATACACCTTCTGTTGACAACGACAGGTTTTCACACACTCTTGCTGGTATTTTGACCCATTCTTCTATACAGATCCCCTCTAGAGCAATGATGTTTTGGGACTGGGCAACACGGAATTTAAACTCTCCAGTATTAGCATTACATTTTTTATGGGGTTAAAATTAGGGATGTACAGATATTGGTATCGGGGTTTGGGGCGGATACTGTTCTTATGTACTGTATTGGTTAAAGTGAACCGAAACCATAAACCAATACTTAAATGTGTCTAAAGTCTAAAATAATTTCACAGAACTTTTTTAAAACTAATTTGTCATTGTTGTCGTAACAAACAGAGAAGAAAAATAAAACCTGTCTTCCAATTTGTTGCATTTATTTGACATGTATTTTTTGTGAGGTAGAAGTATCATGTTTGTACTCGGTATCGGCAAGTACTCAAATACAAGTATCGGTATCATATCGATTTGAAAAAAATGGTACTGTTGCATTCCTAATTAAAATCTGGACACTGGCTAGGCCATTCCAGGACCTTGAAAAGCTTCAAAGGAAGCCACTCCTTTGTTTCCCGGGCGGTTTGTTTGGCATCATTGTCATGCTGAAAGACCCAGCCATGTTTCATCATCAGTGCCCTAGCTGATTGAAGGTTTTCACTCAAAATGTCATGATACATGGCACCATTAATTCTTTCCTTGACATGGAGCACTTGTCCTCGTCCCTTGAAAAAAAATAGCCCCAAAGCATGATGTTTCCACCCCCATGCTTCACAGTAGGTACGGAGTTCGTTAGATGCAACTCAGCATTCTTTCTCCTCCAAACACGACATGAAGAGTTTTTAATAAAAAGTTATATTTTGACTTCATCTGACCATATGACATTCTTCCTGTGCTCTTCTGGATCTTCCAAATGCTCTCTAGTTAACTTCAGACAGGCGTGGACATGTACTGGCCTAAACAGGGGGATACATCTGCCAATGAAGGAGTTTAGTCCCTCGCAGCATAGTGTGTAACTGATGGTATTCTTTGTTACTTTGGTCCCAGCTTTCTGCAAGTCATTCATTAGTTCCACTCTTGTTCTGGGATTTTTGCATACCCTTCTTGTGATCATTTTGACCCCACTCTGTGAGAGCTTACGTGGAACCCCAGATTGAGGAAGATTATATATGGTCTTGTATGTCTTCCATTTTCTAGTAATTGCTCCCACAGTTTATTTCTTCACACCAAGCTGCTTACCTATTGCAGATTCAGTCTTCACAGCCTGGTGCAGGTCTACAATTTTTTTTCTGGTGTCCTTTGACAGCTCTTTGGTCTTGGCCATGGTCAGGTTTGGACTGTGACTGTTTGTGGTTGTGGACAAGTGTCTTTTGTACTAATGCGTTCAAAAAGGTACTGTTAATATAGGTAACAAGTGGAGGACAGAGGAGCCTCTAACATAAGTTATAGGTTTATTTTCCACCATAATTTGAAAATAAATTCTATAAAAGTCAGACAATTTGATTTTCAGGATTTTTTTCTCATTTTTTTCTTTCATAGTTAAGGTACTGTATACTTATGATTAAAAAAATTGCTTCTGTCATCTTTTTAAGTGGGAGAACTTGCACAATTAATGGCTGACTAAATACTTTTTTGCCCCACTGCATATGGAACATAAGAAATGAAACCATGAAAAATGTACTTCAAAACTGATTTAATCTGGTGCAATATATCTTGTGTGATTCAATTAATCAGTCAGGTTTAGTTCTGAACTTTGACCACCATTTTTAAAAATTTCCACATTTCCCTCAAAATAATTAAATTGTTGATTTAGATGACAGCTTAATCCAGAAAAATATGAGGTCTCTCTACCTTTAGGTTTCCACAGACATAAAAAGATTTTTGATCAGAATTGTCTAGCTTTTGGAACCTTTCAGAATTTCATCTACCTTGACAAAAACTGCAATTTCCTTGAAAATAAAAAAATTAACCCCCATATTATGTTACTGTCATTGTATTTTATTGGAAATGAAGTTTTTTGATTCGGGGATATTATCGCCAGGCTTACAGCTTTCATTTCAACTAAAAGGTTTCTGTCTAGCAGCTCTACTCTTTAGTCTGGATATGTGCAAGAAATACGATGTTGCCATGTGTTTATCAAAAACAGTTTTTCGCAGAAATTCTTTCAGGTGTAAATATGGTAAAAATGTCCAGTTTTGGTCACATGACCGTCTTTCCATGCTATTTTTTAAATATATTGTGTCTGTATACTTTTCTCAGATGATACCCTAGTAAAATAAGATTTGATCCATTGTAGCCTCTCTGTAAACTATAGCTTCATCTTAAAGGTGTAAATGATTATAGTCAAGAAAACTCTACTTCAGGGAATTGTGATTTCTTGTTCATCAGACGCACAACAACTGATGGCAAGGGTTAACTTAAAATGAGACTGAATTAAGAAATAAGTTTTGGTTTTAATTACACACCTGGAACCAGATTTTTGCATAGATTTCCTTCTAAAATTAAAAGAAATTTTCATTTTTAACTGAATTGTACAGGACAAATATCACAATATTGTTCGAAAAAGGTTGTGAGGTCATTTAGCTTTTTTTTTATACACCAAATAGGAATTTAATCAGCACCCAAAACAATGTGACAACATAAAATCTTTAGACGACTTGTTCCACATTGAAGATTAAGGAATGGTCTCAGGAATTTATATGCAGTTACAAATTACAATTAGATTTTTTTTATACAAATACATATTTTATGAACTTGCAAATGGATTAATTAAAGCTGTGTGGCTCAAAGATATTAAAACTGATTTCAATGACACCAAAGTTATTTTCTTAAATTACACTTTATGTCTTCTACAACTACTGCACATATTTGACATTTAATGAGGAAAAAAAGACTGCAACCAAAAAAAGCCAGCTGTTTGCTGAAATCTTACCCACTACCAGTAAGTATTGATCAGATCCAGCCTGCCCAGCTTGTCAATAGGTAATTTCATTACATGACTAATAAAAATGAATCAATCAATTAAGAGCTATAATCTGACAACCACTAATATGATGCACCACAGAGGCCAATTGAATTAATGAACCACCACCCACTGATGAATCTATACAAACAAAGTGGGGGTTTCTGGGCTCCGGTCCACACACAGGCATAAGCGCATGCACAGCTGCCTCAGACACACTGGCGAGCATTAGCTCGGTTCATAAAACAATGAAAAATTGCTTCACCGAGCAACATTTATACACATGCACTATTTTGCCAAAAAATATTCCGTTATCTGTCATCGAAGAAGTATGACGTTGAATGACATCCCATTATTAAATCCTTAAAGGTTGACATAATGTTAGCACACCTTTGAATCTGTTATAGCTTCAGCTCTTCTGATATTGTTTTCTGCAAGTTGTGTTTATGGAAGTTTAGAGCATTCTTTCAGAAGCACATTTGTGAGGTCAGACACTAATATGAGAAAGGAAGTACTGGCTCACAGTCTCCACTCTAATTCATCCCAAAGGTATTCTGTTGGGTTGAGGTCACAACATTATGGAGGCCAGTCAGGTTCTTCCACACTAAAGTCCCTCCTTGATGTATTTATAGACATTGCAATTTGCAATAGTGTGCCTTCATGTTAGAACAGGAAAATACCCAAACTATTCCCATAAAGCTTTGAGCATGAAGTTGTCTAAAACTTCTTATATGTACAGGAGTACTCAGTGTTCTTCTTGCTGGAACCAAGGGGCCAAATTCAAATCCTGAAAAAAGCCCCACTCCACCAAACTTTACTCTTAACTCGATGCAGTCAGGTAAATGTTTCTCAGCTAATTGCAATCCCACATCTTAGACAGGAAGCAGAGTTTGTGTCCTAGAAAATAATGTATTTTGAAGTAAAATGTTAATGTCAAATCCGTGAACAAAAGCAAAAACACAAAAACAAAACGTGAAGATGCTGGCTGAACCTGGCAAGAGTATGTCATTATCCACGATAAAAGGAGTCATGAACTGATATGAAAAGTGAGATCCAAAAAAACAAACCCTAAAACAAATTATTAATCATTTCTGCAGATTTGTCTAACATAATTTTTTGGGGGAAAATTACAGTGCAAGAAATTCTATCTATGCTCAGCAGTGCTTTATCTAATGCCTTATGTATTAAGAAGAGAGTATCAGAAGCCATAAAAATAAAACAACTTTGTTTTCTGTTTTCTGTTTTCATTTTTTCTGTTCTTTTAATCCTCATTATTGTGATAATATCAGCAATATCACCTGTGTGCTTTGGCTGTGTGTGGTAAAGAGTATAATGTAGAAAAAAAAAATAGTACACAATACAAAAAAGCTTCAATTTGTTAGGACCACTAGCTACGCTCAGATGCTTATTTCTTTTAAGCATTTTTAATGTTCCAGCCATCATCAGCTTGTTGCTTAGCAAGTATTTTAAGCTTTTAGATGTTTTTTTATTGTTTGATGTTTGATGTGTGGTTTCCCTCTAAGTGTTAAAAATGAGGAGCTTAGCTGTTGATTACTTCATTCTCTAAACATTAACAACATGTTCTAATAATGGAATGACTTTTTAAAGTTTGTTGCAGATTTAATGTGGTTTATCCTAAGCAGAGTTGCTCCAGCAGTCATCAGTGAGTGGCCAAACAAATATGGACACACAAACTCACACCTACAGTAAGGGCGTTTTGGGGTACAAATTAGAAGACATTCTTGCTGCAAGGAAACAGTGCTTCCAACTATACACTTCTCATGGGATCATCCTAACAAAAAAGTTATGTAAAGACAATGGCCAAACAGTATTTTGATGTTTGTTTCATCAGAAAGTTTTTAAATTATCTTTTTTTTACGTGTTTTGTCTGCCAGTGTGGTAGTCAGAATTGGTTTCTGTTATACCAAGTATAAGTCCAACAGATTTATTTTTCTCAAGCAGAGCATAACAGCTTTTGCTATAGTACTCCACCAGATAAATATGTATGAAAATTATTTATTAGTGGTTGCTGTGGGTTTTATTTCTTGAGGTTATGGACACAAAGAGGGAAAAATAAAAGAGAAGAAAAAAGAAAATGAAGAATAAAACATTTTTTAAGTAAAGGATAAGAATACTAAAATAAAAAATAAGAGGACATAGTTTGGGGAACAAACAACATGTGCTGTTTGCTACTTATGGATAATTAACCTCTAAAGTCGGAATATGAATCTGGGAATTACATCAAACCTAACTTAACCTATCTTTAGGTATTTTGATTAGGCTAAAATTATATATAGTGTAGCCATGTCCAATAAATAAAAAAAAACATTGTACAATTTGTTTTAATACCGCCCTAAAGGTTATTTTTAGAAGTATGTTGAATTTGAAAAACAATCCCCATCAGAACGCATATTCTACGTTATTCAGTATGACTGTTGATAAAAAACCCTATTAGCCACATTAGCCACATTACATTTCTAATGAGTGTCAAATGTGTTTCATTTCCTTACAATGATCTAGCTATCAACTGATGCAACTTCTCAAAATGATAAGTAACTGTTGCATTACTCTCGATGGAAAGAGACAATCTTCCATCTTTAAATCATGGAAGTTTCAATATACTGTTACAAGATTCATTGTCACCAATTAGCGTGGAACATGAACCAATTATACTAAAATATCCAAGGATGTAGCCTAATATTTTATCAGACTGTATTTTGTAGCTTATTATTATTGCTTTAATTGAAATAAACCTATGTTGTGATTGTTTTGTAGTGTTTTGCGTCAAAATATTACAGACCATGTTCAATGATTCCACTGTGTCAATTCAGTTCAATGTTAATTCAGTTTATTTATATAGGGACAATTCACAACAGATGTAATCTCAATGCATTTTACAAGAAAAATAATTTCAATACAATTATACAAACATTCCAATCTGTTAACAGTTTTCTCAAAATCCCAGCAGATTGTAGTATTCCCTCTACTACTGCAATACTTTTACATAGATGTATTTACTGTCCATGCAGTACCACAATGCAACCTCTATCAAATATACTGTGAACAATATTTAATGAATGTTCAAACAATAAGATGGTTGCTTGTGTGTGGGTGATCTATACTTATGTTTCAATGGTATTTCAGAGTAAATGTGTTTCTTGAACCAATGATTGTGCAAGTGCAAGATTTCTTTAAAGATGTGAATGCGCAATGCAATGTTTTCAACATTATACAGTCTGTGTTACAACTGATAACAGTTTTGAGTTTTGTGTCTAGAGGTGGAGGTTTGACAAATGACATCAAGGTTCTGAAAATAGTACCAAATTGATTGAAAAAGAAACTGTATTTTTTATTAACAGTGCAGGTGGATGAGAATGTTTTTTGGTGGTGATGGTTTTTGAACAAAGCAGAAAATACTTGCAAAACTTGGTATTTTATTATTGTTAAGTTTGAGTTCCACCTTGTTAGATTTTATTTCCATTTCCTCTGTAATATGATGATCTCAACAGTCGTATGGCAGCACTTGTTTAACTTTTTAATTTAGTGATCGTTGACAGACTATGAATTGTTAAACAGATTTTCTCATGCATAAACAGGGTTAATTAGAATCATTTTCTGTTTAAGCTGTGACCCAAAATGTAATAATTCTAAACCAGAAACTGTTAGGTTAAACATTTCAACCTTTGCTCTGCTTGGTCAGTAATTCAACAAATAACATATAAATGCAAAAAATAAAATCCCACAGAGGATATGTCTAACATGAAAGTAAGATGCAGCTACTGTAGGCTCCTGTATTAATGGTTCTACTTTGAAACATATCATCTGATGTAATTTTTAGATGATACATTATCACTAAAATATAGGTTCATTTTTATGTCTGTGACTGAATAAGCATAAAATTTGTATTGAAATCAACTTCAGCATAAAGCTGTGTTTTTTCTCAAAAAGTTAACCAATCAAATGTGGTATGAGGCTTTAAAGTGGAAATGGATTAATGTTAATGTTTTCTTTTCCTTCTGAGGTAATGCCAGGTCTGAATGAAAGGCCTACTTAGAACGGCAATTATTACTGTATCTCACCAACAGCCTTTCATTTAGAAGTTATTAAATAATCTGCCTTGGTGTTTAGATAAAGAACCGCTTCATGTACAAACAGCAAACATGTGGAACTCCCCAGCCCCAGATGAAAATCGGGTGGCAGCACCATGCTGTGGGGATGCTCTTCTTTATAGGAAGATAGATGGAGCTAAATACTGGGCAATCCTGGCAGAATATCTGTCCAAGGCTACACAATTTCACAATGGAAGGGTTTAGATCAGTTGGTGATCAAACCTTCTGCCACACAAGCATAAATCGGCAACTCAAAATATAAATTTAGTGATTTTTCATACAGCATTGGATACGAGCAACAAACTAAACATACACCATTTAAATAGTTTGAAAATGTGATCGGATTGTCATAAAAAGTGGATCTGTAAACCAATAAAGATCTAAAACATCAATGGTGACTCCCATGTCTTCCTTATTAAAAGGAACACATTCAGTTTCCTTTTTTCAATACAATATGTGCTATTCTATTGGCTTAGGACGTTATCGGGCCTATCGCTCTCAACAAGAACAGGATCTAAATCATACTTCCTTCTAAAGCCCTTGTAAGTTGCCAAATGTTACAGCCCACATAGTAATGCAGCAGGAGCTGCCACTGAATCCTGGACAGCGTCAGCAACAGGCTGCACTTTGGATCAGCACCATGGACAGCGACAGCGACCGGCCATGTTCCCACGCTCCCCTTTTGAAACAAATTTAACACGGATGTTGTGTTTTAGCTGATTACAATGGCGGCACTATATAAGCTTCAGTTTGATAGCCGCTCGGGGGGGCGCAGATCTGTGCTGCGTTCCCCTTTGCCTCTAACTGCTTCACGTTACTTGATCTCCTTTTGTTTTCAGGCTCAAATATGTCTTTAAAATAGTGGAATTTTTGACAGCTTTGAAGGAGTCACTTTTGATTGTGTTTACTTTAGTAAACATGTCTTGAGTCTGTGGTAAATTGGCTGTTGCAATCATAGGATTTTGTGGGACTTGCTGGGCTTTAGTACCTGTCTGTGTAGTTTTGGTGTGGTGTTAAGCCTGCTTTCTTATTTTGTTTGTTTGGTAGCAACCTTGTTTAGACCCTGCGGGGTGTTGCCCTGCCCCCTTGAGTTTTTATTGTTTATTATCCCTTATTCCTTTGGTTTATTTTATGGAATTGAGTTAGTTATCATTTTAATTTATGTTGTGTGGCATTTTATGCATGTTTTTTAATTCTCTGTCCCTTACCTGCCTTGGAAAATAAAGCTCTGTTTTAAATTACATCTACCCTCTTCCTCTGTTATGTTACCCACTCACCTTCACATTTAAAATCAAAAGGGTCGTAACACCAAATTTAAAGGATGATTGTAACTCAGTGTGTTTCTGAATAAAAGTCTATGGCTCTGGGTGGAAGCGAGAAACCAGTACTTGCCTTCTAAACAGGCACTATTTCACAGGTACTTAATGTCCAGCAGAAATTCCAGCTGTGCAATGCAAACAGAAGACCAATTCAACTATAATCAGTGTACTTACTTTATTTCTCTGGTCATTTGCCATTTCTAATATCCATGTCAAACTTTATTTCTCTCCAACTCCACAGTTCTACATTTCAATGTGGCAAAACTCACTCTCTTCACACACAAATGCACATTGCGCCCATATAGGTATATGTCCCGCTGTGGCACAATCAGTCCGCACCACCCACTGGAGCAAAAAGACAACAAGACATGATGTCGCTCAACCCTGACTTTGCCACACAGGGAGGCAACCAGGTTCATAAGTGTTGTCAGTGCAACACTGCAGGGTGTCTTTCAGGTGTCACTGGTGATGGAAAAAGGTAACCCACCGCCCACACCACTGCATAACTGAATATGGATTGTTTTATGTTCCAAGCAATGCTCCTGCTGCTTAGGGTGCCCTCAATTTACCATTGATGTCAGAGTGCCAGAAATAGGCGGCGGCATGGCTTGTTGCTCTGTAAGCTAATCAACTTTTACTTTGGAAATGTCTGATCTTTCTTCTCCTCCAACTTTGATAGTAAGTACAAGAAATGGAGACAGTGAAGGTACCCGCAGTTGTCAAGCTCGAGAACTGTCTCACTGAGCCATTTCTTCTCTTCTGTATACTGGGAGCAATTTCACATACATCTGCTTGCCTCTCAATAAGCCAGCCAGCAAAAACAGACAGCTTGGAGAATGAGAGCTGATAAACGCCCCATTAGACAGGTAATTGTCAGAGTATTCTTTAGATCTTAATTACATTACACATCAGTAGTGATGCCATCTTGTGATAAAGAGACAGATGTTTAACATATGATATTTTCTGTATTTTTTTTTTGGTGGTGGGGGGTGCACATAAAAACTTCCTATGAATGTCATGTGCTTTGTCAGAAGTACCACATTGTTACTAAATGTGGCGTTTCTTTTGCTCTTGAGGCACCCTCTTAATGGTATGAAATTTCATGAGCTGAATAAAGTATTCCATTGAGATTTCGGAATTATTGCACCACATAACGTCAGCAGATTTGACAGCTGCACATTAATGCTAAAGTACTGCATTAAGCACACCCTGGATTTAGATTCGGGTAACTGGGTAATACTCAAAGCACATCAAGCCAAAGTTTGAGAAAGTAGATTTTGACAATTTATCTGTTAGGCTAAATTGTAAATGCTAAGTGTTGTAAAAAGCTAATATTGGAAAACACACATATAACTTCAAGGTGAAAAATATGGTACACACATTAGTCATGATCCATGTGTGTTTGTGTGTGTGTGTGTTCTGGTTTTCTTCTGTGTTTATGTTGTGATCATTTTAAGTTGTTAAATATATCTATTTAGGTCCTGCCTATGCTGTTTCCACCATGGTTTAAATTATAGGGCCCTTATTTATTAACCGTACGTACAAACAGATCTGTGTGTATTTTGTGCGTAACAACAGTTCTATGCATTGTGTGGTATTTATCAATTTGGACTTGTGCGGAGAAATGTTCCTACAAAAAAGTATATCTCTGACCATGCATACACACAGATCCTAATGTTCAAAGAAAAGCAATATTTCCATAGAAGTTAACAGCAAATTACAGGATTCTTTGCTACATTTCCTTACTGTATGTCTGCAGCAGGAATATAATGGCTGCGTACTGAGAGAGGGGTAGACGAAGCAGAGAAAACACTGATAATATAGGGTAAAAAATACCTGTGTTACAATGAATTTCTATTGAATATGAAAACCTTTTAAAAAGTCTGTTCATTAATCCTTTTTTGTTTACATTTCATCATTTATGTTTCATCTCGATCTCGGTGTCACTGAAATTCCTTTCTTTGCTAACTTGCCCATTATTTTTTTGCAAACAACGCAATGATTAATGCATATGTCAGAGGATGTGGTGCTACCAAATATGGTTTTTGAAGGAACTGCATATTTCATAAATCCGACTTTTGACTGTTCGGACGAACCTTCTAAATTTCATTCATAGGATAGAATATATAACTGTTTTATGCACAGATCTGAGCGTATTTCATGTGTAGGAAAAGTTCTACACATTGTGAGACATTTATTAATTTGTACTTGTGTGCAGAAATGTTCCTAAACATAAGTACATCTCTGACCATGTGTATGCACAACATCTAGAGATAGAACTGGGGGAACTGCAACACAAAAACTTTTACTTTGACGGCACACTTCTTTCAGCAGTTTATCGTCTCATGTTGGCATATGTCTGTCTTTCAGCAAAATAACTCAAACACTTATGGACAGATTTGCAATAAACGTTCAGGAAATTGGGGGTGGGCTGTGTTCCCCGTTTGCTTTTTTTACCTGTCACTATGATTGTGTGTATCTCACCATCAATTCCTGTTCTACATGGTTCTCAATTGCGATTCTTTGAGATGCGGGAGGGATAAAAACTTTTTTTTTTCATTTGAAAAGGCCTTACACAGGCCATTTTTATTTGTTGTGGCAATCTGTCAATAATGTTAAACCTGAACAGTTACTGTAAACAAAGTTACGGATAGATAAAATAGCTGCCAGCTAAGTTAAAGTTCATCTTATTTTCTTAACGTTACCTAAATGTGGGCGAATCTACATTGCTAAGGGGTTGCAACCTTTCTACCACATACGCCGTTACATTTCTGTGTCACTCGGCAATTTGGTCCGCTGACAGCTTTCCCCTTGCTTCCATGGTGAATGGGGTTTGTGTATTTAGTGGCTGGTTAACGTAGCAGCAGCAGCTGCTGCAGACTGCTTTACGCTAGAGTCACTCTGCGAGCGTTTAACAACTATGAAAAGATTTGACACAGTTTTAGCAACTGGTAGTTTATTCAAACTTAAGCTAGTCTGTGAATAATAAGACAATCGTAATTTTCATGTACCTGATTCCGTTCCCAATGAGGAGTTGCTGGCTGATAGTTTACCGTCTGAAGTGGAGGAAGTGGCGGGAGCAGGAGAGCAATGCGCTACACATCAAACACAGTACACTCGTTACCACACTGTATACCACGCAGCTGCTGAAGGTGTTTCGTCATGTTTGTTTTACATCCTCCGTTGGCGCTAATAAGTTTATCACAGGTGTTGCACTATTCGAATCCATCCTTTTGTAAATTAAAATGAAGCCACACTTTCGAGCGGCATCTACAGTCCATGTTGAAAGTATGTATTATACAGTATATGGTTCAGACAAGTGGCATTTTGCCGGGCTCGTTGGGCGGAGTAATACCTACTGTATTACAAACCCCAGGAAACAACCTAGTGCGGGGCCCAGAGTAGTTTGTTTGCTCACCCTGCGGCCATTTAGGAACCAAAAAAAAAAAAGAATCCAAATTCAAACATCTTCTTAATGGTTCCAGAACCGGTTCCTATTTGGAACCGGTTCTCAGTTCCCAATCCTACTTGTCACATAAAGTGCTTCAGCTCAATGGAATGTTGTTACACTTATAAATTAAAGGTTTGCAAACTGTACTGTGGAAAGTAGATGGTCCCACTTATCAGTGAAGCAGGTTGTTTCTTTTGCTGTGTATGGCAGCAGGGAAGTTTTGTTGTATTGTATACCTCTCCACTGTCCTGACAGCACTTACTACCTCTGTCACTTTCTTTCAGGCTGTGTTATCTTTTTATTGGTTACTTCTGAGCCGATAGAATCAAACAGCAATATTCAGGACAAATGTAACTTGTTGAATTTGTTAAAATAAGTTCAGTGTATCCACATAACTTAATAAAAGCAAATAATAGGATTCTTTGACACATTTTTTTATGTCTGCAACATAAATATATTGGCGGTGTGCTGAAGGGAGAAGAGGAGGTTGGGTAAATGAAGCAGAGAAACCGCTAATAATAACAGAGGGTAATAGCTATCAGTGTTGGAATTAATTTGTGTTAACTAATACTTATTTTTTTAAATCTCAATCTCTGTGTCACTGAAATTCCTTTTTTGTCACTCTTTTGGCCATTATTGTTGGGAACAACTCAAGGACTCCATGCATGAGTCGGGGCATATGGTTAATTGACAGCTTTTCTGGATGAAAATGACTGTGAACAGGCATGAGCATGAGTGCACATGTGGGATTTATCAACAGGTGATTGCAGAGGAACATGCATAAAAGTGTCCATTGCACATTTGATTAATCTTACTTTTTATTGTTCATACGAACATTCTAAATTGCATTCATAGGATATAATGTTTTTTGTTTCTTTTAGCTGTAGGATTTGTTGAACTCACCATGTTGTTTTTAATGTCTTGGCTTCATTTTGGGGCACCACACTTTACGACAGCATTATTTTATGGAACTGCTTTTCCTAAAGTGCTGGCAACACTTGATGTGAAAATGGATGGACTTAAATACAGGAGAATCCATGGGCGTCATTTGTCAAACATTCATAGAAACTGTCTTAAATATCTCTTCACATGTCGAAAATGTATTTGTTTTTCTCTGCAAATTTCTGACATTTCCTGAAAGTTTATTGCAAACACATCCATTACTTTTTTAGTTATTTTGCTGAAAGACAGACAGACACCAACATGAGCCTCTTGGTGAAGGTGATAAACTGATGAGAGAAGTGTCTCGTCAAAGTAAATCTGCTTTGGTGTTGCAGTTCCACCGTTCTTATACTAGATGCTGTGTAAGAAAGACGAAAAAAGATAAAGAGACAAGACAAAAAGTTAAGAGGGAAAGGTGAAATAAAGATATAAGAGATGAACTGGAATAAGTAGATATTTAATTAAATATCATCAAGACCTCTCTAGAGCCTCCCATCATCAACAATCCAAATTACAAACAAAACCAAAATTCTAAAGCCAATTTAACATCTATGGCCGACTCCAAAGAAATATACTGGTCTTGAACTATGCTGTAAAGGAAAATGAGACAGAAATTCCCTCTCTGATGTGCAAAGCCTTGAGAAACATACCCCTAAAGACTTGAAGCTGTAATTGGGCAAAACTACATCCAAAATTTACAAGGCAGTTTTTTGGAATGCAATATAAATTTGCACTGATACTAATAACAAAAGCAGAGATGTATACAAGTATATTAATGGTTGCAGCTTTTTTTCACTCCCAAGGCCTATTGTGATGTTTGATGAAAACATTAAATCCATATTTTTTATTTTTCTTATGTATTACTTCTTTCCGGACTCAAAAAAAAAAGACAACACCCATAGCAAAAAGCTTTTATCCCCAAACAAAACCTTCCAATACATGCACAAAGATACATAACATACACAATGTGCGCATTACATGACATTGACAGTAATATTAAATAAATTAATGTCTGTCTTAATCATAACAAAATAAAACAATAGGCAATTAACAAAACAAACAAGCAACATCAAAGACCACAAAAGCTTTTTTGGTCCTACCCCCTTCTACTCAATACTATAACAATAAAAATGGTCTCTTTACATAACGACTTCCATATTACAAACCCCAAGCTAAAGTAAGGACTAAAGAAAAACTTATGCTCCAAACACTAACAAGTAAGACAACATGAATATAAAAGAAGGTTTTCTTTTTTTGTGTAACCGCAATACATTTTTGGTCCAGAAAGGGAGTAGGCTGAAGTAAAATAACTTTTCGGGGCCCAACCCCTTCTACTCAATACTATAAAAGTAAAAATGGTCTGTCTGCATAGCTCCTTCCATATTACAAACCCCTTACTATATAAAAAAACTAATGTTCCAAGTATTAATAGGTGAACAAGAAGAATCCAGAAAAAAAAAATTAAGGATAATGTAAGAAAAGGTCTACCTCTCTCTGTGTTGACACTATATGTGTTTAACCACCACCACCAGGTTCACCAGCCTTTAAAATTTACTAAATGTTTTACATAATTTAACTTCATCACTTAATGTATTCCATTGATTAACTCCTCTCAATGTGATACAGTGATACTTGGTGTTAGTTCTGGTCACATGCGTCTTAAAGATAAATGTCCCACGTAGGGTGTATGCACCGTCCGTTAGTTGAAACAACATATGGACACTTTGTGGGGCTTCCTGATGAATTATTTTGAACATAAACTGTGCTACTCTAAAATTAACTAGATCTCTAAACTTGAGTTTTTAGTTTAATAAAAAGGTGTTGAGTAGGTTGTCTATAGTCAGCGTTGCACACAATTCTTATTGCCCTCTTCTGGACAATACAAATGGGTTATATATTTGTTTTGTATGTATTTCCCCATACTTCTACACAATATGTCATATATGGGATAATGAAAGAAGAATAAAGAGTAAACAATGAAGAAGTGTCAATTACATTTTTACTCTATATAACACAGCGATTGATTTCAATACTTTTGTCTTGATGTAGCTTATGTGTGATTTCCAGTTTAATTTATCATCTATTATCACACCAAGAAATTTAATTGTGTTCACCCTTTCAATTTCAGTGTTATTTATCCATGCTATCTATCATGCTTTACATGATTGGTATTCTTCTCATTCTTAATTAAACTATACGCTGAGGAAGATTCAAATACTGCATTCATGTAACAAAATAAAACTTAAAAAACACAAAAGAAAACAGTTCTACACAAAAGCAGAGATGATTAATAAGGCTTACCATATCTTAGTTTGTTTGAAAAAAAATTTCTTATTGGAATCCTAAATATAAGCTTTTTGTGTAGATTTTATAATTGTCTTCCTTTTATCTTTATTTTTCCATGCAATATCAAAAAAAGAAAGAACAAGGTTCTGTTGAAAAATGAACTGTAATTTTCATTAAAAAATACATGGAATTATTTTCAATGTTTACATTCTTTATAGGAATATGTATTTGCATAAAAAACTTTGTACACTGAGCTTTAGTAGACTTGTAATAATGATTGTGTAACGTTTTGTTGCCCCTGATCTTTATCCTTTTGTGATACTATGGGCTTTGCAGGCAAGAAACATCTAAAATATCTCTGCTCAAAGTGCAGAGTGCAGCAAAGATTTTTTTGCAAAAGTTGGTAATATTAGCTACACATGTTTATTGTTACAGTTTATTTAATCAGTTAAGCTTTGGTCGTTTGGCTGCAATTGCGGCACTTTCTGTTCCAGCAATTAAACATGTATTTCAAGTGGAAAATTTCTTTCAAAAACAACCCTTAATATTTAATGAAGGATCCAAAGTTTTCACATATCTATATTTTCAAGCCTCTCCAGCTTTCCCTAACCATTTCGATACATACAAGTTTTAGAAATGGGAATATAAATGCTTAATGATTATTCCTAATGAATAGGCCTTAGCACTTTTTATCTTTCTTCATTCATTTGGCATCAAATAATTTTTTGTAAATTTGCAAGAAATTGGCTTCCTTTTTTTGGAGGCACACACTAGAGAATCTATAGAGTCATAATGAGGTGATGCACTGAAGCTTCTCTTCATCTTGACAGCCTACCTTTAGGTGGTAATGATATTTTGAGATGAGTCGATCTAGTGCGTTTCAATTTCCTGGTCTCCATGTGGGGAATCGTCCTGATTGGACTCATGCTGCAAGAAAAACCTTTAGTTTGTTGATGCAGATGACGATAAAATTGACTGAAAGTGATTCAACTAATGCAAATTCTAAGCAGTAACAAACTTCTTCTGCATGAAGGACCAGAATAGAAGAACTGAAAAGAGTAGGAGAGTTGGGGCTGTCTTCCTAAAGTCCACAAATCAAAATTGAAGACAGACCCAAAGGATATTTGCCTAGTCAAGTTTGGATTCTTCCTGTCATTTACCTAATCCTGATGTTCACACTCCAGTGGTGTGGATTGAGGGACAAGGAGACGGGTGATGAGCGGATGAGAGACAGAGAGAGACCAGGATGGTGATGGCTGTCTGTGGACAGTCCCAGGAGTGTGGGGAGAGTTGTGGCTGGCTGGACTGGGCTGGCCGGAAGCTACAGCATGCCTGACAAGCCGCATCGGAGCCACTGACACATCTCTGAGTCTGAGCACTGTCTCAAGCGGACACTGCAGGATGCAACACAGTCAGAATCTCAAACACTCTCAACACAGCCATCCAGGCAGAGCCATTTGAATGACAGTAATATGTTTTTTACACAATAAGAAGGAAGCAAATTCATTGTATAAAGTGCTTTGCAAAAGTATCCACACCACTTTAACTTTGTCACATTTTGTCACATTACAGCCATAAACTTTCATGTGTTTGGGATTCGATGCAATATACCATCACAATTTCTTAGCAATAAAAAATACGAAACATTAATTTGTGTTTAGCTCCCTCAACTGTGATACCTCTTACAATACATTGCGACCAAATGCCTTTAGATTTCACCTAACAAGCAATTTACTTGGGTTTAAATTAATCACACAATGAAAATCCCTATACCGTTAAAGTCTCAGAGGTTTGTTAAAGGACAGTAGATGACAAGCAATATCATAAAAACAAGGAATGCAGAGAACAGGTCGGGAAACAAGCTGTGAAGATGTTGAAAACTGGGATAAATCGTAAAACAATATTTAAATAATTGAACATCTGCAAGACAGCATTTTACCAGTCAATCATGTAAGGGATAATGCCCGACAAGGTTTCCATTATCAGAAAATAATGGAAGACGCGGAGGCGTGAACGCGGTTGCTTCCGCGAAGTCCATTATTTTGTGATAATGGACACCTCGAAGGGCATTATCCCGCATATACCATGGTCACTTACGAAAGAAGTACGTACCTAATCAATCAATAATACTTTCATGTACTGTATCTTAGAGTTAAAATCGCAAGGTTTTTTATATAAGTCGAGCGCACTATTTAATATCTCCCGTAAACAGGTGTTGCCAAGCAATGTGGCCAGAGCGAGCCGACCGCAGCGATTTATCAGTGATGGGAAGTGAGATGATGGCTTTACCTTATGTTACGTGATACAAAATATCATTTCAGTACACTACTTACTGCTTGTGTGTGTCCAGAGGATGATGCAAATAACTTTGAGACTCTGTTGCCATTTGAGCCAGCGCAATAATTTAGAACTATCATCAGACAATTTGACGGGACGCCTTTTCTAGGTTTACATTATCACTTTTTAATGCACACCCTCCAGCAAATCAGAATCGAGTATTCACCCCAACCGTGGTATAACTCAAAATAGAGTGTAGCACAACTACAAACCTACCAAGAAGGACCATCCACCTGAAATGATTGGCCAGGCAAAGAGAGCATTAATAAGAAAAGAAGCCACTATTTATATTTTAACACTGCTGCTGAAATCCTCTGATCGGGTACTAAAATCTTTTAACATGCCAACTTAGCCGTGCATGCCACAAATCTGACTTTTATAAAAAAGTTACAGGAAGAAATGATTGTGTGAAGCCAGGATTTCTGGTTGATTTCATTTAAGTAGAAGAATAATAAGAACAATAATAAATAAGAAGCATAATCTCTGATCCGATTAGGAAGAAGCTGAACATTTGGCCTAAAAGCAAAAGGCCATCTCTGGCAATAAATTAACACTACACATCAACATGGACACAACAATAATTTGGTCAAGAATGCTGGTTTTAGCATCATTTGCAGTTATTTGCATTTGTTTACTACAAACTATCACCTATAGTCAAAGTCTACCCCTAACCCTACAGCAAGAACAGAACATATCCTTAAAAATCCCAAACATGCACTAAATTGCAAATATGAAAGACAAACTGTTACAAAATGTTTAGAAAAAAAGTGTGTTTTACTGATAAAAACAAAAAAACATAAAAAATCCAAAAAGACTCATAACACTGTAATGTAAATATATATTTTTTAGAACTGTCACATTGAGCTGGCACATGCCTGTACACACACTTGACAAAGCTGTTTTTGACTGTTCATCACTGACTTCTTGAAATATTGGAATCAATAGAAAATATACCTTGAACTTATGATCATAGGCCCTAATTCAAACCTCCACTATTGTAAAATGTTCCTGACAATTAAGCTATTTGCATGCTCAACCCTTGTTCCTTTTAATTTGATGTGAAAGGTTGCACTTTTTATAAGGCTTTGTCTGTATTATTTTAATTATAATAAAGACTATTAAACTTTTTCAAAACTCAGTTTGTTTAGGACGATCAATGCTTTCTGAACATATTCAACACCCTTTTAGGAAATACTGCAATAATACCGAAATCTGTGATCATTTTGGTCACAATAACCATGAGGTTAAATTTATACACCGTGACAACCCTATTTTAAAGCTTCTGGTTCAAAGACAATAACTTCTTTCTTGTCTGGATTTAATATCTGATAGGTTAGAGTATTCCAAGTTTTTCTGTCTTTAAGACATGCCTGTGATATACTTAACTGATTGGATTTATAAGGTTTAGGTATAAATATAGTTGTTTATTATTGACATATTTGTGGAAATTCACAACGTGCTGTCTAATTATTTTAACATTTGAAGTAAGGCAAAAAAATTCACCTCTCGTCCACTGTCGGCTTTTTTCCCCATCAATTTCAAGCTCGGGTCTTCTACCAGAGGCCTGGGAGCTTGAGGGTCCTGTGCAGTATCTTTGTTGTTCCAAGTACTGCACTTTTCTGGACTGAGATGTCTGAGGTTTTTCCAGGGATCTGTTGAAGCCATTACTCCAGTTTGGGGGTCACTGCCATGAGTGCTCGGGGCATGGACCACCACGGGTACTACTCTCAGCTTTGCCTTTGAAGTCTTTTCTAGCACCTATCTGAGCAGTTGCTTTTTCTAAAGTTTCTCATGTTCCTTCTTCTTGATGTTACCATCACTTGGTATTGCCACATCCACCACAACAGCTTTCCTCTGCTCTTTATCCACCACATCAATGTCCAGTTGGTTTGCCTTACCAACCTACCTGTCTGGATCTGGAAGTCCCACAGGATCTTTGCTCAGTCATTCTTCACCATCTTTGAGGTGTTTCCCACTTTGACCTTCAGGTTTCCAGCCCATACTCCATACAGATGTTTCTGTATACTATGCCAGCCACTTGGTTATGACTTTCCATGTATGCTTTTTCTGCCAGCATTTTACACCCTGCTGTTAATTGCTGGATTGTCTCAGATGACTCTTTGAACAGCCTATACCTTGGGTCTTGTTTGGTGTGCTAGAGCTAGGCCTTTATTGCTCTAGTGCTCAGAGCCTGCTCTTGTGCGGCCAGGATGAGTGCCTCTGTGGTGTCCTGTAGTCCAGGCCTCTCTAGCCATTGGTAAGATTTCTTGAGATCAGCCACTTCAGTTATGCTCTGGTGGTACATCCCATGTAGGGGCTTGTTCTCACATGATGGTTCTACCTCCACCCTCCTCAACGTACCATTGTTTCAGGCATTCACTAAGTATCTCATGTGTTGAAGCCTTGTCCTTGATGTACTTATAGAGCTTTGTTGTTTCATCCTGCATAGTGGCTCTCACGCTCATCAGTCCTCTGCCTCCTTCCTTATGACTTGCGTACAGTCTCAGAGTGCTGGATTTGGGATGGAACCCGCCATGCATGATGAGGAGCTTTTGTGTCTTAACATCTGTGGTCTGTATCTCATCCTATGGTCATCTAATTATCCCTGAAGGGTATCTGATCACTGGCAGGGTGTAGCTGTTTATTGCCTTGGACTTGTTCTTTCCATTGAGCTACCTTCTTAGGACTTGCCTCAATGGTTGGACATATTTGGCTGTTGCTGCTTCCCTTGTTGCCTGTTCGAGGTTGCCATTTGCCTGTGGTATTCCCAGGTACTTGTAAATGTCCTCAATGTCTGCTATTCTTCTCTCTGGGAGTGAGACACCTTCAGTGTGGACTACCTTGCATCACTTTGTGACCATCCAACTACATTTTTCAAGCCTGAATGACATCCCAATGTCATTGCTGTAGATCCTGGTGGTGTGGATCAGGGAATGTGTGTCTCATTCGCTCTTAGCATATAGCTTGATGTCATCCATGTAGAGGAGATGGCTAATCATAGCCCCATTCTTGAGGTGGTGTCAATAGCCAGTCTTGTTGATTATTTGGCTTAGGGGGTTCAGACCTATGCAGAACAGAAGTGGGGGCAGAGAATCTACTTGGTATATGCCACATTTGATGGACACTTGCGTAAGTGGCTTTGCCATTGGCCTCAAGTGTGGTTCTCCACAACCTCATCGAGTTCGCAATGAATGCTCTAAAAGTCCTGTTGATGTTGTACAGCTTCAAGCATTCGTTGATCCATGTGTGGGGCATCGAGTCGTAGGCTTTCTTGTAATCAATTAAGGCAGTGCACAGGTTGGTCTTTTGGGATTTGCAATCTTGGGTAACTATTCTGTCAACCAGGAGCTGTAGTTTAACGCCTCTGGTATCTCTACCAATGCCTTTCTATCCCTTGCTCATGTATTGATCGATGTGTCTGCTTGTCGTAGCCGTGATGATGCCTGACATGAGCGTCCATGCTGTGGATAGACAGGTTATTGGCCGATAGTTGGATGGGACTGCACCTTTGGTGGGATCCTTCAGGATTAGGATTGTTCGCCCTTTGGTTAGCCATTCTGGGTGAGTCCCATCTCTTAGTAGCTGGTTCATCTGTGCTGCCAGGCGCTCATGAAGTGCTGTGAGTTTCTTTAGCCAGTAGGCATGGATCACATCAGGGCCTGGTGCTGTCCAGTTTTTATATATATAAATATATAATTGGACCAAGCACAAAACCCTGTGGTACTCCACAAGTGACCTTTGAGTGAGAAGAACATTTATAATTAACACAAACAAACTGGCATTTGTCGGACAGATATGATTTAAACCAGCCTAGTGATGTTCCTTTGTTCCAAGCAACATATTCAAGCCTTTCTAAGAGAATATTGCGATTGACTCTGTCAAAAGCATCAATGAGATCCAACAAGACCAGAACACCACAAGTCCTTTTTCTGAGGCCCTGAGAATATCATTAGAAACTTTCAACCAGTGCTGTTTCAGTGTTATGATGAGCTCTAAAACATTACTGAAATTCTTCAAACAGGCCGTGCTGTTTAGATGTTCACATACTTGATTAGCAACTATTTTCTCAAGAGTTTTGGATAAGAAAGGAAGATTAAAGATAGGTAGGTAAGTAAAGGCTTAATTTCTGCAACATTAAGTTTCTGTAATATGTAATTCAGTTAAATTCATTTCACTTTAATTTATATAGTGCCAATTCACAAAAATGTCATCTCAAGGCACTTTACAACAAAAGTCATTTCAATACAATTATACAAACATTCAAATCAGTTAAAAGTTTTCTATGCAAGGAATCCCACCAGATTGCTTTAAGTCATCAATGTGAGGTTGTGCCCTGATCATGCAGACTCCAACCACAGCAATTCCTCAGCAATCCCTCATACTGAGCAAGAATGTAGCATGTAGCTGTTTATTAAGGATAGATTCATCATATCTAAAATGGGGCCTTTAACTAGATGGAAAACTTTCTAAAAATAATTTGGTTGTGATTGGGTCCAATATGCAAATTGACATTTTATATGAATCTGATATTTTTGATAATTAAGATTGACGGAATCAAAACAGTAGGCTACAGACAAAGATGTTTCTACAGTTCTCTCCAGTGCTGCCTCATTAACTGAAAGAAAAGTAAACATTTCTGGGAGAATGGCAATTAAATAATTTTGAATAGAATTTATTTTATTTATGAAGAATCCAATAAAGTCATTACACGTGAGCAAAGAGATAGTTGGCTAAACAGGGCTATTACTCTGTGTAAGTTTGATATCTGTGTTAAAAAAACAACAACCTAGGATCGTTTTTATGACCTTTATTAATGATGAAAACTTTGCTGTTATACCTTGTCAAAAGGTCTTTTTGTAGACCATTTTTTTCTATTATAAACAGGAATCCTCTTGGTGTGTAGCACCATTTTTTCTCCAATTTCCTAGTATTCTGCTTTAAAGTACGTTGCTCTGCATTATAACAGGGAGCCATCCTCCTATGGCTAATAATCTTCTTTTTAGGGGTCTACACAGTTTAATGCCAGATGTAATGAGGTAATAATGCTATGAACCATACCATCAATTTATGAAAGGTTAGAGATGGAACTGCTGCCCTCCACTGTTTTATTCAGAGACAATGAGGGAAGTAAGAATGGAACAAATTCTTTAAAACTTGGCACAGCATTTTCTGATAAAGTTCTATCTTAATGAAAAATTATTTCAGGTTTGGCACAATCAGTAAAAGTACATACAAAAGCTATCAAAAAATGGTCAGATAGGACTGGCTTATGTAATTTCCTCACACTCAATGCTGTATGTGAGCTGACCCAAGTGGGTATGTCCCTGCACCTTCTGAGTAAAGCCAATTGAGTCCGAGATAGCATTAAACGCTGCAGCTAAGTTATCAATGTCAGTGTTCACATGAATATTGAAATCCTGTGCTATAATTACCTTATCAGTATTTAAAGTTCTCCTTCACTGAAAATCTTGAAAAACTGAGTTTTCTTTCATTAAATCAGTCAGTCTATGTTCTGAAAGTATTCTGCAAATGAAAATTTTATAGAAACTCAGATCCCTGAATCAGTTACATGAAGAAAAGAGACCAGAAAACGCCTGAATTTGAAAAAGCCCAACAACCATGTGTCATAATGCTATCATAGCAATCATGGCCTAGCCTATCTAGCTTTGAAACACCTACGGGAATGTTGTTTTTGTCAAGGTGAAAGCCTAGGGTATTGCAGGTGCCAAAGGCTACGAACCTTACAATACTGGTTTGTCCTCGAGGTTGAACTTAAAAGAAGGATCTGTGCCATCACAATGGTGAAACACAAGCTTACAGGCTCTAAGTGGTGTTTTACTTTTCACCCAGTGTTTTATTTTCCAAGTATTGTGTTTTAAAATGTGCCATGACAATGAAATGTGCTACCTCGGCTAACAGCTAATATCTGTGACCACATCGACCCAGAGATGATGTTGTTTTAACTATCCTCAAATGTAACCTATGCTTCAAACCACAAATTATAATATCAGCAGCTGAATCAGCCCTTGGATAAATCTCCCGGTCGACGGAGCCGCCACTACCTCTACCCGCTCTTTACCACGGTGTGTGTGGAGATGGGGGGAGGGGGGGATGCGGCAGCAGTGCTCGTTCCGAACAGACTCTTGGCTCAAATCAGACGAGACAACTTACTGGATTTAGGCTGTTGCTAAACGGAGTAGAATAAATTATCCAGGAGTAACTCAGTAGCAAAGAGGTAGACAAATACCTGTCTGCCTGTGGCGTGTGACGTCCTGAAGACTGTAAATCTGGTAGCTCCGATGGTGGAGTCCTGCTGCGACCCGTAGCACATCGGAGTCCGGTCTTGTTTGGTAATGCAGCCTACTGGCTGGTAAACTCAGTCAAAGCATAAATACTGGCACCATTTTTGTCTCGTGCTACTGATTTTAGTAAACAGAGATAGTGTAAGAGTAGTGTTGTAGTTAGCCAATCAGAGGAGAGAAACTTGCATGTCATTGAGCTTAACGAGCAAGCCCACAAATCCTCTTGAGTCTCCACGCCCTTTTCCACACTGAACTGGCATAAACAGAAACAGACTGGGAATAATTATTGTTTTTGACAGAAACTAACTCAGACGGCATTCCTTCATACCATAGAACACTGAAAAAATTATAAAAACACCCGTGAAGGAGAACTTTAATTCTAAATCGAATACATTTTTTTAGATCTGAATTCAAGAATTGATAACAAGGGTCTGGACAATACAAAACCACAAACAAAAGTGGTTTTAATATTTAGCTACTTGGATGGGGAAAACTGTAGATGATAATTGATCTGTGATTAATTATTAAAATCCATAATTTTACAGAAAATGTTTATTTTTCACTTAAAAGTTTCGTTTTGTGGTCATTTTTACCAATATTCTATTTTTTGTCTAATTCATCATCATTTGTTATAACAAGCAGAGATGAAAATAAAACCTGTCTTCTAATTAATTACATTTTTTGTGTGTGGTAGAAGTATTGGTATTAATACCTGGTATCGGCAAGTACTCACATCCAGGTATCGGTATCATATCGGTTAGAAAAAAGTGCTAAAGTTGCATTTCTATTTATAATTTAATAAATCTATGCTATTCCTTATGGGATGTGACAGTCTTTACCTAAATTATTGTGTTATACTTACTCTGTGCCGCTATACTGCTACAATTTAAACCTGTGATGTTTCCACTACAGATGTGTTATCAGCTCTCTATAGGAGATTACTGACATTAAAACTCAGTCAGCAAAACCATCCCTGGGCAAAAACTGCGACTATGTGTATAGTGCTAAAGCATTTGAAACAAATGTGTCACAGTTATAATTATAACAAGCAGAGCACAGCCATTTCTATAGCCACAGTGACAGCTGTGCCATCCCAAGGGTGCTATCTTAATCAGAGCTGTAGCCTGTTTCCCCTTCCATCAGTGTGAAAGTTGGTAAATTGTCAGTTCACCAGCCATTATTTTATGTTTTGTATCAGTGAACCTACAGTGCCATACTCTATAATGCTTTAACATGATATTGTGGCATCTATAATTACACATTATGTGGACATTATTATTATACTTAACAATACCCTGAGAGATGTAGGACGGAAAAAAATGGAACCACAACAAAACATATAATGCTTTTAAATTATAAGATTAGATTGTAAGATAGGTGTGTTACACTGGCTGGATTCTTGATGAGATCTGATACGTTTTGTTAAAAGTTCATTAGTTGCTAAAATATTACCTGCAGTAGGAAACCCTCTTGGTATGTGATTTCAGTTCACCTGTCGTAGTTTGTATCCATAGAGTTTCATGTACTCATCCAGCAGATCAATAACAAAAGCTGCAAACCTTGTTAAGATTAAAATCATTAATCCTTTGGTACATCCTAATGTCTATTAAAGTCCTTCTCAGTATATGCATGATTATCAATATACTCTCCAAGCTGATAAATAAGAGCAACATTTCTCCATGGCTCAATCCAAGCATTAAATAGAACTCAATCAGTTCTGTACATGACATATATTCTCGACATCTTATCTGTGCTGTCATCAACTCCATTACCTTATAGTAGAAGCATATCATGTTCTATCAATGAAGGTATCATGTTTTATTGTGAAAGTTTTATTGTTCAAACAGATGATTTTTGATTGTTTTGTCAAAGTATTAGTGTATTAAATCTTACAATATATGTATAATGAAATAGTGAAAAATTTGTAATAATAGTTGAAAAATCATGCATGTTGTAGTCATGGTGACATATTTTTCAAAATTTGCAAAGTATACTGAAAAAACATTAACACATGCATGAAAACAGGAAAGTATATTGATGAAACGTCAAAGTTCATTCAATTGACCGGGAGTTCCCGGGGTGTAACCGCAGCTTCTTGTCCCAAAGACACTGGAAATAAGGGCCCCCCACTAACACATGATGCAGATGTCAGGTTGGTTGGTGCTTGATTTCTAAATGCACAATTGGTCCTGTGGCTAGGTTATCTGCCCCGCTGGAAATTTTGGCGCAACAGATGTGGAGTACATGTACCCCACACTTTCCGTGTCAGTGCACTCTGTCCCCTGGTCTTTTTTTTTTCAGTGATTTATTACGTTGATATACGGTAACAGATTTTTTATGAGCTGACATTAAATGCACCTTAAGTGTGCACAAGCTAACATGGGTGGCAGTGAATCACAGATAGGTGCTGCTGCTGAGCAGAGCAACATGTTCAGCAACTAATCCAGAGCCAGTGAAAGGCAAAAAAACCTTTGACCATTTTATCCCAACAAGCTGTAAATTTAAGATTTTGGTTCCATGCAAATAATGTAGCTATATGATGACTACTTAATAAATGTAAGTATATTATGTTAAGCTAGATGGCATAGAATTTGTAGACCATTTTTGGGGGTACCCCTTGAAGCTGGACATAATTTTCTTTTTTTCTTTTCTTTCTTTCTTACTGAATATCCTTTTTTTTTAACAAACTAGAAAGCGTAGAAAAACAATAGTAGTAAACATAATAGTAAAAAGAAAATATTACTATGTTTTTTAATCTGTTTTAATTCAATTATGTGTTTTTCCTAACTATCTTTAAATGCATCATACATGTACGTCTGTCTGGTGAATCTCACTGGCAGAGGTCTGCTGCAAAGATCTGCATTTCGAGCAAACCAGCAGAAAGCTAGAAACTTTGCTGTTTTTACCAACCAAACTGTGTAAGTGAATTTGTGCTGTTGCTTGCAGATAATGTCAGCTAAATTATTAGTTAATACATGCCAATATGTCTTTCTACACTAGTTACTGTAACCTGTTACATCTGACTGATGCAGGGGACTTAAAACGGCTCAACAACCTGATAAAGAAGGCTGGTTCTGTTCTGGGGACACCAGTGGAACAACTGGATATAATGATGCAAAGAGGGATTCTTCATAAAATTAAAAAGATTATGGACAACCCTGAGCATCCTCTTCATGAGACTATCCTACAGCAACAGAGTATCTGCAGTCGGAGGCTTCTTCAGTTTCGCTGCAACACAGACCGTTACATGAAATCCTTTCTCCCCACAGCCATCATGGTCTACAACAACTCCTTGAAAAATGAATTAGTAATGAGCTACAACAGCACTTAATTTCCCTCTGGGATCAATAAAGTATTATTGAATTGAGTTGTCAATCACCCCGATGTGTACATGTACATGTGCACTATCACTTTTATCGGTCAGTCTACGCAATTATCCATTTGTTCTGCCTCACAGTTCTCACCGGATTGTTTTAAAATGGCTGTGATGCGCTAGAGGAAAATAGTCTTTGAGGTGTATGAGAAGAAAAGAAAGGGCTCAGAATTGAGAAACAAGACCAGAGTGGTTTTAGGAGATTCATTCCAAAGATGGAGTGTGTTGCAGCACAGGTCGGGCTCCCCACTGATTCCTCCATTGCAAAGTTTCTATGCGGCAAGTAGGCTAAAGTTTGGGTTACTTTGTCAGGAGATCGCACAGAATTGATTTATTTTCTCTGAGGTATTGAAATTTAAATAAGCAAAAAAAAACATCGCCACCCTCAGAACCATCATTTCAGGAGCGAGTCTTCATCAAGCAGGCCTGGTTCTGCTCCATGAGACAGTGAGTGAATATTTTTAATTGCACCTCACAGCGCGGCCCTGAAATGAAACAGATGTGTCAAATATCCAACTAAGTTCACCATGGTAAGTTTCGCATGTTATTTAGAGAAATGCATTTCAGATTACTGCTACAATATGTTATCTATGTCTATATGGTAAGTTTCACGGGAAGTTTTGTTAAAAGTTCATTAGTTGCTAAAATATTACCTGCAGTAGGAAACCCTCTTGGTATGTGATTTCAGTTCACCTGTCGTAGTTTGTATCCATAGAGTTTCATGTACTCATCCAGCAGATCAATAACAAAAGCTGCAAACCTTGTTAAGATTAAAATCATTAATCCTTTGGTACATCCTAATGTCTATTAAAGTCCTTCTCAGTATATGCATGATTATCAATATACTCTCCAAGCTGATAAATAAGAGCAACATTTCTCCATGGCTCAATCCAAGCATTAAATAGAACTCAATCAGTTCTGTACATGACATATATTCTCGACATCTTATCTGTGCTGTCATCAACTCCATTACCTTATAGTAGAAGCATATCATGTTCTATCAATGAAGGTATCATGTTTTATTGTGAAAGTTTTATTGTTCAAACAGTATATATTGTTGATGTTTGTACAGTATGTTAGTGTATTAAATCTTACAATATATGTATAATGAAATAGGGTGAAAAGATTTGTAATAATATTAAAAATCTGCATGTTGTAGTCATGTGACATATTTTTCAAAAGTTGAAAAGTATACTGAAATAACATTAACACATGCTATAAACAAGGAAAGTATATTGATGAAACAAAGTTCTGCAATGGACCGGGGAGGGTCCGGGGTGTACCCTGCCTCTTGCCCAATGACAGCTGGAAATATGCACTAACACAGTGATTGCAGATGTCAGGTTGGTTGGTGCTTGATTTCTAAATGCACAATTGGTCCTGTGGCGCATTAGGGTATCTGCCCCGCTGAAATTTGGCGCAACAGATGTGGAGTACATGTACCCCACACTTTCCGTGTCAGTGCACTCTGTCCCCTGGTCTTTTTTTTTTCAGTGATTTATTACGTTGATATACGGTAACAGATTTTTTATGAGCTGACATTAAATGCACCTTAAGTGTGCACAAGCTAACATGGGTGGCAGTGAATCACAGATAGGTGCTGCTGCTGAGCAGAGCAACATGTTCAGCAACTAATCCAGAGCCAGTGAAAGGCAAAAAAACCTTTGACCATTTTATCCCAACAAGCTGTAAATTTAAGATTTTGGTTCCATGCAAATAATGTAGCTATATGATGACTACTTAATAAATGTAAGTATATTATGTTAACTCCTGTTTGGTAGAAATTTGTAACCATTTTGGGGTACCCCCTTGAGCTGGACATGAATTTTCTTTTTTTCTTTTCTTTCTTCTTACTGACTATCCTTTTTATTTTAACAAAGCTAAAAGCGTAGAAAAACAATAGTAGTAAACATAATATAAAAAGAGAAATAATTACTATGTTTTTTAACTGTTTTAATTCAATTATGTTGTTTTCCTAACTATCTTTAAATTGCATCATACTTGATCTGTCTGGTGAATCTCACTGGCAGAGGTCTGCTGCAAAGATCTTCATTTCGCGAGCAAACCAGCAGAAAGCTAGAAACTTTGCTGTTATTTTATTTACCAAGCCAAACCTGGGTAAGTGGAATTTGTCTGTTCTTTTGCAGAAAATTCAGCCCTTAACAAAAAAAAAATGTATTTATTTAATAACATGCCAATATTGTCTTTCTTTTTTACTATTACTGTAACCTGTTAGAATCTGACTGATGCGTAGGTACAATAAAACGGCTCAACAACCTGAATATAAGAAGGCTGGTGTTCTGTTGCTGGTGGAATCACCATACCAGTGGAACAACTGGAATAAGAGATGCGAATTTTACTTCTCTTATAATTAAAAAGAGTATGGACAACCCTGAGCAATCCTCTCATGAGACTATCCTACACAACAGAGTGTCTTCCATCGGTAGAGGCTTCTTCAGATTCGCTGCTCCGACACATGACCATACATGAAATCCTTTCTCCCTCCCCTCACATCATGTCTACAACAACTCGCTTGTGAAAAATGAATTAGTAATGAGCTACAACAGCACTTAATTTCCCTCTGGGATCAATAAAGTATTATTGAATTGAGTTGTCAATCACCCCGATGTGTACATGTACATGTGCACTATCACTTTTATCGGTCAGTCTACGCAATTATCCATTTGTTCTGCCTCACAGTTCTCACCGGATTGTTTTAAAATGGCTGTGATGCGCTAGAGGAAAATAGTCTTTGAGGTGTATGAGAAGAAAAGAAAGGGCTCAGAATTGAGAAACAAGACCAGAGTGGTTTTAGGAGATTCATTCCAAAGATGGAGTGTGTTGCAGCACAGGTCGGGCTCCCCACTGATTCCTCCATTGCAAAGTTTCTATGCGGCAAGTAGGCTAAAGTTTGGGTTACTTTGTCAGGAGATCGCACAGAATTGATTTATTTTCTCTGAGGTATTGAAATTTAGCAACAGTCGCCACCCGAAACCATCAGTTTCAGGAGCGAGTCTTCAGCAGCCTTGGATCTGCTCCATGAGAGCAGTTCTCTGTGAGATGTTGAAGGGAGTCTCCCCTGAAATGAAACAGATGTGTCAAATATCCAACTAAGTTCACCATGGTAAGTTTCGCATGTTATTTAGAGAAATGCATTTCAGATTACTGCTACAATATGTTATCTATGTCTATATGGTAAGTTTCACGGGAAGATTCATGGTTGTGACTGACAGGGCTTTTTTTACTCTTCTAAAAGTAGAGAGGGCGGTCCTTTCCTGAAATGTGTGAAAATCCTCTGTACTTTGAAAGCAAGTTGCTACTGACTAATTAAGTGACTGGATGCCCATTAGCATTATATCTCCAGTTGTGTGTACGTGTGTGTACAAATGTACAAAACAGTAACATTTTGCCTGGCCATGGTAGCTCTCTCTGGATGCTCAGCATCCCTAAACCTCTGATCCTAGAACCACCCTTGCTAGGATTGGGTTTATTCCTAGTTTATTCCTCGGATTGGGTTTATTCCTAGTTCCTGCTAGGAATAACCCAATCCTTTAATTTCTGTACAGAACTTCACAGGAGGGAGGATAATTCGGTCAAAAAGGCCAGCAGCAGGGAAGATAAGACAGGGTCTTCACAGGTAAGGAGATAAAACTAGCAGAGAGAAAGATATCCATTGGTGGGAGAAACCAGGCAGGAATCAGGACAGATTTATAACTGATATCTTAGAATTGCTCTTATTTCCAAACCAAAATATAGTTTGTCTGTATTTTAATAGATAACCCAGGATTGATGTCAACCAGTTTGTTAAATGTGCAGGCCATTTATAAACACAGAAGAAGTGTGCTGTTAGGATAACTTGCAGGCTAACGGTAGTTCTGATGAAAACTATGTAAGAGATCAGTCAATTAATACATTTATAAAGTTCTTTTCATATTGGAATTGCAACTCAAAGTGCATTACAGATTAAAATGACCCCACATAAATCATATACCCATCCCTCCTCCACAGATTTAAAAGCATGATCACAGTTGTAACAGTTGCAAGATACACACAAGGAAGGGAATTATAATTTTTTAAGCAGCAGATGATATTTGATTTCAGACGTAAGACTTGTTCTGGCTACATGTTTAACAGGTGGTCATTAACTGGATTGTTACCGATGTAAAAAGACAGTTTTAGTTTGAGATGGCTGTTCTGGGTTTTGAAATGTTTCTTCAAACATTAATTTGTCACTTATTTGCTATGTGATTGGTTTGACAAAACTATGTACTGTGTCTACAGTATCATAGATTGGCATATATAATTCTAATCACAAGTAGAGAAAGTATGGTTTTGAAATTCAGCCAGTCGGTCGTGGACAAAATTTTGTTCGCCTTGAATATCTCAAACTTTCTGGTACTAAGGCGAAGCCATGTTAGGCTTTTGCCAGTCATATTAAATATTGAACTCAAGAACCATCAACATAGGCTGTTTTTGGACTTGGAACTCAAAATATCTTGTACATCCATAGTAAAATTACAGTATGTCTTTGCATTTGCAACACTGTATGTTTTAAGCTATATACAGAATTTAAAAATATTTAAGGAAAATAAGGAAACCAGAGCCTCCCCAGATCAAAAGTTTTCTAAGAAAATTATTTCCATCACACATTTTCTTTGCTCATTTAAATGTATTTACTTATTTATTTTCAGAAAAGGTTTGATTTAACTGGCAGAATGAAAATTGCTCTCACTCACTTTGTTGCACTACTCTTCCACCTGGGTTCCCTTCAATCTCTGGAAATATCCTTTCAGCAATCGGCTTGTGCTGGGAGTTACATGTGGGCTTGGAATTACAAACATCACCACAATATTGAATCTAACCAAGCCAGACTGCAGCAAAAAGGGCACTTGGAGTGAGCAAAATGGGACATTCTAGTAGTTCAATAACTTTGAGGCAAAGACTGGACAGAGGCAATTATACCTGGTCAACATTTAAGTTGGTCAAACCCCTAGATTGCTTTTCAATAAAACATCACATCGAAATGGTACAATTATTGCAAACAAGAGCTGAGGAAATATCTTGGACAGACTGTTTTAACGTTACTGTCTTACATATCTTATGACCTGGATAATTGAGAACATTCACAGTCATTATTTCCCTCCCACTGATTTTCTTCTGGTGCTTGACTTTACTTCCTCCCCCATCCTCTCCCTCCACCACCTCCCATGAAGGATCACCTTTCCTTGGTAGCATTTCTAAATAAAGATAATGTTGTGAAGAAAAGGTCAACACTGTTAATTATACACTCCCCAAGACAGCGTGTCCCTGTAAAATTAAAGATGTTGTCCATAAACTCTATGCTAACAAAAAATGACAAGTTTGAATCTTTAATGCTGTCATTACTGCTCTCTGAAGCATGCTCTAGGAAACCATGCAGGTATGATTATTTCTAACCTACAGGAGTAGAAATTTTAAGTCGATTCAAGTGAATGGATAAGGCCTTCAGATGGCTTGTTTTGAGGATTATTTACAATGTGAAGAGTGTCATTTTTATCTTCTGCCTTTGTTTAAGTTACATTTATTTAATGGGCTTTATTAATTCTGAATCATATCTCTGAATAGCAGGCCCATTTTAATGATCAACTATATGTTTTATTGTGATTACAAATTCTGTCAGGATGGAAAGGAAGAAAAAAAAAGATAAGTCTATTACAATTTCCAAGATGAGTGAAATGGGTAATCTGAAGAGACTGAGTTGCTGTTGAGCATGGAGGCTTGTTGTTGACAATCACTTCAAGCCACCCAGTGAATGGGGGGGACAAATATCAAATTTCTAATGAGTGCCAGGATGATTAGCATAGTGAAAAGAGCAAAATCACTCCCTTCGCTTTGATGAGATATTTACAAAAGTCTTGATTGTCATCATTTTGGAGAAGATTGAATCTCGTTTTCCAAATGCCAGATTGCATTAAAATAATTTCTTGGTTTTTGTCTATGGCTGTGGGAACTGATGACTACTCATACATGCTTGATGCTTAAGAAAAATAATCAGGGATTTGGCCCATTTTTTTTCCAGAGTCTTGTGTGGACTATATGTTTAAATAGACTGCAAGATAAAACAGTGAATCAGAAAGAACTACTGCATAGTGCGCTAATGGAATATGTAAGAAAATCCCCAAATGTGGGAGCATATGTTCAGTCCACTTACCAGGAGCTGAGTGTGCTGGCTGATATTATTTGTTTGCTCTCAGAGTGATCTCAGGCTACACTGCACCGTGGGGAGAGAGCTTGATGGACGTCGAGGGTTGCTTGGCTGTGGCCTACTGTAGTGGCTGATCTGTCTGGGATCAATAGCAGCTAATTACAGCCCACATTGATCCAGAGGGCGCACTAATTTAGAGCCGAGCCCAGGCCCTCTCCATACAGAGCCAGTGAAGCAAGTCCAATCCCAGCCCTCTGGCCTCACAAACATCTCACTCAGCACTCAGTGGCTCATTATCTCCAAGGAGCAACTGGTGCGGCATTTGTCTGTCTCGTGGGATCAGATTCAACACTGAGGAGTAGATATCTGTTTTGGATGTTCTAAATTATTACCTGTCAGCTTTATCTTTTTCCATCCTTTCCTTTTTTAGTACAATCATTTAATTGGATAAGATATCAGGGATTAAACATTATTTCTATCTTTGAGCAAAATAGTAGCTGTATATTGTACTTTATATGCTGTCTTGAATATGCTTGTCAATTTTTTTTCTCCAGTATGAGAATTCAGACATGCTGAATATTAATGCTTCTATTTAAAAAGAACGTATGGAAAACTTATAGCAATCCAGATGAGAGCAAAAAGCTTCCCAAAACCACTGAGCTATATATGCCCTTCCAGTATATAGAAATAACATTAACTTCAATATGTGAATGTTCAAAGGAAGAACTTGACATTGGTTAATGTTTCAAAGATCATTGAATATGTTTTTAGAGATTTAAAAGATGCAAAACAGTAAAGTTGACAGCCATGTTTGTTGCAGCACAAACACACAAACAATGAAATCTACAAGTAGTATTGCAAAAAAATAAAAAATAATAATAATAGGAGTGGTGAGTGAAAAAAAACAAGTTTTATGCATTCCTCTAATTCTTAAACTTGAAGCAGAGGCAATCTGCTCCTAAAATAGCTCTATTGCTCAGTTAGCATCTCTCTGTGTTGAGACTGTTTGTCTGCATTTAAATGAGGCAATATGCATGTATAAGGAGAAGGTATGTTCATACAGAGTAGAGCTTTTTGTGTCAACCAAACTGTTCAAAAAGATAGTCTGCTTAAATATGGTAGAAGGAACAAAAGTCAATTGCAGTAGTGCTGGCTTTACAGGAGGCGACTTCACAAAAGCTTTAATTCATTTATTTTTCTAGTGAGGCATGCATAGATTTTTTTTCAAACTATTTGTTTAATCAAAGCAGAATGTTTAAAAATTACTTACTTTCTAAAAGTCGTAATCCAAACCCTTTTTTCATACGGAGGTTGTTAAGCAAAACACAAATAAACTAAACAAATTACATTGTAAACAAAATCCTTCCTTAGTTTGCAACATGCACAGGCTAATTATGCAGCCCATCAACACCTTTTTAAATTGGTAAATAAGGTAGAATTAACTAAATTTACTCAGGAATAGGTGTTTTTTTACTCAGACAATATTACATTTCATTTTATATTAACTAACTGTATTAACTCAAATTACATTAAGTAACAATAACATCTTTTTGTTTACAGTTAAATGGATGAAGCATTCTAGTCTCATTTTACAATCTGCAAGGTACCCTTTTTACCTTTAGACTTTATATTACTTCAAAATATAGAAATGTCATTCTAACTGTGATTTCCTAATGATGCAGACATATGTTGTTTTGAGAGATGTCTCAGGCTTTAGTACTATTAGTTCTCTCTTAATTATTTAAATCACTAAAATAAGAACACAAAACTTCAATATGGCTCTTTAATTATTTCTGCAACTGCGACCTGATGCAGAAATATGCTGGATTTGAGGGGTCTACATCTGCCTTATTTTATGGAGATTTATATTTTCTCCAAATATCTAGATTAACTTTACATGATCTAGATTAACTAAACACATTCTCTGCTTTGTCTCTACTGTCAAAATGGTCTGTATAAACATTTACAATGGTTTAAAATACTTAATTTTGATCTTATCTTGTAAATCATCTGGACAAAAAGCCCAGATGCAATAAATTTGGTTCCTTATCTGCAGTGTGCATATGTGAGGGACTGCTTTGGCTCATCTGGATTCAAGATGAAGGCCACCATCTTTTCATCCAGTGCCCACCTCTGAGGAAGCTTTGATCTGACATACGAATGGCATACCTTCCGTCCTCCCATCATTATGTCCTCACACACCTAAATCTTGGAAAGTAACTGCATTTTGTTTGGCGTAATTTTAGCAGAGTATTTACGGTCAAGGTGGTTAATGCTTAGCAGCACACCTGGGGAGCACACAGTGAACTGATGAATAAAAAAAAGTTCAGTAATGCTTTTAAAAACAGGGCAAAAGTGGGCACTCTAACCACATAAGGCACATCTTCCTTTTACTCTGTGACCTTAACTTTACAGATGTTTTCAGTTTAAAACAAGCTCTGTTTTTGCCTCTTAGTCTTGGCACTTTCAACACCATCCTACTCCACAAGATTGCTCTGCTACTATTATAGCTTTTCGGCACTCTTCTAGATTTATTCAAGACTCAGCTGTCCACCTACATCTGAAAAATAAATGGCAGTCAGAGAACAGTGTACACACTCTGGACAGAGAAGACAGACATTTTGAGGGGTTAGTGAAAAACCAACATTAAACAGAGGGGAAGACCTTGGGTCTTTCCTATATTCACTTACAACGACTCTTTACTTTTCTCCTCTGGTGGCTTTGCAAACATTCTCCTCTTTGAAATGTGTCACCAAAGCAGTGTACATGCTGTCCATTCCAACAAATGATGACCAGGTCAGTAAATCTCCCCACTGCACAGTATAAATGTATAAATCTGAAAATACCCCTTTCTGTTAGAACAGCAACACCCTTTTGGATGAAAAGTGAAAAGTCTTCAAGAGTCAATGGTCTTTTTTTCAGCTCCTTCCTAGTTTCAAATACAATATTTTCAGTCACACCCCTGTCTCTTTCTTGTCCTTTTTTCCATCTGTCTCACACCAATGGCCGCATTGCCCAAAGCTACCCTAAAAGTCCACATTTGCTGCAGTTAAATTCAGCTGAGAGGAAGCAGTGGATATAATTGCCTTTTGTACCATAGTGTTGTCATTTATCAGCACTGATTAGTACATGTGCGCACACAGGCAAGCGTGAGCACAGGTGTACACACAGATACTATTATAGGGGAAAGCTTGTCATTATTTTGATAAGGGTTTTAACATCTGCTACCCCACTGTGCCACACGGAAGCAAAAATGGAGCTGCTGTGCTGTTAGGATGTGATGGAAATGACATATACCACAGTTTTAATTCCTTGTAGATTTTTGAAATATGCATTCACCTTAACTGGACTTGATAATGGAGTCATCTGTAGCCCAAAGGTTGGAAAGTAGGAGTTGGTAGGTTAATAAAGCTATCATTCTGTATAAGGCTCACTCTGTCCTTCCAAAGCAAACCTGTGAAAATTCCCTTAGTATTATTATTACCACTGCATGGCTTGGGGACATCAGGGTTTACATAGCAATTTGCAGGAGGCATTATGCGGTATGCTAAGCTGAAAACAAAACTTTAGCATATGTTTAGAGATTCTCTGTAATTGGTATTTTTTGTTTAAAGCAGATAGCTCATTTAACCTGCTGTGAGAGTACTTTTTAGAGTAACTAAATACATTGATATTTTCCAACTTTACTCTTAAAAAAAGACACGTTGATACACACTGATGCAGAAAGACGCTCAATCACGTATTCATATAAATTTATTTACTTATTAGAAGCTAGACATTTCTGTTAGAATGATCCTTTTTTAATGGATCTAATGTAATATGCTATCTGAGACTTTGGGGTTTTCATTATCTGGTGGCTATAGTCATCGAATTTACAAAAAAAAGGCATGGACAAATCACTATATGCACCATAAATTGATATAAGTTTCACTTTCTGAAGAAAGTGACCTAAAACGTAATGTTTTATTCATAATAATTATTTTTTAAAGATGTACCTTTATATATAGTTCAAATCTACTGTATATTTTCCATTTGTGTAAGCTTCAGAGAACAATGCATCTACTTGGGTATGAGTTATAAAGTTTCACCTGAGTCAATGGAAGACACAAGTTTAAATTAGCCTCATAGGACACATTACAAGAATCCTTTCCATAACAAAGCTCTTCCTTCCTCTGCTGACATGAGTCGTGTTGCATTCACACCTGATTGTCTGGTACACTCTGTTCGATTAGGGAAAAATAGAAACATCTTTGCGTTTTTTTTTTGCTGGTCTGTTCCACATTCATACTGCTCTTTTTTTTAAAGAACCAAAGGATTTGTGTAGCAATTTCACTTCACCTCCGGCAGAACCTGGCTCAGTACAAGCGGTCATCTGCCACGACCGCCTGGGGGTCTGAGAAGACAGAGAAGAGACAGCATGGAGGATGCTCTGTGACTTTGAGCATCATCTGGTACGTTGTTCCCCATCCAGCAGGGTAGTTTATAGTTGAGCAGGGTACCAGACGGCGTGGAGCTCCTATAGGGAGAAAAATACTGAGAGAAAACTGGGTTAACAATCGCAATAACAGCAGAAAAAATATATCTGGAGAGTGGTAGAAGAGAAAAGTAGAAGAGAGAAGAAAAGTTGTCAGTCTGTCCTCCAACAGTCTAAACCTGTAGCAGCATAACTAAAAATATTGCTCAGGATAACCTAAGTCAATAACTATAAACTTGATCAAAAAGGAAGGTTTTAAGCCTAGTTTTGAAAATAGACGTATCTGCCTCACGGACTAAAACTGGGAGCTGGTTCCATAGGAGAGGAGCCTGATAACCAAAATATCTGCCACCCATTTCACTTTTAGAAATCCTAGGAACTACCAGTAAACCTGCATTCTGAGAACTAAGTGCTCTGTTAGGAACATTCAATTCAAATTCAATTCAAAACTGAATTCAAAAATAATTTATTGATCCCAGAGGGAAATTAAGTGTTGTTGTAGCTCAATTCATTTTTCAAAGAGTTGTTGTAGACCATGATGGCTGTGGGGAGAAAGGATTTCATGTAACGTTCTGTGTTGCAGCGAAACTGAAGAAGCCTCCGACTGAAAATACTCTGTTGCTGTAGGACAGTCTCATGAAGAAGATGCTCAGGGTTGTCCATAATCTTTTTAATTTTATGAAGAATCCTTCTATGCATCATTATCTCCAGTTGTTCCACAGTCGTTCCCAGAACAGAACCAGCCTTCTTTATCAGGTGATTGTTTTAAGTCCCTGGCTCTGAGGCTGCTACCCCAACAGATGATGGATGAAGAGATGAAACTCTCCAAAACAGAGTTGTAGAAGATTTGCAGCATCTTGCTGCAAACCTTGAAGGACCTCAGCTTCCTCGGAAAGTACAGTCTGCTCTGTCCCTTTTTGTAGACGGCTTCACTGTTGATTCTCCAGTCCACTCTGTTGTCCAGGTGAACTCTGAGGTATCTCTACTCCTCAACCACCTCCACTTCTTCTCCCATGATGGAGACATTCTTTGACTTGTCCCTGTTTCTTCTAAAATCTACAATCATGTCCTTTGTTTTGTTCACATTCAAGGTAAGATGTTTGTTTCCACACCATGCCACAAAGCTTCTCACCAGCTCTCTGTATTCAGCTTCTTCACCATCTCTGATACACCCAACAATTGCAGAGTCGTCTGAGTATTTCTGCAGATGACAGGTCTCCATCTTATACTGGAAGTCTGAGGTGTACAGAATGAAAAGGAATGAGAGTACAGTCCCTTGTGGTGCTCATGTGCTGCTGACCAGCTGGTTTGACACACAATCCTTCAGTCTCACAAACTGTGGTCTGTTTGTCAGGTAGTCATTGATCCAGCTGATTGTTGAGGCCTCCACCTGTGTCTTCACGAGTTTCTGACAAAGCAAATCAGGCTGAATTGTGTTAATTGCACTGGAGAAATCAAAGAACATAATTCTGATAGTGCTGCCTGCTTTGTCCAGATGACAGTGAGTTGGTTGAAGCAGGTTGATGATGGAATCTCCAACACTAACTCCATGGCAATAAGCAAACTGCAGGGGATCCTAATATGTTCTAGTTTGCTTACTCAGGTGGTACAACAGGAGTCTCTCCAGGACCTTCATGATGTGGGATGTAAGGGTTACAGGTCTATAGTCATTGATGACTGATGGGTGAGTTTTCTTTAGTACTGGAACAATGCAGGATGTCTTCCACAACACTGGAACCTTGTATATGGCCTGGTATGTATACCTTATATATATCCATGTGGAACAATCAGATCTCTGATGTACTACACTGTAAAAACGATAACTTATAATTGTTGATTTCATTTAAGTTTTCAAATTTAACTAACTCAGAAAAAAAGCTTTCCACTAACAACGTAAAAAAGCTTGTCTGCCCCACAAATTTTTGTCAGTGTTGTCTTAACTAAGATTTTCTATTTTGCATAACAAGAATCATCAACTTTTGAGTAGGTTTTTTGAGTCAAGTTGGGAACCACTGGGAAACCCAGTAGATTACTGATGTGCTCATGCGCACATGGTCTGAATAAGTTCCAACGGACTACTGAACAGATCTGACTTGTGTGAGGCTGGTTTCTCGACGTTTTTGGTGCCCCAAAACTTGACCAAACGTGGGCAAAGTCGGATGTGAAATGAATTCGTTCAACCAATACCGAATATATGTCGCTGACACTTAGTTTTTCTTTTTTTGTTGTTGTGGATTTAAACTTTAACGTTTCTGCAGGGGTGGAGCAGTGGTTAGCACTGTTGCAAGAAGGTTGTGGGTTCATATCCCAGTCCAGGGTCTTTCTGCATGGAGTTTGCATGTTCTCTCTGTGCATGCATGGGTACTCCAGCTTCCTCCCACTGTCCAAAAAATGACTGTTAGGTTAATTGGTGTCTCTAAATTGTCCTTAGGTGTGAGTGTGTGTGCATGGTTGTTTGTCCTGTGATGGACTGGCAACCTGTAAATGGTAAATGGATGGAATTTATATAGCGCTTTCTGGAATCGAACCTACGACCATCCGAATGAAAGCCAACTACTCTACCACTGAGCCACAGTCGCCCAAGGGTGTAGACCAGTGAGATAGTTACCAACCCTCCTCTGTGACCCCCTGAGCATTAAGCTATTCAGCAGATGGATGAATATTCCTTTTTTCATATTTGTACATTTTCAACTCACTGGAATAAGAATTGTATTATGATCCAACTAGGATATCAGCATTTAGTGAAGACAGAAATACAAGGCATTAAACTAGAATTTCTTTGTTAGCCTTACAAGATTATCTTAATCAGGTGAAGAAGAAGATCCAACTTGGCAGAACTCTTGTCAGAACTTACAAATCTTAGTAAAGCCAACAACAGACGGCAAAGGTTGAGAAAACTCAAAAATCTCTTGCATCGTGTTGCCTTGAAATTTTAAGTTTTCTCAACTTTTTCTTTTTTACAGTGTATGGAGCTTGATTATTAAGGGCTTTATAAGTAAGGAGGAGGATCTTAAACTCTATTCTGGCTTTAACAGGGAGCCAGTGGAGAGAAGCCAAAATAGGACAAATACGATCTCTCTTTTTTAATATTAATCAGAGCACTTGCATTGTGGATCAACTGAAGGCTTTATTTGCATTTTGTGGACTTCCTAATAATAAGGAATAACAGTAGTCCTGCCTTGAAGTAAAACATGCATGGACTAGTTTCTCTGCATCACTCCTGGACAGGATGTTTCTAATTGTAGCAATATTCCAGAGGTGAAAGAAATAAATCTTGGAAACCTGTTTAATATGGAATTTAAATGTCATATCTTTGTCAAAAATTACACCGAGGATCTTTACATTGTTCCCAGAGGCCAAGTTAATGCCATCCAGATGAAGTGATTGACTTAGCATTTTCCTTTTTAAAGTTTCTTGTCCAATGACAGCGACTTCTGTCTTGACTGAATTTAAAAGTAGAAAATTCAGAGTCATCCAGGTATGTATGTATATTTATGTATTCGAGACATGCTTGTAATCTACCTAACTGATTGGTTTCATCAGGTTTTATGGATAAATATATTAGTGTATAGGGATGTCCGATATTATTGGCCTAGAGTCATTATCGGCCGATATTGGCATTAAAATGTAATATCGGAAATTATCTGTATTATCTGCTTTTTTTTTTATAAGATGAGTTTTTCACACCATACACATATTATATATCAAACTCTTGAGCTACTTCTTTTCTCTCTCAGAATGTAAAAATATGACAGATTTGAGGTTTAGTTTTTGAGATATTATTTGTTTGAGACAACTTTCAATATATCAAAAGGTAGGTTAATTATTGGCCCTGCTTAAATGTTTGCTGTTTTTTTTTTTTTAGTCTTGTTGAAGTTGTTTCCACTTTACCTCACTGCTATAAAGGTATAATGTTGTTTACATTTACTAAAATCAGAAATTTGTCCTGAGTGGTGGGTCTTTGTCAGTATTCTCTGTGTTAGAAAATGTTCCAGCTACTTTTGAAGACAAAATAAAAATGTCACCTCTTTCTGTTGCCTAACTAAAATTCTAGTACTTATTATATTTTCAAATTTTTTAAAGCTCAAGTATGCATGATAAAACATATTTCATTGTGGTTACCTAAAAGGGTTTAGTAGTTTTTGTTTTTTATGAGGGAGGGTCCCCACATATGGGTATCGGTTTATATCGGTATCGGAAATTATGAGTTAGGCTATATCAGTATATCGGATATCGGTAAAAAAGCCAATATCGAACATCCCTATTAGTGTATCATCAGCATAACTGTGGAAATTCATTCCATGTTGTCTAATTATTTCACCAATTGGAAGCGTGTATATATAGTAAAGAGAATCGGTCCAAGCACAGAACCCTGTGGTACTCCACAAGTAACCCTTGAGTGTGAAGAAGATTTATCATTGACATGAACAAACTGGAATCTGTAGGACAGATATTATTTTAACCAGCCTAGTGCTGTTCCCTTTATCCCCACAACATGTTCAAGCCTTTCTAAGATAATATTATTGATCAACTGTGTCAAAAGCAGCACTGAGATCTAACAAGACCAGAACAGTCAAAAATCCATTACCAGAGGCCATTAAAATATAATTGGTAAATTTTACCAGTGCTGTTTCAGTACTATGATGAGCTCTAAAGTATTACTCAACAGAGCTATGACTCAGTGCAAGTTTGGCAACTGTACTAAAAAAAAAAGCCTAGGATGGTTTTTATTTACCTCTATTAATGACGAGAAATATGCTGTTCTAGCTTGTCGAAGGGCGTTTTTATAAAGTAGTAGACTATTTTTCCAAGTTAGAAAGAAAACATTTAAGTGTGTAGAGCACTATTTTCTCTCCAGTTTCCTAGTATTCTGCTTTAAAGTACGCAATTCTACACTTAACCAGGGAGCCAATCTCCTATGGCTGATTACCTTCTTTTTTAAGGGGGCTACACTGTCTAGTGCCAAACGCAGTGAGGAAGTAATACTTTGAACCAGACCAGATTATGAGGATGAACTAGCTGAAAGAGGGATGAATAGAGTCCAAAAAGAAGGTGAAGGCATCAGAGATTATGCCTACATGTACCAATCCTTGTATAAATGCTGGAAGCCAGACATCAGTGAGCGGGATGTTGTGAAAATGATTCTTAAGAACATTACCCTCAATTGGCCAGCCAATTAAGAAGCCGTGTTACCTATGTGAATGAACTTTTCTGTCTGGGGGAGCAATTGGAGAAGGACCAGTAGAAGCAGCTGCAGTATGAAAAGAGGAGGAACTTGTGGAAACCAGTACAGAAACTTTCTGGTGAAACCTGTCAAAGCTGCACCACCACTGCCAAACCCGGTTACCTCCATCCAACCTGCTCAGGTGTATTGCTGGTGCTGTGAAGGCCATCACTCAAAAGCTTCATGTCGCTAGTGGAGGGATGAAAAACCCAGGGCTCAACATTCAAAAACACACAATTCCCAAGCATCAAGAAATCCATGGATTCAAGGCCTAATATTTCACCGTTGGAAACCACCAAATCATACCGGAGCTACTGCCTGTATGACTTATACACCATCACCTGTGGATCTTGGATACAGGCTCATCTTATACCCTAATAAATGAAAGTATTTGGTTAGGGGTAAGTGGTCCTCATGATGTTAACCCATGGAAAAAAGAACCTCTATATTTGGCAGATGAAGAAGAAAGACAACCATTAGGATGGAGGGAACTCACACTAAAAATACAAACCGGTACAGTGACATTACCTTGTGTAATCTTACCTGCAAAGAATCTAGCTTTCTCTGCAGTTGTTGGACTGGATTTAGTTTTCTTCTCCAGATTACAATTTGATGTTTCTGAAAACATTTACTGGTTTATAACAAATAAAAAACATATCCAATTATATCCATTTATAAACACAACATATTTATACCCAGAAGTCCTACTCATTCGCAACTTGCTCTCTTCTCTGCTATGTTGCCGCCCTTATAAAACCCTGATTTCCTGGAGATATCCATCCAGAATGCTCATCTGGATGACTTTAGGTAAGCACAACTGTGGCACCAACTGAAAAACAATCAGGATGTCTGCACGGACATCATAGGCAACACAGGAGTTTATTAAGCATAAGATCTTCCTTACACACCAAGTACCCTTCAAACAAAAACCTTACAATGTGTCTCCTAGCAAGCTACAGATCATGAAAGACCACATGCAAGAGATGTGGGAAAAATATATTATAAAGCCATCTACTTTTCCTCATGCTGTTCCGGTGATCCTTGTCCTAAAGAAACAGGATTCAAAACCCCTATTCTGCGTGGCATATGTAAAATTAAATGGTGCCACACACACAGATGCCTGCCCAATTTCTAAAATATTGGAAATACTGGAGTCACTATCTGGAGCAGCCATTTTCAGCACCCTGGACCTTAACAGTGGTTACTGGCAAGTCCAAAGGGAAGACGGAAGTTGAGAGAAGACCACAATTTTTTCTGTCCACTTGGTTTTTACCAATTTAAAGTAATGCCATTTGGACTTAAGAATGTAGCTGCCACTTTCCAGCTTTAATGACAGTCGTCCTGGGAGAGTTACAATGAAACCTCTATTTTGTCCACCTAGACATCATTATTTATTCCACCACACCAGAGCAGCATATGTATGATCTACAAGCTGTTTTGGGTAAGTTGAAAGAGGAAAACCTGACAGTGAACATGAAGAAAAGTCAATTATTCCATTCCACCCTGAAATTTTTAGGTCACATCATCTCTTCTGCTGGAAGGGAGGTATACACAGAAAAAAAACCAAAGGCTGTAGAGGAGTTTCCAACACCACAAAAGATTAAAGAGCTTCAGCGTTTCCTTAGATGGCTGGCTGGTGCTACCAGTTTGTGCCCAGGTTCTCCCAGCAAACTGAACCCCTGAACGCACTGAAGAGAAAAAGAGCCAGGTTTATCTGGACACCTGCATGTCAGATGGCTTTTGAGAATCTTAAACAACATCTAGTCTCACCACCATTCCTGGGCCATACTGACTGGCGATTTATTATTTACACGGATGCCAGCGAGTTTGGGTTGGGAGCTGTCTAAGCTCAACCAACAGGCCTTGGGCCAGGACATGTTCTCTCTTTTGCCAGTCAAACTTTGAATCAAGCAAAAATAAATTATTCCACCACATAACAAGCATGTCTTTCTGTGGTATGGGCTCTAGAGAAATGGCATCATTACCTTGAAGGAAGACACTTTACGGTTGTAACTGACCATTCTTCTCTTGTGTAGGTCTTTAAAACCACCAAACCCAGCACTGATTTGGTGGACACTGTGTTTACAAGAATTCACATTTACAGTGGAATACCGTAAAGGCAAATATAACACTGTCCCAGACCGCCTATCAAGAGCCCCCGTGGACCTCCACCATTCACCCATCTGTGCTAGTGTGATGCGATACATGAAGGATACGTCACAATATCTTCAAACAACAGATGAGGACATCTGTAGAGCACAGCACATAGATCCAGAGGTGGAAAACCTGTACAACAAGATCACTGAAACAGGATAAATTATTGAAAGTCCCACCCCTAAGTACACAATTGTGGAAGATAAAGTGTACAGAGTGACCCAACTACTACAAAAACCTTTACAGCAGCTCTACATCCCAGCATCCATCCGTCTGCTAATAGTGACAGAGTGACAGATGATTGTCGTTATAGTAGGGAAGTAGTTCTACTCCACCATTCTCTTGTCAATCCTCTGTCATTTGGATCCCTATAAAACATATACGCGGTTACAAATCCATTTATACTTGCCCAAGATGAGCCTGGATGTCAGTGATTATGTGAGTAACTCTAAAGTTTGTCAACTGTACAAACCTGAGAACAGAAAACCCAGAGTGAAGCTGCATAAGACTCTTGTCAACAGACCTCGGTAGATGCTTAGAGTGGATCTCAAGGGGGAAATTCCCGCATAGTGTAATGACAATCTATACTTAATAGTCTTTGTTGATTACTACACCAGGTGGGTAGAACTTTTTCCACTTCGTAAGGCTACAGCTAAAGCTAAAACCTTAGCGCCTCCGAGATGTTCTGAACCCACAGGGGAATATCTCTAACTATTCATCACAAAACATAGCTAAATGAAGGCATTTGAAGGCAGAAATTTCCTTATTACTTATTATTGAGTAAATCAAAATAATATTTGCTAAAAATAAGGTCCAGGTTGAAAAAACCCAAACTTTCTTTTTAAGTTCAATCTGATGCAAGCTGATCATTCAACCAGCACAATGAACAATAGAAGGGATTTTGCTGTTATTTGTGCTGATGATATTAAGTTGTAAAATATACATGTTTTGGGGTTTAAGAAATAATAAAACATTGTTTATGCCATGTCTTGTGCAGCAGGATGTTGCAACAACCATGCTAATGGAGCTGACTCATTTTAATGAATGTGCTAATGCATTTCTGAATCATTGCTTTCTTCCACTCCACAGAGAAGGTACATTTTACAACTTGCTGAAAACATGTTAAGGTAGTAAAGAGGTAAATAATGTCTCTGCACTGGTGCATCTCTCTGTTGTTTCATCTGAAAATGTTATTTCCGGTTGTTTTCAAGTGATGCTGTTCCACACTCGTATGTCTACCTTTGAAAGCATCTTTATCCATGAATTAGGATGTGCTTTTTTTTCCTCCTGGAACAAATTTTTTGCAAGAGGAGCCGGAGACAATGAAACACATTTCCCCATGAAAAGATTTTGATAGAAATAAAGCAGGAGGGCATACAGAGCACACTGCTCTTCATGTTTGTTACCATGGGGATTAACAGTACTGCGCCCTCCAGGACTCTAATTGGCTGAAGAGGGTTCCATTTGGCCTCTTAGAATCCCACTCACAGTTTCTTTCCATTCGTATGGTCCATCTAACCACTTCACTCTGCTATTCACATGAAAACTAGTTTCTGGATGCATTGTTAATTCACTTGAAGGACAACTTCTTTATATTTTCTTGAAACTTCTGCATGGCTTGTCCTACATAAAAACACATGACCATTAATGAAAAAAATTGTAAACTTTTACAAAAGTATTATTATTCTTTTGTTCTTCACTGATCAGCTAAATTTCCATTGCAGCTTTGAAAATGTTTTCCATCTTTTGTCACGTTGCAAGAAAATGTATTGTGGTTTATCATGATTTTGTATCATTGAGTACAAATCAATAAATAATTATGAAGTATATACATATACACTCAGCTGAAGGATTATTAGGAACACCATACTAATACGGTTTTTGACCCCCTTTCGCCTTCAGAACTGCCTTAATTCTACGTGGCATTGATTCAAAAAGGTGCTGAAAACATTCTTTAGAAATGTTGGCCCATATTGACAGGATAGCATCTTGCAGTTGATGGAGATTGGTGGGATGCACATCCAGGGCACGAAGGAGGACCACAACGTCTAAGTGGTTTAAAGCCATAAGTTATAACCTATGTGTTTTAAACACACCGTGAATAAGGAAACAAAAGCTGAGGTAGTTCCCTCAGAAGCTACTTAGCATCGATGCTAGAACAAGGCTATCTGTGCTTGTTTGCTACTATACGTCCTGCTGGTTTCAGGCAGCTCTGTCTCAGCGTCTTGAGCCAGCCCTGTTCTACGCGGTTCTCAATTCCGATTCCTGTGCAGGAGAGGGGGGGGGGGATCCTTTGAAAAAGCCTTTACTAAGGCCATTTTTAAGTGTTTAAAGTTAATCTTATTTACTTAACGTTACCTAAATGTGGGCGACTCTACATCGCCGTGGGGTTGCAGCCTTTTTACCAAATACGTCATTACTTTTCTGTGGCACTCTAAAATTTGCTCCGCTGACAGCTTTCCCCTTGCTGCCATAGTCAATGGAGTTTGACTGTTTGCTGGCCAGGGTCTCTGGCTGGTTAACGTAGCAGCAGCTGCAGCTGCAGCTGCAACATGCCTTATGCTAGCGTCATTAGTATATTCAATATATTATTTGCTGACACTGCGGGCATTTAGGAAACGAAAAAAGAAATCTAAATTCAAAAATGTTCCCAACTGTTCCGGAACCGGACATTAGAAACAGGTTGCTATTTGGAACTGGTTCTCGGTGTCCAACCCTAGTTCAGTTACTCTTTAAAGAATAGCATTTCTGAATAAAACATTTTCAAAATAGAATTAACCTATTTATCATAAATTGTTAATATTTACAAGCACAAACCAAGCCGAACATTCTAGCTCTTGTCTTTTAAGATAGAAATATTAACATTTTTAGAATAAAGTCATCATTGAACGTCCAAACCCTCAAACAACCTGCCATGTTTGTCATGTTTCTCACAATAAAGAAATGTTCTCACAACATGACTGTGACAATTGAATTCAATTTCCCAGAAGGAAATTAAATGTCTTTGTAGCTAATACTAATTAATTCTTTAAGGAGTTGTTGTAGATCATGATGACTGTGGAGAGAAAGGATATCCTGTAGCGGTCTGTGTTGCAGCAAAACTGAAGAAGCCTCCGACTGAAGACACTCTTGCTGTAGGATAGTCTCATGAAGTGGATGATTAGGGTTGTTACTATTTTTTTATTTATTTCATGAAGAATATTTATTTGCATCATCATGTCCAATTGTTCCACAGTTGTCCCCAGAACAGAACAAGCGTTCTTCATCAGGTTGATGAGCCATTTTAAGTCCCTGGCTCTTATGCTGCTACCCCAGATGATGGCTGAAGAGATTACACTCTCCACAACATACTTGTAGAATATTTGCAACATCTTGCTAAAAACCTTGAAGGCCATATTGTAAGCTTCCTCAAAAAGTACCTTCTGCTCTGTCCCTTCTTGTAGATGGCACCACTGTTGAGTCTCCAGTTCTTCCCCCATGATGGAAATAGTCTTTTGATTTATCCCTGTTTCCTCTGAAATCTACAGCACCTCTTCAACCTTAGCCTGATCTAGGAGAAGGTTCCTGGCTTGTTCAAGTTCCAACGAAAACTCATCCATCTGTCATCAATGACTACAGACCTGTCGCCCTGACATCCCATATCATGAAGGTCCTGGAGAGACCCGTGTTGCCCCACCTGAGTAAGCAAACTAGAAACTATCAGGACCTTGTGAAGTTTGCTTATTGTCATGGAGTTGGTGTTGAAGATGGCATCATCAACCTGCTTCAACCAACCCACTGTCATCTGGACCAAGCTGGCATTACTGTGAGGATAGTGTTCTTTGATTATTCCAGTGCATTTAACATAATTCAGCCTGATTTGCTTTGTCAGAAACTCCTGAAGACACAGGTAAAGGCCTCAACAATCAGCTGGATCAATGACTACCTGGAAAAGAGGTTTGTGAGACTGAAGAATTGTGTGTCAAACAAGCTGGTCAGCAGCAATGAAGCATCACAAGGGACTGTACTCTCACCATTCCTTTTCACTCTGTACACTTCAGACTTCCAGTATAAGACAGACCTGTCAACTGCAGAAATACTTGGACGACTCTGCAATTGTTGGGTGTGTTAGAGATGGAGAAGAAGCTGAATACAGAGAGCTGGTGAGCCTCTTTGTAGTATGGTGTAGAAACAATCATCTTACCTTGAATGTGAACAAAAAGGAGGTGATTGTAGATTTCAGAAGAAACAGGGATAAGTCAAAGACTATTTCCATCATGAGAGAAGAGGTGGAGGTGGTTCAGTTGTACAAATGCCTTGGTGTTCACTTGGACAACAGACTAGACTGCAGAATCAACAGTGAAGCCATCTGCAAGAAGGGACAGAGGAGACAGTACTTTTTAGGATTTTTTAATTAGAGGGATGCAGAATGAGAGTAAAACATCCATCCATCAATTTTCTGAACCGGTTATTCCTCAAGGGGTCGCGGGGGGGCTGGTGCCTATGTCCAGCTGTCAACGGGGCAAAGGTGGGGTATACCCTGGACAGGTCGCCAGTCCATCACAGGAGAGTAAAACATTTCCTTAAAGAATTATATTTGATTTAAAATATAATTAAATGTATATTTAAAAAGGGGAACAACAATAACGTTATGTTTACATCTACTAGCCAGATTGTTGTGGGTTGACAGATACGGCCTCTATTATCCAACTATATGTTATGCACAGCTCGGCTGGCACTTGGAAGATTGGTGGAGTCAGAAAGTCAAGCAGCTGCTTCAGAGCCCTAGAGCTATTTTTATCTGTCTCAGGAGAGGACTGATCACAGAATAACAGAAACTAGAGTAGTCCTGGATCGGTAAGCAAACACATTTGTTAACTTTGCTAACGTTAGCTGTCAGGTAAACTTCACTGAAATACATTCCTAACCGGACAAGGTTAAGGTTGGTCACTGGGCATGTCAGCAGCAAACCAGGCAACCCAACAGCTGGAATGATGTTTTTGTTTTTGTAACCACAACCTAGATAAACTAGATGGTGCTATCATGCTCATGTTCCATATCCAACCTTTAAATTATCTTTTTGTCTCTGATCCTTCAGCAGGGCAAGGGTTAATCCCATGTTAATCCCAGACTTTCAATCATGAAACAACAATTTGCTAAAACGGGTCTTTGAGTGCTAACCGCAAGTCTTTTTAAAACCAGTGAAAATTGTGTAGTGTGTCCCAAGCTTTACACAGATATCACTAAATGAAACTGAGTAAATTAAATGTATCTCAAAACTCATATAAATATTGAACAAAATCCACCTTTTTGTGATTTAATTTCACTTTAGCAAACCTGTGAAGCTTGCAAAGAACTACTGTTATTAGAGAACATTAGTAAATATAACAACATTAACATTATTGAATATTGGAAGCGTTTTTCCTAAATCTCGTTGTCAGTAACAGTCATGTATGCCTAAATTTGCTGATTTACATTTTACCAAGGTTTATTGTTCAGTACAGTCGTTCTGTTGTTCGCAGGGGGATAAGGAACACAGCTGCCTCCTAATAGCTAAAATACACAAAAAATGTAAGCTTAGTTTAAAACACTGATTAATGACTATTTAAGTAGTTCCTACATCAAGTTTACCTTAATATGCATTAATACAAATGGTAAAAACCGTCTCGACACTACAGTATAAGCTAACATCTAAAGTCTTCCTCTTTTCCACTCTTGGTTGTACAGCTAAGCAGTGTCAAGGAAAATGAATGCACTGCTTGATTGGCTATCTGCAAAACCCAGATAATAGGGTGTTAAGTAGCATTGCTCCAAGGTATCTCTGCTTCTCAAGCTGTATTTTCTTTGGAATATTTTAGATATGTTCTACAAAAACAAAAACTTGAGCACATTTTCCATGAATAATTCAGAGGTATGTACCACAGAAAAAAAAAAGTCACAAACAGGTGATTCCACAATTTCTGAACTAGAAATAGGAGAGGCTACCCTGCAACTAGTTGGATATTGGTCATGTTGGTGTTTAGTTTTCTGATCCACATGCAGAACACCACAAGAGAGACAAGTGTAAAATATAAAATGAATTATTGAAACAAGGTGATTATTTCTGGAGCCAGGAACACTGAACAGAGTAACAGGAATGAAGAAAGCTGCAAGAGAGAAAATCGACTTGTAAGAATCGATCTTGGAATATTTGAGATTGCATGAGTCTACTCACATGTACCTCACTTAGAAGATGCTGTTAACAACACCAGGGTGAGAACACCAGGAGTCCGGGATGTATGCTAAAGTTTTCCTGAGGGCTCTTGGTTGACACGGAGTAGGTGGCTCCTGCAAGTGAGTTTGGAGCATGGAAGGCTGGCTGGCAGAGCTTGAAGTTGGAGTAGTAGTCTACGAGCAACCAGGAACCTGACTGTCAGGCTGTCAGATGTGGACTGAAGACCAGAGCTTACAGAGAAATTGATAAATGGATCAAGAGGAACATACAGGATCAAAGGTAAGTATTAGAGCAGTTAAGTCACAGGGCAATATTTTCAATCGAGCAAACACAAGTAGACAACAAGAGGTAGAGGTTATCAAGGTGGTGCAACACTCAGATATCAAAGATCTATGGATTAAGATATATGGATTAAATACAAATGCACACTACTCTTTTCATAATGAGGTTTATGGTTGTAACAATACAAGTAGTAAAAACCTTCACGGGGTAAGAACATTTTTTTGCAAAATAGCAGCTACAAAGGTCAATCAGTGCATTTTATGAAGCAAAGGTCAATGCCACTGATGCAATGTTTTCGCTCATAAAATGTGAGATGATATAATCACTCCTTCTCCTTTCATTTACAACCTCACCTTCACACTGTACTTCAGATTGTATTCACAAAAGGTTATTTCACTAAATCCGCTCACATAGCCCTTTCTATTATCAAGATGAACTTCCTCAATGCCAAAGACAAATGTGCAAAGTCAGACAGCGATCTGGATGTCTTCAAAAGAGTGCCCCAAGACTGATAAACGCTTTTATCTTAGTTATATTCTCTCAAAGTTTTTGGTGCTGACAAAGGGGGGCAATTCTTGTCTAAAGTTTTTCTTTGTACTACAACTACAACTGGCTTTCCCTATTTTGCAAAAACATTTAATCACTGAGTAAAAAACATCCTGAGTCATGTCATTTTATTCACTTTGCCTCCAATTGGTGAAATCTTTAGACGGCATTGGATACATTTCCACAGGTATGCCGATGACATGGATATATTTATCTGTAAATCCTAATGAATGCTGTTAATTAAGTAAATTACAAGCATGCCTTGAAGACATGGAATCTTGGATGACTCTTAACTTTCTGCTTTTAATTCTGAGATGACAGAAGTTAACATCTTTGGACCAGAAGCTCGAAAAAAGAAACTACGTTGTCAATCACTTCATCTGGGTGGCATTAATTTGGCTTCCAGGAGTAACAAAGGACCTTGATGTTATTTTTGACCAAGATGTGACATTCAAATTCCATATGAAACAGGTTTCTAGGATTTATCGCATCTCTCTAATATTCCTAAAATTTAAAACTGACGTTGATTTCCTAACCAGTGATGCTGTAAAACTAGTCCATACATTTGTTACTTGAAGGCAGGAGTATGGAAATTTGTTACTATCAGAAAGTCTACTCATTAGGCTGATTTAGCTCAGTGATAGAGTTGTCGGCTTGCAACTCAGAAATCATGGATGAGATTCCTGCTTCTGCCTGCTACCTGCGTAATGTGTGCTTGGTCAAGACACTTCATCTACCTTGCCTACTGGTGTTGGCCGGAGGGCAGCTGTGGCTACAATCGTAGCATTCTTCCACCAGTGTGTAAATGGGAAAGTTAATGAATAATGGAAATGTAAAGCATTCTTTCTGTGTATCTGCACTGGCTTCTCAAACCCCCAGGTAGTCGTGGCACAAGGCCACTTGTACTGTGACGGGTCCTGCTGGAGGTTTCTTCCTGGTAAAAGGGAGTTTTTCCTCTCCTCTGCTGCTACATGCTCCCTCAGTATGATAGATTACTGTGAAGTTAATGTAACAATGCAGGCAACAGTCTACTGTCGTTTTATGTTTGTTCAGGAGGAGTGAATGCTGCAAGTCAGTGACTCAGCGCTGTCAGAGCCTGCAGGGCTCTGCCCCTAATTATTATTTCACTGATTGCACTTGTGTGATCAGACACACCTGCTTTCCTTGTTGATGTCCTCAGTTCGTTTCTTGTCACACCTTATCATTACAGTACGTCTCTCCTTTTATTTCACATTTATGCCTTGGTCTGGTCTTCATCACCAAGACATCAAACCTGCCTGAATTATCTGGGCATGTAAAGACCCAGCGGACGTTCGCAGCCCAGAGAGACTGATGGACCCAGCACTTGCCCAGGAGATCGCAATGACGTCTGGACTAACCTGTCCAGGATCTCCGTCTCTCCTCATGGTCCTCTCGGTCCCGCCCCACTGATCAGTGCTGACTGCTGCGAGCTAGAGCTCCAGACGCCGCAGCTTAAGCCCCCAACACCACAGCCTCACCTCTGGGTTGCCGTAGTTGTAACACACAGAGTTCAGCGCCCGACACCAGTACCATATCGGAGCACGCCGCCTCCGGTGTTGGACCTGTGCACCCGAGCTCCACGGCCAGAACCTACAGAAGGGTCCAGCCAAGTCCTGTCTCTACCGTCTGGAGAAGGCCCGTGAGAGCCCGTCTCTGCCCATCTCCGCTGAAGCTTCCTCCACCTGAACCATTAGAGACAGCTGACACAGACCCACATCATTTTCTTCAGCCAGCTAATGTTGAGGAGACCAGAACTGGCTTTTCACTGCTGGAAATGGCTGGCAAACACAGCAGCATTTCTGCAGCCAGCGCTGAAGCTCCCTCTGCCGGGGCCATTGGAGACAGATGGTAAATGGACTGAACTTATATAGCGCTTTTCTAGTCATACTGACCACTCAAAGCGCTTTACATTGAAGCCACATTCACCCATTCACACTCTCATTCATACTGGACTGTATGGAATGACTGGAGGAAGCATGAATCGAACCGACAACCCTCCGATTGCAAGCCAACTACTCTACCACAGTCGCCCCGATGAGACAGATTCACTCTTCTTTCAGCCAGCCCCTGTTGTGACCAGCGCTGGAAATGTCTGAGCTGGCAGCAGCTCTGCTAGCAACCACAGCAAAAGTTCTGCAGCCTTCCAAAGAGTGTGTTCCTGACCACGATCCTGCAGAGTGTGTTTCCAACAAGTATCCTACAGAGTGTGTTCCGGATTTAGATCCTAAGCTCTCAAGTGGGGTCCAGAACACACCACTCCTGACTCCAGTGCTTCCACCATGGCCAGCCTTCTGTCGTAGCCAGACTGACCACCATCAGAAAAAGAGGCCACGGTTGGCAGCAGCGGGTCCCGGCCTGCAGATGACCTCTCCAGTGTGAGCCAGATGCCGCCAGACCAGCTTCCAGCCAGACGATGCCTGACAGAGCAGCTACCGTCCAGGGGACCTCAAAGCGGCCGTCCCCTTGACAGCTGCCACCTTGACTGCCACGTTTTCGGGGGTCGTCTGCCAGACGTTCAGGGGCGTACTATCTGTGACTCTGGCCCACCTCCCGTGGGCCCCCTCAACCCACCCTGGGTTATGAAACTTTTTCTTTTCTTTTTTTCTTTTCTTCAGTTTCTTCTTAGTTCACTGACTGCACCTGTGTGATCACACTCACCTGCTTTCCTTTGTTCTCCTGCCATTACTTAGGATCCAGAGTGAGCTTTATTCCCCGTCAGATCGTTGACATAAATAAATAAATATATAAATAAATAAATACATTTGCGTCTTTTATTTTACGTCTGTGTCTGTTCCTTATCATCAAACCTGACAAGTGCAATCTACTAGGGTACCTTATATAGAATACTTTTAAACTGATTGAAATTGAAATGACTTTTCTTGTAAAGCCCTCTCTTTTCTTGTAAAGAATTTTCTTATGCCATCACTAGTGAGAAAAGGGCTTGTTTTTAACTTGGGTCTTTTGAGGAAATCATCTGTGCTTTTTTGGTTTTTTGGTTTTTTAGGATGGACAACAAGGGTTTGCTGCAAGTGGAGAATCACAAAATTATATATGACAAAACATATCCTTTTTACAGCACACATGGTGCATGGACCTGTTAATCTGTGCATGCATGCATGGAACAGAAACACTGTTTTTTTAGAACACCTTACATTAAAAAGTCAATAAGCTAATCAGTCACCTGTTGATACTTTACCTGATTTAGAATGTATGCACAAGACTTGAAGCATGTCTTGAGGGTGTTCACTGCAAACATCAAATCTTTATCAAACCTTTTAACATCACTCTCTTTGAAGAATGATGCAGCATCAGTGCAGTAAGCAAACCATGACTATAGCCTATAATGAAATAAAGTGAGTTTAACACCAGTTAGTTTGGATATTGATTATATCAATTCAATTAAATTCAGTTTATTTACATAGCACCACTTCATAAAAGATGTCATTTCAAGGCACTTTACAAGAAAAGTCATTTCAATACAATTAACATCCCAATCAGTTACAACTTCTCTATGTAAGGAAACCCAGCAGACTGTATTGAGTAATTGACGCAAGGTTGTGCCCGGAACATGCAGACTCCAACCACAATAATCCCTGGTTATCCCTCATACTGAGCAAGCATGCAGTGACACTGGAGAGAAAAAAATCCCCCTTAACAGAAATAAACTTTCAGAAGGACCTGGCTCAGTACAAGCAGCCATCAACAAATCTTGTTTGCAATCAATTGCCCACACTTGTGGGAGTATTTTGTAGTATAGTATCTCATAGAAAATGTTGATTCTGAAAGGAAACTAAAGGTTGTCTGACAAATGCATTGGGGTGTACTCATTTATGCTGAGCACTGTACCATCCAAACATTTATCAGCAGCTTTGTGGTAACAATAAACAACAACAAAATTTGGTGTGCTTTTTGACAGGGCTGCATTGCAATGGGGAAAGATGTTACCTGTTCCTGACCGGCTCTTATCGTTTGTGCGTGTGTCGACGTCCAGATGCCACCTGCCAACTCCAGCTCTCTAACACGGTTTTAACTGGTTTTTAATTATTTTCAACTTTTGTTCTCTGTTCTTTAATTCTTTTCTTACAAATAGTTTTAACCATTTTTTCTTATCTTTTATCAGACGCGTTTTTAATCAGAGCACTCTCTACTCCAGGTGTGATGGTTGTCTCAGGATAATGCAGAAAATCTTGGAATTGGAGCAGAGGATGTCTACTTTACACCTGATCCAGGACCATGAGGACATGGACATCATCTTCGGCTGGACTTTCGCTGCTACCACTAGTGCCTGCTGCGGAGAAAGAATCCATCGATTGGTCTCCTGTCGGACTCAGACAGACGAACGCCAGCGGAGGTATAACAAATACAGCAGAGGACGAGCACTGGTTCCAGCAGGGGGCTAAGCCAAAAGCCCCCTTCAGCTCCACTCTGGTGCCCCAGGGTGAGTGGTCTACGGTCCGGCCTGGTCGCGGTGGGGGCGCCTGGAGCCGCTGCCACCGTTCTCCTCCACCCGGCCTTCCGCTGTTGAACCGTTTCGGTACCCTTGGGGACGACGATTGCCCTCCGACCGCACCGAAGTCCAGCAGCTCCACACGACCGCCGCCCATCCCCTCCCAGCAGACGGAGAAGCAGTTGGACTCCGGTAGCCACCCACGTTGCGCCAGACTCAGGACTACAGCCAGGACCCACCGAGGTGTGCTCCATTACACCCCCAATCCATGGAACGAGCTCTCGGCGCCCACTAAACATCACTGCAGCCCTGTGGAAGCCAAGCTGCCCAACATCCAGCGGTCCTGGACACCGAGGGATCTTCTGCTCAGCAGCAGCCTGCACACCATCCAGCTCTCTCATAATTGGAGATTCTTTTATTCGGCACATTAGGATGAGAGGAGCTGTTACTCTTTGTTTTCTTGGAGTTACAGTAAAGGACATTTCCAAACAGATTCTGGACTCCATCCAACGTCACCTATCCGTGAGTAAGGTTATAATTTATGCTTGCACCAATGACAAACCCCTATCTGTTTTTATTTCTGGCCCAACTCCCACCATCAGCAGAGGGATAAGTCCTTTCAGCAGGCCTCTGTCTTTAAAAACCTGGCTTTCCTCTGCCACTGTGATGCATATTGGTTTTATAGACAATTTTAACATTTTCTGGGGCAGGAGTCAATTGTTTGGGGCAGATGGACTAAATGTAAACAGACAAGGCATACTCTCGTCCACCCCTGTACCCCACACCGGCCTCAGCTACTCCTGCCCTCTCTGCCCCATCCACCACATCCTGATGTCCAGCTGGTCTCAGAGACTTGGCTGTCTCTGATCACAAATTTGGTCTACTTCAATCATACCTGTTATTATGAGCAGAGAGCAAACAAATAATCATAAACTAAAAAAATGCAACCCAAATAATCCAACGGTTACTAAAATGCCCACCTTCAGTCAATCATACAGTCACTCCATCACTAACCACTATTAATATGGCTCTTTTAAGTGTTCAATCTCTGCTGAATAAAACTTTTATAATAATGACTTGATTTTAGACAATAATCTTCATTGTTTATTTTTAACGGAGAGATGGCTGAGTGCAGATGCCCCTGCTGTTCCTACAGAGGTCTCCCCACCTAATTTTAACTTTTTTTTTTCAATGAGGAGTAGCCAAATGGGAGGCGGAACTGCTTTTATAAGTTCAACAACTCTTTCTGCCAATTCCAAAATTTTAGTTTTTATCAGTTTTACATAACTCCTATGAAAGGATAATTTTAGCTGGTGATTTTAATCTACATATAGATAACCTTGTAGATCCTTTATCAACAGATTTTTTAAATATTTTGAATTATATGGATTTTAGCCAGCATGTCATGCAGCCGACTCACAACAGAGGACACACCCTGGATCTGGTCATCACGTATGGCCTCTCCACCAGTGTGTCCTCTGTTGTTTGACTTGGCTGTCTCTGATCACTACTGTGTGTTTTTCAAAATCACCAGTTTTATCCAATTAGAAACCTCTGTGAGAACTGCTAGGAAGCGTCATCTAACACCTGAAGTGGGTGCAGGTTTTATTTTATTTTATATTTTCAAAAGTTTCTTCCTGTGCCTTCACCTGCCCTCCGTGATTTTATCGTGAATGATTTTAATACAAGGCTTAAATCTGCTCTTGACCGGCTGGCTCAACTTAAAGTTGTTAACATATATTCAAAATGTACAGTACCATGAAGAAAAAAATCTGTTAAAAAATTAAAGCGGAGCTGCACGGTTATGGAGAACCAACTCTGCCATAATTGAAAATAAATAAATAAATAAATGTGGATATAAATACATAAATATGTGAGAAAATACATTTGTAAATGCATAAATAAATAGAAAAAATACATCAAGTTGAGAATATATACAGGAATAAATAAATAAAAAACAAATGAATAAATAAATAAACAAAAAAAGTAAAATAAATTTGAAAATATATAAATAAATAGAGAAAATTAAATATAGAGTTAAACAAATATATAATTTTGAAAATACATTTATAAATAAATAAATAAAGTACTAGATAAATAAATATGGTAATGAATAAATAAATGGTTCAATATAATATATAAATATAAAATAAGAACTAAATAAATATGTGGGAATACATGAAAGAACTAGTAACATATTTAAACCTTTATTTATTTAACATTTCTAGTTATTTTCATGTGTATTTTTATTTACACATTTTAATTATTTATTCACATAATTATTTCCACATTTATTTATATATTTATTTATTGGTTGCTATGTTTATTTTCACATTCATTTCATTATTTATTTCCACATTCATTTCATTATTTATTTACACATTTATTTAATTATGTATGTTCACATTTATTTATTTTAAATTTTCTATGTCCACATTTATTTATCGAAAGGTGAGAGAAATAACGTCAGCAGCTTCGACTTCCTATTTCCAAGTATCGGCTTCCTTGACCGCAGTCCTGATTAGGGAATTTAACATGAGACATGGACAGGTGGTTGTGAACTGTTGTCAACAACTTAAAACAAGATGACAAGGTGGACCGATGCCCGGTTGTGAGGTGCTACTTGTGGGCGGAAAGCCTTAACCGAGTTAGCCTTCAGTTGTTAACATTTGTATCCCAGCACCTCACCTTCCAAAGCTCCTCCGTCTTCGTCTGTTGCTCGCAGGAGCCCTCCATGTCAAGGACATACCTGGTGATAAAGCAGCATTACTCTGACAGTGAGAATCCAGCAGCCTTGTAGCTCAACTCTGTCACAGACCCACAGAGCAGTTAGCCTATTGCTAACGCTCCGTCCTCAGCCACTTTAGTATAAATACAGAGAATTGAATCTGACCTATCGGGCTTTGGTTCACTGTGAAAAACACCCCCTCATTAGAATACACTTCTGTAAATCTGGAAGTATATGTGATGTGGAAATTTGGAAATAAATGTGAAGTGGAAATGTGTAAATAAATAAACTGGGGAATAAATAAATAAATGTAGAAAAAAGGAATAAATAAATGTGTAAATAAATAAATGTATGTGAAATTACATATTTTTCTTGAATGTCTTTCTTGATTTCTAGATGTCTTTCTTATTTATTTACTATTGTATTTACCCATTTATTTAATTATTCATTCATTTATTTATTTATTTTCAATTATGACAGAGTAACTCTATACAGGGTGGCAGAAAGGAAATGGAGGAAAAATAAAATCACAGTTAGTCAAATATACATAGAACATCTCAAAGCATACAATAGCACTTTAAGAAATTCCAGAAATGCATAGTTTTCCAGAATTATCTCAGAACATAAAAATAATCCAAATGGTCTGTTTTCCATCATTGACAAAATTCTTCATCATTCCTCTAATACTTTTGAAAATAAAACTAAACTAACATGGTTTTAGACAAGTCTGAGTGTGTGCCTTCACCAGGGGAAACACTAGGCAGTTTTGTCCCGGTGGATGCTGGGACCCTTGATAAAGTTTTCTCCTCAGTGAGGCCCACCACAAGCGCTTTGGACCCGATTCCCACCCATTTATTTAAGCAATTTTATGATTCTTTATAAATTGCTCCCTTTGGACAGTTTTTTTTTTTTTTTACTTAAATGCAGATTTTAATGATTTAAAAAATGACCAACCAGTATCTAACTTACTATTTTTAAGCAAAGTTTTAGAAAAACTTGTTTTTATTCAACTTAATTATTTTATTAAAACTCATAATGTCCTAGATACATTTATTTCTGATTTTAGAATGAACCACAGCACCGAGACTGCTCCTTTAAATATTTTAAATTATTAAGTTTAGATACCTGTTCCTGTAAGGTTCATAAGATCACATGTGGTGTGCCTCAGAGCCGCAGAGAACGTTCATGTTTTTAAGAGCAGGCTCAAGACTCACTTTTTAGCCGAGCTTTTAACTAGTTATATCAAGGCAAAAATAACACGTTTTTTAGGAATCGCTGAAATTATGAATGACTTCTTTCTTTTAGAGGAAAATCTTAGTGTAAACAAGAGACAGTCTAACGCGTTAGCTGTAAGTCAGTGTCAATTATAAACAGACACAGACACAGACATAGACAAAAGGAAAATATCAGCTTATTTGCACAGATGTAAAAACATGGGAGAGAGGAAACAAATATTATTAAATGACTGGTGAACCGCAGGTGACTAGGTGCAATGTAGTTTAAGGTTACAGGGTAAGCTGAATTATTCAATTTAGGTTTAGGCTTAATTATTTCAAAATGCTATTTAAGCAATGAGAAAATAAATGCAGGTTGTCACCAGGCTAAACCAAAGATGTTCTTTGAACACAACAATTAATATTCAGCTTGGACAACTGTAACATGGAGGCAGAATTAAAACAATGAATGCATATGATTATTTATAGGTCTGCTACCCTGATCAGGGGTCAAAATCAAATTCAAATCCAAAATTTATTATCAGTATTTTGATTCCATATTTGGCACCATATTTTGAACACTAAATTCACCAAACTGGAAGTCACAAAATAAGTATTTTGAATGTATTGTTACCGATTGATGATATAATTATTAATAGGCTGATGATTATTAATCAATGGACTTATTGTAATCAATGGCTTCTAATAATCGATGTTAGAAATGATAATCAATAATTGTAAATTATTGTGGTGGGGCTGGGGGGGACTAGCACAATTGGGGAATGCTGGCGTCATCCATAGTTAGGACCCTTTTATACTGTCATATATTCATGGGGTAGACCCAACAGTTATATTGAGTTGAGACCATATCACCCAGCCAGGTATTTGCGCTGTTGTCTCATTTGAAATAAATATTTCTGCCGTTATTTAATAACATTTGAAACTACTTTATTGATCCCAAAGAGATATTAGGTCTACTAGCTCTATTCAAGTTTCTTCATGGAATTGTTGTAAACGCTGATGGCTGTGGGCAGGAAGGATCTTATGTAGCAATCTGTCTTAAAGTAAAACTGAAGATGCCACTGCTCTGACTAAAGACACTCTGTAGTTGAATGAAAGTCTCACAAAGCAGGTGCTCAGTGTTGTCCAATACATTGCCACCTTTATTAAATAGCCTGTTCTGTAATGCAAAAATAGACTATATATATTATTAGATGATACTGCTCAGCTGCACATTTCTTAAACCTTACATTTTATTATGAATAACCTCACAGTATTTTAGGTTTGCAATGTAGTCCTCACTGTACACTGATATTCATAATTTTGTTTTTTTACATTTAATATTTTAATCTTTGTGAATCTGTCTCTTTGCTGCTTTTATGTCTGAATTTCCCTAGTGGTAAAAAATTAAGGGAATTTGTATTGTGTTATATGAAGTATATAATACAATACAACAGTTGGTTTTAAGAGATTGTAAAATAAATTTTGTGTTGGTGCTACAACTTTTTTGTCTGTGCCATAAAGCCCTGATGCAGTGACAACAGGAAATGACCTGATTATATTGAAATTGTGCTGCACATCAGATTCTTAAAAGTGCTGGGGGGAACACACCATTCATGACAAAGAATATATATATACACTACCGTTCAAAAGTTTGGGGTCACCCAAACAATTTTGTGTTTTCCATGAAAAGTCACACTTATTCACCACCATACATTGTGAAATGAATAAAAAATAGAGTCAAGACATTGACAAGGTTAGAAATAATGATTTTTATTTGAAATAAGATTGTTTTTACATCAAACTTTGCTTTCATCAAAGAATCCTCCATTTGCAGCAATTACAGCATTGCAGACCTTTGGCATTCTAGCTGTTAATTTGTTGAGGTAATCTGGAGAAATTGCACCCCACGCTTCTAGAAGCAGCTCCCACAATTTGGATTGGTTGGATGGGCACTTCTTGCGTACCATACGGTCAAGCTGCTCCCACAACAGCTCAACGGGGTTCAAATCTGGTGACTGCGCTGGCCACTCCATTACCGATAGAATACCAGCTGCCTGCTTCTTCTCTAAATAGTTCTTGCACAATTTCGAGGTGTGTTTTGGGTCATTGTCCTGTTGTAGGATGAAATTGGCTCCAATCAAGCGCTGTCCACTGGGTATGGCATGGCGTTGCAAAATGGAATGATAGCCTTCCTTATTCAGAATCCCTTTTACCCTGTACAAATCTCCCACCTTACCAGCACCAAAGCAACCCCAGACCATCACATTACCTCCACCATGCTTAACAGATGGCGTCAGGCATTCTTCCAGCATCTTTTCAGTTGTTCTGCGTCTCACAAACGTTCTTCTTTGTGATCCAAACACCTCAAACTTGGATTCATCCGTCCACAGCACTTTTTTCCAGTCTTCCTCTGTCCAATGTCTGTGTTCTTTTGCCCATCTTAATCTTTTTCTTTTATTGGCCAGTCTCAGATATGGCTTTTTCTTTGCCACTCTGCCCTGAAGCCCAGAATCCCGCAGCCGCCTCTTCACTGTAGATGTTGACACTGGTGTTTTGCGGGTACTATTTAATGAAGATGCCAGTTGGGGACCTGTGAGGCGTCTGTTTCTCAAACTAGAGACTCTAATGTACTTATCTTCTTGCTCAGTTGTGCAACGCGGCCTCCCACTTCTTTTTCTACTCTGGTTAGAGCCTGTTTGTGCTGTCCTCTGAAGGGAGTAGTACACACCGTTGTAGGAAATCTTCAATTTCTTAGCAATTTCTCGCATGGAATAGCCTTCATTTCTAAGAACAAGAATAGACTGTCGAGTTTCAGATGAAAGTTCTCTTTTTCTGGCCATTTTGAGCGTTTAATTGACCCCACAAATGTGATGCTCCAGAAACTCAATCTGCTCAAAGGAAGGTCAGTTTTGTAGCTTCTGTACCGAGCTAAACTGTTTTCAGATGTGTGAACATGATTGCACAAGGGTTTTCTAATCATCAATTAGCCTTCTGAGCCAATGAGCAAACACATTGTACCATTAGAACACTGGAGTGATAGTTGCTGGAAATGGGCCTCTATACACCTATGTAGATATTGCACCAAAAACCAGACATTTGCAGCTAGAATAGTCATTTACCACATTAGCAATGTATAGCGTGTGTTTCTTTAAAGTTAAGACTAGTTTAAAGTTATCTTCATTGAAAAGTACAGTGCTTTTCCTTCAAAAATAAGGACATTTCAATGTGACCCCAAACTTTTGAACGGTAGTGTATATAAACATTTTTTTTATTTTTAAAATAAAGTCAATTCCTTGAAGATTGTGTTGGTAATTTAACAAAATGTAAAAAGAATTTAAGAACTTTGGACACTTTTCAAAGGTACCATATATTCCCTTCTTTCAACCCTAAGTGGGTAAAATCTGCAACATTCTTCGTGCAATCAGTCAGTAATTACTGCCGGCTTTGTCTTCATCATGACTCTTTCTTTGACACAGAATAAAGGAGTGTTTGTCTGTCTTACACACAATCAAGGTGATTTATTCCTTGATATTGAATAATATTACTTTCCAGCATCATACTTTGCATGCACAAGCTCCCTCACTTTTTTTGCTGTTTTGCTTTCTTTGATGTTAAGTATTTTATCCCCATGATGTGAAACATACTCATTTTTGCATGTCTGATGTTCATGCTATACCATATTACTACTAAAATCTATTTTTGAAATGTTGTCAGGAAAAACACCACTAACATAAATTGTTAAACCTTTTCTCAATGCAGCCTTAAACGAAAATCTAATCATTCATGATTTTTGCTGTATCTATTGAGACATTTTAGATGTAACCATAGTGAAAACAAGTTCCTCCTATTATAGGAATTTTATCATATGAATTTTTCAAGGGCCATTTCCAAGTTTGTGTAGAGGCAATCTGACTTCTCAAGCTTGATAGAAAACTCACTTTTTTTTTTCCACAAACAGACTTTCTGAACCTTACATAATTCCTTGTAACTGCTCTAATTCTTTGTATCCACCACTAACAGGTACTGTAGGAATGGTTCTACTCCCATCTAACAGGTTGAAGATTTTTTAGAAGTACACATACTCACTCTTCAGGAACCTTTGAAATACGGTTTTGGTTTTAGACCCAATAATTTTTTGATTGTACATGCTGCCATTGGGGATGTCATCAAGAGACACGGCATTGATTTCCACAGCTATGCTGATGATACGCAACTTCACATTATCATGTCTTCTGATGACATTGAGCCAGTAAATGCAGTTTTAAATTGTATCAAGTCAAATTAATGGACGGCAGAGAACTTCTTAATGCTCTACCAGGAATCCCACAGAAAGTTGAATCTGAATTAGTCCTGATGACAGGTGAGAGATTATTTTGAAAGAACTGCAAATGTTAAACCTCACTGTTTGAGAAATCTGGCCATCATTTTGTACTTTGAGCTCATTTTTATGCCTCACATAAAAAAAACAGCTAAAATAGGATTTTAACATCTTAAAACGATAGCCAGAGTATCTGAAAAAAACAAAAAAACATAGCCAGAGTTTGCAAATTTGTGGAAATTTGTTTCTGAATATTGTTATTATCTATATATTATTATTATTCTCTGATACCAAAGTGTTTTAAAAAATATAATATAACTCCAGTGTTTCCTGCATGCGGATCCTTCAAGCTGGGAATACTACCATTGGGATTGCTTTTGTCGTAGTGGGTACTGGGCTGGACTCTGCAGCCTCTTCTGCCAATATGGCCCTTGTCTGTGGAACAGCCTGCTGGAGACTCTCATGGAAGCCAAACTGCTGATATAGGCTCAATACCTGCCTTTTTAGTTTGGCTTTTAATTGAGGTATTTTTATTTATCAAATTTTTATTTCTTATCTCTTAATCTTATCTTTTAATATCTCTGTTTTATTTATTTATTTTCAATTATTATTATTATTTACACCCACCACAAATAATCGATTCATCACAACATGGACAAGTACAATTTTCAACAAGAAATTCAGTAATCCACATTATTGTTGATTTTGTAAAGCATTTTTTTTCTCTTTAAACGGTCGCTTTCCTTTATCTGCTCCATCTCTGTGCAGTTGTGGCATTCGGGGTCAGCAGCTGCAGCTTAGAAAAGCTTTAAGAGCAGCGAGCTAACAAACTAATTCTGGAGTTTTATTCAATAAAAAGAGAAGCATGTGTAATGTAAAATTCAAGACGTAGAAGCTTCTTACGGTAGTAAAGATGTGTTGTTTGAGCTTCTTAAGGGGAAGCCCACCGTGGGTGATAACAAACACGGACAGCAGCCTCTGTGAGCTTGTTAGCTGCTAATATTAGCATCAACAGTAGAGCGATTTTCTCTTTTCCCCTGACATGTCGGCTTTCTACCTTCTCTCCTAGGTATCCAGAGGTATTCATAGACTGATGAAAATGTCTAGATTCTCTCATATGACGTCTTCTATGGCTTTTGAGGCTGGTTCTGATCCGTTTGTACACAGATCAGCAGCTGCCTCTGCAGCAGCTGACAGGACATCAAGGTGCAGGTGTCGAAACAAAAAACTGCTGCTTATTCTTATTATTGCATTCAAATACTTATTTTGCCATTATATAATGTTTACTCTGACTTTAGATGTTAAATGGCTGTGGGTAGGGAGGCTCTTTCTGTAAGGATCAATCAGTAGTTTTGATGAAGGTCCTTACTGGAGAGGCTGTTAATTTTTTTTGGGATGCAACATTAACTGTGGTGATGGTAATTTCACTACGCTTACCACACGTCAAAATAATCATTTTTAGCAGCCTTATTATTATTGTTATTATTGTTGTTGTTGTTGTTCTGTGCTACCAAAGTGTTTCTTTACAAATTTACGAAATTCCAAATTGATTTCAGGCATCGCAATTGTAAGCTTTTCGTGTCTCAGCAACTGTAAACTTAAGACATAGCCACATTTTCTGATTGAAAATAATAGAGCTTCTGATTAAACCTGATTATTAAAATTATCAACGTTTCTCTGAAATTGTGTATTGAAATAATTCAGATATGCTTCAAATTATTACACTGTCATGAGAATTGTGATATGACAGGTGTCATCAATAATACTATGCTAAACTTGTTTTATTTTATTTTATATGTATTTATTTTCTTAATCTCTGGGCATCTGACAAAAAGCTACAATAAAAAGCTCTGAGAATATCCTAGGGAAATCTCAATGAACAGCATCAACAGTTACTCCCCCCAAACAATAGCTAAATATTGTGAATGTAAAGACTAAAATTATCATAATATAATTAGCTTTAAACAATTTTTAATAAAAATGTCTATGCACTCTGATTATGCAATATAAGTATGCACTCTCATATAGTATGGATTCGAAAAACACTTACAGCAAGATTCTGCAGTAGCAAAGAAGTGGTTTGATCTGCCTATCAAGCGACCTCACAATCTGACCTGAATGCAGTTATATGGAAATTGTCAGCAATGCCTTCTTTTCTCCGCTCATGTGTTAGCTGAATATATGCAATCATCTGAATGCAGAAGCATTGAGAGATTGTGATGGGTTTCCACAAGTGACCTTGGTACTTGATACTTTTCTACTCAGACGAAATGTCATGTCAAACACTGTCAAGAGAACAGACCTCAAAGCAAACCAGCAGTAAGATTTATGGTAAAAAAAAAGGCAGGGTAAAATACTTGTAGCTTGTAGATAAAAGCAAGATGGCTTGTCAATTTTATGAGGAAATATTGCCAAAGTATGGAAGTAAGTGTCCCTCTTATAGCAACCCTTTAAATTGAGAATTAGTAGCTGTAAAATCGAACCAAACAATAAATTGTTTTTGGAACTGTATTGTTATCAGGTTTGCTTACTTTTTAATAGGAATTCTGGCTAAGTCCTTTGTACAGCAACTATATGTTTTATGTGTTGTGGCTGTTACTTAGCTACTGTAACATTTACCTGCCATCAGCTACAAAGACTGATTAGTCCAATCCAGGTTTGTAATGTGCTTCATGTTCTGTCTCTTCTTTCTGACCTTGTTTTATTTTGGGGTCAGTCATGCTGCAATACCAATCCATTGTCCATCAGTGTTTTGGTTTACAGAAAAAGTTTCTCATCCAATGGCTCGAGAAACAAATGGACTCTTCTAGTACACTTATTAGAAAAACAACTACAAAACATAATGTTTGCACTTCCTTGTTATACTGTGATGATGCCGTTTTTCAGGTCATGATCCCTAAAAAAAAGATGGTCAGGTTAATGGCAAACAGTTGAGTTTTGGTCCCATAGAGCTCTCATCCAAGCCTTTTCTGAAAAATCGGGAGCTGTGATTCTCAAATTTTCCATCGCACCTGCCACTTCAGCAAATACTATTAATAGTTTTCCAAGATTCACAATGACAGACATTTTTAAACAGGATTTAGATTTGATCAGTTTGTCATGTTTTTATAAAAACGTAGACAAGAGGACATAATTACACAATTCTTTCCATAATTACTAATAAGCTTCAAGTTCCATAAATACATCAATGTTCCCAGTAGTTTTCAATGAGATAATATGAGTTTTTTTGTTCTTCAACATACATTTCATTCTGAAAATACAATATAGCATGATTATATACAAAAGTAATTCAGCCAAAAAATAATTTATTTTTCCTTTTAATTTTTGACTACTTTTATTTCATTGAATCAGTAAGTCATTCCAACATCCAAGTTCTGTCTTCTAAAGTAAACAGAGTTCTGCATTCTTTTTGGTAGTGAAATAAATTTCTGATTAGGCAAAAATCAATGTGCTTTAACAAGTCAACTTCACCCATTAAGGGTGCAGTTGATAGCCTCACATCAAGAAGGTTCTGTCTCGGGTCTTTGTAGTTTGGATGGTCTCCCCGTGCATGCAAAAAGTCTCTAGGTACTTATTCTTCCTCTCATAGTTCAAAAACAGGACTCTTAGGTTAACTCTAAATTGCCCTCAGGTAAATTTGTGGGCGTGCATGGCTGTTTGTCCTGTATGTATCTGTGTTGCCCTGTGATGGACTGGCGACCTGTCCAGGGTGTACCCCTCTCCTCGCCCGTTGATAGCTGGAGACCAGACCCTATTCCCCCTGTGATCCTGCAAGGATCTGTGGGTTTAGGAAATGATGGATGGATATAAACCTGCAAGGTTGTAGTAAAAGAACAAGTAAAACATTGCGGCTAGCTGTTATGTAAACACAATGTGTTTTTTGATGCCATACAAAAAATCTTTTTTTTTTTTTCAATAAAACACTAATGTCATACATGTTGATGTGTACTATTTTGCTTTTTCAGACAGTACATACAGTACGGCACTGAAACAAAAATGTCATTTTTTGTCTAAATACCTCCCAAAATGCTGCTTTTTTTGTGCTTTATATATAAATGAACAAATAAAAATAGATTTGCTTGCAATTAACAGCTTTTATTTCTGAAAATAAGCATATATATATATATATATATATATATATATATATATATAACTTTTATACACACTAAAAGTTGATTTTCCCACCTTGTATCTGTTATTATTTCTCAATTCTGTCCTCTCATAAAAAGTATCTACAGTATGCCCTGAAGGAAATGTTTCTTTATAAACTTAGAAAGGGCAATAATTCACACAGGCTCCCTTCAAATTCACTGAGGCGTGAACGAATATAAGGTACTTTGCACACAATTGGCCCCTCTTCTCCAAATGTGCACCGGAGTAGGAAAGCGCAGCAACTAAGTGAGTTGTGACAATTGTGCAAGCATCAGCAGCCTTTTGTGAAACTAGTCTTTCTGGGAGCTGCAGAAGTTAGCCAGGATAAATGAAGATGTTGCAGCCATTCCTTGGCTGCTGACTTTAATAGCATGACACAAAACTCAAATGCGGCCAACACAAGACACCATATGGCATAATTGCCTGTAACACAGAGGGAACATTTTAAGCTGAAATGCTGAAACACTCAAGAGAAGTTACATTAAACATCTGCTCTCAGGTGTATTTATGCCTGTGTAGGCAGAGTTGTTAAAATCGCATCAAGTGCTATGTCTACAACACAAAATCCTCTTGTACCCAAGCATGAGTGATATACAGATCCACCCACAAAGGCCCCAGCCCCATCCATCTTCAGTGTCAATGGCATTCTAAATCTCTCAGTCATGCCTGCATCTATAATGGCCCAATTACTGCCGATGGGGATCCCACTCCCTATCTGACAATTACATCTGTTAGAGTTTGGGAGCATTAATGCCTAAAAAATATCAATTAAGGTGATTGATCAGGATGTTAATATCCTATTAAACAGCAGTCTGGGGCAGCAGAGCATTTCTGTTGATTAGGATGAAATGAGTAAGACTCTCTGGGATGAGGTGACTGTAGTGTAGTGGGCCAGTTAGATTGCTGATCTAATGAACGCAGAAATGGCTTCTGGATGCATTTTATTGCCAGGTAAACGTGGACAAGAACAACTTTTGGTAATTGGTACTCAAAAGGCGTTTCATGGAGCTATAAAAAGCATACTGGATGGAGAACATTATGGTCAGCTGAGCCAGAAATCCATACACATTTACAACATGTTAATTCAAAAGGAGAACACACACATCTGATGAGCTAAAAACAACCCAGTTTTATTCAACATACCAGAGTTGTATATGGGTGTGTCCAAACTCAGGGTCTGCATCCTGCTGAGGATCCTTCCTACCCGATTGAAGGAGGACGGGTCCTCCAACGACCGCAATAGTGCCTGTGAATTTGGACAGCCTACCCTTCTTTCTGTTCCCACCCTTACCCTTTGCGCATGTCACTCAGGTTAATCCTGCAAGTACCCATTAAAATGTACTATATTCTGTAATTTCTTTTTGTCTAATTTTCATATGTTCTTAAAATGTTTCTACAAATCATTAAACATTTATAAGGTTGATTTTGTTGTTAAATCTCACATTAATAAAAAATATTTAGAAAAACTAACTAAAATGAAGTACAAAAAGTATTTCTTTCATTCAATTTATTCAGAACAATTCTTTCTTAAAACAATTACAAAAAATGTTATATTTACACCCCCACCCCTTAAAAACAAACAGAATCACCTCCCTGCTCTCCTTTCCTCTGCAGCCTCATCTCCTCCCTAATGAAGTTCAACAGGTCTTCATTCTCTTCCTCTCTGCTGGCTGCCTTTCTTCATCATTCTCTTCCTCCTCTCTCCTCTTTGGTAGCTCACTGCTGCACTTGGTCCTGGAGTTTCCTCTTGGATGGAGGCAATAGGGAGAAGGCCTCTGTCCTAACATCTCATCCATGGGGACAAACCAGGACCAGCTAGCAGCAGTGGGCTTCCCACTCCCTCCCTCCTCTGAATCTAGATACTTCCATTCCTAAAGACAGATCACAAAAAAGTAAGCTCAAGCTTAGGATTTGCTCTTTGTTAACTTGTGATACAAAAAAAAAAAAAATTATATATATATATATATATATATATATATTTTTTTTTTTTTTTTTTTTTTTTTTTTTATTATATATTTTTTTAATTGTTCCGCTTTTTTTCTGGGCAGGGTTCAATTTCCCCCACATGACCATTTTCTCCAGAACTATCTTAATGTAGGAAAAAGAGTGAAAATATTGCTGTTGTGCCAATAACTGCCATCAAAATCATTGTTTTTGAACAATACTTCACAGAAATATAAAAAAAAAGACTAAATAAAAGAGGGGGAATATTTCAACTGTTTGACTGCTGCAAGTACTGCAATCTGTACTGCTCAAAAAAAAAAAAATACGTCTTGATATTATAAGTAGCATGAGGGTGAATAAAGCTGTACTCATATGAAAAGCATTGGTAAATAAATGTAATCTTATAGATCCACGGCACAGTAGCGGAGCTTTTTACTCCTGTTAAAGAGCTCATTGTTCGAGGCTTTATGAATGTGGCAGTTTGCTCCGTTGTCTACAAAACATATCAGGAAATACTTAATTCACTAATAAGAAATTAGCGGTATATGAGGGGATATTCACACGGGTGATAAGAAACAAGCTACTTTACGAAAAATTATTTTAATTACAGATGTAAATGTAAAAAAATGCTAAATAAGGGCGCCTCCCGAGAAAGAGGAAAAGTGTCTCGCCAGGCGTCCCGATCGGTCTAACAAAGCATAACAACACAACAACTATAAGTTTTTACTTTTTGTACCGCCAGTTTAAAAAAAAAATTACATCTGAAAGCATAAATCTCCCCGTCGCGGTACCGCTCGCTTCGTCCGCCATTATTTCAAAATGTTTGAAGCTCTCTGCCGAAAATAATTATGGGATAAGTAGGACGTGAAAGGATCCACCAGATCCATCCTTCAGATTGGGGGGAAAGGAGGAGGACGTATTTGTGGGCCGCATTTGAAGGATCCTATGAATTTGGACAGCGTTCGTCCCGGCGCTGTGACGTGGCATCCATTTTGGATGATGCTGCCAAGCTTATAAAAGACAGCATTGAACAGCGAGCCTTTCTCATCTCTGACCCAGGACGTTGTCTTTTTGTTTCTTTTTTTTTCTTTTTAACGTGTCCTGTCTAGCAGTATGCTACTCAGAATTGGTGTCTGAGTACCAAGTACAAGCCCAACAGTTTTACTTTCCCAAGCAGAGTATTACAGCTTCGCTGTAGTACGCCACTTGATGTATAAGTATGAAAAATCTTTATTAGTTATTACTGTGGGTTCAATTTCCTGACGTCATGGACACTAAACCGAGACAAGAAGGGAGAAAGGAAGAAGGTGAAAGAAGAAACCGGACCAGCAGAGGCGCGAACCGACGACACAAGACAGGGAGGCAAACAAAGAACACAAGAAAACATCCCAGTCCTCCACTTCTGCCGGACGGCAGAGAAACAGTAATACAAAACAAAAACAACAAACTGTACAGAACCAAACCAATAGTTAGGATCTAGTAGAATAAACTAAGAATTACACATTCACTACACACAAGCATGGATTAATGAACATAATACAAATGTTTCTGGTAAGGTCTGGTAAGGTCTGGTAACTAATGATGATAACCTCAGCTTAAGATATGTCCGTCCACACCAATGTCCCCACACCTATGTGTGTGCGAGCATGCAGGTCTGAATAAGGTTTCCCCATGCAAGTGATTGATAGCTGGTGTAAGGAACCGTCAATCCGTCCTACAGGAATCGACACAGACATGGAGGAGGCAAGAGATGTATGCATCCAGGGTCTCACAGAGTACAGAGACCACAGGCGGATCAGCGCAGGGTCGATCACCCACCAAGAGAGGAACAGATGGAAGCCCCAGGGGAACACCCACCAGCCGCAATGCAGATGTCCAGGATGTTTTCTTCAACCACCTCATCATCAGATCCTGGGCTGAAGAAACCATCAATAGTAGGGCTGTGAATATTCTCATTCATCCAGGTCATGCTTATCTCAAGGAAATTTCAATCGAACGCGTTCTATTGAAATTTCCTTGAGACATCAATAGTAGGAACTTTCTAATTTTCTTAATTATCTTTATTCCTGCATGAAGCAACGTTCTTTTATTTAGATTGACCTGTATGTGTTTTCTGCCAGAACTGACTGGACTGATTGTGTTTAATGTTAGTTACTGGTTTTCTTTTATTTGCAAGTAGAAGTGCTAAATGCAAGTGCTGTCTATGTTTTGTGTTTTGCTGTGTTGATTTCATGAGCTTTGGCTTTGTTTAGCACGGAAAGAGGAGAATGGCAGTGGCCATTATCTGATAGCTTCTTTATTTAAGCATCAAGGCTATCTAGCTATCAACTTGTTTTCCTTTGTCTGATTAAATCACACCTGGTTGACAGGCGACTTCCTGTCGCTCTCCCCCCTGTCCCACACACACCTGCTAGGTAAGCATGTGAGGTGGGAATTTCATGAGACGTTTGTTTTGACTCCGTCTTCCACATTTCATTTACCTCCTTCCCTGTAGCATAGCTCATTTTTAGACTACACTGAATTTATTTTGTGATTGTGTGAGCAATTAGTTAAAAAATTCCTTAAACCTGAGATAAATTGTCTGTGCTTCCTTTAGTGTGTGTTTTAACTAGGGGTGGTCCGTTATTGGCGTTAACGTGCTGCGTTAATGTGATACTCTTAAAGGGCGATTAAATCTATTCTCAAAGTTACGTTGGGAGCCTGGTCTATATTTATGCAAGCTTTGATGACTTTCACCTTGATATTTTAGTGAAGATGTATACCTAGCCAAATTGCACTGTATGCCGTGAGAACGAGTCTTCGGACATGTGTGTATGCCAACTCTGAAACTGCCACATCAAACGTGACGCGTTGACATGAATGCAGCAATGCCGCCAGATTTGCAAAAGGGAAAATATATTTTTAAGAAGCGGCAGGTCCGCGACACACAAACGCAGTTTACCTTTTTGTGCCAGGTTCTGAGAGTGAAGGATGGAGGGAAGCAGAGTGAGACAGATGGCAGGAGGAAGAGTGAAGGATGGAGGGAAGCAGAGTGAGACAGATGGCAGGAGGAAGTGTGGAGGAGGGGGGGTACAGAAACTGCGCTCGGTAGACTCATTATTGTCAGCTTTTCTACAATGATTGGCTGAAACTTCTTCACTGTGTTGCTGCATCTTGTTGTCAGACGTGTAATGCACATTTAGCATAGAGCTCACATGTCCGCACAGCTTTTTTTTTTTTCGTAGACGGCCGAGTCGTACCAGAGTACAAAGATGTTAAAATACGTAACCACTATGCAAACAGCGTATCCTACAGGTTGGCAGGTTTGCATTTTGTAGGAATGGTGCTGGAATTTCTGCCGTGGCGGAGTGTGAAATGAAAACACTGCCCTGGTCTAATGCACCACTTGGCTTGAGAAACCCATTCTCAGTGACTTACTTTTAGTAAGTTTTCAGCCTACAGAGGCCTCAATTGTGTAGACACCTTAAATCAGAGTGAAATAAAGATTTGCCAGGCTAGTCAATTTTTTCAAAAACTTAATTTCTGCAACTCAAAATGCTTTTCAGTATCTTATGTGGCCCCCACGAGCTTGTATGCATGCTTGACAACGTCGGGGCATGCTCCCAATGAGACGACGGATGGTGTCTTGTGGCATTTCCTCCCACATCTGTGTGAGGGCATCCCTGAGCTGTTGTACAGTCTGAGGAGCAACCTGGTGGTGCCTAATGGACCGAAACATAATCTCCCACAGATGTTCCATTGGGTTTAAGTCAGGGGATCGTGAAGGCCATTCCATTGTTTTAATTCCTTAATCCTCCAAGTACTGCCTGCATACTCTTGCCACATGTCGTGCATAAGGAGGAAACCAGGACCTACTGCGCCAACGTAGGGTCTGACAATGGGTTCAAGGATTTCATCTCGATACCTTATGGCAGTCAGAGCCCCATTTCCTAGGCAGTAGAGGTCTGTGCGTCCCTCCATGGATATGCCTCCCCAGACCATCCCTGACCCACCACAAAACCTGTCATGTTGAATGAGGTTGCAGACAGCATAACGTTCTCCTTTTCTTCTCCAGACTCTTTCACGTGTATCACAGGTGCTCAGGGTGAACCTGCTCTTGTCTGTAAAAAGTACAGGGCGCCAGTGGCAGACTTGCCAATTCTGGTGTTCTTGAGCAAATGCCAGTCGAGCTCCACGGTGCTGGGAAGTGAGCATAGTGCCCACTACAGGACGACGGGCCCTCAGGCCATCTTCATGAAATCTGTTCCTGATTGTTTGGGTAGAGACATTCACACCAGTGGCCCTCTGGAGGTAATTCTGTAGGGCACAAGCAGTGCTCAGCCTGTTGCGCCTTGCACAAAGGAGCAGGTATCGGTCCTGCTGATGGGTTGAGGACCTTCTACGGCCCTGTCCAGCTCTCCGAGAATAACCACCAGTCTCCTGAAATCTTCCCGATGTTCTGGAGATTGTGTTGGGACACATTTAACCTTCTTGCTGCAGCACATGTGGATGTGCCATCCTGGAGAAGTTGGACAACCTGTGCAACTTCTGTAGGGTCAAGGAATCGCCTCATACTGCCAGTAGAGATAATTACTCAAGCCAAAACTGACACGAGTGGAAAATCAGCCAAAAAAGATCAAGAGCGAGAAACTTGAAATTACCTCCAAATTTAAAACCAGTCCTGTTTTGAGGGTTTTCTAATTGTTGCCACTGTAGTGCACCTGTTCTTAAGTCTATGAACACCAATACAGCTGAAAGTGATTTACGATGCCCTCAGCTACTTAACCAACCAGAAAATTATCAGACAGGTTTAATTGATTTCATGCCAGGCCCAATAAAAAAAAAGTGTTCCTTTAATTTTTGTGAGCAGTGTAGGTTAGGAAACTGGTGCCCCGTTTTGCTCATTTCAGCTCATTGGAGGGGGCTCAGAGTAGAGCTGCTGCTTCTCCACATCAAGAGGAGCCAGTCGAGGTGGCTCGGGCATCTGGACACCTCCCTGGTGAGGTGTTCTGGGGACATCACACCGGGAAAACACCCAGAGGAAGACCCAGGACTGGACTGAGGGACTATGTCTCTCAGCTGGCCTTGGAACGCCTCGGAAGGTCTGGGTCTCTCTGCTTAAGCTACTGCCAATGCGACCCAACCTCGGATAAGTGGAAGATGGATGGATGGATGGAATTAAACTGCTTACTTTACTTTTATGTATATTAAAATCGATTGAGATGCAGCTGTATATCTGTTTCATCCCTGGAGGATCATAGGGTGGGTTGTGCCAGTCTCCAGCATAGACTGTAAAAATGAATAGACAGCACCTCCTCACTCCTCCCTGTTTACCAGAATGACACACTTTCATGGGGGAATTCATGGCGGATTCACAGACTCCTCCTCCCCAGCTCTGATGAACGATGTTCCTAAAAAGGGCATAGGGGCGGGATCTTCACTGTAGACTCTGCCATCGCGGGGCCCGTATGGGCGTGTAGTTCAGTCATGATCGCGCCTATTCTGCTCCCGCATCTTTAGCTCTGATGCTAAACTTGGCTAGCTAAGCTAAAGGATAATAGCCTCATGCCTGACTCCTGCTGTATCTGCGCTCCTCCGACGGTTCTCATATTTCTCAAACCTCAAAAGGTTAGAACTAATAACTTGAAATAATTATTAAAATGTAGTGTTACTATGATTAAAGTCCAACGAAACAGCCTGTCAATCGAAGTCCGGCACCCTCATTAATTATGCAAAATTTCAAAAAATTATCTTACGAAAACCAGCCTGGTGCCTATGTTTTTGACGAGCCCAGCGTTATCTCAGGAAGAATATGTAGCCATAGAAAGTTTTTAACAAATGGGCCCCAGGCATTAAAGTTGTTTTTAACGTGTGTAAAGTCCAATGCTTTTCAATGGTGGCCTAGCGGCCAAATGGAGGTACTACAGCAATGGAGGAGCAATGGCGGCCTCCATGGTATGCGGTCACAAAGCAGAGCAGCCAGCGGCCATTGGTCTCCAGCTTTTCTCACCAGGCAACCCATACACAGAGATCACAGGGCAAATACTCACAAAAACACACAGAGTAGAAATTTTAGATCAGCAATTCATCCAATATATATTTTCATTAGGTTCAGTTTCATTTAGTTTATTGTTTACTATACCCTAAGGGAAACTTGTCTTGCAGCCAGGTTAACATACAGATAACACACCAAGTAAACATCACATACACATAAAAAAAAATAAACACCAACTACCAACTGTTTTGTTGCACTACTGCTCACCTAGGTCCCGGAGTTGTGCAAATTTATTAACCAAATTGCACTTGGTATAAAATAGTTCTTTGTCCTATTGGACTTAAAACAAGGGACTCTGAATCTCTGGCCTGAGGGGAGGACCTCAAAAGAACAATGAAGGGGGTGATTTACACAGTCCAATATGGCATCTGCTTTCCTCATAATCTGCCTCTTGTAAATATTTGTCAGGGAAACATGTGGCCAGCCTATTAGATTTGCAACACTAAAAACAATTTTGTTACCTCACTGTTATTTTTAAGTTTAAATCTTCTTCTTGTAACTAATCAGAATTAAAAAAAAAAATGGAGACATCTACATAATGTTCAATAACACTTGATGACTAACAAAATTCATATACATTACACTGCCTACGTGTATACATAGAACTAGCTTCTGCTAACGACTTAGAAGCTAAACAGATAATGTCATAATGACAGATAATGCTATTGGAGACTTTGTTTTGTGTTTTGCTGTATTTTGGTATTTTTATTCGGCATTGTTTTATCTGTGTGTTCCATCAGACATTCCTAACATTTTCTCAGTTCAGTTTCACTTAACTTCCCTCACAGCTGTACCCAGTTTCTAATCAACCACCTGCTTCTTGTTCAGTAATTACCTCTCTAGCTTAAATCTTTTTTAGGTAGGTCCTGCTGTTACATCCAGCATGTCTTCTGTTCCTTGTGGTTTCCCCTGGATTTATATTTTTGAACATACTTGTTTTAGTAAAACATTTTACTTTTTCAGAGTCCTGCCTCCTTTTTGCATTTGAGTCCCACTATTCACTGTTTTGTGTCAGATAATAGATGCTAGCATGAACTAAACTGATTAACACAACTGACCAACACGATATAAGTATAATTTGATGTTTTGGTGTCGCATCCTTTGGAAGAGGTTCAGTGAAGTCTGATGAGGTTGTTGTTTAAAACTGTGGTCTGTGAAGAATATTGAAGAACTGTAAAGTTATTTTTTCTCAAACTTATTAAACTGTTTGATTAAAATTACACAAAAGTATAGTCCCATCTTTTGTAGGAAATACCCTGAAGTTTGTAGAGAGTAGAGTCACATTTCATTTTTAGGATTTCTTAGCTTTAATTAAGTTTAGTCAACATTAATTTCCCATTAAACTTAATCATATTCATAGTTTATGTAGAGTAGGGTTTAATAATTTCACCTTAGAAAATGACTTAAATTTGAATCTTTTGTTCAAGTTGTCAAGAATTTTCAGTGTTTTGTGTATGGTTCTTGTTTTTACATCTGATCATTGGTGAAGAGCTATTTTCAACAACTTCAAAGCCATATTTGGTGTTGTATTGAAAAACGGCGAAGATTATAATTTCTGTCCACTAAGCCAGCGTTTGCATAGGATATCTGCTCTTTAAGCTCCTCTAAGTGACAGAACGTACTTGAAATTACAACACGGCTCCTTTCTTCTGGAATGATTGTTTGAAAACATAAAGGTTCTCTTAACACTGTTAAAGCTTTGAATAGAGAACAATCACATTCAAAAGTGTAATTTTATATGTTTTGGGTGTTAAAATTTTTTTTTTCTTTTTTTTTTTGTCTAGTCAATGATCACCGGCACACTGCACTCATCCCTCTGTCCTCCCTCAGCCATTTCCCCTCCTCGATCGCCTTTGTTTTTTTTAAAAGGCTTTCCATTCTTCCCCTGGCATGGCATCACACACTCATTTCATTTCTCATTTACAGACTGATAATCAGAATGTCATTACAGTGTCCACACTGGGCTGCTGGAGGGGTAATTGAGCAGCATAAAAGGCATTTGAAAGAGGAATGAATAATAGAACTGGAGACAGAGTGGGCGGGGGGTGAGTGGTGACTTGGAGCTAGGCCTGCTTTCTCAGGTGGCTGGCCCATATCGGGTGGCATCCTTCCTGGCCCAATGGTTAACCATGTCTACGTCACAGGCTCTTTTATTTTTTTTATTTTTTTTTTATCTCCAGCACATTAGAGGCAGAGCAAGCATCAACACTCATGTGGTAGAAAGGGAGAAAATCAATAGGAGAGTTCCAGAAGGTCAAAGTCAAGCATGAACAATCACTTTACATCTTGCGAGACGCCTTGATTTAGATAGCAAAACAGAGCACATTTTTGTCCTTGTGCCTTATTTGGGAGGGCAAAGTTCTAACAATTCCATCTAGACCAAAGACCAAGCCTGTGATTTTTTTTTTTTTTTTTTGCTATCTGACTCCTAAAAATGAACTGGACTGAATCTGAGAGATATTGATTTCCCTTTTGAAATAAATCCTTTGACATCTACATTTTCAAGTTTTACTTTAAGAACTTCATCATAGCCTTTAAAACATCTGTATTGTTGATCATTTCTGTTAGATGTATAGATGCTCTGTGTTTAATGTTTGTGTCCTTTGCCTGCTCTCACTGCTGCTGTCCTTCATGGCTGTGGTGTGGCAGACTGGCACCGCGCCAAGCCCGTTTGGCAGAGGTGGTACATTTCCATCTCATTCATCACATAAAGACAGATAATCAGAAAGTCATTACAGTAGCTTGACACCAGTGCTTGCCCCGGGAAGACAGAGTAATTGAACAGCACAGAAGGGGAGACAGCGGACTGAGCCAAGGCCACGTGGTAATGAATGTAAGATGTAGATATAAGAGGAGTGGCGGTCTTGAAGCAGAGGGATGTACATGGAACGAAAGTGAGCCGGACATTCTGTGAGGACAGTAGAATGTATAATATTGTGATTTAACATCAGAAATGGAAGGGAAAGAGGAGATACATAAAATAACCCTGGTACATAGGCTAGACCAGTAATTCCCAACCAGGGGTACTTGTATACCTAGTGGTGCATAACACATCACAAGGGGAATGTGGAAGGACTTAAAAGGGCCTATATAATGCAAAATCAAGTTTTTGGAGTTTTCAACCATCTGCTGTATTAGTGATGTATTTTACGTCACTATGTTACCACTAGGAAGTGCTATATTTGTCTACACCACCCCTGCAGTGAGAGCAACTTACCTCTGGTAGAGTTGCAAACACACCCTCCCCCTTGTCAAGGCTCATAGCTTTTTATTTTTTTTAATTCTACTTCCTATAATGTCTCTGTGCAAATGCCTGTTTGACTGTGCATTTTACAGGACTTAATTCTACATTCCTAAAGAACAGGAGCTGGGTCACTTCCAACCACAAAGACGCCTGATGGATCGAAAAGAGAAGTAAGTAGCTACATGCTAATGTGTGTTAGCCATTTATCAAGCTGCTTATGTGATCTTTTAACAGCATTTTGTGCTTAATTAACTGATCTGTAGCCTCTCAGAATGTTCAGTAAACTGATGCAAACAAAACCCACAGCGTTTTAATATACTGGGCTGGAAAGATCTGCTTGCTGGACTCAGATGTGGTGGTTTGGGCTTCGTCTAAAATCTGCATAGGCTCTGTCTAAACCCGGTACAATTAGCAGCTAAAATAAGCTTTATTGACTCTGGTTTTTACAATAAAATAAATAAATAAACCAAACCTCTGAGCCCTTAATTTAACACAGTTTCATTGTGGAACTTGGTGCACTTTAAATATCTCACTGAATATATATTGAATTAAAACTGAAATGGTTATTTTTTTTCTGTGTTTTGTTTAAATGTGTGCATCTCTTATTCAAAAAAAGCTCTTGTTTTTGTTATCACAAAGGGAGTTTTATTTAAAATATATTGATTATTATATTTATATATATAATCTAAAACAATTAAACATTTTAATAATCACAGGGTAGTTGTGAATTAATCCCGATTAATTAACATTCCTGAATATGACTGAAAAACTATAAGTTTCGGGATAAATAAATTACAATACTGGAGGTTGTTGCTCTTTTTTTTAAAGGAAATAAAAGATAGATCCATGGAACATTTTTTTTTCAAATTTTCAGTCACTTTTACATGTGGCCCTTCTAACATGTTCATCTTTTATTTAGGCAGTTCCTAAGGCAAAGTAATTGGTTAATCTTTTCTGAATTTAAAACTAACAGTTTCTTATTAATGTTAAACAACAATGAGCGTCCTCTTCATGGGACGATCCTACAACTAAAGTTTTTTTCAGTCAGTTTTGCTGCAACACATACTACAACTGTAGTGGAGGGGATGACTCTGTTGACACTGGAAGTACTTAGGGCCATTCAGAGTATGATAAGATATGGGTCTGAAAAAAAAATGTGAGGATGTTGTGAATGTACGTGTGGTCTCCTATGAAAAATAATAACAAATACAACTATGGTAGAGTTAACCAAAATATGTTAATAAAGTTAGCATTTGAACATCACTAGTCGGTGTTAAACATCACATAAATTAAATGCAAATAGACTTAGTAATCAAAAGTCACAATTTACCATTTTCACATAAGTAAACAATCAGCAGATAAAAGTCTCTGGGTCATCAAGTTACTTTACGAATGAACACAATGCTCTTATTGATAAGGTCTACATCGCTACTATCGCTAACAAGTTAGCACTATTTCAAGTCAGAAAACATGATTTTAACTGAATAATACTCATTTTAACGCAGCGGTAACTCACTATGAAATGTACTGAAACTATACAGTGAACCTTTCTGGACAAACATACACTTGAACTTTGTCATGGTGCTGCTAACCATTCAAATGCTGTTAAAAGTCTGCAATGCTTTTTAGTCAGGAGAACTGAACGAAGCCTAAGGTGAATTTTAAGGAGAAACAGGGCATTATTCTGTGCCTGCATTAAAAAGAATTAACCGCGTCAATTTTATGAATGAATTGACCTACGTTAGTGCGTTAATTTTGACAGCCTATAGTTGTGGTCTTTGTTTGAAGTGAAAGCATGTTGCTTCAGATGATTCACAAAATGATTCAGATCATTCATAAAATGCTGTAGAACAAAAAAGTTAAGAATATTTAACAAAATGATTTTCATTTATTAATTACTTGTACGCTCTACTTCTGTTATCAACAATTTTGACTAAGGAGGAAGTTGTGGTATGAGAAAACAGCTCTGGGGGTACACGAGTCTAAAAAGGTTTAGAAACACTTGGCTAGACTATGTTCGTACTGATCAGGCATATCAGTACGACCACCTGTTTTTATATTGTGAGTTAGTTTTCTTTTTTGGCTCCAAAACAGAGATCCCTGAAGCTGTGCTGTGGCATCTAGCATCAAGATGTCAGCAGCCAATCCTATAAGTCCCATAAATTATGAAGTGAGGTATCCATGGATAGTATTTGTCTGTCAATCACATTTCAAAGATGTCCAATTGGATTGAGATCTGAAGATTTTAGAGGCCACTCAAAATTGGAAACTCAGCTCTTCAAACCATTCCTGAATCAGTTTTGCTTTTTGTTTGGGTTCAGTATCCCGCTAAACGAGACCACAACTATCGAAGAACTGGCAGCTGTTTGCTCATTTGAATTTTGGACCAATTTTAAAAAGGCTAGTAGGATTTTTTTTCTTCACGTTTTACAGTGAAATGATCTCTGCAATAAACTTTTTTAGCATCTTCAACATGTGCAGTAAAATGTTGCCTACAATGTGATATAGCACCTGAAACATATAATATTTACTTCACTTTAAAAGTTTTTAAGCTGTTTATGAAATGACGCAAGTGTAGAGGAGAGAGAAAGTCATGCGCACACAAGGATGTGGAAGCTGTTCATAAAGTACTGAAATCAAAATTTCCTTTCTGATGTCTGAGCAGTTATGAGAAATGCAGCTTGTTTTCAGTTTCCTTATTCAGTGCCATGTAGAGCCAGAGAATGCTGATTTTATAACAGACGGCTGATGGCCAGTGTGGCCCTGGCACTTATTTATGTGACTCATCAAAACAGCAGTTGACTGTACAGTCAGAGCAATATGTTTATTGTGTATCCAGGGGGTCTGATTCCAGCTTATTTAGAAGAAGATTTTTGTTTCTAGAACATACGCTAGAAATGGCATATAGGTGCACTTGGATACAAAAGTACATGCAGCCACCTGTAAGCAGATAAATGCTACTTTAACTGAGGGATATATTTGTTTGTGTTCAATCAAAACTGAGAAATAAGAGCTAATGTATGATGGGTGTCCTATTCTTTAAGATAAATGCATATACACTTTGCATATAACGGTGTTAACCATTAAGTTTTAGTTCTTTTTTTTTTTTAGAAATAGCAACAAATGGTCTCTACATTTAACAACAAGCAGTAGCTAAACAGCTTTTACAGAATTCTAGTATGGCTAAAAAAGATTCTGAAACAGGAAATAAAATATACCCCTTTGCCATGTTTTTTTAACTTTTCCATGTAAAAAAAAAAAAAAAGTAATGCTGAAAGTGAGTACGTATGTATGACAGCTGCAGGATTTAAAAACAGGAACAAAACTCAGTAATCACTTCCACTAGTATGGAGCACCAAACTGCTAAAAATTAAATAAATAAAACCTTATGATAAAAATATTTACATGAATGCATATTAGACATATGTATTATGTGATAATGAAATTATGAAAAAACTCAATATATAATATATAATAATATATTATGAAATAAAAGCTGATTTTGTGGGAAAAAAAGGATTTTGGAATAAAAACAAATGAAACTGAATAATAAAGACTAACAAAGTATATTTTAAAATAATTTATCACAATTAAATATTGTTTTATATTAATGAATGCATCTAAAAAGATAAATATTTCATAATAATGAGCTTAAACTAATTAAATGTAAACATTTATATCATAGGTTTTTATGTATTTAATATTGAGATCTTTGGCACTCCATACCACTAGGAGATTACAAAGGTGATATATATAATTTAGATTTGAAGCATTGCTGGGCCAACAATAGTATCAATGCACTGAGTCTGTCTGCCATTATTGTTTTGAAATTATTATATAAAAGATAGATGTTATGTGTAGTGCTTATGTCAGTGCAGCACCATACTGCACTTCCACCATTGTGTCAAATGCACAGTTGTACTTCCACATGTGATTATAAATGACCAGATGGGGCTTGTTTTGTTTCCACCTAGCAGTACAGCACGAGGTGATGCGGTCTGAAACGCTCGTTTGTCTTTTTACACAATAAACATGTGACATACCGGTACGGTTAGTAGAGTTGGCGTCCCACACTGAAGTCCATGGAATGAGAAATAGAAATCGTCACTGCTTGAGGACAAACATGAAACATGTACTAGTGTATCACAATTATCTTACTAGCATGATAGCACGTAAAATGCCTGGGTTTACTCTCAGTGAAAGCCCGATTGGCTGTGACAACACTCTTCTTGAGTACGTCGTACCATAAAATAGCATAGTAAACTGTACCGACTGATTATGCACCACTTAGTGGAAATGAGGTGTTAGAGGTGGCTTGCCTTTGAGTGGTTATGATGGAAATGTTTTATTAAGGGGGCTATAGATTTAATTAACACAGCCTCAGTTCCGAAAGTGTACAATTATTGGCACCCCTGGTCAAGAATAAAAAAATAAATAAAAAAAGAAAAGTAGTGGTAGCATGAATGCAGACTGAAAGTATATACTTGCTGAATAAAATTTGAGAAAAAAATGAGTTGAGTACTGTTCATTTGTCCAGAGAGAAAAATTGTACATTAAGAAATATGTATATTTTGTTATTTAAATTACTGTTCAAAATTTACATCGGGCCTGTTAAACAGTAGTTATTTCAAGTTACTGAAATAGCACATGGCTTACTTTGAGGCTTTTCAAAAGATCCTTAACAGGGGGTCAACAGAAATAAATGGTATTCTCCATACTGCTAGAAGGTGTTGGCATATAGCTCAACTAGTGGAGTAAAACAGTAGCTCTCTGCCTTTATATTTTTAGTTGCTCGTTCATATATTCAATTAGAGCCCATTACAGTAGCATAATAAATCATCATAATGTCTGAGTTTGGCTGTGTATGTAGTAATACTAAACCACGAAACACCTAATGGAGAGAGGTCTAAAAGAAACTGATGTATTTGTTTTCGAAACAGCATAAAATTACAGCAAGTCTTCATTACAAATCTTCACATTTGTTTGGGTACGAGCATTAAATCAGTAAGCAGACACCAAGACCATCTGGTAATGACCATAATTCACAATGTTAAAATATAAAAAAAGAACTTTTAAAAAAAAAAGTATTTTGAACTGTTTGCATGATAGCTAGTTTGTATGTTTTTCAGCAAACTTTAGGTGGCGGTTATTTTATTGCTGCCTGTATGTGAGACGACAAGTGTTTTGCTGAGCATGATTTTATTTTCCAGTTCGATGAGCTACCACAGTTTCTTTAAAGTGGCTTGCTTTTAAAGGTTCTTTGCTCTGCCTCCTCTTGCCCTTTATTATATAGTCAGGTGTTTCCCACAAGCATTTGTTCCATCTATCAATAAAGCCAAAAGGAAACAACTGCTTATCAGAGCTCTTCGCAATATAATTCGTTAGAAGACCAGGGTGTTTCTAACTGCAAGATTTTTTTGTTTTATGACTTCAAGAGATGTAAAAGCTCCTGACTGAGACCCTGTAAAGCATGAAATCCCAAGAGTTTATTCCAGATACCTGTTTCTGAGAGGCATTCAGGCTTCATTGCAGGTCAGCAGCGTTATCACCAAGATAAATGTTGTTTTCTAGGATCTTCAACTCATGCTTAAATGACTTAGTCACAAAGTACCTCCACTCCTGTTACATCACGCCTCTGAAAAGAAAAAACAAAACAATCACCCTCATCATACTGTGGAGTATTGTAAGAAATGCTTCTTAAAGTTTTTTTGAAAACCAATTACTGTCTAGACCTTATTTTCAGAGACATCTATGAGGCCACAAAGAATTACTGAGATTTTCCTGTGTATTTTCCAAAAAAAGGCAATGTTGTGCCTTTCTGTGACAATTACCTTAAACAGTGAGTAGGCAACACTCAGACAATATATACATAGTCTGATAACTATTATGAAAAGAAATATGATGTTTACAGTGCAAAACTTACTTGCGGGTTGCTGCAACCAATCAGTAACAGTATTTAGGGTGATGATTGAGTGTTTATAAGAGTCATGACAATAGTGTTCAAACGCAATCACTTTCATTGGTCCAGTTTTAAAAGATGAATGTTTGTGTAATAGTTATGTCTGAAGCCTTATAGAAAGAAACGCATAATATTATGTTTACCTACCTTCTGAATAAAGCTTACTTTATGGAGACTTAAATTGGAATAAAGCATTACCAAAATGCAACAAAAAATTGAGATAATTCAACATGTTCTATTTTCTTCAGTTAGATGGCTTGGCATGCTCTAAATCCCATGCCTTTCTATGCAGTAACCACAATTTCACTGAAATTGCACTTGATTCAAAACGTTAATCCACGCACTGTCTGGATTGATGTTATAAACACAACAGTGGCTTACAACAAAAGAGCAATGTTTAATATTTAGCTTTCTTTAGACTTCTTACCTCATTTGGTGACCCAAGCTGTTCCACCACTGTTAGGAAGCACTCAGTTCTTCCCTAATGTCTTTCTGAATGGTTATGGATAATGCAGAAGGAATTCTAAACATTAAAGAGTAACTCACCCCAAAATCAACTTTTTGTGTTGATAAACAGTTCCAGTGATTATTTTATGTATTTTATTACATTTTAGTGAAAATATTAATTTTGTACCAAAAAACATTAGTTTAGTGCCCCAAGTGGTTAAACGATTACACTGCACTGCAATTCACTGGAATTCAAATCCTGCCTTGCTAACGGCTAATCTCGGGTTATTGACGTACGTAGCAGTGCGGCCGTGGTGGGGTATATAACATGAGCGGTCTCGGCCACACCTCTGTAGCAAGGTACCACAAAATGCCTGCAGCACAATCAGCTCATAACCTGGGTGCCCCGTTATGCAGGTGGTTACCCCTACTTGCTGACATTTGCTCATTACCTATGACAATGGCAATAACTGACATATCAGTAAATGGAAAATAAAATCTGCGCTAAGAGTTCATTGATAACGGAATAATTGTGATGGTGTGTTTTTTTTTTTGCACATTCCTGAATGTTTCTCATCATGCTTGGATACATCTGTCTGCAACACACATTTTCTGTTGCAGACAATGACGTACAGTGGCCGCAGGTGCTCCTGTACAGCCCGAGTCACGAAATTACTCGAACTAATCTATATTTAGCATTAGATTTAGACAGCAACAATGTACCACTCAGAGACGGCATTCATTCTATGTGGCGATGCCGCTATATGCTCAGTATCTACTGCTGCCCCAGGCAGAGAACGAGACAACTTGTAACGATATGTCGATGCTCCCCTCCTCCACAGAACCTATCTCCCTGTACTCTGTTCTCATTGGAGATGGAAACTGAGGAAAACAATCTCAACTTTCAGATTATTTCCAGGCAAAGGAGCTTGGCTCTCTCCATCTTTCTGGCTGTCTGTGACTCTGCGCTGCTGCCTGCAACATGTCAGTCACAGCCTAGACCACACCCAGCCCTTCATCTCCTCAAGTTTTTCCAGGTCCGCCAGGCAACGCCTCCTTTTGAGCCGTTTTTCAAATTTAAATGTGGGCGGGGCTATACTCTGGTACCGGGGTGAGTTACTCTTTAAATTGTGAACCACTGTTCTAGTTAAATACGTAGTTGCTTTATTTGGGTCACTCAGGTCAAACATTATATTGTGGGTGTGTCCACTGTCACAGCCATCTTCTATTGCGGATAAAAGGAAGCCTGCTTCAAATTCAACTTTATAATAGGAGGTGAGCTGCTAAGAACACACATTTTATTAGTTGACACTGTGTAGAAATTCAAAAAAGTTGAGAGCAAATAGGAAATGACTCGTTGGCTTTACAGTACATTGCTGATAATTGTTCATGTTGATAGTATATATCTGAAAGTTGATCTTTTCTTTTCCCTCTCTGGAAGGCTAGTATGATTGACCATCTGGAATTGAGAAGGCGGGGTCTGAAAGTATATATATATATATATATATATATAAACTTTTATAAACTTCCAAACAAAACCGCTTTAGGCTCCAGTGAGAGGTGCAGGAGCCATAGAACCCAGAGGCTTACGCCTGATTCACACTGGCTGCAAGAGCGGAAAATCACGCTCTATCTGCTGTCCACCTGTTCACACCATTTCTCACCATTGAGTATTTATCCGTGGTGGTTTTGCTCAGCTGTTAGTTATTCAAAGTTATTTTTTCATCATGGGTAAGTAAATAACCTCATAAAAACAGTACGCCATGTTTCTGTGAGCAGGAAGTTTGTACATTTCTTTAATTTATCCGTTGTCAAGTCGCACACAGCCAGAGAGTGTGTGTGTGGTAGTAGAGTCTAGTGTGTAGCTATACTGATGAAATACACATTTTGTTTATATACTCTTCAAATTTATTATATTTTCTCTTCCTGTGTTCAAGTATGAGTAGACAGGAGGAGAGCTTTCGATATTTGTTTGTTTGTTTTTTGTATTTAATACATATGGAAAAATACAAAACAAGGTATGTATATGAAATATACATCAAATCCATGTGTACAGAAGTTGTAGGAACCTTAACTGGGCTTATATAGAAACATATACAGAGGGTTCCACAAGGCCAATATTTGCATTCCAAAGCTTTGCAGTATAAAATCTAATTGAGGATTGTTAATAATGTTTTATATAGCGGAGGATGCATATTTGAAGCTTGTCTAGTAGAGTAGCTGATAATTTGAGTCATAGTATGAAAATAACTCTTGACTTAAGAAGGCAAATTTGTGTTGATTATAACTGGTGAACAGGTGAGAAGTATGTTAATATCAAAAATATTTTAAAGATGTAAATTATAAAAGAGAGTTGCACTTGGTGTGCCAGGTAATAATAGGTAATTATTCTTAAAAACCTTTTTTTGTAAAAAAAAAAAAGCATATATTTTTAGGTGAGTTTTAAAGGTTGATCCCCAAACATTACTATTCGTAAGGTAAGGATAAATCAAAGTATTGCATAATATTACAAGACATGATTAATGAACATTTCTTATTTTACTTAAAATTCCAATCGATTTTGTTATCTTTTTACAGACATATCTAATTTGATCTTTACCGCAAAGTTTTTTATCAACCATAACTCCTAACCAAACTTGCAGGATTTCTTCATTATTAATATGAATTTTAATTTGATCACTGTTATGTGTACCATATTGTTCTTTTTATATTTTGTAACAATTTATTTCCTTTAAAGTATTTAGAATAATTACAAAGGTAATCATTTATTTAGTGGTCATATTCCCAGTTGAAATGAAAAGATTTGTGTCATCTGCAAAATCATTTGAAGTGTAAACTTAGATACTGTAGCAAAATCATTTATATCGGAAACAAGTATGGTTCCAGTATTGAATCTTGTGGCACCTTGTATCATCTCTAGAGTCATTTACATCCACAAATATGAGCGCATTTGTCAACTGCTAAATTTTATTTTGAAAATTGCCTTTATTGTCATAACTGACCGGATTGTTTCGTGTTTCTTGGTGTGACTTCTGCAAAATCAGTTGAAGTGTAAACTTAGATACTATAGCAAAATCATTTATATTGAAAACAAGTATGGTTCCAGTATTGAATCTTGTGGCACCTTGTATCATCTCTAGAGTCATTTAGATCCACAAATATGAGCACATTTGTCAACTGCTATATTTTATTTTGAAAAATTGCCTTTATTGTCATAACTGACCGGATTGTTTCGTGTTTCTTCGTGTGACTTACTGCCAGAATTGACGTGTATCACTCGCGGCTCACACAAAAAAATAGACCAACGAATGCTTCACGGCACGAGCTGGCTGTGGAAGACCACAGCGGTCCGCCTCTGATGTAAAGTAAAACATAGGTTAACAAGGGCACTGAATGGAAGTGGTCTCAGTTCTGCACCACTTTCCATTGGCTGAAATTGCAAACTGACTAATTGAGCTCTAGTTAAGGCTTATGCACTTGAATGTTCGGGACGGATGGGTACACTGTAAATGCTGAGTACATTGTCCCCCTGGTTTAAAAATCCTGTTTGTGCCCCTTACATTTACTGTATATATATTATAATTCTGTTTTCAGTCTTTCCTTGTTGTTAAATTTATTTGTGCTATTACTTTACCAAGATTTCCTCCTAAGTTACCTATTTAAGTTAGAAGGCATTTAAGATTGTTTCAGTCTATTCTTCTTTTCTTTGGACAACTTTTTTTTTCCAAATCTCTATCCTCTACATTTCCCTGCCAAGCACACCTGCATCCATTTGCCATAAATGGATCACCAGGTTTTCACATTATCATTCCTATTTAAGCTCCCTAATTTCATTTGTTCTCAGTTGGAACCTTGGTCTTCATTCTGAGATTTTTTGATCTTGCATTTATTCTCATGTACTTAGTCTAGCCTTTGTAAGTTCTTATTTTACCTTTATTAAATCAATCCCCTTCCTACACCAAAATAATCACGACAAAAGACAACACAATTCTGCAACCCTGTTATCTGAACTTTAAGAAATATACAATATATACATAAATATGGCAAAAATATATACAATCATATATACAATAGTATAAAATATAAAATAATACAATAACACTATTACCTTAGGGAAAATACTAAATTTAAAACATCACCTTTCAGGTTTGAAGAATGTCAAAAGGCATTCCTTTAAGTAAGTAGTTTGCAAGATTTTTATCCTATGAAACATTTTTGAAAACATTGCAATGGAAATCTGGGTGTCTGAGGAGCCTTGGATGAGACAATAAAACAAAAGTGTCAGCCATATTCCTACATAGTTTATTCTACATGCACGGGAGGGTCTCCTAGCGAGAACCCCCAAAGTTTCAGACAGATGTATGAGTTTATATACCGTTAGCTACACCCTAAGAATCAGCTTCTGTCCGATCATTACATCATACAGTTATGATAGGATAACCACAAGACCAATCACAGAAGAACAAGGAATATGTAAACACAGGATGTGGATGTTTCACTTCAGCCGTCAGCAGTAAACAATCAGGAGATAGATAACAATAAGGGACACTTAGTATAATGCTGAGAAAGACATTCACATGAGCTGTCATAAGTCTAACACCAGATAAAAACAAGATTTGTCATAAGTCAAGATGAGATGTTTACATACAATTGGTTCTTGTTTGTACCTTAGAATAAGAATAGCTATCTAAGAGCTGAGTAAGAGAATTAAACCTTTCTTAATGTCCCAGTATAATACATTTTTCTGTCACAACATCATCCTGATACCTGCTCTTGACATAAAGTTAAAAGGCAAAAGATGAGAAATTATGTGTTATAGATTAGAATTTTCTGAAACAAAATTAAAAGTTGAACTTATACAAATTATTTACAATTTTAAAGTTTGTGAGACAAGAATAAACACAGCAATAAAAGCCCTCTTCAAATTTGTATTCAGGTTCCATGGAAAATGATGCTTGGTGACTGCTGTGCCACACCACCTGCCAAGTTTTGACCCTGGCTCAGAGCTCAGTTGTATCCAACCAAGGTATGCTGTTTTTGGCTATGTACTCCTAGTTTCACCAAGGGTACCTCAAGAAATAATAAATCTATTACAGTGTTTGTCATTCGCCGCCAAAAAGAAAAAAATCTAATAAATTTATTAAGTAGCATTTATTCATGACCTAATTCTGTCTAACTGAAGTTGGTGTGTTTATTCCCAAAACACAGGATTTACAGTTGATATAATAGGTTTGGACACAACCTCTAGTTATTTTGCATCACTGCAATCCTCTAAAATTCAGCTATTTTTGTGAAATAGTAGTGGATACTTCAGTGTTAAAAGTAATGCCAAGTAATGCTTCTACTCAGCTGTGTGGGTGGTAACACATGTTTTTGTCCCAGGGCTTCAAGAAAAACTTCACCAATGTTTAACATCAAAGTCTGTTTACTGATGTTGGGAATACTACTGCATGTATTTTAAAAAAAAGTTGTCAAAAGCTTTTTGTGGCCCCAGAGGGACTTGCATGGTGTCTGATATATAGCCTCAGGCAACGAAGAAAGCCTAAAATTGAAAAAGAAAAAATAATAATAATTTGAGTGTGTAGGTTAAAAAAGAGAGGTGAACACATGTACCCCAGCTCCAGATTACTGTTTGAAGCATAGCTGCTGCTGGCCACATTAGATGGTATGCATACTGATCACAAACAGCCTGTCTATCATGAATGCAAAAGGGTTGTTTTTTATGTCTAATGCAATGTTTTCTTTATTAATTTTTCAGTGTTCTCTGGTATGAAAGAATGCAATCTTAGTCAGTTTCTGTTTAAAAAAATAATTACAAGTCTATTTCAGTGTGGGAGTGGGTGTGGAGACTCAACAAGATGTGGGGGCTTGCTCATTAAGATTAATTACATGCAAGTTTCTGTGCTCTGATTAGCTAACTGCAACTCCACTCTTACACTGTCTCTGTTTACTATAATCAGTACACTGAGACAACAATTGCGCTGGTATTTAGCATCAGATGGAGTTTACCGTCCAGTTTAGGCAGCATTACCAAACAAGACCAGACTGACTGGCCACAGGAGGACTCCGGCACCAGAGCTACGGTCTTCGGTACGCCGCACAGGCCAGTCAGACAGGTATTCGATGCCACACTCTTCCCTCTATGCTACTAAGTTAATCCTTGATAATTTATTTTCCTCCGCTTAGCAATGTGCTGAAATCCAGTGAGCTGTCTCGTCTGATTTGAGGTATTAGTCTGTTCGGAACGAGCGTCACAGGCTACGTTTGAGGATAGTTAAACAAACAACTTCTCGGGGTGGATTTAGTTACAGATATTGGCTTTTAACACAATACTTGAAAAGTAAAACACTGGGTGAACAATTTATTTTTTACTTACATTGGAGCTGGTGTTCCACCTTTTGGTAAATATCAAGGTTTTAAATACAGCTTTGAGGCAGAGCTCCATAGCAGTGAAGTCACTCTTCTCACAGTGACTGACTAAATAAATAATTCCAACAATTTCTTCTTCAGCTCCTCTGCCGTAGGTAAAAAAAAAAGAAGTAGTGTGGATGTGTTATTTCCACATATACCGAACATGTTATGCCGTATTGTAGAGTTGCTAACTGTTAGCTTCTCACAGCTTAGTGTGCGGATTCCGCCACATTTTTCTGTCCAAGCCCCGCCCGCATCCAACAGAGCAGTAACCAAAACTGACGCAAACCCGACAGGCATTAAGATATTTATGTCAGAGTCCGACCCGGACCCGACACATGTGCGCACGGTTTAATAAACTGAGGGTTCAGATTCTTACACTTGAAAATACTTTCAATAAGCTTTGCAAGCTTCAGCTTAAAAATGTATCTGTGCATATGTGTCGAACTAGTCACTTTATGAGCGTTGCTTATAAAAACAAAAATGTTTTGAGATGAAAATTCAAATGATTATTAGAATTTTTTTAAAGAAAACTTCAATGCAAACAAGCATACTTTTACATGAAAGTGTGAAATAGTAAAAGGAAATAAAGCTAGCCATGTTAATGAACTAAAGTAATGTGTTGACACACCCCTAAAAAGGCAGCACAAAGGCAAATCCCGTGGCAACCATCATGTGTAGCATATATCAGTAATGAGTTATCCCGACTGCTATTTTGTGTGATCTAGATCATCACAAAGCACAGATGTGACCATAATGCAATTCTTTCTGAGAGGACATAATGAAACTCTTAAATAAAGAGGGTACCATTAAGGTGGAACAACTCAACTATTAGAGGACTATATAACAGCTCCACATAGACAATGTTTTCTCAAGACGGAGATTACCATCCATGCATCTTTACAGACAGGTAATCAAGCTCAAAATGAAATGGCAAGATCTCAGCTACGAGGACAGGGCCTTTTTTATTCAGTTATAGCAGGGGAAAGTCCCAAACACTTCTCTGTAACCTTTTTAGACATAGCAAATTGTTTCCTGCCAGTGGCTCACAAGCTCCTGTCACGAGCTCTCTGGCAGGCTTGCAATTTAGTCTGTTTCCTGTTTTTTAGTTTTTTGTTTTTTTAACTAAATAAACATTTATGTGGGCAGTTAATCTTTGAGTTTTGGAGCATTACTGTAAGTTCTTTAATCAGCAGAAAATCGTTTTAATCAAATATGTACTTAAAACTAAGCAAAAATTTTTTACTCATCAATAATGTTATGAAGATGACTTTCCATCTTACAACAAATCTCAAAGCAGATGAGGTAAAACTAAATAAGATTACCACTTGTTGCCACTTCTGTCAACTCAAAACTGAGGGTACAATTTCTTAAAGAGTAACTCAACCACTACCGGAATCTAAATCAATCCAGATTTTCTTTATGAATAATGCCTCAAAATGAGGCAATGCCTGACGGACCAGTGTCTGGGCGTGGTCTGCATTGATTGACACTGGTGTGACTGCATGCTGTGCTTCTGCAATGGCACACACACAGACAACCAGAAAGAGGGAAAGCAATAGAGACACCAGCTCCATTGCCTCGGGGGGGGGGGGGGGGGGGGGGGGGGGTGGGGGGGGAGGGGAATTTTGAGGTTGAAGATTTCTCTCCACCTCCTTCAGAGGAAAAGCAGGAAGGTTTTGTTCGAGACGATGACTTGTCAGTTGCCAACTCCATCTCGCTACCAAGGTGTAGTTTATTTTATTCTCCACAGCGGCAGGATGCCTGATATCAGGAATCCAAGCTACTAATACCCGGTTAAAATTCAAGCGCAGTGTAAAGTTTTGACCTGAAGAGGGCACTCCACTAATAGTTTTTGGTACAAAATATTTTTACTAAATTACCAATATTAATTACCATAAATGTAAACCACAGACACTCAGTTATACAGTTAGCTATATCAGCAAAAAAAAAGGTCCTTCTTATCACAGAAGCAGATTGACCTTTTTCCCTGCTTACTGTTATGCTTTTCTTCCTGCCATAAATATATTTAATTTCTTGACCCACATGCAGAACACAGACAGACAGTTGCAAGTTTTAAAATATTTTTTCAAAAGCAGAAACAAATTTAGATGGTGGCACTGGAGCAGGAGGACTGGCAACTCCGCCGGGAAATGGTGAAAAAACTGTGGAGAGAGGTGCAGAGGTGAAAGTAGGTTCTTATGATTTTTGGCAGAGCAGAACAAAACAAGGTAAATAGTAAAAATGGTCACTTGCCAGAATTTGTATAGCATTTTACTTAGTCCCTACGGACCCCAAAGCGCTTTACACTACATTCAGTCATTCACACTAAACATACACACATTGATGATAAGCTATGTTGTAGTCACAGCTGCCCTTGGGCACACTGATGGAAGCTAGGCTGCCAGACACTGGCGCCACCAGGCCCTCTGAGGTGAGGCTTACTTGGTGAATGATGGTTGTTTATGGTTGTTGATGGTCGTGGGGGGGACGCTAAAAGTCCAGGATGTCTACGAGATCTGTCTGTTGAGTTTCTGGAGCTCCTGGATTAAAATAATCCAGTAGTGAGGTAGCCATTCAAAGGGTGGCCAGGCACAATTTGGTGGCAAGGCACAGGGAAATCAGACAACAGGAGGCAGCCAGATATGGAATGAGCACCAAACAGCTTGAGAGCCCGCAACGGTTGAGAGAGGTCTAACTGAAGGAAAACAAAAGGCTGAAAACACTTCAGCGTTGAGGTTCTGGCTGCCAGCCTATATATACACTGTGGTAATAAGCTTGAGGAGCTGCACCTGGTGGAGCAGCAGACAGGTGGGCACCTACCTCAGCTCGACTGGTACCTCTGGTCGTGAGACTCCAGCATGACGGAGAAAAACAGGAAATAGAAAAACAAACAATACATTCCAGACATTTCTTTCTTTGTTTCTTTGTTTCTTTGTTTCTTTGTTTCTTTCTTTCTTTCTTTCTTTCTTTCTTTCTTTCTTTCTTTCTTTCTTTCTTTCTTTTAAATGATCTCTTTTAAAACTGTATGATGAGTCACACCTGTGTAAATCGAATGTTAATGTTAAAAGTTAATTTATTTTACATTTGTCCATCTTAATTATGTTAACTGCCTTTTAAATTGTAATTAACCCATTCATAATTGTGCAAGTTCACATCAATCTTTCCCCCAGCCTGGGATTTCAGCCAGGTATGCTCATACGCAACTATTTTTATATTTTGTAATTTGGCAGCAAACAAAAACTAATTAACAGAAGAAGGCATAGATTCTGGTTCCTTTGGAAGGCTTTCACTTTTTAAACACAGGTAGGATTTTTCAATATCACATAAGAAAATCTGTCCATCCCACATTAGAACTTTATTTTTATCACACCCACTTTGCTTCATTTTCTCTTTCTCTCAGTTCATTAGCACCGGGCTAGGTGTGAGGCATTTTATTGGCAGAAGTTGGTCTGTCAGATTAAAAAAAAACAAAAAAGAAACCTGTGAATGAAAACCAGAGAACCAGACCAGTGCATTTTCATGAGCTCCCCCCGAAAAAAAATAAAAATAAATAAATATATATATTTTTACTAGATTTTCATCCTTTCATAACAGTTTTTTTTGGCAGCAGTCGTCCTTTCTTAATGAGACAGTAAAATGTTTGTCTTAAAACCCACTTGAGAATCTAAAAGGACTATTAGGCAAAACAAGGCCAATGATGCCAGAAAAGATGCAGTAATTGCTTGTAGTAACACTTTCTTTCCAACACAAGCCATATCAAAGATGCAGTAACCACATCCAACCTCTCGAAAAGAATGTGTAACCTTTAATGACTAGAAAGGACACAAGCAACAGTAGTTACTTTATTCAATGAGCTAAATTTAGATTAAAAACCCGTTAATACAAAGCTCCTAAATTCTAAATTCTGCTTGAAATATATTCATAACGGTTCTTAAATGAACTAGCAGTTACAAAAAAATATTGCTATTTCAGTTTCACCTCCCTGTTGGCCTTGAAAACCTAAATGTTGCTTAACCAAATGGCTACATTCTTATTAAATGATTAGAGGGTTTCAGTCAAGTAATGACTATGAAATACTTATAGTTTATAGCTTGTTTTTATGTTGGATGTTTTTTCTTATGTCTACTGTGTGCATTTAATTAGAGACAGGCTTGTTAAAACATTAGTATCCTCAAACCACTCATACCAATTTGATATTAGAGACTTTTGTTATGAAGTGATGAGATTATATAGGGTTTTGGAAACCTCTGAACAACTCTGAAACCCTGACATTGTGAATCACGGCTGAGATCTAGAAATCAAGGTTACACAACTGAAATAAAATATCCCATATATTAAGCACATGAATTCTGTGCAAAGTGACACACAAAGGATTTCCTGTATCTTTGAAGTGAAAAATTTCATTGGGATGCAGAACAAACACTTGATTGAAAACTAAAATGACTGCTCTTCATATCTGTTTTTCCCCAAGAACCCCCTGTTTGTTGCTTACAGTAAAATGAAAGAATCCCAATTCAGATCCCCTACTGTTTTAGTTACAGCACTTTCACTCTGAATATTTTTCTTCCAGCATTTACAAAGGAATCAAAGAGAAATCACTTTATTCAAATATTTTATATCGGGCTATTTTTGCATCCTGGTATGGGGGACAAGTGAAAAGTATTTTGGGTTTGATGGCAACAACTTGCTGTTGTCAGTATGGTGTAAAGAAATGTTATGAAGCTCAGTGCAACAAAGACTTCCCTTTAAATTTAAAGTTGAGTTCATTTGCCATAGTTGTTTTGTTTAAATAAAACAGTGACATGAGCAGCAAAGTTGGCTTGAAAACCTCACTATAAAGAGGTCAGATTAATAATTTATAATTAAGTGTGAACAAAGATAATTTGTTTTAAATAATCTATATTTTTCATCAGTGGAGTGAACAGAAATAACTGCAAGATAATCAAAACAGTATTAGCAAGCAAGGGTATTAACTTAAAAATAAATAAATTGTAAGATGTACTTAAAATATATCTAAACACAAAAAAAACTGAAGACAGGGACTGGGTTACTTCATAGACTGGTGGCCTATTTAGCTGGTATCAGGAATTAGAATGTTACACAAAATTAATAAAACACAGATTTTAAATAGATTGTCAGATATCTGAAAAGTATAATCATGCATTCAGTACTTGGTTTGGGCCCCTTTTTAGCATCAATCAGTCATTAATCTCTGCCTCAGTGCGGCATGGCATGGATGCTATCAGTCTGTGACTCTGCTGAGGTGTTTTGGAAGACCAGGATGCTTCAATAGTGGCTTTCAGCACTTTTGCATTGGTGTGTCTCATGTCCCTCATCTTTCTCTTGGCAATTCAGGTCAGGCCAGTTTTCTGGCCAATGAAGCACAGTAATCCCATGGCACCAGGTTTTGGTCTTTTTGCAGTTTGGGCAGATGCCATGTCCTGCTGGAAAATGAAGTCAACATCTCTATAAAGCTTGTGGAAGGAAGGATTAGAGTGGTCTAAAATTCTCTGGTAGATGGTTGCGTTGACTCTGGACTTAATAAGGGCGCTTTCACATGGTACGGGAGTCCGTACTCGGGTACGGTATTTGGTCAAAATCCACTTATTTCGTACCATGTAAACACAGACTGTACCGTGCCAGGATACGGCCAGAGAGACCTTTGGACTTTGGTTTCCAAATTAGATGATTGGATCGGGTTTCCATCGGAGAATCAAATCGTCAAGGACGACCTGGGGAACGACTGACTTGACTAGCCTGTGACCTCCCATCTTCAGAGAAGCAGGGATTTGGTCCTCCGTGGACTTCTGTACGCTGGCTGGAAGGACCCATCGCCCGGTGAGAGAGATTTCCTCTTTTATAATTACATTTTGATTTATCTGGCGAAGTATAAAAATTGTGCAGTGTTATGGCTTTTGTGAACACAGCGCTGTGCTGCGTTTCAACATCATAACACTCAAAAAGTGTTAATTAACAAGAGTTTTTGCTGGGTTTCATTCTCTTTACATAATGGGAACAGCAAAGTCCAAGTTTTTGGCACCGGACAGTGCTGTCTGCCGGTCAATGTGAGATAAATACGGACAAGAATGCTTAGAATATGTTTACTTTTGGATTAAAAAATGAGATTTCCTGATAGGGGGTAGTCTTGACGTGAAAATCGAGCAGAAATTAATTTCAGAGGGGAAGAAATTACAATCCAAGGTCTTATCACAGGGAGCTTCATATAAACAGATTGAAAAACAAAGAAAGGTGTTGAACGTGTGGCGAGATGAAGCGGTTCGCTGTGAGCAGAAAGCCAGCTTTAAGGAGCTTGGCGGTGGTGAAGATAATTCCGGTAATATTGCTGGACTTCATGACAATGCATCGGTTGAACCCAAACACAAAAGGATTAAGATTCGTTCTGTTAAGTTTCCTACACACACAGACACTCAACCGACAGCTGCACTCGACACTTTACTTGGGGACGTCACTCCACACGACACAGACGTCGGACCTCCTCCTCCTAGAACTGAGAAAAAGTGTAGATCTACAAAAGAATGGCCAAACCCACCGCTATATTTTTCTGGCAAACAGTTATTGTCAGATCTGCAGGAACTGACGGGAGCAGCAGAGACTCCGCCGAAAGCAGAGAGGACCAAGGAGCTAAAAATTTAAGCCGAATTAGCTAGCCCTACTCTCGAAAGGGCCACATACCACATTGAATGTCTGAAGCAGCTGTTGGATGAAGCAAAAAAGAAAAGACTAGCAGTGTCTGCAGAACGACTGTCATTAAAGGACATAGCGGAACTGAAGAAAACGCCTCAGCAGCCATCATCTCCGCCTGCATCTAGGACGCGGAAAGCCGCCGCGTGCAACAGCTGTAAGTTAAAAGACACTGAAATTGATAATAATGATGTTGCTCAAACTCTCCCGATGGTCGAGGTAGCTGGAGTGAGTGGGACAACACTAGTTTTCCGAGCCTGGAGCGATTCGAACTGGGACCAGGCTGTCTCAGGCCTGCCACAGATCACTGCCAAGGGGCCTGATTATGAGAAGGAATTCAAAGAAATTTGTCTGTCCCACAAGCCCACCGGTTCGGAGATCGGTCGGATTCTGAAATGCAAACTCAAAGCCGCCGACGCTGCGAAGCTGAAAGACAGTTTGCCTGCAGCGGACCTGTGTGCAAAGCTTGAGCACGGGGACCGGAATGAACCGGAGGTACGCTCGGATTATTCCGCAGCGATAACTAAGCTCTGTAAAGCCATTGAAAAAGAATTTCCGACAAGGCTTAACTTTGACTAAGCTGCATTCTGTGAAACAAAGACAAGGAGAAGATGCAGATGATTTTATTCACAGATTAGGAGAAGCTTTTGAACAGTTTAGTGGACCTCATCAACCGGAACAAGGTGACTTCGCTGGTTCTGTTTATGAAAATATGTTTTGTGATTGAGTCCTTTGTGCTTTATTGCCAGAACTTCGAGCAGAAGTAATGGACAAGTACATTGGGTTGGACGCTGGCATGAATTTTACTGACCAGCGCAAATATGTGATTCTCTGTGAAAGTCAGTTGAAAAGAAAACAAAGCGATCTGCCGTCAAAGAGAGAAACAGACATGCATAAAGCGGCATTAACAAATTACTCTGCAGTCACAAATAATTACAGGAGTGGACCACCCCAACGTCAGCCTACAGGTCCTCGTGAATACAGGATGGGAGGCAGACAACAGCAGCAGAACTCAAACCGACACCATTTTTCCCCAGACCGGCGCAACAACAACGACAATAACAGAGAATCAGGAGATGACGATGACCGTTATTTTGTCTGCGGGGGGCGTGGCCACTGGAGAGACCAATGTAGGCGGAGTCAAGGCCCATGCAGAGGACGTCAACAAACTGACTGATCAGGGGTGCGGACCTCCAGTTCAGAGCTAGAAGGAGATTTCTCCGTTTCACCAGCAGATGGAGTTGGAGGTCTGACGCACACACAAACACACACAGACACATATGTTCATTTTGAAAGTGATAGTCAATCTGATTTAAGTGATGATACACATTCTGAGAGCGACAATCAGTCTGATTTTAGTGATCAAACACTTAGTTAAAGTGACATTCAATCTGATTTTTGTGATGATTTTGTTGATGAAAATGTTTCCTGTAATGAACAACCTATTGATGACGGAGAAGTTGTTTTTTGTGATAAAAACCCTGATGCCAGCAATAAAAATGCTACAATTTCAAAAGTGACTGCCAGCAACGAAGAACTTGCTTCCTGCACTAACCATCCAGATCAGAGTTCTAACCCTCACATTTTGATTACAGAAGCCATTGCACATTTAGAACACCAACAAACGCCATTAACAGGTACGTACACACAACTGACTTCTGATGCGTACAAAGCCTTACCTATCCTGTCTCTCACTATCTCAGGTACATCTGTGGAATTCTAGGTCGATAGCGGCGCCACCCACACAGTTTTGAAGCACACAGCCCTGCGTCCACCGCCAAAACTAAGTTGGAACCATGTTTTCTCAATTTCAGCATCTGGTTAGGTTGTGAAAGAACAATTCAGTTACCCACTCTGTTGTCAATTGGGAGATGGGCCAGCTTTTAAACATGGATTTTTAATCTCTGAGCAATGTCCTGTGAATTTATTAGGCAGAGATTTAATGTGCAAGCTTAACATTTCTCTTTTTTCATCGCCCCAAGGCATTGAGGTTGTTCCTGCCCAGGAGAACCCAATCCTGACAGCAGTGAAACACATGCCTCCTGATCTCACACTCAAAAACCAATGGAAGCTCTAAACAGGTACAATGACCAAAACCCTCCTCGAGACGGCTCAGAACCTGGTAAGTCCAGCTTCTGCTTTTATGCCAGAAGTGGAACTACATTGCACATCACACGTTTCTGCAGGACCAGAAATTGAATATGAGCAGGCATGGTTCACCTCTGAGACAGACACTTTGAACATAACTTCTATTTTGTGGGATACACATACATCAGCATTGACCATCTGTCTCACACGTTAACAAAAACCGCTCTACCGATTCCAAAAATGTGATCCATACATTTCTCTCTCTAAACCTGAGGGTGAAGAGTGGGAAATGGGGTCAAACCTCGTTCATCGTGAAAATGGGACTTTGAAAGCTAAGTTTGCTAAGTGTTGTGAGGAAACAGGACTGTCTTGGGTCAAAGCTTTGCCTTTGTTTTACATGAGGATGAGAAAAAAAGCCAAAAATAATCTGAGTCCGTTTGAGTTTTTTTTTGGCAGACCTCCTGCAGTGGGGTTAAACCCACCTGCAAAACTGCATCTCTTTACAGACCTCTGTGAGGATGCTAAGATTTCTTACTGTCAACATCTCTCTAAGACTCTTGCACAGGTGCACCAGCAGGTGAAGGACGCCCTGCCAAAGGCTGCTGTGGGACCCCTTCATCCTTGCAGACCTGGAGACTGGGTTCTGATTAAACAACTGAGGAGACGAAATTGTTGACAGCGTGAGGCAAGGGCCTTTTCAGGTGTTGCTTATAACCTATACTGCTGTGAAAATCGCTGAAAGAGCACCTTAGGTGCACGCCAGTCACTGCAAGAGAGTGACAGGAACGATTCAGGACAAGCCTACTACTGCTGGAGCAGAAAAAAAAATAACTGAGAGAAGTACACTCTGAAACAAACACTAGACTTTTATAGCTTTTTCATTCATCTAATCATCACACGTGAAGAAATGGAGAAGATGACACATTCTTCAAAGCTCTGGGGCTCTAGAGCAAAAAGACTGAGACATTTATGCTGTTTGGGTTTTATTTATTGTTAGGGTGCGTCGTTCGACTCTGCAGCAGGGACGAGAGGTCACCTGAGCTGGACTGATGCAGAGGACACCTACGGGCCTGATGCAGACTCGATTCGACGAGATGGAAATGGAAGAGAAGAGCTGTATGGAGATGAAATGGGTATGGACTTGCGTGATGACCTTGAATTATATGAGTGATTAGTTTACAGATGTATGACGACTTCCTTTAAATCACTTTGTGACTTAGGTTGTCTGATGTTTTTCCCTGTGACTAATGTCTTGTGTTTTTCAATGGGAGTTAACAGTCTCATTACAGGGATGTCAATGACAGAAAGAGGGGTTTGAGTTGATTTTTTTCTTTAACGTGTCCTGTCTAGCATTTTGCTACTCAAAATTGGTGTCTGAGTACCAAGTACAAGCCCAACAAATTTACTTTCCCAAGCAGAGTATTACAGCTTCGCTGTAATACTCATCTTGATGTATATGTATGACAAAATCATTATTAGTGATTACTGAGGGTTCAATTTCGTGAAGTCATGGACACGAAACCGAGACAAGAAGGAAGAAAGGAAGAAGGTGAAGAAAAGAAACAGGACCAGCTGAGGCGCAAACCGACGACACAAGACAGGGAGGCAAACAAAGAACACAAGAAAACATCCCAGCCCGCCGCCCCTGCCGGACGGCAGAGAAGCGGCGAAAAAAAAAAACTGAACAGAACCACACCAATAGTTCAGATACAGTAAAATAAACTAAGAATTACACATTCACTACACACAAGCATGGATAAATGAACACAATACTAATGTTTCTGGTAAACTCCTGGTTACAACTAACTCATGACGATAACCTCAGCTCACGATATGTCTGTCCACACCAATGTCCCCACACCTATATGTGTGTGCGAGCATGCAGGTCTGAATAAGGTTTCCCCATGCAAGTGACACAGACATGAAGGAGGCAGGAGACCCATGCTTCCAGAATCCCACAGAGTGCAGGAGCCACAGGCGGACCAGCACAGGGCAGATCACCCACCAAGAGAGGAATAGATAGAAGCCCCAGGGGAACACCCACCAGCCGCAATGCTGGGGCCCGAGAGATCGCAGGGACGAGCCCACAGGCTCCGCCGGAAACCGGCTACGCCAGGGCGGGCCCGGAACAGGACGCGGAGGCCACGGGGATCAGGGGCACCCCACCCCCCAGCAGGGCCCCGACCTGGGACCCGCCGAGAGGGGTCCCCCGCCGCCGCCGCCAGGCAGGAGGCGCCTGCAGCCGACCGACAAGTTGTTTTTTTCTTTTTCTTGATTTTCATTATTTTAGGATAAATAATGAAAAGGGGGGATAACAGATTTTAATAGATTTTTAGATTACAGATTTATACATTTTTGTGTTTTATCCTATTTTGTTTGTTTTTGAATGTTTCATTGTTATTTTTGATTACCATTGATTTGTTTTCTTTGTGTAACCTCTTTGAAGGTTCACAGTGGTGCTGAGCAAAGAGTGACTGACGATCTTGATTTTGAGGTTCACGTTGTGGATGCCTAACTCATATAAGGGAAGACTACACACTCCAAATTGTGTTGAGAGATTAGATTTCTATTTAGTGTGTACCTGATTGATACTGCCTAACATTGTGCCCCTTTCTCTTTGTTTTGCAGTTGCGTTCATGCATCCTGACTAATGAGGAAATGAACAACAGCACCACCTATTTGGGGCTAGGGGCCATCTCAAACTTTTTGCGTGCCGAGTCGTGAAGAGAAACAACAAATGACACGACCCTAGGATGGAGGTTTCTTATCTTAGGCCACCAGCAGGATTTTTTGTCTGAGATATTATTCGAGTTCAGATAACGTCATTAAGATGGATTTTTAGATCAGATGATTCTGGTAGAAATGATTCAATGTGACATGTAATGATTGAGAACATTTGAACCACTATTTTATTGTCTTTCTTTTTTTTTATACTGCCTTTCTCTTAGGTTGGTTACTGATTCTTATTGTTTATTGATTATTGATTCTCCTATGTATTTTGATTTATCTTTGAGATTAGATAAAAAGGGGGGACTGTGATGGAAAGAATTTAATGTTATGTACTTTCTGTACTTTGTAATCAACTGTGACCTGGTTTACTTAATGTTGTAGTATCAGTTTGAATGACTAGTCTTATTTAGTGACATTTTTACCCAGGACATGTTCAAAGAGTTTTGATAATGATAGTTCATATCCAGTGTTACCAAGGAGATGATTCTTATACCGGGCATCCTTAAAGATACATAAAGTTCTCAGCTTTCTAATCTAAGAGAAAGGCGCCACAAAGTCTCTCATTTTCATCTTGAGAGTTCTGCTTTTTTGAATAGAATAGATAGACTAAGATTGCTAGTAAATAATATAAGCTTGTTGTTGTAAGACCGAGACAGGGCAGTGTTCCACATTTGCTGTGATGTGTTGCTGTCCTCCTGTACGATCAATTCAAATAGTATTAAAACCTCCAAATGCTTAAAGGAATCTCTCTCATTCATTAAGAGTCTTAAAAATCCGACTACAGTAGTGACAGATCTTTATAAATTTATTTTTATGATAAAGAAGTGGAATTCATAAATGTTTCATGGGTTATATCGATGTAATCTAAATATAATATCAAGAACATTTTAGCAGAAAATATTACAAAACTAAGTTTGCCTACTAGTATGACAGGATACAATGTACTGAAAAAGCAAACAATCTTTCTTAAATAGGAAATGTTTTTAAACATTTTAACTGGAATCAGGATTGCTGTGGAAAATTGATTTTGTACCTAAAATAATGTTAATGAATGAATGAATGTGAACTTTGAAGATTGAATACCACAAGACCAGCATGTCAGGGTAATGTCAAAGTATGATTAAGTACATTTTTTTCTTCCAAATTAAGTCATTATGGCTTAATTCCATTATGTACCATTATGTATAAGGGGGTAAATCTTCCGTTTAAAAAAATATAACTGCATAAGCGCCCCCCATGGCAGGGTCATTTAAGAGCTGGATCTGCCATTGGTAACCCCTAAAGTAAGGATATGACATTTTGGTCTATGTGGTTCTGCACATATATAACACAGCTGGTTGGGTTTATCTGACTGCAGAGAACCTTGATAACCACAGTTGTTCAAAGCAGCACTATGCAGTTATCCCCAACATTGTACGGTGGAACTTTGTTTATTTATTGTCTTCAGCCAGATAAACTGATATGGATCTGATGACCGTCATACTGAGAGACGAATTCATGCACCACTGCTAAACTGTGACTACTAAAATGACAGCACATTACGTTTGCATAGTACTGTGTGGGAAGCCATACTGAATGGATCAAACGTTGTGAAGCAAGGCCATTACAAGCCAAGCTAGTATTAGTTCTATAGATGTATTTATTGCATGATCAGACTTTGAACCATTCTGCTTTTTGGCATACATTGTTTTTTATCAAATTGTCCCAGAAATAATATTAATACAACGAAAGAAAGTGTGATTTTGGGTCTGAGAAGAGTTTCCAGAGTAAAAAACCCAAATCAGTTTGCATTCCATATACAGAGGGTACAATAATTTTTGAACACCAACATTTTTCCTAGTAAAAGTTTTTTCCAACATGTTCGTTGATATAAAGTTCACACGAAAAGTGAGCAACAAATTGGTGTAATATTAACTGATTGACTATACGAAGGCTGGTTTATTCTAGGCTTGTTAATAAAATAAAGAACTTCACAAAATATGACATAGATCTACAGAAAGACCTGCAAATAGCAGGTATAGCTTTTCCTAAAAATAACTAACATTTTACTTGATTGACCTTCACCGCAAAGGCCTCTATCCACTCTCAATGTGCAAGTCCACCATTAAAGGAAGAAAAATTAATTCAATGAATATAGCGTGGTTAAGTGAGACCAAAGCTGGAGTATTTGAAATGACTTTGTGAAGTTTGAAAGTCTTTTGCTCACAGTTGGTAACAGCCAGCCATCAGGTGGCGCTAATCCACATTCTAGCTCCACAGGAGAAGAAGAAATCCCACTCCCACAAGAAGAGGGAGAAGCGGGGGGTGTCATGGCATTCACCTCTTATTGGCTACAAAGGAGCCAATAAGAGGTGAATGCCATGCTGGAGTAGCTGGAAAGAGATACAAGCCGACGTACAGTTAAAGGCGAGCTACCTGCAGCCCCAACAGCAATGAGGTTCAGTGCTAACTAGCTACTGCAGGCTATTCTTAGCCTGTTGGCTAATGTGTTGAGCCTTTCCCCTCATCAACCATCTGGAGAACTTAATCGTTTAATAACCTTGAATTGCCTTGTGTTGAAAGAGTGCTATACAAATAAAATTGGCGTGTCTTGCCAATAAGGTCTGTCTGGTAAGAGGCAAGACGAGTTTAGGACTGTGCTTCTCAAATACTTTCTGCCATGTACCAATTACAGAAAATATTTTTTTCATTGATGTTTGAAAATATTTAATCATTTATTGATAAAAACCAGCACACACATATAATATATGCTGATTACCAAAAAAGAATAATTAAATAAGCTGCAACTACTTCACATGGTTGCAGCTCATTTTATTGTTTCCCCACAAGGGAGTACCGTCCCTTGTGGAGCTCCTGTGCTGCTGACCAGCTGGTATGACAACCAGTCTGTTTGCCAGGTAGTCATTGATCCATCTGATTGTTGAGGCCTCCACCTGTGTCTTCAAGAGTTTCTGACAAAGCAAATCAGGCTGATTTGTGTTATATGCACTAGAGAACATGATTCTCACAGTGCTTCCTGATTTGTCCAGATGACAGTAATTTGGTTGAAGCAGGTTGATAATGGCATCTCAGTGCCAAATCCATGGTGATAAGCAAACTGCATGGGGTCCTGATAGGTTTTAGTTTGCTTACTCAGGTGGGACAACAGCAGTCTCTCCAGGACCTTAATGATGTGGGATGTCAGGGCAAACAGGTCTATAGTCATTGATGACTGATGGGTGAGTTTTCTTTGGCACTGGAACAAGGCAGGATGTCTTCCACAACACTGGAACATTCTCCTGGGTCAGGCTAAGGTTGAAGAGGTGCTGCAGAATCCCACAGAGCTGCTATGCACAGGTCTTCAGGACTCTGGGGCTGACACCATCTGGACCTGCAGCCTTGTTCCTGCCTCTTCAACTGACTTTTAGAGATAGACAGGTAGGAGAGTGAGATAAAGGGGGTAGCAGAATCTCCTGACGTGGTTGAAGAACAAGTTGTGAAAGTAGAAGAGTTCATGACTGAGGCGGAAGGTAAAACATCTGAGGTGTGACAGGACAGGTGTTTGTCAGAGGAGAGTGAGATGTCTGTTTGGCTGGAAACAGGAGAGGAGGATGCTGAGCTTGTTCCTGAACTGAACCTATTGAAGAACGTGTTCAATTCATTGGCTATATCAAGACTTCCATCTATCCAGTCCTTCCTGTGCTTAAAGTCTGTTATCTTTTTCACTCCAGACCAGACTTCTCTTATATTGTTCCTTTGTAGTTTCTTCTCCAGCTTCTTCCTGTAAGCCTCTTTGCTGTCTCTGATCTTGACTTTTAGTTGCTTCTGTATGCTCCTTAATAACTCCCTATCTCCCTCCTTGAAGGCTCTTTTTTCTTGTTCAGCAGTTCATTCAGCTCACTGGTGATCCAGGGTTTGTTATTAGGGAAGCATCACACTGTTCTAGAGGGGATGACGATGTCCACACAGACGTTTATGTAATCAGTCACACACTCAGTCATGGCATTTATGTCCTCTCTATGTGGCTGGCAAAGAGTTGTCCAGTTTGTGAACTCAAAACAATCCTGCAGGGCTTCTTCAGCTTCATGTGACCATTTTCTAACAGTCCTCTTTGTTTGAGGCTGCCTCTGAACAAGTGGTTTATATTCAGAGCAGAGAAAAACAAGATTATGATCTGATTGTCCCAGAGGAGGTCTGGTTTGGACATATAAGCATTCTTTACATTTGCAAAAAAAACAAATCCAAGGTCTTGTTTTCCCTTGTGGAGCAGCTGACAAACTGTTGAAATGTTGGAAGTGTAGAAGAGAGCGAGGAATGATTCAAATCACCAGATATTGCCACAAATGCATTTGGGTGATGGGTCTGTAGCTTAGCGACAGCAGAACTGATGACATCACATGCATGGTTGGCAATGGCTGAATGGCGGAATGTAAACGACTGCCAAAATAACATTGATGAACTCTCTTGGTAAGTAATATGGGTGTATACTTACTACCAAGAGTTCAATATCTGGGCTGCAGAGACAAAACTTCACAGAAACATGTCCTGGATGACACCATATGCCGTTAACAAGCTCTGCTACTCCTCCACCTTTTCTTTTCCCAATCCTCTGCTGATCTCCGTCTGCTTGTACATTCAGAAAGCCTGGCAGAGAGACAGTGGACTCTTGGATATAATCCTGTAGCCACGTCTCAGTGAAGCACATAACACTACATTCCCGATACTCAGGCTGAGTCCTTGTCAGGGCTTGCAGTGCATCCATCTTCTTAGCTAGTCATCTCATGTTTCCCATTATGATTGATGGAAGAGTTGGTTTGAATTTCCTCTTCCTCTGTCTCCTTTGCACTCCTGCTCTGCATCCACGCCACCTCCTTCTCAACTCAACAGGGATTTGTGGCTTCAGTTGAGGTATTATTTCAGCTTTTGCAATATTAACCAGCTGCTCCTGGCTGTAAACCACCTTGTTGCCATGGTTTTGCATCATAACAAATGAGCAAAAAGTGAAAAATCAACAGCAAAAATCCCTTCAACTTCACAGGAAAAAATCATAAAGCACACAGGTCCAAAAAATTCAATTCTTTACTAAGAAAAAGCGGGAAGCAATGTCCAAAAAAAACAAAGTCCGTATGTAGCTAACAGAGTCACTCCAACATGCAGCCACCCAGAGCAGTTCCAGAGCAATTCTGGAATATGTCATAATAAATAAATAATAAAGAATAAGTCATAATATCAGAATTCTTTATGCAGTATTTTTGATCAACTGAAGGCTTTTAATTGCATTTTGTGGACTTCCTGATTTTTATGTTTTGAGACATCCCTGTAATCTACCTTGTTTATTTGATTCATCTGGATTTATGGATAAATATAGTTGTGTATCATCGGCATAACTGTGGAAATTCATGCCATGTTGTCTAATTATTTTACCAATTGGAACCGTATATATAGTAAAGAGAATTGGTCCAAGCATAGAACCTTGTGGTACTCCAAAAGTAACCCTTGAGTGAGAGGAAGATTTATCATTTAAATGAACAAACTGGAAAAAACCCCGAAAAAAAACAGCTGAAATTCTCACTCTTCTAAACGAAAATTATAGTTCTAAAAAAATGGCTAAGGTATCTTAGGTAGAAAAAATTAATGGATAAAATATAGTTATTTGCTTTTTAATAGTTTGTAAAATAATAAAAATAATGTATTTAGTATGCATGTCAACTTAAGCTGAGGTTTTAAATGTCTGGTCTCTAATCTGTAGGGAATGTCACCAATAAGGTTTCACAGAAAGTACCAAAGGTTTGTCAGAAATGTTGCTAGATTTGTTACTTGGCACTTTTTTGAAAAAAAAAAAGTGATTAAGGGGGTCTGAAAACTTATTGGCAACACTTCTGGGCTCGCACGGTCGCTGTTGAGTGAAATAAACAATTTTGCGCCTCCAAGAGGGGGACGCCTTAAATATGGAGAACTGACCCTGACATAAATTTAGGCCTAATTCTCCCGATTGCAACTGGTAACAACAATATAATGAAATAATTTAACACCAATTAATTAGAGGGCCCAATAATTTTAGAATAAAAACATTAAAGAAAAAATAATTTTCATGGGCCAATCTCACATCTAGGCCCTGGGTAGTCCCCCTACTACCACGCCTGTGGCTGAGTCTGTCCCGTCCTAGAGAACTTACAGATTTGCAGACATAACTTGAACTGAGGTAAGAAATGTTACTGTTGTGTAAGTTTAGTTGGGTTCTAGGCTGGAGTTTTGCCAGTGGTTGAAGCTGCTTTCTTATGTTCTGCTACATCCATCCTTCACTTACCTCTCGCTCTGCGGTTGTTTATAACAAGTGCTAAACCTGTGTGGGAACACACTTGCTGCCATTACGTATTACACTGCCCCTGGAAAGCACTCAGTTCGACCTGAACACTTGCTATTTAAATAAATTTACAGGCAAAAAGAGGTAATTGTGGTGAAAAGGCCAGGGCTCATTTTACTGGCCAGAGCATTGCTTCAGCATGTGTGAGGAAGATATTTTAAATTTGTACATGTGTATTTGTGGTTAAACTTATGTCCCTCTAAACATCATCGTACGCACAATGTCAGAAGAATGCTTCTGCATATGAACCCAAAGACACCATGTCAAAACTGAAGTTTGCTGGTAAGAGCTTCATGATGTGGGCTGTCTTGCTCTACATCACAGGTGTCAAACTCAAGGCCCGCGAGCCAAATCCAGCCCTCTGTAACCATTGGTGTGGCTCTCTCGACTCTAGGGTGTCACAGAATTTTAACTTCAAGATAACATTTGTGTGATTACATAATATTTAAACAGTCTAATTGAATCAGATTTTATTTGTGTAGTGCCAAATGACATCAGCATGGAAAAATGTTAAACATTTTGTTTTTAAATTCAAATTGAATGTAGAGAAAGCTATAATATCTTAACAGCTTGTTTGGTTTTTTGCAATGCATACTGCCACAACCGGCCCTTTGAGTACATTCATAATCTAGATGTGGCCCAAAATTCCCATGAGTTTGACACCCCTGCTCTTTATGATACTGGCAGCAATCATTATAAATGAAGGAAAGCTGAAAGGAAAAATTACTGCAATATTTTTTTATAAGAGTCTTAAGATGGCAGGAACATGGATTTTCAAGCAAGAACATAGTGCTAAACACACAGCTAAAGAAACTCCTAACAGGTTTTAGGAAAATAAAGTAAAAATTCTTAAATGGTCTTGTCAGTCACTTGAATTGTATCCAGCTGAAAATATGTTTGAACTGAAGATCGGAGTGCATAGAAAGGACCCTCATAACTTTCAGGAAGGAAAGACAGTCTGTGTAGAATAATTTCTATCTATAGATGTTTTAAGGTTGTCATGACCAAGAATAGCTTCACTCCACAAGGTTTTCAATACATTTCTGTAAATGTGCTCAATATTTATTTTGTCTCATTTTATATATATATATATATATATATATATATATATTTTTTTTTTTTTTTTTTTTTTTTTACCTACAACTCCATCCAGAGATACATTTACTTTGGTATGTTAGTTTATGTGTATTCTGGGGTGGAGTCTGCATAAAGTAGGAACTTTATGTAAATATAAATATTTAAACTATATTCACTGAAAGAAATTTTGATGTGCTCAGAGGTATTTTTTTCAACTGTTGCATATCCTGTGCCCTTGTTAAAATCAGAGCCGACAACTTTAAACAAAGTAACATCCAAGCAAGATATACTGAAGTTCCTGAAAGACGACTCTTGCTGTAAAAAGAATGTCATTTGCTTTGCTAAGCATACCCTCAAATTCCAACTTATTTCTTTTTTGGCACAAATTTAATCCCGATTCCAAGATTTTTAACCAGGAGTCTATGTATTTCTCATAAATTCTTCATTGTGATCGTTCATGTTTGAAAATCTTTAATCTTTTGGAAGAAGAAGAAATGGACAATTATACCATCTTTGCTTCAATGATGTTGCCAATTTACACCATAGAAACTATGGGGGGTGGGATGTAAATGTTGATTGTATCTGGTCACCAGATTAATCGTAACCTGATTGTGTATATGCTCTAATCAATTAGGAAATGCACGGTTTCATAAATCACTCATGGAACTTTTCCTATAATTATCTTTGCACAAAAACCTTCTCAAGGTTTTGATCAATTATGCGTTGTGCTTTAGAAAAACCTACTAGGCTAAAAAGAGTAAATACATTTTTAAATGCCTGGACCAGGATGATAGATTCACTACAAATTACAAATTTAAAAATCATCACAGTCATCCAAGAACTAGATCAATAAATGCCAAATTAGAACTGAAGGCTTCTTTGATGGAACTGCCAGAAAAGCATTCATGGTTATAGACTTATTATATCAGTTTTTTGCCAAACACAGTGTGCACCTGGTTCTGTTTTGCCCAAAAGTGGCTGCAAAACTAGGAAAATAAACTTTCCAGTAAGTGGTCTGCAGCTGTCATCACTTTCCCTTTCAAGGCATACCTGTAGAAGAAAAAAATAATCTTTGTAAAAGTTTTTTTTGCTATTTTTTTCTGATAAATATGGCTAGATTTGCTTTTTTTTTCTTAGCAATGCTGTTAAGACAATGTGAGCACATATTTATTGTCTTCTACACTTCCTATGGATTGAACTGCTTTCTAGATCCTGATGAGACTGTTTGCAGCTCTGTGAAACAATACACCCCTGTGTTTATCATCATCACACTTGAGTGTTTCAGACTATTGGAGAAAATTACTGCTGCAATTATGTTAAAATCAACATTATAGACAGAGCAGATTACTGTTTGGCATTTAAAATATCGTGTTTTCTTCAAAGTCATACATGAATGGAGTCGAGCTGTGTGTTAAGAAAAGGTCAGACTCATGATAATGAAAATTTTACAATTGTTTCCAGTTCTCATAATGTCAAAAAACACATGCATGCATAGAGCTCACAGCTGCTGTGTGATCACATTGCTTGCTGTAGGCATTTTTTCATATTGCCACGGTAAAACAATAGCTTGCATATTTTTCCTAACCTCAAGCAGAAGAGACATCAGTGCCTCAGGAGTTAGTGTAACATCTTTAAATTGTATCTGAATCCAGCCAGGCTGACTAAAGAATCAAATCATGGCAAGTATACCTGTTGACTCTATCCGGAAATGATTTACACAGGAGGGCTCAATACGTGATCAAGTGTTAATCACACATAATAATCAGAATATATGTGCACAGTGCTGTTGTGCTTTTAGACCCTTTATATCTTAAAGGTGAGAAGCATTAGTTTCAGACAACAATTACATTATACAGGCTTCAGAAAAGCTCTGCCATTATTGCACATGGAGAGGTGTTGGGCTAAGCTTGATCAGACACATTCAGATAGTTGACATTTTTAGACTTTGAAATTTGGGTTATGTTCGGTAAATCACTTTGGGGCAGTTTTGAAGCTTGTTGGGGAGTAATATTGCCATTGGGAGCAGGTTAGGCTTTTTTAGTCTT